>CP144065.1:2780000-4170000 GCA_036428585.1 Kwoniella sp. CBS 9459 | reverse complement strand
TGCAGACGTATTGTGCCTGGGCAGTATCTGGCTGTAGATCCCAAAGGAAGAAGTTGTCTCGTGGGAGCGTAAGTTTCACCATTTCAGCATCAGTATGTATCTCAGACCAACGAGCTGACTTCGGTAATTTCCTCGTCCCACCTCTATAGAGTTGAAAAGTAAGTCCGAGGAGCGGTTTCCTGTTGGCACCAAGGCAAATCAGGCTAACGAATCACCTTATTTACAGGGCTAAGCTGGTATATGTCCTGAACCGAAATTCGGAAGGCAAACTTTTCCCATCATCGCCTCTTGAAGCGCACAGGAACCATAATCTCGTCACCCACATCGTCGGCGTGGATCAAGTGAGTCAGCTGGCGTGACACTGCGCGAGCCGCACAGGGGACCAAGCTGATGAAGATTCTGCACAGGGATATGACAACCCGCTCTACGCGGCTTTGGAGATGGACTATTCCGAGGCGGATGAAGACCCATCAGGAGAGGCTTTCGAGAACGTGCAAAAGGTGAGCTGAACTCTGTAGATTGGTTGTGTTGTTTGTCAGTGCAAAGCTTATATACTTATCGCCGCCCAGTACTTGACCTTCTACGAGCTCGATCTTGGTCTGAATCACGTAGTGAGAAAGTGGAGTGAGCCAACGGACAGAAAGGCCAACTTGCTTGTTCAAGGTGAGCTCATGCAGAAAACTCGTCTTCTTCCACCATGTACCAGTTCCACGGATCACCGATTGCTGATCAATTGACCTTCTATAGTACCTGGTGGACAGAATGCAAATTCGAACAAATTCGACGGACCATCCGGTGTCCTTGTCTGTACGGAGGACCATATCATTTGGAAGCACATGGATGTAGAGGCGCACAGGATCCCGATTCCAAGAAGACGGAACCCTCTCGTACAACGTGGAGACATCAGCAGAGGGATCATCATTGTGTCGGCGGTTATGCACAAGATCAGGGTGAGTCGACCAACTTTTGATGGTGCGAAGCAGTATGCGAGGGGGAAATCCGAGTAGGTAATATGGAACGAGACCACGGGATCGCACCCCTTTCATTGTGAGGCGGACGCCAATCCGACTTAAGAAGCGTCCGATACGTCAATGAGGACGGTCAAGTGGGAAACGAGGAGATTTTCGGGGATGGAGACGCGATGAGGAGGCGCGACATTGATGATCTGGACACTGGAAATGGGTGCATTGCAGAGGAGATTCAACTGACCGGTGGTTTTGACATAGGGTGCATTCTTCTTCCTGTTGCAATCCGAAGACGGTGACTTGTTCAAGGTGTGGATCGAACACGAAGGAGAAGATGTCAAGGCTCTCAAGATCAAGTACTTCGACACAGTGCCTGTAGCAAACAGTCTGTGCATCCTGAAGAGCGGTTACCTCTTCGTAGCGAGCGAGTTCAGCGACCAGTGAGTCAAGACATGTTACTGCTCTGCACGCATCGTACTGACTATGAGACGTTGCAGAAATCTCTACCAATTCCAGGCTCTCGGTGATGACGATGGCGAGCAAGAGTGGTCGTCAACCGACTACCCCGATTACGGCAACATGGACGGACCTTTACCATACGCATTTTTCAGCCCCCGACAACTTCAGAACCTCCTGCTCGTCGACACCCTCTCATCCCTCGACCCTATCACCGATGCCTCGGTAGTCAACCTGCTCGGGCCCGCGTCGGATACACCTCAGATTTACGCTGCCTGTGGTCGAGGACCGAGGAGTACTTTTAGGACTTTGAAGCATGGTTTGGATGTGTTGGTATTGGTCAGCTCGCCCTTACCCGGTGTACCGACAAATGTCTGGACGCTGAAGTTGACGGAAGAAGGTGAGTTCAATTAGCTGATTCGTCACGTTCGAAGAGCTGACTTGACAAACACTTGACTAGATGAATTCGACTCGTACATTGTACTTTCCTTCCCCAACGGTACACTCGTACTATCGATCGGTGCCACCATCGAGGAAGTGAACGACACGGGTTTCCTGTCATCTGGCCCGACACTTGCGGTACAGCAACTGGGCGACAATGGCCTTTTACAGGTCCACCCGTACGGTTTGAGACATATCCGAGCTGCGGACCGCGTAGACGAATGGCCCGCCCCTCCTGGCCAGACCATCGTAGCCGCTACCACCAACAAGCGACAGGTTGTCATTGCCTTGAGTACTGCCGAGCTGGTGTACTTTGAACTTGACCCCGAGGGATCGCTGAGCGAGTATCAGGACAAGAAAGCTCTTCCCGGAAATGCTACATGTCTGAGTATCGCAGAGGTGCCTGAAGGACGAAGGCGGACGCCATTTTTGGTAAGTGAGATCGGTCCTATGCTTCTCTGGGATACATCGTTGATTCCGCGCACTTTTTAGGCCGTCGGATGTGACAACCAGACTGTCTCTGTCATCTCGCTCGAGCCTGACAGCACCCTCACTACGCTGAGTTTGCAAGCCTTGACTGCTGCTCCTGCTTCGATCTGTTTGGCCGAAATTTTCGATACGAGCATCGACAAGAACCGGGCTACGATGTTCCTCAACATCGGCCTCTCAAACGGTGTATTGCTCCGAACGGTTGTAGATCCCGTCGACGGCTCATTGTCTGACACTCGATTGCGATTCCTCGGTGCCAAGCCACCCAAACTTGTTCGATCGACCGTACACGGTCAACCGTCCGTCATGGCTTTCTCGAGTAGAACATGGCTGCTTTACACGTACCAGGACATGCTTCAGACCCAACCGCTGATCTACGATACTCTTGAATACGCATGGTCGCTGTCTGCGGCGATGTGCCCGGATGGTCTTATCGGTATCTCCGGCAACACATTGCGGATCTTCACCATTCCTAAGCTCGGCGAGAAGCTGAAACAGGACTCTCTTCCCCTCTCTTACACCCCTCGAAAATTCGTCAGCCACCCTTACAACACTGTCTTCTATATGATCGAGTCAGATCACAGAACATATGCACCCACAGCTATTGAGCGGATTGTAGCGGAGAAGGCGAGTGACTTGTCTATTGTCTCCCTACTCTCACTGTCACTTGACTGACCTTGACCTCACGGTTCGCCTACGCAGGAAGCAAGCGGAAGCCGCGTAGACACGTCGTTACTACAGCTGCCGGCTAACGAGTTCGGAAGACCTCGGGCTGGTGCGGGACATTGGGCTTCGCTCATCCGAGTTCTGGATCCGTTAAATGTGAGTCTTCATCTCATCCTGCAATCAGTAGAGCCCGGCTGACAAGCCACACCTACCTTTAGAACGAGTCTATTGCGGTCTTTGACCTGGACGAGGATGAGGCTGCCTTTTCGATTGCTATCTGCTACTTTGAGCGAGGCGGGGGCGAGCCTTTCCTCGTCGTCGGTACGGGTGTGAAGACAATGCTGCAACCCAAGGGATGCGAGCAGGGATGGCTGAGAGTGTACGCGATCAAGGAGCAAGGAAGAGTATTGGAGTTCTTACACAGAGTGAGTCAGCTGTTGCGAAAGTGAGACTGCCTGGGCTGACGCGCTGCACACCTATAGACCAAGACAGATGAAGTACCCTTGTGTCTGGCCGCTTTCCAGGGATACATGCTTGCTGGTGTAGGCAAGTCTCTGAGACTGTACGAGATGGGTAAGAAGGCATTGCTGAGAAAATGCGAGAACAACGTGAGTAACGACGTCAGAGCCAGCCGAAGATCGTGTATACTGACGTTTACCTATTCTACTCCCATAACACGCAGACGTTCCCTACGGCCGTCGCTACGATAAACGTGCAAGGAGCGCGAATCATCGTTGGTGACATGCAAGAGTCGACCTTCTTCTGTGTATACCGATCGATCCCGAGCCGACAGCTGCTCATCTTCGCGGACGACTCGCAACCTCGATGGCTTACCTGTGTGACCGAGGTAGATTACGAGACCGTCGTATGCGGTGACAAATTCGGTAACATCTTCCTGAACCGACTCGACACGCACATCTCTGAGAAAGTGGACGATGATCCTACGGGAGCTACCATCTTGCACGAGAAAAGCTTCCTGATGGGTGCCGCCCACAAGACTGAGATGATTGCTCATTTCAATGTCGGAAGTATCGTCACGAGCATCACAAAGGTCTCGCTCGTCGCTGGTGGACGGGATGTATTGGTCTACACGACGATCTCGGGTGCCGTGGGTGCGCTGATACCGTTTGTTTCGATGGACGACGTCGAGTTTATGACGACGTTGGAGATGGTGAGTTGAGCGGTGGATCGTTTCTGTCAATGACTACAGACAACCTGTTGTCATCTTGCCTTCCTTCATCTTCATCGAGTGTCTTTTGCAATGGGCTGACATTGTCCGATCCGTCTTCTCGCACTCGTTAGCACATGCGATCACTCAACACTTCATTGGTCGGCCGTGATCATCTCGCCTACAGGGGATACTACGTGCCCATCAAGGGAGTGATCGACGGAGACTTGTGCGAGAGCTTCTCGCTCTTGCCTTATGGCAAACAGCAAGCCATCGCGCTTGATTTGGAAGAGAGGAGCGTGGGTGATGTGCTCAAGAAGCTGGAACAGATGAGGACGAGCAGCGCGTTCTAGGTTATCTTTTACGCCACCTGGCTCGGTAATCTATGTAAAGAGTAAGAATGAACAACCTTGTTTCAAAGGTAGTGCATGAATCAGTGCAGCAGCCTCAGCAGTAGCAGTAGCAATAGCAATAGAGGTAGATTGCCATTCCGCAGGTGATTACCCAACGAACGCGGTCGATCGCCTAGCGACGGGGCTTTTGCTATGTATGCTATGAACAGATCGATTGTCTCGACTAGGATGATATCCTCTCTGAGATATCACCACCCCTCTATCCTTAGATTATTGTTATTATTCTGCGATAATGTGACTGACTCAAGGTCATGAACTCTTGATCAATTGACGGACCGCGAGGACAAAACACAGGCTCGCCTTGTGGATATAATCCCTTGCCTTGCTTCTTGCGAAAGCAGAAGCAGGAGCAGGAGACGGAGAAGAGCAGGAGTGAGGCCTAATAGAAGCACTTCCTACATTTGCATTGAGTATCAATCAACCAGCTAGCGGGCACGGCACATACTGTACATCCAATGCCCGCCCGCCCGCCCGAGACGAGCCAAGCCTACGGAACAGATATTTTATCACACGCCTGCGCTTGAAGTTCAGATATCCCTCCTGTAATTTAGTTGTAGTGCAGATAGTATGGGGGTTACAGAGGTATAACAGTCCGAAGAATCTCCCTCCCTCGCGTGCGTGCACCTATTGATCTACCCGTTGCATCCGAGCACCGTCACCGACAACGTTCCGTGGAAAGAAGCATTACTGGCACCAAAAGAGCTAGTCAGTCAGACTCAGTACATGTACGTTAGGCTATCAGGGGTTGCAGATAGGCCATCGATCACTGGTCATTCGATTTGCCCGCCGATGCATTCCCGCGAATGGGTTTCTAAGTTTCCTTTTTAGTCGTACTGTGAAACCTGTGGGCGAGCCCGAGTGACCCGTTCGTCATTTCGCTACTTGTCTCATTCTCATTGGTGCAATCCCTCTGCAACACTCTCTAGTCTGCTTTCCGTCTTGTGAGTCGATCTTCCGAGGCCGAGTGACCCAGACTGGTCGATATTGACGATGTTCCACCTGCAGATGATCCTACTCCCATCAAGCTCGTGCTATCACTCGTATTCAGCCTGAGCGGACTCATTATCTTATGAGACTCAATGATATCCTCGGGTCCCGTGATCCCGGTAGCCGCGCTCGTGCCGGGTAGAGCGGGTCTGCCGTTCCTTGTTGCTATTCCCCTCGGGTTGACTGCTGAACTTGGGCTTCCCGTGCCTTTGGAAATGGAGATCTCGCTCTGGATCCTCCTGGGAGGCGGCGGTGTCCTACCTCTGTCAGGTGTGAGGTTCCCCGAGCCGGAGGCAGGGCCTATTCCTATTGACGAGCCTGAACCAGAGTTGGAACGGTAGGGCGAGAACGAGTTGCCGTTGCCGCTGCCTGTGCCGGTACCAGTGATGAGCTGAGAGGACCCAGACCCAGACTGCTCTTCAGAGCTCCCCCAGGGGAAATACGAAGACTGCGAGGCGGACTGAGGCATGATCACGGGCGAGTGTAGAGGCGAGCCTCGAACAGGCGTACGAGGAGCAATGAGACCTTCTTCGTTGCCCCTGTTCCGGGAGGATCGCTTGATCTTTGGTAAGAGCGACAAGAGCGGGTTCAATACTGATTTCACGAGCGAAGTGGACGACCGAGCGCGCAGTTGACGATGAGTGGGCGATTGAGTGCCTGAAGAGCCACGGTGTTGCTGATCTGGTCCCGGGGAGGATAGGTCAACGGTCGTTGCGCCGGGTGAAGCGTTGGCGTCTGCAAGTGCGCGAGTTCATCAGGGTAAAAAAGATGAAATGTTTGATCAGCTACATTCCCAACTCGAGAGTTTCTGCTAAGAAAAGGCCAGAAGGTATGGCCATCAACAACGGAGGGGGGAAACGGACAGACTTCGCGCGGACGTCATTGTATTATGCGTTATTGTTAAAGGAAGACAGATGGAGTCTGACCGTTGTCAAAGACTAGGAATGAAGTACAAATGACTACTCACCTCCAAAGGACGGGATAACGTTATCGTTGGCGCTGAGGCTGAGGAACAAGAAGAGCGGGACGAACCAGACGCAGATGGCGAAAAAGGCAGCCACGTCTCCGAAAGCGGGTGATTTTTTACCTCCTCGCCCGCCTACGGTCGTGTTCCCGCTACTACCGCCGTACCGATACTTGGGCTGATTGCGGTACTTCTTGGCGTCCTGAGCTACGGCCGCGAAGTGGAAGAACCACGTGAAATGATCCGCTACGACCAGCACGCAGGACAGGATGAAGCGCGGCGATGTGAGGGAGATGAACGGCCATGAAGAGGAGAAGTTCTGTAGGTAGACGACGTGGCATAGGATCGAGAACAAGATGGGCAGTAGAGGAAGCGAGTCGGTAAAGTATAAGACGACGTGCAGGGCTATGATAGCCTGGAATACAGCGTGAACCGAGACAATCATCAGCATCACATTCAGATATCGTAGGAAGAAGTGATGGGGATTTGAGGTGAATGTTCAGGGGTAGGGGTAGTTATATAGCGACGACCACTCAACTCACATAGATAGCCCGCATCCCAATAGATTTAGCATATTTCGAATGCTCCTCAATCAGCTCGGCGAGCCATAGCAGACCGCTTGCTGTTGATAGTAGATTACAGCGAATGGTCAGCGTACTGATATTCCTCACGTGAAATATGCGAGATATCAAGCTGTTTGCGAGCCCGCTTTCTATGCAGAAAGCTCGAGCGAGAATCCGAGGCTTACTCACCGAGAGATAATGTCACGAACAAGAACGCGGCCAGACCGCCAGCATATGCTAGCAGGTGTAATACGGCCATGATGATCTAAGACAACCCCGGACCAACCAGTCGTAATGAGGTCGATTTCGATACCGCTGCAAGTGGGAAAGAGAGATCCTTTTCCGGCAGCAAAAAGTCAAGTGAGGCGTCTTGGTGTGCTCGTCTCCTCTAATTCGGTCGCAAGGCCAAGTCAGTGTCGAAGGCGGAGAAGGGTGTGTTGAGTGTCTTTCCACGTGGGGGGTTTTGTTCCTCTGCGAAGACGAGGGGCTGAAAGCGATAGGAATACAAGACAAGTTATTGCCGTGAGAACTATGTTCAAGCAATGCTATGGGTCCGTGAAGATAAATGTCGAGTAGAGATTAGCTATTAGCTCTTTTCCGAACAATGAACCTCTTTCGCTTTGCTTTTCGTTCGCGTATGGTGGTCCCCACACTTCACACCTCACGTCATTGCCCTCGTCGGGAAGACAAAAACGAGGGTTCATGACACCTTGACATGCCACGTGTCAGCTGGCCCACGTGCCACCGCGCGATCCCCACGTGTCTGTACTTATCCGTGCTGTCGTAGCTGCAAGCGGCGGCGCAATGACGAGACAGGCCTAGATGAATGCAACACACCTGACGACGTTAGTCACGCATCTATGCGAGATATCAAGACACAGCGCCATTTAACCCTTACCCTTACAGCCGGACATTTAGACTGACGGACATAACGGCCATGAGCAACCTCGAGAGTGAGTGGCTTGACCCAAAAGTCAGTCTGATGGGAGGAGCGCAGTACGGATGATGAAGAGTATCTGGCCGGAAACGAAAGGATGGAGGAGGAGGATGTTGTCGAAATGAGAGGATGATTTGCTGATTCTATCGTTCATCCCATAGAATCCCTGTTCCAGCTGAAAGTGAGCTTCCAAAGTCAAATTCCAATATAGACTGCAATCGACCTCAATGGCAACACTTCGCGCGCAAGATCAAGGCTTAAATGAAGATCAAGACCGAGGAGAATCGAGCTGATAGTGACACCTTGTATCTCATTCACAGTTCACAGCCAAGTCGCTGCAGAGACAAGCCAAGAAGGCCAACAAGGATGAAGTTGCAGAGAAGAATAAGCTGAAGCAGGTGAGTCAGCCCATGTGCAACACAGAGGTGGTGCTTCAATACAGCAATAACTATCGGGATGAGTCCCAGTCACAACGCTGATTGATCATTGCCCTTTGATCCCTCTTAACGAATATCCCCAAATCCTATCGGATTCCCTGTCCTCTTCCAACGACCGCAATCTTTCTCATTGTCAATTCGTGGTCTCAAGGCCCTCGCCAAAGGCAATGCGGAAGGAGCGCGAATATACGCCCAGAACGCCATCCGCAAAAAGACCGAAGGCCTCAACCTCCTCCGACTAGCTTCCCGGATCGATGCAGTGGCCTCGAGGGTAGAGACGGCCGTTACGATGCGGAGTGTCACGAACTCGATGGGGAGTGTCGTCAAGGGGATGGATAAGGCTATGGAGAGTATGAACCTTGAGCGGGTGAGTGACAATGGTCGTCGTCGAGCTGGGCCTTGGATTTGACGTCTTCGAGTCCCTCCGCCTGTGTCGTTGAGAGCACAGAAGCGGGACACACCCACGGCGTCCAGTATTTCTTGGAATTCATATTCATACCCACGTTCTATCCACGCCTTCGCTGCACACAGTCCGTTTGCATCTGCCCATCTCATTCGCTTGCTGATCCCGGTCCGCTTCTTCGCTCTCAGATCTCCCTCGTGATGGACAAGTTCGAATCTCAATTCGCAGACCTGGACGTCCAGACCTCGTACATGGAATCAACAATGTCCGATACCACCGCGCTCACGACGCCGCAAGATCAAGTGGATACGCTTATGCAGCAAGTGGCCGACGAGAACGGTCTGGAGATCCAACATGGTTTAGGAGAAGCCAGCGTACCGAACAAGGAGTTGCCTGCGCCCACGCCGGCGGTCAGCGAGGCGAGCAGTGTGAATAAGGAGGAGGACGGTAAGCTTGCTGAGAGACTTAGGGCTTTGAGGGTGAGTGAAAGAGCTTCGTCCTGCGTCGTGACTGTCTAAAGCTTGATCCTTCCCTCTCTCACTTGACCACCTGTCGATTCATGAGATGGACTCGGCCAGTTACTGCCCCCCTTGCCTCATTGCCTCGACCGGCGAATGTCATTGCCAGGTTGCCTTTTCGTACTTCACCTTGCCTTGGTTCAGGAACGGGAGGGCCTTCGCACCAACCAGTGGCAGGAGCTGACATCTTGATCGCTGATTCGCTTGCAATAACAGCCGGCGACCTAGTTCTAGCGGAGAAACAGGAATTGCGATCCTGCCGTTTAGCGCAATAAGATGAGAGGTGTCTACATCATTACGTTGTACTACCTGATTTCATTGATTATGTATACACATGCTCCACTTGCGTTGCAGTAGCCAGCGCGATCCGGCCGCGTCACGTCTCACCCGCCGTATTCCCGCGCACATCTGCATCGCCTATAAAGAGACCTCTTGTCCCATTTTGACGCATCATACAAGCCTCTTGCCTTCCGTGCCACCAGAGATCCGTCCTATCCGCTCGACATCCGGTGCTCCCCAGACTAGGACGTTCCCCTTGGGATCGACCAGACCTCTCTTTCTGATCCACTCAAGCTCGCTCAGTCTCTTCGTTCCGAGGAAACCCCCGCTTTTCGATGTCGATGTCAATTCTGCGAGGGGTAAGACCTGTCCGCTGAGATCAGGCTGCGGGATGGCCTTGGACGGCGAGGCGGCTGAAGAAGTAGCGTGAGGAAGAGGAGTAGTAGCGGGTCGAGAAGGAGCAGAGGATCCGCCTGAAAAGGGCAAGGCAGAGGCGATGGATTGGAGGGATGATGTGGCACGTTGCTCGTCTTCGATCGATTGAAGCTTCTTTCGTTCCTCGAGCGGAGGCAGAAGGTCCTCTACATCGGACTATAGGGTGTGTGCACACAACGTAACGTGTCAGTGAGGTTGTCAATAAACACATGATGAAGGGCAGAAGGACGTGGCATGAAGGCTCGAGTACACCAGTCGATGGTTTGAAAAGTGGAGCAGATAGATTGTCATGTCACTCACAAAGTCGTCCTGCTTGACGGCGGAGATCGAGTAAACGTATACTCCCACCGCGAAGGCGAAGAGCGTGCCGCCGATCAAGACGTTGGTGAGGATGAAGGGCTTTCGGGCTCGGGTGAGGGAGGGAGACATGCCCTGTTTCGGTTGGATGTTACCATCAGCTTTCAATCTTTGCTGCAGATACGTGATCTGCCGGATTTGGCACTGAGCTGCACACGATCAATCGGAAGATATTGTCCTTGTAATCACATCCTCGCTTCGTGAAGCGATTTCGGGATTACCAGCGATGTGACGCAGAACTCGAAAGAGTGACGGAAATTAGACACTTACATATCCCTTGGGATGGTAAGATCTGTCGACGACTTTGGCAGTGACGGCCGATTGGGAAGGAGGAGGGAACGACATGATGCTGGAAGTTGTATGCGTGAGGAGGTTGTGAGGTTATCTAAGGTGTATGGAAGAAGAGGGGGATAGTGCCAGTTTGAGTACGATCGTAGAATGATGATCTTAGATGGATGAGCGATGAACAAATGTCGGAATGCGAAGGACAAGCTAAGCTAACCTTAAGGATCAGCCGAGCGGCGAGCATGCATGCATAGCTGGCTGAGAACAGGTATAAATTACGTAAACCGCTTCGACGAGCTCCGAACCAGAAAAAAAAAAGTTGGTACGGTGATCAAGCTGGGTCCTAGCCTAGGCCTAGGTACTCGGATCGGAACGAAGCGAGAGATTACAGCGAATACAGATGGATGCTCAACGACATTGTTGCGGTAAATTATTGCTTTTTCTTGGCTGTGTTCGAGTGACCTGGCGTGACTGTGTCTGACTGCTTCCGAAAAAGCCCTTTGGCACTCAATAAAAGGTCAAACCAGACCACTCAAAAAATAACAAAAACCGGACATCCCTTGAACGGTCCGCTCATCTTCTCATCTCGAACTCAGTATCCAGCTGCAACCTCGTGATCATCCGCTTCCGCTTCGAGGATCGTGTCAACAAGTCGATATACAAAGCCGAGAATCTCAGCCAAGATGCCCGGCCTCACTCGAGCTGTCTCGCGAATGCGAGCTAGCCAGGTTCACCTGCCCACAGTAGCGTCGACGCCGATGGTCCGACCGTCGATCTTACAGCGAGACCGGGTCCTCTCGGCCGTGGCCCCTGCTACACCGCTTTCGCCGCTTCAGATCGGTCGACTGTCCACAAGCGCTAGCGCCAGCGCGAACACCTTCCGGGTCTCGAAGAGGTCTTTCTCTACGACACGGTTCAGAAGAGAGGAGGAACAGGAACAGAAGAAGGAAGAGTGGCCGGAGAGGGTTTTGCCTGTCTTGAAGGACAAGGATGTCAAGCGATTGCAGAGGCAACGAAATGTCGGAATGTAAGTGCATCTGAAGAGGACGTAGCTCTGTGTGTGAACGTTTCCACCAACCTCAAATGAGTATACTTATCGGTCTACTTCGTGTATACGTACAGCTCCGCCCATATCGACTCTGGTAAAACGACATTGACGGAACGAGTGAGTCTGAAACGCTGGCGAATCTCCACGTTTCCACTACCGCCACACCTATAACAGCTGACATGACCTTCCGCTTGTCTTCGCTAGATCCTCTATTACACGGGTCGAATTCGGGACATTCACGAAGTACGAGGTCGTGATGCCGTAGGAGCCAAGATGGATTCGATGGAACTGGAGCGAGAGAAAGGCATCACCATTCAGTCCGCTGCGACGTTCGCAGACTGGCTCTCTCCACCACCGCCAACCGAACTCAAAGAGGGCGACGTCCTGCTCGGTACAGCTTCGCAAGAGGGCAAGGACAAGTTCGCGATCAACATCATCGATACGCCCGGTCACGTCGACTTCACGATCGAGGTCGAGCGAGCGCTAAGAGTGTTGGACGGAGCCGTGTTGGTGCTTTGTGCGGTATCAGGTGTGCAGAGTCAGACCATCACCGTGGATAGACAGATGAGGAGATACAACGTACCCCGATTGGCTTTTATCAACAAGATGGACCGGTGAGTGGGTCTTTACCTTTCGTCAAGTATCACTGAGGGCAATCTGTTCTACAACCTCTCCTCGAATCGTTCCAATAAGCCACTCAGCTGATGTATCTCTGTTGTACTGTTAGAGCCGGATCAAACCCCTTCCGAGTCATTCAGCAGCTCCGAGGCAAACTGAAGATGAACGCCGCTGCCGTGCAGGTGCCCATCGGGGCCGAGGGAGACTTCTCAGGTGTAGTCGATATTGTCAGGATGAAGGCTCTGTACAATGAGGGTGTCAAGGGGTGAGCTGGCGCTTCCGAATTATCGCGAATCATATCGTGTGCTAGCTTACTGATACTGTTGTTCTTCATGCCTTCAGAAACCAGGTGGTCGAGACCGATGAGATCCCCGACAAGGTCAAGGCTCTCGTCGAAGAGAAGCGAGCCGAGCTGATCGAGCAGCTCTCCGAGGCCGACGAGACGCTCTGTGATCTTTTCTTGAATGAATCGCCCATCACCGAGCTCGACATTGCTCAGGCGCTTCGACGAGCTACTGTATCACTCAAGTTCACGCCCGTCTTCATGGGTTCAGCTATCAAGAACACTGGTGTTCAGGCTCTGCTCGACGGTGTCTGCTCGTACCTTCCCGACCCTAACGAGGTGCACAACCAGGCCCTCGACGCCACTTTGCCTGCTCACGCTCCACCAGTACCTCTCGTCCCCGCCGCTGAGGCGCCCTTGGTCGGCTTGGCATTCAAGTTGGAAGAAGGCCGATATGGCCAGTTGACGTATATGAGGGTGTACCAGGGAGAGCTCAAGAAGGGATCGGTCATTTACAATGCTAGAACCGGAAAGAAGGTCAAGGTACCCCGACTGGTCAGGATGCATAGTGACGAGATGGAGGTGAGTCGACGGGTGATGTTGCATGTTGCCTTGCGAAAAGGTGTGCACTCTGGTCAAGCAAAGGGCAATTATACTGATCTTGACCGCTCTGGCGCATCGTATAGGACGTCGAGACTATCGGAGCTGGTGAAATCTGTGCCATGTTCGGTGTCGAATGCTCGTCAGGCGACACTTTTACCGACGGCACCACTACCTTCTCCATGGTGAGTGGACATGTCAAAAGCCTGCCCACCGAGTCTGATGGATGAGGAAAGATTAATGTGCTCATCGATCGTCACGCATTTCTAGACCTCGATGTTCGTCCCCGAGCCTGTCATTTCGCTCTCCATTCGGCCAGAGGGCAACGAGACGCCCAATTTCTCGCGAGCTCTGAACCGATTCCAAAAGGAAGACCCCACGTTCCGAGTGCATGTTGACTCAGAGTCACAGGAGGTGAGTGTAGGCTGTTTTTTGGCAGAGGTCGCAAGTCGAAATGGTGTTGACATCGTGTTCACTCCGCCCCTTTCGCATAGACCATCATCTCCGGTATGGGAGAGCTTCACTTGGACATCTACGTCGAGCGAATGAAGCGAGAATACAACGTAGCCTGTGTGACCGGTAAACCGCGAGTAGCGTTCCGAGAGACCATCACCGAGGAATCGAAATTCAACTACACGCATAAGAAACAGTCTGGTGGTTCAGGTCAATTCGGTCGAGTGATCGGACGAATTGAGCCCATGGAGACTGATCCCGATACTGGTAAAGATACATCTTTCGACAACAGGATTATCGGTGGTAACATCCCGAACCAGTTCATTCCTGCCATTGAGAAGGTGAGTGAGGACGTTCTCCCATTCATACTAGGCCTCCGGGTCGAGTAGACAATATGGCTCTCAACTCGAGACTGCGGGTGCACGTTGCGTCATGAAGAAAGCACTTTACTGACCAGATACTTCTTACTTCTTTCGCGCGTTTAGGGTTTCCAAGAGGCGCTCGACCGAGGTCTCTTGACAGGCCACCAAATCTCAGGGTGTCGATTCGTGCTCGAGGACGGTTCGGCCCATTCGGTCGATTCTAACGAGCTGGCTTTCCGACTGGCGGCTATCGGTGCTTTCCGAGAAGCGTTCCAAAAAGCCAAGCCCGTCATCCTGGAGCCTGTAATGACTGTCGAAGTGGTCGCTCCGATCGAGTTCCAGGGCAACGTGATCGGCGCGCTCAATCAGCGAAAGGGCACTATCGTAGATACCGAAGTCAGAGACGACGAATTCACATTGACGGCAGAGGTGGCGCTCAATGATATGTTCGGGTACTCGAGTCAGCTCCGAGGTATGACCCAGGGTAAAGGTGAGGATAGTCTCTTCTTCTCGCTTCTGTCAACCAGTCAACTTCGACCGCCACGTACGAAAAATGAAAGGAGCCATCACCATCATCGTCCAAGCGTATCTCGCACTCCTGCTTGCGTCGTCACAGACACCCGTGACAAGGCGTGGACTGACACCTCCTTTTTGTTTTGGTTTTTTTTCCCTTCCCGTGCAGGTGAATTCTCGATGGAGTACAAGACTCATCAACCTGTCATGCCCAACGTCCAGAAAGACATGATGGACGCATTCAGGAAGAAGCAGCTGAGCAAATAAGCTAGTAAGCAAATTAGCTGGTGAGCTGGCCAGCAAGCGAGCTGTGCCTATCCAGGTGAAATTGTTACGGTAGCCGGATAGCCCATGCATACATAGGTGATGAGCAGACGACGGAGGGAGGGAGGGAGCACGGATTGATTGGATCGCTGCTGTGAAGGAGCGGACCATTTGGGAAGAACGTCATGGCCTTTTTTGTACAGCTAGCTGTACGATGTACGATAATGATGATTCACACAGGAACACTAGATTAATTTACATAGCATAGCATAGGTGCATAGGTCCTTTTTTGTTACGTTTCTCATTCACATGCTTCACCTACCTATTTATATACGTTACGAGTAATGACATCTCCCTTCTCATCATCAACCAATGCATATCTCGAAAGAGACTAAATTTCGTCCTGGATCCGCTTCACCTATTCGACCCATGGCGGTCACAGCTGTTCGTCTGGCCACGAACGTTTCGTGAACCGATGCCACACGCTCTGCACTGACCAAGCTGGCTCTCTTCCTTTTCTCACTTTCAGCCATGACGATCGTCGTAGAACACCTTGCAGGTCGAGCCTCGCTCAGCAACGAGAGGCGCGTGTGTCTTCCATAGAGAACGCTTCTCCACTTTGTCAAGGCCTATCTGTATATCGAGCGACCCTCTTCGCTTAGTCCTGCTTCTGAAGCATGGAGACTCGAACTCGACGTGCGATGCATGGATTACAGAACACCGATTGCAGATGAGCATAAAAAGAGAACTAGCTAGCGCCTGCCTTGCTCAGACGCGAAGCAAAACAAAAAAAAACTGATGAGACTGGGATTCGAACCCAGGCCCCGAAGGACTGCCGAGGATGTTATTCTTTGAAGAGAACTCGTCTCCTTAAGACAGCATGTTAGACCGCTCCATCATCTCACCGGTGGTTATACCTCCGAAAATTTCCCGCGGCCATCAACCTTAGTCACCTCTGGACCCTGGTGGCTTGATCGGATCATTCTTTTGGCTGATCGCATCATTCTTTTTCGTCCTGATGTTGATCGGATCACTTGATTTCCCTCAGAATCCAGCTCGGATCATGGTTCTTCCCTCAGAATTCAGATCGGATCATTCTTGAGCACGGTGTATCCTTAATTTTCGGCCTGGCCCAGGCCAATCAGGCTGTTCTGGACCTCGACTGGCAGACCGCGAGAGTCAGTCGACGCCGCGAATACGCCGGTGATTGGCGACAATGCCGATGCCCTTTGCGGTCTCGGCGTGCTACGAGCACGAGCACGGTCTGCGTTCTGCCCCAATAGCCGATGGCTAGGTCGGCTCAAAGCCCTGCGCTCCTTTTGTGACATTCCGCGGCGCGAACTTACAAATTTTGCCAGTAGTCACGGGCTGATTTTGGCCAGAGTGTCGAAGTCGACCGATGATCTTGACCTTGTTGCCACAGATTTTGAGTTCACACGACTTCACATGGCTTAACGCGGTCCCCCCGCCCCCGGCGTCTCACCCGCTGATGCCGCACTATATACCTATTGTAGAAGTCTGAGCAAGGTAGTCTCAAGTCACGCTCGTCTTAGACCGTCTGATGCGTGCTGTGCAGGATCGAGTGTCGAACAAACGAGACCCAGATGCTCGTATCAGGTTGCGAACGCTCACATTCTTTGCTCATGAGGCGTTCAGTATCTCAGGTCACCAGCTGCCTCGAGGGAAATCATTTCCTGCTTGTCGTGCTTTCGTGTCTGCTTTTGCAAAGATGCAATTAAGGAGCACGGGTCGTCACGAATGGCATGGCGTACACGAACCGTCCCGATCCTGCACCACCACCTTCCGACAATTCCACAGTGTCTCGCATGGTAGGACTGTACCTCTTTGAGAGCCTCTTGACCCCACCCACGTGAAGACGACAGGACTTTTGTCCTTGAGAGGCATTGAACTTGGGACTTTCCGCTCCACAGCGTATTGACTTAAAGATTCAACCAGAAGATTGGAAATCTGTCCCAGGAGCAGGGATCGACGATGCTGAGTGTTACGCCCGCGCATCGAGTGTTCCGGACCAAGCGGATAGTCGAGCCCTCCTCATCATCAAGGATCTCAACGCACTCGTGACGCTGGCAGCTTCGAATGATTCTACCACAACCCACCTGTCGGTCGAGTTGCCCGAAGGTGAGGAAACTAAGAGCTGACACCGAATCAGGATCACTCTGAAAGAGCACACGCCGGCTGAGCGCGCTCACGGAATATTGGCTCAGTTCTTCGCTCCTCTAACAGACCCTCGCGTCTCCCGGGCTGCCACGCAGCCTCGCGCATATGTATACCCATCGCATATGTTCCATCGGTACTCTACGGATAATGTGCTGAATCGCTTGCAGCAGGAGCAGCGATTCTCGGAAGATCCTGTACGAGTAGCCACTTACGGGTGAGGGCGAGAAGTAGGGGGTGGGGGTCGCCGCCTTATCCGGGTTGAGTTTCAGCGTTTCCAGCGTTTCAGCTGCGTTTGCGTGAGCGCGTCGCTAGATAGAGATGTCCCGGTTGTCATGTTGGCAAGCTTGTGCAAATTCAAGCGCTCAAAAACGCACATTCCGACTCCAGTAGTCGCTGGGTCGTTATCATTGCATATTGGAGATATCTAGATCGAGCATCCGTCGCGACCGACTCCTTCATCGTCACATCCGCGGCACTCGTGGTATCAATTTGCGATCGCAGCTCAAGAAACCGACTATCGCGCAAATCATCTGATCGGTCAGCCGGCGAGCGATGATTTCTTCCCTCCACATCTCAGAGCAGAAACACAGCGACATCAAGACTCAAGTCAAGACACCAGGCTCCTCATCGTCTGATATAAAGGGCAAGGGTAAAGCCGCAGCGAGGCCTGAAACGGACCTTCCAACTTCGGATGAAGGAGAAGATGGCGATGAAGTGCAGCGCGCGGGACCTGTGGGTACAAAGAGGATAGTGGATGCCAAGGGAGATCAGCTCTTCTATCGGACTTTCAGATCGGAGGACGAGGACTTGAAGGGAATCATGGGTCTTGTCGAGCAGGAGCTGTCTGAGCCGTGAGTATAGTCAGACGTGGGTTCTAGCTACTGCAGACAAGTCAAACTCGGTCAACGCGCTGACGACCGAAGCTTTCTGTTCTAGATATAATGGTCCGTTCGCTGTCATGCACCACTACATTGTATAACAAGGCTGACGTGTGGTCCCGGATGATCGAAATCTTTGCCCGTCAAATTGACAGTGTACACCTTCCGCTATTTCCTGATAGACTGGTACGCTATTTTCATCCATCTTATCCGATTGCTATGAGGCATGCTGCTGACACCTGAATTCCCCATTACGATGCAGGCCACATCTGTCATTTTTGGTACGTCCAGTGTCTTCACTGTGGAAAACGTGTCATCGTCTTGGTATCGCAGCTCACACGGTGGCTATCCTCCTTCTAATAGGTGTTTCCTCGACCTGATGCAACAGAACCGATAGCTACTATAATATGTAAACAGGATTCGCATCGAGGGAAGACCAATAGAGGGTATATTGCTATGCTGAGTGTAGATCGGGCGTGGAGGCGCAGAGGGATAGGTGAGTGCAATTCACAAATCTACCCATGAACACTTCCCCGGATGTCGCTGGCCGTTTCCAGTTTCAGGGGAGCGAGCTCTGAGCGAGGAGCTAATGAATATTCTCGGGTCGCACCAAACGCAGCTAGCAAGCTCGCTGAGCTGGCCATCTCGAAGATGGCCGAGAGAGGCGCACACGAGGTATGTCCGTTCTCCCATTAGCTAGGCTATGCCCATAAACTCATCTTTGGCTTCTTCCGTTCCCGAACTGTCATGCTGATGTCACGTTGCCAACGGACTGTTTTCGTCAGGTCGTGCTGGAGACCGAGTACGACAATGCACCTTCCCTTGCGTTGTACGATAGGCTAGGATTCCTGAGGGAGAAGCGGCTACATCGGTTCTACTCTAATCACAAGGACGCGTAAGTGGGTTCGCGCGGCCCCGTATTCAAGACCCGCCAGACATACTCTAGGTGCCCGCCACTTCCCCATATCTCTCATGTGCACATTGTGGGATACTTGGTCTGCCGCAAATTATGTCATATGGCAATACCGTGAAGCTCACGCTCACCTCAAACCTTCTTTATCCCGCAGATTCAGGCTCATCCTCCCAATCGAGAGGGATCAGCCCCCATCACCTGAGAGCGAGGAGGAGGCGGACCGTCAAAGATGGCTCATTGGCGCAGGTTCAGGTCCAGACGTGAATTCAGATATGGATATCGGAAACACGTTTCCTCCCGATCCAACGCGGTCTAACGGGCTGGGTAATATACCCGAGGAGGGAACATATTTTCCATCGTCAATGCGACCACAGCCTTATTTCTACGATCAGGACGATGAGATGGCGGGCGGTACACCTCGACCGCCTGCCAAGGAGCTCGAATACGGCATGTATATGTAAGAGGACTTGAACAAGAGGTGGACGCAAAACACGGTCGGGCAGCGTCACAAAGGACAAGTCTGGATGGAAAGGGTAAGGGGGAGAAGGCAGTTCTCGGTCATCGGTCAGTTGTATAGCATCTGATTTATTGTCATCATATCACATTGCATTGCATATCCGATCATTCAGCTTCAATCGGAAGCATAGTAACTCGTTACATTCGGGGTGTACAACTGATCGAGGGGATCCTCATCGAGAGACAGGTGAAGGGAATTAGGAGTTGAGCTTGGCGGCTTCGGCCTTGAGCTGTGATGTGGAGATGGTGTCAGCAGTGCCAAGATACCCAGTTACAAACGATTGCGATAACACTCAGGCATGAAGAGCCTCAAAAGGGCAGGTGAGGTGAAGCCCCATTTATGATAGTACAAGCATGTCAAACACGCTTGCGCAGGTGACAGAGACGGAAGCGGAGCCACGACCCACTCACCTCCTCCCTCGACTTGGGCTGCTCAAGACCCTGCATCGTCTGCTCCGAAGGAATGTGGGGTCCACGGGCGTTGTAAGCGTTGGCCGAGGCAGACTGAAGTCCACCTTGTTCTCCAGGCTCCGAGTTGAGATCAGACGGGTTGTTCGTCTTGGCCGGGTGGGGCAGGATGTTGAAGCCTGAAACGGGGTTGCGAGCGAGCGAACGATGAGGGAAGCAAGCGAGAGAGAGGCAAACAACGCAACAGATATCAGCAAATAATCTGAACAAGTGAAGCAATCACTCGGGTGGCAAGATGGTGCAGGGTAAGGTGACAGAGGAAAAGCTGTGTCGACGCAAGGGAGCTCATACTCACTCTGCTCCTGTTCTTTCTTGTCGCCAGTCATGTTAATTTGATTGATAGATGTCATATTGAAGGAAAAGAGATGTAGTCAAAAGTACGATTATCGTTGTATGTATACGCTGGTGATGATGGGTGAAGGTGTTGACGCTAACGTGTTGTCTGTCCAAGGGAATGCATGCTAACCATACAGTTAAACGCAGCGGCGGCGATGGATGTTTTGTGACTTGACCGGTGCGATAACGGCAGCAACCCCATCCGAGAAGAGGACGAAGACGTCATCGTGATAGGCGGTTTAAGGGCAACTCCATGTTTTGCCACTGCAGCTGGAAACCGGTTGGAAGGGCAGTCACGTGATCTGACAGTGGCTTTGGCTTGGAACGTGGCCATGGCCAGCGTCGCGTAACTTAACGGTTCACGCTGAACCACAGCAGCG
Organism: Kwoniella sp. CBS 9459; assembly: GCA_036428585.1. Taxonomy (NCBI): domain Eukaryota; kingdom Fungi; phylum Basidiomycota; class Tremellomycetes; order Tremellales; family Cryptococcaceae; genus Kwoniella; species Kwoniella sp. CBS 9459. The sequence continues at coordinate 4,149,427 of CP144065.1, read as the reverse complement.
CCGCGCCGACCATAGGCGAGTACTCCGTTGTCCGGTGAGCAACTCAGTCTTTGAGCTCATTATAGCCAGGCAAGCAGAGTCCGGTACCAATAACACCGAATCTCTGCACGTACTGAAGAACCGCTGTCTGCAATACCCACTTTCAAACGTCGGATTACTCACATACCATACGCCTCAGCCAACAACATGGACAGCCTGTCGGACGAGATCGAGTCGGTGCTCTTCATCGCGAGGGAGGTCATGGGTGAGTGTCAATGTCATTCCTTGTCCGCTATAGCGACCATTGCACTTAACCAAGGCTCGTGCCGAGCCACTCGACATTGGTAACAGGGACAAATCGCTGTGCTCCCACATAGCACAACCACCAGGCGCAGAAGTAAGCAATTGCTGACCACATTCGACCTATCATTTGTCGCACTATAGTGTATCAGGTACCACCTCGGACGACGACAGCTGGATACAGAGCGACTGACTGGAATGTCGAGTCTTTCCTATGGAAGGGCAGGCTGAGGGTCATGGAGATTGGCACTCGGTGTGAAATCCGACTTGAGGTGAGTAGACCGGCTATTCAACCCGCATCACTCGAAAGCAAGGAGCATGCAAGATGTATTTGTAACTCGGAGATACCATCAAGATCGCTAACTGATTCTGATTCCTCCGCACAATCCCTACCTCAGGACTCCAACACAGGCGAGCTCTTCGCTCAAGTCAACTACGCGACCCCTTGGTCGATGGTCGAGCCGGTATTAGATAGCTCGAGGTATTTCGTCCTCCGTGTGGAGGGCGAAGGTGGTAAGAGGGCTTATATTGGGATCGGATTCCAAGAAAGAGGAGAGGCGTTTGACTTCCAGGTGAGTGGGCGGGTCGAGCCGTCGCACTTCGTTGGCACCTGCTGTCGCTATACTATCGCGCTATCGACGTCCTGCCATCGCTTTCGACACGGGCTTGTCTTCTTGCTCACTTGCACGATGAGCCTTTGCTTGCTTAGAGCGAATCAAGCTGACACTCACCTATGATACAAATTCAGGTCGCCCTTCAAGCTTTCGTGAAACGGGTCAACCCCTCGACCTCCTCATCGGATCCTTCAGACCCCTCATCGAGCTCCGGCCCTCCAAAGCCCGCCGCCCCGCCCAAGGACTACTCGCTGAAAGAGGGCCAGACGTTCACTATCAAGATCCCAGGTAGAGAAGGTGGATCTGGTGGATCCGGCGGGAGCGGATCAAAGAAGCCTTCGAGTTCTTCGAGCTCAAGTTCGTCTGGAGGGGGAGGCTTATTCGCTTTGCCGCCGCCTCCGCCTCCTGGCCGAAAACGATAATCTTGTTAGGAGCAATTTCTTCGCAAACAAGCATGGGAGCGCAGCATGATGAGGCGAACGGATGTTCGCATCGGCTCATCAGAAACAGCCCCATTTCAGATGACAGCTATATAGGACGCCTGAAACATAGAATCTGGCTGGGACACGAAATGGTCGGGAGAAGGAAACGGACAACAAGAAGCACACTACCACCTATCCCCTCAACGTTCGATTGTGTACAATAGTATCACATCGTGAAATCCAAAACCACTTATCACCCAGTATGTACTCCATCATGCACTGTAGATTCCACATACATGTCATTCATATACATGTCGAAGGAGCAACAGACTCTCGAAATCTCCATGACTTGATGTCGTATCACCTCCCACTACCAGCGTCGACGACTGGACCAGGCTTGGCTTTGCCAATCTTAGCAGCCGCTTCACCAGGAGCATGCTGCGCATGCTGCCCGTGACCAGCGCTTCCAGCTCCCTGTCCAGCGCCGGCTCCGTGTACATGGGCATTCTTAGATTTAGCCTCGGTCTCTGGTTCAGCGACATTGCAAGGCGGTGGTATAGGGTCATCAGGCCCTAGAATGGGGTTCCGCACCGTGCCGACTTTTCGATATTTCTCGTGGTTTGCAAAAAACGATTTCCAGTGTTTCAGTGCCTATGTAGGTACGAGGAGAGCGTGAGCACAAATCGAAGTCAGGCTGAGTATGATGTATAAGTTTATTGTGACGTGGCCAAGAGGAGCTCCCTTGAAGTCATCATCACTCACGCCTATCTCTTGCTCAGATAGTCCTCTGGTATCGTGGGTCAGGTGGGTCTCGAAACAGCCTGTCGTGAAAGCCCTCGAGGCGTCTCTGCCAGCCCTGCGAGGGGGAAGCAAGGCTCCACGTCAACATTTACGTCAAGTTTTGGAGATTTGGTGTTTGGTCAATAAGCGGCAGTGCCCAGGCATGAGAGCTGTATGAAGACGCTCGGACTCGCCAGAAGCAGGATTGTGGCTGCTCGCTGCAGTCTTGGTACACGTATGTCGAGGTGTAACGAGACTAGTCTGGTCGCACTCACATCATGTTATAGCTACCCCCTTTCCCATAGATCCTTCGATTGGCAGAAACATCGTACACAACCCCGTCAATAGCCAGATAGACCGGCCTGTCCTCAATCTCCCCTCTCCCGTCATATCTCGACAGTTGTAAAGGCGTGAATTCCCGCATTCGGATCTGATGCGGGTTGAAAGGGTTGACGTCCCAGTAGCGTCTGAGGGTGGGCATAAAGTAAGGCGACAGATTGAAGGTGTATGATTGCGTTAAGAAGGACGACAGGAGCGGTATGAACAGGATCAAGGGGATGTACCGCCATATCGAGAAGTGTGAATTTGAATCTGCTGTAGAGGTAGAGGAGGTTTTGCGACGTTGACGTTCTTGCTGCGCTTGGAGCTTGGCTTCGTGCTCGAGGCGTTTTCGTTGAGCCGCAAGTATACCTCGATTCGCGGGCTTGTCTGATACCCTGTTACCGAAGCTGAACGAAGGGATCAAGCCCGCATGATATCAGCACACAACGTCGTCCAGCAATAACGAATTCGTATTGGCCATCTGGTCATCGCATTGACGACGCCAGAGGATCGCTGAAGACGAGGAGATGCTGACACCGCACTCACGCATCCACTGTTGTATCGTACACTTCTTCCTTCGGAGCTGTTCCAGGCCTGCTCCGCTGACGGGCTACACGGAGCACATCACATCACATGGGACAACTCGTCAGTGAAAGCGACCAGTTACGCCCTCGGTCTACGCCAACGAAGCGAATCATATAAGAAGGCCTTGACACTCACCGCCTGGATATGTCTCGTCCGCCGGGTTGGTATACACATCGAATTCCTGCTCTGCAGGCACGGATGCTGGCGCAGATCCAGAACCAGAATGAGATGCTGCTCCGGCCAATGGTGCGCGGGTCTCCATCGTCGCTTGTCACTCCTGCTCTCAGTAGTCAGAGAATCTGGAGCAGGAAAGTAATATGTATGGCAAGGGTTTGAGCAGACTCGAGGAGAGTGACGATTTGGTCAGTACATCCAATGGCACTACAATGATAACCCATGCATGCGGAGTACCATAACTTAGCAAGGCACTTTGGTGTTCACATAACCAGGACGCGTTTCGGATTGTGCTCGTACCGTACGGTGATACTCGCACTTTGCACGAGCCCGTTTCATCAACCGCTCCATGTGTTGCATCGTTGCGGTTCTCACCGTACAGTGAGCCTGCTGTTACTGTGCAACCACATCTTCTCATCAAACTACTACTTCGTCTGTACCTCAATCAACCAACGAAATCAACAAAGGCCATCGTCCACAAAGTCGCATCTTACCCATCAGACAGATCACAATCCCTTCGACCGACTCCCATCCCGGTCCTCACCACAACATTGGCTCACACTACCCATCCTCTCCGCTAACTTTCTCCTCACCATGCCGGACATCGAGATAGACAACCTGACGGTTCTGCTGCTCACCCTCTTGGCAGGACTATTGGTCTACCACCGCTTCTTCTCCACTCCTCAGCCGCTCGTACACCCTCTGCTGCTCGGTAAGCAGAGCGAGGTATCCACCATCAGGAAGAAGAATGAGACTGGCATCTATAGGAGCTGGGCCACTGGTCAGAACGCACCTGTGAGTCTTCGCTCTCTCCATTTCATGTGTCAAGTGCCATCAGCGACTATGCATCTGGTCATTCGTCGTGGCTTGACGCTAATAGGACGGTTGTCGTCCCTTGAATAGCTCACTGTACGTCCCGCCAATTCGGTCAAGGTAGTGCAGGATGTAGTCACTGGTCCCAAGGCTAGCAAGTCGACCGCTCAGAGATACATCCTCGATACACCAGTAAGCTGCACGTTCCTCACCGTGTCCAAAACACGGTCGCCGCAGCTGACTACCTCACTCTGCTCTCACCCAGCTCACCGACGAAGCTCTCACCGAGATCATCCGACTTCTTCCTATCGGTATCGAGCTGCTCTTCCCTCACACTGCGTCGGCGACCAAAGCCTCATCAGCTCCGATATTGACGCTACTGCCGCCGTCGCCTGCCTCCGCGCTTCCTCTTCTCCTGCTGTCTCTCTCAGCTACCCCGAACAAGCCACTCGTCATACTTCCCACGCCCAGACTCCTTACACCTGCACTGAAAGGTACTGGGCATCCTGCGCCTGCTATCGTGGTGATCCACATCAACTTGCTCGAAGATGTCGTTGAGCAGGTTTCCGAGGACTGTCAAGGTCCTGTCGGGATTCTTGTCATTGGAGATCCCAACAGGAGTGGAACTGGACTTGCAAAGAGCGCAAAGAGCCGGGGTATCTCCATCAGATGGTGGGAAGAGATCTGGGAGATTGCGGAGAGTGGTGACGCAGAGAAAGTCCAGCCTCAGGAAGCGCATTATAACGACGTCCACAGCTACTACTATGCTGAAGGGAAACAAGATAAAGAGCCTATTGTTGTCAAGGCCACCCATCTTGTAAGCTGGATACGTGTCATATCGTCCATAAAGGCCACCATTGACAAGACAACAGAATATGACCGCAGGAATCGCTTCGCTGTTGTCCCTCTTCCCCGCCGACAAGCGGCCGTCAGCCGCCTTGCATGACACGGTAGCCAGCGCTGTACCTCTCAACACACCGCTGGGAATGACCATCGCTCTTGCCAGTGTATGGACAGGTGAGCGCAGCCATCTCTGGTTCAAATGTCATGTTGAGGGATGTACTGACATTACACTCAGGGGCCGGTTTCAGGATGATCGGGAACCATGAACCCATCTGGGACCCAGAAGAAGTTGACCACGCAGCCGAGTTGGAGATCTTGGCTGATCCTGAGAAGAACTTGCCTAAACCGACGGTCATGTTCATGTGAGTTGCTGTCCGTTGCAAGTTTCTGTAATGTCAAGATGGCTGACCTGAAGCGGGGTTCCAGCTCTCCGAGACACCACCACGCCCTTGTCGAGCGGCTCCAATACACTTACACTGCTCATCCCTTCGCCGCCGTTGCAGCCAGGCACAAGACTCATTCCATCCGGGCCGGGCACATCGACCGGGATAGTCTGTGGGATAGGGTGTTATGGTCCGGCATGAGGGAGAACGTATTGGGTGGTATCGCTGGTCAGAGGCTGAGAGGCGTGATCCTCGTTGGAGGTGAGACAGCTGTTTACATTTGGCTCACAGCAGTATAGCTGACGATTGTGACGCTCTTTGTAGACGCTCCACCACCTAACGCCCTCGGCGCTTCGCATCTCCTGCTCTCTCTGCCCTTGACGCGACTCCACCCATCGTTATACACAGCCGGACCAGTCTTCGTCACTCACTTCTACGACCTGCAGTCTCCTGGAGTATCTCACATCCTCAAAGAAGTCAACCTGTGGAAATCGGCGGATAAAGTGCATTCGGGACCGCCAGCATCCAACGTCGAGGTCTTCCTCAAGGGAGATAAAGTCGAGGACGGGCATTCGAACGATAACAGCGGAGAGACCAAAGCTATCCATGGCGGGATCTGGGTGAGGGGCCCGAGCGTACTGGAACGGGTCGATGGCGGTGGTAACATGTCTGACGGGTAAGTGGAGCTCCTCTCAAATTACCCAACATAGCACCCTCTTAGTCACGCCCGAAACCAATTGCTCCCGAAACAATCGTTGCAACGGACTGGACCGCGAGACTTGGAGGCTGATCCTGCATCGATTTTCTTCTACAGCTGGGTCGAGATCGGCGAACACGCAAAAGTACAGACCAACGGAACATTCGTCGTGGACCCTCCCGTTTAGTCTTCGTTTTGCCTGATAACAATTTCTCGACAAAGACAAGAAAAGCTGAGATGGATCTCATCCGAGCGAGAATTTGATCCACGAAGAACACATCCCGTCCCACTGTACATAGACAGATAGAGGGAACGAATAACAACATGCAGGACATGATGCTGCACGACACACACGATAGAACGTGCAACCGCCTCAGACTATGACGTACACTGCCACCTTTCCGCTCAGGAGAGAGTTTCCTTCCCTCCCGAGCTCAAGCTGACTACAAACTGACTTGAGCGCTTTCCGCTTCACACGCCTAGAAAAGCGAGGACTGTCCTCTCTCTCAGAAGTGACTTTCCACGCTTTGGATCTCTGTGGGACACATCGCAAGGTCACAAAGTACGTCACCAATGCCTGAAATGTGATACCCGCCATTCTCAACCCACCACTGCTCGCGGTTATCATCGGCAAATCGCTACGATCTCAAAGGCAATCCGCCGGTAACACTCAGCGCTATCTCTGTATTTGTCTGGTCCGAGACCGGCGGATCAGCATCACTTGCTCGCCCCTGTCCCCCGCCCCGCCTAGAACCCCAGAATCCTTATCAGCGGGTCACAGTGAACCGATCACTGACGTGCTGTCCCTATCCGAAATCTGAAACCTCATCAGCGGATCAAAGAGAAAAAGTAACCTGATCAAACCTCCGTCAGCCACCATCAAGGGCAACGTTGCCATGGATCAATGATGGGACCTCGGATCATTGCGAAAAGCCACCCGATCAATCAAAAAAGCCATCGGATCATTGAGAAAAGCCACAGGATCATTTATTCCCTGCTGAAACACTGATCGGATCAAAAAAGAATGCTGCGATCAACCGAAACAGTGATCCGGACTAAGTTTTTTGCCAAATGTGTTGTATATATAGTACCAAAAACTCCAAGTTTTCAACGGTCTCAGGTGAGATCTTCAGGTGAGATGATGGAGCGGTCTAACATGCTGTCTTAAGGAGACGAGTTCTCTTCAAAGAATAACATCCTCGGCAGTCCTTCGGGGCCTGGGTTCGAATCCCAGTCTCATCAATCTTTTTGGCTTTTTGTGATGCTGTTTGCCCGACTCTCCCTCGGCTCGCAAACTGTCGTCTTTTACTGCTTCCTGAACAACCTTAAGAGTCGATGCATCGCACCTTGAACAAGTCGCTTAGTATCATACGAGATCGAGTCATTAAATGACTGAAGAAGCCAGAACCCAGAGTCAGGAGCGCGTCTTCGGCGCGAGCCCAGATAGCGGTGCATGTTTCTGGAGTGACGCGTCGTACGCAGCTGATCTGTAACCGTCGGTGATTCATTTGAGCCGGTTGTGAATTTCGACCAACCGGCTGGTCCATCGTTTGATCTTCGTTCGACCCTTGACTAGTGTTCTTCCTACGTGCAGCAAAGCATATAATATCATCTCCAAGAACCAGAAGTGAGACCCTACTGTCCATACTCGAAAGCGACCGCTCGAGACTTACGAAACGGCCAAGAGACTAAGAGATCGAAATGCCAGTCCATTCCCTCGCCTCGCTATTCGGCGACATATCAATCGATACCCTCATCGTAGGAGCGCTGACTTTCGCCGCGATCTTGGGCGTGAGAACGTGGTTGAGCGGGAGGAAATGTACGTGGGAGAGAGATTGGGCTGGGAAGATGATTCTTGTTGTTGTGAGTTGACCGACAGAGAATGCTTACATCTTCGCTCTCACCGAGACCAAGGATGAACTCGGCTTCATCCACTTTGCTGCACTGATGTGGAAGACTCTTACCAACTGTACTTATAATGGGCATGTGCGATACTGATACTCGTCTACTTCTTATCCTTATCGTCGCGATCAGGCACCTCCAACACCGACGATCATAACCCTCCTCGACCATCTACTCCAACTGCCATCCCCACCTCAAGTCCTCTTTCTGCCCCCTGTACCGTCCCCGCTCCCGCCAGACCTGCTGACAGTACTGCACACGATCCGGCTGGGCGTATCGAAGAACCCCGCTGCGCAGTTGCATTGCGAGCCCTTACCGATGACGGTCGAGGCTGTGAGGGACTTCACGAAGAAGTGGGGATCTGCGCCCGCTCAGATGGTCGGTGAGGCCGGACGGAGGATAGATGCCGTCGTCCTTGGCCAAGGATGGGAAGTCGGCGTCAATGTCGAAAGAATCATGGAAGCAGAGGCTGAGATTCCGATCCAGAGTCAGGGCCAGGGCCAAGTCGATGGAAAGCACAGGCAGAAGAAAGACCAAGAGCATAGCACGAAGTGGAACACGCATCAATTCCAATTCCACCTTCTGACGGCTTTGTTACCCTCTTTACTCCGTGCGCCGGCCGAACGAGATATCCGAATCGTCAATCTCATCTCGCCCACATGGTCCGCCGCTCTCCCCTCTCTGGAAGGGAAGAACACCCGAACCGACTTGGTGAATCTGACAGGGAGGAGAAGCATCAATACCTTGTTGTTGATGAAGCAATTCCAATTGGTCTTGGACACGCTCGAAGCCGTCGCAAGGGGAAAAGTCAAGCCTGTTCCTGTTCCTGTTCCTGCTGGTCCTGTCGATCACTCCCTCTCAGACGCGGGACCGCAATCTGCCGGTAAGAGTCAGCAAGGGAATCGGGGAGGGAGCACGGAAGATGCCAAGGTCAAAAAGAGGGACAAGAACGTCAAGAGCAACGTATTGGCCATCAGCGTCATCATGGGCTGGGCAAGGCAGGAGGTCATCAAGGGCAGCTTGATTTCTTCGGTAATGAGCCAGTTCTTGTAAGTTCCGCTCCTCGCTCTGACAATGGGTCACATCTCCTCCACACTCCAACGATCTCGTATGAACCCACCGATGCTCATAAGGACATGAATATAAGCTAAGACGGACTCGTCGTCAATCTCCCCGAAACAGGTGGATCCTCTTCTACCCGCTCATCCTCGTCTTCACCCCTTCTTCAAAGTCAATCATCCAATCCATCCTATTCGCGCTCTCTGCGCCCGTCCGGAGGGGAGACATCGACGATACGCCCAAAGTCGGTAGTAGCTCGAGCGGCGCTGGCCATAAGAATGCGTTGGACTTGGATTTGGAGCAACGAAGGAGCGGAGTTGCTGGTGGAGATGTCGTAAGGGACTGTGCGGTCGTTGAGTGAGTCTGGGTCTCAGTTTGGATATACCGGCACCATCACCATCATACTCGGAACCGACGCCGCAAAACTTCGCCGCAGAGAGGCGGTTATCACATCTCGGTGTGCGGACACGCCGCGGCTGAGCCGCGAATTCAAGTGAAGTGCTAACAAGCATTTGTATTCCCTGTGTCTTTCAGCCTCCCGCCTGTACTTTCCGATCCAGCATTAGCGAAAGCCGTCTACGATCAGCTGGAGAAGGAAGTCGAGCAAGGCGTTAAAGCTTCTCAAGAGAAGAAGAAGGAGAGCGAGGGTAAGGCTCAGTAGAGCGTAGGGGTAGGGTAACGGACAATGAACACGCCTTTCCTCTGGAACGACTGTTCAGGTGAAAAAGCTACCTGAAGGATCCAAGATCATATCATTGGCTTGGAAGACCCGAGGATATACACGAAGAGCCGAGATAGGCTTGATTGGACGACATGGCAACAAGATAGATAGATACCAAGCACCCTCGATACCCATAGTTCCAATGAAACCGCGGGAAACGTCAATGTCAAGCAGTAGCATGTAGTGTATACATGGCATGAGGTCCCGATGATGCATGCATCTGCCATACAGGCACTCACATGTCTGGCCCTGCCCTTTTAAGCTCAACCCGAGGGTGTCTAGTATCGACGTACGGTAGCAAATGGCATATGACATGTTGCATGCACTGGGGGCGATCAATCCACAACGCAATATTTCTGGTGTCCTTCAATCCTGCTCTGTGATCGTCCATCACTTATCCCAAGAAGTTGAAAGCGAATAGATGGAGGATGACGGACGCTGCGCAGAAATCGGCGAATGCTCTGCAAGCGGGCGTCGGTGTGTTGGTGAGCACAAGAGCGTGAGACAGTGTCATTTAGTCAGCAATGTGTCATAATCAATCGCTTCCGGCAAGCAGGATGTCGTGCAGAGATACTGAAGTCATCAAGGCGGAGTTTGTCGTCTGTGATGTGGATTTGGCAGACAGCACATTTCGCATTGGTGCGTAGTGTGTACGGGCTAAGAGTCTGCACGGATCGGGGGTGGATTGCTTCACTGCACATCATAGAACGTGAAGATGACGCTCACCTCTCTTGCGACACCTGCTTGAACTCTCCATCTCTACCAGGTGCGATTTGCGCTCTCAGACCAGCGAGAAGTACGAACTGGCCGACCGTCGATCCGAAGCTATAGGTATGACCAGAGTAGAGTATCATCTCATTAGCGCGTGCTTGTGAAGCCCAGCTATCGCCGAAAATCGTTGTTAGACGATGACATGTTGTTCTATCCCGAAAGATCCGGATCTTCAAGGAGCCAAGGAAGCAGTCCCAGCCTCACTCACCCGCCTGCGAAAGCGTAAAAGGGGTATACGGTGATCAACACCCTATACGCGAACTGCAGCACGCCCGAAACGAAGATGAAGAGCAAGAACGCGTCGATGAGCTTGACTCGCGCCGGCGTAGTATCGTGGTAATTTGACACGAGGGTCGAGAGGGATGATTGGAGTGCTTGGCTCGATGCGGCCGGGTCAGAGGAAGAGGTGGTGCTGGAGCTTGTTGAGGCTGTCGTTGTCGTTGATTTGGCGGACATATCGTGGCTGTGTTCCTGGAGTCAACGGCTCGGGAGTCGAAAGGTTATATTGTAATTATGGGCAGAGGCGAAGGTGTATGCACTTTTGTTATCCGTTGCGGACTGTTTTAGAGTTGAGATTCGGTACGATGTTAGCGATGCAAAGGTCGTCTACCGTCTACTTTATGGATCAAGGTCTTTCCAAGTCAAGTTGAGCAAGAGACTGCCCTCGTTATTCGCTATGACACGTTGAATGCTGCGTAGCACTTAGCAAGTTACGGCGCAGCCCGAGGTAAGAGGGGAAGCGGACACCACCGCCGCTGTGTAGCCGGATGATGCCGGTTCAGTCGCGAGACTGGAGAATGATTTCGATGATTTCATGGTTTCGATCCCGGAGAGCCAGCCATGGTGATGATGATCGGACAGCCGTTTCCAAGAGATAGGTTAGCATACATATATGCTCGAGTGCTTGCACATTCATATCATTTGTTGTCAACGCTATCGCCATGTCCGACGCAGCTGTATCAAACGCCAAGATGGATCGAGAGGAAGGTCAAGACTGCCTGTGAGTGCAGCGGACTGCCAACCTGCCGACCTGTCGAAACAACGTTTCGTCTTCCTTCAGTCTGACAATAGAACGCTGGATCGAAAGCTGACAGTGCACACGACGTATTTACCTCTTCTGTTTCTCGCTCTCTCGCTCTCTCGCTCTCCCGCTATCCTGCCCAACTCGCATTGTACCTATTTGTACAGGTCATGTCGCCTAACGGGCGCAGCAGCTTTCACCGGTCTAGGCGCATATGCTATCAATCAGGCGAGAGCACAAGGCGCTTTCAAGACTGTTAGACCGAGAGGTCAACCCATGGTCGCTGTTAAAGCGACCGCTATCATAGGGACTGGTAAGCACCTTACTTCTCTCATAGCTCACTCACGTTTCGGTCGTCGTGCTTCGATGTTTCGTTGGTATATCCACTCCGTCTATTGGGAACGAGAATTTGGCGCTGGATGAGGTGCTGATACAATACACCTTCTTGATATCTCAAGTGTTCATCGGATTAGGTATAGGACGGTTATTCGTATGAGCACAAACTGTTTCAAGCGTCAAGCACGGCCCATCACCTGAATGCGAGCATGATGACCAGATTTTCCATCGTGGGAGGAGCTCACGACGATTTGTACGATATTCAGAAGCACACAAATAGCATTGGATAGTCTCCCAGATCGGATAAGGATACAATAACGAAAAGATGCATCATCATAGAGACGTGTCACAGCTACAACACAGTCAAGTGCAGTACAAATCCGGGAACGTTCCCATACCATCTGTCTCGACCGTTGTGTCATCTCCTCTTTCTTACTGCTCGCTGACGAACACAGCGGCCATACCCTGTCAGGTTGTCGTTGTTAGCTTCAATCTGCCCTAGCCTTGGGCTACACCACAGAAGCTAAGCCCAGACAGTACTCACCATACCACTTCCGATACACATGGACGTTACAAACACCTTCTTGCCCTCCCTCTTGGCCTCGGCGAAACCTGTGGCGATCTGTCGTGCACCGGTACATCCGAGCGGGTGGCCGAGAGCAATTGCACCGCCGACAGGGTTGACCTTTTCGAAGGGGAGGTTGAGGTGCTGGATTGACATGACAGCTTGAGATGCGAAGGCCTGGTGTAGAGATTACGTGTCAGCTGAAGGACCGCGTCTGGCATCTCTGAACCGAAATAGCTCACCTCGTTGATCTCGAAGAAGTCGACATCGTCTTTGGTGATACCGGCCTTCTGCAGGACCTTTGGGATGGCAAACGCAGGACCGATTCTATAGAGTAGTCAGCTTTGTGGGCACCAGGGCTTTGTGATTAGCTAGCTGAACATACCCCATGAGCTTCGGTGGGACTAAATGTTGGCAATGTGTACCCGTCAGCTATGCCACGAATCTAGCGGTAAACGAAAGCCGAGCTCACCTCCAACGACGGACGACACAACGTATTTGCCCAGGATTGGCAAGCCGAGCTTCTGAGCTACGGACCGACGAGCGAGGAGCACAGCCGCAGCTCCATCGGAGACCTGAGAAGCGTTACCAGCGTGCGTAGTTCCCTCCTTTGAGAAAGCAGGCTTGAGCTTCGAAAGACCTTCCTTGGTGACGCCTGCTCGGATTCCATCGTCTGCGTCCACGATGATCTCCTTCTCGTCCTCGGTCTTGGGATCAGACCATTTGACCTGAACAAGGAGCAAGAGGACCGTGAGCTACGATCGTCATATGCGACGCCAGGGAGGAGCCTGGATACGAAGCTCACCTTGACAGGGACGATCTCGCTCTTGAATTTACCCAACTTCTGAGCATCAGCGGCCTTACCGAAACTGTTGGCGGCGAAGGTGTCTTGCACATCTCGAGAGACGTTGTACTGCTTGGCGACGTTCTCCGAGGTGATACCCATCGGGATGAGACAGTCGGCCGCCTCTGGGTTGGAAAGCACCTCATCCGACATTCGCTCGGGCAGGACTCCAGCACCGTAGTGAGCGGTCATATGCTCGACACCGGCGCCTGGGAACATCGGTAACGGTTGGGTCAGTGACTGCGTTCATGAGCGTACGATTAGGTAGATTCCATATCACACACCAATACCGATGTCAATCTCGCCACTCTTGATCTCGTTGGCGATCTGCATGGAGGAATTAGGTCAGCTAAGATGTTAGCTCGATAGGGATTTGCCGCGATTCAAGCTGCTGAAACTCACCTGAGCCACAGCGGTTAAGCCGGAGGAGCATTGCCTGTTGACCGTGTTGATGGGAACGCTGACAGAGTTCAGAAGGTCAGCTACAAACTGTCAGTCCACTGAGTACTTGGAGGAACTAGTAGCTCACGTGTATGGGATACCAGCATAGAGCTGAGCCATCCTAGCGACGTTTGCACCTCCTCCAAGAGGAAGGACGTTGCCAACCGCGACGTCCCTAACGAGTGAACCAGATCAGTTTTGTTGTGACTCATCAAGACATTATAAAGGATGTAAGCTCACTCAATCTTTGAAGGGTCGACCTTACTTCTCTTGAGAGTCTCGACGAAGACGGCACCAAGCAGGTCCTCGGGCAAACAGTCCTTGAAACCTCCTTTCTTGGCCTGTGTTCCCAAACATATTCAGCTTTGTGAATCCGTCTCCGTTTTGTAGATCCACGAGACTTAGCTGCAGCTGGATGACTCACCTTGGTGATGGCTGTTCTACAAGCGCTAACTACGACCACATCGTCCGCAGAGTTGATGAGGAGCCTCGCCCTGCCTAGCGAAGGGATGGCGTTGGTGATTGATTGGATGGTAGAGGTCATCTTGATGAGCTTTGCTCTTGGTTTCACTAATGTTCTGTGGATCGAGGATTGTCTTGTAGGGGGATCTGGATGTGTATGTGCGCTGCGCTTGGTATCGGATCAAAAAGAGTATTCCGGCTAAGATGAAAAGAGAAAAGACAAGAAGATGTGGACGTGGACGATTGATTGATAAAGTACCTCCTCGTAGAAACGAATTGGATTGAAATCCCAACAAGCAACCGGCCCAACTAGGTAGTCTCATAGCCGGTAATCATAATAAGGTCATGATCACCTCGTGTGGACCTCGTTGACAAAAGTATATGATAGCTACGGAACCAAATGACGGTGTTAATTTCGAGTGTGGCACTTGTTCGTCGCTGTTCCTATCGGGATGAGCATTAGCATTGCGATGGACCAGTCCGAGAGCCGATATTTCAAGATCAAGATTGTACTATGTAGATTGTTAGTCATCATCATCATCCGTCCGACCGATCTAGTGTTATACATCAACTTGTGTTATTCACAATTACATATCTCATCCCCGTACAAACGGGACAACCCTTGCGCAACACAGCTGCCGCCTACACCTTTCCCGCCTCGCTCTCATCGGATCAATATGGCCACCAAAGCTGTACCTAACCCGTCTCGCCTCTTACCCATCTCGAGAGCTACATTCGCGTCTTCATCTCGAGTGACCCTCAACTTTCGACCGGCTGCATCCCTTACCACCCAACGAGCAAATAGCGTCAGATCCCAATCCACCAGTGTACTGAGATCATCCGGTGATCATGCTCGATTCCCTGCTGGTGCGAGTGCTCATGCTCGCGCTCACGGTCAATCCCGATCTCGATTGGTCAGTCGTACCGTAACGCCAGTGTATATGTCGCGAAGGAACGCTACAGCGTCTTCGTATCCGCCTGCGTCGACTTCGGCAGATGCGCCTATAGCTTCCAAGCCAAGTATACATGTTAGAGCGCCCTCTTTGGACGCCATCAAGGAAGAAGGATATTTGGACGATGACGTGCAGTTGTTGCCGCCTGAGGAAGCGTATCTGAACATCACACACGATGCTGTTGAGGTGAGCTATTATTCGCCGTATCACTGCGATCAAGTGCGATAAGCAGCTATGTGTTATCTAAGTTGGTACGACATGCTGATCAGATACCGGGATTTGTCTTATTTTGCTCTCATATGCTCTCATATAGCAACTGGTGGCAATAACAGCTAGAGAACCCCCACAGGTGTTGTCAGAGGGCAAACTAGCACTACGAGTGGGAGTGGAGAGCGGCGGCTGTCATGGATACCAATATACGATGGCTCTGACGGAGGAGAGAGGCGTGGACGACTAGTTAGTGGTGCCTCGTCTTCCATATCCATCTCTGAATCACGCCGTCCACTTCGCGCGTTGTATATCGCATTGGACGAAAAAAGGCGATCGCAGATTAGCCAGAGCCGTGTCTTTTTGCCGACACGATGCTCCATGAAAAGGACGTTCACCTTCTCTCATGCTGATTGAACTGTATTCATCCCAGCGTACTACAACCTGAGGGGCTCAACTGTATACCCGTAGTGATCGACCTCGTTTCCTTCGGGCTTCTGAAGGGTGAGTTTAGTTTCCAAGAGTATCGCGATCGCTCAGCAGTAACTGACAATGGCTCTTGCTTCTGGTTGATATTACTTTGACAACAGGCGCGACGCTACATTTCGCTACGGAATTGATCGGTTCCTCATTTAGGCTGCAGGATAACCCTCAGGCCAAGCAGGGCGGAGCTTGCGGATGCGGTGTCAGCTGGGAAGCGAAATAGGCCGATCGGCTCAGCCGACTCACACTCACCCAACGACTCCAAGATCACAGCATTAGAGGATCTGATACGACGCAGACGGATGAGCCTTCTTCTCGGAGGGGGCGAACGGTCTTTGTGCGAGGGAGTGACTCTGATTTCAGCACAAATATCGGATAGAAGGTCTTTCTAGCATTAGCAAGATTCAGCGTTCTTCTTCGCTGCATCGGCGCATTCAGTCGAGTATCGTATTGCATACATACATGTTTTACAAGAGGCATCCACCCGAAACATACACTTAGACATATGCATTAGCATCTACCATCGAATCTACATATATCGTTTCAGCATGGCGAACCATTGTTGGGCGGCGGAATCAACCCTTAAGCTCTCCCGATCAGCAAGGGAGGTTGGCCGTGTCGAAGAGTCTAGACGAGTCGGGCTCGACCTGAATGCTCTAGCTGAGCAGTTGAGATTGCCCGCAAACGATTCTTCAAAGCTTTTGAATCCCGAGTTGAATGTCCATTCATCACGTTATAACAGCAACATGTATTAAATAGATCAATGATTCAGATTAAAATATCCCTAACTACTATGCAAAGATCATGAGACAAAAAGTTCTAATAAACAAATGACTTTATTTATGCGATTCTCCGAAATACTACTACGACTACGTTTCTGTTTCGTTGTCTATCTCATTTCACAATTCTTCGATCTTTAAATCCTTCCAATCACTTCTACTCATTACAACCTGAACTTGGCAGATCGTCGCTGCTTGGTGGCAGGGTAAGAGTTGATGGTGGTCCCGGTGTTGAGGCCGGTTGAGTAGACGGAGAGGATCAGACCACCACCACACTTCTCGACGGTTCCGTTGGTGTAAGAGTTGGCTCGGCAAGGGGTGTTGCACTTGCCCTCGGCGATGGAGAGGGCAAGGTTCAAGGTGTTACCGCAGTAACATTCCTGAGCATACTCTGAACCGGCGTAGGCGAAGCCCTTGGACTGACAGTAGGCGGTGCAGACCTTGTTGTTCATGTTTGAACCGGCTGTGTAGCCTCCAGAGAGGTGTCGACCGTTGCTGGTGTCCGAGAAACAACCGACGTAGCCGGCGACAGCTGACTGCGAGGCAGCAGGGGCGGCAGAAGAGGTGGAGCTGGCAACGACAGAGGAGCTGGTCGAGGACTTGGCAGCGGAGGAAAAAGCTGAAGAGGAAGCGGCAGCGGAGGAAGAAGTCGATGAGGCAGCGGCGGAGCTGGTAGACGACGACTTGGCAGCGGAGGAAGAGGAAGCCGCAGAAGAAGAAGCGGAAGAAGAGGCGGCAGCCGAGCTGGTCGAGGACTTGGCTACGGACGAAGAGGTAGAGCTAGAGACAGCGGCGGAAGAGGCCGAGGTCGAGGTCGAGGCGACGACCGAAGACGAGCTCGAAGACTTGGCAGCGGCAGCCGAGGAAGACGCCGAGGAAGAGGCAGCAGCAGAAGGAGAAGCAGCAGCCGAGGAAGAGGCAGCGGCAGATGAGGAGGCGGCAACAGAAGAGGAAGCCTTTTGATTTGAAGCGATTTTCATAGCGGGCGCGGGAGCAGTTGATGATTTGGCAGCGGAGGAAGAAACCGGTTTAGAGGTTGATTTATTAATGATGGTGGAAGTGGGTTTGGTGACAGAAACAGAAGAAGAAGTGATTTTGGCAGCCGACAAGAAAGATGATGATTTAGCAGACGATGTAGCGGGTTTTGATGAGGACGAAGAAGCGGGTTTTGAGGTAGAAGAGACAGGTTTTGAGGTAGAGGTAGACGACGATTTTGAGGTAGCAGCAGCAGAGGAAACAACGACTGATGAGCTCTTGCCCTTCGCAACGGATGAAGAAGAAGAGATTGAGCTCACAGCCTTGCTCGTGCTTGAAGAGGCAGCGGCGCTGCTCGATACGACAACCGACGACGAAGACGAGGCGGAGGCGGAGGCGGAAGCCTTGGCGGACGAGGTCGAGACGGCGGAGCTGGTGCTTGAAGAGGCCTTGCTGGAGGAGGCAGAGGCGGAAGCAGAAGCAGAGGCAGAGGCAGAGGCAGAAGCAGAAGCGGATGCAGCGACGGTGGCGTTGGAGTACTTGAAGGTAGTAAGTCGGCTACCACCACCACAAGTCTGCATGTTGTTACCTATCAGAGTGAACGTGAAGTATAGTCAGTAGTGGTTCACCAATATAGGGTGAAGACGAGTGAGACTCACCAGAGCAGGTCATGCTGCAGCCCGAAGCGGCGGCGACACTTCCAGAGGTGAAGGAGTTGCCACAGTAGCATTCTGAGGCGTACTCAATACCGGCGTAAGTGTAGCCCTTAGACTGACAAGTAGACATACACAACTCCTGAGTCATGGAGGAAGAAGCGAAAGAGTACTGGTTCAAAGCTCGCTGTCCGCTACCCTCGGTCATGCATCCGTTGCTGGTCCAGCCAGTAGGGAGCTTGGAGACGGGGTAAAGGGCAGGGTTGTTGAACAGAGTAAGAGTCGATGATCCACCACAGTTCTCGTTGGTGTTGTTGGCACAAGCCATACCACACTTGTCGGAAGAAAGCAGGGTAGTGTTGGAAGCGCCGTTTCGGATAGCAAAGTCACAGTAGCATTCTCGTCCGTACTCGATACCGGCAAGGGGGTAACCTCGGTCCTGGCACCAAGACACACAGGCACCTCGGGTCATGTTGGCGTTGGAGAAGCTGGCACCGTTCAAAGCTCGACCGTTGGGACCCTCGGCGATACATCCAGTCTCAGTGAAACCGGTGGGGATGACAGACTTGAAGTCGGTGAAAGTGATGTCGTCGTCGGTGTAGTTGTCGTAAGTGGGCTTCTGACCGTCGCCGATCCAAATGGGGTTGTTACCGGGAATGGACTTGATGGAGTGACCGAAACCGACATCCTCGTTGACCTGTTCGTTGAGGGGCTTGCAACCGTTGGCCTGGGCAGAGTCGAGGAAAGGTACGAAAGGAGGACAGGCGCTAAGAACACCACCAACACCGTTGTCGTCGTTACAGCCGTCCAAAGCCTGCTGGAGAACGTTGGTGCCGTTGACGAGCGAGGGCCATCCGTTCAAGAAGTCACCGTGCATACCGTAACCGGTGGTGTCACCGTTGGAGTAAACCCAGGTGGGGACGGAACCGTTGTTGTAAGGGAATTTCTGGACCTGGTAGATAAACTCGTAGAAGAGGGACGCAAGTCGGACAGGGTGGGTGGAAGGACAAGCACCACCATCGACACCTCCTGAGGGCCAGGCCATGTGGCTCATGTGGTCGTCAGAGTCGAGGTTGACACCATCCCAACAAGATCGGAAGAAGATCTGGGCTCGCATACCGCTGGGACAGTTGTGGTTGAAGAAGCTGTTCCTCTCGGCCCACTCGGGGTCACCAGCGTGGCTGCCGCTGTAGTCGAGACAAACGTAGGTGACGGCCTTGGAGTCGGCATCGTTGTCGAAAGTCCTTCGGTTGGGGTCACCGGATACCATTCGAAGACCATCGGGGAAAGCGTGGACCCTGGTCTCTCCCGGGCTGTATCGAGGGAGGTAATAGGTGTTGACGTAGGCGACGGGGATAGCCTGGTAGGACTGGTCTACAGGGTTGTAGTAGTACAACTGAGGAGTCCAGTAGTTGGACTTGTCGGCGGTGACCGAGGCAGTCGTACAGGTGGAAGCCTGAGTAGACTCGTAGGTCATCGACTTGTCAAAGTTGTTACCGCCGACGATCGAGTGCACGTGAGCACCAACAACACCGGGGTTGACGATACTACAAATTGCAATAAGACACGAGTATCAGCGAGACGCTCCACGTTATCCCCCAATTCAATCGGCAATGACTTACGGGTCCAGTCGAGTGGTCTCGAGGACGGGGTGGGAGAGGATGAAGTACGCGTTGGCAGCAGGGAGCGCGACCAAGGCGGGGAGGAGAGAGAACAAAGTCTGGAAGAACATGTTTGCTACAGTTGCTGTTGTTGTCGTTGTTGTTGATAAGTGATGTTACTATAAGTGCTTTATAATTGGTTGACTATTCGAGTTGATACTGTTCGTATTTCGAAATTTGGTTTAGGCCCAGGAAGGAGTTGGTGAGATTGGTCGGTCGGTAAAGAGTGTGATGATTTTGGTAAAGAATGTGCTACAGGTATTCGATAATCACAGAAGCTCTAGCTAAAGAGTTGTTCTGATAGAAGAATTATAGTCGACAGGTGAACGTGGGTCGTTTACAAATTATACGTGGAAAAGGTTGGTTGAAAATACCGAGCCGGTCGGTAGTTGAAAACACAGTAAGTATCAGTCGATGAGGAAAAGAGAGAAAGAAGGGGGGGAGAATATCGTTAGCAGACAAGAGCTTTATATAGACATGACGATTGTGGGCGGGGATCGACTGGAAAAGAGAGAGAGAGAGAGAGACGTCGGGTCTACTGGACTGGACAGGACATGTCTCGGAGACTCACGTAGATCAAATCACCTAGTTGGGGCGAAGCGTTGCCGACGCAGAGGCAGACGCCAAGGGCCAAAGCCATACAAGGTATGCCGTCCAAAAAGAGGCGTTCAGCATCCCTAGCTCCTCATTGTCAGT
This sequence comes from Kwoniella sp. CBS 9459, assembly GCA_036428585.1. Taxonomy (NCBI): domain Eukaryota; kingdom Fungi; phylum Basidiomycota; class Tremellomycetes; order Tremellales; family Cryptococcaceae; genus Kwoniella; species Kwoniella sp. CBS 9459. The sequence goes on along the minus strand of CP144065.1, from coordinate 4,128,987 downwards.
ATCAGTAAGAAAACGATGATGTCTTCTTGAAAAAAGGTCAGTTATCGAGAACATCTGAATCAGTTCCGAAACAGGTGGTACAATCTAATTGACGCCCCTCTTTGCCAGGTGAAAAGCGGTCAGGTCAGGTCAACGAATGGTTCGGAGATTCCTTTCGCTTGGTGTAAACAGAGGAAGACGAAGAGGAAACTGCCGACGGCGAGTGAAAGGGAGATCGGGGTGAGACCAGCCTCGGATTATGATTCTGATCCACATGCGCCTTGTGCCCCTGGGCATGGTTTATGACGGAGGAGGCGAAAGTGGTCATTTTTGGTGGAAACGATCGTTGAGATAAACATTGGAAAAGCGTGGGACAGCAGAGACGAATAAACTTTCGATTTCGGAAGACTAAAAAGGCGTTTGTCATGTTTGCGGCCCTGAATCCGCCCACCAAACTCTATTGCAGGCTCAGGGCTTACGACCGTGCATCCACGGTATTGGACCCTGGGATCCCGAAGCAAAAGTCCGGAAGATGAGGTGGCAGGCGATCGAGAAGCTTGATACGGGTGCCCTTCGGACTCTCTCGTACAAGTGCGAAAGCTACGGAATGACCAGGAATGGGATGATCGGCAGACGGAAGCAACGTAATACCGACCGCACCGTCCTTATAATGCGGCGCTGTGCAACAAGTGTTGTTCTGAATTACCGAAACCGGCGTCCATTGGGAAGCCACCGGTAGAGCCAAAAAGTTCTGTCGGCATGATTGGCCGTTCGGAAAGACCCAGGGTTCCTGAGCCACCTTTTTGGCTGAAAACGGAGATAAGTAATATTAGACTTCACCTTGTATTGCAGAGCCACCACCACCACCACCGCCAACAACCACGCACCAAGCACCATCCGTACCTACCACGCACCGCTCCTTCGGTGAGCACCACTCGAGGCGCTAGAGACAAGCCATTATGTTATCCGAGCGCTTAAGGATGTGACACCGACGATCACCTGCCGGAACCCTAGCCGAGCCAAATCCACCGAGACAATAACTTGATGGGTGGACGGATAGAGTAGAGGTGATGCTCTCAATATGATTGGTTCGGATGGGTGGGTTTCTCGGAATAACGGCAGGTGTGAGACAAAGATCGACACAGTTGTTCCGAGCCTCCAAGCGATCATGCGCGTTAAGCCGATTGGAGTAAATAAACAGCTTTACAACGTAACCCGCCGATCCTCCACTGAGACATGAGACAGGCGCAAAAAACTTCACAGCTGGACAATGTTTTTACAGTCGTCTTTAGCAGAGCGATTTGTCTCCCAAAACACACTCTATTCGATGCCATTGTAACCCACCTATTGACTTGGTTTCCACCTGCCATCTCTTGCGGTGGAGAAAAAATTCCCGTCAGCTTGTGCGCATGCCACGCATTGCTTCTTCAGGTCTGGACCCCCGTGACGGCGACGATCAAACATGACTCGCAAAAAAAGAGCGTCAAGATCCCTGTGAATGCGGATTCAGGCTCCGGGCGATCCGGACTAACTTGTCATGCTTGGAAGCGAACGCTGATTTTGTCACCATGCGTATTTTGACTAGTACGACGCCTGCTCGCGCAGCCAATCTGGAATGTGAGCCTCGGCACATACGTCAGAAAGCATGGTGTAGACCGAGGTAGACCCGGTTGGCGTCCGGAGCTCTTGAATCCCATTTTCGCCAAGCGAAGTCAAAGCATGTGTCTGCTATACGGTGCACAGCTTGCGCAGTGTGAACAAAAAGACAACCATTGCAAACCGAGATGGCGAGGAATGATGACGACAGTGGTGGTCGTTTTCGGTGGTGGCGGTCGATCCCGCTCCGTTCCGCCATGTCAAGGCATGGCGTTGCCGCTGGCGTTCTCTTTGCACTTTTATACTTATTGTTATTCTGAAGATCGTTCGGATCCGTAATTTCGATTCCGCTGAAGCGTCGAACCTCCAGACGGCCAAGCCATTTTCAATATCTCATGTGCTCACGTATCATCTTGGATCCTATGCCATTCCAAGAAAATGCCTCGTCATGTCTTGGGTCCGAAATCCAGTTCGATGGAGGCGGAGAAGCATAATTGATTTTCAGTTCGATTCGTAGACTGAGCCAAGAGACCGCCGTGAGTCAGTGGCTTCTGACTTAGCCTTGGCCCAGCAATGACGACGATCACTTATACGAACACAGGCGTCATATCAACATTAGATCGTGTAGACCCGGGAACGTATGACAGGCCGTCTCGGTCAGTCGTGGGAAAGCATTCGCGATCTGCCACGTCTTGGCTGTGAGAAACGTTCCCAAGCCTTCAATATCAGATAGTCACACGTAGATACGTATGTCCGACTGAATTAATCGTCCGATCGGAAAGGCTCGGGAGATATCAACCACGTCATCTGGCCAGGTATGCACAACATATCATTGAATAGTGGGCGTCCGATCTATAGTTGGTAAGATCGTCCGATACATTTCGCGCGACAGCATTGAGAAGCCTCTCACATGTCTGTTTAAGCGCGATCGATGAGGCTTAGATCATGTGTCGCCTGCACCGATACAGTACATGCAGTATGTGCGAGACAAGACATACTTCACGTATCAGATATCAGATTCGAGGTATGTCACAGAGAGCCACACACCTTGCAATGATAGTCCGTGAGAAACCGAAAGGAGGTGGTGGCCAGCAGATCCTTTGACGCTGCAGTGATCCTTTCCGGTGCGAGACTGTACGATGTGAGGACGGTATATTGGGTCATGGATGAGACGCGTCCGATCATTGCAAAGGAATGGCCTCTGCCTGAGTCTTGGCCCACTCATATGATGAACGTACTACTTACTGTCGAGCACGAACAAGCGATTTTGCAACTGCACCCAGCAACCTCACAGCATCTGACGTAGGTAGGATAGGACTCAGTCTAGCTCGATATCTCACACATGGCATGGTAAGTGTTTCCTCTGCTTTCTCATCTTTCTGCTGTTCATCTCATCAGCCATAGTCATAAAATTCTTTAGCCCGAAGACCCAAAAACATCTACGCTTGGATAGGCCTTCTACCATTCAGCAGCTCGAATGATCAAGACCAAAAGCAGAAGTTCATTACGACCACTCAAAAAGTAAAAGTGTAAACAAAGTATAACCCAAAGACTTGACTACCTAACCAGTCATAAAACAGTAGGGTAAATAGTACCTCGCATACGCAAAGGGTGGGAATTCGCCTCTAACGGCGACGCTATCCAAGGCACCGGTATCGATATCCTTTTCGGCATCGGCATCGGGATCGGAATCCGGAAGCGGGATCGGATTTGGCTTACAGTTGTCCTCAAACTCTATTGCCTCAGCCTTCGATCAATCGGTCAGTCCCCAAAGCAGATCACGAGATTGTTCACAGAGAAGATCTGGTGGCAAGTTGTGCCTTGTACTTGTCCCTGTGGTAACACACCGCCGGAGGCTATCAGAAGTTCTTCTGTGAACCACTTACGAATCACCGCGCCGACAGCGTTCAACGCTAAGTTTTCAAGCACAACATATACGTGAGCGGCCAGCAATACGCCTGCCTCAGCGTTCACAGCTAGCACCTGGATACAACTACTGTAATATAATAAGATGCTCCGGTGGATCAATATAGGCAGTTTCAGCCGCTTACAAGCGCTGATCCTTCTTACGCTCGCATCCGGTGAAGCCCTGGCTAACATTCCGTCGGATCCATGTACCAAGACCACATCTACGCTGTCAGTGACTACATCCTCAACGAAGACATGTAAGAGACCGTCATACGTTGCGACTTCGTCGTCGACAATGGCGACAGGTATCATTGGCGCTCAAGAAGGGACACTGACCGCAATCACGTCGTCAAGTGTTGCTGCCTCCGTTCATAAATCAGTCGCGTCTGAAATTGGGACTGAGAGTCAAGGGGAGGATCCTGTTTGGACCGACTCCTCACGTTCGACCGGTGTTGTGGAAGTAGAAGACTCAACTGCTTCCTCATCGTCTTGGGAAGAAGCTCAGCAGCCTTCCTCCACATCGTATTATTCCTCGGCACAAAATGAAGATTCTTCCACATCAATGCACGCGTATGAGTACACGGAGACCAGCAGCTCCTCTGAGCCTTCATACGAAGCTACGCCTAGGGTTGAGAGCTTACCATCACTCCCAACCGAGTCACCCGAAGCATATACCAGTGATACCTCTTCTTCAGCCTCAAATTATCCCTACCACAATGAAGAGGTTGGATCAGAAGCTTACGCCAACGCCGAAGCCACATCAATGCAGGAACCCCCTGCTTCATCTTCCATAGCGAGCGCTTTCACCTCTGCGACTGATCCTGACTCTGCCACTTCTGCCCAACCAAATTCATTCCCATACTCCCCAACCAGCGATCTGACCCAAACCTCGCGACCTGCTGCAATTGCAAATCCTCCTACCATCACTGATGCACCAGCCCCTCCACCTACTTCGGCTCTCACTACCGGCAGCTACACTCAGTCTTCATCGGCGTCAGGCCTGTCCGCCGTAGGCTCGACCGAGGGCAACGGAACCGCCAACTGCACAGCTCCAGGCGGCGGGTGCGTTGTATTTCTGACATACATCGCAGAGTGTACGACCGATGCGTGCGCCTGCAACCTCACATACCCTGCTCAGATATGCGCGCAGTGCATAGCCTCTGATCAGGCTGTCGAAGAGTACAACTCTTTCCTTTACGCCTGCAAGGCCAAGGGGTTTGTTCAGCCAACGCAGACTATCGAGGTCGGATGCAAAGTGACTAGCGCTGTAGGTGCAGGGGATGCCACCGAAGGCGAAGAATCACAATTACAAGGTATCTTTGCTATACCGAGCAATGAAACAGGCACTCAAGCTATACAAACTGGCGGTGACGCAAGCAGCGAGAGTGATGGAAAAACGGTCGGAGCGAACCTCACCCACGAACAGGACGCAGCTCTCGGAAGTCTGGGTGGGAGCGGCAATGGCAGTGACAACTTGATCGCCGCAGGGCAAGTCGTCGAGAACGGCAGCACGATCTCGGGCTACCTGACAGATATGACGGGCGGCTTGATCGCCGCTACCGGATCAGGTTCAAGCCCGACTGGCACCACATCAGCGAGCGGGGCGCTCAGCACGGTAGCCTTGAATAGTACTCATACTTTCTTCCAGACGGCCGTAGAGCCTGAATGCGAATATGAATGCGCCGACTGGCTTGACCTAGCCCAGGTGAGTATCTCAACCATTCGCGTTAGGTACAACCAACTGATCAGCCTGACATCTTATTGGTCTTTGACGCCCCGCCAGAGTTGCACCGACGATACTTGTATCTGCACCACCGAAGCTCTCGGATTTGCTAGTGCTTGTTCAGCCTGTATCGGCCAGAAGGGTGGACTCGACAAGACAGGCCGTATGAGTTCGTACTCTGGTAAGTACGAGCCGACATCACAGCGCCGAATCATGACGTGCGTCGAACCACGACTGATATTGCTTGTTGTTGTGGGATCCGAAATAGAATTTGCATCGAGTTGTCGATCGATCCCAAACGCTGCGTCCTCATCTACCTCCGTGTCTAGATTAGGACCAGATGGAGCCCTAGCCGCTCTTGGTATCGCCTCAGGCTCGTCTCCTACTGCTCCACTTTCGGCGGCAACGAATAGCAGGAGCGGAATCATGAGCGGAAGCGCCAATCCGTTTGTCACTGATTCAACGAGTAAGCGCAAGAGCACTGTCACGGCCGAGGAGGCGAACGGGATTGCTACTGTCACGCTTGGAACGGGCGGTGCTGCTCGTAGGATAGGCAGTCCAATCGGTGCCGGGTTGGTAGGTTTGACGATTGCCGCGGTCCTTACGGTGATGGCGTAGATAAGTTGGATAATGAGTAGGGATGAAAGTGCACGAGAGATGAGAAGGATGAATATGCATGTGGGATATGGAAAGCAGAGGAATCCGTAACGTGTGGTGTGCATCATATGACTCGATCATGCGAATGTCTGGTCGCATCATTCTGCGCAGTCAGTCATGAGTATCTTCTCAGCAAATCCTGCGGAACGAGACTGGAATACTCACTATGTCTACACGCTCCTGATCTATGCCGACCCCTCACCATAAGACTCGACAACACCCTCCAGCATCTCCCTGAATCGATCGCTCATCACACCCTTCTTCAGGCGTTCATAATCGTACATCACCAGAGTGCTGGAGATCAGAAACCGAATCAGTGATCAGTTGGTCTCGTGTATACAAGGAAGACCAGCATCGAAGGTTAAGGTGGTGCGACTCACCTGTCACCGGTAGCTACGACCCTGTCGTCCTTGAGAGACCATACCAAGTGGCTTAGTCCGAAGGAAGCTCGTTCCGGGTTGATGGAATGTATCCGGTTGGTCACCATGACCTGTAACAATCATCAGAGAGAAACGGGCTGGGTCAGACACTCAAACGTGCACTCCAGACAATTGGCAATGACGACTCACTATGTCCGGGTATGTGATAGGCGCTTTGTATTTGATAGAGATATCCTTCAGGATCATTCCTGTTCCCCTACCTCGCTAGAGAATGTGCGCACCTCCGGCATCAGCTCATGCGCACGGGATCACACACCGAACCAAATCTTTTCGCTGGGGGAGGGCTCACCATAACGTCGTGAAGAGCGCCTTCGGGCATTTCTCCGGCCCAGCTCTCCCAGTATCGTACTCGAGCTGTCTCGAGCCATCTGAGTATTCGGACATTGTTGACGTGTCTGGCAGAAACGCGAGGGTCAATTCCCAGTCTGCCTGAACCTCAACGTACGAGCTGGGAGATAACGGCGTTTGCCTGTTTACTTACTGGAACATATCGCAGTCTCCCCACGCAACAGGCCACGTCAGGACCCCAGCAGTATCGTACCCATTCTCTCGGAAATGCCCTAGCGCCCTCTCCTTCCTTCCACTACCTTCTTCCAGCCAAGGTCGATCCTGGGGGGTACTCCTTCCTCCAACAGGATCGGAGGAAGGCTCGGACCATTGAATACTAGGTCTGGTCTCTGGGACACCCAATCTTGCTGAAGAGGGCCTCTGATGCGGTGCCCATGCCTTCCTAACAGCACTCGGAGACGGTGCAGAGGGGGAAGCGGACGGTGCCAATCCTAGTTTCTGGGCTGTCCGGGGCGAGAATAGTGAGGGGTCTATAGCTGGTTCTGAGAACTCAGATTCGATTTGGGATGGGTCGCGCGACAAGGCGTGATCTTCCTCATGCTCTGGTCCGTTCGTCCCAGGTGGTATATGGTAATGTGAGGTCGGATCTTGGAATTTGGCGTAGAGCTCCTACGGTACAATGCATCATAAGCGAAGTTTCGAACTCAAACTCATTGGGCAGGCGCCATCTCCTCGAGCTGTTTGGGCATCTAGGGACAGAGCACATCCATCGGAGACCATTGAAGACCGCAGCCAATATCGACGACTTACGCGCAGACGGACCGACTCGTCGTCCATTCTCCTCGCTGAGGTCTGAAGAGCTCTAATTCTCGTGAGCTGCTTGACAGGTCTGATGTGCTTGAGCGCAAACATCTTGGCGTTCTTTCCGGTTAGACTTGAGTCTGTTGGCCTTGGCGTGCCTTCGGCTTGCTGGTATGTATCACTGCGGATACGGAAAATTGTTCAAGATGTTGAAAGCCGACCGCTTAGGTCCTCACCAACGTCGCATCGCTATAAGTTATCGTTGACTGAATTGGGGAGTCTCTGCAACATGCGTCATTACCGTGATCTCACACTTTTCTCGGCCGTCGCCGATCACGTGAACTGCTGCAAGCAAAGCTTCAAAGCTATGTTCTCGAATTGCTTTGAGCATATTCAAGCCATACAGATCCCAGTCACACATAGAGATTGCAGTCTAGGTTATCATGCATACACATCGTGACAATCTCATGATAATAAGAGAGGTCCGAATTTGCTCATAGCGTGAAGAGAACGAGAAGAATATGGACAAGTCAAAAATAGAGCACCAAAGAAAGACTCGACAAGATTACAGCGACATTGCGCAAGAAAAAGAGTCAAATATTGCAAATATAGTTATCATTCAGTTGGCGGGGTATCCTTTTGGTTTGAGCAAGGAACTATTATTCGTTGCGATGTTGCGGAATCAGATACGTGGATGTTGATACGATGCAATGATGGAAAGGTAAAGTTTAGTCGAAGGTGACCTTGGATCCCTCAGCCTTGACGATACCGCCAGTTCGGGCACCGCTAGATAGAGAAACGTGAGGTCAGCTATAAAGCCTGGTCAAACAACGCAACATGGTAGGTTTCAACTCACCCTCGGGGGGGACCACCTCGTCCTCGACCACCACCTCGGCCTCCTCGGTCGAAACCGCCTCGACCACCTCGGCCACCACCTCGACCGCCGAAGCCACCTCGACCACCACCGCCCCCTCGGCCACCGCCGAAGCCGCCTCGTCGGTCACCACCGTCGTTGTTCTTGGGGGGAGCAAAGTCGACTCGGATGGCTCGACCGTCGATCTCGGTACCGTTCAAAGCCTTGAGAGCGGAGGTAGCCTGCTCGACATCGCCGAACTGAACGTAACCGAAACCCTTGGGGGCACCGGTCTCCCGGTCAGTGACGAGTCGGACGCTCTGTACGTCACCGTGCTCGCCAAAGGCCTCGTAGATCTGGTCCTCGTTGATGGAGAATGACAGACTTCCAATGAAAAGAGTCTCGGCAGGGGTTGACTGCTTGTCACCGAAAGCCTTGGCTCGCTTCTCGGTGGCCTGCTCTCGGTTTCGCTGCTGAGCGTAGTTGACCCGGATGTTTCGGCCGTCGACCTCGGCGCCGTCCTTCTCGATAGCCTTGGCGGAAGCCTCGAGGTTGGCGAACTCGACGTAACCGAATCCTCGCGACTTCTGGGTATCTCGGTCGAAAACGACTCGGGCACCGACGATCTCTCCACAGTCCTCAAACTCGGATCGAAGCCAATCGTTGTCGACGTTCCATGAGAGCTGACCAACGAAGACGTTGGCCGAGGCCTCCTGATCGTCCTCGGCTCGGGCCTTCTTGGCGGGAGCGGCCTGCTCCTCCTCAGCCTTTCGCTTGCCTACGTCAGAGATAAGATATTAGCAAGTTTTTCCATACTATCGCAAAACAGAAAATCTCACCGTTAGTCTGAGCCTTGGGCTCCTCCTTTACTTCCTCGGCCTTCTTTTCCTCCTCTTCATCGTCGTCGGAAGAGCTGTCGGAGTCGTCAGAAGAGTCGGAAGACTATGGGGTATTACGTATTAGCGAGATGACCAGGTACTTTCCAGCGACATAAAGATATTCGCTCACCTCAGCGGCCTCTACCTTCTTCTCCTCGGTCTTGGCAGCAGGCTTGGCCTCCTCCTCGGAATCAGAGTCAGACTCAGAGTCGGAAGATTCCTCGTCAGAAGAGTCCTCCTTCTGTGATCAAGGAGCAAGATCAGCAGCTGAACAGAGGTACATAAGACGAGTAGCTCCATAAACACTTACAGCAGCAGCCGCAGGGGCGGCGGCGGCAGGCTTGGCCTCCTCCTCGTCTGAAGACTCGTCGGAAGAGTCCTCAGAGTCAGACTCGGACTCGGAGCTCTCGGAAGGAGGGGGAGTGGGGGTCTTAGCCTTCTTAGACTTCTTAGACTTCTTCTCCTCCTATATACACACGCATAAAGCTTCTGTTAGCAACCTGTTCATGGTAAGAATGTAGACAAGTTGGTAGCTGCGGCTTACCTTGGCAGCGGCGGGAGCGGAAGCGACCTTTACGTCTTCCTTCTTGGACTTCTTGATAGCCTTCTTGTCGGCGTTGTCCTTGGCAGCCACGGCGGGGGGAGCGGATTTGGAAGCCTTGGCCATTTTGATAAAGTGTTGTTCTGGGGGCAGGGAAAGTAAGGAGGGGAACACGGAAAAGATGGATGGAACGAGGTAAAAGGGTAAGAGGATGAAGAAGAAAGTAAAGTATATGGGGAGAGAAGAGGTTGACTGAAGAGGAGGGGTGGTTGGTGGGTGAGTGAGTGAGTAAACGGTGGATCGGAAATTCTTCGTTACCTGTCCCGGTCGCACCTGCAGACCTGCAGCTGATGCACTATCCAAAAAAATAATCACAACTGGACCCCCATATGGCATCGGCACTCACCGATATGTGATAATTGATAATTTGCGCAAAACTTTTCAAGCTGATAAAGTGGCGATATAGGTCCGCCAGCGGATTCAGCATGCCTATTCAAGCCTAAATAGCCGTAGTGAGCCTAATGTGGAGTGGAGATGTGGGTTCCACCGTAGCTCAAAGCAGCATACGGCAATCATCGGCCGAGTAAAATCGAGCTTGATGGGCCCTGATTACAGCGAACTAAACCCAGGTGATGATGAGAGAGAGACTCTGAAGAGAAAGAAACACAACGGAGCCTACTGCGTTCTTGTCTGCTTTCGTCCATCTCAACCTTCTCAACGACTTGTCAATATTGTTGATCTTCCAAAAAAAAAAATCGCCCTGACTCTCTCCTCTTACATTCGTCTTTGTAAACACCTAAAAGGCATCTCGTCAGAATGTTCGCTCGAACCGCTACCCGAAGTGTCGCCTCCTCTCTCCGGGCCGTCCAGGTATGCCTCTTCGTTTCTTTCCGGTATGTGTCCTGTATGTTGTCATACTGACTATTGCGATGTCCGTTCCTAGCCCTCCGTAAGGTACTACAACTCGGCCTTCGGATCCTCTACCCCCACCTCTGCTTTCGCCGGTAAGAAGGGATCAGACGTGAGCATCTCTACTTTCGTGCAGCGAAGGATTGAGGCGTGGAGTCAAGTGGAGGGAGAGGCTTTCTGGTCTCTAGAGTCTTCAACTCACATCTTGTGTTTGTTATACACTAGGGAAACTACACTGTCACCCTCATCCCTGGTGACGGTATCGGTCCCGAGATTGCCGACAGTGTAAAGGAGATCTTCGCTGCTGCCAAGGTAAGTTGCGCTTCGCTCCGGCATTCGCCAGCACCCGAGGCAAAAACTCACAAGACGTGAATGTATCTCCTTTCTCTTGCCGTTGTTGTAGGCTCCCATCAAGTGGGAGGAGGTCGACGTTACTCCTATCCTCAAGGACGGCAAGACCGTCATTCCCGACGATGCCATCACCAGCATCAAGAAGAACACCGTCGCCCTCAAGGGTCCCCTTGCTACCCCTAGTAAGTTGCGTTGAGGACTACTATTGTCTCTGTCAGCAGTCCTCTTGTCTGTGTCCATACTGATGGCTCTTGGTAGTCGGAAAGGGCCACGTATCGCTCAACCTTACTCTTCGACGAACCTTCTCCCTCTTCGCCAACGTCCGACCATGTGTCTCCATTCAGGGTTACAAGACCGCCTACGACAACGTCAACACCGTCTTGATCCGAGAGAACACCGAAGGAGAGTATTCTGGTATTGAGCACGAGGTGCGTATCTTTCTGTGCCGAGGCCAGTTTCGCACAAGCCACACTGTCTGACCCTTGGGAACATGCGCAGCTCGTCGACGGTGTAGTACAATCTATCAAGCTTATCACCCGAGAGGCTTCCGAGCGTGAGTGGATTTTGGAATGTGGGAGACCGTCACTGTGAGGGAAGATGAGTCTGATAGCCGCTGCAGGAGTCGCCCGATACGCTTTCCATTACGCTTCCGAGAACGGCCGAAACAAGGTCACCGCCGTACACAAGGCCAACATCATGTACGTGGACCTCCTCTGTCTCTCATCTGAACCAATTGTCTGACGGAATGGGTGGTTTTTGTGCTCTTCTATCGTTCATAGGAAGATGTCCGACGGAATGTTCCTTTCCGCCTGTCGAGACGTAGCCAAGGAGTACCCCAACATCTCTTATGACGAGGACCTCCTTGACCGAGTGTGCCTCAGGGTGAGTTTTCGGCTGCCCCATTTGTAGCATGAAGCAAGAATGGATCTCACGGCTTCTTCTTCTTCTTCACAGATCGCTACCGACCCCGCTCCTTTCGCTGACCGAGTAATGGTCATGCCTAACCTGTGAGTGATATGTGCGAAATCGAAAGCACCGAGGACAGTGGCTGATTCACGCTTCTCCCTTATAGTTACGGTGACATTCTTTCTGATCTTTCTGCCGGTCTTATTGGTGGTCTCGGTCTCACCCCCTCCGGAAACATCGGTCGAGTAAGTACTAAATAGGCTGTCTGACAAGAAAATAACGACTGATCATCGCTTTCTGCGCCGTATAGGATGCTTCCATCTTCGAGGCCGTACACGGTTCCGCTCCTGATATCGAAGGCAAGGGTCTCGCCAACCCTACCGCTCTTCTCCTCTCCTCATTGATGATGCTCCGGTAAGCTTTGAGGCTGACAACTGCGAGAGGTGACGAATGAAGCTTATCATATTGGCCGCTACAGACACATGGGTCTTTACGATCTCGCTGACAAGATTGAGAAGGCTGCTCTTGCTGTGAGTATAGCGGTTTATCTGGACTGTTACTCTCTAACTCATCCGAAAACATCAACAAGAGAGGAAACATCGCTGATATCTGGCTTTGTGCTTCATGCAGACCATCGCTGAGGGCAAGCACATCACCCGAGATCTCGGCGGTAAGGCCGGTACTCGAGAATACACCGACGCCATCCTCGCCCGACTCAAGTAAATCAGCGCGTACGCAGACTAGCGCGTGTCGTGGAGGAACACTGTGGTATGTGTATAGCATAGAAGGACATGTGATGCAAAATCGACGTCACGTTCGTTCTTTGTTCACACTGTAGGAAGCCTTAGATAAGGCATGCTGGGCTCATGAATACTCTTTATCAGCCCAAGTATCTAAGGCATGGCGAGCATCTAATATATCAAAGGAAATTTAATGTATTGTTTGCTCTGACGCAAGCTTCTGAGTGCTCTTCGCAATTTAAGAAGCCAGTACCACAGCCACAGTCAAAATACCATGTGCTTTACAACAAGCCTTAGGATTCTGTCACAACATGTGCTATACTAACAGCCCTTGATCCTGGCGAGATCCGCTACTCTGACGTGATAATGAATGCAGTACTCGTACACCATACTTGTTATTGACTCCTACACATTCGATGCTCAACACGCTCACAGACAGTATGCGTACAGCATGGCGGCGCGCCTTAATCTGAAAACGTGGATGAATACATACTATACTGGCTAGCCAGACGTCATCCTCTCCAATATGTCTAATCTGAAATCGAATTGAAGGCTTGCTCGTTTCAGTTATATTTGCCTCTCTCCTCTCCAGTAAGCTCTGATCACCAGACTCTCAGCTTCAGACTTATGTAGCGTAGACCCCGAAGCTTCGTTAAACGACCCACTCATCGAACCCGATTGAGTTGATCGTGCATTTGATTTCATGAGTCGCATGCACTATCTCTGCGTTGATGGGTCGTTCAGTCTACCGTCTTGGTGTAGCAAGATCAAGCGGCTGCTAATACTGTACCAGAGGATACTCCCGAGCAGCGTAGCGCATGACGCCTTTGGACTCTGTCGTGCGTCATATCACAGCATATCAATCTATCTGGTCCAAAAAAGGCTGAGACTGATTGATCTATGGTCGGTGGTCGATTGATTCACAAGTCGCCTGTTTCATACGATGCTTAACGCTTGATTCATTCAATAAACGGAAGCGCGATGTGATGTGGCGCGGCTCCCGTACAGTACAGACAACACCTAGCGATGTACAGTACTGCGAAGTTTGGTAGTTTAATCGCTCAGATATCATCTGACGCAATCGTGTCAAGCCCACACGCACGCTCTAGTCTAGTCAAGATAGCTAGACCAGGCGGAGTAAAGTGTCGTTCGTATGTATCCGCATGTGATCGGAATCAGGATCAGGTTCTTTCTCATTGCGCATGATACAGTAGCAGCGTCGAAGCGTTGGTGAAAGTTAGATGTTTCATATTCCCTCAAACAGTGCGTGAACGTACGATATACTGTATGTCCAGGGGAGCTGGGTCGAAGGTCTAAGCTATGTACTGTATGGCCATGAGTGATTTCCGCTTGTCATTTTAGCGTAGTACTGATACAGTGAATGCGACAGCGGGTGGCTATATATAGACCAAACATCATTCGATCGATTGCAATCAACGTACAGTATCTTGAAACTACAGTATCAGCAGACCGCACATCATCTCGTGCCAGCATACAGCGCTTTACTTTGAACCACTGCTACATACCAACGAGCGAGAGCGAGAGCGTGTCGCTTCCGCTCCTTCTCAACGTTTTGACCATCATCATTCACTCGGGCTTCGCATAGCTCTCCTCTTCTTTTGACAGAATCGGAGGTCCATCTGTATGAATAGAGTCGCCGCCGTCCAGATACTCAAGCAAGGCATAGAAAGGAAGTCAGGCCCGAAGATCCCTACTCCAATTCGCACCGCACTACACCGGGCGTGACGACTTGCACGAGTCGAAGATTGTATATGCGCCACTTGAGCACACCGGTCCGTATATACGTCCATCACAGCCATCACGAGACCAAGCCAAGGTACGATATCGTTAGCCCTCGACACCCGCGCAAATCAGCCTCGATCCGATTCAGCCACATAAACGCGACCGCACATCACCCAGCCGACGCCGAGCGAGCTGGACCGAAACTGAAGTGCCTCAAAGAGAATCTACGACCTCGCGGTGATTCAAATTATCAGTATAACAAGATCACGATCACAGCAACAGTCGCCGAGAACGCCACGCGATCTTTCGAACGACCCATCCTCATCGTATATCTTCATAAGAACCGTTGTATACCTTAGTGGTGATCCACACAGAGAGGGAGGCGAAGGCGAAGGTAACAAGCCATAGGTCACAGGCACCGTTGCGCGTTACAGCACTCGCTCGAGAACATTACCAATTCACACAAGTCATCCAAGACGAACGAACGCGAACGCGAACACCATACGACAAATAGACGCGTCTTGTACCCCCGACAACTCCCATAAGCATCTACTGCACCTTCACCGGAGTCGGCGGCCGAAAGACGCTCACCCAAAGAGAAACCTCGCTGCTGTAAGCTCAGTGGACTCAAGTAAAAAAAAAAAAAAACGTTGACGCCTTCGATTACATCATCAACAACCGCTTCCAATACTGACAAGCGCAAAGTGTAGAGTGCGCCACATTCCAGCAATCCCCGTTTTGTCCTTAAGCTTTTCTTTATAGCCGTACCTACAGAGGACCGGTGAGTACCGGCGCATATCTTTTTCCGATCAACATTGACAGTGGTTCGTATCGGACTGGTATGTATGACAGCATCGTCTATTTTTCGAGCTGATGTATGCGAGCTTTCACAATCAGCTCCCGACACGACGCGGCCTGCCATTACCAAACAACGGGGCATAGCATTCTGTTCCGTCGTCTTCGTGACAGTGAACTAGACGGCCGATCGTCTGCTCAGCTATCTGAGATCGTTGAGAGCTTGAGCTGTCACACCTTCTTGGACTGTCTTATCGGACAGGCTGGGTCGCATCGACGAAGCAGAGTGAGTGAGGCGCCGAGCAATTTTTCTCTCGCTTGCGTCACAGCAGCCGCAGCCGATCTTGAGCTTCTGGACTCGATCTTGGTCTCGGCTGAATCTCGGCGTAGCGTGCTGCCATGCTCTGCTCTGCCTTGTGTCACGACTGCGCTATGGAACTGCTCCGTCTTTCCCTTCTCCGTCTTATAATAAGCTCTGGCTTCTGGTGAATAACCGGGAGTCACTCCGCGTCTCCCATGACATGCCGTGCATGACAGGACTGTGATGTGGGGCAGACCCGAGCTGATGTCCCACGTTCTTCTCAAGGATAGCTGCCGTCGGTCGCAAGATCACAACGGCACAAGTGAAGCTTGTCGCATACTGTACATCGGCGCCAAGCGGACGGACACACCACCCACCGCCTAGTAAAGGTCGACAACAATCGTCATTACGTGAACCCTCCCACAGTTTGGCACAGAGGCGCTTTACCCTCAAATAAGGGAAACAGTCGTCGCATCGCTTCTTTCTGTCTCTGGGTCACGTTCATCATCGACGACACCAATCAGGAAGTAAAGCAAGTGAAAGGGAGAAAGCAGAGCAACACAATCGGAGAAATTAAGCATAGCTGGAAAAGTGAGTCGCGTAGCACGCCGTTTCGATGACTATGTGGCTTTTTGGCTTTGGGGCTATTGGGCTTTCGGACCTGGTCTACATTCACCTCCACCGTAAAGCAGCTTCAACGCGCTGCACGGCCGTGCCAAACTTCTTCGATCTTTACGTGGTGTGTCGGCTAGTTGTCTCGTTCGTGGTTTACCACTTATCGCTTCGGCCTGTCCAGCGGGCTAGCAATCTGCTGTTCCCTCACGATGACTTCCCACTTTTTTTCCAGAGCGAAGGCCGTTCGTCCACCCCAGCAAAGGCGAGCAAGCGCGAGGCGGCAAGACCCAGTGTGGATAGCTCGGTGCCTGATTTCTATCCCTTCATTGTTTGCACATCATTCCAACATGCCATGATGCCCATCTCCCCTTCTCCAATCGTCTTTACCGTGTCATGCAGTTGTGGGGATGAGCTATCTTTGTCATCTCGTTCATCCAGAATCCCAGAAAGGAGAACTCGACGGACAGGCAGGCGGCAGACGTGTGTGGCCTGGTCTCGCTGAATCTCCCCTTCTAAGACGCGTCCAAATCGAAGAAAGAGTCGGAGAACAGAGTTACTGGTGTGCCCTGCAATCAATACTTATACCCTGGGATGTTCATGTCGAACAGTTCTTCGCACAAGCCAAAACCAGGATATTCACTCCCACCCGGATTCGCCATTTACTCTCGCGTCCTTGTCTGATCTTTGTCGTCCGTCATCGTGAGTACTGCGTATCTACTGAGTTAGGGTGCGCTCCATCTTCATTCGTCGACTGTGCATCCGTCCAGCCAACTCTTGCATCGATGAAGACGGTTTCACGACATCAAAGTGATCCTCTTGCTCCTTCTCCTCATCATCATTTTTAATCTTGGAGCGAGCTCGCAAATCGGGGTGCCTTCACATTCCCTTGCCAAAACACGAAAACCCTTAATTTCAACGTTTCAACGTTTCATCTCTTCATCTCTATCTGCAGCAACAACGTCATTCATTTATTGCATTGATGAGATCGATTCAGACGGATTTTCCCTACAACAACACATAAACACAGATAGAGAGGGATATACGTATACCCTTTGAAACCCTCCCTTCCTCATGTTTATTCTGATGATATCAGCGATCAACGAAAATAACAAAATATCGTAGATCACAACGTTTCGTCCCCCACTCTAGCATCTACCTGCAACAAATCAGTCGTGTGTTTCGCGTTGCTTTATTTTTTTGCCCCACTTCCAGTCTTGCCATCACCACATTCATCATCATCAATCATCAACATCACAAGCGGCAAAAGCTGACCCTAGGAGCGTTACATCGTTACATCGATCAGCATCAAAAGATCGCCCTTTCACATCAGCTACCCCACTCACACACACTCCTTTGACGCCCGGCGTTCCTCGTCTCTTTTGATCCGATCCGATCATCCACGCTTTCCTTTCTCAAACAGCTCCAATAACGGTAAACGGATCCGCATCCGCAGAACCGGTGACATCAACATCCGGCGACGACGAAATCCGTGCGCGGTAAGGCTATACCTGATAGTATATATCTTGGCCAAGCATCTAGCTCTGGCGCGTCAAAAATAATCTCTCAAGCCAATCGCACAGTCGACGATCTCCCCATCTTCACAGCTTGTCGCCCGGTTCTCACGAACAGAAACGAGCATACCTTACCAAGGCGTTATTCTCTATAGAATACACAGACGCCCAGACCGCCGAGGCAAACAACGTCCAACGCGCCAAGGGAAGCCATTCGTCTTACCAATCTCGGAGGTTTTATCATCATCAATCGACGTCACTTGATTAAAACGGAAAACGGAAACAAACAAACCTGAAACGCATCGCTATCGCCTGCCACAGCATTCATTCATCCTCGTCAATATACCATATCATCAAGACAGTGCACAGAACACGCCTTCAAGACGTACTTTCCGACGTTGCCGCCGCGCCACCGGAATAGAGGGGACAACCATCGCGTCATTTCAGCAAAGAAACAGACGAGTCAGCTGCGTAAGGTACCACAATACTAGTCAAGCAAAGACGCTCGACCGATCTAGTGGTGATAGCCATATCTGGTGACGGGACAACAAGAGGACGACGACCTCTTTTGTCTCTGATACTTACTCGACCCTTTGCTCCGACCCGACTCAGCGTTTATTGTTATCGACCATCTCCTTCACGGACAGGCGATCAATCCGATCTTACAATGTCGTACTTCTCGGATAGTAGCTCTTCGACGTGTACGGCGCCGCCACTGACGCCGTCGCCGTACCACCATCATCATCAACATGCTTCCTCTTCTTCCTCGTCATCCCATAGCCATTCCCACTCACACTCGTTCTCCTCACCGACGCCGTACACACCCAATTCTCCTCCGGACCCATTGAAGCAGTACTCGTCCGCCCTGAAGATGAAGATGTCAGCAGGTCTGACGGCGGCCATGCGAGACCTGAAAGACGATCGTGGTGGCCCCGAAAGGAAATTCGACGCCGAATATGGATACGACGAGGATCCGATAGAGAGGCATGTGAGGCTGTTCTTGACGCCTCGTAAGGTACCGGAATCAGGTTTAGGGCTAAGGCCCATGGTGCTGAATGAACCAGCTACCGCTCCACCCGCGGAGCGAGCGAGGCTCTCCTCGATGACGATAAAACAAGGAGATCACCAAGCTCCGTCGTCAGGTCCATCTAGGGAAAGATCATCATTGCCGTCAACAGCGCCCCGAGCTTCGTACGCCCCACCACCACCACTACCTCCTTCATCAGCACAAATGATACACGCCGAAAGGACGATCTCCGACGACTACGAGGACGAAGGATCGGCAAGGGAGATGCAGATGGAGATTGGCATGCTTGCTCCCGCTTCAAAAGCAGAGTACGCGGCGTCAGACGAAGACCTCGTACCGGCGAGATTCCGACCTGGCCTGATCCACTTCCATCGTTCAAACTCGTCTTCGCTCGACCCGCCTCGTCCGGGATTCTCACGAATGAGCTCCGACGTCTCGACGGGATCATCGATGAGCGAAGCTAGCTTTGAAGCTGTTCGCGCAGAAGATATAGTCAGCATGTACGGCGGTTTCGGGTCCGGTCCGGAAACGGAAACGGGAATGACATCGTCTCATTCAAAGCCGAGTGAAGGTTTGGAGGATCCCTTTGGGTTGGAACTGGAAGAACATATGGGAAGAGCCTCGATGGATTCTACCGACACCTACTCGACCATCCGAGCTTCCACGCACATCGCCATCGCCTCGGCGGCTCGATCTGCGATCCCAAAACAGGTGCAGGCGCAGGCGTTGAAGATCTACCCTCAGCCTCAGCCTCCGCTCGCTGCTCAGTTCAACACCGTTTATGCTGCCCACACACCATATCTGTCGCAGATTCAGCCTCCGCCTCAAAATCAGACTCTTCCTCATTTCCCCTCGAGACCGTCTTTCACCCGCAAACGGTCACGCGTGCATCCATACGAGCCCACCCCTCTTTCCACCCTGAACCCAAACTCCAGTTCGGATCCCGGCATTGGCATTGGCATGAACGGCAGCGGTCATTCACGTCGGACACCCGGATCGTCCGGCGGTTTAACGCCTGATGATTTCGGAGCAGGAGGCGGGGAGGAGCCGGCCTGGTTGAGCAATAGGACGGTCAGCGAGCAAATGGTAGCGATGGCTGGACTGCGATGTCAGCGTCATCGCGCAGGAGTCACCAGAGGCGGCGGCGGCGGCGGCGGAAGATGACCACGAAATATCAACGAAACATGTCCTGGGTGAGAAGACGAAGAGACGGACGATAACCACCAATAAATGGAAACCTACCGCTCTTGACGATAAGACACGAAACAATCACGACCACGATAAAGGAAGGATAAGATCAGGCCCAATATATAAGGGAAGGAATATAGACAGGATCCTCTTGAGAATCCCTCGTTCTGGGCGCTTGTGTGTTCTTGTGTTCCGCGCTTTGTTTTTCTACTTGAGCTTTGATAACTGATGTTGTCTTGCATTTCGTTTTTGACACTGACTGTATCGTATCACCCACCAACTTAACCCAAATCTATCTAACTCATACATATAGTCAACATCGATTTCAATATCATCTGTCCCCCCTTTTAGTCGTTTCTCGTTTCTTTTCCATATCATATCTCACCATTGTTGTTCAACATACACCACACCCTATCGTCGTACCAGCTGTGCTGGTACATATCTGCCTTTATATATACATCATATCACATATACGACTGTTTGTATCGCTAGTACACGTAGCAAAGCATCATGCAATACACGCTCATGAAGTATCATAATACTGCCATTGAGTTCCTCTGCTGCATCATGATCACGCACTGGCTTTCGTCGTCACAAGCATAAAGACAAGGAGGTACTTGGTCATTGCATTGGCGTTATTGAAAGGTACTGATACAGTACAGTGACCGTTATCGTCGTCATCATGATATATCATCACTCATTAAAAGCTATATGAAGAACGAACGAACCAACAAAACGAAAGTCCCAACTTCAGTCCATCGGCTCGGCCCGTCCAAGTAGTCCGACAGGAGACAGTAAGTTGTGTCCGATGGAGGTACAGTATGAAGGGGGCCGCACCGCGGTGGACGGTCGATAAAAGCTGAAAGAAGCAGCAACCGTCTAATTTACTGTCCACCCCAGAATGACCTAATAGATTATGCTATCGTTGGTAAGATTCGCCGTTGCAGGGCTTTTATGTTTATGTTTGGAAAGGAAGAACGAAAGAAAGATAGAAAGGATAGAAAGAGAGACGAAGAGAAAAAGTAAGACTTTTATATACAAGACAGAGTTTCATCAATAATCATGTTTGTTTTTTACACTGTACATTTTGGAGGGCGCAGCCGAAGAGGAAATGAGTCGGGTTAGAGCAATCGAAGAAGTAGGGTATCCAGGATAGATACAAGTATCGCCTGAGATTCGCAAGTTTGGCACGAGCGACCGGTGGCGATTTTATCATTGACGCTCAATATGGCGATAGCGTGAGGGGTATATCGTATAAGCAGCGTAGGGTAACGTTCGGAAATAATAGGTGGACGCCGGAATCCTAGTGGCAACGGCTAGTGGCAACGGGATTAAAGGCGCAATAGCGATCGGGCAACGAGCGTGAAAAGCGGGATGGAGAGATACAGGATGTTGAGTGATAGGCAATATAAATGTTATTCGAATCGGTCTCGCTTTCGGTCTGAGTCTCGGTCGCGATCGTCTGTCGATTCTTCAGGCATCGAGCCGTCGAGCGCGTTCCATTCTTCGCCTGCTTCGCCTCCAGAATTCGGGAAGGCAAAGCCCTGTATCAAAGCCCAGATCAGATCAGTGACCTACGAGTAACACCAACACTACAAAACCCGCCACGGCAAATGAAGACTCACGCCGAAGTCGAAAGACCCTTCAAGCGCAGACGGAGGGAACTGCGCAGTATCAAAGTCGACGAGGTTTTTGAAAAGGTCATTGGTATCGTCTAACGTGAAAGTACTGTCGAAGATACTGTTCTGCTGCGGCAGCTGCTGGTCAATCTGTTGCGATGCTGGCTGAGTTTGCTGTTGCTGATGTGGTGGTGGCTGCTGCTGCTGCTGTTGGTGTTCCTGCGGCGTTTCTTGGATTTGCATGAAGTGGTCGAGGCTTGGATCGATCGGCAGAGCTTGGTGTTGATTGATTGGAGTCTCCCCAGTGGAAGGAAGTTGGAAGAATTGTGATCGAGACGAGCCAGGCGCCGAGCTCGGGCCAGGAGGATAGCTGATTTCCCCATTCGATGGGTTCGTAGGGGTCTGTGCAATACCATATCCTTGGTATGAAGGTCCAGCAGTCGGAGACTCCTCGATATGGCTAGCGTTAGCGTCCCCAGTCGACGGTCGTCCACCTTTACCGGCCTGGTTCATTATCATTGCAGTCAGCCAATCTGGAAGATTCGTCGCAGAGGACCCGTAGCTAGCTTTTCGCACCTTGTTATTTTTCCCTTTGGGCTTGTCCGTTGCACTTTTGGGTGGCTTTTTTGCAGCTGATGGCTTACGCTTGCCTGACGATCCTGTGGGTGTAGCTTCGGGCGCTTCGACAGCCGTCTCGGTGTCTACCGTAAGACCTGGACCCTGCTTGCCCTTCTTACCCTTAGCGGATGTCGGGGTCTGCTGCATAGCTGCACCGGGGGCGCCATTCGTTCCACCGTCAAAAGTCTGACTGTTGTCTACCACCGGCGAAGCAAGTCCAAGAGGCGATGGTGCAGTCATGTGCGCTGGAGTCATCTGCGCCGGTGACATGTTCGATGTATTCGCAGGAGAATTGGCAATCTGTTGACGCGCGGCCAGCCCTTGCTGCTTGGCATATGTAGCTTGCTTGTGGGAGTATTGACGTTGCGCTTCCGCAGCTGGTCTCGTAGCGTCCTACAAGCAATCCGTCAGCCGTGCGAATTGAATCTGAGAGTATCTATGGCAACTCACTTGCGACACCTGCCTCTGTTGACCTGTTGCGTGGTTTGGAAGCTGCAGGACGCCTGAAGGAGCATTCCTGGCCGATCTAGCCATCTCAAAAGCTTGTCGATGGTGTTCTTCCGGTGCTGTGCAGGGGAGAGGACATCAGTTTGGTGCGGCAATTGTGACATAGGCAGCATGCTTGACTCACTTGGTTGCTTCCCTACCAGCTTTGCCTTTTTGTTGTGCGCATCCGCGGACATCGCTTCTGCTCCTCGCTTATGGGATTGGCCATTGTCAGCGGATGGTGATCCGTAGAGTTCGGCCGACATAGCCGTGGGACCGTTATGACTCATCATCTGCTGGGCCTGCAAATGGTTCTGTTGAGCGTATGCCTGCTGTTGCTGTTCAAATAGCTGTTTGATTTCTTCTTGAGTCATCATGCGGGTGGCTCCGTTAATAACCACAGGCTGACGTTGTCCAGCCTGAAGTTCATGTTCAGTGACGTTTCTGAGATGACGTAACAGACGAAATACTCACACCTTCAGGTATGCTTCCTTGCAAATTCATCTGTTTTTGCGAGGCTTCACGCTGAGCAGTGATCTGCGCTGTCTGAGCCTCCCGCATGGCTTCTGCCTGCTGCAGCTGAGCTGTGAGCTGGACGGGTCCATCGGAGGAGTGGATAGCCTGCTGATGAAAAGCAGCACCGCGAGCTCCAGCGAAGTCGACAGACGCCGCTCGGACTGCAACTGCAGGATTAGCGACGGCTATACGAGCCGCTACAGCTGACGACGGTGTGGCGCCAGTGATCGGAGCCGTACTGGTCAGTGGAGGCACCTGAGGTCGGTGTAGCTCTCCGGCGGCCAATCGATGCTTTGTATCCTGATGAATGGTCCACAGCTGCACGAGGAACGACAAGTCAGCATACTTCAAGGAACTAGCGTGCAGTAACGACTCACAGTATACAGGTATCCCAAGTCCTGCGCAGGCGAAATCCTTCGATTTGACGATAATGCCTGCGCCGGCGAAGAGCCATTCTTGTCTTGCGGAGAATGTTCCTCTTTGACGTTTGAATCCGAACGGTCAACAGCCATACCTTCGGGTGACAACCGTTCGGCCTTTTCCGTCCCGAATATTGAGTCGACTGGGCTATTATCGCCTTGATTTACCTGTGCAGGCGTAGCCATTTGCATGCTGTCGACCGTTGGGTGGTCGCCTGATACCTGGCGTGCAGCTGCGCCGCTCCCTTTTTCTGGCGAGACACCCGTTGACCTCGCTTCGAGCGACGAGTCTTGGTTTTCTACTGACTTCGCCTCGGCACCATGGCTGGGTACTGGAACTCGACCAGAATGAGATTTACTATGGCTAGGGGACCCGTGAGAGGTGGAGGAGCCGGCGATTTCGGTCTGGAGGGCATTTGCCGTAGTGTGATAACCGGCTCGGTGAAGGCTAATCCGTCAGCTCAAACTCGCTGAAATTGAACTCACTATTCGAGCACTGCTTGATCGAATGACACTCGATCCTGCTCTGGTCGACGGTCAACATGCTGTTCCGTCTTCCTCGCATCTGCCGTCTCCTTTTGCACCTCCAATGCCGCTTGACTTCTGTCAATTATCTTCTGCAGCCTTGTTGTCGTATCTTCCCATTCATGTAACCTGGCCACGTTTGACATCTTTACATGCCTTGTCGGCTGAGCAGCTTGCATGCGCACAAATTTGCCGTCCGCTGACTTGACGGGTCCCACCGCAGACCCAGGGGGTAATGGTGCCTCGATAATCTGAGGTTGAGGAATTTCGGTCGTTGTAGCGGGAAGCGTCGATGCTCGAAGAGGAAGAATAGCCGGAGTATTGCCGGTCGTCGGCATGGCAGACGCGGACATTTGCATTGGCTGCGAAATAGATGGAGGCGGGCGAACATGGGGTGGGATTGGGGACGCACTACGAGACGCCGCTCTACTGGCAGTGCGTTTGATAGCAGCTGGAGGGGGCGGTACTTGAAGCAGAGCGGGCGACTGACCAGGCGCGACCTGTGGGGGAATTGCATGTGGCGGTCGGGCGGAAGGCGGTTGAGATGCGCGTTGCTGCATCATCTGCTGTTGTTGTCGCTGAAAATGCAAGGCCTGTTGTGGAGGCAGCATTTGCTGTTGCTGCGTGGTATGTTGTTGCTGTTGTTGCTGCTGCACTTGCTGCTGCTGTTGAGCTTGTTGTTGAGCCTGTTGGGCTTGTTGGATTTGTTGCTGCTGCTGATAGTACGCTTGAAGTTGAGCTTGATTGACAACACCGGCAGGAGGTTGTCTGGGATCATTCATCTGCTGTTGCCAACCAGCCGGGACCTGCACTTGACGACCTGCGGCATCGACAAAGATCACCCCATTCTGCGTTTGGACCGGACGGATGCCTTGGTTTTGCATCATCATCTGAGGATGCTGCACTATGTGTTGAGGGGTAGGAGTTTGGGCTGTGACGCCGAGAGCTCGCTGAGCCGCGACTTTGTCGTCTCGAGCCTGCTGTTGCTGTTGCTGCTGTTGCTGTTGCATTCGCAAGTGCTGGTCGAGGTACACCCTTGCTTCGTCGGTCATATTCTGTTGGTCAAATGCCGCCACTCTGACACCGTTGAAATTCCCGTTCATCGCCGCCATCTGCTGTTGAAGGGCCGCCGCGTCCATTGGTTGATTCATGCCAGGATGCTGCATATGAGGATTGGTGGGCTGGGATGGCGGAAGACGATAAACGGTGTTGCGCTTGTCAGCTGAAGATCTCGTCCTCGAACAGAAGAAAGGTGATCATAGAGTGGCTCACCATCACCATCCTAGGCCCCGACTGCATTCTGCTATGTCTTCAGGGCTGACAGCCTACGTGCTCAGCCTTATGATCTGAAGATGTCGATCAGGTACAGGGCGATATGCGGATGTCGAACAACTAAGAGGACGAAAGTATCAGTATATTGCGTCCGTTCGTGCTCACTCCTTGACGCTAGGGGGGACAGCGGGTGCAAGTCGGTTCTATACAAGATGGGATTTTCTCAAGTCCGATATGAGGATCATCTAGCAATGCCAACACTCACTGCTCGGCGCAAGCGCTGATGGCTTCCGCCGGACACCTTATAACACTCTCCAGCTCTGGTGATGTGTCGATCACAGAGAATGTGATACCGATGGCAAGTGGCGGACGTCGAGACGGAGTGAATGAGGGGTGACAGGTGGTTGGTGAAGAAGCGAGGTCGAGATGGGTTGTCGGTTGTTGTTGAATGAAAAGAGGAGGATTGAGTGTGAGTTACGAGTGAAAGGGTCAGCCTAAGTCTATCAAAGGAAGGGGTACATCGACCGAAGAGGGAAGGCGTGCAATGTGACGAAGGACATGACTGGGGCTGTTTGAGCGACAAGCTCGCTCAGGCGGTCTAAAGCTCAAGGATGGAACAGCCGGATGAGGATGACAGCAGGATATGGGAGACCGAAATACCGAGTGAGCGCCAGGGAGGAGGGGAAGCATCAAGAGCAGATCATGCATGCAACTCAATGTTGCCATGGCCCCCCTTAGCGTGGGTGGTTGTTGCATCTGTTATGCGGCACGGGCCGCTCCGGGCGTTTTTTATCAATGCTTGGCCCATATCAGTCACTCACTAGCTCTGATCACTGATCACTACCCTAGATATGCCAGAGATTCCAGGTGGTTGGGAGAATGAGATGTATTCGAGGTGGATGAATTCTTTGTTGTCTGTCGTTTCTGTCCTATGGAGTGAGGAGGGGAACGAACATGAAAGGAGGGGAAGGTGTATCGGTATGGGGGATTAGGTAGGTAGCTACTGCACTTTTCCAAGTGAATGCAATGCAATGCAATGTTGCTGCGATTTCGCGTGCGGGTTAGGCCGGGAATCCGTTCTAACCGTTTTAGGGCGAAAGCGAGCAGCAAGCAGCGAGCGATTTCGCAATGCAAAGCGAGCTTGCTGTTTCTCGAGTGCAATCTCGTTGGGACAAAACGAACACTGCTCACTCGCCCATGGTCTTGCAGACTATGTAAATTGTTCAGCGGAAAGAGATGGGACTATGGGTATAAGGTTGATGACGGAATTAGAGAGCACGTATGGTGAGCAGACCCAAATAAACGTCTACGGTGAGAAGGGGTGATAGTGGCAAAATAGTCACGTGACCTCAGTTTGTCCCATTCATGATAATCAAGGATGACAATCCAAAACATCTATCAGTGATGTACGAATCCTGCACATATATAGTAGTGCAGCAACCTGGCAGCCGTGACAGAAGGTCTGCTCGTTCCAGAATTCTACATGCGTCACGATTTTTCGACATGACCTATTTGACAATTATTACCGTAGCTCTATCTCTCTGTGGAACCGCTTATTATATTATAGATTGTAGATTATACCAATTTCTTGTCCTCCTTAGCGACTTTGACAGCTTGGTCCTGCTTCAGTGACTAAAATGAATCAAGTCAGGTGAAATACATGTCAGCTATAGTCTTTGTCTCTTCCACTAAGTCATCGAGAAGCGTCGCTCACCTCTCGAAGAGTTTCCAGGGCGGCGCTGAGCTTATCAAGCTTTTCTCGCGCGTACTCCTTGGCCTATCACGGAGACGAGCAATACGTTCAGTTCAATTACCCGTCGCGTATGAAGGGGATCTCGCTCACTCTATCATTGGCCGTTTCTTGAGCGTAGGCGGCATCCCTCTTCTTCTCGTCCCACAGCTTCTCGACCGCCTCTCTGATCTTGCTCATCTCTGACTGCTCGGCTTGGGCGTTGGTATCCCTGCGGGCGAGAATTGGCTGAGGCACCTGCTCAATGTGGGCCGCAGGGGGTTCGTATGCGTCCATTTGAATTGAAGCCGCCCCTGCAGCTCCCCTTGCCTCCTCCTTCGCTGATGCTGCTGCTGCGTCCGCCTCTTGCTTCTTTTGCTGTTGTTGCCACTCATGGTATCGACGATGACGCCATCCCCACCGCCTCTCGTTGTGGTCGTGCCATCCCCACTTCTTCTCCTCGTTATTGGAAGCCGCAGGCATCGGTACCGCAGGGTTGACAGGTACAGGTTGGGCTTGGGCTGGGTAAGGTGTGTGATCGATTGGCGTTGTGCCGGATGGACTTTGGGTGGCAGTCGCAGTCGGAGCAGGATAAGGTCGGTTCAGGTCCCGAATGACATCTCGTAAGGGCGAGTTGGGGTCAGCGATCTGTCGATTAAACTCTGCTTTCTTCTCCTGGCGGCGCTTATACCATCCGACTCCGATCCAGGCGCCTAGGCCGAACTAAGGGAGTGGAGACGGGTCTCGTCAGCATGAACCTTTCACGAACAGCGAGACGACCAAGGGAGTGGAAGCGGGGTCAAGGGCTCATCATGGGTCGGTTGTGGTATGCGTCGCTTGATGAGATGTCACTCCTCACTCACCCAGAACACCCTCTTGAGAATCGGTCTTCGACCCCAGCCTCTCCCGTATCCATATCCACGACCAAACGGTCCTCCTTGATAGTAATGATGGTAATGCCCACCCCACGGGCCTCGGGGCGGCGCCCCACCAGCCCCGCCAGCTGCATGGGACGCGAAGTTCGCAGCGGCAGCAGCGCCTTCGGCAGCTCCGAGATGACTAGCAGCGCCAGCGGCTGTACCGGCACCGGCGCCGGCACCGACTCCTGCCCCTAGGCCAGCGGCGGTGGCAGCAGCGCCTTCGAGAGGAGGGGGAGTCGGCCATGCGAAGCGAGATTGCATGGCGTAGTGGAAGTCGGGTGGTGCCCACCACCGCTTGCCGCAGTTGATAGGTTGTGTTGGTAACATGACGAATAGAGAAGTAAGGGCTTGTGTGGATGAGGCGATGTAAGCTGAGATTAGTATGTATGGGTCTGTTGTTGTGTGGTGGAGAAGCGAAGTGCGATCCTGGTAGATGGTCATACCTCAACCTGACGGACCGCTCACATCTCTTATATACCTTCACGGTCGCTCAAACGCTGACGAAGGAGCACATCAATGACGCGCATGCATACGCCGTCGCCGTATGCATTACGCTTCTGTAAGCCGAGGTGAATGGGAGTCTTCCCATATCGTGTCTGGTTTCCTCTCCGCCGTAGAGTGGTTGGATGGTGAAACAAGATGCGAAAGGCAAAACGACACTTGCCCATCACCTCGGCTCGGCTCGGTTCGGTTCACTTCAGTTCAGGCACACAACGCGACCTCGGTGTAGAGACACCATGACCGAGGACGACAGGTGTATATGCTCGGTGTTAGAGTCATCGTGACTTCCATGCGGAGCGGAGCAGATAGGGAATACGACCGCACTGCCTACGATGACATCGATACTGTAGGCACGTTGAAGCCGAAGAGATAAATCAGCGTTGATGTTGATCATTTGCCGAGATGGAGCCGGAAGGCCAGCGTAAGCTTCTCGGAGACATGCATACACCTACGGGCTACGGGCATACGGGCGAGTAGGACCGAACCCGACGAAAAAGCGGCGATCCCCGTTGTATGACCGCTATTTGGGCCGGCGTCAGCGTCATAGCTCACGTGCCTGGGACGATCAGCTAAGATTCCAATAACAACAACAAAGACTTCGAACAGCCGTAATGATCGGTTGATATCAACATCATGAGGGGGGCATCTATGTTCGCTTGCTGCTCAGCTCAATCTACGATTTTGACATCTACCGAACCGATAACGTACCGCCATGGTCACATGATCGTCATTAACATATGCCTAATCCAGCTTGGCCGGCGTGCTTGCTGTATCTATCTGACACCCGTCACCTGTTACCTGTAGCCGATCGATCCTTTGATCTCATCTGTATCTCGCCTGATAATAATTCGCGGATCTCGCTCTGCATGGCGTACTTGACGTCCGATCCACCGACCGACAGATAGCTCTTCCTGAACCTCGCGAAAACTCATATGAAATCTCAACAAGTCTGATAGATGTGACCATGAAATACTAGTCACCAGTAGTATACGGTCGACATGTGGACGCTACAGCTTTTGATCACTTCCCTGCTATGGCTCGTCTGTTTGGCGCAGGCACTTCCGACGCAGTCTGATTCTTCTTGGCTAGTCGGTGCCTCGGCGACGAAGCGAGCGAAATATGTACGATTCGATCAACTCGATACTTGTCCCAAGCTACCCAAACGCCCACGGCCCAGGTCGGCCAAAGATGTGTGAGTTAGCCGCTTCTCGGCTCGGCGCGCCGATTCCTTCATCCCGCCTTGCATACCATCGCCCTTTCTTGTTCTTTAGCTCTGTTTGGGGCTAGAATCCAGAGCTGACACGCACCGTTGCAGTCGGCCTGATGATTTCCGAGTGGTCATGGCTCTTGGCGACTCCATCACCGCTGGCCTACTTGCTCGAGGTGGTCGAGATACGGAACGGAGCCAGTCGAGGTCGGACCTATCTAATTCTCCAGATCAGACACACCAACAAGTTTTCGGATTACACTCGAGCTCAAATCGGGCTCCATGGCGAACGAGACTGGGTATACCAGAAATCGCAGAATGGAGGGGTCTGTCTTATCCTATAGGGTTGGACGAAGATGCCATCACTTTCTCAACGATATTACAACACTATACCGATCGGGCGAACGCGAGTCTGATAGGTGGATCGAGGGGCCGACATTCGCCTCTGGCTTGTCTGGGATCAGGAATAGGTGGTGCTGGGTGTGTCCCCCGTCCGGAGGACGATGGGCTGAACGTTGCGATCTCGGGTAGTCTCAGTGAAGGGCTCATGGCTCAGGTCAAGGGTGAGCTCAAGCTCGCTGTCTTCATAGACCCCCTCGTAATTCAGCTGCTTCTCGAGCCTCGAAGGTGTATGAAATGCAAGACTGAAGTTGTCTTCGTCGACACGTAGATTACCTGATTCCGGCTATCAAAGCGATGGACGTCAAGGACGAAGATTGGAAATATGTCAATTTGGGCATAGGAGCGAATGATGTTGTGAGTTCGCCCGTCCTCAAGCCTAATCACTGTAGTACACTCCGGCGGGGCGTACAGCGTCTGATTTCATGATGAATGAGATGGAATAGATACTGATGAGTCTGATGTTGGCGCCTCTTTTACAGTGCGCTTTCTGCTTGACACGTACGTAGGGCCTGAATCGATCAATTAAACCCTCCAGGTTCGATACGGAGACGTGAAACATGTATCAGAGCTGATCAAAGTCCTGTGCCGTGTTGTGTTGCTCGTCCGACGTATGCAGCCAATGCCACCGACTTGCGACTTACTGGATCACCGAAAGAGTACGCCGAGAATATCAAGGTCGCCGTTAACGAGCTTCGGGCTCATGTCCGTAAGTATCCTGGTTCCTGACTCACGTTGCTTGTGAGCGCACGCCTCGGCGGCTTCTGGTAGTCGAAACCCAGGCTCCGGTGTCGACGAGGTTGAAAACGGTCGAGGCTGATGGCCAGCTCAATGATCTGTATGCCGTCTTAGCGAATATCATCGTCAACATAAGTGAGTGGCTCGGACTCCCTCTCACACGCTGAAGCTTTCTTGGTACTTACGGTCATGTACTGACCGCGGAGCTTGTGCCATCACATCAGTTGGGTTATTCAAAGTGTCCGCGATATATCAGCTTACACTTAAGGACCCGTACTGGTGAGCATGTGTTTATCCTTGGACATTTTTGCCTTGCAGAAGGAAGTATCATTGGCTCAGCCTATGGTCTTGATTTCCATTTCACACCGCTTTCCTATCGCCCTGTTCCCCCGTCCGTTCACTTATCGTCTGGCACACGGTACTGGATCACCCCAACAACTACATCGTGTCATACTCTTTCCGACCCGCGTACGATACCACGATTTCCCTGCCTGCGCCTTGCCTCTCGACAACATAGCCAAGCTCCAGGTCTCCCTTTCCCTCATCTGGCACTGGAATGCAGCTGTGCCCTCCTCCCTGGACCGGCAGGCGATCTGACTCGACGAAAGATGGACGAACTAGGACAGGCGTACGATGAGGCCGTTCATGAGATCATCAGGGAATGGGAACGAGAGTCTGATGATAGTTTCGGCGTTACTTGGTAAGGGGTGTGATAGTCCTGAACTCCCGCCGACTCCAACACCTCTCCTTGCTCTCTTGTCTCTTAGATATGCCATGCAGCGCCCAGGTCGGACCCACCCCCTTCGTCGCGCTATCGCCTGGGCCCAGTGACGTTGCTGACCGTGCCTCGCATTACCTTGATCCAGGCAACCAGGTACAGCGGTCGACCTCGAGAATTACCCAATCACAGCGCTTTCTCCGATAGACTGCTTCCACCCGTCCGAAGCGGCACATCAACGGGTCGGAGCGGGTTTCTGGAATCGCCTCTCTATGGATCTTGTAAGCCGGGTTTCGACTACTGAATCCATGGCCGATCCATTCCATCTCATCTCAACTCGTCCCCTCTGGGCCTTTGGGGAGTCAGGAGTCAGGCTTTTCCCCGTCCCTTCACTTGCGCGCTTTCTCGGTGACAATGACCATGATGTACCCTCGGGTAGACTGCGACTGTCACCTATGCTGATATGTGGTATGCCATGATGCAGGCCGACAAATACGAGCCCATACCTTGGGACGGGGACGAAGACGGCCCGCTCATTCGGTGTTTGGAAGCAGACGATCGAATCCAAGTGAATTCTATCTCTCGATCTTTCTCGTATCGCGGGGAAAGCAAGATATTGAACGGTGGATGAGAACCAAGAAAAGTGAAGACTGTGTTGTATGTCCCTCGGTCAGGAGCGGGCAAAGATAGAATACATCAAGTCTAGTGAAGGGTCCGGGCCGATTCTCAAGCTTCCCTTCTGAGCATTCCCTTTTCCTTTCCCATTCTCATCGTCATCCCCTTTCCCATCCTCATCCCCAATCATATCGTCTAATCAGTCCAGTCAATGCAGTGCAGGTCCCGCTATATTGCTACTGCGTTACCTATCACCTTTATAAAATACGATATATGAGTTACGGATTATCTGTTGTAGCAACATTGCTTTATCACTGTAAAACTATCAAAAGCGCATGATGTGATTCACATATATGATCTTCATCCATCAACCATTCTCCAAACTCTTGCATACTGTACTCTAGTCCAAGGCTTTCCCAGGATTCAGCCAGGGTAGGAGTGGCACAAAATCATAAGAGGCTCACCTGTGTTTCTTTGTACCTGTACTGTGCACTGTATCGACCCTGCGATTGTAATGTGCAGGCAGGATACTATTCCTAGTTTGACGCACGTCCATGAATGCGTTCGGATGCCTTCTATCTGCCGCCCCTCCTGGAACGGTCATCTGAGCATCCCGATTGTGGGTTTGTGGGATACTGAATATCCGCCAGTCCGTCTCTGGCTCTCATGTCCTCGTTCATGCTTTATTAACAATACATGGATCATGTGAAATGCTGGTGTACAAAACACCCGCAACAAGCTTCAGCTTGTACATGTGTACAAATGTAGAGTACGCCTGCCGCTCATCTACCTCGGTCATATCAGATCCTCGTGTATACAACTATTGCGCGTGTATACCACAGATATTAGCCAGAATCAAACTACTCATATGTTCAAATAAGGACACGGGTCCTTTTGGAAGCTTTGCGCTCACACCCTTTTTCGCGCAAGTTTGGAGTGAGGGGCGATTGGACCACTCGGAGGTTCCTTTCCATGTCGTGATCGGGGATGTCATGGCGAAGGACCGCTGTAGCTACCATGCTTCTCCCGCTACTACCACTGGGACTGTCATGTCCCTTGGTGAGACATAGATCCGACACCAGCTCGAGTTCAGATGCGCCGTCGCTCCCAGGCCGAGCTGAATCGGCGTCGGGGAATCCTGACACATGTTGATCGGCATCAGGTATCGGTTGGGATTCGCCGAGCTCGAGTCCGAGTAGTCTTCTGACTGCAGCCTCAGAGGCCGATTCTCGCTCGACTCCATGCGCCTTTTCAGGCTTGGTCAACTTCATGACACCCTCGATGACTTGGCCTTCTTCCACACCATCCTGTCTGAGCCGCATGAAGTCACCAAGACAAGCAGCAGTCGAGTCCCAACGTTCTTGCAGGCTGCCTCTGAAGGTCCATCGTTTCTCCAGACCTAGCTTATCAAGGACACGGGGGTCAAGCTCTGAGATGGGGTAGATTCTTCCGCCGCCAATGATTGGCGAGCCCGGCGTTTTGGCGAGCAACGTAGTAGGCGAGTCGTCTGATTGGCGAAGATTGATCGGCGTCTCGCCAACATGGTCAGGATTCCAGACGTGGCGGACAGATCTGGCAGCCTCCTTCAATGCGGGATGACGCTGAACGTATTCTTCCGCAACCTGGACATACGTAGGCTGCGGAATGTCGATTGACTTTGTATGGTTGACGTTGAACATTCCTCGTAGAGATGACAATAAGCCTCCGACATCGATAGGTAAATGGTAAGTCGGTGAAGCCGATTCGTCATGACCTGAGAGCTTCTCAGACTCAGCAACCGGGATAATTTGCGCAGATAAACCAATTGGGTCATTGGGGTCCGACCTGTCCTTGTTGTAGCCTACATCTCCCGAGTAATCACTTGACTCGTCCTCCGACTCTTCCTGTACGGAAACTTCCAACTCTTGCTGCTCCTCGAAGTGGTGCTTGTTCGACCTCGAGAGTGCGAGCCGAGCTGCCTCGTATGTCGATGCGAAGAACAGCTCGTTCCCATCCGCTGATATCGCAAGATACTGAGGCTCATGCGGAAAACAAGTTTCACTAGGCTGGACGGATGGACCGGAATGAAGGCTGAATCCCTCCAAAAGCTGGAGCAGAGGGTCTGCAGTGTCGGTCGAAGCATGTGGTGTATGACGGCCGTGGTACGCCACGGCACCCTTGCCCTCAGCATCAGGAAGTAGACGGGGTCGCGTCTGTCGGTCTTCGTGACTGCTGAACAACTTACGGCCGGATCGTTCCTGTCCCTTTCGCTCGTATCGAGCGTGCTTGGCACTAGGAAAACCCTTCGATACGTATTTCTTGAAAGTTCGACGTCGACGTTCATACGGACTGGAAATTTGGAATTGGTGAGTCTTATGGTTGTTGAATGGCTTGATGAAAGGTGTCTTCGTCGTGCCGGTCAATGCCTCGGCAGCAGCCATACTTTTCACCAGAGCCTTTTCGAGGTCGCATTCCGAGGATGTTGCGGAGGATAGAGCTGGGGATCTGGCAGCTGCGATCCTGAGATGAAGAGGAGCTGGAGGGGCACTCGAACTAGCTTGTCGCTCGTGGGACTGATTGTATCGCTTCTTTTGACCGAAATGACTAGTCTGTCGTCGCGCGTTTGGTTGGTTGGGGCTACGGAAATCTCGATTCGGCCAAGCAGGATGGTATTCTGTGTCGTCATCGTACATTTGGGTAGAGGTAGCATGTCGTGCCTCCCGGTGATGACCGATGTCCTGGTCATTGGGCCGTCGCTTTCGGGGAGCTGACCACTGGTGATCTACCTCGCTGAGAGATCTCTTTGTGGAAAAAGAGTCTCGAGCGTAACCTACTGCGTGCCAACCAATGTCGAGCGGGGAAGAGGCATGTCGATGAGGTTGAGGCGGGAAGAATTGGTCGGGAGGATTAAGGCCTATGAGGGGTGTGTACGGCGGTGAGAGAGCAAACTCTTCTCTGACGAGCTGTGATGTGAAGCGGGTATCAATCATCAGCACACGAGCGTGTGCTCTCACATCCGGAGAATGAACAAAGTTGCAGCGAGATAAGGTCGGACGATACCTCCCTCGACGACACACACTGGATGACCAATGCGTACTCACGAGGATGTCCTTTGTCGATTCAGCATGAGGTCCCTTGAGGTTGACATCCGCATACCTTGCAAAGAAATGCCCGTCTCCGAGAATTCTGCCGTTCGAGTTCTAGGCGAGTGTTCGTTCAGATCGCAAAAAGGGAAAGAAAGTGGGTCAATCTCAAGATCAGGCCGGTATCAAGAATGCTAAAGCTGAGCAGCGCAACGACTGCGATCATAGGCTCAAAATTTGAACAGGGCCATACATACTCACCGCGAAGCGAATGGCTTGCTCGGCTTGCTGAGGCGTTGGGAATTCAAGGATGGCGATCATTTCTTCGGGGTGCTTGGCATGGACTTGGAAGAGGGTGATGTCGATCTGTATTTATCGAGTTACCAGAGGCCCATTTCAGCGGATCGTACTCGCGGTTGCCCCTCACGATGAAGGAAGCTTCCATCGTCCGCTGTAGACATGGAGGTAAAGTCATGCTTCTACTTACGTCTCTGCTGATATCATTGAAAGCGGCCCTTACATCTTCACGTCCAAATGCCCTCATAATACCAGTCATGAACACAGCATTAAGCTGTATATAAGTCTCTCTACCCAGGTACTCGTTCCACTTGACCGCTAATCGAGTTTGAGTCGGATACTGTAGTTCGGGATAGAACCCCTCCGGGCCGGGGTCGGGATAATATCGAGGACGAAGGACGGCAACGTTGTCTACGTAGCGCTTGACACGGGGTGGCCTCAGCATGTTGTTCGAGGAGATGTTTGAGATATCTGATACGCGATTGTCAAGGGTCAAGGCGTGAGGAGGGAACCCCAAGGACAGAGGATGGTGATCGCGCGGGTAGAGATTGATGATGGTACTGGGATCACTTTGTCTACTGGCAAACGGTCATGAGAAGAAGGCAAGTTGTGGTATAGGTGTCACAGGGATAAGGATAAGAATGAAAATTAGAATGGCAAGAAGAGAAATCGAGCGATAAGGAATGAGGGAGGTAAGGTGAAGAGGTTTCATTGCGTTTGGCTGAGAAGCGGTTGACTGGACTTGACAACACTGCTCGTACGTCGCGTTGCAGTGCTTCCATCCGTTTTGGCATTGACCTTGATAAAGTTTCATCAATCGATCAGAACCAAAGGAGGGTGCATCAGTACGTGTAGATCGAGAAAGGGAAAAGGATGGAGAAGAGCAGAAGGAACGATCAGCACTCGTCAGGGACTGCACCGGCGTCATCTGAAGGTGGGGATGTCTCATCCTGTGACAGATTGCTTTGCTAGCTTCGACAGCACCATCACCATCACCATCACCATCACCATCACCATCACCATCACCATCACCATCACCATCAGAATCAGTATCTGCATCACCGTTGCCATTGAATTAGCTTTTCGATTTGACTTCACCATCAATCAGGCGAGCCCTGACCGCCGCTTGTAGTCATCTATGCGGTACATGTGAAGTCTAAATCACAGAGTGCGATCTCAAGCTGATGATGATAGTACTGTACCTAGGTTTCAGTCGGACGAGATTACAATTCGGGCTCCTTCTGCATCAGTTCCGGCATCATCCTCACCACCTTGCCCTCATTCTTGGCGTGCTTGATGAGTCTGCAAAATGTGTGGGAAGAAATGTATGGACCGATTGACATCAGCAACGGGACTAGAAAGGGAACCGGGCCAGTACTAGGGCATGCGAATGTCCGGTGGGTACCGGAGACAAGGGGTCTGGCTGATCCCACTCACTTCTCAAGCAGAGGCGTATCCTTCCATCGCGCGGGTGGCTCTCGCTTCTGTACGGACCAGTAGAAGATGTCCCAGTCGGGTTCGTCGAGTAGCTTCATATTATTTGATCGTTAGCGTGCAATCGAACCGATCACATTTCCGAACAACACTGGCGCAACCAGCACGGGTATTGCTGCCGTGGTAGACAGTAGTACGCAAACCCAAAGAAAGCTTACACACCTTGTCGAATTGCTGCATTTCCTCAACGCTCATCTTGGGCAGCTGCTCCCTCGCAAAAGTACTCAAGATCAAGTCCGTCTCCAGCGTACCCCTCTTTCTTGTCTGATACACCAACCTAGCTCGCAAGGTCTTCTCATCCTCTCCGGTCCTATCGAGTGGCTGAGGCATCGGCCAATCCTCTGAATCTTCCGCTAATCGATTGTTGGGGTCTGCCGAAGCTGAAGCGGCGAGCTCGGGGTCTGAAAGAGGAAGGGGGAAGGGATCTGCTGATTTGAGTGAAGTGGGCGTGGACGATAATGGTCGGTAGTGCTGGAGAATGATCATTCGAGCGGAACGAGAACCGGCTGATCGGGCTTGAACCCCAACCTGGGCCAAGCGAGGAAGTAGTCTCATTGAAGACATTGTGATGGGTCGGTCGATCGATCTTTTGTATAAGCTGTCTAAAAGTTGTAGTGTGGGCCAGATGCGATCGTGCAGAAAACTGATACAATCATGCGTTGATATGGCTGTACGACTGAATATTCCAAGAGATTTTGATTTCCAAAACGACTCTCAGCGGCAGCGGTGAGTGGCCAAAGGACGTACGTCAACTTAACTTTGTGCTGATCATGATCGGATCGGAACGCGAAGACGGGATCAAAATAGACTGCACGTGGTGACTGAAAGGGCAGCTCTACCTCCACCAGTACAGTACAGAGAGCGGTGAGGAGCTTGTGGGAGCTGTGAGGTTGTGAGGTGAGCTTTGAGCATGTGTGGTCGCAAGAGCTCGCCTGATGGTTGATGTAGGATGGCACCACTGCACCCCAAGGAGAGAAAGCTCTTTTGCTGCTGTAACTTGATGCCATCACCATCAACGGTCTCAAGTCCATCAGACAAAACCCTGTGTCTCGGGTCCGATTCGATCCCAACATTCCAAGCACCATCAGATCTCGTCTGATGATCGCGGTGAAGTGAACATGTCGAGGTCAAGCGGGACGAAACAAACTTCACATATCAGCATACGGAAGGGTTTCGCTCGCTTGTCCTTGTGCGAAGTTGCAGGGCACTGTAAATCGTACAACATGTATTGGCGGGTGAGGAATTGGGTCGCACCGTGAAGAAGAAGACGTCGCACCGCTGGTGCTAATCCCATGCCAATTGCATATACGATACTCCTACGACTCCTTCTGCGCGTGAGAACATATCGGTCGTCAAATGCATGTCGCCATCGAAAGACAAGAAGTCAGCAAGATGGAGAAGTCAAAGCGAGGCCCAGACAATTAATTCCCATGAATGGTACGCATTCCGCACAGACCCGCTTCTCACCAACTCAACCCTCAGTCGGCAAAGGGGGTAATGACGTAACCGAAGACAGAATGATATGATATCAATTCATGCTCATCATGAAATTCGACACCAAAACTCTAACTTGTCACCATCCTCTCTCCACGTACGTAGTAGTATGCATACCTGATACCCGGGCGTGTTACGCATACCCGCATACCGCATGCCGCATACCACATATCGCATACCGGTGACTTTCCACTCCCTGCACTAGAAATGAGCGGAGAACCAGCAGACTTTGCGACTCATGAGCACGGTATATTAGTTCCCATCAGGTCCAGATAATAACCGGGTCCTTCTTTTCTCTTTCTTCTTCTTCCTATCTCCTTTTCTTCATCCTTCTCATCTCCACAAGACCTGTTAGAGCTTTTTTTGACCAGAACACCCGCTCCAATGGAGCCTTCTAGAGTAGCCGCCGAGATCCACACCATCGCCGAGAGGCTCATCTCTCTTGATCCGTGAGTATATATCACATTTCAGATGTCTGCTTGCTGGAATGGGTTGAGTCTACCGCAAACTCATGGGAACGGAACGGAACGGAGTGGGAACGAGGACGGGGATCAATATGATTCATTTTCGCTGGTCCGCTGCCTCCATGATCTTGCGCGATATAGCTTGTCACCTCCATCCGTCACCTTTTGAGTTTCCCCCTCATGTGTCATCTCCTGCCGTTGGAATAAGATGACGAAACATGGTTCTTTGTGCCCACACCGAAACGGCCTTGTCGCTGACTCCTGTTATCGCTTACTTCCAACAGCGTCCAGTATGACTCAGTCATCAACGAGT
Organism: Kwoniella sp. CBS 9459; assembly: GCA_036428585.1. Lineage (NCBI taxonomy): Eukaryota > Fungi > Basidiomycota > Tremellomycetes > Tremellales > Cryptococcaceae > Kwoniella > Kwoniella sp. CBS 9459. The sequence goes on along the minus strand of CP144065.1, from coordinate 4,089,831 downwards.
ACTTCGAGGTATGTACAATATCCCTCGTCATTAGCGGATCCAATCTCTCAAAACGGTGCTTCACGCTTAGGAAGCGCAGCTGACCCCCTTTCGCTCGCTTGCCTGATAGAATGAGGTCGCCTACAACTCCAAGGCTGTCATCCTCCACGGTGCGAGCGAGCTCAAGAAGTACCTGAACATCGGCTCGGCGATTGCATTCGATAGTCGACTTGTTGGACAGACTCACTACAACGCTCAGTGAGTGAGAATGTTAACAATCTTATACGCACACCCCTCCTTTTCCGTATGAAGAACCCCTCCCTGCTACCGGGTGGAAATACCCCTCGTCAGCATCGGGTAGATCAGTTCCCGAACAAGGACACGCATGACTAGTAACATCAGCTGACGAGAGACGCACCTCGTCTCACAGCAACCAGACAGCCCACTTCGCCTTCCAGCGAACTTTCTACCTCCCCGCTCTCCCGACCTACGTTCCTTTCTCGGAACGAGCCAACAGGTGGTTGAACAAGCAGCACTATCGAGCGATCTTTGACTCTGAGCTCCACCTGAACACCAACCAAGGTGAAGGTCAAGAACCAAGGTTGTTCGTCACTAAGGTCGGACCTACCACTCGTCGAGCAGCCTACAGGCTCGAGCAGCTCATGTGAGGCGCATATTTTCGGCAGCTTCCGTGCATTTCGTTGAGCTTACCAAAATCTTCATCAGCCCTTACTTCCTCATCCAGCCCATCTTGACCTGGGTCATCCTCCTTTTCGCCAGCATCCTCGGCTTCTTCGACCGACACAGCCTCAGGCAGGAGAACCCCGTCAAATTCGCACTCTCTGGAGTCGCTGAGTCTTACGCTTGGCTCAAAGACGCTCCGGTCGACCGTGAAAACTATCCTCAGCCTATCAGACAAGCCCAGGATCTGAGCGACAAGGTTGGCCAAGTCGTCAACAAGTGAGTACATCATACCTTATCGTGACATCAATGCAAGTCGCTTGACGCTGACACCTATCCCGCAGCGCCATCGATACGGCTCAGCAGACCGCACACAACGTCAGTGAAAAGGCCAAGGAGATGGGTCTTCCAGTCGAACAGAGCCAACATCTCATCGACATCGGTATCCATCTTCCTAGCAACGCGCTCCACACCACCACCAATGTCGCCTCGGCTACCATCCACAGAATCGGTGCGATCGAGCACGCCGCCGTCCAGACGACTTCGAACCTCATTCATGGAACCTACGAACTCGCTACTGGTACTGCTTACAATCTTGCCAATGGCGCCATCGGTCAGGTCGAGAAAAGGGCCAATGACATCGGCGTCTCTGTTGATCAATACAAGGAGCTAGCCGAGAAGAACGTCCGAGGCGTTGGTGAATGGTTCGGTATCCTCAAAGCCAAGGCCCAAGCCAAGGCCCAGGAGAGTGAGTAAGAAAGGTCACTCGCCGGGTAATCGACCTTGACGAACGATTGCTGATCTGTGGTTGAATCTGTAGCCACTCAGGCCGCTGTACAAGCGCTCGATGAGACCACCCGACGACAGGGTTCTCGAACGGGTCCTGCTCCTTCCACCACCGAGACCGACCAGCGTCCCATCGAAGTCGTTGTTGTGAACATGCCGGTCGTTCCGGTTGAAGAAGACCTCCAGATTGTCAACGAGGTCGAAGACAACCCCCGACTCCCCACTGGCGGTCACGATCCCACTGCTCTCGGCGCCCCTAGCTATGCTGCGGTGGCTCAGTAGGTAACGGAGTATCAGGGATAGAACTCTCGCCCAGCTGCCTGGTTAGCGATTGATAGTTGTTGCCCGCTTGGTTATTCGTTTGGCCAGAAACCTCTGCTATAGAGCAAATCACTCTCATTTCAACTCTGGGCTCAGTAACTCAACCCATTTCCCTCATCCCTTGGTTCCATTGCGCATTCAGTCATCATACAATCGTCTCACACCCATGAGCCAGCATCCCTTCCGTCCTTACACGACTGAGCGTCAGTTTCGTCCTATATGTAGCCCAAGCGTAGTCAACAAGCAGAAGAAACAAAGATCCCCGAGATCTCGTGTATAGATAGTCATGACAATTCATGTATCATGTTGAAAACTGTGCAACTCTGCTGTGCGTGCAACTGTGCATAACGCATCTCACGTGACTTGTTTGGGATGCATACGATGCAGTATTCCGGAAGGGGATTTAGCCGGGACGACCAGCTGCATGTTATGCAATGGCATGATCCGGCCGTGCGCGTAGAGAGTTGCATGTGATCTTTGCTCAACATGGTATGACCCTCGTTCAAGGTCACTCACTCATCGTTCGAATGCACGACAATTGGAAGCTTGATCCTCGTTGAGGATAAAGGTCGGGTCATGTAGAACACACACTCGCGTTGTTCCCCTGCAATGCCCGAACGAGCAAGCTACTCGTACTTCGAGCTCTGAGCCAACTTCGACTCCAGCTCTTTTGGAACAAGTCCCTACTCAGTCAGTCCATCTATAATCAACAGACAAGCACCTCCTCATCCTCCAGCCTTCCGAGATGATTCATCAAGCTCGACTGGGCCTCAGAACACGCAGACCGACTTGGAAATTGAGCTTTGGCATTCGTCGTCCTGCTACATGCGCTCGCAATCTGCATACAGCTCGACCGATCCTCCGACTACCAGTAACAACCTGGACCGCCGGCGCTGCTTCTGTTCGGACGTTGCGTATACATGACCTCCAGGCCCAAGCTACAGCCAAGAGCTGTCCCCAAGCAAATCGGGCCTTTCACACAACACGGTCAACCCGCGGATCCAGCGTATCGCCGTTCAAGCTACACGATATCGGAGAGGGTATAACAGAGGTCGAAGTGCTCCGGTGGTATGTCACCGAAGGCCAGGAAGTAGCAGAGTTTGACGCGCTCTGTGAAGTCCAGAGCGATAAGAGTGTGTGAGTGGAGTCTCTCACAGTGCAACAGTTCATCGATCTGCGTTTCGAAGCTTCCGGTGATCTGTTCTCGATCGATCATTCGATATCCTTAGCCTTCCACCCGCATGATCAGTCTCACTTCCCTTCCCGCTCCCTCTTCTCTGTCAAGCGAAGTTCATGAGGGTACTTAGCGAGCACACATACAAAACGTGACGAGGAAGGCTGACGTCGTTAATGTCTTGCTCTCTGGTCGGACTTGCTGCCTCGTAGCGTCGAGCTCACCAGCCATGCAACGGGCACAGTGAGAGGCATCAAATTTGAAGCTGGCAAAATGGTTAGAGTTGGACAAGTTCTGTGCGAGATACACACTGAGGCAGAGGGTCAGGATGAGGGAGAGATGGAAAGTGCGGCGGCCGAGGAGAAAATACAAGGACCGCTGGATCTTTCGTCATCTCCTGGCGAACGAGAACCTGCAGCCAAAGGCGAGGGGAAGACAGTCGTCAACAGAGAGGCGACAGTGCAAAGCGCCCAGAGCGAAGCTGTATCCCAGGCTGAAGATCTCAGCGAAGCGCTCGAAAAAAATGAGGAACAGTTATACACCGAGGGTCCGTCTCTGCGTGTGGGCAAGCGACATCCCCTAGCGGACAAAGAAGATGGCGAGCAAGATCAGGACGCTCTTCATCACGAACTTTTCAACTCTCGAGACGCTTCGGCCGACTTGGCTGGTCCTACACAATTGGTAGGCGAAGCATCAATCCTCCCTACGCCGCCTTCCTCGCGACTACGGAACCACCAAGCCCCTCAACACGTCGAGCCTCGTCGAGAGCGCACTTTGAGCCATGACGACACGAATGGGAACGCTCGTAAGACGATTGTCAAAGCCTCTCCGGCAATAAGGACACTGGCAGCAAGACTGGGTGTCGATCTAGCGGACGTGAAAGCTTCAGGCCCAAGCGGACGGATCACCAAGGATGACATTGAAGCTATGGCTCCTCGGGCGTCGGCTGGTGCTGAAGCTGGTACCCGTGAACCGGGGACAAGAGGAGGGGCGGCTAGTGCAGCGAGGGAATCTGAGCCGGAGTTTAGGAGGATCGAATTTGGGCGGACTAGGAAGGTCATGTATAGAGCGTTGGGCGGACAAGGGACTATTCCTCATTTCGGGTGAGTGGTCCTCATTCGCCTTGTCTCGCGTAATCTATCATTCTGTCCTCGATTTCCGAGCTGGGCTACCGCATCCCATGCATCTTTTCAGGTCTGACGATCCAGCTTCAGCTTGGATGATCCTTACTGATCTGTATGTCTGTCTGTCTATTCGTTTGCGTGACTTGTGATACGCTGTAGATACGCCCATACCCTCAATCTCACTCCCTTACTACCCTACCTCAAGGCGTCCAACAACGATACGTCTCGTCCATCACATTCGAAACCGAATTACATCGCTTCTGATATCCCTCACGACCTGGTCCGGGACCCCCTGTATCAGTCGATCGGCACCTCTGTGTCTGGCCAACAGGAGGGCAAGACGACGATCCTCACGTTTTTGGTGAAAGCGCTTATCCTTGCTCTCGAAGAACATCCAATCATGCGGGCTAGGGTAAAAGAAGCTTCGCAAGGGGAGGGTCATGGTAGCGGAGAGAGGTGGTTGGAAGTCAACAGGGATCCAGTTTTAGGCGTCGCGGTATCTGGTGAGTTTCTCTCAGTCTGTTTCTCTTGTTGTCGCCCGTTTATACAATACCGCTGCTCGACGAGTGAACGATCGAAACAGATGTATCTTGCATCGGCAGTGAATGTCATGTCTTGTGCGGTTCAAAAAGGGCTCCCAACCCTTCCACAAGAGCTTTCGCTCAGACGAACGGGCAAAGATGCTGACCAAGGCCAAATGTTCTTCGCAGACCCCAAACATGGCCTTCTCACGCCCTCTTTACCGCCTTTATCGCCCTCGACATCCCTCTCAACCATAACTGGTCTCTTGCACTCCCTTCGACACGCTCCGAATCGACCCTCGACCCCTGCAAATCTGACCATATCCTCCGTGGGAGGCCTGGGTGAAGCGAGAGGCGCCATGCCTGTCTTACCGCCAGGAGGGGGGCTGGCCATCTGTGCTGTCGGCCGAGCTGCATGGGAAATGGAGTGGGTCGCCAGAAATGGCCTGAAGTCTCAGAATGGGGCAGATGGCGTAGGGAAAGGTAAGAGTGTCTGGGAGCTGGACGCGCCGAGCGTGGAGAAAGCTGGGACGAGGGCGGTGCTGAAGGCTCCTGTAGGTTGGAGTGGAGACCATAGAGTGGTGAGTCACGGGAATGATGCCACCCTTACAAGAGATGATTCAGTCTTACCTGCGGCATACAGTTTGACTGATGACAAGCGCTGATCGCGAGTGTTCCGGTCCAATTGGAATCACAGCTCGAAGGCGCAGAGCTCATAGCGTTCACGGAGACTTGGAAGAAATACATCGAAGAGCCATGGAGATGGCTCAAAGTAGACGGATAGAATAGTCTGGGGAATTTGGACAGGTCAAATGAGACTCAATGTGCCACAGCATTCGAACGAGACGGTGTACATAGGGGGCCCTCATATGTATGCATTGTATAATCCAGCGAGAGACCTGCATTGGTAATGATAGAGAGGTCGACTGAGCTGTCATGGACCGAGGCGTCCATCCTTTTGACTCTGATGGACCAGACCGTCTCGTTATCGTTTTGCAGTAAGATGTGACTGACAAACTGTACTCATACTGTATCGCCAAATCATCTCGACAGGTTCGGCAGAGACAGCTTCATTCCTTTCATCAGTCATCATGAAGTAAACTGTACAAATCCTTCTGTACCAAGGTCAAATACTACAGTATACCAGCCCCTTTGAAAACCCCCGGCCTGAAGTCCCTTTGTTTCTTTGGACTCCGGTTTGATCGATGCAGCACACAGTCGTCCTTTCATCGAAAGTGAGATTGGCTCACCCTGACACAAATTCTGATCAGATTCCTCAATGGTTGAGCCTCAACGAGCGGCACTGGGATCGATTGAACAAGTGAGTGTGGTACCCACTGGACTGTAGTCATGCTTTTGAAGGTATGAAGACATAGGAGCTTGGCCACCTCCGACACCGTCAATACAGCTCAACTTTTGAAGCGAGGCAAGAGTTGTGCGATGACGAGCGTTCATGTAGCTGCGCCTGAGAGGTAGCTGCGTTCATTTAGGCGAAAGCTATTACTGTAACAAGATCCAGACCACCATCTCAAAAGGAGCGAAGGTTTGAAGGGGCCATAGGACTAAGGAAGGTTGATCTGAGGGACTCGCAGCTCAGGCGAATGTCCGTCTCCTTGTTCTCGCTTTGATTTAAAGACACTACGATTTGTGCTATTCTCAAGATCGTTGATAGGACAGAGGGTGTGTCTGAAGCAGCAGGCGCAGGAGCAGGCCCAGGGGTAGGGGTCCAGGTCCAAGGAAGGAGCTGGTGGGGGAGCCGGGATGGATGGGTGGGTATCAAGCCGTTCCGTTCAAGCAAGGTGGTAGACGAATGGATCGATTCTAGCATTTTGGCTTGACTAATGCTCAAAGGAGGGTTGCTTGTTTGAGCCTTGATGGTGTGTTGCTCGATCAGCATATAAGCTGGGCACACAGTCGGCATGGGTCAATGGTGATACTGTAAGTGTCGCTGCCCTCGAATTTACGAGCACTTTCATCCATCCATTTCATTTCATTTCTTTTCGGTTGTTTTCTTTCTTTCTGCTGCCTTTCAGCTATTATCGCTTACGGCTCCCTCACCCTCGACCTATCTCTCACACAAACACCCACAGTAGATAAGCTAGGCAAGATTGTGCCGAAGACCTTCCCGGGTCACCCAACACCCAACAGCTTCAACTTCGTCCATCTGAAGACTCTCCCCGCCAATATGACCATCTCGACCCGAGCGGTACCTATAGGAGGGAAGCAAGCTTGTGTCGACAAAGTTGATGGAACGTGAGTAGCCTTGGCTTGTACAGCAATCTGGGGCGGCGGACATACGTGATTCTAGAGTCGATCACTGCTCACTTTGACTCAGATGGCTAAACTGATCTTGGTGCTTTCCCCCTCGCTCAGCGCCACTCCTGCTCAGCCACTAACGCCCCCGCCGAGCCTCTCGCACACTTACCACCGCTCGACCCTCCTCTCGCTCGCCACGCCCCCTTCCTCCGTAACCCAACAAGATCCCTCGGCACCCCTACCTAGAAGGCTCTCGTCCTTCGCGCCTATCCTTAGATGCTCTGTCGCGCTCTCCGAGTCCGAATGGGGCGTATCGGAAGATAACTCGAGCTTGCTAGATGGTCAGCCTATAAGCAAAGACCTGCCTATCCCCGCTCACCTAGATGGAGAGGGAGCCAAGCATCCTGCCGATCGCGCATCGTGGTCGCGAGCAGGCAGATCCGATAGCGGATCTGCGAGCGACAGTAGCGAGCTCTTGTTTCACTACTCGAGCTACACGGAGTCTAGGCCCGCTCCTGCGCCTCTGCCCGTGCTGATCGACTTCCAGAACCCATTTGGTGCAGCAGTCAACGCAGCCAATTCCGGCACCAACGCCGGTAACGATGATCATGATAGACCCGTGTCGCTCACCGACAGTCCCATGCTGGTTGATTCGGGTGTCACTACAACCACCTTGAACAAAGGAGCCGACAACGATGGCGTCGAAGGCCGATCACTCCCCTCTCGAGCTCAAATGATGGGTATTCAGACTCAGCCCGGATCCGAGTTACTCCATCCTCAGCCAAAGTCACACCTTAACAGTGTCGCTGCTACTGCCACTGTCAATGCCACCGCGTCTGCAAACCTTCCCATCCGCCTGGGCTCGGGCCCACTCTCTCGTAAATCATCTACCTCCAACTCAGGTCCCAACGTGGGAGGTTCTGCGTCTCTGCCGCCGGCCCCTGCTTTCGCTGGACAGACCTTCCCGTCTTCTGTCAATAGTTCCACGACATCGCTCTCCTCCATGCGGATGGGCCCGAGGGAACAGTCAGTCGCGGACATCAGGGCCAACTTGCTGTCCACTTTGGGTGCGCCGCGAAGTCGATCTGATAGCGACTCGTCCTTGAACAGCGAGATGTCTTCGGTTTCTTCCTCTGCTGTGGCTGTAGCAGGAGTCGAGGGCAAACTCAATCCGTTTGCGCCGCCATTTCCCCTGCCCAGCACCGAACCCAGCAAGGACAGGGCCGTTCCCACTGTTTTCACCGAGACACAAGCGTCTCTTCCTCTGCCTAGACCTACTTCCCTAGCCGCAGCACTGGGGAATGCCGCGGGAGGCACGTCAGCGCCCAGCGGCGGCGGTTCAATCCCGCTGCCTTCGTCTCTGCCAGCTCGACCAGGCCCTCTGCCTCCCGTCTTCGTCAAGCGCGAGTCATCTGCTTTGCCTCAGCCTATGGCATTGAGGGACGTCGCTCCGCTCGGCAAAGACTGGGAAGGTGACCATACTATCTCTGGCAACGAGAAGCGCCGACGAGCGAGTCAAGTGTCCATTCAGTCAACTTCGAACCCGACTTCCGGTCAAGGTTTGGCGTTGGCGTCGGGACTGGGGAACAGCCTAGGCCTACCAGCAGCGTTCGGATCGTCCCTTGGTCCTGGTCCAAATGGCAGTATGAGCAGGCGAGGTTCTACCGCTAGTATCAGCGACAATACCGGTCTAGGTCTTGGCCTCGGACTGGGAGGCGGTAGTGGGAGGAACAGCCCAGCACTTAGCAGAGCCGGAAGCTCCAGTGGAAATAGGCCCGAAAGGCTGGTTAGACTTGGTCAAGGCTTGAGGAGCCACTCGCCTCAGCCTCAATCGCGGAGAGGGAGCACCTCACTCGCACCTCACTCAAGCAGTAGCAGTAGATAGATGCTAATTTCCTGAACCTCGCCGCACTTGAAGCTGCGTTCGTAGAGACGTCATTTACCATACACTTACCATACATGAACCGATGCGCGTGACTCGTACCTTGTGATGGGCTTGGGTAGAAGAAATGGTCGGCTCTCGGGTTACGCGGGAGCGGGGATGGGAAACATGACGCGGAAAGGAGTCGTTGAAGAGGGTAAGGGCTGTCAGGAACATCCACTAGTTCCTCGGGTTGGATTGGGGACCCGTCATTGGGTCGTCCTGGTCCTCCATCGAGTCGGGGTTCACAAGGTAGTTCGTAAAGTGGGGCTGGGTCTGAGCTGTCGCTTCGCGCACATCGTCAACTATCATACCAAAAAAAAGCGAAGAACTAGCGAAGGTGGTTGAAGTAATCGACGCAGACGAAGATGTTTAGGTGAGGGGGTCTATCATCTCGCTCTTGCTTGACTGGGACGCGGGGGTTGCTTCGACTTCGACTTCGGCATTGGCGAACAGAGAATTACTTACACACACGCATGTTTGTATACCTTGCGCCCCTCGTTTCTTAACGGTATCAGCCTCATCCCTGGCCAGAGTGCGTATATCGTAGGGTCAGGAAGGCGCGTGTCTCCGCTATCAATCAAGCTGGAGCCACAGTGTCAGAAGGTCGTGCCGGCGAGTCAGCGTAACTGTCAGTAAGGTAGATTGGCGAGGGTGGATCAGTTTGCATCGGGAAGGAGGATCATAAGCTCGAATCGTGCCTATATGAGGCCGAAATTAATGATGATGATTGCTGCATATATGATCGTGTCATGCCACGTCCCATATCCCTTAACCGATACTCGATGACCACTGCCGCGTTCTGTCGTAAGTCGTACACATGATGACACAACATACCAGAGACGGAACGGAAATGTGGTGTGACGAAATGATTCAAAGCGGGAACAGCGGCATGTATACGATACCAGTCTCTCCATACACAGTAAGACGTATCTCAGCCCTTGAAGTCGGTCAAAGGCATAGGAGTCTTCCTCTTTCTTCTGTCTTCATTGATGCGATTCATCCTGACCTTCGTATCTTGGTAGGCCATTCCCTGAATTGAGTCTCGCTCTCACATCGGCCTCTCCCACTTTTCATGTCCGCATGACCCGTTGTAAGTTTCGTCTCCATAATGATCATGGCCATAGCTTTCTACATCCCCTATCTCGAGGTCGTGAATCGTACCACCATGACACTAAGGTTGTCAGTCGAGTAGTTGGACATCGCGTGGTCGAGCAAGAACTTGGACGCGTCTTGAGGGTCCTGAATGCTTCGGATTAGGTCGACGGCTTCTTGGTCCTCGCATACGTCCCACAGCTAAGCAGAGATATGCACAATGAGAGTCAGCTGTCGCTGTTCCCGAGTGACCGGTGGTCTGATCGCCAAGAGATCAACTCACCCCGTCACAAGCTACGATAAGGAACTCGTCCGATTCGTCGAGCGTTGTCTCGGTGGTGTAAGGCGAACCGACAACGAATTCCTTCATCGAAGCATCTCCGAGCGATCGGGTGACAGCAAGGACACCTGAAGGGAAGTCGAGGTGGATCTGACGTGAGCATGTGCGAGATCCAATGCTTTGCAATGTGGGGAAAGAAAGGCAGTTGAAGAACACTCACCGTTCACTCGGTTGTTCATGACGAATCCACCAGCATCAGTGATTCGCTTAGCCTCCTGAGCGTCGCTACCCTTGTGGTCGTATGTGAGTCGAACAGCCTTGCCTCCTCGACTACAATAGTACATTGGTTACAATTAGCATACTTCAGCTTATGGTCTTGGGCAGAAAGAGCGGTAAAGAAAGGATTGGTCATTATCAGTATGGCCCACTCACCATATGACGCCCCTCGCATCACCAACATTGGCAGTGTACAGAACCCTCTTCACCCCAGGCGTGTTGACACTAGGGTCAATGGCTTCGACTCGCGTGCCATCGGCAGCACCAATCATCCCATCATCCTCCTCCGCAATGGCATTCTCGTCGTCCTTATTGTTGGAAGAGGATCCGGTAAGGGATTTTACGAAATCTCTTATCCTTCTACCTGACATCTTTCGTACCATTCCACCACCGTTGTTACTGCCCGGCGCGCCAGCACCGCCAATCCCTCCGCTAGTTCCGGCACCCATGGAAGACCGTCTTCGGCCCGCCTCGAGACTGGTCTGCGCTTCGAGCTCCTCTTCTCCTCGTCCTTCCAAAAGACCTCTGGGACTGAGACCAGGGTTGGTGAAGCCTTGCTTAGCAGTATCATCGCCTGCCTCGAGTCGAAGGAAGGCCGTCACGGCTGTGCAACCTGAAGAGGTCTTGCCGGCCTGGGCCAGATGAGAGAGTCGAGAGTCCACCACGTGGAAGGTCTTGTTCATCAAGTCGGGTATGGACTGGTCGGGATGAGTGAGAAGGGCATCGAGCAGGTACTATAAGACGATAATGGAGCATAACGTCAGCACAGCACACTGTAAACGTTCGCTGCAGCTTGGACAGCTAGAGTTGGAATGATGACTCACTTCGTGGAAGTTCTGGCCGCACCACTCAGCGGCGTGCTTGCCGGCGTGACCACTACATAGAACGACCAGGTGAGCGCAGCGCATGGAGATGGGAAAGGATGCAATTGCTTACTCAAAGACAGCAAAGTAGCCCTGACCCTTGACAGCAGCAAAGTCATATACAAAGCTGTGCGCGTCCTCCATGGTCCTCCTACATCGCTTGTTCTTGTCTTCGCTCACACCGACTCGGAACGACCCAATTCCACCGGAAGGTGAACCCTGCTTATCTGCAGAGCCGGACGCCGGGATAGCAGGATGTCTGTTCAAGACCTAGAGGGAGAGGAAGAGTATCGTTAGATCGCTCTGCAGATTGGGTGGCGGTGGATGTCTGGGACTCACGCCAAATGTATCTACGCCATCAGCGACAGTGACAGACTTGCTCCTGGCATTCTGGCCGTCGCTCAAGCCGCCAGGTCGCTTGGTCATGTCGGGCGATGATGCCGGTGACTCGTGATCAGAGATCGATGTAGGCGTGGTAGTCTGCTGAGGGGGACTGGCACTATATGCGGATTCGCATGGAGCATGGGAAGGTGGCAATGAGAGAGGTTGTTTGATGTGCAAAAGAGAGTGAATAATCATGTAAAAGGGACAAAGAGCAAACGTGGTGAAGGGCGATCCAAGCGGATGGTCAGCACTCTCTGCTTTTGATGGGAAAACACCTGTACCTGAGCACTGATCGAGTCCCGGTATGCACGGCCAAGGCTCGATGGACGATACACGGGGGTTTGCGGGGTTGAGAGGGGCGCTCAAGGGAATTCACATCGAGAGTGGGGGAGATATAACTTACAGTCCGCTGGAGCCTGTGATAGTAGCGTTAGCCATCGACTTGAGCATGAAGCCAGACATCCTTCTCCCCCAAGCATCCAGACGAGGTGGCGGTGGTGATGATGATGATGAAGAGGAAGACGGCAAAGGGGGTGATGATGACGGTATGGGTACGGGTACGGGTACGGGTGATCGAGGCATCGCTGTGTGTTGTGTATGTGATGGTAATCTCGAACGTGAAAGACGTCGAGATGAGAGAGGGACGAGATGGAAGGAAGTGCGAATGCGGACTGCAAACTCGGGTTCAATTGTTCACGACGATAATGACAATATTCTGATGGTGATGATGGTATGCCAAAACGTCGTCGTCGCCTCACAATAATTCAATAGAAGAAAAAGTAACAAAGAAAAGACAAGCAGCAAACGAGAGAAAGGTCACTCACCATCATCCTGTTTGGCAGAGGTGAGATCCGCCAACTTTGGATGGTCAGGATGGGCCTGGGACAAAGTGCTTGGCTGAGAGGTTGGCTGCATGCTGGGCAAAGTGGATGTGTGTGCGAGGTCTTATACCCGTTTGGTTAGGGGGGGTTTAGGGTACGATCTACGTTTGATTGTAAACGACTAGCGGTAAAAGTGGAGGAAAGAAAGGGCGGTGTGGAGGAAGTCGAGTTCCGAATCCGATTGGTGAATAGACTCGGCTGACCAAGCACCTTGCGATGCAATGGCAAGAGGAAAGAGGAGCTGGCGCAGTGTCTGCTGAGCAGGAAGAGAAGGGCGAGGCGTGGTCACAACGCGATACGTTCGGGTTCGGCGTACTGGAAACTATTCTGGTCAAGTGAGTCCAAGTAAGTCATTCAGTCGATCACCCTCGGCCTTCGCGGCCAGTCGAAAGGGCTAGTAACGCGTGTCACCGTGGACTCACGTTAATATCGTACTCTGTCCAATACTGTGCTTAGGTCTCCGGCTGAACTGTTGAGTGTAGCTATATGGATGGGTGGAAGGGTGAACGAGTTGTTGGGATTTGGAAGTATAGATGGAAAGAGTTGCGTTTGGTTGCATGCAATAATAGCTATAGCTACTGCTGTAGAACCGAGCGGAGCCAAAGTGGATTGGACTTGTATGCATGAGGAGCGAATGAATGATGAATGACCCGCGCCGTCGTGCACCATACTAACTGTACTCGTACTATGATCTAACGCGTCATCGACGCAGCGATGGAGCTTTCCGCATACCAGCATACGGTTGGTTCATTAGGTTTCTGACTCTACGCTGAACAGATCTGCAAGTAGCATAACCCCACTGTACTCCACTGACTTCCCCATACCAACGCCGGCTGCTGAGGCGTTCCACTGTAAGTGAGTTACCATGTACTTGTCCGGCGTCTCTGAGTGAACTGTCACCATAGAGAAAGGTGTTTGATGGTTGTACCGCCTCTTTATGTGATGAAATGCCCCTTAGCGCGCACCCGTTGCCGCCGTCGAAGCGTGCCGTTATATACAGCCTGTTTACCCCTTAATCTAGCGTTTGCGGGTCAATTCCCAATGGGGCATAGCATCACCTTCGCGATCGACGTTATCACCTAGCCCACTTCGTCGCATATGGCCACGTCAGCGATTTGTCTCGCTTCGTTCCGGTTGTATCAAGATGCCCCAATAGCCGGCTGACTCGCCAACTTTGACGATGCGAGTCTGGCGTTTAAAGCCGAATACCTGATTCGACCGGGTCTACGGTTAAATCAATCGACTTTTGGCTGACAACGAACGCCGGCCGGTAGATCAGCGACAGCGACGGTGAGTTGTTGAGTTGACACGGCACCTAGTTTGGTCGACGATCACACCTCATATAAGCTTCTGCTGAGCACTTCTTGCATCTCTTTTCTTTTGTAGACAAGCAAGCACCTCCACAGAGTCAATTGACGGTTCCTCCATCCATTACTGCCCAGGCCTCGACCAACGCATATATCTCGGAAACTGCTAAGCCGAGCTCATTCTCTCAAGATATCCAAGTCAATCTCAACCCCAACCCCCTCTAGCAAGATGTCAGACGACGCCTCAGAGCTCGAAGCTTCCTCCACAAAGCAGACGGTCGACCCTATAAAGTCCTTCTTGTCAGGAGGCTTCGGCGGTATCTCGTGTGTCCTCGTTGGACACCCGTTCGATCTGACCAAGACACGATTGCAGACTGCCGCGCCGGGAACTTATAGCGGTGCCGTGGACGTGGTCAGGAAGACTGTTGCGCAGGATGGTATCCGGGGGTGAGTGGTCTCGCCCGTTCCAGTCACAGTCGAGGTCATTGCGACTTTGGGCCATGCGCTGGCATATCGCAGCGACGGCTCATGACGTGATATACGTGTACAACTGGACGGGCCGCTGATATCGTCTCTCTCATAGTATGTACCGAGGTATCACTCCTCCCATCCTAGGAGTAACGCCCATTTTCGCAATCTCTTTCTGGGTGAGTATTTGCTTACTGCTGTGCAGTCGCACGAGGCATTCTTCGGAGCTGACTCACTGATTTATTATCATCGTTACTTTCCATGCCTTCCCACATCGCATGCACCGCTCTCCACATCCGTTCTTCATTATCATGGCCAATTTCGTTCCACCTCGACAGGGCTACGACCTTGGCAAGCGGATAGTATACTCTTTCACACCCGAAAGGACCTCGCAGCACCTCTCCATCTCCGAATTGGCTTTGGCCGGAGGATTTAGCGCTGTACCTGCTACTTTGGTGGCTGCTCCTGCCGAGCGTGTCAAGGTGTTGTTGCAGGTGAGTATCCAATACGAGGGACAGTGGTCAGGCCGCCCTGCTTCGCCATTCACATTTGATCACTATACGCTCTCCCTGGTCTCTTGAGGTGGAACGAAGCCATCTACACCCTAATCTATCCTCGATGCGCGAATCTTTCCTTCCAGACCTCACAATCTACTTGATCCGCTCTCGCATCTCACTTGAACCCGAAAGTCCACCGCTAATCTCCTTGAACGTTCTTCTCGTCATGACAGGTCCAAGGACAAGGTGGCCAGTCAGCTTACTCGGGCCCTATCGACGTCGTGAGGAAGCTATACGCCGAAGGAGGTCTGCGGTCGCTTTTCAGGGGAACGGGCGCCACGCTTGTTAGGGATGGACCAGGTAGTGCTGTGTGAGTGCGAGCGTTGCATTGTATTTGATAGCACCCATCATTACTCCCTTGTCTCCCAAACGCGGGGTACCAGTATTCTCAGCCCCTGTCGTTTCATGAGCGGTCTCGCACACGACAAATTCATCCGAGCAGACCTTGCATCGTGCCGTCCTACCGAGACGTAAATGTTAGATGAAAGCTAATCGATACCTTGGCATTCACACTCCAGGTACTTTGCAACCTACGAGCTGCTCAAGAAATCACTGTCGTCCGCACCAGAGACGCTGCCCAATGGCGAAAAGGCGCCCGCTCCGCCATTGAGTTTGCCGGCTGTCATGCTTGCCGGAGGATCGGCGGGCGTAGCAATGTGGTCTTTGGCCATTCCTCCTGATGTGAGTGATGAAGCGCCGTGACCCGATACACCAATTTTGTATCCTGCTTCGACCTCCTCTTCCTTATGACATTGTACTGAAAGCGACTCCGTTTCTTTAGACCATCAAATCGCGTCTCCAGTCTGCCCCTCAGGGCACATACACAGGCTTCATGGACTGCGCGAGGAAGTTGATCGCTGCCGATGGCGTTACCGCCCTGTGGAAGGGTTTCGGGCCCGCGATGGCAAGAGCGTTCCCTGCTAATGTGAGTCAAGATACCAGATAATTCCCTCTTTTTTCCAAAGATCGAAGGGAATCGGGATTGGTCAATCGGCTGGTCATCGTGATATGATGCTTCCCAGCAGGAATATCAGATTGTGCTTGATGCTGACTTTGACTGTCACAACCTTTTTACAGGCTGCTACCTTTGTCGGCGTTGAGTTGTCACTCAAAGCCATGGAGAAGCTCTGGTGAAACAGATCTTTGGAAGGAGGGAAGGGATACAAGCATGTCTGACGTCTGCGGCGTAGAAAGTGGACTAGGGGATTACGAGGGAAGGCAGTCATTTCGCCGAAGGAGGAACCTGTGCAAGCAGGGTAGGTTGGAAGCTGGAAGTCGGAGAGTAAATCGGTGATGCTGTGAATTGCCTTAGAATCCCGCTTGAAGGCTGTCGAAGCGGCATATCTTATCACGCATTGAGCAAGTAGCGCAGGAGTTGGCTGGCTTGATACAGTGCATAGACGATGAGAGATGACATACAAGTGATAATTTCTGTCATAATGGTTTCAGTGGTGGTGGTGCTAGTAAATTGCGTTGTGTCCGTCCCGGAGGCAGGCACAGCTGAGTCGACTCAAGACCATCCGGATCCAAGATGAAACATACAAGACATATTATATACATGATCATGGGCCACTACGTTTCATTATTGTATTTGTAAAGACGTATTGGGGCGTTGTTTAGGAGTTATGGTCACTGTGAGCTCAATGGCTGAAACCAGAAGGCTCAGCAATCGTTCACCAAAGAAATGAACCACATTTTTGACCGTGACTAAGGCGATTTTTTCGTCTCCACTACACTTTTAACGCATACGCGTACGATAAGGCAACCCCCCTCGAACGCTGCTGATCCTGCTGTACTTTGCTTTGACCGCCGAGCTCACTTGGGCGTCTCAGTGACCCACTTGGGCCTTGACCCCTTCTTCCCTTCTGATACTCGACGTTTCCTCTTATCCCCAGCAGAAGGCGTGCGGACGACCTCTCCTTCTTGATCTCCATTCCCGTTCCTGTTCACAGCGCCATCGACGTCCACGTCCATCTCGGACCCTCCTCCCGCTGCAGGTGATTTAGGTGCAGGAGCCTCAGCACCTTTCAGCGCTGCGACGCGTCCTCCTTTCGCCTTGACCGTGACAGAGCTCGAGCCTGGCGCTGTAGGCTTGTTCGAGCTTGATTTAGCGCCCGCTTTCGTTTGCGTTTTGGCGTTTGTTCGAGTGGATTTTAGTTTTGCTTTCGATGTGGGTTCGGGTTGCTTGATAGGCGTCGCCAGCTCATCACGGTCATTGTCATCGCCGTCGTCTTCGCCGTTCATTGCGGTGTCGGTCTCCGAGTCAGAGTTCGAGTCAGAAGAGTCAGAGTCAGATGAGTCCGAGTCAGATGAGTCGGAATCAGAGACGTCTGAATCAGATTCCGAGGATGATGAGGATCCTTCTCCATCTACTGACGCCGACAATGACGATGAGGAGGAGGAGGAGGAAGGCTCCTTCGAAGGCGTGATATCGATAGCTGGTGTTTGATCTCGAGGTGCTGCAGGTGCCGTGGGTGCAGTAGGTCCTGGGGGTGCGCTCGGCTGTTTGGGATTCTTCGGCTTCGCTCTAGCTTTCGCCTTAGCCTTCGAGATAGAAGCCTGCGTCTGCTTGCTCTCTGTGTCCACTTCCACATCCTTGACATTTGCTTGCGCCTGTCCCTTCCCCTTACGAGTCCCGGTTCCGGTCCCAGTGCCATTCCCCGTAGCTCTACTGTTAGGTTTCTTCTCGCCAGCCGCAACCTTTGGACTGTTGGTGGCGCCAGCATGGAATGGCGCTGGCTCGGTATCGAGTGTATCTAAACCGCCTAGCCAAAAAGCGGCCGAACAACCTTTCGTGGGTCCTAGTCGAAGTGCGTGTGGAGGTACGATTGCATGCTCGCTCAAGGCTCTTTTGTCTTTCTTGCCCGTTCCTACTTGCGACAGGTCGATCTTGCTAGTTCGGTTCGTTCTCACTCCTACTCCAGATCCACCAACCGATGCCAAGTCGTCCTTCTTGGCTTTCTTCGTCTTTCCCTTCGAGTCCACATCGGATGTCGACATGGGCGGCAGCGTCGGTGCTTCGGCTTTGGCTTCTCCGTTCACCATGGCAGGGTACAATACCGCTCTAGGCCGAGAAAACATCGGTCTATCCTCATCGCGCACCATCCCTCTTCGAGCCTTCTTCTGCTTCTTCTTACGACTGCTACTTCCGGTTCCGGCCGATGATGGGGCCTCGGCGTATGGATTGTTCGGTGGAAGCTGGGACGAAGGGTGGGTGAGGTGGTAGAGAATGATCTGCTCTTCGCTGAATATGGGCGGGGGTGGGCTCGTCGCATGACCGTTACTGCTTGTTCCAGGAGCCAGTGAAGTGGACGCGGATGTTGATGCTTCGGCATGACCATTGACTCCTCCATCTTCGTCGATAAGGGCCTTTCGTGATTTTCGTTTCTTCGCAGACATCGCACCTTCCTTGGGTTCAGCAGGAACAGTTTGAGTCGCTGGACTGGCGAAAATCGAAGATGAGTTGACCTCGCCCGATATCATTTGCCCGGCTTTCTTGTTCTTCTTTACGGACCCCCGAGGAGCTCGAGTAGGCGTCGAAGAAGCTTCTGCGTCTGCTTGAGCTTGAGCGAGTGTCATGGGCGTCGAAGCTGAAGCCGAAGCTGAGGCTGGAGCTGGAGATGGACCAGGGCTGGAGTTGGAGTTGGACTGATGAAAGGCGTGGATGTCCGCTTCTGATATCCGAGGTCGAGAGCGAGCGGGAGCCATCTTGCCAAAGTTGAAATGAGGGAGAGGACGGCGGGTGCGAGGAGACCTTGATCAGGCGTAGGTCTGCAGA
This sequence comes from Kwoniella sp. CBS 9459, assembly GCA_036428585.1. NCBI lineage: Eukaryota > Fungi > Basidiomycota > Tremellomycetes > Tremellales > Cryptococcaceae > Kwoniella > Kwoniella sp. CBS 9459. The sequence goes on along the minus strand of CP144065.1, from coordinate 4,071,179 downwards.
GTTGCGCAGGGAGTCGAAACTTAGAGTCTTGAGGCTCGATGAGGGGGGCCTGGCTTTTCTAGTCTGGGATGAGCTCAATGTTGAATGAATGATCATACCAAGTGAAATATTATAGTCTAGCAGCGGCCTTTGCGCTCATAGTTGACCTTTGTTTGCACTTTTGACTTTTGGGATCTTTCAGCCGTTACTGTCAACACAGACGATCACCATTACATAACATCCCACGGAACATTACAATTCGATTAGGATTACCAGGATAGCGTGATTATCTCTTTCAAGGGGAGGTGACCTAATACATTCGTAATCCCCCTGATCTGTTGCACTACAGTATGTATCCCACCGCCAGGAAAGATAAGGAGCAGTTAAGGCTTACACTGATGTCATCACACCATCCTGACACTGCGAATTCACATTCCGCACCAAAGCCTCACTCACCTGTAATGGCGGCATGGTAGTCGTCTTGTCGTCATATCCATCAATACTCGTTTCACGCTCTCACACACTTACGCACATACATACCAGTGCTGAGCAAATATAAGAAGGCAAAGGGCGCCTCGTCATCTCTCGAGGATCCTCTCTTCACCATGTCGGCATCTGCCAACGGAAAACCAGCAAGAGTTACTCGCTCAATGTCACATCAATCCCCTTCGGAGCCGACGGGTACAGCGCCCGTCCTCGCTCCACCCGCCGCATCTACCGCGCCCGGTCCACCCGTCTCCGCTCGAGGTACCTCCCTCAACCCCTCCACAGCTCTCAATGGAAACGGAGGAGCCGGTATAGTCTCCAATCCGTTTAAAGTGGACTTTGTGATCCCCTTCTCGCTTGCGATAGGGAAGAACCAGGATAGAGCGGCCGCACAGAAGGAAATCAAGGACGGCTATGAAGAGCTGATGAGAGCCCTCGAGGGCGAGGGTGGCCTCAAGATTGCTACTAGGGCTGGAAGGGGAGGTAAAGGTCAAGAGGAGGTATGGTTGTTCGTCGGCGCCGCCGATGACAAGATTGATGAGCTCGTCGAGCGGGAACAGTGAGTGATGATAGCGTATTCTTTGGTATCATGCTTCGAAGTTCTTCTTTGGCTGACAGTGCAACTTCATATAGCGCTTTGGACCGATCTCACAACCTCCCACCCCACAATCACCCTACTCCTCCGTCCCCTTCCACCCGTATCCGACTCCTCTACAACGTCCTCACAGCTCCGGCGCTCCAGGACGGCCTCGGTATCACCCCTGGTCAAGGTAAATGGAAGAGGGTGAAGAGTATCATGGCTTTCCACGACGAGCAAGCCGACAAAGCCTGGGTGGAGAAGTGGACCACTGGAGGTGATTGGAGGATCGGATTGCTGAAGGGCTTGGATGGTGCCGATGGCGTCGAGCTAGGTCAACATGTGAGTCGGCGGTACGGGAGACGTAGTCTGAGTGTATCTTATCTGATCATCGTTCGTCTATCTCCTTGCAACCACAGCAACCCCCGCCTGTACACCTCTACTTCAACTTTTTGACGACCTATACCATCTCTCTTCTCCCTCTATCGGTAATCTCCGTGCTCTTCTACCTCCTCACGCCTACCGATTCGTACCCGCCCCTGTACGCGTTCTTGCTCTCGTTGTACGGAACAGCTTTTGTCGCTATCTGGAGGATCAAGGAGCGAAAGTTGGCCGTCCGATGCGGTACGAGGGGCTGCGAGTCGGTGGCTGTGGGCAGACTCCGACCTGAATACGTCGCCAATCTCGGCTTGGACAAGCGTCAGAGCAACGAAAACCCTGTCGATGCTGTTCAGCAGGGCAGCGACGGCAAGAGGGACCTCAAGCTGGCCGCATCGGTCCCAGTCATCGTGGCCTGCGGAGTCGGGCTTGGTGTTGTCCTCCTCGGCATCTTCATGCTCGAGGCTTTCGTCGGCCAAGCATACGACGGTGTCGGCAAAGAGGTTGTAGTAAGTCAAACTGACGACCATCTCCTGTCAGCATTGGGAGCGAATTAAGCTGACCTCCGTACTCTTATCAACAGCCTCTCCTCCCGACAGTCCTTTTTGCCGTGGTTGTACCTCAGATCGTAGCTGCATATGGCAGTCTCGCCAAGGCTATGGTCAAGTGGGAAGACCACCCTACTCCTGTCGGCGCAGAGAAGAGCTTAACTACGAAGACCTTGTAAGTGACCAGCGAACGCCTTCTCGCAAGGCGAATTAGCTGTCAAACGAATACGCTGACGTTTCTTCGTACCTAACTGCGAAGCGCTATGAACGGTATTGTCGCCTACCTCGGACTCTTCCTCTCCGCGTGAGCTAGCTGTGATCGAACCAATCCCGGCGACACCTAGCTGATCTGTCCGTTCTTTGTCATCTTAGCTATATCTATGTGCCGTTCGGAAGCGTCATCATGGCTCACGTGCACAAAAGACTCACAAAGCAAGATACGATCCGGGTGGCTGGAACTCCCGAGAAGGCTGGTTTGGGACCTAGAACAAGCGCCCATGAGCAGAAGGGTATCAAAGCTGGTCGATTAAAGGGACAACTATTTGCCTGTGAGCTGCCACGTCATATACGTCTCGAACGATTGATAGTAGCTGATTCGGTTTACTCGCATTTCTCAGATACCGTGACTAACCAAGGTGCGTACAGCGCCTTGTATTGCATCTCCCACGAGCTGACTAGACATGTTTCAGTGATCAACGCATTCCTCGAGCTTGGTTTACCGTTCATCATGCGATTTGTCGATGATTGGCGAGCTGGCAAAACCACAATCAAGGAGACTCTCAAGAACCGAGGTACCGATAGCCCTCAGACGCCCCCGCAAAAGGAGGAAGAGGTCGAGAAGCGATTCTTGGACAAGGTTGAGAAGGAGCTTGCGCTTCCCGACTACTCGCTCTTCAGTCAGTTGCACCTTGATCTGGCTTCCCGCTCCCACCCGATCACAAGACTGATGAGGTGTAATTCTTGTTACAGCGGATTACGCCGAGATGGTCACTCAATTCGGATATGTCACGATCTGGAGTATCGTTTGGCCTCTCGCTCCGCTCTTCGCTTTGATCAACAACTATATTGAGCTCCGTTCTGACGCCCTCAAAATCTGCAAGCATGTGCGAAGGCCCGTCGGTGACCGTGTGGAGACTATCGGCTCATGGCTGGAGACTCTGGTACGTCATGTAATATCGTCCAATCCGATACCGAAAACGAATAGCTAACCTTGTCAATCTTCACTCGTGCAGAGCATCATTTCATGGATTGGCGCAGTAACCAACGCCACCCTCATCTACCTGTTCCGCCCGACTTTGCACAACCAGACTCCCAACCCCAACGTGCCTTCGACTCCAGGCTCGCCCGCTCTTGCGTACATTGTACAGACGTACAATCTATCTCCTACCCTTCAAACGCTTTTACCCACTCTCGTCCCTCTTGGTCTGGTAGCTTTAGCCGCCAGCCACGGATTCATCGTCCTCCGATGGGTTGTACAGGGTGTGATCGAGCGAGTTCTTTGGAGAGGTAGCCCTGAAGAAGTCGAAGTGCAGAACCTCACAGCTGCGCAACGTGGAAGTGGCGGTCGCAATCTCACTGCTCAGGGACAGAACGAGAAGAGGAACAGGAGGTCGTATGGTGACGAGAACCTCAGAGGTGGGTTCTGGAATGGTGGCGAGGAAGGCGCGAGGGAGATTGGGCGGGTGCTCAAGTCAGAGTAGATTGAAGGGCGGAACTCCTGATTTCGACGAATGAGGATGATGGATGGTGCGTGATCACGTCAATGGAACGGGAAGGTATCCGTTGCAAAGCACAAACAAAGCAGGAGAAGAAGAACAGTACAGAAGTAGCAGATCGATCGACCTATACACGTTATCCTGACGCATTACGCATGTCCAATACACGGCATGAAACCCATGGCCTATTCGCATGATGCAGAGGCTCAGATCGCGCAGCTCGTTTGCCTAAGCTTTGACGATTGTAGCCAGAAGCTGGCCAGAAATGCGCTCGAGACGCAGGCTCCCTCTTCCAACCTTCGTCCTTCCTTTCGCTCGACTACTGTCAGACTACACAGAGCACAGCATAGCGTCGACCTCGTCAGTATGATGTTCATCTGCGCGATGCGCGGGTGAAGACTGGGCGAAAAGGAGCTCAGGTGGGGAGTATGGTTCTTCGAACCTTTGTTATTGTTGTCCGCCCTTCTCACAAGCAGAGCACCCCTTCACGTTGTGCACACTGTGCAGTACTCGGTATATACCCTGCATTCTTCCATAATACATAAAAGCCCTCGAGGTGATTTTCGATAATCTTCGTTCTTCTTCCACTTCTCCCATCACCGTATCACCCATCACATCCCACGGCGGCTCTTTTCCTCTTGCACACCCAGCACAGCATGTCTAAATGTCTTCCGCATTGGGGCAAATTCTCCCTAAGACGTCGTCGAGATCGTCAAGGCTGGCATTATGATGCCCTTGGCTCGGCCGACGCAGACGACCCGTCCGTTGCGACCTCATCTCATCCGACAGAGTCGACCACCTCATCTCATCCGACAGAGTCGACCGGCACATCTGCCGACACACACGTTACGGAGTCGGATCCGTTCCAGAGCGAGCTCGAGCGCATCACCAAGAACCACGAAGATTTCGAGGCTGTTTCAAGGGGTGACTGGGTGGCCTTCAGGCCGCTAGAGGAATATGCGCCGTTGGCCCTCGGTGGCGCTTCCAGGGAGGTGACCTCGCCAAGCAACGTGCACCGTTTGGCTTCCATGGCTTCCGACAGCGGACGACAGACGTCGCAAGTGCGGAGTACCTACACAAAAGCAGAAGCAGAGTCGATCATCCTGGGTGGAACATTGTGTCCCGACGAGGGAGAAAGAGAGACAATGTGTGATTCTAGACATCAAGGGTACCCCGAGTCCGTGAAGCTAGGTCTGTTGGACCCCCTTCATAGCTGCATGGCCAAGAACGATTTTACTTGGGCGAAAAATGCAGCCAATGATCTCTCCTACCAGGAATCCAAGCAATACACTCACATGGTGAGATGCACAAGGCCTGACTCCAACTGTCAGCGCAAGACCCGCCACCTCGCATGCTTGACTTTCGAAGACGACTCCCATTTGCAAAAGGGGTGTGTCAATCTGTATCACCATATCGCATTCCACCCGCAGCAAGATCGATATCCATGCAAAGATCCCAGCCATCGCCCCACGAAGCTAATGGACGACTTGAAATCGTTTCAGCGCCGCATCAGGAGCGGACGGGCTACGAAAGAAGATGTGGCGGCCCTGCACCTGACCGGCAAGGCTATCGATGAATCTCTCGCATCATATGGTCATTGATACCTTGTAGATTGACGGCTCGAAGGCGATTGGTGACCCGTACGGGCGATTCTGGTCTTCGATCTGTGTATGGAAGCCGTTTCAATATAGGCAGGTGTCGGGAAGACTGTTGGTGTGATATGAGCTTGGGAATCGTCGTGTACAGTATATGCTGCTCTGTTATTACACGCTTACTTGATGCTAGTTGACTTCTTTGGCGCCAGATAGTCCGGTATGATGGTCCACGCTCTCTGGTCTGCGGATATCGGCAAGGCCGGGTCACCTTATCACGCAGGGGAAGGTGTGACGAACTCGGCTTCTCCATCCTTTGTCATACCCAGTCTCTGCCACACTTCTTGGGACCTCGTGCAATGACATGACGCAGAAACTCGCCGGGCTATCTTTGTCCAGTACGGAAACACAAGGGAAGGAGCACTGCGCCGGGCTCCTTCAACCTTTGTGATACAACGTCTTTGCTGCACTTCGTGAGTTCTCGCTTAAAGACATGATACAATACTCGCTGTGCCACCATTGTCCAGCATGACGACTGACGCCAAAGGGGGAAAGACCTTCATCATGCTTCTCCCTTGAAAGGACGTTGCTGGTACGCATAGTACGACTACGAGTGATCAGACCTGGTGATTCTTGGAAAGGCTAAGGTATATAAAGCTGCCCGAAATCTGTCAAAGCTTGTCTCCGTTTAGTAACAGCATATTCGGATACATCGCTGCCATTCACACTGAACTTCCGCATACCAATCGTCCCGGGTTTCGTTATATCTCACGTCTCACATCTCACGGATATACACACCATGAGCAACAGGTTCAGACGTGCCACCTCCCAGTTCACCTCCAGATTCAGACCATCGACAGGATCAGGTTTCGGTTCGAATACTCCTACTGCCGCCACTGGGTATACATTACCTGACCTGTCGTCTGTCGCCCGTTGGGTGCCCAATCGCAACCACGATTCGTATGAAGAGATTCTGCACGGAACCGATTCTCATCCTATGCCTGCTTGGCGATACTCACCGTTCAGGCGGGGCGGTGCTTCCTCGAAATTGCTGTTAGAGATTGACACCCTTGCGGAACGCATTGCCGAGAGGGGGAGGTGGAAGACTCAAGACAGACCTATGACCCAGGAAGAAGTCAGGTCGAGCATCATGTCCGGTCCTTCTTCGTGTACCCGGGCGCCTCAGCCCACCCAAACAAACGAAGCGGAGTGGCTCGAGAGTCTGCATAAGGCCTGTGCCGAAAATAAGAAAGACGACGCATTACACTCCGCACGCACCATGTCCGAAGCGCAATATCCCACTTACACCCATATTGTTGGGTGCAAGGAGATGTACGGCTCGAGCTGCAAGGACAAGCCATTTCTCACGCATTTGTCCTCGCTGTTTCTCGAGGATCGCGCCACTGACCAGCCGGGGTGTATCAATACCAACTACAACACTCCCGGCCATCCTCACGAGGCAACGACTTTCTGCTACGATCCTTCCCATCGTCCTAACGAGCTCATTCGGAACCTGGTGGCGTACAGAGATCTCTATGCTCTCACCAAGGATCCCAGGTGTATCGGAGGCATGGACGACTCGATGCAAAAACTGGAGGCACATTACTTGCAGCATCATCCGCGTCCGCCAGATTACGACGAGAGGTAGGGTGATAAATCTGAGTAGCGGGAGGTACTGCTCGGGTGTACGAGCCGATACACCGCTTCCCACAGGACTTCCCCTCTTTAGGTAGAAATGGACTCTGCTTTTCTTTCTGGACTTTGTTGAGTTTCTTTCCCTCTCTTCTCCTCTCTTCTCTTCGATGATGTCTCTTTATATACTGTATATTGCGAATGCTATCTGGTTATATGTATGGTGCAGTTGGACTATCGATTCTATCACGTACACGCTGTATGCATTCCGCGAACGAGCAAACTGCCTGTGCGAGCACCTTTTGGGTACTATGTACAAGATGTAGTCAACGGTATCGGAAGCCTGATCACATCACCACATGCCAGGACTACCTGTCCGTCTAGGCGTGACGGTCCCGCTAACGCTCTGAGGTCTCTTCGTCGAAGCTCTGCGGAACACGCCACCCCCTGTCGCTTGGGCAGATTTGACCTTGGCAGCGTTTGCGATGAGCTCGGAGATCATTCCGTTGCTACAATTTGACGCGAAGCGACAGAAAAAGCGAGTCAGCGGTGGAGTCACCGATTTGTATATCGATTACGGACTGATGATGGACTAAATCTAAATCGATTTGACGGGCCGCTCACTATGTATTGGAGTCCTGGGTTTGGGCGTCCTTGAGCTGCAGGGACCAGGCGAGTAACGTAGATGCCTGAGCTGAAGTCTCCGCTAGTTCAGCCTGTATCTTGCGCAGCGTCGCAACAGGCAAGAGGGAAAGTCGGTCTGTAAGAAGGAGCGCACAATTGGCATTCAGTCAGCTCTGTCCCGCATCGCAGTGCTCTCACACCGCGTCATGACTCGTATCAACGGCGAAGGGAAATGGTCCGAAGAATCCCACAAATGCTCAGACTCACCCTCTTCAAGTCCGCAGAAATCCTCAGCCTTGGCCATATCGAACTGTGGTCTACTACCAAGACCATATCGTCCGTTCCCACTCGCTTTCCCAGCTCCAGCGCTATTCGGTACACTTGCGGCCCCATTGGCGTTGGGCGACAGGTCTCGCCCTTTACCCTTCTGGGCAGAGGTGTATCGACTGCCGTTTGAATACGAGTTGGTATCGAGCGATTCTGCTCTCCTCGCCTGGGGAGGTGCGGCACCCGTCGTTATTCGTAGTGGTGGAAGAGCTGACAATCGATGCGAGTCGACCTGCACGTATCGAAATGAAGCAGATGAAATAACGTAGATGAGATCATCCGTCAGCGTCAACCATCACGCGATAACAGTCCATGCGTTGTGCACGACGGAGGCGTTGACTCACCTCGTCCAGATTCACAGGCACACCCATCGAGATGAGGTGTTCTCGCCTGACTCGAGATCTCGTCCAATCGAGGGGTTTGAGCATCGGCGCCGTTGTCAACTGGGCATATGCGTCTCGGCTACAACAGGTACATAGTTGGTCAGCATTGCCTTCTTCAATCGATTGCGTTAGTTGGGGTCCGTGCGGTCAAAAGGTGGATAGCAGACTTTGCACTCAGACGAAAATGTGACGTAGACATGCAGAACCGTGACATACCTCGACTCAGCCACCAGGACCTGCGATAGCCCGCCGACCATCCTCGGCTGCTCATCCGTCAAGTAGTGTCGAGTGTTCTCGTCGTATAAAGGTGAAAGTAAAGTCGATAGCTGATCTACGAGCTCGCCTCGAGGTGGGAACGGGCGCAGACTGAGAGCGTGCTGAGGGCCCAGTGAATGAAAGGAAGTAGCGTCAAGATTAGCTCAATTTACCAGCTTTGATGTATAAGACGATGGAAGTTTTTCTCGCACCCGACCAGGATTGGTGCAAAGGGTAGATCATGTCGACGTGGTTGTATAACATCCAGAGGTGGACTCACCCAACGCTCCTCCTGCTGGAACGGCTCATCCACCAATCCGCCTCCGCCCGAACGAAAAGCATTCCCGCCCATAGTGGAGACTTGATCGACTTGACCTTCTTGAGTCTGAGGAGGTTCGTCGAAATCGCCTTCCTCGAAATCCCCAAAGTCCCCAAACCCATCATCGTCGTCATCGTTATCGTGATCACCTCCCGCACCACCTTGAGATTGCGCTTGATCTCCCTTTGTATTGGTGTTCGAGCTCGAGCTAGGACCTGCTAGAGGAACAGGTGCGCTCTCTCCGAAATCGTCGAAATCGTCGAAGCCGTCGTCTTCCTGTTCATCCGCTGCTTCTGCATCCCCTACGGCGGATTCGGCTGGAGCAGCTATGTCGGCTGTACCCTCGGCGTCTTCTTCAGATGCTAGTCCGTCCTCTTTGGGCTTATCAGATGACGCAGGGGACGCAGCTTCCATTCTCAATGGTGCTTCGGAAGCTAGGGATGTTGGGGCAGCAGCGTCTGGCGAGACGGTCTTGCCAGTGACAGCACGGGCGATAGGCGACGAGGGCGAAGAGGGGAGCTTAGGTGTTGAAGGCGTATTAGCCCATGGATCAGCGTCCATCGTGAAAAGCTCTAAAGAACTCTAGCTGCGGGAGTACTACTGTATTCGAATCGATGGCGTCGAGGGCAGATATCGCTGGTCGTCCTGAGATGATCGAGGAGCGCAATGCATTCAAGGACAGGAGCCGGAGTGTTGAGCGGAACAATCTATCTGAGATGTAGGTGGTTGGGTTACATTCTCATTGTGGAGGCTTTTGTCCATTATCATGACACGCGCCGCGAAGCCGCGCTACAGTACAACCATACCTTACGAGTACTGCGTGGCGGTCGCTGTTTAAAGACCGCTCTCCGTTTACGCTGCATCGAGCTACATACATGCGAATATGCATACAAGAGGTACGTACACGGCAGCCTGGGACGCATCGCTGCATGCGGGAACGCGGAATAGATTATATGTTACATTTGGTACCATTCGCATGAGATACACGAGACTCAGGGGGTCTGGCTCGGTGCTCAATGGCTACCAAACAAGGTGTTTAAAGGAGGCCCGATTTGGGGGAGATGCTTATTATACTGTGCTATTATTATCCCATGTCGAGCAAACATGGCCCGATCATCGCCAGCGTTGACAAGAACCACAGATGACCATGACCTCTTCAGTCGACGCCTTGACCCTCCTTGACTTGCTGACGGAGGAGTGGCGCTCAGATCTTCGCTCCGTAAATCGCGATCTCAATTGCGGTGATTATATCCCCGTCCCTGCACTCGTGTGATCCCCCATCATACCCCCGGCACTCGCATGGTCCTCCCAGCCAGCGATCAAGTCCATCATCTCCTGGCTCAGTTCGACGCCTGCGCCTTCACCAAGACCGGTGAACAGACTATCGAGACTGAAACCTTCCGTCGACGTTTCCATCTGGTTCAGGAACGCCGTCAGGTCCAGGTTGTCTGCCCCTGTCCCAGTACTGACGTTGAGAGGATTGTTGGGGTCATTGATGATACCAGTGTTGGCGCCGGAATTGCCATTCGACAGTGAGTTGATGTTGTTGAGCGAAGCCATTGCTGAGCCTATACTTTGGGTGTTGCCGTTGCCATTGCCGTTGCCATTGCCATTGCCATTGAGCGAGTCTTGCGGAACAGCAGGTGAAGTACCAAATATCGTGTTTGGTGAAAACCCAAATGCCTCGGCTGAGAAATCCATTCCTGCTCCTATCGATCCACCCGCTACTGCCACGTTGCCGTTTGGATCGGTCTTCGACGATGCTCTTGTAGCCATCCTCGGACTAGGCGGCGGGGCAGTCTTTGTCTTCTGTCTTTTCCTCGGTGATTCAGGAGGTGCAGGACCGCTCTGGAGGGTCGAAGAGTGATGCGAGTCTTTATCAGAGTTGGTCCGGTTGAGTCGAGGCGATGATCGTAAGCCATGCGCGGGACCTTCTGCAAATGCGTCATGAGGTAGCTTGCGCTTCGGATCCGCATGACTGGAGGAACTGGGTCCGGAACCGCTCGCGACCGGTTTATGTGATTGTGCCCACAGTTCTGGAGGTCGCATTCGCTTGTGCTCGTTGAAGTATAGTCCGCAGTCTGCATATTTCCCAGTCACAGAATGACCGTCAGCAGGCTGTTTCGCGACCGGAGAGCCCTCAAGCAGCTACGCGACCTCAAAAAAAACTCACCATCGCAGACCTTCCTCGGTGTTCCGTCCTTCATCTTCTTGGTCCTCCAGCAGCTGCTGACCATCGTTCCGCAATTACAACACCCATCTTTGGTGTTCCGCACACTTCTCGGTGTAGGTTGTGGAGGTGCGGAAGGCGTAGGGGTCGTCTCCCGCTCCGGTGATCCGTCCTTGTCGTCCTCATCATCACCGCTACCAAAGGGCTTTTTATCCTTGACCCCGTTAGCAGGAGGGTTGTTGATACCAGAGACGTTCCGCAAAGTCGCTAAAGCGTTCGAGCTGGATGGTACGGCTTTGAGCAGGTTTCGTAGTACGGGGTTCGAGGCGAGGTGACGGGCCAGATCAGGGGACATCATGCCGTCTGCGCGTAGTAATGCATGAAGTTTGGCTCGGGAAGGCGTTGATGGTGGAGGCGATTTCGGTCGAGGCAAAGGAGGCGGCGTTACTTCGCGATTACGTTGAGAAGCGGCTTTTGATGATTCAGCCATTTGTGATGAGGAGGAAGAAGAAGAAGAGGTGGGTTGAGGTGGAGCTGCAACTTTGGGAGCGCCCGAGGCTTTGTTCCTGTTGTTGGTGGGGTGATTGTCACCGGTCGATGAAGAAGGTCTGCTAGATGGCAGATTCGAGCTTGAGGACGAGGAAGGCAGAACAGGAAGAGAGGAAGGAGGCATCGAGGACGATGAAGGTCGATGTGAAAGTGAAGACGACGGTCGCGAAGATTGACCCTGTTGCCGCTGACTTATCGATGCCGAGGCGTGTAACGGACTAGGTTGGGCGATAGGCACAGGTGGTCGGATGGTGGCCGTACTCGAAGCCGAAGGTCCAGCTTGCGGTGTTCCGTTGCTGATAGGAGGTGTCCCGGCTCCGTGGTATCTCAGCGCACCTACACCGATGTGGGGTGATGATCGAGGGATAGGCGCTGGTGTACTTGCCTGACCAGAACGCATTGGTGAGGAAGCTGTGACGGACTGACTCTGACTCCTTCCCTTGGCGAGCATCTCTTCAAATTCCCTTCTTCCTGCAAACTCGACTTTGCCCTCCGGGTTGAGCTGCCTCAGGCTGATCCCCACTTCCAATCCCCATCCTTTACCATCAGCCTCCTCGCCGCCCTCGCCATTCGCAGACGCATGCGCGGCAGCCATCAACCCTTCCAGTCCACCCTCAGGAGCAAAATGTGTTGAAGAGAACTCGTATTCGCGCACCAAGCGACCTCTGATCAACGTCGAGCCGGTACCTGGCTCGGAGAGAACCCAAGAAAGGAATCCACGGCCGGACCATGCTGATGGTGAATCGCCGGGCGAGGAAGGAAACGCCCGAGCGGAAGGGCGGCGTGCGGAAGGGTCCAGGTTGTATACAGAGAAATCTAGGTTTGTGGCGTTGGGGATGCATTCGGGACTACGATCGTGATTGATATTAGCATAGACGTTGGAAGGCACAAGCATGACATCCTAAGCGGATGAAGACGGTACACTCACCTGGCGAAGCAGATCCCTCTCGCCACAGCTTTCAATGAGCAGCTGCCCACCGGCCCTTGCTCCAAATCGTTCCCAGCTCCATTCCCACTTCCATTTCCATTGGCGTGAGCTTGAGCGCGGCTGTATGAAGGCTGACCGGGGTGCACGTATACCCCTTGCCGATCGTGCAAGACTGTCAGGTACGAGTGAGGCGTCGAGTCGAGAGTATAGAGGACTTTGACTGTTTCCGTGAATGGGATCATCATCATCATCAAAACGGGTTGCATATTAGCTTGTATGTCGGGGGCCACGAATCGCGCAAAAGAAGGGGGAAAGGAAAAGAGGACAAATTAGACTGACCTGGTAAAGAATGGATCTTGCCAGGTGAAGGCGGCATCTCGCTTGGCTTTCAGAGTCTGAGCTTATAGAGGTGCTCTCGAGCGAGCGATCGATCGATCAGCCAGCGAGAGGCGATTGTTGTACCGGCCCAAAGCAATGATGTCAAGATATGGGAGATAGATTGTGAGATGAAAATGAATAATCGGAAGAGTGCAATGCAATGTTTATTTACGTTCGAGGAATGTTTTTAGGCCCTATGGTCCTACCGATGGCAATGACTTGAGCGACGCGCGACATTGTCAGAAATGGCAGAACATTAATTAGCTCCATTAGGAAAACGCGTGAGAGATCATTACAAAAGTCGATGCGAAGTCAAGGGCAGCTCTTGTAATTCTGTAATGAAAATCGTAATGGACAAAGGGGATAAGGCTAATGAGGTCATCCATCGGCCAATGGCCTACGGTAACGTTAGTATCGACCGGCAAACAGATTAGCCATGACTGATCAGTCCGGTCTCACATCCATCGTTGTGATGCCATATAAGTTCTTCGTAGTCGTCCTCCAACTCCCATCCAGCTACCAAGTCTTCCTGTCTGCGACAACAACGTCTCAAGGGGCACTGCATCTTCACGCTGAAACACAACGAGGTATCTGGTCCGCCTGTCCGCCTGTCTGCTAGCCCGCCCAAGATGCTCAACAAACCCGCCTCAACGGGCGCATATCCTTACCTCCGGGATAAGACCCCCGGGTTCATGCACAACAACATCTCCTTCCACCCATTCTACACAGGCAAGTTCGCCGTCGCGTCAGGATCCAATTTCACCCTCGTCGGGAATGGGAGGGTGCACGTCATGGATATGAGCGCAGATCGGCCCGGGGGACTTGGGGTTGAGAGGATTTTCGAGACGAGGGATTGCGTATATGATGTGGCTTGGAACGAGGAGAACGAGTGAGTTGAGTCGACAGGTAATAGACAGACCAGGATCCTAGACCGCACTTGCCTCGATCCAGTCTCGAACCTTGATCACGTGCGCTCTTCATTGAAAGCTTGTTTAATCGTGTTAGATCGCTGACTGTGGCTCTCCTCAGAAACCAGGTACTGGCTGCCTGCGGCGATGGTTCAATCCGCATGTTCGACACAGGAGTAAAAGATGTGAGTTAGGGCTCCTCCATACTGCACGGAGATAGCGCTCGTTTCCCTATCTCTTGCTTGCAGCTGGTATAAGGACCAGTGTTGGGCAGCGGAGACCCCTCTGCGCCTATCTTTCTACCCTTTTTCACCGCGAATTCAGCTGCTGATCTCCTCGTACCACTCTCACGCAGACACTGCCAGTCATGACGTGGCACGAGCATGTAGGCGAGGTGGCTTCAATCGACTGGAACAATATAGACAAGTCCCTCTTTGTTTCTGGGTCGTGGGATGGAGCTATCAAGATTGTGAGTCCCGTAATGGCCCAAGATAGCTTCTGTTTTTGCGTTTGACAACTCGACTGCAGCTCTCAGATCCTATCTCATATCTCGAAAAGCGATAACAGACACTGACACACAAAACTGATTTCGCTCTTCATAATCGCCCATCGTAGTGGAACACTCACCGGAACGCCTCACTCATTACCATAAAACCACACGGCACGTCCCAGATCAATCAAGCCGTTTTCTCGCCTCATCACGCCTCGGTACTATCTACCTGCTCCGAAGACGGGACATTGACAGTCATCGATATCCGACAACCGCGCTCAGTCGTCTTGAGCACCCTGATCAACTCCGTCTCGGACTCGGACCGTTCGCAGAACCCACAATCGCCGTACCGCCCTCCACCTATCGAGGTTCTCAGTTGCGATTGGAACAAGTACAACTCGCCTTTGTTGGCCACTGCCTCCAAGGATGGGAAAGTCAGGATGGTCGATACCAGGGGTCCCGGTGTGACAGAGATCGGGTGGCATGCGCTTGCGGCGAAGAGAGTCGCTTGGAGTCCGTACAGCCCGAATCTAGTGGCCAGTACGGGCTACGACATGTACACGAAGGTGTGAGTGTGGTCTTGAAAGTACGGCTTCTTCACTGGTTTGCAGATCCGTCAAGACTGGTCACTGGCCTCCCGTTGGAAATTTCCTACCTGTACTCGATACTATCTTGTGATGTGCTGACAAGTATCGCGACTTTTCTCTCTTTTTCCAGCTGGGACACATCCTACATGATGGGAGACGCTAGACCCTCACAAGCACAAGTCAACGACACACGACCCGCTGAGTCCGCGCCAGGCGTACACGGCGGCTCAGCCTCCCGTATCGCAAATAATCCACTGGCGAAAGCTCCGATGTTCCAGCATACGCCACATACAGAATTCATCATGGGCCTGGCGTGGTCACTGTTCGAGCCTGGGTATCTAGTGGACGCGAGCTGGGATCAAGAGGTGCATGTGATGCCTGTGCATAAGCAAGAGAGGCCCGATCAGTCCGTCGGTCAACCCGTGCGGTCTAGACCTCCTTTGTAGTTGGCAGAGTTGAGAAAGGCCGGGGGCCGGTGATATAGGATAGCTAGCTGTATACATCCGATATCAGCGACAAGATTGTCCGGGTCCGCGGAGTCGGCAGTGAGATTGGCTGGCGTCGGACAGGGAGACAGTATCAACCTGAGTATAGGGTCAAATATAAAGTATAGCACAAGTCCCGCTGGCAGCTTAGAGAGTCAGTCACTTGTAAGTTCATGTCATTGTCCATTTGTTGTAATCATATCTACGTTGTGTCGTGTTGTATTGTATTTTATTTCACCTTGTTGTATCATACGACTTCAGCATGCTTAGCATAGCGTAATATAGATATATATTATAGGTATATGAGACTGTGCCGAATTAGCGAGATAAAAGGTCTCACCACATGCATAAACGTCCCTTGTGCCATATGTTGATCTCAGAATCAGACAAGGTGACCGACCAGCCAGTCCACTGTCTGACGTTCACGGTGCGATGCGCCGGTGCTCCGTACTTTGGGATCCTACGGATTACTCTCGTGTAGAAGATATATATGCACACTGCACACGACAGCAGATTGGTAATCGTCCGGGTGACGATGAACATTTCGCATGTCGATAACTTCTACCTCACTTCTCCCTCTTCTATGTCTTCGTGACTCAAATAACGATGAGGCCTTGCTCAGTCCGGAATTTGCGATCTGACTTAGCTGTACATGGTTATTCTGCCTTTGCTTCGATGTGGCTATTGCGCCAGTATACATGCATCTCTCTAAGCCGAATTGGTCTACGGCCGAAATGAAAATGCCTTGGATCCTCTCACCCCTACGCCCTGTAACCTACGCTATACGCTACACGCTCTACGCTTCACGCTTTAGGTTCCTTGTTGTCCTCTTTACCAGCCTCTTCGAGGGACATGGCAATCGCCCTAGCAATAGCCGCTTCCTCATCTTCCTCGTCATCGTCTTCGTTGTCATCTCCTTCGAGAGCGGCAAGTTCGTTATCCATATCTACATCTTCTCCTCTGCTGAGCGCCATAGCGCGGCGCAGCTCCTCATCCTCATCCTCATCCTCTTCGTCGTCTTCTGCTTCGGCAGCTCCAACTATGGGAGGTTGATCTCCGCCAGCCATGGGGATATCGCCATCGTTCGCATTGCTCAATGGAGCCGTCATGGCAGATGGTAAGAGTGTAGCGGACGCATCACCGCTGTCGCCCGCTGCTGGCGCCGAGATGGGTGGCGTGGGCGCAGAAGGCCCAGCGGATGGCTCGGAGGTGGAAGTAGAAGTCGCAGGGGGGTTGGCGCGGGCGGCGGCTTCTTGAGCTTCTTGCAAAGACATTCGGATGGCCTAGTACAAGTCGAATTCCAACAGACAGGGTTCAATAGGAGGGAAAAGCGATCAGCGATTGTTCGCTGTACAAGCCAGGCGAGGTCCACTTCGTCACCGCCGAAGAGGTCCGCATGGATCCGGAAACACTCGATTCCTCGTAGCCGGTCGACCCGAATGATGATTTGCCACGTCATACCCGCACTCACCATCGCAAGCTCCGGATCCATATTAGGGTCGATCCCATCTTCGCCAAATCCGCCTTCCCCACCCGCACCGCCGCTTCCGCTGCCACCGGGGAAGGCACCTTCGCCGTCGAAGAGGATAGGCGATGAGGCGATCACGTCGGATAAGAATTGGGGTCCGGGAGGGATCGATACGAGGTGCCTGCCGGACCAGGTGGATGCATTGACACAGCGCGAATCGGAATCAGCCCAGGTCAGTCCCACAGTCCCCTTCTACTGCCCAATCGATCCTACCATTGTTTGAAAGATTCGCGCCAGTAGATGTCCATGATTAACTCACGATTCACCACCACCGGCAGCCTCCACCAGCGCGCCGAGCTTCTCATCATTCTCCCTGCCCTCTTCACCAAAGGTGACGATATCCACCAACACATTGTTCTTTCTCAGCCTCTTGCCAAGCTTGACGAGCGCCTCATTCGTGTCTTCCAGCGGACTCCCGACGAACACCACGATCCGCTGACGCTGGTTCTTATTTTCCCGATGCTTCAGAGCGAGCTGGGCGATGGAGATAGCCGTTGATATTGACGCTATACCTGATATTTGTACTTTGGAGAGCGACGAGAGAAGCTTGCCGAGGTCGTTGGTCGGCGTTACGAGCAGCGAGGGGCTGAAAGAAGAGCGAAGAAGAACGACCCGCGTAACACAGGACTTGGTTAGCTCCAGCTCTAGTTTGATGCACCGTCCAGGCAGATTGACAGGCCTCCTGGCCGAGACAGATGACAAGACAGCGCGCGATTGTACGCTCAAGCAGATGCTTGATGGATTGCGCCCACTCACGATTTGCCAGCCATCGTCATCAGTCCTACCGCGCTCTCCGGGTTGGCATCTGTCTTGGCGGTGAACACAGTCGACACGGCCTCTGCTTGAGCCTGGAATCGCGTCGGCGGGTAATCTCCATTCCTATGGCGGTAATCGTAGGGCGAGCAGTAGTTAGTACGCTAGCACTCTTTACTTTTGGTTGACCTTTCCGGTTTCCACAGTCCATACGCCGAGGGTGGTATGACAGGGGCCCACACATCAAGAGAAGAGTCGCGTATTGCATGTGCCAGCTAGCTCACCTCATAAACTCGCTGTTATCGAGGCTGTTCGCAAAAGCGGTTGATCAGCTCCATTTCCTCTCTCTTGCACCTAGATATCCCTATACTCGCACTCACACCAGCATACATGATTCGAGCGGCATCTTGATCTTGGGCGGGATTCGGGTCTTACTCTGGGATTTATTGTCTATATGTAGTTGTTCCTCTTTGCTTTGAAGAAAAACACCGTTTCTGAGTGGATTGACCTTGACCTTGACCTCCTTGACCTTGACCTAGCAACTGAACGTCGGTGCATATGCATTACTAGAGACGTCACTGCTTCGACGACGCGTGTTCTAACTTAATAGCGGTATCAGGTGCCACGTCATAACGCCGATCTGCCAGTTAGAGTATAACTCCGAGAATGGATTCAGGGTAACCTCGACGCCCATGAGCGTCACAGCGTTGTTCATAGCTATAGCCATAGCGTAGCGTAGCATGCGATGCAATGCGCCTGTGATGCTTAGCTTAGCGTGCCATGCCACCTCATACACCCGCACCGCACCGCACCAACCACGTACCACGTACCACGTACCACTCCATCCCACCATCCTCATCATCATCATCGCTATCTCTCTCTCCTCCCCTCTTTGTCCAATCCCAAACCAAATAGATAGATTGCTCAATCTCCCAACCCTTCTCTCACTCTCAGACCTTTCCACCTACCACACTGTGAGTACATTCCCATCTCCTATGCTATCACCAGACCGGGAGACCGGGACGCGTTGGCGCTGTGTTGCGGATGGAGATGCCCGGCCTTATCAGCGCAGCGGGGCGTCGGCGGACATTGTCATCGTCATCGTCATCGTCGTCGGCGGACTATGCGTCGACGCCGAACAATCAGCCAAGATGTACCACCAGAAGCCCGTCCAGAAGGTCCCCTTATGCCTGTTCTGTGTCCGCATCGCCGACACCTACGTGCACGCAGATGGACGGGCTGTGACGGACGACCTTGGTCGGTGCCCTTGCGTACCGTGACGTGGGATGCTAGACATGGCTGTTCCAGTGCGTCGAGACCTGTTACGGGACGGCGACCGAAGCGATGCGGTCTCGCTTAGGCCCGCTCAGCGCCCACGCGATCAGGCAGCCCTTCTTAGCGGCCCATTTGGGAGCGGCGTGCGATGTCAGCTCTCTAGACGGGCGGGGCATTGGTCCGACGATCTAGCGCGTTACCATCCCATGATAACATCCCGTCTTCGCATCATCTCTCGTCTTTCTGTTCTGTGACTCTTTCTGTGTTCTGTGACTGGAGAGTTCTGAAGAAGAGAACGGTCACTGATCCCAACTGAATTCACTTCGTAATCGCAGCGAATAGACTATCACAATGTGAGTTAGCAGATTCCCAGGGAATGGAATAGTTCGAACTGACCGCATCTGCACGATTCACAGGGAGGACGAAGTCGCCGCCTTGGTCATTGACAATGGTTCCGGTATGTGCAAGGCCGGTTTCGCCGGTGACGATGCTCCCCGAGCTGTCTTCCCGTAAGTCAACACCTACCCATTCTCTTTCTGCTCCGCTCGGTTCCTGCTGGCACAAGAACGACTGATACTAACGAGTATCTGAACCTGCACAGCTCTATCGTCGGTCGACCCCGACACCAGGGTGTAATGGTCGGTATGGGTCAGAAGGACTCCTACGTTGGGTGAGTGGTCCCATCAGCTCATGTGCAGATGGTACGAAATGAGGCTCATCATTTCAATTGCCGTATTGTTCCCCATGCGTAGTGACGAGGCCCAGTCCAAGCGAGGTATTCTTACGCTC
This sequence comes from Kwoniella sp. CBS 9459, assembly GCA_036428585.1. NCBI lineage: Eukaryota > Fungi > Basidiomycota > Tremellomycetes > Tremellales > Cryptococcaceae > Kwoniella > Kwoniella sp. CBS 9459. Next base: position 4,051,524 of record CP144065.1, on the reverse strand, counting down.
AAGTACCCCATTGAGCACGGTATCGTTACCAACTGGGACGACATGGAGAAGATCTGGCACCACACCTTCTACAACGAGCTTCGAGTCGCCCCTGAGGAGCACCCCGTCCTGCTTACTGAGGCTCCCCTCAACCCCAAGCAGAACAGGGAGAAGATGACCCAGATCATGTTCGAGACCTTCAACGCCCCCGCTTTCTACGTCTCTATCCAGGCCGTTCTTTCCCTTTACGCTTCCGGTCGAACCACCGGTATCGTCCTCGACTCGGGTGACGGTGTCTCCCACACTGTCCCCATCTACGAAGGTTTCTCCCTCCCCCACGCCATTCTCCGATTGGACTTGGCCGGTCGAGACTTGACCGAGTACCTCGTCAAGATCCTCATGGAGCGAGGTTACCCCTTCACCACCTCTGCCGAGAAGGAAATCGTCCGAGACATCAAGGAGAAGCTCTGTTACGTCGCCCTCGACTTTGAGCAGGAGCTTCAGACCGCCGCTCAGTCTTCTCAGCTCGAGAAGTCTTACGAGCTTCCCGACGGTCAGGTTATCACCATCGGCAACGAGCGATTCCGATGTCCCGAAGCCCTCTTCCAGCCTTCATTCCTTGGTCTCGAATCTGCCGGTATCCACGAGACCACTTACAACTCGATCATGAAGTGTGACTTGGATATCCGAAAGGACCTCTACGGAAACATTGTCATGTCCGGTGGTACCACCATGTACAACGGTATTGCCGACAGGATGCAGAAGGAGATCACCGCCCTTGCTCCTTCATCCATGAAGGTCAAGATTGTCTCTCCCCCCGAGCGAAAGTACTCTGGTGAGTGATCAGCGATACTGCCAGTTTTGTCTTATCGTGCTGACCAAATGATTTCATCGCAGTCTGGATCGGTGGTTCCATTCTCGCCTCCCTCTCCACCTTCCAACAGATGTGGATCGCCAAGTCCGAGTACGACGAGTCTGGACCTTCCATCGTCCACCGAAAGTGTTTCTAAGCGTGAGGCGGTGTCGGCGTTGTCTTGGAAGAAAAGTAGAAAGATGGCGTTGGCGACGGCGGTCAAAGTGTGGGTGAGTGTGATTTGCACTGCGCGCACTTTTTGACATTCAAGCAACCTACATAAAGGAAGCTTGAAAAAACAAAACGCTGCAGGAAGACGAAGAAAAAAGGGAGCTTTCGGTCGGTGTGGTGTATACATATATAAATATATGCTTATGAATACGTTGTCAATATGCGATCCTTCACTGTCTTGTGATAATTTAGGCTGTCAGACGGTTCTCTCGTCCCGATCGATATCACCACCGCCGTCTCTTGACCTTGGAGCCTCTATAGACAAACTGAACAAAACAGAACACCTTTTCGTATCTCATCTTTTGCCTCTTAACCCGACCCTTTCTTGAACCTCTTTGAATAGCCATGTGAATGGAATGAAATGAAATTTGATGCCGCTAGGACGATTTGGCTTTTGGGAATTCTGAGTCAGTCATCAAATTGGGACGATCTTGCTGGATCGACGGTGAAGTCAGGTATGTGAGCAGAGTCAATGAATGTCCAGCAAGCAGAGAGGGAGGACGGAGATCACCCAAGATGATTAGATCTGATGAGGCAGTTAGCTAGCTAGCTGGCTAGCTATACAAATTCGAAAAGCACCTTTCCGTCTTGGAGACGGCACATGCTCGCGCGTCTGCTCATCTCATCTCATCAGGAACGTTTCGAATGCCTCAGCAGCGTTCTATGCTTGGCACTGTCTCCTCAGAGAGGAGGGCTGGTGCTCATGCTCGTTCATGATCAGCCGGAGAAGGCTGGTTGTGATTGTAGTCACTATATCGTGAGTGTGAGTGTGGTGCCACATGTGGATTCTGTGTGGCCATGGGATCGGTTGTTTGTTTACCCTGAAGGGTGATGAGCGATACGGGGCGGGGATCTCGCTTGTGCTGGTGGTGAGTAATAGTGGTTAGTGACTATAAGCGGTAAATAAACACTCACCGTAGGGTAACATTCGACCAAGATAACGAAAGAAGCACTGGAGGCTAGTCTTGGTACTGTATCGTAGGAAAGAGGAATGCAAGCTTAGATCTTATATTCACGAATGTCTTCTTCCTCTTTCACAACATAACCATAGTCGTAGTCGTAGTCGTAGTCTTCCAGCACTACTCACACACAATACACAATACAATGGGTTTCGCTCAATCGCTCGTCCTGGGCTCGTCGGCTTTTATCCTCGGTATCGTCTTTGTCTGTCAAGTGGTAAGTCGAAGTCGTCGTTCATTCATTCCTGCACTTCAAGAGACTTGGAGGCATGGGATGCTCGAGCTTTCGAGCTTTCGAGCCTTGCGTTGGATGCTTCCAGATGAAACTGGAGATTGATCAAACCCTCGAACCTTCTTGGACTGACGAGTGTTTACCATGGTACTCTACTTGTGAAAAATCCCTGCTCCCTATTCGAACGTCTCGACTCCGCCTGATCCACTTGACTCCTAATACATCCACCGGCTTCTCACCTTCACCCGCGCCCGCACCCACGCCCACGCCCACGCCCACGCTCACGCTGACTCTCACCGCCAACCTCACTGCCCGTTGTCGCCGTCAACACCCACCCAGGTCGATATCCCCTTGCTCTACGTGCCAGTGACGGACCAAGCGATTGAGAATGCCTATACCTTCTATGGGATGTGGTGGGAAGCTCCTGGCGCTGTCAAGGTGAGTGACCGAGTGACGTTGCGTCGCTACCTCGCATCTGTGTAGCGCAAATTTCGTACATCTTTCAGCTCCTCGGGATGTCTTATGACTTTATGAGTTGTTGTCGGAGGCGACCATCATCATGCTTAGCATCATGCTCTTGTCCGCGCGAATCAAAACCCATGCTGAAGATCCGATCAAGCTGACTCAGACATCTAATCCTTATTCCATACCATCCCATCCCACCTTGCCCCGCTTCATATATCACATCTTGCTGCGCTTCCGTGACGACGACGACTCTTAGGCCCTCTTCCACGTAGCCCTTGGTCTCCCCCTCATAGCGCTTCTCATCAAGCTCCACAAGTGGACCGAGAGCGCCATGTTCTTCGACGGTAGTTGTATCGGTAGGTCTACCATCTCACTTTCCTTCTTGGTCTTCTCCCCATTCCGAAGTTGGCGGCGGTTCGTCCTGCTTCGTGCTACCTGGGCCTGTCGGGTGTTGGATGTTGACGATGCTATCGAGAGGCTAATTTTGGCATATGAATATGCAATCTCGCCCCTTCCGCCAGTCATGCACCTCGCTACGATCATCCTGTACTTGACTGTGCACATTCACTCTCTCAGGACATTCCGTGAGTGTTCCTGTGCTGTGCACCATATCATGCCTGACCCTTCCTGGTCACATCACAACTCCGGAGGAGGCTCGCCAATACTGACCTCTGTCCATCGATGATATCCGATCTTCGCGCTCGCAGTCCCCGAATCAACCACCACCACGACCTTCTCCATCCTCCCGCCACCTCCTCCTCGGGCGGTCGCACCCACAGCCGACGAGAAGATCGAAGCCGTCCGTGTTCTGTCCGCTGCCAATGCGCTGGTCGGGCTCTTGACGCTCGGCGTGATGGTCATGCAGATTGGCCAAGAGTACGCAAAGAGGCAGGAGGAGAGGGAGCAGCGGGAATTGGACAAGGCCGCCAAGATCGTCGAGGGCAAGAAAGACCTCTAGGTCTTTTTAATTGGTCAAAGCGGGGTCCGGTGTTGGCTGAGGTAAGGCGTGTCGGCTGGGTAGCCTGTCATCAGCTGAGAGCGGTTGGACGAAGTGGGAAGTCGCCATGCTCCCGTGTGCCGCAACCTCCTCTCAGATGACAATGCGCATCGATATGGGAGGAGATGTGATGGAAAAACCCGCGTAAGCTGTAAGCCTCGAGTGGAAGCCGAGTGGATGGATGAGAAAAGGTTCGTAAACTCTTCGAGGTATGATGAGCTAGATTTGCACCACATATATACGTTGATAATACATCGTCCAAGCGCAAAAGTGAAATGCAATGGATACAAAGAATCATTCATATCGAGTGCCAAGCCAGAGTTCTGGTATCCGCATGTTTACTGTCCATGGATCCGCTCTCGTCGTGGAGTTTGGAGGCTCAGCCATGCCCCTGTTTAATTGATTTAGCCACTGGGAAGAGCGACAGATCGACTCCCTCGCGGCACCCTCTGCGGTCAGGCGTGTCTCAGCAGAGGAACCAAGTCTTGCCCAGGCGAGTGAGACGATATCCCAAGATTCAAGCTGACCAGCTACAAGCAAGGCCAAGTAAGGAACTGTATCGTATCGTTTCCTCCCGTACGAGACTGAATCTATGCACATTGGTCTGGGCGCACGCCATGGAAATGGAATGACTGAGCTGACTTTCTTTTGACACGGATGCATCCACGTGTTACTCTACTCGTATAGAAAATAAACTAGCGAATATCGAATGGTACATAGACCAAAAAGGGTGTGTGAGTCGTCGAGGTCCGTCCATCCTCATCGACAATGAAGATAAGAAAGAAGACCACAACGCCCAACGACTACCAAGAAGAAGAAAGTGGGAGCGCGAGCGCAAGCGCTAGCCCAAACCTCACTGAGGTATGAGTGTATGTATGTATGCGTTTAAGCACCGAAACCATAGAGGGTTCGGCCCTGTCGCTTGAGGGCGTAGACGACGTCGAGCGAGGTGACGGTCTTTCGCTTGGCGTGCTCGGTGTAGGTGACCGAGTCTCGGATGACGTTCTCGAGGAAGATCTTGAGCACGCCTCGGGTCTCTTCGTAGATCAGACCCGAGATTCGCTTGACACCGCCTCGTCGGGCAAGTCGTCGGATGGCGGGCTTGGTGATACCCCTGCGATGAAAGAAGAGAGAAGACGTCAGCGAGCTATTCGGAGCATGATACGGGACAGAAAGAACATGAAGTGACGCGTAGGGCATGTGTCACGAGGCGAGGCATGATGGCTTCATTCGATGATTACCAGTGTGCGGCGGATATGGTGTGAAGCGATTGTAGATTGGTGAATACACTATGATGGGTATGGCGAAGACTGGATAGAACTATCACCCCCACTCACTGGATGTTGTCTCGCAGAACCTTCCTGTGTCGCTTAGCACCGCCCTTGCCCAAACCCTTGCCGCCTGAATAGTAAAAAGAAGACACAATATCAGCTACTGCTACTGGCTACTGCAGCATTAGAATAGATGGATCTGAGATGACGGTGGGACTGACCTTTTCCTCGTCCAGACATGTTGATTGATTTACTTTGAAGAGTGGTAGTGGTGAGAAAGGGAGAGTAGGTGTCACGCGAAGTGGAATGTTCTGTAGTGTAGTGAAAGAAGAGAGAAAGGAGAGGAGAGAGGAGAGATAGATAGGATACGAGTTATATATCAGGAGTGAGAGCAAGGCAGGCCGATAGCATGTACTACTACGACTGTACTACCAAGGCAGGCAGGTGACGCGCACTATGGTTTGGTGACGATGATGGTGATGGGCGATGGTGGCTTTTGCTCTTTGCTTTGGCACAAACATGACAAGACATCAGGACATGACAGGACACGAGAAATCAGAATCACGCTCTATCGGCATCGTCACTCTCACCGTACGCGTCGGTTGATGCGGAGTTATCGCTTTTGCCGGGAACACATATCACGTGACTGATCGTCTGGTATTCTTAAGCTGGGGTCATGAATAAAGAGCAAGAGAAGCTCACATTGCGGGATCAACGCCGCGTGTTAGAAGCATGGGGGTGAATCGTGGGCCGTCTTGATACGTATACGTAAGCAGTGTTACTCGTATGGACGGCGCTCGCTTTTCCTCTCGCTCTCGCTCTCGCTCGAGCTCGACTTTGACGAATGCGAGTGCTTGTATAGACCCAGGCAGTAAACGTCTGGACCGAGTCATAATCGTCCTCGATATCGCAGCGTTGTCATATTCCAGCGTATATCACTTCCTTATCTGCATCGCGCTCTGTGCACCTGCATCACCACTACAAGACCTTACCTATAGTGCCCCCCCCCCCGCTCGAAACGATGTCTTTCCTAACCCGCCTATCCCTCCGACCGACCCGGGCGGCCTTCTCAGCAAACTCGATGCTGCCCATCGCCGGCCCTTCAAGGCTTCCCGCCACCGCCACCGCCACCGCTTTCACCGGAATGACCGCGTCCTCAAGCTCAGTATTGACGTCTTCGTTCTCAACGAGCTCGGCGTTGATGGTCAAGCAGAAATTGAAATCCCATTCGGGGTGCAAGAAGCGGTTCTTCCCTAATGCCAGTGGCATGGTGAGTAACCATTCAAGTCTCGCTCAGAATTCAGCCATTCTCCCAGTGTAAGGAATGAGAGCACGTTCGTTCATGATTACTGCTGGCGGCGGAATGTTCAAGATTGGCTGGAGGAGGACACGGCCATTCACGAATTGCCCGAGGTATATAATATTATCTCAATAACGATGAGTGCTGACCTGATTTGTGATGTCCCGTCTGCAGTTCAAGCGAGTAAGTCTCTCTCTCTTTCTCTCTCTATCACTCGTTGTCGTTGTGCGAACATCCATACTCTTTCCGCCGATACACAAGCGAAATCATGTGCGGTTGGACAAAGAGCGGAGGATCGGCGATGGGCAGAACATCAGATATACTCGCTTGATTGACAAGTGAAGTACCTGCTTGGTTATTCAGATCCATTTACTGACTGATCTTCTCGATCTCCGCTTCCTTCCTTCCTTCCTCGTTCCTTGTCTCTTCGATCATCATTATCATCGTCGTCTTTCTTATACAGGCACAAACGGGAAAGGCGCACTTGAATACGGCATTCTCGACGGCCAGAATAAATCGATTGGCCAAGCAGGTGTACACCACCAAGACGCAGGTGAGTTGGAGTCAGAGGTTGATCCATCCATTCATTCGGTCTGGTTTGTCTGGCCAATCTTTTCCACAGAGTGAATTATCAGATGGGCGAATGGATGGGATTTTGGACATCGACATCAAATCGGCTTCCATAACGCTGGTGGTCGGGCTCGGGCTGGCGCTGTCGCTGACGAATATCAACCATTCTTCCTTCCCCCCCCCCCCCTCTCCTCTCCTCTCATCCACCATGGCTTCGGCGCGCGAACGATCAATCCGCTTCTACTACTACTACCTCTATAATATTCTGCTGCGTATCACGATCTCAATCGAATTGTTCTTGCTTCAACCCGACTTGTACATTAATAATACTTCATCGGTAACGATCACTCCACGAACACAACGTTCTCCCCGACATCTCTTCAACTCCGTCATCCGCCCTGCGTTACTGTGTCGTGTCGGATTCGGATCCCCGCATGGCCATAGTCCAAATTGCTCAGAAAGCTACTACCGTACGCCTAAGTCTGTTGTTATTCGATATAGAGTGTATGGTGTAGAGTGTAGTATGCATGATTCCCCATATATCTTTACATCCAGCGACTCCATTCGACAATCTAAGCCGCCAGGCCTGTTGGTACCGTACAGTGCAACAAAAGTCCAAATCTGGATCTGATACCTTCTTTCCGTCAGGCTACTTAGTGCTCGTTCTGATCATGCGCCAAGCGAGTCGAGTTGGTGCTGCGCTGTGCTGTGCTGTTCACGGTTCTTGCGGTGCGTTGCGATGCGATGCGACACGTAGATCGATCATGATACTTGATCTCGAATCCGCCTCTGGGTTGGTGTGTATTCGTAGGTCGACTGCTCGGTCGGGGTCGATCGGTCCTGCGACAACTGATCGACCACCATTGTATCGTGACAACAGGCTTGCATAAAGTATGTATATAAGTATCAACATGATTAATAGCGTTGGTAAATCGCAGGTGAGTCTGCACATGAATCGAGTGACGTAGATAAGTTATTATACAGTGGAAATATGATGGTAGACAGCATGTAGTTAGTCATCAGACTTAGACTTAGAGGGAAGGGGGAAGCGCGCAGCTCTGATAGCCCGTCGACAGCTCAGCGAATCCCAACAACCGATCTAAGCCTCCTCCTGCTCCACCTTCTCTTCGACGACGAGCCTAGCGCCCTCTCCTTCTTCGTAAGCAGGCAAAAGCTCTCTCTGCGCCTTGCGCTCGGCCTTCCTCGCCTTCCTAGCCTCCTTTCGAGCTATCTTCCTCGCCCTCCGCGCTTCCTCCCACGTCAAATCCTCGCCCTCTGCTCCTCGTAAAGCGATCCGCGATCGCGATGGTGATCCTGCACCAGAGCGGAAGCGTCGGATTGAGAGCAGGAAGAGCATGAAGACGAAGTGCAGGATCGAGCCGAGGCCCGCGCCGATGATGAATGCCATTGCGATGGACTCGGCCGGTCGAAGGTTCTTGAGTGCGCGGTGCAGTCTATACGTTTGAATATCATATTTGACGTCAGTGCTAATCTGATACTCATGTATGTCGAAGAGAATTGATGGTATTCAGGGTGGAGTGGTCCAACAGAAAAGAGGATGAAGAAAAAACTAGGATTTTACTCACCTTCCTGCGACACTTTTGGCCATCCTGTGCCTATGTCCATGGTGACCATGATGAACATGCCCATGCCTGTGCTTGTGCTCGAGACCCTCCGCATCCTCGCCCTCCTTGGTCATCGCCATACCTCCTTCATAGGCATGATGGTGGTGATGATCATGGTGTTCGCCGCTACCTCGTCCTCGTCTGGGAGGCATCTCGTCGATCCTAGGTTCCCTCCATTCGCCCGCGTTATCCTTCACCAACCACCTCCCTCTGCCGATCGCTCTCCACCATTTGATCTCGGGTGTGCGATCGCCGAGGTGACCGTTACCTTTCATCCAGTGCTTGTGTCCATTTCCGTGTTCGTCTTCGTCAAGAGCGACCAGGGGCATGAGTCGGACATGGCCGCCTTCCAAGAACGGAAGCACTTTGGCGCCATCGTGGTCCTCGTCTTGGTGAGCCTGGTGAGAGTCGAGATGATGATGCGAGATCATAGATTCGACATGCTCTTTCCAGTGCTTCATGACGGACGACCTGACAGCCGGTGGGTGGTCCATGCCCGTGTCCGTATCCATAGAGATTGCGGGTCGACCAGAGAATCCAAGTCGGCTGAGCAAAGCTCCCAGCGGGCCAGGTACGGATGCGGATGCGGGTGCCGAGCCAGCCTTTGCGCCAGAACCAGAGCCGTGGCACAGCATGTGATGACCGTGCACATGTTCATGGCTGTTCGCCTGAGACGGCTCGGTAGGCTGGAAGGGCAGGATTCGCACAATTTCAGGCTCTTGGTCTCCTCGGGCGTCCAGATCCTCGGAAACAAAATTGGCATTGACGCTGATGCCGGCGGCTGTGAAAAGGAAGTCGTCGTCGTCGTCACAAATCAGCTCTAGGCTCGTCATGTCTACCCAGCGACATGCACGGCGGAACGTGTTATTATATGGTTAGGACGCGGCGGACTTACCCAGCGCAGCAATAAGGGCGACAGAAGCTTTCATCGTGTCTTTTGGTCGATGGTTGATGGATTGATTGATTGATTAAGATTGAGTGTACGCGAATGCCCCGTGTTGAATTCGGTCGAAGAAAAGGCGATTGATGGAAAGTAGGTAGTGATTCGTCGAGAATGTACGCTACTGGAAATGTGTTTACTGGTCTACAGATTCACTGCTCGTCCTACCCGTGCACCCAATCAATGGCGATACTGCCCTGTATTATAGTATGAAGCGTATGATGAAAGAAGAATGGAGAGGAGAGGATGAAGAGGGATCAAAGGAAGAGTGAGAGTAGGATCAAAGGTACGTAGGTAGTAGTTACAGGTGCGGAGCTGTACAGTGGTACAGTGCTACAGTGCTCTACGGTGGCAAAAATGTTGAACACGACGAAAGTGGAAGGTGTCACTGGTAGAGTCATGTCTGGCGTGGCTGATCTGCAGAGTGAACCTACAGTGTGCCTGTGTGCCTGAGGGAGCAAGGGAGCGTCTGGGAAGCTCATAGAAGCGGCGATACCCGCTCAACGTGGCATATGTGGGGGGTGAGTATAGAGTCAGTCGACAGCGTTTGGCAGCCGCCGATGCGGGGCCACTTGAAGACATTCCATGCTCCAGCGGTTGCAACATCCCTTGCTCAATGTTCTGAACACATTCTCCACGGACATTCTTCGCAACCTAGACAAGCCCGAAGCGCGGTGATACTGAAAACCATAGATCGCCTCGCCGGTCCGAAGTTCAAAGCACAGCCTCAATTTCTGCTTAGCTACTTGGCTTCGCATCACGGATTACAACAGTCATTATCCCCTTATATAAGACGGCCCGCGACGTGGTCTGACCAGATACCACCGCAGCAATCAGAATCGTTGTCGACATGTCGGTGATGCTGGAGACTTCGCTGGGGGAGCTGGTGATAGATTTGGAGGTGGACAAATGTCCGAAGACATGCGAGAATTTCTTGAAATTGTGCAAGGTGAAATACTATACGCTCAACGCGTTTTTTAATGGTGAGTGAGCGTTGATTGAGGATTATCACCCGAGCGAGAGAGTATATAAGTGGATGCGTAGCTGGCTGGTGCGCGGATTTGGGCCCGAGCGGGTGTAGCGAGCGAAGATGATCTCGAACGGTCGGTGGGTGGGTGGGTGGAAGGAATATCTGCTATAGCCGAATGTGTCCTGCTTCGGGCAGGGTGAACTGTACAGTGACTGGGCACGGATTAGGGAGGATCACGCAAAGCTACTTTGTCGACTCTAACCAACTGGACACAGTGCTGACCTGATGACATCGTCGCTACACCCAGTCTCGAAAGACTTTATCGCGCAGACGGGCGACCCTACGGCGACAGGCACAGGCGGCGAGTCGCTCGCTTCGTACCTTCACTCCTCTAACAACAACATCTCATCCCGCTCGAGCTCGACGACGCGCAAACCTGCGCGATACTTCCCACCAGAGATGACCAACTCACTTAAGCACATCTCGAAAGGCACAGTATCAATGGCCGTCGCGCCCACCGAGCCTTTCGGGTGCGGCAGTCAGTTCTTCATCACGCTAGCGGACAATATCGAGTACCTCGATGGGAAACATGCCGTCTTCGGACATGTGATTGAGGGTCTGGAGACGCTCGATAAGATCAATGAGGCGTTCCTCGACCAGGAAGGTCGGCCGTTGCAGGATATCAGAATAAGGCATGTCGAGATCCTAGGTGAGTGGGTGTGTGCGGCGTCTACTTGGTGACGCAACGCAGGAAAAGGAAATACTGGCAGACATGCCATGTTCATCTTCGCCTATAGCATGCTTCTAACTGGAGCTCGTGCACCATATGTGAGAATTAGCGATCAAAAGCTGAGCTGACACATTTCTTCCATATTTATAGAGGACCCCTTCCCGGACCCGGATGGCTTCCCACTCGAAGTCCCCGACTCGCCTCTAAGACCGCCGGACAACTTCACTTCTGTGCGAATATCAGACACCGAGGACCCCAACGCCATTATCGCTGCCGAGGAAGCCGACGAAGCTCGTCGAAAGACCGCTGCGGCCTCTTCTGCTCTCACCCTAGAAATGATTGGAGATTTGCCTTTCGCCGCCGTCCGACCTCCGGAGAATATCCTATTTATCTGCAAGCTGAACCCTGTCACGGCCGACGAGGATCTCGAGTTAATCTTCAGTCGGTTCGGCAAGATTCTGAGCTGCGAGATTGTGAGGGACAAGAAGACTGGCGATAGTCTGCAGTATGCTTTCATCGAGTTTGACGAGCGCGAGTCAGCTGAGCAGGTGAGTGTGGTCGCGTTGAAAGCCTTTTGTTGGCTCTGCGATTTATCACTGCTACATCCTATCATCATGTTCTCCCTTATGATCTTTCGCGCCAAGATCGAGAACACGCATACGTGGAATTGATGCTGATGCTGTTGCTGACACTCATTCACCGTTATCTATCAACTACAATGACTCCTCAGGCCTACTTCAAGATGCAGAACGTGCTCGTAGATGACAGGCGAATATGGGTCGACTTCTCCCAGTCAGTAGCCAAGATGGGCTCAGCCGCGTACGCCGCGTCGAGCTCTCGAGGTCGAGGTCGTGGTCGGGGTGGTGGTGGGGGGCGTGGCGGTAGTGGCGGTGGTGGTGGAAGAGGTGGATTTGGTGGTGGAAGGGATGGCGGCAGAGATAACGGCTATGCATCGAGAGGTAGCGGTGGAAGAGACGAACGAGGAGGAGGAGGAGGAGGAGGAGGAGGAGGAGGAGGGGATGCGTACGTAGCGGCTACGCCTAGAGGTGCGGGCGGTACAGAAGGGTACGGCATGGTCTTTGATCAATCACATTCTAGCGGAAGCAGGAGTGATAGGCACAGTCATGGTCATGGCAATGGGCATAGGGACAGGAAAAGTAGTCGATCGCCCAGTCGAAAGGACCGACACGGACACGGACACGGGCGAGAGCGCGATTACGAGCGTGATCGTGATCGTGATCGTGAACGTGATCGTGATGATCGGCGAGACAGAGACAGGGATAGGTACAGAGATGATCGGCGGGATAGAAATAGGGACGAAAGAAGGGATGGGGACAGAAATAGAGAAAGGCACAGAGATGGAAGTCGGGATCGGGATCGGGAAAGGCATAGAGATAGGGACGGAAGGAGATGACGATATTCTTGCAATCAATTCAGACATTACATACATATACTAGCATAGCAGATGCCACCTGAAGAGGCTTCACCCCATTCTGCTTAGTGACTCCCATAGTACCATGATGCAAGCGAATGTGTCGTGTTGCATGTGTACGTGGCTCGTAGTTATACGTACGAATGACTGGCCAAAGGTCACTGAGCCGTTACGTGTGTTCTCCTGCGTGTGAATCTCCTATAGAACTGGTGGTGACTCTCGATGTACAAGTTCACCTGAGCTGCCTAAATTCCGCATTCCGCATTCCGCTCCAAGCAGTCCTGGCCCGCCAACGACGCGGCTCTCTCGCCCGGTCAAGCGTCAGGCTGTAGCCAATCTCATGTGCGAGCATGATGGATGGTGTGTACAATATTCATGATATCTATGTACACATGCAATACTGTAATACCTTTCGCTCGGATGATCAGTCCCTCTCCTCTAGATGGACCTCAATGAACACGATCATATACATATAAAACCCAAATGTATGAATGATTGGGAGAACTTTGACCGTCCTTCTAGCAAAGGTCAACGGTCGAGGGTCAAGGGTCAATGCAATGCTTGGAGATGCTATGTACAATGTGCATACAGAAAAAAAAGAAACGTATAAACATGTCAAAACGTGAAAAAGTCGTGAAAGTCATATAGGGAACTTTCATCCGCCACAGACGAAGAGACATATAGTAAAGAGTGACGTGAGGTTAGTTGGTTTTCTGGCAGTTTTGGGTGGGTTCCGAACGTCAGAAGCGATGTTGGGAAGCATGGAGTAGACGAAATGAAATCATGACGCGGTCGTGATTCTTGCGATAGAGAATGAAACGTGACTGTATTGTCGTCTTGTGCGTGTGCGTGAAGAGAGATCGTGCGTTTCGTCAAAGTGGGAGAGGGTCATGGTGTATGGTGTATGCGGATGAGGAGATAAGCCAATGCGATGCGTTATCTGATTGGGTATCGGAGGGTGACATATATCGATACTCTCAGAGCGACTGAGTCCTTGTCGTGCGACTTGTAAGAGGGCAACTTTCCGCAGTGTATCCGCCTCAGCAGCCACTCGCAGGTGACGAGCTACCCATCTTGGACAGCTGGCCCCACATTTCTGTAATTCTAGGCGGAGTCCTTAGTCCTTTGGACAGCCCAGTATGCTTCTTCGGAGTAGAAGTGACGCCCAGCTTAGCATGCGCATGCGCGTGCTCAGGGCTCTTGATCTTGTCGCCTGCGTTTGCCTTCGGTGAGCCGTCGGAATGTGGGTAAGAGATCGATTTCGGATCGAGGTAATTTTGGTTCCCGGTGTTTCGTCGGACAGGTAAGAAGCTTCGCTTGGGTGGCGACTTCAGATGAGAATGGCTCGACAGGCCAGAGAGAGCGTGGACCGCTTCTTGGGTAGGCGGAATCGAGGTGGGAGGTGGAGTGGAAGGTATCTCAACGACTGGCGCAGGCGAAGGTGATGGGCTGATAACACGCCTTCGAAGCTTGTTTGAGATTCGCCTCTGCCTCAAAACAGGAGTCGAAGGCGCAGACGACGCTTCTTCGCTTTGCTGAAGCTGATCGTCCACCTGCATCTTGTCGATCTCACCACTCTGATCAGGAGTGGCCGGAGAACCTTCTCGACTCGGTGGAGGCGAGCTGAGACCTTTTCTTGCCAAGGGAGAACCAGTGGGGCTTCGTCTTTTAGAAGGTCGAGGATCGTGATCTGCAGAGCTTGTGGAACTGATACTTGCATTAGACGAGCATCGTGAAAGAGTAGTAGCGGGAACAGCGAGTGTGACTCTTGGTGGAGAAGATTTGAAGGCTTGCATGGCCGATCGACCAGCTGTTCGTTTCGTGCCTCGCAGGGACCCGCCAGATACTGAATGGGAAGAAGCATTTGCTGAGGTGTCTGCACTTTCTTGGTAGATATCATTCTTCCCCGTGGCCGTTTCGTACTCAGTTTGTCGGACAGGCGTATTATGGACAGACGATTCCGCAATGACAGGAAGGTCCTCCTTGGCGTTACGACTCTCACGGGTACTGCTACGGGTCTGAGGCCGAGCTGGGGTCTTTCTCGGCTGACCGACCGCATCACCGCCTTTTGCCATTGGATGGAGGTCCGGCGTGTCTGATCTGAATTGTGTTTCATCCATCACCTGGACAGCTTCATGGACGACTTCATGTAAAATGAAAGTTTGGCCTTCTTTTGAGGATGAGAGTGGGTGACCGGGTGGCAGAAGAGGGTTGATTTCGGTTGGCGGAGTAGCAAGAGGGTTGACAGGTTCTCGAGCAGCAGTCTCCTCTGCCAGTTCGCGAAGCAGTTGGTCGCGTGCAGCCTAACGTTTTTATTAGCCAACGCACTCTCTCAGAAGATCGCAGAGCTGTCAGCTCACCCATCCGGCCCATTTCATCTGATTGCTCATCATGTAATGCTGCTGGGGTCCGACAACCATGCCAGGCCTGACAATCCGCATGTATCCGATCACTTCCGGGGCTGAGAACTGGTACTTGTAGATGAGATATGCTATGACGGGAAGGTCGTCAGCTCTCTCGTGGCCAGATAAGCGAACGTGAGCTCACCTCCGATCAAGACGCCAGTCCGTCCCAATCCGGCCTTACAGTGTACCGCGACCTTCTGTCCTCTACGCTCGATCGTATCTTCTGCCAATCTGATGAACTCCCGGACGATGTCGTCTGTAGGATTGGAGCCATCATCGAAGTACAGGTCCGCGTGGTCCATGCCCATATCGACGAAATGTCGGCGGTCGTACCTTTTGCACATGACGCATCAGTAATAAGCACTTGGTGAAGGACTCCCTCGTATATCGGGTCGTTCGGTATACTCACAGCTCATCATTCAACCTGACTACCAACCCGACATCCTCCTTCTCAAATACGTCAAGGACACACTTCATAGCACGCGTAGTTATCTTTCCCTTCTCCACTCGACGCACAGTCGTGGTCGAGGTACTACCAGGGCTAGACACCGTCTTGATCGCTGCTCGTGCCGCTTTGATCCATGTGAGTTCTATGGGCGAGGCGAAAGGGATAAATGGGCCCAGAATATTAAGGTCTCCATTGCTGCGATCGATAACAAGGAGTTCTTACTGTCAGTCCCCTTACAATCTCGACGATTTAACAAGCTTACTCTGGTTGTTCGTATGTCTTGTAAGCTGTTGGATCGAAGTTGACTAGGTCAAGCAAGCCATAGTGTATAGCTTTGTCAATACCATACAGGATGTCCTGTAGGCAAGAGGCAACAGGAACAACGGCCGATTCAGCTCAAGCGGTGACAGGACGATGCGCCGAGACCCACCTGTACGGTCAGACCGTAGTCCATGGGACCATTGCCCGCATCTCTAAAAGGCATGATCTCGAGCTGGGCTATAGGTCTGAATGCGTTCCATGGCGCTTGTTTGCCCACGATGAGCTATTGGCGCAAGACGGTATAAGGGTAATTCAGTATTTCACCTTGCTCTGCAAGGGAAAGATAGCGAAGACTCACGAAGTATAGGGCTACGATAAGGGTCATGTTCGATTTCTGCGTCGGTTCAGGTGATGTGAAGAGACACAAAGGCTTCTTTCTTTCCTCGGTACGCTGTAACGGAAGACTCGATGAGCTTTTTGCTGCACGATCAGTTCATGGATGTGCATCAGGGAGCTCACCTCTAGCCTATCGTGAATCCTGATGCAAGCTTGAAAGGTGAAAGCGAGATTGAGCGGTCCATGGTCTGTTGAGAACGGTGTGTAGTGCATCTCGTCGTCCACTGGTGAGTCAAACGAAGCACAGGAGGTCATATCAGCTACAGATTGTCTCCCCGCGATGACGGCTCTCGAACGGCAGCTGATAGCTCCAGAAAGCTTTGACATCCGCGAACATTGGTTCTCGAGCAGGTAAGAGAAAAGAACTAGGATGCTCACGCGAGAAGAGCAGCACACTCCGTCCTGTATCCGGATGCGCATAAGGCAGCCTCCCGTGCGCTTGTACCTCCTTTTCCGACAGCGTAGTGAAGCAGAACCGCTCGTTGAAGACCGCTACCGGGTTTGGGAATTGGCGGTACCGACTTGCTGAGGCCGGACTGGGCATGTTGGAAGAGGGTTGCTGTTGTTGCTGCTGCTGCTGTTGTTGCTGTCGGACTGAGGGCATGCTACTCTGTATGGAGGAGCGTTTGGTGAGAAGGTGACTGGAGGATAACGTTTTCGAAGGATGAGGAATGTAGAGGTGAGTAAAAGTCAAGGTCGTCGAAGGAAGACAACCAGGTATGCGTGAAAGCGATGGTAGTTGGATGATAAGGGATCAAAGGGACCTTGCGCTTGACTAGTTATTCTTCTTCTTGGGAGGGTCGTCCGCTATCGTTATCAAATTACGTCTGCCGAAGAGTTACTGAGGACGGAGGATGGAAAAGGTATCCTCAAGAGCGAGAAGAAGTAGAGGTGACCGAAGATGACAGAGAGGAGGAAGGAGATGGACGATAGGTGGTAGTTGATAGGAGACGAAAAGACGAGGACAGGTGCGATATGTGGTATACGAGAAGAAGAGAATGATGTTGGAGCGCGGAAGGGATAAGCTATGTGCTATGTGTGGCATTGCATGGTGATTGATGGTGATTGATGGTGAGTTGGTTGATTTGATTGATTGACTGTGACTGTGCTTAATAGTAGTGGTCAGTGCGTCAGTGCGTTGAAACAACGTCGCAAGGGCGCCAAGAGCGCATGTACCGCACGCCGCTTATCACTGCAATACGTAACGTGAGAGTGATTTCCTGATACAGGAACCGACCTAGTACCGTAAAATCAGGCGCGTCATAACTGCTCAATGCTCTCAAAGGCAAAGAATGGGTACCGTGCACTATCGATACATATTGACTGTCCATATACGACTAACATAGAGATAAGGATGGTGACACACTGAACAGGTCATTTTCATCTACGTGCGAGGACGTCTACACATGTCATGTCTAAAATCAATCGCGCAAGATTTATCAACGAGTAATGAGACATCTATTTCCTTCCGAATCTCATCAATTCCCCCTTATGTACCACGTCCAAGCCCATATCCTCCGTCACAGACAGATGCGTGATTCGGCTCTCAAAGACACGAGACAACGGATTATCATGCGCTTGCTCTTCCTTTTGTTCTTGCTCGGTATCTCCCCAGACGCCCCCGATGCACCTGCGCTTCCCTGCTTCTGCTTCTGCTTCGATGAAGGGCCATCCTGAGATTGAGGTCGACGGAGGGTGAGGAGGTAAGATGGGGTCGCCGGATAGAGTTGACCATGCGCGGATTCGTCGGTCGGTTCCTGCTGCGAAGAGGACCTTGTCGTCTGGCGAGGTTGCCATACCCTACGATACACGTTGCCAAGTCAGCATCATGCACGTGTATCGAATGAACAGGTATTGGGCACTTACCATTTGTGTATGGAAGGTGCTGAAATGACCTTCAAACTGTCTCAGCGGCCTTGCGTTGAAGCGGATATCGAAAAGCATTAACTGTGGCAGTGAACAAATACCAGACGAGACAGGCGATAGTAAGGAGATATCAGCTCGAATCACTGGCCTATGGGAATCCATTTTAGCTCTGAAATGGAACTCTCACTCACCTCGTGACTCATGCCACTGACCACGAGGCCCCACGGAACAGCGGCGTCGTCCAGCCTTTTCACACCGACAATAGCCTTCCTGTTCATTGTCCCAGCCACGACGTTCTGCATGGCCGTACTAGGCGTCGAAGGCGTCCTGAGATCTTCCAGACCCACATGGCCGTTTCGCTGGCCCACAAAGACCAAGTCTCGATTCGCTTGATGAACTGCTAGTGCATCTGATGGGAGCTTTCGATTCTTGGACCCTAGATAGGACGAGTACGATATTGTGCTGATTGACTTGGAGCTCCCTAAAAGCCAGCCGCGGTATTTGTATCAGCGCACAGTCTCTGATTGCCAGTTGGCCAAAGAGAAATTAATCACGGCTCTGATTTGTTGGACAGCTCACCAATCGTACAGACATCATCAAAAGAGCTGACACCATATATCTCGGCGCGTTTCAGATCCAGCTCGGAATGCGTCATGAATACATGATCCAGCATTTCTGGATCCCGCTTGAAGAGGTGCAAGTGAGGTTCAGGTCCACCTGCGATGGCCCTGCAGCATAAACAATCGTAACATCAGTTGTCCTGATGTTACTCAAAAACCGCTCAATGAGCACTCACATCATGACTAGACGAGGCACATCACAGTGTACGCCAACAAGCTGAGAGGACGATAGAAACATCAGCACAGCACAAATCACCAGCGAGCGCTTTTGGAGGCTTGGACAATGGCTCTGACAATCTGGAGCATGGAGTATGGCAGGCATATAACGATGGCCTTGCACTCACCTTCTCGGCGCAGACGTTGAAAGCAGATGTCCGGCCAACCGAAGAATGTATGATCATGGTACCGTGATCGGTGGTCGCGTAATACGCATCATGGCCGAACGACTGGGTGGACGTGAAAGTGCGGGTTGTAGCGGTCAGCTTGATATAGCACATTGTTCTCCCATTGCGGTACCAGAAGGAAAGGCACTACAAGGATATCGCAGATCTTTTACAGCTGTGACATACCTTGTACGACGTGATGATTTCCCCTCGACACTCGCACGCATGATGCACCTGATTCAGTTGCAGGTCGCTCAACGCAGCGGTTTGTGTTCTGGTAAGGAGGGATGTGGGTCAGCGTTTCCCCCGGCACTTTCGCGAGGCGTCAGGTCTCTCTACAAAAAGTAAGCAAGGGCTGCTCCTCGTGTTTGTCTCGAGGCGAAGCCATGAGGCCGACAACGATGCGATGAAGGCCCAAGACACTCACTTGACATGCCTATCACCCTCAGTCAGACCGGCTCCACCTCCATACCTGACTCCCAGACGACCTTTCCTGATCCTGCTCACTCGATCCGATCCACCCGCAACCGGATGAACGGACTGACCATCCCCCTCACGGCTCCTGCCGCGCTTAGCTCCAACCTTCTGCCCGAGTATGACGTCGTACGCATCTGAGGAGACGCAGCCCGATTGCGATGTGCCGATATTGACTTCGTCTAAGCTTCTCATTCTGGGACTTATGGTCGCATTGAGGGCAGGTCCAAATCTGGATCCTGGCCTCAGCCCAGGCGTCAGATTAGACGTTGGTGTATCTCTATCGAAATTGGCATTTCGCCTTGACGGCACGCGCGAGCGTCCAGCCGAAGCTCGATCATCATCGCCGCTTGTCCTCGAAGACTGGGGTGGGCGTACTCTATCAGGCACATCGCGGGGATCGCGATTGCCTTGTTGGCGAATATTTTGCCATCGAGCGTTGATCTCTGCCAAGTTTGAGCCCTGGTGGGTCCCCGAACGGGATGAGGATTGAGCTTGCGCTTGAGATTGCGGTTGATAACCACGCGAACGCGAGCTTGAGCTTAGATCTGGCGCATATCCAGAAGCGGGAGGGCGGGGCAGTCTACTAGGTCCAGCAGGATACCCAGGAGAATTGGGGGTAGTATTAAGCCCGACGGGGCGGTACACTGGATCCGATGCTGACGCCGGCCTCGGTCTGGTATCTTCCTCCGTTTGATTGGGGTTATGTGCCGATATTTTCGGTATGGGAAAGTACCTATTACGGACGGAATCGTATGCCATACCTGGTAGGTTCCCAAGTGGTCCTGACATGGTGTGCTACCAATGATTCGAGAAGGGAAAGGCGCCGGGGCGGGGGTTGCAAAGATTCAAGCAATGGGAAGCCTGTCGGAGAGAATAGGTGTGGATTGGGCTGTACGGGACTACAAACCGGTTTGATCCATGTGAGTGAGAACGTGGTCAACTTCTACTATCTGTCGGAGTTGGAGAAGAAGGTCGTGATCGATTTACACCGGAAGATGAGAAGGCGTTCCTGATGCGTCGGATCACACCGGTGGTCAAGTCAAAAATACTGTTCTGGTTTCAATTACCAAGGAAAAATGCTGTCGTCAATGCTCAAAATCAGAGTTGTCGAATCTTATCAATCTTCTTCTCTGGAGCTACTCATTCACTCCAGTCCAGATAGATAGATGATTGTGGTGAGGGGTTAGTAATCGGAGAGGAATAGCGTAAATGGATGATTAGCCGAATATGAGTGGCAAATGTGACACGTGGTCAATGGTAGCGGAGGTCACCGACTGGTACGTGCTTGGAGTTGTCCTGTCGTCGCCGGGGAGGAGATACATGCTGGGTTCGTTAACCTTCGTTATGCAGCCAGCGATGCAATATCAGCTGCTTATCTACAGACAGTTCGATAAGCAACTGTTCCCCGTCCCCGCTGATCTCGCATATACTCGTCGCCTGCTGGATACCGCATAACGGCCCGCTCGACTTTCTCCCTCTTTCGAAATGTCCGCGTCCACTTCCACTTCCACTTCCACTTCCACTTCCACCTCCGAGCCGTCCCAAGCCGACATCTTCGCAGCTCTCGCAGCCCAAGCGTCTGGCACCTTCCCTCGCCCAGGCCAAAACGCACGAAAATCGCTATACGCCGAGTTTGTCGAGAGCGCCGTCGAAGGTGGTGGGCCGTCGCCCGAGGAGGCGCTGACTACTTCTAGGTCTGGGTCGGGGTTGAAGGGAGAGAAGAGCGGGATGAATGCCCGGAGGATATACTGTACGAGGGAGGGATGCGGGAGTGTTATCCTCTCTGAGAGGGTTGCGGATTGGACGATGTTCGAAGGCGCTGTGGTGAGTGAATGAGCCTCCGTTTTCGTTAAACAAAGATCACGACGTGGATCATAGTCATATGCACCCGTTCAGGACTGTCGCGCTCATGTCGACGCATACCGCTAAATACGGATCAACATTGTAAGCTGATATACCTTGGCCCGCTCCTTCGCAGCTCCCCAAAGATCCTGCTTCCCCTTTTCCGTCGTCCAGCTCTAGCTCCACCAACGGCGTGCCCCACTGGCACGTTTCCGGATCCCCCTTTGCATTCGATAACATCGGTTTCTCAAAACCAGATCTTAACAACCCTGACCCTCTACCTTCATTCGTTCCGAGACCGGGCCAGGCTCATGCTCAGTCTCAGGCTCAAGCACAACCTCAGGATGGGACAATCGAGGTATCTACTCCTGGGCTGGGCGGCGGGGCGAAAGTGAAATGGCTCATCTGTGCCGAGTGCGATTTGGGACCTATAGGATGGAGTTGGGAGGGAGGGAATGAGGCTTGGTTGGCTGTGGGCAGGGTCACATATGGCGAGTTGAGGCAATGAGACAGGAAAGAGTGGATCTCGCCCATAAAACTTGATACTTTGAAATCATGTGTATACATTTGAGGCCTTTCGTATTAACGAAGCATGAACGGGACATGGTAAATGTATGCTACAATATACTATACGGTACTTTTGACAGTCTTGGATTACTGTTTCACCCCTGTTGCTTCCTTTTTACGGCTCCATTGGCCAGTCATACTGATTCGATGAGAGCGGAAAGGCAGAGAACCATGAATCTGGCCAGCTGTTCTACTGACCCTTCAGCTCCTCGATCTTCTCACTAGCCTCACTCTTCCCGAGATGATCGACGTCCCCTCCAACAACTCCCGCACCTTTCTGCTTCTCGAGAACCTTGATGAATCCCTTCTGCTTCTCCGTTGCAGGCTCGTCTCCCGTAGCCCAGTTCTCAGGATGGTCGAGATGGGCATCGGAACCGGGAATAGTCTCGCCATTGGTCACGTTTGTGTTCTCGGCAGCGGAGGCGGCGCCAGCAGGAACGTCCTGCTCTCCTTTTCCGTTTCCGTTTCGGTTTCCGTTCGATTCGGTGTCATTTGAAACGTCTTTGTGGGTCTCGAGTCTAGGTTTTTTCACTGCTCGGTCCTCCTTATCATCTTCCTCTTGCTTCCTCTCCTTCACTTCACCTGCTTCGCCTTCGCTGGTATTGCTGAATGCGCCATCAAGGGTAGTCTGCTTGCTTTCCTTGAGATCCTTGCCGCCCGCATCGGCAGGTGAGGGGTCGAGCTCGTCGATCTCGTCGCTCGTCTTGGTATTTTCGGCGGGTTGGGCGGGGTTAGAGGATGATGTGATGGCGTTCTGTGTCTCCGACGAAGAATTCTTCCTCTTCGCTCCAGTCTTCTCGTCGTCTTTGACGTCATCGCTGGCATCTTGACCGGCAGCTTCCTCCTTCTGAGCATCGCCACCACCTTCAACCTCACCTCCACCACCAGCGGTGTCGACCTTTTCCCCACTCTTGAGCTTCTCAATAATCTCGCTAGCCTCCGATTTGCCCAGA
This sequence comes from Kwoniella sp. CBS 9459, assembly GCA_036428585.1. Lineage (NCBI taxonomy): Eukaryota > Fungi > Basidiomycota > Tremellomycetes > Tremellales > Cryptococcaceae > Kwoniella > Kwoniella sp. CBS 9459. The sequence continues at coordinate 4,028,752 of CP144065.1, read as the reverse complement.
CCGTCTTTATCGATACCTCCGGCAGGCACGAGTCCCGGGTTTTTGTCCTCGAGGACACCGATGAACCCCTTCTGCTTGTCGGTTGCAGGGTCGGCACCAGTTGCCCACTGTTCGGGATGGTCGAGGTGGTCTTTAGGCAAGGGAGGTAGGGGATCGCCAGCGGCGTTGGTTGCATTGGTAGTGGTGCTGGACATTGCTTCTCTGCCGTTGTAGGACTATATGTCAGCTTCTCATTTGAAGGCATTCAGTGTTCTGACTTTGTTGAGATGGCAAACACACCTTCTTACGCGATAACGAGAGAATACAGGCTTCTGGTATTTTTCGTGATCTCCTGGACGGTATGAAAGCGGATACAGACCTTGAAAGAGAGAAAAAAGGAAGAAACTTGGACCATTCAAATGCACGCGTTGCTCTTATACAGTTCTTTGGTAGTCAATCGTTTTTCTAGGGCGTAATGTCGAAAGGTCACACGCGTTTGTAGTGATCGGATCGATCATATCAGTTGACTGGACTCTACGCGGCGATCAGGTACGTCATACACTGAAGCGTCGTGACACAGCTTTCCCACGGTCATCATATTGTGCAAGATCGATGAATTTAGACTGGCATGCATGCTTCTTGCCCATGTGTCGAGCTTGAAGAGCTGGCTGAAGGGCTGTGAGACCAATTGCTATCACGCTGCTGTCTGACCGGTGGGTAAGTCCCAGGCATAGGGGAGCGCGCGGGGCGGGGGCGGGGGCGGGGGGAACTCACGTATTCCCATCTCGCACATCAAGGTGACAATGCATACGGTGCAAGCGCTTAAATATACGTCAAAGACCTAATAGTACATGCGAAGATGGAAGCGTTGCTCCACATCGAAGGAGACTGGGGTATATGAAGCGGAATCAAGCCCATGACGACCGCCAGAGCGAATGGGCGATTACGTCCCGAAGGACCTGCCCGAGCAGAACAGAATCCCAGCCTATGCAAGGCCATAGAAGACCATGCAGAGAAGAGGACAACCAGTATATATCTAAACAAGCCCCGACACATTCTACTGGAATCGCTTGTAGGCATGCTTCTCGTACTCCTTCGTCTTGAGAGTTCGTCGTTTGGGTTGCACAGGTACACGAGGTTCGATGAGAGCTCGCTTTTGCAATGCGAGGAATCGGTCCTTGAACAGGTTTCCTTCGGGCTGATTGGAGCATATGATCGTAAGTGCAAGACAACTTGCCGTTATGCGATCTAAAGACCGAGCTCACCTTGACCTGCCTCAGCGACTCTGCCAGATCTTCACCTAGCTGCACTTCGACTCTCTTCTTCGACAACTTGTGCTTTCCAATCTTCTCTCCGCCTTGCAGTCCCAATCGCTCCTTCTCCTTCTTGGCAAGTTTGGCGATCATCTCCTTCTCTCGTTCCTCTCTGGCCTTTCTCTCCAGCTCCTTCTTAAATGCCGCTACCGACGATACAGAATTGGCGAGTCTTCGCTTCTCCTTTTCCGCTTTCGCTGCTTCTTCAGCCATCTTGGCTCTCAGAGCTTTGTTTCGCTGCGCCTGGGTCTTTCGCTTGGACTGCTTCTTCGCCGGCAACCCTCCTTCCTCATCATCAGAATCGGAGCCCTCTCCATCGATTTCTCCTGGACCGACGATCATCCCCTCGGCAAATTCGGAAGGACCGGCATTTCGTCTCCCCTCTATGACACCACCAAGCGCTTCTACTCGTGCCTCGACCTGAGCTTCCTTTTCCAGTAGGCTCAGCTCCTCTTGTACAGCTTGGCTGATGAGCTGTGCGTGCGACTCGGCTGACGGGTTGTACGACACACCGGCTTCGGGAGTTTCCAGCGCTGTACCACCTTCGACCTGAGAAGCAAGATAGATCTCCCTTTGTCTCTTGAGTGTCTCCGGAACCTTGACGGTCTTCTTTATCAGCGTCTCCTCTCCAAATCCGCCTGTCGGTACTACGACTTCCTGCGCGACCCATACGTCGTGTGCTGATGAAGGGTCGTTCGCTTTCACATCGGCAGAAGTGAGGCCTGTTCCGTCTGAATGGGCGGTAGTCTTCCGTGCGATACGTCGTAGTCGCTCCTTCTCAGCTCCTGAGATGTGTGATTTGGGCTTCTTGGAGGATGAAGAGGAGGATGCGGAAGCGATTCGGGAAGTGAGAGACGGGACGGCAGATCGTTCTTGTAGGACGGCGAGCGATCGCAGAGGCTTGTGTGCTCTTCTAGCTTTCTTGGCGACTATTCTCGCAGCGACAGATGATTTAGTGAGCTGACTGTATCCGATTGTAGGAGGCATTGAGAAGCTCACCTTCAACATCTCCGACGACATCAACAGTGAAGAGATCTCCGTTAGATTTCGCTGCAACGGGTCCGCTAAAGGTAGATCAATCACTGAATCAGCTGAGATCCACGTTGTGGTGACAGGTGATGATCAGCTCACCCGGTGACTCGCTCCTCTTCTCTACCTTTCTCCAAAGCTTCCTCTTCTTGCCTTATGTCGATGTTCTTCCTCCATGCTTTCTTGCCCTTTCGTGAGGACTGACCGAGAGTCGAAGGTGCGCCGAGCTCGGGTACCGCCGAGGCCTTGGCCTTTCCTTTCCCTTTGGTGGCGGGTCGGTCGTAGGGCTTTGACGAGGCTGAGGCCGAGCGTAAGCTCGTGGAGGGCGCCATGTTTGTTGTTATAGACGTGTGTTGTTGATCAGGCAAGAAGAAACGACTATAGCCGTATCCAAAATTGAACGCAACAGACCAACAAAATCGAAAGCACCGAAAGCTTCAGGTGGACAGTGGACATGCAAAGTGGACGTGAACGGTTCAACTTTTTATTATTTTATCGTTATTTTTCCATGATTTATCCCATTTCTCCTCAGCTCAAGTACATCCACCATAGGAACGAACCAAATGTCTGAAACACTGCAACGCAGCTCGGAAATGCTCGAATCTTGCGCGACAACGTCAAGAGGCCTTCTGAAGGAGGACTATAGATCTTTGCTGTGCTCGACTGTATAGACTCGTACCAATTACTTCAGCCTATCATCGCCAGCATGCGACCCATCGTCCGATTCGCCCCATCTCCTCTCGTGAGGGGCATCTCGACCTCAGCTCCTGCGCTCGCTGCTCCGCCTCAGAAGAAAGGTAGATATCCCTCTTGGTCGATCGCCACAGAAAGTGTTGAACTGACGTTTCGGGCGCTTTCATCTGCATCTGATCTCATCTACAGCTGCCGCGACTTCAAAAGGAGGGAAGCAGGGTTTCAATCAGAAGAAGAAGGAGTCAGCATCTGGTGGTGGTGGCAGCGGTAATGTGAGTGTGTCTCACTCGTCGTTCAGGTCATTTCTTTGACTGACCAAGCTGGTGTTGAACTGCGTCTCATGCCAGGCCACTATCGCGCTCAAGTACTCCATGGCCGGCACAGCACCAGAACTGTCTGATCTAATTCCTTTACAACCTGTGAGCTGTTGATGTCCGTACACAAGTTGAAAACGCTCAAAGGCTCATTCGTACTTGTGTAGGGCAAATTCCGAAAAGAACATGTCGGCAAACCGGCTGTCATGACCAGGGGCACGTTCGAGAAGCTGAAAGCCAGCGGACTGCCGAAAAACTTGGAGAAGGAGGTGAGTTGGTAGATTCAAACACGGACTGCTTCGACAGAGCTGATTACTCCGGGTTGTTGGTTCAGCTTTCCTCGAGCGGTGGACCTGCGAGCGTGATCCGAGAATCAACAGTAGATATGGCACAGAAGCTGGATGGTGGCGTGGATCAAAGCAGTAAAGATGCACGATATGTTCTGAGTGAGCTAGGATCTTACATCTGGAACGCTTGAGGATCGGGCTTACAACGAGGTGTCTTGCAGCCGGAGATCGGGGAAGTGGAAAGAGCATGCTCTTGCTTCAGACCATTGCGTATGCTTGTGAGACGGGATGGATCGTACTGTGTAACCCGAGAGGTGAGTCAAGAGGTCTTTCAGTTCTATGTATCCAATCCTGTTCTGATGTCATATAATCATTTTTCAGCATCGGAATGGACAAACTCGTCCTCGCACTATATTTACGACTCGACGACTCAGACTTTTGCTCAATGGCAGTCTGCTCAACGAATGCTCAATGCGCTGTCCGAACTGAACTTGAATAAGCTGGAAGCTATCAAGCTGTCTTCGGATGTAGAGCTAGCCCCGGGAAGAATTGTCGAGGCGGGTTCTACCTTGAATACTCTCGTGCAGACTGGAGCGAAGGACGATCGAGTCGCTGTGAAAGCTTTGGACGCTGTGCTGGCTGTATTGGAGCAGCAGACTCAGTGAGTCTGGACACCTTTCATGATTGTTTGCCATGGTTTCGCTGACATCGATCAATTACACAGGTACCCTGTGTTATGGGCGATAGATGAGGCCCAAACGTTGTTCACGACCTCCAAATACCGAACTGCCGACTACACACCTATTGAACCTTATCACCTCTCCACTCCTCGACTCGCGCTGCACTTTATCGCCGGTCGAAGGACTTTCGTGAGTCATGTGAGAACATCAGCATGCTTGGGTACAATGCTGATGACTGGAGAATTTCATCCTCGGACAGTCTCGAGGCGCCGTGATCACCGCCCTCTCACTCTCTGATCCTACCACCCTCCCTTCACCAGCGCTCAACACCGCGCTCTCCCTCGCTTCTCCTCGACCGATAACACCTTATACCCAGCTCGACCCGTACCACCTCGCTCATGCTTCATCGGGCCTGAAGAAGATCGAGGTGCCATTCGGCATGACTTCGACAGAGGCCAGCGGCCTGTTCCAGCTCTTCGCTCGAAAAGGCTGGGCTCCTGGAGGCACGGATCAGCTGTTCATGGAGAGTTTCACAGCGAGTGGTGGGAACCCCAGAGAGCTTGCTCGAGGCTTGGGGAGAACATATCTCGCTCTGACGGCATAGGCAGCCAGCATAGGGGTTAATCCAATGCATAAACACAGATATAGCTGAACCACTTTGGAGTCCTTGACGGAGATGGTCTCTCTCTCTCTTGCTGCGCAGCGCACATCGGAGATGGATTTTGTAGGCGCGAGACTGATCATACGCGCCCATTCCGCGTTACAACGGTCAAGCAAACTGGACAGCAAGATATGTATACATGCAGGGTATATGTTATGCGCGTGTATACCAAAAGGACAGAACGGTCGTAAGGCTAATGGTATAGGTTTCTGCGACTGCCATTGCATGAGGAATTGGCAGGGTACGTAACCTCAAGAGTCCGCAGTTACTCATTTGGGGTCGAATTGTTTTCCTACCATGTAGCCCTGCACGGCAGAACCATGAATTTGGTCAGTCTATGCCTTCGCTTCACCATGTCTCCTTGGTCCCAGGTACGCAAACGTAAGAGAGAGAGAGAGTGTAGACCCATGAGATGTCTGAGGTGGACAAAATTTACGTACCAGTCAAGGTGGTAGATATACTGAGTTTGCTGCTTGAGATCCTTGTAACTGACATTGAGGTACTGATCCTGCTCCTTGGTCGAAGGGCTCCAAACGGTGGCACTGATGTGCAGATACACAATTGCGTTCATCGTAAGTGCAGTCCAGCAGGTATCACATGAAGGAGGTTCCGCCGTGCTTCGCATAGATAACTACAACTGGTGTCGGACTCAGTCGGAGAGAAGCGTGAACAACTAGACTCACATTTCTGCATCCATATCGGCGCCGGTGACGGCGTAGTGCCTGTCACCGACGACAGATGTTGCCCAAGAGGCGGTCTTGAGGACCACTGGAGTCCTCTCCGATTGCGCCATCCATAGGCCTGAGGGTCGATTTCGGTCTGTATCAGCGCCTACACCCGAATTGCGAACTCGGATTGGAACCCGAAGACAATCGTGCTGGAGTACTCACTCCACATGCCATCGCTGATGGCATCGGGCCTGTCACGCGCCGGCTGGAAACCGGTGAGGTACACCAATCCATACCAGGCTGCCCATTCTTCGTATCGCTCGGTGCTGAATTCAGAGTGGCCGTCACTGGAGACGACCAATTCTCTGTTGGTATCTTGTAAGATCGACGAACGGAATCCGCTTCCAAACCTGGAAGGATACGTCCTGATGATCAGCTTCGTCCGGGAGATGTGGACTTGACAGCCCGAAGATTGGCCAGCTTCTTGTTGTCACAGGTTGTCGATGAGGATTCGAGAAAACCTCTCCTCCGAAAGATAGGACATACCAAGCCTTATCCGGATTCCGGCTACCAATCTTTGGCATATCCTTGAAAACGACAGCTTCGCTACCCGACCTTCGGCCCCGCGAGTCGTATGTGGCAAAATTCAGCCAACCGGCCTCGTTGGTCAAATCGAAGCCCGTCACGTTGGACGAAATGGAAGACAAGACCCATTGTGGGTTTGCATTGACCATGCCGCATATAGGGGCGAACTGTGCGTGGTATCGCACGTAAGAGGGGCGCAAATCGTCATGCAAGTCAGCATGCTAGACAGAATACGCTTCAAAACACAATCTTTCCTTGCTCGGACACGTTGACCGGATGGGACCGAAGGCAGGATACCATCTATCCCAGACACCGTACTGAACAATGTTGGCTTCACTTACCAGCCAATCTTCCTCTGGGGGCGCATGGAGGCCTTCACAACGCGGCTCCAACTTGTCTCCGGCGACTCTGGCTTGCGTCTTTTCGCTCTTGGCTGAAGTGTATGTCTGGCTGGCAATGGCAGCAAGGTCGGCGCTCCCGGCTGCGCCGGATGTGGTGGTCGAAGTAGCAGCAGAATCAGTACCACTAGCATTGGAGGTACTGGTGCCGCTGCTGGCTTGGGTATTCGCGCTGGTAGTCGCACTAGTACTCGAGGCACTGGGTTCGGCATGGTTCGTACTGCTGTCGGAAGATGCAGGGCCACTGGAAGTATCGCTCTTCGACGCGGCCGAGGAGGTTGAGTCTGAAGTCGTATCCGTAGTCGCGGCTGAACTCGTGCTTGTGCTCGTGGCTGAATCACTGTTTGAAGACGCAGCCGAACTCGTGCTTGTTGCGTTGTCCTTATCAGCGTCTTGTGGGTTAGGAACACCGAAGACTGCAGTGATCATCAAGTGATGCGTCAATCAGCTAGAGTCAGGCGAGTTAGGCGAGACAGTGATGAGCAAACGTAGTATTGTGGGTGGACATACCGAGGGCTGGCGCCAGCGCCAAGAATAGTAGGAATGGCTTGACCATGATGTATCGGCGATTTATTATAGTGTCGTACTACGTGTCAAGTTCAGTGTGGTCGGTGGCTGTCGCCTTCGATGTAATACACTATGATAAATCTATCTAACCTTGTCTAATCGACTGAAGGGAATGAAAGAGGGTGTTGCGTAAATAAAGATTGTTCCTGGTCGAGTAAATCGATTACTCTTACTACCGTCTTGTTAAGTACTGTGAGTACTGTACGTCTGTTATAATCGAATACAATGAGAGAGAAAGAGAAAGAAAAAAAGGAAAACCCAACTCGTTGCCAGCTCGACCTGGTGAGCTATTTATGTATTTCTTGCAAGGGAGGTGTGTTTGTCTGGCGTGATCCGATCTATCATAGTTAGTGGTGATTTAAAAAAAGGCAAAATCCGATACATCCTTTCAAGTCAAGCTCCCCGCGGACCCGTATGGAGGAGGCACGATGAAAGGACGACGTGCTCCAGCAGGCGAGTAGTTAGGCAGTAAGGGTTATCGAGTAAAGAAAGGGGGACCGATAATCTCTTACCTTCCTTTGCCCATCTCCCGGACTGAGGTCCCGGTCTGGTGTTCGATGCACAGGGGGGCGGAGTGGATCACAGGGTATGATTAATGAAAAGAACGAGATGGCCTCTCACCTGTTCATCGTACGAACAACTGAAGCCAGAAGGGCTACCTCGAGGGTTGAATCGTGAGTGGGCCCAGCAGCGTTTGGACTACCGTGTGAGCTTAAAAGTGCATCCAGGTGAAGTCTAGGTCACACGGATCGTCAAGGTCTGACGACCCTCCGTTCAGGTGGGCCGGTCACAAGGGGGCGTCGCAACACCCACCTTCCTTGTTGTGCTCGGTCGCACATGTGCCACACAGATGCCGAAGAGTGGTGGTTCTCTCGGTTTGACGAGACCCTTGTATAGGCATACCATCGCCCTTGATATATCGTGCGGTTATGAATCATATTATATTACGGTAAGAGTACAGTACGAGTACCGAAGCAGAATGGAGTAGCTATCTACAGTTCGCACAAACCTACGTGGTGGCAATCCAGAAATGCCACTCGAGAAACGTACTGGTTCAAGCGGCGATCGCCGTATCGTGTCGGACTTCGAGTTGAACATGCATGTTGTTCACCTCTCGGCTTCTAAGAGGACTCAGAGGGGCTACTTTCGAAGTGGACTCGCTTCCTTCATATGACCTCCACAGCACCTACAAAACCTCCTACCTGTTCGGCGTCAATTATCCGGACAATCCGAAAACGAGGTCAATCCCCTCTGACCGAAATACCGAGCGGAGAGCCTCAAGATAACATCCTGCTCACAGGCTTAGATAGTCACTTGCTACAGCGCTACATCGCATGAGCACCTTGGACCCACACATTTCATCTTCGAACCGAACTCAACATTCATCGAGTCGTACCATGTCGCTCTCACCGATAAAGTCCACCCATAGGATCCATCCGCCACCTATCTCTCCAGGCGAGGCACCAGAATCAGGAGCAGGAGCAGGAGCAGGGGGTGCCGGCACTGTGGTCGAGGTCGGTGGTGGTGGTGGTGGTTATATACCTGCCCATCCGACGGATGAAGAGATGTTCAAGCGTGAGTCGATGGTCTCAAACATCCATTCCTCTTCCTTTCGTCCAGACTACCTCGAATCATGCATCGCATCAAGACAAGGAGGAAAGAATGAAAGCTGATTCTCGTGTTCTCCGCACTCGCACTCGCACTCGCACTCGACCACCAACCACGATTCGCAGGCCGCTACGTAGCTATTCAGGAATTGATCCACGAGCTGGAAGATGTACGTCTCAGGTTCTTCTGAGTCCTGTGATCCTCGAAACCTTCCCTCTGAGCTACTGCTTGTGTACATTGATCGTGCATAATACTGCCATCATTGCCGGCTCTATCGATTCATTGCGTAAGGTGTCCGACATTGCTGATCCTTGGTATATTACACGCACTATATAGGAGAACAACCTCATCGCGTACAGAATAGCGAAACACAAGCGACAGCAACGCGAAGAGGCCGATCGTCAAGCTGCCAAGGCTCTCGCACAGGCGCAAGCTGAAGCTGCGGCAGAGGCAAAAGCGGAGGCAGAGGCAGAGGCTGCTAGGCGGAAAGAGCTGGATATCCAACTTCGGCGTGAGAGGGAGCATGCAAAGTCACAGGCGTTGGACGCTGAGAGCAAGGGGGAGGCCGGTCGACATGATGGGCAGAGAGGCGATGATGACGGTGACGACAACGATGAGCTGGATGTCATGTCACAGCCTGTCGATTACGTCGAGGAAAGAAGCGCTGGTGGGCGTGCAGAGATATCTCAAGAGGATGATGAATTGGAGGAGGAGGAGGAGGAGGACCATACAAGAAATGGTGGGGCTCTCTCCGGCGGACGACTGCGATCGCGCTCGCGATCACAATCGCTTACAGCATCTGACCGGCCCCGAACCGTTGTCGAGCCTGAGCCTGTCGACAAGGGAAAGGAACTTCGGCCCTGGGGAAGTTTGCGATCCCCTTCGCCTCCGCGGCTGGTGCCGGAGCCGCCACTTACCCACGATTATTATGGACGGCCCTTGGCCCCGCTGCCGGTCTTACCAAAACGCTCTGGTAATTGGCAACACGGAATGTCACGTAGTCCTCCGCCCTCCGACATCAAGTATGTCTACGAGTGAGTGTGTGCTTGATTTATTTGTTGACTCTCTATCTCATCCTAATCCCCGCCCCTCTCGTCCTCTCCTGAACTGCGCTGTCAGTTGATTGAGGTATGACGTACGAACCACAGTCCACAAGGATTATTTAAGTACTGATGTCAAAGTAACATGATCCCATCCATCCATACCTTCTCTTGTGCCCGATGCCACCTAGATCCGGAAATGTCACGACCCCTCCGCGAGGCAGAGGTCGGTCCCATTCCGACGACGAAGACGAAGACGAGCTGGCGCTCGCACCGATACATGCTGGGAGTGGAGATGATGATGGACCCGAAGGCAGTCGTCAAGGAGGAGCGGGGACGGATGATGGGGGTGATGGGGATGACAACGGGGATGATGATGAGGTCGGGGATGGGGACGGGGATGTCAGCATGGAAGATGATTATTAAGCATTATATGCAATACATTACGGATGTCAAGGCAGTATCAGCCGAGAACCTCCGAGGCTTATTATGAATGATGCGAGTGGCGTGGGCGGCCTTGTGTGTATCGTTGATATCATGTTGTATAGAATCATATCTGTAAGATGCCAGAACATAATTAAGCTACGCTACAAGTGCTATACGTGTATGCACAATGATGATTCCAATTGCACAAGGTGTTATCCCTCTTCGTGCCTCGTCTTGCTTGTTCGGAATACTTTGCACAAGATACCACAGGCTCTGGTCTTTTCCTGGCATGCTGAAAGTCCTTCTATGCGACCGCTCTCCTCGCCTTTGCTTAGGCCTCAGTCTGAATAGTAGCTGTTGGTAGAAGTGAAAAATGATTAGTATCACTCGGTCATATCGCACGGACAAAAACCATCCCGACTCACGCTCTCTCGTTGTAGGCTTGTTTCCGGGCATTCTCTCCTTGACACCCCTCAACATCCACTTGGCACTTCGGTAAGCCTTGATCTGACCCATACCTCGTCCTCGAGACTCGAGTTGTCGCTTGTGAGCTCGGTCGATCTCCTTCTTCTCCCGCTTGTCGATGACGCCATCGTCGTCGAAAGTAGCTTGCTTTCGAGCAATCTCAGCCTCGCCTTCGATGTGGTCGCTGCGGTTGTGAAAGTAAACAGGTCAGCGATTTTGCGAACGAATTGCAGTTTATTTCGCCGACGCCGTCACTCACTAAGCCTCCTTGGCGTGTCGTCGCGACTGTCCGAGCTTGATCTTCTGTTGAGCGAATTTAGACCATAGGTCAGTCATTGTTCCGAGGAATGTTTCATGTACTACAACGCACCTCGTGATCCTCGTCAAGACCGGAGTCAAGCTTGAGCCTGGCGGTCAATTCTCCAACAACCTCAAACTCGTGGTACTTTCTAGTCTGATCGTTGATCGCGTTCTGTCGCAGGTTGTCCAAGTCCTTCCCAACGAGAATAGGGAGCTTGACCTCTTGCTCGACATCATCTGTGAGGTCCTGCAGCCAAAGAACAGCAATCGCCTCTGGCTTGACTCCAACACCGACAGCAGAGAGCGCTCCACCGCCTTTACCGATCTCGAATACAATAGAGGATTGGTATCGCGAGTAGACGGGCATTCGCAGGAGGTCGAGGTCCCATGACATGGTGTTTCCGTTGACTTCGGCGTCTTTCTTGGGCAAAGTCTCGACGGACTCAGAGGTGACGATCCTAAGTCGCTCAGGCTTGGCGGCGAGGAGGTTGCTCTTGTTCTCGTGAATAGCAGCAGATACCTGAGACACCTCGAGAGTACCAGTGTCCCATCCTCGCATGTTCTTGGGCAGGGTGGTCTGCATACCTCGGAAAGCGAAAGAGATGTTGGCTCTGCGGTGCAAGTCGTCAGTCCATATGTAATAACTTTTCGACTTCGTCGAAGTACTCACTTGCCGAATCCTACACCCTCGGTGAGGGCGTAGACCTGAGTGACACTGCTGGCTTCGGCGAATACCTCGGACAACCTGACGCTGACGATACCGAGAATAGGGTCGGCCTCACGGAGGCGACTGTCTCGGATAACAACTCGAACAACTGTGTTCTCCCAGTCTCGGACAAAGACCTCGGTACCTGCCTCAAAGTAAGGGTTGGTGGTGTACTGCTTGACTCGAGTTTTGTAAACCATGTCGTCGTTGACCAAGAATTCACCATAGCCTGAAGGAAGGTTCTCCGATTGCTCGGAAGGCTCCTCGGTGTCTTGTCCAGCTTCGCCTTCTCGATCGCCTGATTTGCCTTCGAGATTCTGTCGCTCGAGGTTGTTGATCTGGTGGAGGATGATAGACAGAACACCAGACTGCCACTTGGGGTCAGGCTTGGTCTTTTGGACATCGGGAGGCGGAGGAGGCAAGTCCTTCTTGGCGGGGTTAGGGGCGGAATCCTGAGGCATCATTTCCATCTCTGGAGCAGTCTTGGTCGGTGCGGGCGCGGCTTGCGCCTCTTCAGGGGTAGGTGCTCGCTCGAGATCCTTGATGAGAGGTGCCTTCTCAAAGTAGCCGATGGACCAGACGATTTTACCTGATAGCACGTTGTCAGCTTGAGACGACTCAATGGCAGATTTCTCGATAGCTCACCAGGCATGTCATTAGCATCTTCAAAGCCCATGAGCTTGTCCTCCCGCCTTCGCATCCTGTTGGGGCTCTTCATGAGCTCCTCGACGGGAACTTGCACACGACCGACCAGATCGCTAAATCGACAGGGCGGTCAGTGAGATTTATCCCCAATACTCGAAGGCTCAGAGAACTCACTCAGCGCTCATCTTGTCGCTGTCCCAGAGCATAACGGCCATATCCTCCTTGGACTTGACTTCGTCCATGGTGAGCAGAATGACGCAAGTCTCCTCGTAGACCGGGTTGAGATCGCCAAGGATGATTCGGGTGGAGTATAAGGGTTTACCGAATTTAGCATAGGCAAGAACGACGTAGGGGTCTGAGCTGCCATTGTTGTCTTGAGCAGAGAGACCCTCGCAGTGGTGGATCGTGACAAGGAAGACACCGATAGCCCGAGTGTCGCCCACAGCGGCACCGGAGAGCATCTCCTGAATGTTGAGAGTCATCGACTTGGGAACAGCTAATTCGGCAGTACCGGCAGCGATACCCATCTTGACGAAGGAAGAGATGAAAGGCAAATCAAGGATGTTGGGAAGAGCCTTTGACATGGGTATGGCGGAGACCTCTACCGCGGGAACACCGCAAAGCGCAAAGGTGAGGTTTCGAACGAAGGGAGGCTCAGGGATGAACTGGACTCGAAGTCGAACGACACCATAGATCTGCTCGACCTGGATCCAGATGGGGATCGGAATATGGAGCCAATCATACAAGCCAAGGAAGAACTCGATAAGAAGGTGAATATTCTTGGCTCGGAGGGAAGCGGCTTGTCCGGGAAGGGCGGCTAGTGGTCACAATGGGTTAGCAGGAGAAAGTGCAAACACAGCCGACGGGGTACGCACCATACGAGAAAGCGACCTCGAAGTTATAGTAGTCTCCAGCCTCGTCCTCTGTGATGTCCTTGCCAGCGGTGTCTTTTGTCTTGATGTTCTCATTGCCTTGATTGATCCATCCGGACTTGGGGTATCCCTCGTCTCCAGGCTGGTCGGGAAGGGCACGAATCGAGGTGATCCGAAGGGGGTTGGTACCTTGACCCAAGTCAGTGATTCGGACGGCGTCGACGAAACCGGGGAGCGATTGTTGCAGGATATCCTCGACCATGTCAGCGACGGAGATGAAAAGGGCGCTACAAGGGAAGTCAGCTGGACTGGCCTTTATTCGAATAGTAGGTTGCACTCACGGATCGACAAGACCCCAGATGAGCTTGATCAGACCGTTCAACCACTCGACACTCTCAGGGATAGGCGGGGAGAACGCCTCTCCCCTCTGTCGGCCCATGTCCTGTCTGACTCTTTCGACTTCCTTCTCGAGACCTCGCTCGACAAGGGACATACCAGTCATGAGTGCGAAACCGATGGTAGAACAGAGGATACTTCGCCAAATGAATTTCATGATCCCTGAACCGAAAGCAACGCTGATCCAGACGACGAAGAGACCGCCGGCGGTGCCGTATTGGAGCATTCGGAGTTTACCCAGCATGCCCTCGACGGAGACCGGAGCGGGAGGAGGGAATGCGTGGAAGAGGATGTTCGAGCCTTTCGTTGCGGGAGTAGTCGAATCGAAATCTATACCGAGGAGCCGTGTAAGAGACCAGATCGGCATTGTTTTCTTCAGAAAGAAACCCACTCACCTTTGGGATCAGCATCTTTGACGATAATCTCCGCCCCTGTGACGGGGTCTCGGACTCGTCTTTGACCCTTCTCGGCTTTTTGGAATCGCTCGGTAGGGCTGACTGCGGGTTGATGTACGCAATATAGCGTGTCACCGTCAGCTTTGACTAGGTTCGGACGAGGAATCCTCATCTACTCACGCTTGTTCGAGTTCATCTGATCCATGAGCCTCGCTTTCTCATTCGCGCCAGTGCCGGCGTTTGGCTCATCCTTCTTGGTTCGCTGAGTCTTGGCAGCGTTTGTGTTCTCGTCGGAACCAGCAGCCACCTGACCTTCTGGTGTTCCAGAGGGGATCCCATCGCCAGACTGGGGAACAGCCGGTCTCTCTGGGTTTTGATCTCTGTTAAGCTGGGCTCGTTCACGCTCTTCAGCTTCTTGTCGCCTTCGCTCGACGAGTTCGGCATAAGCCTTGGCTTCGTCTTCGTGAACTTTCTGGTCGGCCTTGTACGATTGCACGGTCGGGACGGGGTGGTTGGACGAGTAGCCTTGGCCGAAGACTCGGGAAGGCGGTGCAGGCGGTAGTTCCGGCAGGTCGGATGAGCCCGTCCTGGCGTGGGCGTGGTCGGGCGACGACATGTCGTTGCTGTGTGCTTGAGGTGTTTACGCTGGTACAGGCGGGGAAGGTAGGGGTTTGTCTGTATCTGCGTCTGCGTCTGAAGAAGGCGGCAGAGCGGAATGTGCAATAGGACCTGTAGTACCTGTAGTGCTGGTAGTGGTCGTGCCGTCGATCAAGCTCGGATCAAGAGGATAGAATATCTGTTTATCCTCGTCACCGGGTAAAGGTGTCAAGTCGACTAGAACGGGTTGAGAAGAGGCAGAGGTGAAAGTGCCGTTTAGGTGCATTTGGGTTTTGTCATCCACGCTTGAGGGCGAAGATGAGGATGATGATGAGTATGAGTGTGACAGGTCAGGGGATGATGACGTATGTGGGGTGTCCTCACCGTAGCTCATCTCGCACCGTAGCCTCGAAACGTCGTAGGGGAATATTACGTCAATAGCCGTAAAAGGTCCAGTAGGAAGCTTCAGGCCAAGCAAAGTGATGATACCTTGCTATGAATCAACGCGAGTGAATTGGGCGGAGTGTGTTCTGAAGATACAATGGAAGTTGGACTCTGCAACGACCGACGAAGGGTGCGCTCGGTATTTGTAGTCTCGCTCCATTCGCATTGCAAGACGACATGACATGCATTCGATGCAGCTGTTGATGGTCGTGACGCTATATCCTTAGTAAGGTGTAAAGGGCAAGTCAGTCACTAATGATATCAGCTGTGTATCTCTTGTGGTTCGAGCCCGTCCATGCATTGAATGCCCTTGATGAGCCCCGCCGTGTAATAAACAATCTCAAAGGACCAATGCACGGAACGACTATCACACGACAGGCATTGTGTTTCAAAAGCATCTTCCGATATCCGGTATGACGCTGAATTTGAGAAGTAGATACATCAACAGCTGAGTATGGGTCAAGACCAGCTACAACGAGGCAGGAAGGTAATATGGAATAAGAGATACTGTACAAATGAACGTTTAAAAACTTATGTATCGGACGAAGGACGACCAAGGATTCTACCTGCTGAGCATATTGGAAAGCCTTCAAATCTTACCTCCTCTACGCGATGTTGCCCCTTTTACCACCCAGCAAGAGCACTCATTTCCTCCGCTACCCCGTTGCCGATCCCACTCTCTGCCCGTTTCTTCTCGACCCAATCTTCCAACTTGTCTAAGCCCCCTTTACCCAAGCCCTTCCACTCGTGTTTCGCGATCGTCCCATACGACCTGTCAGACCCCCACGAGGTCGACATCAGAGTCGGTTCGTAGCCGTGCCACGAGACGTCTCGGACGGTGTGCTGGGAGCTATAATCTTCTCGAGCGCGAGGAGCCTGCCATGGTGGGTTTCCCTGTGTGCGCTCGTTGATGTGTATGGGCGCTGATGGGTCGGAGAAAGTTCCTGCACCCACGCCTGTGCCGGATTCGGAGCGGTGGCGGAGGGGGAGGGACTCTGCTCGGTTCAGGACTGCAAGAGAAACGGATTGTTCAAGTCAACGAGCTATCAGAGGAGGCGCACGATGACAGATGGAGGCAAGAGCCGTTGGCGTACCTTGCACGACTGAGAGGCAAGAACAGGCTCTTATGTTAGCGTCACTCCCAACGTCATATCAGAGCTTCTTAGCGTATGACTCACCCTGTCCATCAAGTGACCAGATATGAATCATACCGTCGGAACTGCCCAAACCCAACAAGGTATCAGCAAGAACAATTCTTCGGATATGACAGGGTCACGCCGCCAACTCACCTGCCAGAGTAGATGTAGCTCTGCCCAGTCGATTCTCGAGGACTGAAATGGCATCTGATCAAAGTTTTATGTACCGAATGGCCTCGGTAAGTCATCACCGAGCAGTCTTTCGGGTGAGCCCATCGCTTAGGGGGAGCGTATCTCATGTTACGGTCTATGAGGAGATACTTCCAATCAGCAAATGCCCTCATAGCAGACGTAGACTTTAAGAATCCCTTGAAGGCTGAAGACTCACAATCGAAATGGTCCTGCCCGTAGTAAGAAACAGCATCGCCCTCGTCCTCAAATTCGCTCCAACTTCGCATCTTCCTCAGATCATACAACCTAGCAGCCTGATCTTTCGAGTTGACCACAATGTATCGCCCGTCGCCCTTGGGAGCGGTGTACGTAATACCCTCTGTGGCGCCTACTAGTACGCCTGAGGGCGTCGAGGAGGACAGGGATCGACGATCCCAGATTTTCACGTAGCCGTCATCCGAGCCGGACACGAGGATATTGGTCGATGACTCGTCTGCAAAACAGACGGCGTTGACTAAATAGTTGCAGTACATGAGTGAGCCTCCATGCACTTGCATCACGACGAAATTCTGGATCAGCGGAAACCCCGTTCCTCTCACCATCATCGTTGTGACCGGTCACGCTAAGCGTTCGCCTTTCCGCATCGATGTCATAAACCATGATTTTCCCTCCATTTGCACCAGCCACGACCTCGCGACCGTCCGCCGAGAATCGTATACTCCAGATCTGGGAATACCAAAAGCAGAAAGGGTCAGCTGTCATCACCATAGCATTGATTGATTCACCAGCTTGAGAAGCTTACACCGATTCTCTCATATCCCCAAGGATCTCGTCCCGATCTCCTGCCGGAGAAATCGAGCTCGGTATGTTCTTGGTCGAACTCGTTGGTGTATACCATATGTACGTAAGGCGTGATTGAGGAATAGATCATCCTATTACGCATCACGTTAGAACGGGATGTCAGCAAGTGTCTCTACCCTATTCGAGATAATGCTGCGGTTCCGCTCACTTCTCTCCCTTTTTGTCGACATCGCAATCCGTCACAGTCCAGCTGCCGTCGACACCTTGCACAGTCTTGATGCTCTTCAGACTGCTATCCTCAGTCGGGTACCCTCTCCGTCCATTACCCCAACCCATCCACATTGCGTCATCCTCCTCTTCATCTTCATCCTCGTCTTCATAATCGCTCTCCCGATCTTCCACCTCTTCAGTAAGTACACGCTGCGGGCTAAGAGGCGGGTGACTAGGAGCACGGCGCCGACGGTGAGCTGAAGTGGATTTATGCGGTTTATCCATGGCGTAGAGATGGAGAGTGAAGTTTTGGGTAGCGGTGTCTGATGGCGCGAAGCGGTATTGACGAAGAGCGGTGTCAGTTTACGGGGAAGATAAATGCAGTCAGCGTTGCCTGTACTGATTGATGATTGATCAAGAGAAAGGAGTCTGGTCAAAGAGCTGTCAACGGAAATTTGGGTCTGCGTACTTACAGAAGATCGAATAATCCTCTTTGGCAAATTGACCGACGTAGGGGACGGCCGAGTATCGAGCAACTACGGTTCCAGGCGTATTCGGAATGGTCGCTCGGGAGTGATGCGGCTTTGCGGAGATTTGAATACGGCTTAGGATCAGCATCTGACAAATTGAAAATGAGGAGCTTCCCGAGAGATGGCTCACTCTTGCTGCCGGGCCGGTCCATCCTCCTAGTCGTCTTTCAGAATAATTCGGCCTCGGCCTTTTGTTATTTGAGCCTTTCGACGGTACTCGCCAATCACCGACTGGCCCAAATTCACCCGACTTCAGCAGCTCGACTCCCCTCGGATCAGGTTCCGTCTGAGGCTTCCACCACTTCTTCCTGTCCTCGAGCCGCTTCTTTGCGCGATCTTCCTCCGATACTTCTACCCCTCGATTCCCGGCTAGTCGTCGAAGGATCTCATCTACAGGTGCAGCGCCGCTGCGGGTCCTCGGCGCCGAGCTGCCGAACAGACGAGCTAGTAGTGCTGATCGAGCTTGGACGTCACCGCCGCCTGCGTTATTGATGATTGCGGCCAAATCGAGGAACGCCCGGCCGCTCCCATCATCCTCTTCAGCATTACCGACACCGTCGTTTTCGTCTTCATCGAGCAGTATGGCGTTTCCCAGATCTTCATCCGAGTTGCCCTCTTCCGCATAGTATTCTTCTTCGATATCATCTTCATCGATGTACTCATCGTCATCGTCATCGTCGTCTTCGTCCAAGATCATTCCATTACCGTCAAAGTAGACTTCGTAGCCTGCATCTTCGTGGATGACGCCATCGTCGTCGGCGTCGGGCTCGTCCACCCATTGATCTTCGTCCGATCCGCCCATTGCATCGTAAAACTCCTCCAGATCAGGGTGCAGATCGTCGCTCATGGTTGTCGCGGGCGTAGTAGAGAAGGTACGGCCGGTCAGCGACAGGTACAAGTCGACTACGGACACAGCTAGGTCGGAAATTTGCTCTCTGGATCTCTACGTCGTCTATACAACGCTGATAGATGGAAGCCGATCGAGGTCCCGAAGGGAGAGAGATAAAACCCCAACGTAGTGTGGTAAGGAGGGAGATAGGCCGTAAGTATCAGCGCACAAGCACGGCATCGGCCAGTGAACGATCGGACCAAATGACCTCCACCGTAACCTCCACTTATGCCCTATGCCACACTGGTCCGCCGGCCCCTTCAAGCCGAACTCATACCGGCGATCGCCGCTTTTTGTTCGGATCAAACGAGACAGAGTTAACCGGGCCATCGACAATCAAGGCGAGATACAGAGTGAAAGAAAGCATTATTGAATTGACCTGCATCGCATTTATCTCTCGTCCTGGTCGTATTCCTTCACCGTGATACCAAGATACTGATCAGACTTGCAAGGACCGATATCCCATCCGAACCCGAATAGAGAGAGCACGAGATCCTGAGCATCATGAAGACCTCACTTCGCACACTGGTCTCGCACATCCCTCGCACGGAATCGTATATCGTAGCATCCAAGAGGACTCCTTTCGGCGCGTATGGAGGAAAGTGAGTGACAAGCCATCGGAGGAAGATTACAGTCCCATGTACTATCGACTTCTCAAGGGGACCGGGGGCTGACGATGTGTTCGTTTCTTTTTTGCCAACTTGCAGACTCAAAGAGTTCAAGGCTTCCGAGCTGGGCGGAATAGCAGGTAAAGCTGCTCTGGCGGAGCTGCCGGCGGGCGTTGAGGTTGATCAGGTGTTCTTCGGGTGAGCACGCAGGTCAGCGCGATCTTGAGCGCGTTCACGTTCTTCAGTAAGCTCATGTGATGAAATTGACTGGGTGATGCAGCAACGTAACCCAATCGGATAACTCGACCGCCTACCTGTCCCGACATGTCGGGCATCTATCAGGCTTGGGTCCTACGGTTCCAGCTCTCACAATCAACAGGTAGGTGTGCAGCTATCGAATCAGCTTTTTCTGACCTGTTGAGCTGATAATCTCATGTTTAGATTGTGCGGGTCCGGCTTCCAGGCAGCCATCACGGCGGCTCAGCATATCTCCCTCGGTGAAGCAGAGGTCTGTCTGACCGGCGGCGCTGAAGCCATGAGCATGAGCCCGTACACCTTGTCTGGGCTATCTCGGTGAGTGATCCCGTCAGCTTTAAGCTGACCGAAGATCAGGAATCCACAGCTGACGCCATGCTTGTCAGATTCGGTACGCGGTACGGCATTGATCTTAAGCTCGAAGACTCGCTCGCCGCAGCTTTGGTCGACCAGAATCCGGGTGGCACCAAGACGCCAATGGGAGGTGAGCTGAATTGATGTATATCTACCAAGTAAGCAGCTCACGATCATTCGCACATAGTTACCGCCGAGAACCTCGCCAAGAAGTACGGGATCACCAGGGAAGACTGCGACAGTGAGTCTCCTGCGACAGTTTCCACATCTACCCGTTCCAGCTAACGGCTCGCCTCCCTTAGACTTTGCTTTGTTGTCGCAGCAGCGCTACGCGGAAGGACTGGCTGCGGGCGCCTTCACTGCCGAGCTCGTAATGATCCCTCTCAAACCAATCAAGGGTGTCCCGCAATCCCTCACAGCGGATGAGCACCCGAGGCCCCAGTCGACCATCGCTTCGCTGCAAAAGCTCCCTCCTGTATTCGTCAAAGAAACAGGTACGGTGACAGCCGGTAATGCTTCTGGGATTTGCGATGGAGCAGCAGCGAATATCGTGATGTCCGAAGCCAGCTTGGGGAAGTATGGCGTGAAGCCACTCGCTAGGATCGCGGCGTATGCGTGGAGTGCGTGCGAGCCTGAGATCATGGGGATTGGACCTGTAGTTGCTGTGAAGCAGGCTTTGGCCAAGGTAGGGAAGACTGTCGCAGACATGGACATCATCGAAGTCAACGAGGTAAGCAGCATATAATATCTCGCATGTCACTGGGCCCAGTACGGCAGGAAGTGTTCGGATGCTGAATCGATGATTCGGTCATGGGTCGTTCATAGGCATTCGCAGCGCAATGGCTAGCGGTACAGAAGGAGCTCGAGCTGCCATCGGAAAAGACAAACATGTTCGGCGGCGCTATCGCCGTTGGCCATCCGCTCGGAGCCAGTGGAGCTAGGTGAGTGTTGCGCCAATCTTGACAACAAGCAGTCACTTTACGTCTCAAGGCATGATACATCAAGAAATACATATTAATATTTCGATTGGGGAAATAGAATCCTCGCAAATCTCACGCACAACCTCCATCGACTTGACAAACAGTGGGCACTCGGTGCGGCTTGTATTGGCGGAGGACAAGGTATCGCGGTAGTTCTGGAACGCTGCTAAAGTACGAGTAGTCGACGATACTTTGAGTCTAATAGATGAACCGAAGCTTGTCGTCGCCATCATGTAAGGATATTGAAAGGTCTCGATATTGAGGAACATGATTTGGCTGGGACAATCACTCGTCGCTTTCCGAACTATACCACACAGCTCCTCGGCCATGGCAGCAGTGGAAGCGGTCATCAGATTCAAGACGACTCGAAGCTGATCTGAGGCGATGAGGTGACTCTTGCCACAAATAGAGAACGGGGACTGGTGCACAAGGTACAGACAGGTCCAAGCAGAGGTCGAGGAGGTCGCGGTCACGGCCACAAGTGCTAATTGCAGTCTGCCAAATTTCTTATTATATACAATGCACATTGCAAGCGTAGGAACGGGAGGCATGATATGGCATAACAAGGAGCCTCAAAGTACTATATGCGTTTACAACGATACCTATGCGGCTATGAGAGTGACTTCGGATCAAACCGATGATCATCGGATAGTGACAAAATAGATGGTGCAGATGCCTAGGTACCATGGGTACAGAATTGTAGAGGCTATATGCGTGTATGAGTAGATGCTATGGGGTGAGATTAATGTTTATATTGTATATCGATGTATGATACAATGCAGAAGGTACAACACAATTAATTATACTGATGCCAAGGAACAGGAGCGAGCAGGTCACGTGAAGATGTCTTGTTTCTTGTATAACACCTGGAATATGAGTGAAACCGAAAAGTCCCTTGAATCACCCTAGACCCCATCCGACCAAACAACCGCTTCCGAATTCCCCTAGATTGGCGTGAAACCCCTCAAACCAAAGAGCCGCATGCTCTTCTTCCTTTTCGGCGTACCAGGTTGGCTCTTCGGCCCTTCTTCGGATGGCCTGTCCTTCTCCCTACTCCTGCCGGATCGCATTTCGATAGTGCCATCACCGTCTACAAGGGAGACGCGGCTTTGAGACGTGGTGAGGGCTTCCCCTTCCGTGAATGCCGACGCAGAGGCGGATGTCGATCCGGCGGAACCTGAGCCAGAGTTAGAAGCTGACATTGGCGCCCCTAATGCGTCTTCCATAGAGGTGTAGCTGCCCCTGCTCTTCAGCGGAAGGAACGACATGGACCTTCTCAGACTCCCCCAGGTCGAAACAAGGGGTCTGTCCGGGTTGATAGCGCTGCCGACCGATTGTGAGGTAGACAAAGGGACGTTGCTCCCAATCGTTTCGAGCGGGGCGCCGTGAGGTGGGGGGATGAAGTATTCGATGACGCCGGTGGACTGTGCGGGTGCGGCTTCTTCAAGCGCCGTGTCCCGGCTGTAGATTCTGCGCTGCATTGACGGCGACTGATCAGACGCACTCTTATGGATCAATGGAGGAGGCGACATTGGCACCTTTTCCGTCGCTGCAAATTCGGCAAAAGGTTCTTCGTCTTCACCACCAAAGCGCTCGTATTTGGGCGATAAAGCTGGAGAGGCAGGTACACTCTTAGCTCGAAGGCCGCTGTATGGCCGAGACGGGAAGTTGGGGGTCGCGTGAACTTTGCTTTTCCTTTGTTCTTTGTGGTACGACTTGCTTCGAGGAGGAGCTGGCGGGGCGGCGGTGACGTGATTCTCGGTAGGCGGGATAGGCGGAGGCTCGCTGAAGCCAAAGTTGCGGAGCGAAGAAAGCGACCTCCGAGGCGTGATCATCGGCGAGAAGGAGGTGGCAGAGTTGGTCCTTGTATACTCTCGGCCGAGCGTGCCAAAGTCGGATTGATTGCCCATTGCCGTTGCGGATTCATCATCTCCCGAGTCGTTGTAACCTTTCATAGAACTGATCGATCCGCTGCGTCTGCGTTGAGCTGGCAAAGTACGGTATTTACCTCCAGATGACCGGGATGGTCGAAGCTCGATGACTGAACCTTTGACGTTGCCCGTGATGGCGATGTCGATCGACCCATGCCTCGAGGAGTCCAGGAAGCTACGTCTGCGGCGCAGCATGGTGGCATCCTTCATCGACAGCCTGCGGTGAAGCTCGGAAGAGGTGGTACCAGGTAGGAAGAGTGGGGTGTTCTGCATTTGAGCTTTGCTTCGGACGGTGGCACAAATGTCGGAAAACAAGTCTGACAGGCCCCGTTCGACCAACATACGCTGGTTGTTGGAGGCTCGACGAAGGAGTATTGTTCCAGGTTGGTGGCCTGGTGTTGTTCGCCGTTCGGGCGTGAAGCCAAATGTCGCTCTGATAGGGGAAATGAGCGGAGTAGCGGGTTTTGACGCTGGTACTACATTGAAGTCGGCAAGATTGGGCGTTTCGTCCGTCTCTGAAGGGGGACCAGCGAGCGTATGCCGTTTAGAAGGCTGAGGTATCGAGGATGTGGCCTCGTATTCATTCAAAAGAGCCGTCGACATCCTTCTCGCCCTAACGGGGAAGGGAGACACGCTTGCAGGTAACTCGAACGGAGGGACCATGCTTTCGTCTCGTGCTTCGCAGATGGCAGCAGACCAGATATCCTTCTCGGCCTCGCAAGATGCAGCAAGATCGAAGTTGTGCTCTCGAAGGGTAAGTCGGATAGAGTGCGGAAGAAAGCCTGGAGACGCCAATTGTCAGTACAAGATCTCATCCATACATGTCACTAGCAACCCACCTTCAGTGATATTGATCAGTTCAAACACTTCCAGAGGTAAGAAATGCCTCGCTTCGTAGGTCTTGTTTTTCTTCACTTTGGCGAGAATCAAGTAACCGCGATATAGGAACGCCGCGAGATACTTGACTTTGACAGGGGGTAGGAGTGGCGCAAGTGTAGGATGATGATGGAGAACGTCCAGAGACCCAATCAATCGACATGTGCCGAGAGAGCGGATAAACGTCGGCGTCAAGTTGGGATGAGGTTCCAGTCGGTCGAGGACTGTGGCGCTCTTGACTTCGGCGTCTTTCAGCCTTCTCGCTTCATCCGCTTCTTCTGCTACTCCTCTCATTGCGCCTAGCGCACGCTCGATGTCAACGCCCACATCGTAATCTTCTCCTTCAAAGCTCTTAGTGGCATCTTCTTCATCATCTGGACTCGAAGGTGATGCGGCGTCGAGAAGTTGACCAAGAAGTAGTGGATATCGGCAGATCCTTTGGATAGGCGTGATGAGGTAATCCTTGAAATGCAATCTTGATCGGTGGGGAATTCCAGGGGAAAAAGAAACATCCTCTAGTAGGGCTTTCAAAGTGCAAAAAGGTTGAGCATTGCTGATAATTGTGCAGCGCTTTTCGAAATTCTCGTAATCCACCCGATCGGAAATCTGTCGGACAAGGGTCGAAGCGATGATGGAGTCGGCGCAGAAGTCCTTGTACATACTGAAGTGGGCGATCTGAAGAGGAGTAAAGTCAGGTTCCATACCGACTGACGCAAGAGACGACTAGTGACGTGGACTCACGTTATCGACAAACAACCCCGCAAGCTTTCTCGCTGCCCTTTCAACCTTTTCCGATAATTTGACTTGTCCGTCTGACGGGTGTTGGTAGCCCAATCCATCCTCCTTGAGTACTTCCACCATCTTGCTCGCGAACGCCGAATGGAAAACAAGCAGTTCATCCGTGTTCCTCGCGATTGCCCTTGCTTGCCTTTCGGTGACTGATGGCAGAGCTGCGAGTTGAGGCAGGTAGACGTGTACTAGAGTCTTGAGGTCTTCGGCGTAGGCCACTTCAGTCTCAACAAGCTCCGTTAAAATCATTCTCCTCTTCTCGATCTGGCGGCGATGCTTGTCCAGCTTGGCTTCCCACTCGAGTGATCGCTGCAGTTGTACAGCTGATAAGGAGGAATCTTTGGTTTCGTCGTCGCCGCCGCCTCCCTCCTTGCCGCTCTTGGCGCTTCTGGACAATGAGGTGGTAGCAGACGAGAGAGGATGTTCTTTTGACGAAGATGGTGAGAACGCGGCGGCAGATTGAGAAGCAGAAGTATCGGTATTGGTCAATGAGGCGGATAATATCGACTGGCCGTCAACGACAATGTGACCGCCAGAGGGCATTCCTGGATCAGACGAGCTACTCTTGATTTCTAGAACGATTGGTTGATCGAGATCCAGTGAGCTGCCTCTTGGAGGTGGATCGTGGGGCATGACCATGTTTTCGGGTATCACTATCTCTACCGCTGCACCGTTTTGCAGAGCCGCGATATCTTGCAGGCCGAGCGTCGTTGCCATCGTCGTGTTATACAGTGTAGGCTCCAAGCTTGAACGTCGGGGGGCGACGGAGGGTGATACAGTAAGCTGTCCTCCACCTGCTGCTCCTCCTCCTCCACCACCGCCACCACTACCCCCGCCATCACCTGACGAGGCGAGTGGTCGGACTGTTGTGACAGTAGATACAGATTGTAAAGTATAGTCCGAACTGGCAGCGGGTTGTTGATATGCGAAAGGGAAGGTGGGCGGTTCAAATCTTTGCGCCACTTGATCTACCATGGCGGACCACAATGGTCCCGTGCCCGGTGGTTCAAATTCGCGGTCGACTGGAGCAGGTGCAGAGCCCAACGAGGCTCTTCGCTTCCGGAAGCCTCGGAAAGACTTGGAAGCTGGGATCGACTGCAGACGGGAATGCTCGTCTGTGGTGGCATCCGAAGTCGAGGCGGATTTGCGGTGTCTTCCAGGTTCGGCGGGATCAGGATGACTATGCGAAACAGTCACCGCACGTTTGCGGCCTATCCGAGACTCCGATGGCGTGAATATATCGCGAGATTGGGGATGTAGGATTGAGTGAGGCTGTGAATATCTTGACGAGGAAGAACGTGACATCGATGTCTTCCACTCGTCCGCCGAGCTCTCCTCTGCTTCTTCGTTTCCCCGCCTTTTTCTTCTCGGACGTCCGAGCGAGAAAGAAGAAGATGTCAAGGGAAGGTTGAACGCTCGTCCTTTGCCCTTGACATCATGTTTCGACGAAGTGCCGGTGTCAGGGTAGGATGAGAACAGAGGCTCATCCGCAGTGCCAGTCGGTATACTAAGTGGGGAAGGCCGAGGTCGTTCAGAGGGCGTACTTGCACCAGAGGATGGTGCGTAGTACTTTCTTGGAGCCGAACCTCCCGAGGCTGGAAAGTAAGAGCCAGGGATAGGAAGATAGGAAGAGATGGAAGACCGTCTGCTTGAACCGGCACATTCGCTGGGCGAGGGCGGATCCGCATTAGACGGGGCTGCTTGTGTTGCTGAGGTACCTGCTTCAGCTGGTGGAGACTCGCGTAACGAGGGAGTGGGAGCAACGGATTGAGGGATAGGTTCGAGAGTTGACATAGCCAGTGTCGATGGCGCTACGACAAGCAGGGGGTCCATTGTGACTGTTGAGATCGAAAATGGAAGTTTGGCGGTCCAGCTTCCAGTCCACTGCAGAAACATCATCAAGGTACCAAAAACGGGCGAACAGTGAGTAAATGCCGAAGAGACGTTTCCGAGGATAACAAAGGGGGTTCACGTAATAGATGCCGCCGATTTGACCAAGACGCCAGCAGTACAATGGAGAGATCGGACAAGAAAGGAGGGCATTTCATCCAAGATTCGTGGTGCCGGGTGTCGGAAAGTAACAGCATGAACCGGCATGCAGTGGAGGGGGGTTTATCGAGTTAATTGGAAGGATCAGCACACGTCCCGCGCGAAGCCAATGTCGTTTCAAACGAGTGTCAGAGGTGACAGAAAGGTAGAAATTAGAGTGACATACGATCTTGAAACAACCCTGATGTGGTTACTGGCTTGCAGGATATCCGCTTGAACGCCCTATGCGCCTAGAAGAGAACCAAGACGAGTGAACCAAAAAAGAAAGATGGCGGAGGCTGTGACGATATGTACAAAGCCGACTTTGTGAACGGTCCAAAATGATAACGGTGAAGAGTGCGGTAAACCTTGAAAGACAGGCGGGTCGGTTTTACGATTGTTTATCTATTTGAAACATGAGTCAGTTAGCCTAATGTTGATGTCAATCCTATCAGTTGGGCCAAATCGTAATTGTTTTCCGATGCGCCATAGATATCACCATGATGGATTAATGCAAGATGATGTCCGATGTCCAAGAAGTGGAGTCATCCAACGAAGCAGGCCAACCGTAAACACAGGGTACACAGGGTTGATCAAGGTGATATCAAAGGAATGGCAAACGAATCCTCAAATAGCCCGAACCAAGGAGCGCGGTATGACTCACCTCACCGAAGCATGATGACGATGGGATCAGCGACTCGAGCGAGCTCCGATGCCTCCCGTTCCTTCCGTTCCTTCCCTTGTCCGAGGTTTTGTAGTCCGATAAATGAAACGGAAAGACGATCCACGCCGATGGAGCCTAACGACTACCGGGTCCGAGCCGAAGATTAGACTGAGTTTGGCGGACAGGGGACTTTAGCGTCAAAGGATGCCTTTGATTGCGCGTGTCGATCAGCATATCACGAGGGCGTAGTATCGATAGGGAGCGATCTGACTGAAGGCTAGCGATGCATGTTATATGGGCTACTCACAATATCGATAGACCGCACTATTTCCTGATTGATTGTATGTGTTCCTTCGCCAGCACTTTCCAGATTATTGCGATCTTTCTTTCCGTTAAAGATCCTATGTGCAATGTGATTGCTGCCGTCGAGGACACCGTTGCCACTGGAAACGCTGATCTACGAGAAACGATCACGAAAAGGATGATGGCTTGCTTGCGACGGATGATGGGACGGACCGAGATAATCCGGGTATGTTGATCTCGGAAGGCTTGGCAAGGCTCGGCGTGGCTAACGGTGTCTGACCCGCTAAATGATTCACAGTCGTCCGGTGTTTTTCGATCCTGTCGATGTTATTGTACGAAATGAAGCCGATGCGATGCTATGGATTATTTGAATGATTATAGATGTCTGATGTCTAGCAGTCCGCGAAGTCGAGGGAATATGCGAGACACGGTTGTCCGGTACACGTTTTGAGGTTCGGGGAAAATGTAACCACCAAGAAAAGGAAAACAAGGCTGAACTAGCTAACGAGAGTAGGTAAGAAGGTTGGACGAGCCCGGCGATGATCGACGCCGATGCTGTTGGGAAGCAAGATCGTCGAGAATCACTGATAGTCGAGAAGAAATCAAATTGAACAAAGTGTGTACCATGAACGCTTTTGGCTGCCGCTGACAAGATTGATCGCATCGTTGACCTAATCATCTGCGACCTCACCGGTTTGCAGGTTACGAGTTTCTCGAAATACAGCTGTATTGCACAATCGTCCGGATTATGCAACTCTCAGGTCCAAACATCGCATTCCATATGACCGTGATGACCCAAATAAGTTATTGCTGTCGACGGTTGGTCAGGATAACCTACCCCATGACGGCACTAGCCTATTTAACTTCTCTCTTCTTGCCGAAAAACCTCCAGGACAGATCTTTCCCAGTTGAGGAATGGTCACTGCTGATTACGGTAAATGTAAGGGCTGACCAGCTTCCTAAAAATCTCCGAAGACGGGCACGAAGGAAGACGCTAACAATAGTTACATGGGAATTTGACAAGCGACAGCTGCGCAACGTCCGAATGCCAATCGAAGCCGGTTCTTCTTCAGATAGAACGTCCCGCGCTAGGGGCAGGATGGCATGACACAGCAGGAACGCAGCCTGAGAAAATCGCCTGATCACCTGAACTTGGCCTTCTGTGCAAACTATAGCCCCTGCTTTCTGGGATCGAGCGAACGTGTTAACGGGTAAGGTTCCCTGCGGCGAAGTCTCTCGTTCTTCCATAGGTCGTAAGCTGTTTTAAGATTGAAGTTGCGGAAATATGACATGAGGAATGCCGTCAAGAAATGAAGGATACATACGGCCGGTGTATGGAAAAATCCCAAACCAAATGAATTAGAGAAGAAGGCTGTGCTAGTACGACGTGCACCAATCATCAGATCAGGGCTAAAGTCACGTAACGCCTGACCGATAACCATCGTATGATCTTTTGTTGAGGTCAGCAAGGTCTCTGCGGGATCCCACACCCCAGCTGAGTGTCTTCTGGTCTCCGAAGAACTACTGCAACGAAAATACCCTCGCCACCCAAAAGCTGGCGCAGATCGCGCTGAGATACTGGCCTGGTGACGCTGCCGTCAGCAAGAGGGGTTTGTAGGTATGTGCACCTCTTTTGTTACGGAAATAGTCAAGTCCTTCGATCTTTCGCCCAACTGTACGCATCGGCCACTTCGGTAACAGGTTTCAGCCGCCGCCATGCTATCAACTACGCCAGAAGTCTTGAAGAAGCAGGATGTGTCTCTAGAGCAATAAGGGGAAAAGTCTTGGCCGATGACGTAGCGAGCTTTAATTCTCCGAAGGTTCCGGCGTTCCGCCACGGCAGTTGTAGGTGGAAGCGCTTTCGACAGGCTCAACCTTGAGGGGGATTACGCTACGGCTCACTACGGCTCAGGTCCAACAATTTAGGCGAAGTGGAGGTAGAGCTGCACGTGAGAGCACGCTCGTGGGCAGCGTCTCATCATCGGCATTGACCAGTCACATGTGAGCCGTACTTCCTCATCCTCTTTCATGCTACGGGCGTCGCATCGATTCATGCGATTCATATTTTGCGCAGAAATAAGCATGACTTCCTTCTCAGGTGCGGTGGCAGTCGGACATGTAATTTCGGATGACCGGAGAAGGGAAGAAGACCCTGACATACAATCCCGCAGCATCCTGCCTTCGATAGATCTATGGTTTCCCACATGGCTGAGTCTGTGTGAGTCTGGAAGAAGATTCTGGAGCGCAGAAGCCATTCAAGGCAATTCGATACGGTTCACTTCGTGCAGATCTCACAACCTGGCTAACCACCCGTGTACTACCTGCGCGATGTCGGGACCTTGCCATCCGTCAACCTCGACTCTCTTGCTAGGACCCCAGTCCCCATCACCCCACTTTCGATGTACTCCTGCTTTCAACATGTCCTTTCTTTGCTTGATAGCCTCTCGATACTCCTTTTCGGTATAATGAGAGATGTTCGTAGGGCGACCGTGAGACTTGGTCAGAACGTCGATGATGTCTTGACCAGTCGGGGCAAGGTCGTAGAGCTGGAACACCTTTCCGTCAAGATCCTCAGGTTTCAGTATGAGCTGAGTGACGGCGTAGCCAAAATACGGAAGGGTGCTGCACGTTGCCAACAGAATCAGAGGCATCAGCAGTCGCTACAAGGTTATAGACCGAGAAGCTCACTCACGTCAAGTGGATTGGCTTGTGCTGTGCATCCCGGAAGAAAGTGATGCTGTTGCCTCTGACATCGGTATTGACGACTCTGGTACATCCCGAGTACCTGTTGTCAGCCCAGCGACCAAGGATCGGCGAGCGAAGCACAGCACTCACTCCCACTTTGGATCGAACACGTAGTTGTCAAACAAGCCAGACAAGATGTTTACAGTCGGAACACCCAACTCCTTCGCTTTAGCAAACACCTGTTTCTTGATCTCCATGGCATCCGGTGCTGGTGCATCGGGTCCTTCGTTGTCCCAATCAAGATCAAACCCGGATGGGATCAGCAACTTGATCGTGGGAGACTCGCTCAGGACCTTGATGAGATGTGTTTGGGCAAGCCAGCCTTCGCGGGGCACGGCGGTTCTATTACCAGGACGAGGGGTGGGGATAGATTGGAGATTTGGGTCAGTCATTGCTGCTGCTTCCGTCCGGCACCAAGTGTCACCGATGGGTTCCTCTCCTCTCTTCAGTCAGCAGGACCACCTCCACTCACAACACCACATCGAGGCCATCTACCGCTTTCTTGTTCTTCTCTTCGCCCTGCTCGTCCAGCTGTACAGGTCTCGTCTCGACGCCCTCAGGAACACTTGAAAGATCCGAGCCTTCCCGATGAAGTACAACAAGCTTGACGTTGCCCCTGTCGTGCTCCTCGACCAGAGAATGGAGGAAATGAACGCCGACCTGGCCTGTGTGCGCGAGGAGACCGACCGATAATGGCATCGTAGGAGAGACCCAGCCCAGGTAGCGTGCGGTCGAAGTGATTAGGCTGAACACGAAAAGGAAGAAAGCCCTCATTTTGGCGTTGAGGGAAGTGACTTTAGCTCCAGCATGAACCGAATGCGCGCCGCGCTTATATGTATGACTCGGTTAAGCTTGCACCATCTACCAATACCGGCGCCGGCAATCCCGTGTAAGTGAGTGGATGATCGGCAATCTCCGATGCGCTTCGGACTAGTAGACATCCTCAAAGCATGACGGTCCTGTTTGCTCCTGTTGCGCCCATACCGCCAAACATTTCCGTTTGAACGGATGCGATAGGAGCATCCTTTTGTTGACACTGGCGATAACCCAAACCGAAAAGATGTAGCATGGACTGTATGGCAGTAACGCACCGAGGGTACTTTGACAGAATAAGGTTGTCTTAATCGGAGATCTCCATCTGGACAGTGATCGTTTTGGTTATCTGTGATGCATTTGCACTGATTTATATGTTTGAGCCATGATTATGATGCGATTGATTTCTGACTGGATTAAAATGCTACAAGAGATGTATTAAAGTACCATATTCTCTCTTCCTCTTCCGGATCCACAATACTCCATAACCGGGCAGTCTGTACTGCGTTGCACTACTCGAAACGGCCGTCCGCTTCCTGTTTACACGCTTACGCAGGAGCAATGGTAGCTTCCATTCGGAGCGTTTTGTCTGAGGGACCTCTGGTTGCTGGCGCCGGGTTGGTTCGTCGGAAGTAGACTCGCTTGCCCCACTTGTACGCTTCGGTACAAGCGAGATAGACCAAGATCATACCGAAAACGATTCCCCATTCCCACTTGAGTGAGCCGTGCAAGAAGACTTTGTCGTTGATGACGGGAATGTAGACGACGGGGAAGGTGGCCAGCATCAAGACGAGGACGGACCACAACAGGACCTTGTTGTCTCGGAGGTTGACCTGGCCGAGACCTTTGCTGAAGTGCTTGCACTCCAAAGCATGAATCATGAGGATGATGACTAGCGTGGCGAAACAGGTCGATCGAGCTTGGAAAACTGGATTACAGAGGTCCGAGTCGCCCTCGTTGCAATATCGACCGAGCTCCCCCGGGAAGTAACCCCAGAGCACGATGACAAAGTTGACCAAACTGAGAGCTCCCATCAATATGCCATAGAAAGCCAAATCAATGTAGAACTCGAGAGTGAAGATTTGGTGGAAGGACGTGGGAGGCTGCTCCATCGCGTCGACTGCGGTAGGCTCGAGACCAAGAGCAAGCGCAGGGGGGCCGGCCGCAAGGGTGTTACTGAAAATGACCACGAAGAAATTGCTAGTTAGCACTGTTAATACTCATGATCAATCAGACTTGAACTCACATCCAGAGAGCAGACACGGCAGACAAAGGGAACACCGACTGGTCGTTCTCATCCTTAAAAGCGAGACCGATCATAAGAACGATAATTTCGGCCAAGTTACCAGAGAGTAAATACAAGAGGAATTTGGCCAAGTTCTTGAAGACCGATCGACCTTTTCGGATGGCTCGGATGATGGTGCTGAAGTTGTCATCACTAAGAACAATTCGAGCGGATTGCTTGGCGACGTCTGATCCAGTTCCCATGCCGACACCGACGTCGGCTCGCTTGAGCGCAGGAGAGTCGTTGACACCGTCACCAGTCATCACAGTCTTCTGGCCTCGTCGGTGGATCGCGTCAACCATTCGGACCTAGCATTAACAGGGGTAGAAGTCAGCTTTCGTCCTACAACGACGCAGATCCCCGAGCTTACCTTGGTCTCGGGGGCACATCGAGCGACAACCAACGGAAGTTCAGGCAGGGCGTCGACTTGCTCGTCACTGAGCGCGTCGAATTGTTGACCCGTCATGACAGCCTCTTTACCGTAAGACTTCTCGAGAATACCAATGTTGAGCGCGATCGCAGTGGCAGTGGCGGGGTGGTCACCAGTCAACATTCGAGGAGTGATGCCGGCTCGAAGACAGTCGGCAACGGCACCGGGCGATTCCTTCCGGGGAGGGTCATAGATACCCGCGAGACCGAGGAACGTGAAGTCGTTTTCAAAAGTCTCTCGGTCCATGCTTCGGACTTCGTCGAGAGCGGAGATAGGCAGCTTCTTGCCACAGAGGGCAAGAACTCGAAGACCCTGCGCGGCGAGAGCATCGACTTTGACCATGATGTTCTTTTGGACCTCGTCGGTCAACGGTTCGCCCTGTACGCGAGTGCACCTTTCAAAAACTCGCTCAATGGCACCCTTGAGAAGACACTGAACGTGGGCGTCTCGACCGTTGTCAGGAACGAACTTGTAAGCGATGGACATTCGCTTGACGGTGGAGTCAAAGGGGTGTTCGACGATCTGCTCATAATGGCCCTGAGTACCGGCGACGAGAGGTCGACCGCTGTGACCGGAACGAGCAGACTCGACTCGGGTGAGAGAATGTTTGACGTGAGTCAAGAAAGGTTTGCCGTGTCCGAGCTTGTGAGCGGCGACTTGGAGAGCGATTTCGGTAGGGTCACCGTTGGCCTCCCACTGGCTGTCACTGTCGGTGGGCCGAGAGAGAGTAGCCTGGTTGCAGAGTGAAGCACAGAGTGCCAAGTCTCGGAGACCATACTCGAGTTCATCAGGCTGAACGACCAGCTCCAGAGACTCTACTTCTCGATCCTCCGGGTCTACGTCATCGCCAGAATCCTGTCGTTGAGGCTTCCTCTTCAAGTCCAGCACTTCGCCGCCGGCGGAAATCTCGGTTCGGTCCGCCTGCACAGAGCCTCGAGGATAGAATGGGTCAGAGCCGGTCTCGAAGCTGTAAGCTTGACCTCGCTTGCTGTTCAAGGGTGCTTTTTCGTTGGATCGGTAGTCGAGAGCAGGTACCCAGAATTTTCGCACAACCATTCGTCCGACCGTCAACGTGCCGGTCTGTCGCATCAGACAGATCAGCTATTACTCCTCGTGATCCCCCTTCGATCTGACCATTACTCACCTTGTCGGAACAGACATTCTCTACACCCGCCAGAGCTTCGATGGCATCCATTCGCCTGACCAGAGCATGTCGCTGCGCGAGGTCGGTGGATGCTCGAGCGAGGGTAAGACTGACGACGGCGATGAGGGACGCGGGCAAGATCGAGACCGCGGCAGCGACGGCGTAAGTCGCAACGGAAAGAGGGACATCCTTGAAGCCGGTGGAAGCAACGACGATGAAAGCAATGAGGAGAGCGCAGCCCAAGAGGAAGTAGGCAAGCTTGTTGAGTCTAAGTTTATCGTTAGTAGCAATCGCTTGATGAATAGCAGTATGGATCGCTCACTTAATCTGAAGGGGAGTCGTATCGGCGACACCGAGAACGACCTTGCACTTGTACCAAAAAGCGGCGAAACCCGTCTCTGTCTGCTTAGCCTTGGATTCGAGCGCTTGGGCGATTTTACCGATTTCGGTACCCATACCAGTGGAGGTGATGATGACTCGGGCTCGACCTTTGGTGACCTGAGCACCGGAGAAGACCATGGAGAGTCGGTCTCTACATTGCGATGTTAGCAACGGAACATTGTCAAATGGCTTACTTCGCAATTACTCACCCGACAGGACAATCCTCTTCGTCGATGGGCTCAGACTGCTTGGCCACAGGCATACTTTCGCCGGTCAAAAACGCTTCGTCACATTCCAAGTTGCTGCAGTGGCCGTCGAGGACTCGACCATCGGCGGGTACGATATCACCGTTCTTGAGCAAAACCAAGTCTCCTGGTACGACTTCCTCGACGGCGATGATTTTGGTTGACTGCTCACGGCCTCCGTCGTGTCGGATTACAGTCGCTTGAGGTGCGCCAACCGACTCCAGACTGGCTACGGTCTATGTAACGTAACAGGTTTAAGCTCCCGTTATCAGATCCCGTCACAACTCAAGTCGACGACGCCACTTACTTTTTCAGCTTGCCATTCGGTGATTGCTCCTACAGTGACGTTGAGGATGACCAAAGCCGCAATGACACCACCACTGATCCAGTCCATGGTACCAAAAGATACCGCCATGGCGGCGACTGCAAGAGGAAAAAACGGGCTTTGTCAGTTCATCTGTGCAATTTTCTCGTCGATCGTCATCACGACTTACTGAGAATGACCGTCATGGCATTTCCGACCTGTCTAGCCACGATCTTGAAGATACTAGGCTTCTTGGGTGGTTTAAGCCGGTTGGGACCATATTGTTGAAGTCGGTTCTTAGCTTCCGATTCTGAGAGTCCTTTGTTGGCATCACCGCTCAGTGCGTCCAGCACTTTGCTGGAAGGCGTGGTGTGAGGTTTGAAGGGGAGGGATTGGGACACCTGGGTTGTACCCGTGTCTGCTCGAGGGAGAGATTTCTCATTGTTGTTGGCTGTCGTTGGTGTTTGTTGTTTCTCTGTCGCCATGGTATGATATGTTCTGCTTGGCTATATGCTATGTCAGTATTCAACTGTTGATGTTGTCGATGATGAGAAAGAAAAGAACAGAGGGCGACACCCTCTTCATCGCGATCGGTGCTTATACATATACATGTTCGGCCATAGGTCAGGTTCATCGTCATGAAGGATTTTTTTGCCTTCGGTCCGGAATATGCCAAGAAGCCAAGAAATGTTTTAACGTGAAATACTACTGCTTCGCATACATATCTAGACTGTACAACGAGACCAACGCCTCCTCATCATCATCACCGCATCGTGGTTCGAACGTTTGTCTCAGATGCTTCGCCGTGGCTCGACAGCACCAAATCTCGACCATACCGACCCACTTCAGGGACATGTTTTGATAGATAAGCCCCGTTTCTATCCGCCGTCTTGGCATTTTGTCGTGCAGTTGTACGATGGGGCTGGACATTCGACAAACGGTGAACTCCACCTATTCGATGGCCGGGCTTTACCGGATGATACGGGCATTACCCCGATCTATGGCTTGGCATCAAGCAGAAGGAAGAGCAGGTGGGGAAGCGTTGATGGGTCCGCAGCTGCTAACGAGGCTTACGATATGCATGAAAGCAACCCGCAAGATTACCAGTCGCGGAACCCCCGGGCGTCGCTCCGATTGGCATGCGGCAGATGCAGAAGGGGATGACGTTGGTCGAAAGTTAAGGGAACGCCAAGGAAGTCTTGTTCTTGGCTCTTTTTTGGATCAGAAGCGGAGGTCGGCGAAGGAGAGCGGCGTCTTCCGTATCCTCCGTTCTATTCTTGCATTCTTACGGTATCAGTCTCAGCATTTTAGCACAGCATTTATCAGGCTGGATCGGCCATTTGACATCCGCCGGAGCCGAAGCATCGGCGAAGCAGTGACAGCAAGCATAAACAGAGCTATGCGGGTGTTGACCAGCTCATCTCAACACAAGAATTACATCTCGGCTACTCGGTTAGCAGACCTAGTTCGTCATCTTGCTTCAGTACTTTACAGACTTATGATGTCGGATCAACCTGAAAGTGGGCCATCGCGTCCTTTGGGCTCATCACCGCCGCGGCCGACCGGAAACAATGGGCCGAGCTTCCGCGAGGCATCCTTTGATGAGACAAGGAGCCCCAGCAACAGTGGAGATAAGGGCAAGCGCCGAGCGGATGGCGTCCAGAGGCCCAAAAATTTGCAGGCTTGTGATAGGTGCCGTACCAAGGTGAGTGCGATGGATGTCATCACAGTACGGATCCGCTGACAAGCTGACAACGATTCTGCAGAAAACCAAGTGAGTGAAGGTCATCCCGTGCCAGCACAAAGAGCCTGTACCGACGCGGATCGGCCGTCAGATGCGAGCCCTTAGGATCAAGCCGAGATGTGTGTCAGGCATGCAACACGGCGTCCTTGACTTGTACCTTCGACATGCCTCTTACCGCATCACGTACCAAGCGGATCCGGCGAGGTTTAGTTCAACCTCACTCGACGCCGACTGGTTCGACCTCGAGGCCCTCTCAGGTCCACCTATATGACGATGCCGATGAAGAGGACGACCCTGAAATATATGGAAGGAGCGTAAATTCAGAAGTCAGGCAAGTCTCGCCACCCAGGGCCCTACGGCCAAGGCGCAGCCTCGGTCTAGCTGCAGCGAGGCCGTCTTCGTTCAGAAGAGAGGGTATGTGTGTCGACCGCACGTATATATACGTCTAGCACGCTCTGACGCACTGTTCTACAGGTCCGACGGCCATGTCATACATCGTCCACTCCACCCCCACCTTGCCAATCGCCTATCTTATGGAATATGATCAAGACCACAACTGGTCCATGCGGATATCTCCTCCGAATACGGGAGACGGATTTATGATGATCACCACCGAGGCTCAGCCCCCACCATCACCTGATCCGCCTGTACATGTGATCGAGGCGCTTCACTCACCGAGCTGGCCTGAACTTGTCAGCCGGCTCGTGGAGACGTATCTGGCTCATGTCAGTCCGCTGATACCGATAGTCACAAGGGGTGATGTGGGGGAAGCGCATGCAACGCTTTGTCACGCCATGGCGGCCGTGGCGGCTGCGAGGCGGAACTGTCCAAAGGAAATCTTCGATTGTCTAAGCTTTGTGGTTCAACAAGAAATGCTGGAGCAGGGTATGTCTCCCTTTTGCCACAATGTCGAATAGTGACTTCCGCTGATGTGACTACATACAGACACTCTGAGCGATCCAACTAGGCAAAATGTCCAGACTCTACTAGTGACGTGCTTGCTGGACGAGCTTGCAATACAACCGGGATCTGTAGCTGCAGAAAACGTAGCGAGGAACCGATTAGCGGCCGCTATACGAATGGTAAGTCTTGCTCGCTCTGTCCGGCGGGATGAAACTTGTCGCGCTAACTTCCTGCAGGCCCAGGACTTATCAATGGACCGCCCAGATCCCGATAGCGATCATGCCGGAGATGATCTGCGGATCTGGCAATGCGCTATCGTGATAGATCAGTGGTAAGCAGAGCCCACCTACAGACCAGAGATCACTCGCGCTGATTCCATAACCTACTATACAGGAACGCGACGCGAACAGGCGCCCGCCCAATCATTCCGTACAGCACACTAACCGAGCTTGACTCCGTGACGGACTCAAGGAACAGCGAGAACCCCTTCTTTACCAACCTCGTCTCTCTGTCCTTGATCCTCGCCCAGCTGCTCGCCAGAGTGTACGGCCCGGACGGGGTCAAGAAGACCAAGAATGAAGAGCTCAACGGGATACGGGACAAGTTGAAGAAATGGAAAGAAGATTTGGGCTCGAGTTTGAAGTTCAATGGGATTTGGTCAGGCCTACCAGCGGGTAAGCCTATCACCTTGGCGGGCAGGAAATGAGCTAAACATGGCATATCAGGCCTCTTGCATCTTTTGCATACAACCGTATTGATCCTGCTATACCGCCCATTCATGCGATGGTCATTCATCTGTCCTCCTCACCTCGACCTATCGCTTGACATACCAGCTTGGATGGAGATCAATCCTGCCGCTCATCAAGTTCTGGAATGGGCAACAAATCAAGACGAGCTGGCGGATCTGCTCTTCTTCGGGCCTTACGCACTGTCGCTTTCAGGCTTGGTACAGTACCATTCGTACGCCAGGAGGAGGGAATGGGACGGAGTCGTTATGCTTGAGAAATTCAATCGGGACGGAGTGGAGCGATGGATCAACGGGATGGGCTCAGGCCACCTTCCGGTCCAGAGAGCGGTATGTCCGCTTGACATGTGTCGCATGGGAGCTGCTGTACTGACCCCAGCACGTGGATTACTCTAGCAACTATCAGTGATCTCACTCCTATACGCTGCGGCTCAAAGTACCGCAAGCACAGGCAAGACGTCCTTCGATTCTCTCACAATGCCACGAGGTCTGAATCCCACGCCCGGTGTCCTCAACCGCCTGCCGGAAACTTCCATCCAAGGCGTCACTTTTCTTCGAGACCCGACGCATCCGCAGGGTGGTGTCCTCGTTGCTACACAGAAAGCCGCGAGGGAGATCAAAGATCTACCGCCTGGAACCGTTATTATCGGCGGTCCGCCACCACCCGATGAGGAACCCAACGATAACTCGCTGCCCGGAGTATCACTAGCTTCTACAGGAGCAGGTGGAGGTGCTCAATCTGTAATGGGCGGCTACGATGCTTTGGCGTCTTCGGACGGGCCCGGCACGTCAGCCGGAGGTGCAGACGGAAGGGTCAACATGTCAACGCCCGATTGGGAGGCACTCGTTACAGCCTTCAACTACCCTAACATGGAAGCAATGCCTGAGAGCCTAGTGCCACTCCAGTAGCTGTAGCTGATCAAGGGGTACACGACATGCAAAGCAACACTAAATCTATGCATGTCAAGCCCAAATCGTTCTTTTTTTGATCAAGTCTATCTGGCACTGAGTACTCCGTCATTCCTGCAACTACAAAGTATATCTGAATTCAAGCCTCTCCTTATCGGTCTTGTCCTGATATGCAGCCACGCTGGGTACAACCGGTACATCCGTATGGCCCTCTTCGACAAATTTCTCCTCGTTGCCCTGCTGCTGAACCTGGATAGGCTTGGCCTCTGGCAGGCTTGTAGCCGCCAGGGTGTCTCGTCGCTTGTTTTCGGCGATGTAGAGGTATCGTAGAACCACTGAGGCGACCGACGCGAAAACCATGCAGACTATCACAGCGATCCAGGTGGATCGATACTTGATCGGCTTCTCTTCGGAGAACACGAGGCTGGGCGATATGAATCTCAGCGAAGACTCCCAAAGAATGTAGGCAGAAACATAAACTCACTAGGAAGCCGCGATATTGCCCACGTTGTAGCCAACAAAGATGAAACCAGACGTGACACCCTAAGAAGCGAAATTATCAGCTACCGCTTGGTCATCTTGATCATAATGACTCACCTTCTTGGTAGCCCCTGCCGTGTTGGCCGTCGCGAGCGAAAGAAGAAGCTATGACATGAAGCGTCAGGGTCAACGTCGCATTGGAAGATCAGGTACATTGTGCAGACATACCACATAAGGAGCCCCGAAAGACGCAACGAGGTAGTAGCCAATCAGAGGTCCGGCTGTAGGGTGCCACGGTGCGAGCCAGCTATAACAGAGCCGCGGATGAGCGAAGTGTTCACCTGCCTTTGCGAACCAACACTTACATGACGAGTGCACCAACAACGACAGGAATACAACTGGCCGGGAGCAGCTGCGAGAAACAAGACTCGTCAGTGATGTGACCGCACGCCAACAAGATGACTAAACACCCACCAATGTTCTAATATTCTTGTACTTGTCAGCGAAATAAGAGAAAAAGGCAATCGTGATCACGGTCACGAAGCCACCGGGAATGAGAAGAGCGTTCGACTGGATAGACGTGTATCCGAAACCGGAGATGATCCTGGCACCAAAAGCGGTAACGGAGCCGTTGCAGATGTAGATCGCGGCGCCCATCAAGAGGTAGATCCACGTTTTGATGTCCTTGACAGCTTCGACCAGTTGATAAGGCTTGATAGACTGCTGCGAGCCGCCGAACGGGTTTTCCTCGAATCGTCGAATCAAGATCAACTTCTCTTCCTCGTTGAAGAATCGCCCAGGGCGCAAAGGGGTGTCGGGCATGAGGAACCAGATGACGAAGCCCCAGAAGATGGTGAGTGATCCGCAGAAGTAGTACATCGATTTCCATGGGTGGGTGCCGCCAGTCTTGCCAAGACCGATGTTCACCATCGCGGAGAACATGCTGAATACCTGGTAGATGAAGGATTCTGATCAGCATACATCTCGGTTTATAAATACTGGTAGACCCTGTTGTTCAACTTACTCCAGTAGCTGAATAGAACACGCCGATTCTCTTGGCTTGTTCTTGAGGCTTCCACCAAAGTGCGCAGACGGCCACAAAGGCCGGTGAAACTGCGGATTCGGTGAAACCAAGAATGACTCGCTGAGCGACAAAGCCAGGATAGTTGTGGCATACAACTGTGAGGATACAGACCAATCCCCAGATGACGACGCAAACGGACGCGGCCTTGGCAAGAGGGACTCGGGCGAAAAGTAGACCCATTGGCAGAACCTACGCATAAGCATATGGAGACCAACGTCAGCAGGCAGCTCGTCCAGCGGAGGTCTCTGCATGGACTCACGGCAACGATGTAGCCATAGTAGAAGGCCGCGGTGGCGGTACTATATCTGGTTGTGTAAGTCACACCATTGATCGTCCTGGTCAGATCCTGCAGGAAAAAAATGTAAGGAAACGATCAGCTGAGGCCACTCATCGATACGTAACAAGTGATTGGAAGCTCACAAGGTCCTTGAGGATACCATAAACAGCTGCAGTACCAAGCACACTCTTGTCATAGTATTGCAAGCCATACGTGACAAGCATGATCGGCAAGAGGATTATGTCGATCTTGCGAACGACTCGCCTCTCGGCCTCCCGCAGACGAGCAATCTCTGCATCGGTCTGCGTCGTCGTCGTCGAAGAAGCTACGCTCATCGTGCTGAGGGTTTTCGTTTCAGCTGCCACAGATGGTCTGACTTGGGTCGCTTCGGATGATGATGATTCGTTAGGTTTTGCCGCTGGCGCTGGGTTAACTCTGGCTGGCCGCTAGACTCGACGATCGGTCTTCGATCCTTTATGTATCTGTCGGAGGGCCACGAACGGTACGCCGATGAACGTCTCGCTCTCGTTGATCTGATGAATGAGATCTCTGTAATTTGATATCGTTGGCGTTGTTTTGCAAAGTAAAATATGAAGCATGCATCGAACAGATTGCGCTATTGCGGATGCGAATCGTACTTTTCGGATCTCGAGACGGATGAGAACGTTGGCTCCGCGGTATTTTGCTTTGGTGGGGAAAGCTAGTTACGATCTCAGGCACGTAATAGAAGATCTCACGTTACAAGCGGCTACAATCAAGTCCTTACCCGTGACATGCTTAAGACGATCGGATCTCGGAGCTGAGTTGGGATTTCAAAGGAATGGCTTAGTGGCGGACCTGGACCTGATTCTTACATGCGAAAAATGGTAACATTTATGCGTGATCGTCACTTCGGACTTCATCTTTTCACGCAAGGTCTTCCGAAGCTCGCGTCATCGGGCCTTCTCAAGCCACAATGTGGGCGGGTGCTGAGAGAACATGCATCGTGGGCAAGGTGAGGTGTCAAGCATGTCCGAAGAGGGTCATGACGGTTTCCGGTACCTTCGAGGTGCGCCCTCGGTGGTGGGAAGAAGTCCTGTCTGAGCTGAATAACCTCACAAAGGATAAAAAAGGCCATTGACGGCACCCTTGCTCAATCGTGTCTCTATATCACCAATATTATCGATATCGAGCCTCTTCTCCACCGGTATTATACGACTACTTATCCGACCGATACCGCTGATTCTCACACACTAGTCATGGCCATCTCATACCCTATCCCAAAGTGGGACCGACCCCAGCCCACATCATATGATCTCGACTGGGCTGAGCTGACCGAGCTACCGCTCGACATCTTCGACACGCCTGAGGGAAGAGACGAGCTTGTTCGACGAGTGAAGCATGCTTTGGAGGAAGATGACCTCGGCTTTTGGTCCGTGACCAACACCGGATTCAGCGAAGAAGAGATCGAGCATCAATTTGCGCTAGCGCAAGCGTTCTACAACCTGCCCTTGGAAGAGAGGAAATCTAACAGCATTGATGCTGCAAACGGAGGCTACCTTGGTTATCGAGCGGTGAGTTGGGCGGAATGGAATGCCTTCCGAGTTGTAGAGCCTATAAACCAGGCTTCATGCTAATTCGAGGTGACTATACCTAGGCTTACGAACGAACGATCAATGGCACCGACGTACTGGACAACATGGAACTGCTCAACATCCCAAAGTACACCAAAGACTTTGCCGACACACCCCGACATGAGATCATCAAAGCCCACGAGGCGGCAGTGTCAGACTTCCACCGTCGATGCTGGTACGATGTCGCTCGAAAGCTGTTCGTGCTGTTCGCTCTGGCATTGGAACTGCCTGAGAACTATTTTGTTGAGAGGCACGACTACGAAAAGTCCTCCCAAGATCACCTTCGATACGTGCGTGCTCTCCATACATGCCATCGGAGGGGTCACAAGCTGACTGCGATGCTTTTACAGATGATGTACCATCCTCGTTCGGAGGAAGACGATGCCAAATGCAACAATTTATGGTCATGGGCTCACACGGACTACGGCTCCCTCACTCTGCTCTTCTCGCAAACCGTCTCTGGCCTTCAAGTCAAGTTTGCAGACGGCACATACCGAGACATCAAGCCCAAGAAGGGATCAATCGTCGTTAATGTCGCTGATACTCTCAGCTTCATGACCAAAGGTGTGTGACAGGCTTTGTTCGAACCGAATGTAGATTGTAAGCTGATATTCATTGCCTGATAGGGTATTTGAGAAGCACGATCCACCGAGTCACTCGACCTCCGCCTGATCAGGCTCACATTCAGTAAGTATTTCTGAATACACTTCACGAGTACGGAATCATCTTGTTGACTTTCTTCGTAGCCGAATTGGTGTCCTGTATGGTTGTCGCCCCAACGACGACGTCAAAGTGGTGCCAGCGCCTTCTCCTCTGCTCGATCGATTGGGTTATCTGACAGCGGAAGATAAAGCTGTCGATGAGGCCACAGCAGTCACTGCTGGCGGTGAGTTGATGTGTCCCATGAACGGGGAATGTAAGCTCTGGTTTGCTGATGCTGATGCACCCAATTCTCAGAATACGTTGCTGCTCGTGTCAAAGCTGTGCATGGTGGGCAGACATATGGTAACGCTCCGGGAACCAAATTCAAGCACGGTAATCTGGAGATCCTGGAGAACTTTGGTGACATCAAGGATGGTTCAAAGGCTTCGATCTAGCGGATCATAAGGACTCGAGGACATGGATGCTTTCTCATGATATCAATCCTTTGTATATATGAGTAATTGTGTATCTAGCTTCAAGTAACGACACCATGAGACCGCTCTGTACCTACAGTACATCCCCTGTGCAAGGTCATATGTATAGCTTGTGCCGGACCGGATATGGCCGATGGCCAGTGGGCAATGACATAAGGTACTGTATGTGTGTAGATCTGTATCTAGAGTAGCGGTTGACAGAATCTCTCGATCACTTTCCCTCGCCAACGATTTATAGACCTCTTTGCCTTACAACCTGTGATAATAGTCATTGGAAAGACCACTCAATACCATCCAACCAGGATCACTCACTCACTCGGACTTTCCGATCGCCGGTGCTTGATGAGCTTCGATACCCCTTCTCTTGGTAGATACCCATCATGGCCCCACCTTCGTACGAGTCCTACGAGACAATCAGTCGTCGTTCTACTGTTTTCAGTGAGCCTAAGTGCCATTTCAGAAAAGTCGTGTTGCCCTGCAGTTCGCTGCCCTTGAGCTGATGTTCTGAATTTCACTAAAGGCACAAAAGGTGTCGTGTGCTCATCTCAACCTCTCGCGTCAGAAGCTGGGCTGCTAATCCTCCGGAATGGAGGCAATGCAGCAGATGCTGCTATAGCCATGGCTGCCGCTCTGAACGTAGTAGAGGTGTGTGCCCTGAGACTCCTTATGCATTTCACGTACTGAGCACTCATACCGTGTCTTCAGCCATGTAATACGGGCATAGGAGGAGATGTGTTTGCCCTCTTCTACTCGACTTCAACCCGTCGCGTTCACGCTATCAACGGCTCCGGCCGCTCGCCAGGCGCTTTAACACTTGACAAAGTTCGAGAAGCTGGAGTGCAAGGAATCAAGCTCCCGCCAGATTGCGTGCACGCAGCTACTGTCCCAGGGGCTGCTGCTGCATGGTGCGATATAGTGGATAAATGGGGCAGCGGGAAGCAAAGCTTGGACCAGATCTTAGAGGTGAGCACACCAGCCTTACTATCTCGGCTTGACACCTAGGGCGGATACTCGACTCACCGGCAGATATTGCTATCTCCTCTTAGCCAGCTATAACCCTCGCGGAAGACGGTTTTGTCGTACACCCGCAAGCGGCATACGAATGGGGAACCTGCGAATCCTTCCT
Source organism: Kwoniella sp. CBS 9459 (assembly GCA_036428585.1). Classification (NCBI taxonomy): domain Eukaryota; kingdom Fungi; phylum Basidiomycota; class Tremellomycetes; order Tremellales; family Cryptococcaceae; genus Kwoniella; species Kwoniella sp. CBS 9459. The sequence goes on along the minus strand of CP144065.1, from coordinate 3,983,795 downwards.
CCAAAAACAAGCTTCCGGTTCAGACTATCCCTTTCTCATCGATGGACAAGCACCCAAGGCTGGAGAGTACTTCAGTAATCCCGCTCTTGGGAAGACTTTCAGGACAATGGGCAAAGAGGGCAAGGATGGGTTCTATAAAGGCCGGATTGCCAATGCGATCGTTGAAGGTGAGTGCGAAAAGCATGATGGACGATCACCGGCACTGACGGGTGTGTTGGCAGAGCTCCAAAGAAGAGGGAGTTTGATGACCCTCGACGACCTAGCATTGCACTCGACAGAATTCCTAGACCCCATCTCATACACTTATGGACCCGAGAAACTCACGGTTCATGAGTGCCCTCCTAACGGTCAAGGCTTGGCTGCCCTCATAGCGCTCGGGATCGTTGATTCGCTAAGGGAAGACCACGTTGTCGACGTGGAGAGTCTGGAGGAAGGGAGTGCCGAGTGGTTCCATACCCTCATGTAAGCGATACTCAAGCCCTATGCGAAGTCAGAAGCGCTGATACCGAGAACAGAGAGGCTATGAGGCTCGCCTTTGCCGATGCTCATGCTTTTATCGCCGATCCCAAGTTTTCAGATGTACCAGTCGAAACACTATTGTCCAAGGTGAGACTGAAATCTCACACGAACGGGTCTTCAGAATCCATCACTGATAGCTCGTACAGAGTTACTTGAGAGAGCGGGCAAAGTTGTTCGATCCCAACAGGGCGGTGGCCCAATATCATCAAGGAAGACCAATGCCTTCCAGCGACACCGTGTACTTCACAGCTGCGGATCCGGAAGGCAATGCTATATCAAGTGAGCCGTTCCGCAAGAGTACGGTCCGCAATGAGGTGAACGCTGATATATGGCTCTGATCACATGTAGTCATCAACAGCAACTACCTTGGGTTTGGAAGCGGTATCGTACCTGCGGGTTGCGGATTCAGTATTCAGAACAGAGGCATGGGATTCACTCTGCAAGAGGGTCACCCCAATACCCTTGAAGGCGGGAAGAGGCCATACCATACCATCATCCGTGAGTCGTCTGATACACCTACTGAAAAGGCAGTTCCGTTGCTGACTTTTTACAAAACAGCTGCCATGGTCACCCAAGGAGATGAGCTATATATGTCGTTTGGCGTGATGGGCGGGGTGATGCAACCACAGGGACACTTGCAAACCTTCTTGTGAGTGTATACTGTGCCAGTCTCCTCCCAGTCGGCTGCTGATCACAACCTCAGAAATGTTATACACCGAGGACATCACGCCCAAGCCGCCCTCGACGCCAAGCGGTTCTGTATTGGCGGCCTTGGACAGTACACTACGACCATACCGTACTACAACGACCATGTCTGTCTGGAACATGGTATCGATGAAGCGGTGATCGAGAAGCTCAAGGCGATGGGCCACAATGTCAAGGTTGTGAAAGGCTTGGAGCAAGTGGTGTTTGGCAAAGGCCAGATCATCTTACGCACGATTGACCAGAGGACAGGCAAAAGGATCTGGGCGGCAGGAAGTGATCCGAGAGGCGATGGCTGCGCGCTACCTCAAATCTAGGGCACAGAGTACCTGGATCACTACACACATGATACCGTTCTTATACAACGAATGCATTGTACCAGCAGAGACAGAGCCAGAAATCGAAGCTTTCACTTTGAGATCTGAGCAAGCTTTACCAACGCCTGTTCGAGATCCGCGATGAGATCGTTGGGATCCTCGATACCGATACTGAATCTGACCAGACTCCTGTCTACTGTTGGGTCACTCATCGCTCTCCACTCGACCAGACTCTCGACACCTCCAAGACTCGTCGCGTGATGGAACAGATGAAGCAGCGATGGGAATCGTTTGGCTATTTCTGGCGACTTGAAGGTTATTGCGAAGACAGGTCCATGACCTTTGGGCATCTGCTTTTCGAGCCATGATGTCGACTCTTGCTGAGACGAGTGGAAGACGCGAGTGATGAGGTCCGAACTCGCCTTCGTTTCCGCAAGCCATGTCACGATCTGCTGTGCGTTCTGGCTTTGTCGCGTGACTCGAAGCTCGAGCGTGCGCAGACTCCTGATGGTCAACCATCCCTCGAGATTACCCATGACGTTGCCCATGTTCATCCTGTCGTGCCAGAGCCCGGTCCACCACTCATCCTTTTTCACAGCAAGCACGCCAGCCAACATATCGCTGTGACCGCCAAAGTACTTGGTGCCGGAATGCATGATGATATCGGCGCCCAGAGCGAACGGATCTTGAAGTGGAGGAGGCGCAAAAGTTGAGTCCACCAACAGGAATGCGCCTCGGCTGTGTGCCTTTTCAGCGTAGAAAGCAATGTCTACAGCTTCGCCAGAGGGATTGCGAGGGGTCTCAATATGGATGATATCCCCTGGCCCTAGGGCCTCGGCGGGGCAGTCCAAGGGAAGCTGCTTCAGCCCTGAGAGACGGGTGTGGATGTTGAGCACCTCGTAGGAGCCATGATAGCCTGCCCCATTCGACACGCGTTTTGGGTTGAAGTAGGTCTGAGCGGATCACACGTGTCATTAGTCCTGCAGCTTCGAGATCTATCAGGCAACTCACATAAGCCGCAAAGATAGCGGCGAGGCCAGAGCTATAACACAGTGCTCTGCCCCCGAGCACTTCGGACAGAATGGCTTCGGCGCGTGTAGTGTTCGGTGCAGTCTCCCTCGAGTACAGGTGACCTTCTAAGGAGGATAGCTACAGAGTATGCGGTCAGTGGCAAATCAAGTTCCCGGATGTGCTAATGAGCACGTACCCCGAGATCTCTTGCTTCCTGCAATTTGCTAGGATCGCGGGAATATCGGAACGTCGTACTGACATGCATGGGCGGAGCGACATCCTGCGTCTCCTCGCGTAAGGAAGGGAGGATCGCGTTGAGCGCATCGTCCGCGTGGATTAAGCGCGTAGACACTGATCTGCTTGGTCCGGCCATCGTCGTTACAGACATGCGATCGAATTGAGCAAGAGAATGATCGAACTCCTGGGAACCGTCATTCGTGATCTTCTTCCTATATACGTCCGACCAGCCGGCGAAATCCGGTCATCCAACCGGCAATCCCAAACACATGTAGCGCAAGACGGTCCTCCACCCCGCCTATAACAACATCAGTGAGCGAATCCCACAAGCTGTATGCGATCAATGCTACATCAGTATATGACTTGCACAGATAGGTATGAATGTGTGAAGAGCGAGACAACATGTAGCAATGCATGGCCGCGCCAGAAATGTCGTCAATTATAGCGAAGCATATAGATGCTCGAATCCATCCGGCCCTTTGTATCCTTAAAATTCTGACCTATCTCTGCACTAATCATCCTCAAAGGCGCTGTCGCGGGATACACTAACCCATTATAAAGCTTATCCGATAGTCCTGGATCGTCTGTATCTAGTGTTTCTACTGCTTGGCGGGCTTGTCGACCTTGTCAGGAATGAAGAACCACCAAACGGCCTGCACCATCCTAAACCCGGCTAATACTCCCAAAGCACCACCCTGATCGATTTTGTCAACGAGAGCTCGCGATACGAACGCCCCAAAGAATACGGCGAAGCCACCTGCTATTCGAATATCTCGTGAAGGTACGCCTCGGAATGCGAATAGGAGGGGATCGTTGAAAATCTCAACCCACTGTAAAAGTCAAAGTCGACGAAGAGGTTGCGTTGATCAGCTCAATATTTGCGACGGTATCTCAGCTTGGCACGAGGCCCAGAATGATGGCTCACAGTAGTGGTCAACACGACTGTCGTGTTCATGGGACTGGCGACCCTCTGCGATGAATGCCGTTAGTCGTCTTCAAATTGCCGTTCCGTTGTACGATCAGTCGTGCGATTCAACTCACTTTGCCCACGATGCCTTGTATACCCATGGTGGCCGAGAGGAAAGCCAGAGCGGCCATCCCTAGTGGAGTCCGCCATGATGGTTCACCTCGACTCCTGCACAGGGGGTGGTGAGGAGAGGGTTAGTACGAAATTCAGGAATGCACTAGACATATCCGGTAGCGCAATCGCGTGGAGATGGGCCATGCACTCACGAGGCTATCCCTGATTCTCCAGAGTAATGAGCGGTCAATGCTCCCGCCATGGCTAGCAACGCCTGGATGAAAGTCGCGAGCACCAGCCACGTCCTCCTTCTCGCTCCAATTTTATCGCCCAATCTACCCAGACTCGTTCCCAGCCAGAACGATATTAGACTCGTCAGAGCTTGTTGATCCGGCTTCTGGAAGCCATACGTCCTCTCTCCGACAGGCGCAAAAGTTCGAGCGATTGCCAGACCCAATTGCGCGATATTACCCGTCTGGAAGCCGCACCAGATGTAACATGCTGTAAAGGACGGCGAGGATGTCAGACCTGTCAGGAAACAGGCGTATATTGAGATCCAGTTGGTGTCACCCGGAGCATTGATGGCGGCCTGACTCCTGCTTATGATGCTCCGATGAAAGGGCTCCTTCTGGGTAGGTGAGGGCGCCAAGGAAGAAGAAGCAGAGTCCTTGGAGGCTTGAGGAGCGGTGGTAGGAAGGGTGGACTCGGCGGCCATGTTGATCCGGTGAAACCAGCGGTTTACGCGATAGTATGTGGTAGTTGTAGTCCTGTCCAAGGTAGAGACGGGAGCGCGAGAGCGTATTCACAGGGAGATTCAAGCGTTTCTGCCTATCGAATAGTCAGTCAGAACAAACCCAACGGTGAAAGGAAGTTCGAACATGGCGATGATAAGCCTGATCGTTGGGGAGGAGCTCAACTTTTGGTTCACCAGCCGGCCGGCCGGGATAGACGGGCGAGTCGAATTTGATTTGTTTTGATTTTCATTTGCCCTCTGATTAGGAAGAACTCTAATGACGAGCCTAATAATTGTAAGCCCTGCATTTATCTTTCGTAACCTTTGGCTAGCTGATTACACCAAAATTAGTAATGGTTTTGTCATACGGCACATTAGCGGGCTGGGGCTGTTAGTGACGTGCTCTGACGATCATCTGCCTTGCTACGAATAACGTCGTTCTTTGGACTTGACTGCCTAGACTCGTGCATTGAAAGGATTCACGGCATTGGTATGCATCTATTTATCAGGCAACTCGCGTGCCAATTGAACTCGCACGCCCGCTACTCTAGAGCAGGTAGGCCTTCTGTTAAAGGGGGCTCAGTCTCAGGATCGTCGTCGCCCTGTGTCCCATACTGTCCTTCGTCCTGCCGTATCGATATATAGCTATTATTCACCTCTGCGTACGTCTCTGCGCCAATCCCACCTAACAAGCAGACGAACCCGATCCCAGCTACTGTCGCTAAGAATGCAAATGAAGCCTGAGAAGCAACCGTATATGCTCGAACGGCGATTTTCTGCACGTCCGGGTCGAGGCGACGTAGGTATGAGATAGACGACCGGATCGCCCTGATGGTCTTCTTGGAATGGGGACCGGTGATGGTGCTGATCAGTTGGTGCTGAAGCACATTCTGAAACACGGCCTGCGAGCCTGAGATACCGATGACGCTTCCTAGCGATCGAATCAAGAATACCATTGAGCTTGCAGCAGCGTGATCTAGCGGTGAACGCACTTCATCAGCCGGTTGTCACTCGCAAAACATGTCACTTTTCCGACTTACCTGAGCCGGCGCTGTCCAAAATGTTCATCAAACTCGAGATGAAACAAATTCCCATCCCGAAATGGACCCAGAGAAGGTGTATACCGAACGCCCAATCCCCCTTTGCACTGTTGTCTTGCAGACTGAGCGAGAGGAGGGCCAGCGTGCCTCCGAAGAGTATGAAGGCTCCCAGTCTTTGTGACAGGTATGCCTTCGATCTGTAGCGATGAAGGAATATGCCTGTGAGGACGGACCCAATCGGAGCCGCCAAAGTTGGAAACAGCAGTCTACGTGACGCGACGGCGGCGCTTGTCAAGAGCGTCGTTTGGAAGAAGAGAGGGATGAGGTATAACGACTAGAGTACAACCAATATTTCGGTCAGCAACCATCTCAAAACAACGGATGGTGATGGATCACTCACGCCGGTGATCGCCATTGAGCCGAAAAAGTTCAGCCCAACCAACGAAGCCATGTGCCTATTGGCCAGAAGCTTCAAGGGCAATACAGGTAAAGGAACGTTCTTCTCATGTCGGAAGAACACCGCACAGAAGAGAACGACCAGAGCCAGCAGAGCAGGGACCCATGGACTGTTCCAAGGAATCTCGTCACCTCCTAGATTGACGACGACCATCAAGATGGTGATTGCAGTCATCTGTGTTGCACAAGTCAGACCCCTGAACGATTTCATTTCGACCACCAGAAAGTCGCAACTTTGGCTCAACTCACCAGAAGCAAACTACCGATGTAGTCGATATCCGAAACGGACAACGTCGTTTTCTCTCCAGCTCTCAGTTCCTGTATTTTGGGCCGTACTTTGGACAGGAAGACCGTTATAGCGAACAGTCCGAGAGGTACGGGGAAGAAATAAGCGAATCGCCATCCGATCGAGTCCGCTAAGAACCCTCCCAATGACGCCCCTAACGCTCCACCCAGCTGTGGTATCGAAGTCAGCTATTTGGACGGATGATGGGCCGGTGTGGTCGGCAGAGACCTCACTTACCCCGTAAATGGTGTTGTTGAAGCCTTGGTAGAGCGGTCGCAGTCTGAACGGCAGGATGTCCCAAGTACACGCTTGTGCAGCAGTGATCAGGCCGGCGCCTGGAAACGAGCACGGGTTAGTCAGCGTTGAATGGAAGCCCAGGGTAAATTGCGAGCTGGATACTAACCTCCGATACCACAGAATACTCGAGCCGCGATCATCTGGCCTAACGACTGACTAAGCCCGCATGCCAGGCATCCCAGGCTGAATACTGAGACCGCGAAAACGAAGACGATGGTCCTTCCAAACAGATCCGAAGCTCGTCCGTATAACTGAGAGCAGGACAAGCTTGTCAATCAGCCACGATTCCTCCTTAAGACATGATTGTCAGGAAACGCACAGGTGATAAAGCGGTTGACACAATCATGTAAGACGTAGCCACCCAAGCGATGTTATCGCTCGCGTTGAAGTCGGCTCCGATAGATGACTGAGTCGACGCCGCGATGGTACTCTCGAAAGCAGCAATGAACGTGTTGGAAAGTAGAGCTAGTCGCGCATAGTTGTAAGCTAGACTATACACTGCTCAGCCAGCATTGAGTGGGCTCACCTGGTAAAACTAAGAAGTAATCTAGTCTGCTCATAAATCCCGCTTCTTCCCTCCTCGCTCTCGCTTTCCTCAAAAGAGCCCTCCGCTCAGACATGGTTGCTGAAGTGGGCCGCTTGGATGATCTGAGACGTTCACGCTAGGCTGTGTTTCCGATAGCTGCTGACCTTTAAATCCCTCCGTACTTGCTGATCTACGGTTGAAGAAGAAGTTGAGAGATCGATTCTTTTGGAAGTTAAGGCCAGCAGTCCACTGGGAGTGATGACGATGAAGGCGAGTTATGGGTCGTCCAGGATCATAACGTATAGCATCGGCAATCGCAGTCATGCATGTTCACCTCTAAAAGTCGTGATCAACCAATACTGCTCGACAAATAATGGCGTAAGATCGTTTGCCCTGCGCGTAAGTCAAGTCGTTTGTATAATGATTGATTTTTGGCAAAGGCAAGGCAAGGCAACCAAGCCAGGCGGTGGCGCCTGTTTAGTCGGTATCACTTCGGTAGCAAATTATGGAAGAGAAACGAGACGAGACTCGGAAAATCATCACTGGTGCGGTCTGTGCAGACGAGGTACGGCTAAGAGGTAACGCTGTTGCGGTATATGGGAGACAGGATCTCATCTTACCTTACACCGTTGGGGTCTTAGTCTGACGCATCATTTGGTGGTGGCTGCTGCGTGCGCCTGCTGCGTCCCTGAGTAGCGGGACGCTAGCAGCCGACCGTAGCTCGCTCCTCGAAGGAGACATAAGCACTGATGGAATTTTGATTGTTGGATTGCGATCTGTACGGATTGATGAGAGATGAGATGCGAATGGTGCAAGAGCACGACATCGAAATTGTTAATTGCTGTAAAGCGCACGGACATCTCCGCCCGTGTTGATGATTGATCACGAGCTCAGGGAAAGCAGCTTCCGATCAAGGGACTTGATAAGATCGTCATCATTTCTGCGACACTTCCGGATGTCGAAAATGATCCGAGGTCCGGCCAATGGAGCCAAGGCAGAGCTGCAGCGCACGGCTTCGGTCCCGGTACTTGGACAAAGCTTGAATAAGTCAGTCGACTAGGAATCATTTGTCATTGACCCCATCACAACATCGCCAAACCTCCACCTCGCCCGTCATGTCCAAGAATTTCACGCTTGATGGCCTGTTCTCGGTCAGAGGTCTCCACGTACTGATCACAGGCGCAGGCACGGGTATAGGTGGGTGATCATGCGAAAAGATTGATGAGGGTGGATCGCTGATGCCTGGTGTAGGCCTGTATATGGCCAAAGGATTCGCTGCGAATGGAGCCATCGTCCATATCGTCGGAAGGAGGCAAGGCAAGCTTGAAGAGGCGAAAGAGACTCTTCTTCAAATCAACCCGGAGGCACAAATCCATGTGTGCGTAGGCTATGATCAACCGAATCCTCCCATGCGGTTTGCTGATCAAAAGGAATGCAGACATGCCGCAGATATTTCTGACAGAGCAGCTGTTACAGAGTTGGTGCCGTCCTTGACCGCTCTCGACGTGCTCGTTAATTGCGCAGGGATAGTCTTGCCCGATCCACCGTGCACTCATCTTACTCCGCTACCGGAGCTTCAAGCGGCTCTACTTGCTTCTCCAGAAGATACATGGGCAAAGACGTTCTCGGTCAACGTTGAATCCGTCTTCTTCCTCTCGGTATCGGTACTCCACTTGCTCGCGAAATCAGCCAATGGTGGACGGATCATCAACGTATCTTCGATCGGCTCAATGATGTCAGATCCCAACACCCACCAGCCGGCTTACCAATCATCAAAGGCAGCGGTCAACCATCTCACTCGACTGTTAGCGAGCAAGTTCAGAGATCACGGTATAAGGGTGAACGCGATCTCGCCAGGCTACTTCCCGTCTCAGATGCAAGACGCGAGTAATCCAAAGAGCATGTTGGCTCGGGCGAAAGAGCTTGTACCTGTGAAACGAGGTGGGGAGGAAGAAGACGCTGCAGGTACCGCTATCTACCTCGCCAGTAGAGCAGGAAGCTACGTCAACGGGGAGATCATCGTGCTGGGCGGCGGTAGGGAATGGGCATGATCTGGTAGTATTAGTTATGCGATGTATGTCTGTTCTTCAGTGACCTGGTCCGTCGATAGCGTAATGGTGTAGACTTTCAGCCCTACGTCGTCGGGTCCTTGAAGATGACACGCTGCCGGACTGCGAGCTTTTCTTCGTCACCCTGCTGTAACAAAGAGTGGCACAATAGCTTGAGCTTTTCAAATCCAGTCGACTTTCGGACGAATCGACATTGGACATTTGTATCCGAAATAATGGTAACATCGGAAATGACCCACCATGTCGTAATCCGAGATCTGAATTTCGTGATCGTGCTACGGTACACGCTTTTGGCAGCGCACGGACCTGTTGCAACATCCCTAAGCACGCTGCTTATCGTATGCTCAACTGGCCTTGCGTATATACCGTATCACCTCATCTGTGCAAGACGTTGCTCATTTGCCCTTGCCTTCCGAACTTAACGCCGGTAGCGACTACAACTACGACTTTCTCTTAGTAGGTGGTCAGCTCCGAGGCGAGGTCACCGCGGAATGCCGGTCAGGTTCAGGCACCGGATGCCCTTGGCAGGCCCAGCCTGGCCTGCCGTTTGCGATGAATTTGTGTGAGTTACTCTACTCGCGGTATGAGACCTGCTCCTGTCGGCATGTCCAGCGACTTGAGAAGTGTTGGTAATGTTCGGCATTCTTACCGACTGTGTTGTATGTATCCATTCTGAGAACAAAGATAGACCAAAAATGCTCTGGACATATCGGCTGCAATTACTACCTCTGACCGTATCTTTCGCGGTCGCCCTGCCGAATCAGCTCGTCTTCCGCCCCGACAAATCGCTCCTCTCCAAGGGAGCTGAGATTGACGCTTGGGCACTCAATCCTTCGGGAGATGCGGCAGTGATTAGAGTCGCTCAGTCCGACGGGAGGTGAGCGCATGGCCTGGTCAGTGGATTGTCTGATACAGAGCTCATAACAGAATACAGCTCAGGACACAACCTACATCTACTCGCCATCAACGCACAGTACACTGTCCCATCTGTGAACTACGGGCCGACCGACCCCAGAGCTCTGTATACGTTCATATCAGACGACTCATTCGTGACGCTCTCACCGTCCAGTGAAGCTGAAGAAGATGTATGGGAACTGGCGATCCAAACACTCAACTATACCACGACTCCCCCGGCCACAGAACCTTCAGCTTCCGAGCCCAAAATCTTGCGACGAGTCGAGTTCCCTCCACACGGCCGGCCCGAGCAGCTGGTCTATGCCTCTCAGACATCTACGCTTGCTGCGGTGATCGAGATTGACACACCAAAGTACCAAACAAGTGGTCTTGTCCTTCTACCCCTAAGTCTTGATGCTCTTGATGTTCATGTTCAAGGGACAGGGGATTTGGAAGGAACGGACCTGGCTGCGTCAGGAATAGTGAGTACAGAGCAGGAACCCGACCACCCTTGCTGATGCTGATATACTCGAGGGTAGGTGTTCCGCGATCTAGTGACCAACGGAACACACCTAATCTTCACAGCGGCATCTCAGAGTTCAGGATCTTCGGCAGAACAAAGCGACGTATGTCCATGTTTCAGTGCTGTTCTCCATACTGTTTGATTGCTGACCGCAGCGTCGTGATCAGCTGTGGATCCTCGACCTTACCAACAAGAACAAGAACAAACCACTGGGAGTGTTCCGCTGGCAACCTGGGGTATCGTTGCGAGCTCCTGCTTTTGGCGTAGGCGGCACTCTGGCTTGGCTCGCTCAGGGGAAGGATGGCAAAGTCCAGCCTTGGATACATGATGGCGAGGTGGACTACCCTGTCAAACTGAAGAACTCTGCGTTATCCCCTGAAACGATTATCGTAAGTCGATCCCACGTTATACAGCTCCCAAATGCAAGCTGAAGAGTTCAATTCTGCAGTGGGCCAAGAACGGCGAAGCGCTATACCTGCTCGCAGCTCATGGCGACGGCCAGAAATCCCTCTATCACATCTTCACCCCTTCTCCCAAATCACCAGCCATCGAGCCCGTCCGTATCCCTTCGAACGGGACGATCACCTCTGCCATTCACGTGGGCATAACACCGCTCGATCACGCTCACTTGATCGGAGTCAAGGAGGATGCTTCCAAGGGAGAAGGAAAAGAGCATTGGGTCATCAGTCATTCACCTCACGAAGACCCCACGTACAACTATGAGAATATCAGGTTGACACACTTTACGGACTAGCCGGCTTATCCGACATGTATCATGTCGTCGTGGATCTATTGTAATTGCCTTTTATGTTACTAGTGTTCCAAGGCTCAGCTCGGATCCGCAAGGCGGAAGTCGTCGTTTCCATTACATTATTCATGCATACAAGAGGTATCCTCTAAGCCAGTGTACTACAGTACCGCGCACGCACGTGTGGCGTCAGGCAGAGCTGCACGAGTCTGTGTTGCTATACATCTACCCTCGTAGTCTCCAGTAAGATGCGACGTATCTGACAGCGAGTCTCACTGTCACCCAGTGCTCATGAGCCGCCGATCCAAGTTAAGGCCTCGCGTACCGAATGAATGACTGCAACGCATCCAACGCCAGCGGTCGCTCACGGCTCACGCCAGATCACCTCGTACACCTGACATCCACTTCCGAGTAAGAACGCCCAACTGCCCCAGAATGTCGATAGGCCGGATTGGTATACCGCTCCGCTGGAGGAAGAGTAGCCTAAGGCCCCACAAAGGGTGAAGCCTATCGCGCCTATCAGGTTCCAAACGCCGACTACTCGTTTGATATTACACAGTCCGTCGACAAAGCGGCAGGGTTCAAGTCGTACATCAGCGTTACCTTCCGACCCATGATCCAATATGACGTTTATGGCGGAAGTGGTAGAGCAAGACAAGTGGCGATTAGCGCAAATCACTCACCCCACCATCCGATTTCCGTCATATTAGGCAACCACCATTTCTTCTGCACTTCGAGCATGAGAATCAATGAGGAGATGATGAAACCTGTTCCGCCGACGACTGAGAGGTTCGCCATAAGTAGGGGATGACAGGCAAAGCAGAGGAAATGTCAGGATGTCTTCCGAAGTAAGACACATTCACCTGCACATTGTTTGGGAGAGATCTACCAGTGAGGTCGCAGACGGTTGTTCTCACTCACCTTGAGGAGTCCAGAAGAAGACGTGGATGATGGCTGTCGATCCCTCACCGTCTGCGAAGCCAGCTATCACACCTGGCAGCCCGGTCCTGTTTTCAAGGCACGCCCGAAGATCAGTCAGCTACCCTGGGCGCTAGACCCCAATTAGACCAGAGGCCGGGTCAGAAGGGGAAGTGATAGGAAAGCTAGGACTTGCAAGGTTGAGATCCAGAATATCGTTGCAGCTACAAGCTGTATGAACGCCTAAAAGCATACCACTAGTCAGCCCCGAGGTTCTTGGGAATGCTCAAATCCTTTCGAGATCTTTTGTGGTAGATGAAGCTTGTAAGAGAGAGTCCTTGTCGAGTGGTGTCGTGTTTAGGCAGACCACGAGCCCACTTACAGCCAGATAGCCCATATCATGCCACAGAGGTTTTCCCCACCAGATAAACCCTCTTGCTCCAGCAGGCCAAACAGCTTCGTCACTCTCATCCGCTTTACCACCACCGTGCTCAACCCCTGCTGCTCTCGTCATGCTCGAGTTTGAAGAAGGTGTATGCTCCCCTGTGACGAGGGAGTGGGACTGGACGTGGGTGATATCATGCTTGATATCTTCGGTCGCCCACGGAGTGTGCGATGGTATTCGGCGACGATGATGAAGGACCTGACCTAGCGCTGTGCCAAAGTTGATCTCTCGGCCACTAGATGTGCGATAGAATAAGCTTCACGTTTGCTCGAACTGATTCACGATCACCTTTACACAGCCACAGAAAAGATCTGCGTAAGGGCGCATGTCATACTTCCACTTACCGATCAAGTGCTTCGACCACTCCCAAATATGCTCCTATCTCAAAGATGCTGCCTCCCAAGAACGCTGTAGCAGCAGCAGTCCTTGTGAAGGCTGTTGTATCCAGCTCCGGTCGGATGATGGGGAACCACACGAGGTAGCCTATAGAGAAGATGGTCAGCCAAGATCTCGATCATAGCCCAACACCAAGGGTAGACCATGTCGATTATGCAATTTAGGTAGGCCCGTTCCAGAAAATCAATATACTCACCATTCACCACCCATACCGCCGAGCCCAGTGTGAAGGCCACTGCTAGCCAAAATGAGATATCCGCCTTCAGGTGAGGTTTGAATTTCGTCTCCTCAGCTTTTAGCCTCCCATAGGCGACTCTCTCCATCTTTTCCACTTCTTTCCCTTTTCCCTTCTCCACATCGAGTGGTCCAGCTTGCGGAACGGTAGACGAAGGTCCTATGTAATGTACTTTCGACACCTTTGGCGAATAACGACCTTTTCTAGCTCGTCGGGATGACCACGACCATCGTTTCTGTACCCCTGTCCGGTGGCCATCGCTCGTGTCTGAAGTAGCGGTATGAGGATCGGCGAAAGTGAGATGGGTCGGCGTGAAGAATGGGTGAGGCGACCGATGTTTCTGTAATACTATCGTCGGTTTCGAGGCTGTCGATGCCATAGTCAACGTCGGCTAATCTGGCTTTTCGATGGTACTTGATTACGGCCAGCTGATCTTACTATGTTGAGCCAGTATTAAGTGATGATAAGAGCACGATGAGCGACGATGTGCAGTCTTCTACATCAATGACCGCTTGAACTCTCAGTCTATTATAGGATTCTCATTGCGCTTTGTGAGCCATGACTTTGGGACGTCATCCGTAACGCTCAAGCCTCAACTCGCCCTTTACCGTCATTGGAACCGCTGGAAACGTCGAACGTTGGAAAATAGTTCAAAAATAGACATGTTCATCATCACACGTACTGCGAGCGTCAACAATGGTAATACGGTGTTGTGCCTGATTCATCATTACCCCACCACGTGTTCAGGGTCTTCAGAAAGAGTCCCCTCCGCACGGAATGATCGACTTCTCGGCATTCACGCTCGGCACCGCACCGGGTGGTAAGGTAAAGGTGGACGCGTTTGTTTTTCTGCGTTCTTGTTGTTCTGAATCCATCGAAGGCGATCGTATCAATTGTTATGGATCGTCTCGTGTTTCGTATAGATCTACCATACTTCCTTCTACATATCGACTCTGGATTTTTCACACTTCATCCATACTTGTTGTATTCCACGCTCACTTCGATTTCGTTCACTCCCTCTGCCACCTGTCTTCGCATCCCATTGCTTCTAGATCCTGGAGATCCGATTTCGCCGACAAACCCTTTCCGCACGACACGCACAGACCGCAACGACAGCTTGGCTTGACGCCCGGATCAACATCGACTGGACCCTTCCTTTGAGAACTATCAACGCTGATACTGGTATCCGCACCCATCAAACAGTATACAGCATCACCGCATTACATCACACTCAGTCAACTTATACACCTTCGTTGGTCCATCCTTTGAACGTCGCGAAACGGCCCACGACCGCACTTTGGCGAGAGCGCAACGTAGTTTCCCGCATATATTATCAGCTTACTCCAAATACAACTTTTGCCGCCGCGATCAAGAACCGAATTTACGTCCACCGCTGTAAAATCACATTAGCAAACTCCCAGAAAACTATTTTGCCTTCATACAACCTTTTCAGACCCCTTTCTACTATGACAAACTCCATTCTGCCCCTTTTCGCGCTTATTTCAGCCGCTGTGTTCACCTTGATCCCGCAAGCGGCCGCTCAGAACTGCAACGCCACCACGCTCTGCCCCGCTTCCGCACCTTGTTGCTCCGAATACGGTTTTTGTGGATCAGGTAGTTACTGTCTGGGCGGATGCGAACCGCTCTGTGAGTCAGCTGTAAGGAAACGATCTTAGGAATCTAGCTGATCTTTCTGTATGCTCTTGTCACAGACTCCAACAAGCCCACTTCCTGCAGACCGAACCCTATCTGTCAGTCAGGTGAGACCGACTTCAACGACCTCAGCCGAGTCCAGTTGAACGCCACCAAGTACGATGGGAATGCCACCGCGTATGACTGGGTCGGTGAGTAGATGTTGCGTCACGTCACGTCACGTCCACCTTGTCCCCTAGCCTCTTGACCGCCCATTTGTACTCACACAAAGCCTATACATTTGGGCTGACCGATCAATTTCTGTTGTGCTCTCAGTCAACGCTGGCAACTTGGTCTCTGACCCCAACGGGCAAGGTGTCCGCCTCACCCTTACCGAGAACGACCAAGGGACGAAGATCTCGTCAACTCGGTACATTCACTATGGTACCATCGACTTCGTATTGCAGTCTTCCAAATGGGGCGGTGTGGTCACGGCTGCTATCACCATGAGTGACGTCAAGGACGAGATTGATTGGGAATGGGCCGGTGCTACCACAGGCCAGGTGCAGACCAACTACTGGTTCTTGGGTGTCGCGAACTGTAAGTTGATCTTCGCTAATCCGCTCACATGAAATACGGACATTGATGCCTTTGTACGGGCGCGTAGACTCCGCTACTCAGGGCACTTCGGCCGATGTCTCCTCGGACGCTTCGAGCAACTTCCACACCTACACTGTACGTATCGACACTGAGCGGAGTCAATGCCCTTGTCGCCAATCTTCATCGTTATCCGACATGTCTAGCGAAATTCTCGGCTGATCGTGCAGTATCGTGCATAGTTCGACTGGCAAGAAGACTACCTGAACTGGTCCATCGATGGTACGGTTGTCAGAACGGTGCTCAAGACCGATACTCTTTCGGAAGACGGTTCGCAGTAGTGAGTATCCATATCAAGAGCAAACGCTTGAGCTGTCCATGTCCAGACTCCACCAAGCCGTTCATTTCAGAAATCAGCATGACATGGGACGGTAGCTGAAATCGTACTGGCTTGTACTGTAGCAAGTACCCATCGACTCCGTCCCGAGTACAGATCTCTATCTGGCCAGGCGGTATCGACTCTCAAGCCCAAGGCACTATCGATTGGGCTGGCGGTTTGATCAACTGGCAAGACCCCGACTACGTCTCCAACGGATACTTCTGGAACACACTTCAATCCGTCAAGATCACTTGCAAGGACGATGCGGACCAGAGTGTCGGTACGACCGGCTGGGCTTATAGCGGTAATGATACGGCGGGTGTTCCTGTGAGTAGTATATCGCCTTTCGAAACTGACAATACATTCAGCATATGAATCTCCCGCTAATAATGTGGGAAATCGTCAGATTGTCGACGTCACGAACGCTTCTACCCTTCTGTCAGCTTCTGAACCTCGAGTGCCTCTTGCAGCAGGCAACTCGCAGCTCCTCGCTCTGGTAAGCGTTCTCGCATTGACGATGGCTGGCGGTATCGCCATGTTATAGGCAAAAGTGAGCCTGGAGCCAATGGAATGGTGGTCGGGACGAAAACAGGAGCGCTAGCGTTGATTTTGTGCACCGGGATCGCTGGGTTGTGACTCGTTTCTGCTTGCCTACTTTTTCTGTTCCCCTGGAGGTCTTTTCTTTCTTGACTTCTTGGTATGGTCGGGAACAGCTTTGTGCTAATTCGTCTTTGCCTTTTCTGACCTTGGTTCTACTTGTTTGTTTTCAAAATTCATGACGACCTCCCTTCAATGCTTGTACTGCTGTCTCTCTATATCGCAACATTGGCGCCCATCATGACCCCCTTTATGACGAATGACATATAACATAACATCAATCATCAAAGTGATCAAGCCATGTCGGCAAAGGCTCTCAAGTAGATCAATAGGAAGAGCAACTGAATCTGCGACCGCAAAGGGCAAAAACTCACAGCATGAGTCAGACTGACGATGAAGATGTGGATGGCGATTGAACAGGCGGTACCGAAGTCAAAGGGATGAAGGCAAATGAAGGACCGCGGACAGCCACGGAGAACTGAATGAGAAAGGCGGGAGAAAAGGCGGCAAGCACCTGGTACAGTACTTCAGCTGCCTCTCTGTGGCAGTAATACAGTACAGCAGTAGTGCATTGTACAGTACGCTTACAGTATCTTCTGATACTATACTCACGCCGTGCTGTACTTACTGGCCCGCCTCAGCGACGTATTGTACTGATCAATGCCAATATACGTTCTTCAGACCGAAGCTACTGGCGGGGCGCAACACCACATCATTGCATTGCAGTGAAGTGCATGATGAAGCTTAACTTCTTCGCTTGATGAGATAGCTTGACTTGCTATAGTACAGTATGAACACGCCCGTGTCGGAAGGGATCTGACGAACGATTTCGATCGATCGATAATGCTGTCCGCCATGTTGGAGCCCATCAGTCCATTTCGATGAACGACCTCACTGCGTTTTCAAGACGCCGAAGCGCGAAAGAGAGAAGATGAGCGCCTGTCCGGCCGTTGCACTAAACAGTGAGATGCGCAGCCCCAGCGAAGTGCCAGTCCAGAGCTTCGCCATCCTTTACCAGGCATTGCTCGAAGGAATCAGTCAGGACTTACGATCTCGTTCCAGCCATGCAGTATAGCCCGTCTTCTGCCACGTCCAATCTTCGGTAAGCGCTGGCTTATTGCTTGGAGACTGTGCTTTCGCAGAGTCCACCTCCGGGACCATCCTTTGATATTTGTCTCTTCTCTTCATCTCCTGCCACTTCTCACCCCCTTTGCCTTTGACTTTATCCGAATCCTGCTTTTGCGCATGATCGCTGTTTCTCGACTCGAGCTTGTCCATTTTCTCCAGAGCTTCCGGTCGAAGGCCATCACCTCCGTCGAATCCTCTCATAAACCCAAACAACAGGTCCCAATGCCCCAGATTCCTGTATGGCCTAAAGATGGCCGGAACGTCCAAGCCATATAGCAGCTCCGAGAGCCAGTGCGACGAGTCGAGAGGGATCATTATGTCTCGTGCGCTGTATACGATATGGGTCATGGACATTCCCGCCCATCAGCTCTGACTCTTTCAAATTGAGATACTGCACCCTGCCACTACTGCAAATGATTGGTATCACCGGAATATCAGAAATTAAGAGCACTTCATTACTCACCCATGAATTATTAAAACCCGCGGCATCATATCAACCTTCAAGAACGCCTTGCTAGCAAAGAAGAGGTGCCCTACCGAATGGCGCATGCATGTCATCTGCGAGGGACCGTGACTTCGTCGCAAGGGCGAAAGATGCTCCAGCCAGCGGGTGGACTCGTATCGGATTTGCTTGATCACGTCGCTTATCGGGGACAGACTGCGGACATTTTCGCAAGGGCCAGTATGAGGAAGGGGATCACTCGTCAGCTGACGTCTTGCGATAGGGGTACCTTCTGACAGTGCTCGCAGGCCCACTCCTCCTATCTAAGCCTCACTTACACCTCTACCATTCTAAAAGCGCTCGAAGGCTCCTGTCTTAGCTTCACACACACCATACTCACAGGATCAAGCCTTTCACCTGTGGAATTTCGACTTCACCACCGTACACTTGCAGATCTCTCAAGCCATTTGGAATCAGATTGTCATACCCCTCGATCGCTCCTTCCGTCGTATGCATCTGACTGGGGTGGACCTGACGGTGATGCGAAAATCTGCTTGCTCCTGCTTTCCTTTTACCGCTCGTATTGCTCGAGTACGAGTGATTGATCAAGTCAAGACTAGAGCCGTTTCTTGACGATACAGATCCCAGCGACTCGGAGCTATCCCTTGTCGTATTCAATGTGTTGGGGCGCCACTTGGACCGACCAATAGTGGCAGCCGACGAAGGAGAGTCCCGATGCCGATGAGAGTCTTGCATCTCGTGGATATACTCGTCTCGCGAACGGACGATGACCTCCTGCGAGATAGTATACAGCGCCAGATGAGCACCGAGACCGTGACCCATTAGGTAGATCGATCGGTCGAAACCGCCATATCGGCTGAAGCAGTATCATAACAGATGTAGCGTAATATAGAGAGGCGTGAATCAGCTGAGAATTTCCGCTGCGTGAGGGAGGAAGGAGGGAGTACTTACTGTGTGTTACGCTTGATCCAAGCCAATACATTCCGTAGATCCGCGACTGAGTTCTCAATGCCTCCATCAGGATAGAGGCTGATATCAGGAATCACCACCACTGAAGGAGGCACGGGCGGAAGAGTCAGCTTATCGTCTGCTAGGTATATCACATGCCTATCGTGTGAGTGGCTGGCGCTCGGGGGTCACGTCGCATCACACACCGTAACCCATATCAGCCAGCTTGGCGCCCAAAAGCGCAAAGTATTCTTTCCTGGGTCGGAGCCACTTTGGACCAATCATTCCTGTATCGTACACGAAGACGATCACCTTCGATCCGTCGTCGTCTTCCACTTCCCGAGCTGAGTCGTGGAGCGCAGTACCGAACCACCCTGGTCGCGATCGTGGGAGCGTTTCATTGTCGCTTGATTCGTCGTGAAATAGAGCTGGGCTAGTGTGGCGTCCTGGGGGACAGCTGAACAGCGTATGCTGAGTAGCTTCGGTCGCTGGAACATCTTTGACATCTATATTAGTGGTGGGATCGTTATCATAGGCTGACTCCTGTCTCGCCATGGGAGACTCCGGCCCGCCGCCTTCTTGACGATCAACATCGGTGTCAGGTGCTCTGCTGCCGCTGACAGCCGAGTGCGCCAGAACGGTCTCAAACGCTAGATCACAGGCTCTCCCTCCTGGATAACCATCGTTCACGTGTGACGGCGACGGCGGCGACGAGGTCGGGGATAAAGTCGGGGTCAAGGCCGGAGCAGGCGGAAAGTAGATGTCCAAGCGAGCTTTGGAACCATCCTTGCGAGTGTGGTAGAGGATGTTGAACCTGCTTGGAGGGTTAAGTGTGAGTAATCGTACTAGCCTCATACGCCGGCCAGAGGTCTACGGAGAAACTGCCACTCACTCTGCAAAATCCTCAAACAGCCCACCATTTCTGCTGGAAGGCTTCCATGTGATCTTCGCCTCTCGCTCTCCTCTTCTCTCAGTATGACATCGATCATTCACTGCGGAGTCGCAGTAATCCCTTCGCCGTGAATCATGTGGGGCAGCCTTGTTCGGCCCTCGCAAGATCCCCTTCACTTTGACTTCTTCTGTGCCCACAGCAATACCTTCTCTTCCGCCTCCACTGGCAGCCACAGCATTCCGCTCATAGGCTGCGTCGCTTAATTTCCTTGAGATGGGTTCCCATACGACGTATTTTGCGGTGTAGTAGATGAGCCTCGGAACGATGTGTGCCATGATGTTCAGGTATTGAAGGACAGCGATTGTCAGACCGATGTTGCGGACTGAAAAGAGGTCCAAATATAAAGGGGTGAGGACAGAATCCAGATCTGTCAGTGTCAGTGATATGAGAAGTAGGCCAGCAAGACAGAGGTCAAGATTCGGTAAGCAGTAGAACTCACCTGGGTTCACGGGGAGGAACAGCCATTTCACATGGCTTGGAGGATCGGATTGAGCCAGGAGCAAGTACGCCATGGTTGGTATAGCGTATACAAGTACTGTCAAGGGGCCAGCACGAACGAACTCGATATCAAGTTAGTCCAGTCACGGTACCTGCTCTCACACATCACGCAACCGCGTGTATGCTGTACATGGCATTTGCCCATGCGCATTTGGATTGCGGACATCGCCCGAAATGAGCTCACCGAGCAGGCAGAACACTACCGCAGGCAGTGCGACGATGCCTATGATAGGTACTACGCGCGTGGCAAGATCTCACGTCAGCGATGTGTACAGTATGAGTACTTCTACGCACCGCCACATCGCTCTAAAGCAAAGCGACTTCCGACCGCTAGCGCAGAACTAGATCCGGAAACATAAAGAGAGCATGGTCCCCATGTCCGTCCGTGCCTTCACTGTTCGCTGAGTCGAGTATAGCAGAACATCGACCCACCTAGGACCAAAGATGCCCAGACGCTCCCCGAGATCAGAGCAAGCACTATGATCGCGCCACAGAGCGATATGGCCATTCTGATCGTCCCTGGCTGTGCTGTCCATCTTCTACGACGCACGCTTTTGGACGAGGTCATGCCAGCTCAGTACTTTATGGTCGAGGTGAAGAGGCTATAGGGTATCGTTGTACTGTCTGGCGATGTCGTCGGTCAATGTCAGGAGAGTTCTTTCGAGGTATCCAGAAGCAAGGCTGGGGTCGGAAATGGAAGGATCCCTTATGTGCAGTACGCACTGCGCGGAGTCGCGACCGTTGATCAATTTTGGCCTCTCCAAGATGGACTTGTTGATCTCAGCGATTGATTGGAGAGTCAACATTACGATGAGCGCGCTCTTGGCATCTGTCGTATAGTGGGTGAGACCCAAGCCCTTCGTTGTCACCGATATATGAGAATGCCGCTTATCATATGTAAGCGATCATGTGGGAGAGGACACACACACACATGTATACATACATACACACACGTCACGTTCTGGAACACTGAAACATGAGATAAGATGTAAGGTATGAAACAGGGTGTGACGTCGAACAGTATTCATGCCCGTAAGGTTACCACTCGCTAGGATGGTTAAATAGATCCGCGTACGACATTTGTGCCATGTATTCGAGCCCCGTTCGTGCTCAATGGCACCATGCAAATCTTAATCCATGCAACAACCTTCTTGAGATACGAAGCCAAAAAGGTAAGGCATCTATACAAGCGAAGTTGACTTGGCGAGATCCACGTTCTACACAACGCGTCCCATACTCCAACTCGAAGTCAGACGCACCAACTCAAAGTCGGCGTCACTCCAACTATGAGGGGTGGTCGTAACTCTCCGGTCCGCGCGAGTACGACTGGCTTTTTCGATGATCCAGCACTTCGGGCGCGACGACACCTTGTGTGACGTTTGAAAGAGGTTTTCGACATGTCGTGGCGTCGGCGAACGTCGGCGAAGGATGTATTCGTGTATTTCCATCGACCAGAAGCAAGCTTTGTACATCCCGATACCCCTAAACTCGACTCTTGCCATTGACCACCGCGGAAGAGATGAGATTGGCCGGTGACAAGAGCTGGTACACAGGAGTGAGACGTACGGTACAGGTTGTGTCGCTAGCTTGATTCGGCCTCGTCGAAAGAATGCTCGATTTCGCGATACCCACCATCGTGGTTGACTGTGGTATCCTCGGTGTCGCCGGGCCTGAGGTCGAGCGATCATCCTCGCGCAAGTAGGTCGAAATCCAAAGTGTTCTTTCCACCCAAAATGAATGACTGTCTCCTCTGCGCTTGTGATCAATGCGCTAGACTCCATCGCCACCGTCCTCGTCGACAGCTTGATAGCCGACCCGGATCCATTCTCCGCACCCTTCACAGCCAATGACTTCGACGCCTTCTTCCAGCTGTTCGAGGGTAATCACGAACGTGCTTGAGCACCGACAAGGGTATGACCACCATAGGGGGTCCACATCACCGTCCACGTGCCTTTCGGCGTCCGGATCCGGGTGTTCTTCATTGTCTATCCCAGATTGATGCATATATTCACCCTCACGAGCTTCGTCTGGACTGTCCCCAGCCAAGTAGTCTTGATGCGTGGTTGATGAGCTTTTGTCGTGACTGCTGTCCTCACTATTGCGTCCTTGCCTTTCCTTAGATCCACGTTCCGACGTATACGGCGTATAATGAGGCTCGAACTCGTCCAGCGATACATTCCTGAACACGTGCGGTCCTCCATCGGTCTTGGGAATCGGCGTCTTACCATCGGTACCAGGATGCAAGGAAGCGCTAGCGTTGCCGTTCGGACTAGAGAGAAAGAGTTGTCGCCATGTTTCTCGCTTCGAGGGGTCGGACAGGACAGATCTCGCTTCGTTGATAAGCCTGATATCTACTTCACTAGTAGCAGGGGCGCGTCCGGCTTGCGAAAATAGGTCATATTCGTTAGTTGAAGCTGTCATCGAATCGGTATCGGGTGTGATCGGAGTCGCACAGGAGGGAGATGACGAAGAGGAGGAGGTCGGTTGCTTATCTGGATGATGCTAGGGATCGTCGGAGACCTGGTTAGCATTTGAGGGCGATGATCGCGGACGCCAAAGCCCGGAGCAATGGGATTACACTCAAAAAAATTGACAAGCCCCTATGAATATGCAAGTACCGTTTACTCACGAGCAAGACCAGCTTTCTCCAAGCTTTCGTTATCTCGTCGTCAGTCGCATCGTGTGACAAGCCCAGGACGGCATAATAGTCCGGGACGATAGCCGAGGCCGGAGCCGACGAAGAAGGGTACTGCGACGACCGCATTGTAGCTCGTATAGTCGCTTAAGAATGGCGTGCGACGAGGCAATGGGACACCGCGCCGTTCTGCTTTGTATTCTCCTGCCTGATGATAGTGTAAGGTTGTTCATGAGTTAGTCTCACGAGGAGAGTTCCATTCTATGGTGAAGAGATAGACGAACTACTCACTCGAATCCCACCTCCACTCACGTCGAAATTGATTAATT
Organism: Kwoniella sp. CBS 9459; assembly: GCA_036428585.1. Classification (NCBI taxonomy): domain Eukaryota; kingdom Fungi; phylum Basidiomycota; class Tremellomycetes; order Tremellales; family Cryptococcaceae; genus Kwoniella; species Kwoniella sp. CBS 9459. The sequence continues at coordinate 3,960,264 of CP144065.1, read as the reverse complement.
GATTTATTTGCCACCTATCAAACCTCAAAATGCATATGCGCCTCCCATCTAATGCCCCCTTAATATCTCGCGTTCGCCACTCATATTCCATTCCATGCCATACGATCCCTTCGCATCGCGTCTCGGTGTCATCTTCCCCTTCCCCCTCCCTTACCCTTCGGTCAACTGGATTCTCTGTCAAAAGACAAAATATAGATAGTACTTCAGCATAGCATTCTCTCTTGCATCTCATTGATACCATACACGCCGACACCCAAAAAAGGATATATAGGTGAGTTCTCTTCTTGTCTCTGCTTCCTGTCCGCGAGAGGTTCATACGCGGCCGATGACATGATCCACATGATTCTCGGCGACCCTCGATACGTCATGTGATCTTTTCGTGTTGGCCCGTCTTTGATGTCACTGACCCAACACCGACCTGGATGACCATCGCTGACCTAACTCATCTCCAAATTTGTCTTATCTTGAATCACAGAGATCCCGTCAACAAGTTCTGACAACAACCCAAAAAGTAATAGATATAAGCATTTATAGTTCTCGTATAATAATACCCTTAACGTGAGTTGTCCGCGTTCTTGTATCGAGTCCAAGTCCAGTGCGAGAACTCACCTCATCGACCGTCTTTCTTTTGTGTTACCGTGAATTAACCTTAGTAGATCACGATTCATTGTGCGTTGCCACTTCTGCTAGCTCTCTCTCATCTGTTCTGCCTCGCAGCTTCGAGGGTATTTATACCGATACCTCATACTGACTCCATCCCTGATTTTTTCCACAGATGACCGATCACGTTCAAATTGAGAAGACCGACACTCCCGTCCCAGCCAATCCTTCAGCTTCACCCTCTACCCAGCCTATCACACTCGAGTCTACTACGGCGGCGTCAGATACAAACAACACCAAGCCCGGAACGGATGGCAATACCCCGGATATTGAACTAGAAGCCCCATCGACCTCAGCCGAGAAAATTAAGGCTAAGCCGAAGGGGAAGAGTCGCAAGACCAAAGCTCGACCCAGAAGACGTGTAGCTTCGTCGGACGTAGACTCAGGCTCGGAAGATGGCGGCGCAGGCTCACAAAGCGATGGGAGCCTGACGGACGCATCTTCTGGGTCAGATCATGACGACGACGACGACGAGGAGGAGGAGGAGGAGGAGGAAGACGCACCTGCTGTAGAGAAGAAAGCAACGTCCGTATTCCAGGATGCCAGCAAAGTACAACCTGCTGGTTTTGCCCAAGGAGAGGTAGCTGCGAAGGCCGATGAAGTCACGTTCGACGAGTTCAATCGAGGGGAAGCAGGTGCAGGCGATAGCAAGGCGAAAGGTGGACGACCAGGAGATAGCAAAGCGGCGGGACCATCGAGGGAGTTGACTGACGAGGCGAAAGCGAAGATCGAGGAAGCCAAAAAGAGGAGAAAAGAAAAGCAAAAAGCCAAACGGGCCGAGCTGAAAGAGATCAAGAGGAAGGAAAGGGAAGCCAATGCTGCTGCCGCGGATGTAACGGCCAAAGGTAGCTCGGTAGCAAAGGACGGGTCAAAGGCTTCCAAGGGGAAAGGAAAAGCTCAATCGGCTTCGACACACAACCACGCCTCCGCAGACTCGGCCGTTCCGCTCACTGCGGACGGCTCTCCACCTTCGTCCACTCCCGTTCCGGACGCCCAGCAGGCCTCCACGTCCGCCTCAGCACCTTCACAGCGTCAAGAGCGTCGCAACTCCCGATCGAGAGGACGTGAGGCCCAGCTCCAAGCGCAAAAAGCGGCCGCTGCTGCGGATCCTCGCTCGACTCCTAGGGTCGGCGGTTTCTGGACGCATGATCAACGACTTCAAGAACCTGCTGGAAGGCCTTCTGATCACTGGAGCAGAGGGAGAGGTGTACCTCGAGGCATGAGAGGAGGTTTCAGAGGAAGAGGAAGAGGTGGTTTCGGGTTCGGCGCAGGCGCAGGCGGAAGTCTTGCTGGCCCGGAGGACCAGGCAAATGAATTGCTCAGCGATAGTCGGCCTGGTTCTAGCCAAGGAGTGACTGGCGATGGCGAGCAGGGTGAAGGGGACGGACCTGAGCGTGTACTTGCCATGGATCGCGAGGAAAGAGAAGTGGCCCGGAAGGAGAAGAAGGCGGCAGCGGCTACTGCATCAGCATCAACGCCTGCGGATGAGATACCTCAGGCGCCGAAGGAGAAGAAGTGGGGTCACGAAGGTTTCGAATCTATACAGACACAGGATAAGAGGAAAGCCAATCCGATTGCCAACGGCCCTGCTGTTCGTCCTCCTGTCGTCACTAATGGACCCGTCTTTCCCATCTTCCCGATGCGGGGCGGGCTCAGAGGTCGAGGCAGAGGCAGAGGAGGTTTTATTGGTAAGTGCGGAGGCTACTCGCTAGTGCTGGTAATAGAACGCTAGAGCTGATTGACCCGGTTGATCACAGGCCGAGGAGGATTCTTCGCACCCCCCTTCCGACCTCCTCATTTTGCTACGCCTCCCTCTGCCGCTAGCTCTGCCCAGACCAAGCTCTCAACACCCTCCGGCGTTGCCCAGCCCACTCCAGAGTCTACCGCCAAGGCATCAACACCTTCCGCAGCGACGACAAAGGTCCCTCAAATTGCTTCTGCCGAGGAACAATCGACGATGCCGGATGCGGATTCTCTTCTCGAAGGGTCCGGACCCGCTGTCACAGTCCGATTGCCCGGCTCGTCACAGCCCGTCGAAGTAGCCGTGGACGGTCCAGCTCAGTCTCCTTCCGGTCCTAGTGTCGGTCCATCCGTGAAGACTCCAGAGATCAACGCGAATGGCCAAGCGATTTTGTACAGCTCAACCGCTCAATCTGCATCTCAGCCTGTTTCCTCGGCACCCATCACCACTGCAATTGCACCCTCCTCGTCTTTCTCATCTCAGATCCCAGCGCCGTCACCTTCATTCCCTGCAGTCAGCGAGAATGGGTCCATCGGCAGTGCTGGTGCAGCACCTTTTGTACCTCAGGCTCAAGTCAGAGGTCCTCGACCTGCACTTGGGTCGCAGAGCTCTGCATCTGGTTACGGCATCGGTTCGGAGTTTTATCCTTCAAACCGGTCTGATTCCGGTATGAATGGTGGATCGCGTTCTTTCTACCCTGCTCATGCCAATATCAATGGAGTTGCTCCCCGAGCGTACCCCGTACAAGGCCAGCAACCGCATCAGCAGCAGCAGCCAGGACATCGGGGCCCGCCTGTACAGCCTCGACCCCAACCATTCTACCCTCAACACTCATACAACCAGGAAACATACTCTGGACCACCCTCCCAACGTGGATCTTTCTCGGGCCCACCTCCTACATTCTACCCTTCCCAATCGCCTGGTCTCGGACCTAACGGATACGTGGACGGACGCGTATCGCCTTACAGTGCGAATTTGAACGGATCGCCCAACCCTTACGCGGCAATGGGAAATCAAGTGCCAGGCTACTTTGCGCCCGCTCGATCCGCTGCGAAAATTAACATTCGCAACCCGACCGCTGGCTCAGCTTCGATTCAGTCAGGCTTATCCAAAAATCTCGAAGCGCCATCATACGCCAGCCTGGAGCAGTACCCGCAAGAACAACAGCTGTATTACGGACAACAAGCGCAGGGCATGTACAACCCTTATGGAGCGGGTGCCGGAGGTGATGGGTATGTGGAAGGACAGGGGTACTACATGACCGCTGGTGGGGATGCGCAGGGGCAGGGACAAGGGCAGATGTATGCCTGGGACGGACAAGGAGGGCAAATGCAGGGACACGGCGTAGGTTACGGGTATGAAGGCGAATACAGCTATTGAGCGTGAGCTTGAGCTTCGGTAGCTTGAGTTTCATAGATTGAGGATATCAGGGAAGGGGTGGGAAAGTGGTCAAATGAACTGCGTTGGTGCTGCATGTCGTTTTTAGTGGTTGTCTATCGCAAGTGTGCAGTGCATGTAGCTGTGTATATACAACTTATGCATGGACCAGAAGTCATTTTCGTTTCAACATGTCGGCATATGCTCTTCTTCTGTTGCAGCTAGCAGTACTCGAGTACAGGCCAGTCACGTGACTGAGAATCAATAACGCGTTACTATTGCGTCGCGTGGATGAGGATGAGGACTAGGACAAGGTCATTGCGTTTTACACACCGACCACCAACAATCTACCTTTACTTCTATTCCATGCTCACACCCTCTTGTCTTTCTGCACATCCCTACCAATACGAAACGGACATAATTGACGGTCTCGCTCCGCTCCGCTACCAAGTCGCAGGAGAGCGACGCACTGTATCGCCGACAAAAGAAACATAGCTATCAGAAACATTCGTCAATCGACCAACCGCGACCGTTACCGTGAAAACGAATTGTTCTGTGCAAATTATGAACAATAGCAATGCAACGTCGGCAGGAGCGGGTCCAAGTAGGTCGACTCAGTCGTCTGTCCCGCTAAGAAGTGCTCGAACGGGCGGTGGAAAGAACGGTAACGATAATGGCGAAGGAAGTTTGTGGTCTGAGATCCTGGGTAGTACGGATAGGAGTAAAGGGCTCAAGAGGAAGAACGTCATCGTGCTTTGTAGGTATTCCCCCTTCTGATCTTGACCATACCACGTCGATCTTGTGAAGGACCGTTGATGTTGACTGACTTGAATCTGAACACGATGCCACACAGCCGAGAGACATCACGGACGTTCCCATCTTCTGAACCAGCTTGCTTCGGGCTCTAAGAAGAAACGACCGACCAGGTCGAATCAGCCTCATGACCAGACTCGGCAGTCTAGGAATGGAAGGAAAGGCCTTGCGCTCGGGTATGAGGTTATCGATATTGGTGATGGCGATGAAGGTGCGTCTATCAACTTCGGCACTTCTTGGTCCCTCCAGCTTTTGTTTTTGCAAGCTACACAGTCAGGCGAGCCGCGCTTGTCGCCTGCAACAGCAAGAACAAACGCCATCAGTGATACCATGATATGATAAAAAAAGAGAACTGTGCTGAAATTAGTTGGTGCGACCTTACGGAACTACACAGACTCAGTACCGCCGCTCTCGGTATTTTACCCCCCTTCTTCGCACCCCAGCCTCCTGAAACTCGTACCGAAAGCTTTACCTCCAAGATCTCTATCTGTATGTCAACTTCCCGTATTCTCAACTAGACACCTAGCAATGATACCCTCAACTGGATGAGGCGGGGCTACACCATACACAGCCGCGTATCTCTGACGCTGATGGGTCCTGATGACATCAACGCAGGATACCGCTGTTGTAATCGTTCTCGACTGGACCAAGCCTTCGTCAATGGTAGGTCCGGTCCATTTGCTGGATGCTTTTCAAGGCGCCATACATGGAGTCTTGGTGGTGACTCAGAAGAGTTGAGGAGAACAGAGACTGAGCTGCTGAATTTCACAGGTGCACGAGCTAGTGAATTGGCTAGCTTGGGTGGAAGAATGGGCATCATCGTCAGCAGAGAGGGGTGAAGCCGAAGAGCTAAGAGAAAAACGTGAGCTGACCCTTCCGGCCCTCCATCGGAAAAGGAGGCTGTATTCAGTCAACTGACTATCGGACATGCAACATTTGAACAGTACAATCGCATCTTCAGCATTATTCTGAACCCCCTGTTGCGCCTGCGGGTGGGAGTACGAGCGCTGGCACTGCCGTCGGAGCTGGAACGGCGTTCGCTGGCGTTGGGCCGCTTTTACCGTTGGGTCAGGGGTCCTTGACACTCAATTCGTGAGCATCGTGATCCAACCAGCTGAGCTAGATCGACAAAGGGGCTGTGTATCGCTGTCACATTACCAGGACAGTAAGCTAATCTTCGTTCTGTCTCACTCTGGGTTTTCAACAGTGCCGGTATACCGATCGTCGTTGTCTGTACCAAAGCGGATCTGATGGACTCAGGGGGAGACGAGATTGGGATGAAAGGCGGTGGATGGGAGGAACGGACAGACTGGATTCAACAGGTACTGAGGACCGTCTGCTTGGCTTGTGAGTGTCCTAGAATGGCAAAAGGCGCCCTGGCTCGTGTCCACTGACGAGTCGTGTAAATCACCTAGATGGAGCATCACTGTTCTATACTGCGCCAACACAGCCGACAACGTACACGCTAGTACGGACATACCTCTTACACCGCCTATACACAATACCTCCGCCCCTTAACCCGGTCTCAAACGCCAGCTCCAATGCGCAGACTGAAGCGATTCAGCATCCATCATCCACACGGTTCCCATTCCCGTACAGGGCGAATGTGCTGGACAGGGACGCTGTGATGGTCCCATCTGGCTGGGATAGCTGGGGCAAGATCAACGTGCTGAGAGAAGGTTTCGACCCTGCTCGTGTTGGAAAGGCTTGGGCAGCTAGTCTGAGCAGAAAGACGGAGGGCGAGGAAGGTCAAGATGAACAGGAATCTTTAGAGGATATCTGGGTGGGGATGATACCTGATACTGAGCGGGGACCCAAGGTGAGCACTCAGCTAGTGACCATTGATGCTATAAGCATCAGACGAAAGAGTACACGTGAGCTGACTTCGTTCTGTTCCTTCTCAGCCTACGAACGGCAACGCCATAGCCAGCACCGTCGAGCCTGAACAGACCTTCCTCTCACGCCAACTTGATGTCCTCATGAAAGACCCGAACAGAGATCCAAGGCAATCCTTCCGGCATGCGGCGGCTACCGTTGTTGGGCCGATGTCAGGATCCGAGGGTCTAAGCTTACCGGGCGTGGAGAAAGCTATGGCTGATATGGAGGGACTGGAGAAAGGAGAGGAGTTGAAGGAGAAGTTTGCAAGGCTCGGCAGGAAGGTGAGCGTAAGGCTCTTTTTCCTCTATGATCCGTCCTCGGCTTGATGTCCTTCGCATCATATTACTTTTTCTTGTCAAGCAATCAACCCGGGCAAACTGACCGATGACTATCCGCTCGCAGGAATCTGGAAGGGGCGTGACCGGCCCGCTTTCGCCCACTGGCGTTGCTCCAAGCGGCGGCACACCCACACCCTCAATGCCTAATGAAGCGCTCCACAACTTCGTGAGTCGCGGTCCAGACGCCATTTGCCACCTAGTTGAGTGAGTATGCGCAAACTGACGAATATCTTTGACGTGACTATGTATAATTTGTAAACGCAGTTCCAAGGTCTGTTGGCAAATCGGTCAAAGACCGGCTCCGGCTCTGCTTCAGGCGGAGCTAGTGGCGCTGCAAACGCTACAGCACCGGGTGGAACGACGAGACCCGTCGAGGGCAGCTAGAGAGTAGAGGTTGGATGGGTGTATTGCCAACACAACACAACTTGCGTGGGCTGGAAATCGATCGTCATTGTGTATATAACTTAGATGAGAGTTATCATCCATCATGAACCGGATGCCATACGATGTCAACTAGCGCACGTACACCTAGACTAGATGCACATATGGCTATTGAGAAAAACATCCCAACGAGGTCAAGACCGAGTTTCGAAGGGACAGGGATTGGACCCGGAGTGCTGTCAAGTGTAGACGCGGAGGAACCATGATCGTTGCTGGGCGTAAATTCTACTATGGGTCAATGTGAAATATTCGCACTCTGAGAACCGTCCATCCAATCCCTATCCTCCGGGAGCCGGTGTCCGACATGCGACGGGCGGGGGTTTGACAATTCATTCGATCCTTTGGCTAGTCAATGTCAGTGAGCCAGTGAGGACAACTTGTACATTCTTAATTAGGCATAATGACATTTCTCAGCTCGAACAAGCAAAGATTCGGAAAGAGAGGAACGATGCAGCTTGATTTTGTTCAGCGACGAGACAAATGCGATTGACTACGAGATTCGTGTACAATATACTCGTTGTATGATGAGACCAATTCGTGAGAGCCATGATGTTGCGTTAATCTCGAGGACAGTGGCAGCGAGGCAACAAGTCGAGGAACAGCGCCATTTCACTACACTACACTACACTACACCTTCCACCTCCTACCAAGGACGACCAGTCCAATGGCGCCGACCACACACGATACCCCGCAAACGATAAACGTCATCCTGAAGCATTGCGGTCCGTAGCATGTCTCAGATCCCCGCCCGGACCCGGGGTTGTTGTTTTCGTGGTGGCCGTGATCGCTTGAATTGGATGGAACAGACAGGTAGGCATAGAGGTACTGTAAAGTATGGTTTGAAGTTCAAGGCGAGATCAGCTATGTGATAAAATGTAGGGCAGCGAATCTGATGCGAAGCGGTGAAGAGATGGTTGACCTGCTACAACATACCACAGCTACAGGAAACGTGTGAAAGCTAGAGCGACGCGACCCAAACTCACAGAATACACGACAGAACCCACGGCAGCAAAGTAGGAAACCATACCCCATGCCAAGCCGAAGTTGGTAGGGCCGAAATGATGCGAAACGATCGCAGGCTATAGTGTTCGCAGTTAAGAGTTAGAGCGACAAATTCAATGAACAATGGTCAGCAAGAGTTCTCGCACCGGAGTTACCCCGGGGGCGTAGCAAGATGTCGAACGGTAGATAGAACCATCCAATATAGATGGAGGTCACGGCCTGCAGTTTCACTCACGATCAAGGTGAAGAGTGCACCATACATCGCACCGACACCGCCACTGAGGACGCTCAATCCCTTTTCCCCTTCCCCATCGCTCCCCAACATACCGGCACACCAAGCGAATACACCTCCAAGAACCACCGCGCAAAGCGCCGCGAACGCCGATCTCGACAGTTTGACCTGTCTTTTCCTCACGAAGAGGTGCGAAGGCGCTGTTGGATCGTGTCTGTGTGCAGGGTTGGGTTTCGCCTGTAGAGGCGGAGCGAGGTAGTCCGCCAGTACGCCCGTGATCAGTCGAGATAAGGTTGAAAAGATCGAGAAGAGGAAGACATGCTTGTTTCGTAGGGCCAATGGGTTATCGGTCGAGGCGATACTGAGGGACGAAGGGATATGAAGGGATGTAGGCGGTAAGAGGGAGGTGATGATTGAGCCGATAGATGCTACAACCATCTCGCCCTGTTTTGATACAAGACGCAATGAGCTATCATTTCAGCCGGTTCTAACCTGGTGCACGCACTTGCGCAGGCACATCGCAATGGTGCGTCGACAATGTGGTTTTTTCCCAACGGACTTACCGGACCAATAACCAAAGCGAGGAGGATCCCAAACACCCAGAAGCCCTGGTAATCCTGCAGCAGCTCCTTGACACCCCAGCTATCTTTCCCTTGCTCCATCGCTTCGACTTCCTCCCAAGCCGCCTCGATACCACCGATCAACATTGGCGTCCTCTCGTCCAATCGCAACAATTGCCCGATCGATTCGCTCATTTCTCCTACATCCATATCCATATCATCGCCTTCATCATCGTCGCTGTCGTTATTCTGAGCTCCCGATTCAAGGTCCGATATGCGTTCGTGACCATCGATGGGCAATTTGATCTCGCCAAATAGCTCAGGCTGAGGTATGACTTTCATGAACACCGATCCGAAAATGTTGACGCAGGGCGAAAGTATTCCTAGGAAAAAGATGAATTTGGCGGGATCGAGATCTGTAGATTGAGGCGCTTGGAATATCCGCAGAGAGGAGAAGGACGAGAGCACAAGAGCTGAGAGACCTATCATGGAGAGTGGGAGCGAGAGGGATAAGGTCGGGTGCGAGGGAAATGAGAGGGAAGCTGGAGAAGGTGTCAGACCGATCAGCTATCGACATCGGTAGGTTCAATCCTGTTGTGGTAGTCTACACTCACAGCATGTCAAACAAGCGAAATATGAGCCAACAGTAGCGGCTCCGACCAAAAAATACCCGGCAGTCAACCAGAGATGCACGAAAGGCGTATCGGGATTGGCATTCCGCAATACAAACGCGAACGCTTGGTAGCCTATCAAGCCGAGGCAGGCAGACACGAGAGAGCCCCTGAAAAGCCGCAATGACCAGCTCGATCAGCTACCTCTGATCTTACGTAGCATAGACAGACTAGCAGGTTGTCAACAACGTCAACGCGTACTTACACTCTCGGACCGTATTTATCTGTCAAAGCACCTAGCGGTGCAGCGCAAAGATACACGCCTAATATGCCGCTGAACGAAGCATGAGACATCAGTCAATCCTGTCACCCCCCTAATTACAGGGTGCTTCCGTTTTCTGCCAATTCTGCTCACCCTATGACGATCGTCTGAGCCTGCGTCCCGTCCAGTTCCAGCATCTTCGCCACGACCGGCCCATACGTTCCCCAGCAATACACCCCGTTCGCCTGAAGCGCCGACATGGTGATACTGAGGCATGTCAATCCGATCTGAAGTGGTCTAGGTAGATCCAGCGAGAAGATCTTTCTTTTCAGTGATCGCTTGGAACGCAAGATGGCCGATACGTCTGGCGGGTCGAGAGGGGTCATCGGTGGAGGTGGTTGAGGTTCATGTTGGTATGCTACGGTCGGGGGGTGCTGAGATGCCGGCTTGGAAGACATTTCGCGGTCCAATTAGAGCTGGATGATATGTACGAGTCGATGCCGAAGCTACAAGAGAGGAGTGAGGTGGGGAGAAGAAAGGAAGAGGACGAAAGCCAAGGCGCTCGCTGCGTGGTGAGGTGGTGAGTCACTGTCATTAGTACACCAAGATAAGGTTGCATTGTGTTTGCTTCGTTGCGATCATCGATCATCGTTCGGCAATCATCATCGCCGTGACTCGGGTCGAGACGATGAAGCGGTGATTACCGCTGCCTGTGCCTGTCTACATACATACATTTTGGTGGCAGCTTTGCAGAGTAGGCACTGAGCTGATCTTGTAAAAAGCGCGAAATCATGCATCTCGGCACATCGAAGAGTCATACTATCTGCATCACGCTTGAGATGGCGTGACCCGCAGCTGAGAGTACGCTCAGACGACAAATGTGTGATCCCTCTGCTGGGGTCACTCCACCGCCTAGGCATCTTCCTCGACCAACGCCACATGGTCAATTCCCTTCTTGATGTCGTCCACTTTCCCCGTTTCTCTACGCTGTCGATGGGGTCGTACAGGGTGACACTGGAGTAGCATCCGAACAGGATGTCAGTGTGGCTTGATCGAAGTGCACGTGGCTTAATCCCGATCAATTCGGCCGCGGTGCGATTCTTTGCGACTCGACGACTCACTAATATAGTGTTTTCTCGTTGTAAGGGAAAGAACTCGTGGAGACCACGGCGTAATATCGATGCTCGACCAACGCCCCGCCTTTAGTTGCTCTGAGCGCCATAGGTGTGCTTTCGCCCTTCTTGAGCAGATCAACTGCAAAATTTACCACAATGACCACGCAAATCAGTCAGCGGCTAGGTGTCATGAGAAACCTCCCATGTTGCACTACTCTACAGTAGCACGTTGGAGAACAGCGATGTTCGCATCACTCACACAGCTTATCGAGTTCTTTGACGACCTTGGTTTTTTTACCGGTCAGCTTCCATATACCGACTCCGGCGTCCCATGAGTTGGCCTTGTCTGGCATCATGACTCCATCCATCTGTCAGGTGCCGTCTTGCTGCTCCCTGGCAGTGTGATCGAGGACGGCTGGCCACCTTTGATACCAGGGTAGTGCAGTACACGACTTGTCAGCTACCAACACGATTCAAAAGTAGACTAAGAGGGAGCGATATCGACTTCCACAGATGCGATCCACACTCACCATGCGTCCTCGGTCTTGTTACTATACTTGTCCAATTCCTTGATTTCCTTTTTGGCAAGAACAGCCTTGAAGGGGTTTTCTTTCAATGTGCTCTCGAATAACGAGCCTTTGGCCTCGAATCCTGAGTCCGAGTCTTTCTTGAGTTTGATACGGTCCTTGATCACCTTGCCATTATCGATATGGGCTACTGCACAATAGGCTGCGGGCTGCATGATTCATAGATGAACAAGGTGTTGTTTTTGTGTTGTTCGTCACGAGGTATTCAGCTTGCCAGGCTTTCCGTGCCTTCCTTGTATCCTGGAGAAAGGTGGCGAGACTCACCATCATACTGCTACCGTCGAGCGCTTTGACTTGATCACAGGTCGGGTTACCCTTGAACACTCCTCCAGTGTCCTCATCACGAGCCACGGGGATGTGGAGAGCATTGACAGCTGCGGACAGCGAAGGATATTCATCGGTCAGCTGTCTTTTTACGCCCCACTATCCAGCTATTGAAGAGAACTGATTGTGCAGATGAAGAACATAGTCAACATCGAACAGACTCACTGATGGTCGACAAGGCGATGGCCAGCATCACCTTGATGATAGGGTTTCTCGATGCAGACATCACGAAATATGCTTGGCTAGGAGTTGCACAAATTACTGTACTCAAACAACACAGTTAATATATACAGTAGAGCTCGTGTCGGTTCAACTAAACGTCAAGGTCTTCTCTGAACAAGCAGTTACAGGTTGGCGTCAGTGGATTGGAAAAAACAGGTGGTTTCCCGATCCGATTCGAAGCGGTATGTATACCGCAGATGGGGCATACTCACTGCACACACCTACGGTGACATACATGTACATGGGTCGACAGGTTACCGTGATCACACCGCAACATATTGCACGCACCTTTCATCGGGACAGGGGATCCCACAATTTCGATGCCACACATGTTATACCGTATTGCATGTATGGCTGAATGGATCGCGGTCCAGGACACTAATTGATAAAACATGAATCCAGGGAAAAAAGGATTCAAAGGATAGTGATGAAGCATATCAGCTAGCACGGCGCAGTAAGAACAGATGAAAGGCCGTCACAGGGGTGAATTGGCGTATTAATGGAGAGGAGCGCCTGGACCCTAGGGCATATGATCTGATCTGATGAGATATCCTTGTTCCGCCACCGGTATGGTCGGGGACGGGACGGTGAGAAGTTGCATATCAGTGCGTGCGATCTGCGAGATTAGAGGATGAGCGGTCATATGATTCTTCACGAGATCTGTTCTATTGTCGTGATTATAACGGGGTTCCACAAAGTTGAAGCTTAAAGCGGGTATAAATGCATGATATACAATAGGTCATTGGGGCTTCGTCCTCGAGAAGATAGATCAGTCGTTTCGTTGAGTTTATGATTGCGGCTTATCTAGGCATCTGTAACGACGATAAAATTGTCAGCTTAGTCCTGATCGCGGTCAATTTTGACTATTGCAATGGAGAGAGAGAGAGATCGCAGTCGAAAGTAGGCGGAGATTGGGTTCAGGAAGCAGAATGGTAAATCGAGTACAGTGAAAAGAAAATACAAAAGTTGAGTGATGTTATATCAAGAGATATCAAGCTCACCTGGACGCCCATCTCCTTGCGCCATTCCTCAAACTCGCCTTCTTTCGCCTTGTAGCTCTTGACGAGCCCGTCCAATACTTCTTTTATACCGTTATAATTCGTTTCGAGGGAAGGGACGACGTCCACCACGTTTCGTTTTACCAGCGTACCTCCGATCAGGCGGTAGCATGTCCGTTTAGGGTCAGAGGTCGATAATGGTTTGAGGGTTGATAATACCAGACTGCGGTTCGACATGTTACAATCTTGTATTAAGCTCTCGCTCAGGCCCGGCCTTCCTCGAACCTCAAAAGCAGAGAGAGTATGACGCTGAGCGCTCCAAGCCATTTCCGGTGCGCATCGCGACATCATGGATCACGAGAGACGTGTATGAAGCCCTCTTCTGCACTCACGCATGCTCGTCCATCTCCGACTCGATCTCTCCAATCTTCTGAGCGAGGTTCTGCAGCTCAGTCCTATATCGCTGGAAGATCATCGGTACTTCCTGAGGGTTAGGTTTCTGTTGAGGAGCGGATTTGGGCGGCATTTTGACTTGATTTGAAGGGTCTGCGTTCACACTGGGGGATCGTGATTACTTGTCAATTTGTACTGAACCGAGAAACAGTGCTCATTCATAAATAATGTAAACCAAGGCTTTCGAAGGACGAAATCATCAATGAACATTGAAACACTGTTGCTGGTGCTGTCGCGAATGTACCTAACACGTGGTCGTCACGCGCGTTGATCGCTCGCTGGTTCATTGAGCCCGGTGTTTGACGGGTTTTTCTGAGCGTGGCAAAAGATGTTCATCATTCGACTTTTGTTCTAACTTGCACGCAACTCTCGTTTCTTGTCGTCTCGGTCTCGTTTCTGGGACTTTTCGACATTTATGGTTGCGTTGCGTCAGGCGTCTGGAACAGTTGATATTCATTCAGACACCCTGGTCAGAAAAATCAAGCAAAAAAAGAGACGGCCTGTAGTCTCGCTCACATAGACGATAAAGAGGAGAGAAAAAAGCCTATCCGGAAGTCAAGAGCTTATCAAGAGACGATACGATAGAAAATCGAGAGACAAAGCGAAAATGGCAGACTGTATCCCCATCGGCCCCGAGCTGTCGTTCAAACAACAGGTCAGTGATTCGTCTCTCGCTTGCTACATCTTTCGACTATACTGTTAGGCTGTTGCGCTCAGGCCTGGCTTCCGACTCAATGCTGACCCATGTGAGATCACTATTGGTGGAAATCAACATAATATCACAGATTCTCGAGCTCGCTACGCACCTTTCCCGATCGCTTCCCGCTGCCGAGCAACGTGAATTCGTCGGAATGTATGAGGCCCAAGTGAAAGTTGAGGGAGACGCCGAGGTACCAGAGGACAAGCGGGCGCCCGTCGTGAAGTCATTGGTAGGAAAGCTGGTCGAGCTCAAGGGTGGTTTGGAAGGTCTCAAGGAGTCTGGTGAGTTGGCTCTTGCACTTGCACTTGGCGGTGCTCGCTCATGCTATCAACGAGTACGCTCTCGATAACAACGCTCAGCGCACAATACTGCAACGAGTCCTCCCATGTCGTGCGAGAGACATCCATCAGTACTGACAATTCACCTCCCTCACCACGTCGCTCGAATCTGTCCTTGCTATGATCAGACGTCGAGAGCTCCCACTTGTTACTGCAATACGTCCTGTCCAACACCTTCGGCGCCGATTCGGAAGAGCACAGAAATTCTGTAAAGCAGGTTGCCGAAGCTGTTCAGAAGGGCGCGGAAGCCTCGAACAGGCAGGCCCGAGTGGATGTCGCTGTGAAGATGTGAGTGTTCATTCAGATTCCACGTGTTGTGAGCCTTGACTGGTGAAGGAACAAGGATTCCATCTTCGGAAGAAAAGCAAGCACGGACGTCTTCCGGAGGAACGGCCTCAGTCATGCTCGGAGATGTTTATGCGTACTGACTAACACCGAATACTCCTTGACAGCCTCAACAACACTTACAACTACCTCGCTCCTTCATCTCCCTTGAGACCGACCGTCCTCCTCACTCTACTCACCCTCCTTGCCCATTCATCCGACATCACCATCCTCTCTCTGTCCCCGTCGACTCTCACTTCAGCCCTGTCTCAATGGTCCATCTCGTCCGCCGAGAAGGTATCTTTCCTCACGTCCGCTGCTGAGCTGTACCAATCATTAGGCGACCTGTCCAAGGCTCTCGAGATCCTCACTATCGCCTTGAAGGAGAGCGTAGACGCCAAGATCGTGGAGAAGGCCGTCTTGCTCAACCTTGCCGTCACGGACAAGTTTGAGCTGGACGAGGTGCTCAGCATTCAGGGTGTCAAGGAGCAGTTGGGCAAGGCTGCCGAGGTCGTAGCGCTCTTCGAGGGAGACGAAGTCGAGGCTGTAGAGAAGGGAAAGCAGTGGGCTGCTGCCAATGCCTCATGGGTCGAGGGTGCTGGTAAGTCTGCGCGTCCGTCACAATTCACCAGTCCACTATGCACCAGTTGCGTCAGTGTTTAATGCGCGATCCGTCCTGTATACTAACCGCGTCCCCTGCTTTCTTCGCTAACCGCAGGCATTCCCGGCTTCACCACCGACTCGGTCCTCCGAAAACTCCGATTGATCGCCCTTCTTTCCCTTTGCGTCAAGTCTGAGACTCGTCAATTGGGATACGCACCTGTTGCCAAGGCTTTGGGTGTAGATGAGTCCGAGGTTGAGGCTTGGGTTATCGATGGTAAGTCGATTTTCTTTGGCCGCACCTAGTAGCACAAGGCCATCCGTCACTTGCTTTGTATATTTCCCCGAGGTTATGATCCGGTACCCGAGTCGAACCGTGCTGATATATGGAATGCTCTGCAGCTATCCGATCCAAACTCATCACCGCCCGAATCTCCCAGCCCTTGTCCCTCATCCGAATCCAGACCATCTCATCCCTCTCGACGAGCTCAAGACGATTCGGACCCTCGGAATGGCAATTGCTCGAGAAGCGACTCGGCGAGTGGAAGAAGTCGGTCAGCGAAGCCCGACAGGTCGTCGAGGAGGCTCAGAACGTCGCTGCTCAGCCTGTCAACCAATATCAGCAACAGCGAAGAGGAGGTCCCGGCGGCGGTGGCAAGCGTGACCAGAGACAAAACCAGAACCGAGACCAGAACCAGAACCAGAATCAGGGTCAACAGCAGCAGCAGCAGCAGAACGAGAACAAGCAGATCCAACAGGAAGAGGTTGCCGCTGCCTAAGCTCAAGATCTACGACGTTCTGCGATTGATCTCTTGCTTGAGGTAGATGGATGATTTGGTTTCTTTTGTGTATGCTTAGATGATGCTGGAGTGGGATGCATATACTCCCTGTGAATAGAAGGGATTTTGCTCTGTTTTGCACTTCGATGCAGGTCATGCTCCATTATACATGATTCATAATATGACGGGTACAAACAGCTCAGCCTTACTCGTGAATTGCATGATCGCATGTGCGGTCTCAAGCTTGAACAGGTATCGGGACACTTTAACAGTCTACTCTGCAATCTGCGCACTCATGTAGGGCTGCGCGATATGGAGTACATACAAAAAACGTTTGACATGCATGTCCGCGACGAGGGAGCAATACTTCTCAAGTAATTAACTTACATTGTGTGACATGACATCTTGTCCTTACCGGAGGGGGGTAGGCGGAGTGCGCCACCTCCCTTAACGTAGTTCAGCCGATCAATGCGTCACCATAACCGCGTTCCAGCTTATCCTCAACCTTTATCACCCTTTATCACGTTCTCTTTGTCAATCCTCTCGTCGGTTTCTTCACCTGTCATCATCATCTTTGATCCTAAATCACTCACCGACTCCTCGACCGACGACCCAACGAAGAATATCTGGCTCGACATTCCCAAGTGTCCCTGATTCAGCTTTTAGGATACCTTCGATATTGCGCCGTCCTCAGGTCCTCAGTCCCATCCACCCCTTTGTCGCGTGCTGCGGAGCTAGCTAGACGACTTGTATAGGTCATCAACACCCGCATCTACGCGCATATAATGGACGACCCCCTCTCCCCATCGAACATCAACGCAGGCTGGGCCGAGTCCCCGACCGACACACCGTCGTTCTCTAGTGCGCTAGCATCTCCCCCACCTGCGTCCGCGTCCGCGTCCGCGTCATCCTCGTCCAACTTTGGTACCGCCGAGACTCCCACTTCTTCTTCGACATCTGGATACGAGAGAGAGGGTAAAGTGTTTGGCGCACCGGGTCTGACGCTCGTCGACCCCCCTTCCACTTCATCTTCGTCATCTTCCACTCAAGGATTCGTGTCGGGTACCACTCATACTCAGAGTCAAAATGGATCTGTCAGGGACGGTGAAGGACAAGTACAAGTACAAGGAGGAAGGAGAGAGGCGCCTAGCTCTTATATTAGAGTCAGGATTGGCGGATTGGAGAGGAATAGGAAGGACCTCTTGATCAGGTTTGACGCTTCTGTGAGTGAAGAGCCGGGCAACAGATCACATCGTCCCCGCTTCACACGCGACCTTTATGATCCACCTCTTCGTCAAACGAATGATATCGGTTCTGCTTCAGCTACGAGCAAGCCAGCCAGCCTGGCTGTTTTATCGCTCAAGAGCTAGGACCAACGCTGATGGAGATGGTACGCGACGCTCCCTTTACATTCACAGACCAACTTGCCCAACTTCCGTACTTCACTCTATAGGAACATGCAACGAAGCTACGTCGAGTTCCAGAAGTTTGCCGAGCAAGCACAGCTCGTCTGTCCCCAGAGTACGTAAACCTGCCGATCATCGGCTATGAAAATTGGCTGTTGTAGAGCGCTACGCTTGCTGACATTCTTTTGTCATTCCTGTGCATGTAGCAATCATTCCTGCGCTTCCTTTGCCCTCTACATCAGCAGTAACAGACGAAGAAGGTATGTCCGCTGTTCTCACTCGATGCATCACATCACCTCGTCTTCGATCGCCTCTGTACATTTCAATGACGCTTGGTGAATCAGCCATGACAGAGCTGATTCCTCGTGCTTCCTCAGACGACAGGCTCGTCCGTATTGCTCTGCAACGATGGTTCACCAGGATCTGCGAAGATCCCATCTTGATGAAAGACGACGAGTTGCGGGCGTTCATCGAGTCTGATTTCGGGGTAAGTGTAACTTCTCCGAACGCTTCATCTCTTGACCGGGTTCTGGTTCTCACGGCATTACTGCACTCTCGGAGTCGCGGTCCAATCAATACTGACCACTTGACTTCTTCGTAGTACTCACCCGTGCCGCCTCCATCTGCACGTCGAAACACTGCAGCATCAGCAGCCACAGGCGTATTCTCAGCCGCTCTCTCCAAAGTCGTTCGCAGAGGACCACTGGACGAGGACGACGAGCTGCAATCCGCCAAAGGGGCTCTGGATAAGCTCGAGGAGAGATGGGGCGGGGCTGCTGGAGCTGTTGGCAATCTAGGTAAAGCGAGGCGAGGTGAGTTCTCATGTCTCTTCGCCACGAGGATCACCTTGCGCCTGTCATTATACGGATAAAGGCGAAGGCGAAACGGGCTCCAGCTGATATGCGTAAATGGTATTCATTCAGCCCTTGCTCAATCCAATGCCGATGTGGGAGCGAAGCTCATCTCCCTCTCTACCGTTGAGAGCGATATGCAGCTTGCGGCTGCGGAACGTAAGATCGGACGGACTTGGGAGCACATGTCGGGTATGATGGGTGGGCAGGTGAGTGGAAACTTCCTAACTCAATATCAATACTCAATCTGAGATGAGGCTGTCATTTTCTCGCAAGGGATGTATTGGATCTCTGATCGCGGACAGCTGACCCACCAATGGTGACTGTTGTGCGAATGCTCAGGCCGCCAGCGAGAACGTTATCCTGAGCGACTCACTGGGCTATCAAGCGCTCAACGCGCGAGCAGCGAAAGACGCCTTGGTGCAACGCACAACACTTCTCGACGACTCGCAGACCGCCACGAAAGCCGCCATCAACAAGCGACGAAACCTCGAGAGACTCAAGGGAAGCAGCAAGATCGATCCGGCCAGAGTAGACGACGCGATCCACGAGATGCAAGAAGCCGACGCGCTCGAAACGTCCTTGTCGAATCGACTGAACGCTATATCGTCGAATCTCCATCTTGCCATCCGCACGCATTCCAGGCACGCCCACGAAGACGTCGCCGTCGCTCTGCTGGAAGCGGCTCGTATGTCGGTCATTTATCACAAGCAGTCTCTTCGTGAACTCGAAGCGCTCAAACCCGATTTGGCCAGAGTCGGGACCAACGCGCCTGTCCCACAGACCAATTCTGCGAGGACCACGCCGAAGAAAGCCAATGTCTCCTTACCTGCCACGCATGTCTCACAACAAGGACCATTGCTCAGCTCTGCATCTGGTTCATCCGGTCCGAGCCAGAACATCAGCAGACCGCCGCCGCCGCCGCCTGCGATGCAGCCGTCATTCTCGGCTGGTCCGACCAACAGTCCCTCGCAGAACCGAGCATACCACCAAGCTGCCAATGCTTATCCTCAACAAGGCATGGTTCAAACTCCTCTCGGCGGCGGTAGCGGACCTGGATACAATCCCAGCCTGCCGGTATCCCCATCTGGTCAGCCATCTTTCGGGCAGGCTCGCCCTCCCCAACAATACCAGCAACAACCCTACATGCCTCCCTCTCAGCCCTACGTCCCACCACAGTTGCACCAGCCGCGAGGATTCGGAATGGGCGGTCCACCTCCCGCAGCAGGCATGCGACAGCCTCAACTTCAGCCTCAGCATCAGTATCAATCGCAACCTCAGCATCAGTACCAGTCTCAAATGAACGGAACCCAGTCCATGTTCTTGCCTCCACCTTCACATCTGCAAGGAGGACAACGACCTCATTCTGCCGGGCCGTTCAATCCCCTCGCTGGACCACCTGGTCCTGGGGGCTCTGTCGGTCCAGGAATCGGGGCTGGGGGACCTTCACACAACAGTAATAACAACAACCTGGGCCAGTTGTATGGACCGGGCGGACACGCACAGGGAG
The DNA here is from genome assembly GCA_036428585.1 of Kwoniella sp. CBS 9459. NCBI lineage: Eukaryota > Fungi > Basidiomycota > Tremellomycetes > Tremellales > Cryptococcaceae > Kwoniella > Kwoniella sp. CBS 9459. The sequence continues at coordinate 3,940,142 of CP144065.1, read as the reverse complement.
GTATGGCGCAAAGCATGATGTTGCCACAAGGCCAAGGATTCAGCGGTAACGGCGGTAGGGGTACTTCAGGGACCCCCGGAACTGGAAGTGGGCCTGGAGGACGGGGCGGAACGAGGCGATTGGACGAGAGGCAAGCTGCGAGAATGCTTGCGGGCGGATTCTGAGGGACTCAGCGCGATCTGGAACGGACTCGACCGAGCTGAGTTGAGCTGAGCTGAACTGAGCTAAGCTAGGTCGGGATTCGGTGTTGATACGGTCTGAAGTGTTTCTGCGGTGTAGCTCGTATGCTACGCGCTGAGGTGGTTGTATCATAATCTACTTTATGCATCATGTGTCAGACACGAGAACGAGGATGAGAAATGGAGCGATCGAAGTATGAGGATCGATGACAGCTTCAAAACCTCAGAAAAGAGCCAGCCAGCCAACCAGCCAGACTGTTCCGCGAGACGTCGGGTCGGGTCCGTCACTCTGAGCGTATACATCTCAGGTCATCGGTCCACATCGGCGAGCATCATCCTCGCTGTTGGCACATGCCTGGACCTGTAACTGTCTGCGACGTCTCATTCCGATCCGACCCGACGTGTGCCGATATTGGTCAACAAGGAGCAGCATCGAACGATGATACCACCGATAGGCACGATTACAATATCGAAATCTGTATGTCACATAGCAAGAAATATAATAAACGGATCAATTTCCCTCATTCTTCTTGAGCGATGTGATGTGCGAGTGATGACTTACACATACTACGAAGTAGTTGTCCTATACGTATACGTACAGCACTGTGTCAGATGACTGCTGTATGTCATTTGCTTATCAGATATGTATGTGCATGTATCGCCAAGCTCTTTTACACGAAATTGCAAACTCTGCCTAGATCAGTTACGCTTATGAAAGGGGGTTTTATCTTCCAGGCAGCGTAAAGTGCGTTGCGTAGGTCCACGTCCGATGCGGAGGTACTTTGAGTGAATTGCCTACGAGTGCCCAGTTGCTGCTGTGTACTGTAGCATAGATGCGGTCGGAATATCCCGGGTAAAGCGGGTGCACAATTATCTCCACGTGGCTTAGAGCTCGTCCCACGCGTAGAACCCCTAATGTTATCAGGGGTAAACAAAGGGTACGAGGTGAATTTAAGGGTGTTTTTGATGTTTAGATTATCGTACCACCATCGTCCCACTTTCTGGAAAAATAACTGCGACATCACCATAGTCTCTTTTGTTTTGACGCTTTGCTCTTGCTTTGCTTTGCAGAATTGGCGCCACTACCACTGCAGCGCAGCGATGGTTACAGGGTTAGCTATAGGGCAGACTCGGATGAACTGTGTGTAGCTGTGTGTATGTGTGTATGTGTATGCTACGGTGCAAAGGAAGGGGCAATGGTGGAACGACTATTCTGTTCTGATGCTCTGATTCTGATTCCATGTTTTCGAATTTCTCATATACCACCACCACCATCACCACCACCTCTATTATACCTTGTCTCTCTCTGTCCACATCCGAGTCATAGATACATAGACAAAACGAACGTCGTGTCTCTCAAAGAACATCACTCACATTCACGCTCTTTAAGCATACACACCACATCGTACGCTCACTACAGTTGCAGTGAAACTCAGCACAACTTCCAGTGGCTGAAAACCGCGCGACCTAAAAAAACCGACACAGTTGTCAAGCAAACAACAACACAAATACAAATACACAGTACAATCGTACGACCCGACACAGCGACAGCACATCTATCTTCTATCTACTTCGTCCCGAGCCTGTCCGGGAACATTTGTCTATTCACTCCATCGACAGGGAACAAAACAACTCGTCATAAAGTATACATAATCATATCATTACCATTGTCATACCATATCGTATCATAACAATAACACTCTCTACCCTCTTTCACCGCCTTGGTGACAATCTCGGCCGATACCGATACCAGAAGAGTCGGTCCACATAAATACTTTGTTTCTTGGCCACTCTCGACAATCAGTCTCAATATCGATCTGCGCCACCCCACCACATAAATCAAAGCAAAGCAAGCAAGCAAACATAGCTTGGTAGAGTATAGATCGGAGCTCAAGCTTCATAGAGTATAGCACTTCTTCACGCCACCAGTCACACAGCACAACGCTTTCCTGCCCAACATGGACTACGTCCTTTCCTTCTGCGACCACTACGTCCTAGACGATGTGTACTCTTACCTCCTACCGCATCCTCCTATCCCCTCATCACTACCGCACCTGTACAACCAGACCCTGCCATCGCCTTATGCGCAGTCGACGACGTACAGCCCGCCTCAGCCCGCCTCGTCGCTCAAGACCGGCTCGCTGCTACCGCGAGATAACATCATCCGACAAGGTGTCTCGATGTTCACCATCGCCCTGCTGGGCGCGTACGCCATGTACTTTTTGTTCTGCTCCATCTCGTATTTCTTCCTGTACGACAGACGGCTGGAACATCACCCGAAATTCCTCAAGAACCAGATCCGAAAAGAGATCAAGTCAAGCATGATTGCCGCACCCGTCATCGACGTCATGACCCTCCCGTGGTTCCTTGGCGAGGTCCGTGGCTACTCCAAGCTGTACGACAACATCGACGAGCACGGATGGCCGTACCTGATCGCGAGCTTGTTCATGTTCCTGTTCTTCACCGATTTCGCAATCTACTGGGTTCACAGGCTCGAACACCACCCCCTGATCTACAAGCACATCCACAAGCCTCACCACAAATGGGTCGGTGAGTGACAAATGTTCATTCGACAAAACTCTTATCCGTATCTTGGTCTTGTTTGCACCAAAGTGGCGCCGCCATCCCATCTCATCTCGAATGACACGCGTGCACAAATAATAGACAAAGTCAGCTGACTTCATTGATCATGTGACCTTTTTCTTATCCTCAGTACCCACGCCCTACGCCGCTCTTGCTTTCCACCCTCTTGACGGCTATGCTCAATCATTGCCATACCAGTGAGTTGGCTGTGTCTCGTCAGCGCTCATATACCTAATACACCGATTCACCTCTTGCGCCCCCCCCCCTCTTTTGACTTTTGACGCTGAACGCTGAACGCTAACGCTTTTGCTGTCCATCGTATCTACTTCCCAGCATCTTCCCCTTCCTCTTCCCTTTGCACAAGTTCGCCTACCTCGGTCTCTTCGTCTTTGTCCAATTCTGGACCATCCTGATCCACGACGGCGATATGATCTCTGGTCACTTGCTCGAGCGATACATCAACTCGCCCGCGCACCATACCCTGCATCACTTGTACTTTACCGTCAACTACGGTCAGGTGAGTTGAGCTGTGATGTTTGCGTACAGGCCTTCTCATCCATCACATGTCTGCCATCCCCTCGCCTTCGTCGAGTAGCCGCACAACTCAACCCGTACTCGGACCATTCAGATCGTGTGTGTACATGAGCTGACTCTTGGATATTTTTCCCGTTGATTAAACAGTACTTCACATGGGCGGACTCGTACTACGACTCGTACCGAGCGCCCGAGGACCACCTCGACCCGATCCACGACTCGCTCAAGAACATGCGAAAGAAGGGCCTGATCGACGAACACAACAACCCCATCCCTCAGATCGAAAAGAAAAAGGATTTATAGGGGTAGGAGACCGACGCGGGGTCGCGCAGCAGGACGAATTCACGATCAGCGGGACACGGGACCGGGAGTAGGAGCAGGAAACCTGATGGAGCGGATTCGGATTGGGCGGAGAGGGGCTGTTAAACGGGAATCGTATTCGGGACCCAAGGACAAATCTTAGCAATACTCAAATCACTCGAGCCACTGCAAGTCCAATCCGAGCACCATCGAGTGCACTCATCGTATCACGCAAGATCCAGTATTCGACGCATGGAGAGGGAAGGGGAACGCGAAAGAGGAAGAATAAACGCCTAATGTGTAATGTAATGCCAATTAACGATTTCAATCTTATTTTTCGGTGATCCCTCCTCTCTCTCCCTCTTTTTGTCACACTAGATCCCTTAGAAGTAGAAGTCGAAGTTCGCCTTGTCCTTGTGATCGTGATTGTTGTGTCATGTTTATAATGCGACCTTTCCCGTCACCGTCACCGTCATCGATTACTGTATATCGCACCACCTGCGAGGGCCGACACCATCCCTATCAGACCAAGGTCTAACAAGTGCCATGCCACCCGTCGTTTGCCGTCTCCTTCTACATCTTCCCGCTCATGTGCGGACGGCCGGACGGACCTCAAGAACAAACGAACGAGCGAACCCGTCGGACTCTACATCGTCCGCCGGAATGGGTCGATACGCCGCGCCGTGCCGTGTGATGCTTCCATGGCATCTATCGGCAAACGTAATCGCAAGCGCAATCCTTGAGGCTTGGACTGAAGATGCTCCCTCCCGTCTGCTCGCCCGTCGCATAAGGTCGGACTCACGTCTCGCCACTCGGTGTTAAATATCCGATGGTCGATGGTTGGTGATCGATAAATACTCGAAACCACAGAACCACATACGCGCTCGTGCCTGCTGCGCCTGACAAGACTGGATGGACATATCTGGTTCAGTCCCGTATACAGTACTCGTAGCATATACCCGAGCACAAGTTATATCAGATCATAGATCATATCACATAGATATATACACAGTATACAGGATATAGTATACACATATAACCCCTTATTAGACATATATACCCCCAGGAAAAGCAAATGTATACAGTCACCAACTACAGTGCTTTGTGTTCCGTGTTCCACGTTCCACTTATCTCCAGAACAGTCAAATTGCGAGGCACGTCTAATTCATACAGTATCGGATGGATGCCAGGTTTACAGATCATACTGATACAAAGTGGCAAATGCAGGCAGCTACGATGATCGCCTCTGCCTCTGCCTCTGCCTCTTAAAGTCCGTAGAGCCATCGTCAATGGAATGGGCAGTGCTGAGTAAGCTCAGCTCATCGCTCGCTCGCTCGCTCGCCTTTCAGCCCTCAATCGTCGCCGCCAGCCGAGCTCAATGTTATATCCGACGTACTGTACTTCTACTCTTATCAAAAGGATTACTAACTCGGGTGAGAAGGCATGAAAATGGTCGCATGATTTACACTTTGTGCTTGATGACTCGAATGATGGCTATTCCCTCCAGTATATACACACAAACAATAATGGGTCGCAGCCAATTGAGATATATGAACATTATTCGACGTTATGGCACAGGTACAACATGGATCAATTAAATAAGAATACACACGAGCTCCGGTGCGTGTCATATATGCTATAATACTAGGTGATCGTCCATGACATGGAATGCCATTCTCATGAGTGGTCGTCGGATAGCGTTCCGTCTTCGTGAATGAGTCGTAAAAACTGGCATGATAGATCAATGAGATATCCGTTGATCAGCAAGGTCAACCAACACATCTGGGATTGGAGCTTTGTGACCAGCAGGAAGCGGGAAGGGAATTTACGATGGGTGACGGATGCTGAAGTTGATACTTTGCGCCACAGAGTAGATAGACCCGAAGACCCACGACTCACCATAGCTTGCTGTTGCCTGAACTCGCCAACAGTATGTACCCCTCGTACCAGCTGCATCCTTCCGATATCAAGTACGGCCGATCCTCTTCTTTGCGTGGGTTTGTCGCCTACAGTCGATTTCTTGCCAGGAACGTGTGAAGCGCATTTGCTATGAAGTCAAATTTAAAGTGGTCAGCTCAAGTGTTTTTCTTTAATAGCTCATATTCGTTCGATGCGGGCGGCCAAACCCTTCTTCAAAATGTTCTGAAAGAGGGAAATGGCGGCGGACCGGAAAGCAAGTGATAACAAAAGGTTTACTCCTTTCACTCACTCTTCAGGCAGGTGGTACAGCCCCAACAGGTGATTCTTCAACAAAACAGCCAATCCAACCACAATACTCGCGTCGACCAACTTCTCAGCTTCCATCTCAGACCTCGCCTCATCTCTGCCGACGGAGACCATTTTACCTTTGCCAACGATGACTTCGTCAGTTTCGCCAGAGATGATTGCCTCTTCCATCAGCGAGACGAGGTGTGTGCACGTCGATATGACCTTGCTCAGGCAGTAGACGACTGTCATGGGCTCCTCTTGAAGCTTGTAGTCGAGTGTGGCGAGGTTATCGGCGAGATAGTAGACAAAGCCCGGATTCTGTCACAATTACAAGAGGGGTGTCAGGCAAACTCTCAGTCACGACAAAACCCTTTGCGACGTACCACATCGTTCATTGAGTCCCTGTCAAACGCCCTGCTGATAGCTTTCAGGAAATCGTGCCTCCAGGCCCTCTTATCACTCAGCAGACCATACCAGCTCGATAGCAAGGCTGCGCCTTGTCTGTGACCAGAGGGTTCGGACGTGATTGACCGTTGATACAGATATGATGCCTTTGCAGATTCCATAAACAGAACTGTGACAAGGGAAGCGTGCTTCGTATGGAGAGCCGAGTGAAGAGCGAGGGCTCTTTCGGCGATTGTCGGGTCTTCGGCTGTCTCGAGGGTGACCAGGATAGGTACAGTCTGCGACAGTAAAGGTCAGCTTCGCACCAGGGGATGAATCTGGAGACAGCAGCTGGCTCACGTGGACGGGCGAATATAACCCCTGATTGACTACAAACGTCAACACGTCCAGCGCAGCGTTCTGGGTCAGCGGATGCTGCGATCTGGCGCATTCAAAGATTTGCTCGATATTGTTCTGCACGATCGTGGTCGAATAGCTGCAAAGTCAAGAGGATCAGCTGGACCTCGCAAAGGACCCAATTAGTCATCAGGTCAATAGCTCACTCTGAGTCCTGAAGCTCTTTCGCATTCCCAATGAGAAGCTGAACGTCCTTCTTCGCCTTGACTCCCGCCGCTCTCTTCTGCACTTCTGACGCTAAGAATTCGTGAATCACGCCCAGGAGCTGAGCTTGGTTTTCCAGATTGTTCGAGCTGAATGTCTCTTGCATCCACGTTGTCGTTTCTGACTTCTGGAGGAGAGCAGGGTACGTCCTGAACAGGCAGCCGAGGCAGATCGTGGCCGCATTCTGGAAGGAAGGGAGTCGAGAGAAGTCAAGATACACCTCGAAGAGGTATTCTGAGAGGGGCTGTGAAGCAATCTTGCGCAGTTCAAGATCGACGACTGCAATCGTGTCAGCTATCGGTATGAACTGAAGCAAGGAAGGCTCAGCTCACTGTCTTCCTCCAGAGCCACGGCGTCCAGCCGACACCCTTCCGCAATGAGCGCAGTGATGTACAACATCATCGACCCCGCTTGGCTCGGGGCGGACGTCTGGCCAGAAGTGAGAAACTGCTTTCTGATAGGTCGGATTTTGGCTGTTCCGGGATACAATGTCAGCTCATGCTAGAGCTGGTCTGATGAGATCGCATCACGGACAAGACGAACCTTCACAAGCCCTTAAGACATTGATCAATCTTGTCCAATCCTTTGTGAGATAGTTTGTAACGGCGCAGAAGCAGCCAATCGTCTCTTTTAGAGCCTGGAACCCTCCAGCAGGCTTACTGATCATGGGCATGAGCGATTTCGTGAGATCCGTTGCAAAGGTGGAAGCAGTTTTAGGCATGTGAGGAATACATGTCCTAAAGATCCGGAGGAGCAACTCGTTCGTAGCTTGATCGTCAGCCTAGAACAATGCTGTCAGCTTATATCGTCATCTCATAACAGCGATTACGGAAGCTCACGTTGGCCGGTGGACGAAGGTATGAAAGTAAGACGCTGGCTTTCTGTGTATCGATCTGCGATGGATTACTGGCACATAAGAGCCAGATAGCGCGAACGTGACTTGCGGAGTCGAACTCGGTCTGCTCGGTCGCGTCGATCAATTGCCCTATCAGAGCATCGATAGTCTGTCCGAAGCGCTGCTTGTGATTTGTATATTCGCTTTCTTTTGCAACCTGCATATAGCGAGCTCGCGTTTAGTGCAGGTCGCCAGTAGCTAAAACATTCACTCACGCCGTCGATCGCCCGTTCGAGGACCACGTTCGATCCCCTGAACTCGCTGAGGATATGAACCAAGAGCTCAGCCGTATTTGCACCGACGGCAGGATACAGCATGTCGGTCAAGGTCTTCACTGCCAGCTCCTACTCGTATTAGCGTGATTTCCTCATCAATTTCACTCACCTTGACGCCCTCGTCTTGATCGTCGGTGAGAAGGATCATTTTGCAGCAGATATCGATCCTGATATCTTTCATCTCCATCGTAGCGAAGATGCCTCGAAGGAGCTTGATTACTCGCTTTCTCACCCCAAGACCCGCATCCTGGCAAGATGTCAGTATGCCACTCCTCATCAATGACAGTTGTCCACTCACCATTGTCCGCTGGGCGATATGAGGATAATACTCCGCCGCCAGTTTTGGTCGTTGAACGATGTATTTCCCGATCAATTCAACAGCAGCATCTCGTACAGCGGGAGAGGGATCTGCAAGGCGATCTTCCAGTGCCTGCTGAATTTGAGGCTGCAAGTCTAGTCAGCATCAGTCTATACACACATACACACGAGTGACTCACCGATCCAAGGACTTCAGGATCGACAATAAGAACGGCTCCTATTCCCCGGAGTGCCTTTGATCTCAGTCCGACAGCTGGATTGTCCATTACGCCGAGCAAGGCGAAAAGGATAGGGTCGACTGCACTCTGCAGCGGTCGACCTCGAGACGCCGCGATAGATGCTTGTGTAGCAACTTCACCCTGTTTGGGATCACTGTTGATTGGTCAGCCCGAGCCTTTGCAATTGGGTTGAGATTGAAGTCATTAAATCTCACTTGATCTCGAAGAGACCGACGTCACCCATCCACACGTTGTGCAGAGTGTTCTTCAGAGTGGTACCGATGGCCTGAAGCCGCTGACTGGTCTCTTGAGCCTCTTCATCTTTTTCGGCTTGGAGCTTCTCCACTACCAGTATTGACTTCTTGATGGCGGCTTGGAGTTCTTGAGCCCATACGATCGAAGCCATGTCTCGAGCGCTCTGTGTTAATAGCCGTCAGCTGGCATCCAGATCGAGAAAGTAAGAATCACTTACGCTCAGGGAAGCATCCTCCCTAGCAGCGGATGAGAGGAAGGTCTGTATCGATTGTTGAGCTTGACACAGATTCTTCAGTCCGGACATATCCGCGTTCGCGATTATCTGCAGTGCGGTCGTACGGTCAGTATGCGCTTGATGGCTTACGAAGAGCCCGGCGTAGAGCCTCACCTCATCAAGAGTGGCACCTTTCCCTTCACCTGCCATCTCTAGACCGAGTCCTTTCAACTTCGCAGCGATATCACCTAGGTAATCAAGGGCGATGCCTTTCGCTGCTGTGACTTCGGGGCCGACCTTGCTGTCTTCGAGAGAGCTGATCATGATCCTTGAAAATACCGTGATATATATCGAGGCGGCTGGCCATTCGGGTCGATAAAGTACTGTCATCAAGTCATTGATGAAAAGATCAAGGATGGCTTTGAAATCGCTGTCGTGAGACGTCTTCGTCGCTTTGGTGGATGTCGACCTGATAGCAGTGTCAGCCGGAAAAAAGGAGCGGCTCACAAGTGAGACATGTCACTCACTTCTGCACCAGATAGCCTGCCACGATTCTGGCTGATCGCAGCGCGGACTCGATCGTGTCCGCACATAGTCGCCATTCCTGCACACGCAATGAGAGCATTGACATCAGCCAGTCATCAGCAATTCCACCCTACGATGTGGCAGTCAGCTCACCTCTTCATCGACATCCCCTTTGGACTGAGCGCCCATCATTTCCGCCTCGGCTGCATCCGAATGCAACTTCTTTATCCGACTAATTGTTCCGTAAGCCGAAGCCTGAATGAGCTGTAGCAGGAGTGCACTGATTGTATGAATCGATTTTCCGTTGGCGAGCCTGGTGATGGCCACACGCACAATTCAGCGCGAGCTCGGACTGGGAGTCCTGAATCAAGCATACTTACTGGAAAAGATTTTGGGCATGATTTTGTTCAGGTACTCTTACGAGGGAACTCAGGATCTCTTCGACGATCCACTGTCTCTGCTCTTCGTAGCGAGCAAAGGCCTGATGCGACACCGAGGTTAGCTAGGTCGTAATGAACCAATCGTTCCAGACAGCTCACAGCTCTGAGGCAGCCTAGCGCCTCCATCTTTAGTGCCTTCATAATCGACAAACCATCCTTGCCTCCATTATCCTTCCTCGACTTCTTCACCACCGGTTCATTGATGAACAGTGGGCTAATCGAAAGGTAGACTGTCTGGATGATGAGAGAATCCGAGAGAGTAAGGTCGGATTTGCTAATGAGCGCTGTCAGGTGTGGTAGTGCTGAACAAGCCGATTGTGCAATGAAGGAGAGGGGTGGGTGAGCGAAATAAGGTGCTTTCATTTGGGGCAGTTTCGATTTCTTCGACAAGGTGGACGATTCGGATGCCACGATATGAGCGAGATATGAGGACGACATCCCTATCGGATGGTGAGGCAAGTCGTGTTAGCTACGCTCTGCCCGTGAAGAGACCAAACGGCACTCACTCGCGCCTGCGAGACCCTCAATGATAGGGTAGATGACTTTCTCAAGCTGATCTTTGACAACAGTCACACTAGTCGACAACAGATCTTCGGACAACATCTAGGCGAAAATTATCAGCAGTTGCTTTGGCTACCATGTCTACACCAGCCGGCTGCTAGCTCACCTGTTTTGAGAGTCCTTCCGAATCAAAGAGGATAAGACAGCATTCTGCAGCTGCCACGCCAGCTCTGACAGTATCGAGGCGCTCTTCATGTTGTTTCAGCTTGTCCTCACTGATGAGGTCCTCTTCATCTTCGCTTCCATCTAGTCCAGGGGATCTGCCATCCTTCTTCGAGCCCGATTTGCTCTTCTTCTTCTTCCCTTTGCTCATTCCATCCTCATCTCTACTCGCAGCGGCAGCTTTGCGGTCGTCAGGGAAGACAGTTATATTTTCCGCATCCCTCATACTCCTCTCCAAAAGCCTCAAAAGACTAGACACAGTTTCAGCGGTCCACTCGCCTAGATCGTTCTTGCCTTGAAGCGAAGCCTGGCGTTTCCGGGCAGTCTTGACTTTGGTAATGTAACGCGAGACCTTCACGATCGTCTCGACCGATAGGAGAGGCAATGTCGCGCCATGCTTCGAGACGGACGAGAAAAATCGGCTGCCGGCTAAATCGCCTGAGCTTGGGTTGGCCGGGAAGGCATCGGATTCCTCGAAGATGTCTTCCAGAAGGTTTTCGAGTTTCTGCCATGCGCCTACGAAGACCGTCAGCATCGTCCGTCACGCATCCTCCGCCATCATGGGAACAGTCGGGTGAGAAGACCTACTTCGCATGTCCCGTTCTCCAGTTCTGCCGCTACCTTTCGGTAGAGCAGTTGAGGAAGTAGGAGGACTTCTGTACTTATCGTCCATCCTCCAGTCTCCATCCTTATCTTCGCCCCAAACCAGATCGTCTTCATCTTCTTCCTCGTCGTCGCTGATCTCGGCGCCTTGGCTGGTCTTTCTCCTCGTAGGAATCTCGACTTCCACGATCTTCCTTCCTATCTTCCTGGCTTTCGGCGTCTCGTCGTTCCCCATACTCAAAGAGGCAAGCTCCATATCAGCGTTTCCGGATACTTGGTTGCCCGATGCCAAGCTGGGTGAGATATCTCGTGAGGAATGACGACTTGATTTCTGCCTCTTTGTAGGCGATGGATCGGTCAGACCGAGGGGATCAGGAGAAGATGGTGGAGGGCTCGATCTCATACGCTCATGCGTCGGAGTTGACGTTACTGAAGATGGGGGTTGAGGCGAGCGCATGACCGACATGGACAGTCTCCGGGGAGAAGTGCGTCGCTCTCTGCCCACTTCAGCATTGGGGATGTTCTGCGAGGTAGAAGCAGTTGCGTACACTGGCTGAGCAGGTTGCGAGGGGGGACGAGGCGGAGGTGTAGGTCGACTTTTGGTCTGGGCAGCTGCGGGTGCAGGTGATGATGTGGCCTGAGCTTGTACTTGAGTGTTTGGCAGATCTCGGCGCGACAACGTATTTGACACGAAAGTCTCGATATACTGAATAGAGCTGGAATTTACAGCGGGCGAAGGCGAAGTGCCGCTCGTCGATGAGCCGGGAGTAGGCGGCATATGATGATGGGAAGAAGTTGCGGCATTACTTGCAGGAAGATACGATGGGAGGAAGCTATACGGCAGAGGGAGATTGCTGCTTTGTGGTTGACTTTGTTGTAGTCCGTAAGTCGCCGACGTAGGAGTAGGAGGAAATGTAGGAACGTATTGAGGGGTATTGGGGTAAGCTCTGTCCATTGTCCTCGTTAGCTCGCGTTCATCGCCTCTGCAAAAAGATGGCCTAGCTCTCTCACTGTTGTGCAAACCCAGCTTGCTGCTGATATCCCCCCTGACCCGATGTATATGTGTACCCTTGCCCTGTCCTACTCAAGGCCTCTCTCAGTCTCGCCTCAGCCGCCTGTCTCATGGCCCAATCTTCGACCGTCGTAGGGTTATCCATAGCGGTGAACGTTTGACTGTACTGCGGATAGAGGTCCGACGACGAGGTAGAAGGGATGTAGGTGTGGGTATGCGGCGAGATATGCTCCGCGACTGAGGGAAATGACATCCACACATCAGTACAGAGCTTGTGGTAGACTGTAAGTTGCTTTTTAGAATCCGGTGTGTTTGGCAGCGCAGCTTACCTCTAGCTGTAGGCGCATAGGTCATGAATGGATACACATTCAGCAAGTTCGAAGGATCCTTGAACAGTCCCTCATCGTTCTGCTGCTGCTGGTTTTGGGAGCTGCTGCGGCTGCTGCTTCCGTTCGCTTGATGACCGTTGGAACTTGGTACTGCTGTTGACGAGGATGAAGATGATGAGGAAGAGGCATGGGCCTGCTGGGGATGCGGGTAGCTCCCGTAGACTGGTTGTTGCTGCTGCTGCTGATATTGATACTGGTGCTGATGCGGAAAGTGCTGTTGCGGTGGTTGAGTGTAGTAATTTGGATGTAGTTGCTGGAGAGGCTGCTGTTGTTGTTGCTGCTGCTGCTGTGTCTGGGGGTGATATCGTTGCTGCCCGTGGTCCGTCGGGTAAGGGGGACCATGAGGTGGTTGCGACATTGTGTGAGGAGAGGACAGCGCTGCCTCGGTTGAGACAGCAGGAAGGGCCAGGACAGCGAAGTGGCAGTAGCAGTAACAAAGTTGTATGATACACAGAGTCAATTGATGTCGGTTGACTAGACCTTGCTCACATATCAAGCAATTACAATATTCATGTCCCATCACTCAAGAGTCCTTTAACTTTCTTTCCAGCGCGTCACTGCATACACTCGTCGATCCCAGTCGACTATGACCCGACTTCGGTGTCCAGTCAACCGGGCCAAAGCGAGCATCACGTGATCAATTGAGACTGTTTCATCTCTTCCCCCGGGAATGGGCTCTCGCTTACATAAGCATTTCTCAGACGAAACTTTGCAACGCCCTAGTAGTGCGCTACGCCTGGCGTCTAACCTCGGTAGCGGTATAAGAAGACCTTGCATCTCGACATCTTTCTCTCTTTTCTTCTCCTTACAGTGAAATTATCGCACTTCGTTAATCTGGTCTGAATCTCTCACTGCGAGTCAGTCCTTTCAAATAGTGCGTATAGCAGCGATCAAACAAACGTATAAAGCTTGGTTTCGTTAGCTACTGGCCCGATCCTCTGCGATCAACTTATAATAGCCAGTCTCTTGATAGTAGCCTTGCAACATCCCATACCCATACCATCTTATCCGTATTCTTATCAGTTAGATGCATCTCGATTCTACAACGACAGAATAGCTGCAAATACCATTCACTAGCAGTGGACGTCTGAATTATACTCGACGCCGCGCAGTACTGGTACAGCCGGAAGCCCATGGCAGGTGTATGGGAGAGGGAACAGAGTAGAAGCAGGGAGGGAAACAGAAGGGGAATCAGAACTGCTAGTAGGGTTTCGTCAAGCTCAAGAGCAATGATACGCGGGTGCGCAATCAGCATGGCATTAACATATAATGCTCACCTACTATGCAAGAGGATTCTCGAGGTTCTGAGACAGGACATTATGGTGTTTAGTGGTGAAGGCATCCCCACAATACCCGTGCTGTCGGCACAGACACCTGCCAAAACCGCGCCTGGGTGCAGAGTCCCCGTTCGCGTCTTTCGATCGCTCACACTAGCCACGCTTAACATCCGTCTCTCACGTATCTCCTGGTATAGCTGCACTGTCAGACTTCCAATCTTTGCCCGATTGCATAGCAGAGAATGCACAGCTGATATGCAACAGATTGTAGAGTCTCGTCTCTCAAGTGTATAAATATATGCATATACATGTATCTACTCGTCATCGCTCTCCTCTTCTTCTTCATCCTCGTCCTCGTCCTCATCCTCGTCATCATCACTCTCCATCTGTTCCAATACGTCCACATAGGCTTTACCCTTCCCGAACACCTCCACCCACTTCTTCTTCTCTTCCTCATCCTTCGTCCCTTCACCCCGGGCAGCGCTCAGACTCCTCCACTCGAGCAGTTCCTCCTCGCCAAGGGTATCAGACTCGTACAGTCCTCTGAGGATGATACCAAACCACGGCGTGTATTCTGCGTTGCTGACACAGAACGCTTGGGCGTCCAGGAGGATATTGGTCAGGTCCGAAGTGAAGCCGTGTGCCAGTGGTCCCCATCTTGTGAAGATGGCCGTGGTGGACTTCAAAACACCCGCAGCTCCGGAAGAAGTGTCGATCTTCGACAAAAAGAACTTGACGATTTCCTCTCTCGCTCGATCCAACCCAGCGTTGTAGGACAAAACGAGCGTCCGGAACTCGATGATTGCATTCTCGTTCTTGTGCTCCTCTTCGTATGCTCTTCTGAGGGAATCCCGAGCTTCATCGAAGAAGGCAGCAGGGGGTCCAGAATCAAGCGACAATGACGGCATGTCAGGGAGGGAGGCAGATGAAGCGACGGAAACAGGGGATGAAGCTTCTGATGATGCTTTCGAGAGAGTGGACAAGGATGCGTCGGTCGACGAAAGATTGGATAACCGTCGGCCAAGCTGCAAGAGTTTTTTGTTTCGGGGGTGCTCGTAGGGGTCGTCGGCCTCGTCCTCGGAGTCAGAGGGAGGTTCCTCTTCCTCGTTGGGCCAAAGGTAACCAATAGAATCGGGACCAAGCACTTGCAGGCGGCGGTCTGTGAAAACGTAATATCAGCAAATCCCTCGCATTGCACAATTTCGAGTCGCAGTATGCGCAATGCGCGATTCATTTGCTGGATGCAGCACGACTCACCCTTCTCATCCTCGTCCTCGTCTTCCTCCTCATCAGAATCATAGTCGTCGCCCCTATATCTTTCCTTTCCTATCCTAGCAAAATCAGGTACGACCGTTCCTCTTCCAAGGCTGACACCGTTGCCTAGCAGAGCACCTCTGCCCACTTTGACGTCGTCGTGCAAGACTACGCCTTCGCCTATCACACATTCTCGTAAGGTACAATTGGCGCCGATGCGGACGTCGTCGAAGACGTAAGACTGAGTGACGGTGGTGTTGGGTCCGATGGTACAGTCGGCTCCGAGAGTCGATTGGTGGATATGTGTATTGTGTGCGAGCGCGGATCGGGGGCCAATGAGTAGTGGGCCGCTTAGAGTAGTTGTTCTAATATAGCGTGATTGTACGGATATGAGCGAGATGCTACTTTCAAATCGAGGTCATTTCCAGCTCACCTTGACAGGACAACATTGTCTCGAGCGATATAGACGTTCCCGGTTCGCAGTTCGTATTGCACACCCCCGGGCTCGTTCATATCAGGTGCAAGTGGGAACGCCCATCTTCTCAGCACGTCACGACTGCGCCAAATCACACACATAAGCTGATGAGTCGTACTTGGATGATGATGTTTCCTTTCTGGGAATGACTTACGATATTTCCCCGAACGTCCTTGTATCTCTTACTCGCTCAATGTAGTTCCCACCAGCGCCGCTCCTGACATCGCCCTTTCCTTCTTCAATGTCCGGATCATCCTTGCCCACCAAATGCACGGCGACCTTCTTTCCAAGCAATTCTGAAGTCAAAACACCATTCACGAAATGTCTCCTCAGATCGTGGTAATCAAAGTTCTCAGTACACAGCGCCGGGACGTCGGCTTCGCATATGTCAACACCGAGATCTCTGTACCCTCCACGCTTCGAAGACGAAGAAGAGGGTGTACCGGACCAAATTTCGTAGGTGTCGATATTTGTGGGGAAGGGGTCAAGGAAGAGTGATGAGGGGAAGGCAGCCCGAGGTTGAGAGGGCGATAGAGGGTGGGGTGCATAATGCAAGAGTCTCGAGGAAGGCGGATGTACAAGCATGATCGGGGATTCAGGATGTCGTCTGGAGGGCGAAACAAGTAACATGTACCAGTGTCAATAAGTCATCGCACGCGGCTGAGCAACAGGCTCAAGGTATCATCACACAGCGAAAGGGTGAAATAGGACTCACCTTCCTCCACGTCCAACACCCATGGTCATGATGAAGTTCTTGTCCTCGTCTCTTCTCTTCTTATGCACCTCTATCATCTTTGACAAATCATAGTTCGACACGATGGGCGAATGCACCAATACGAAGGGGTTCTCGGCGTTCAGGACCTAGACCGACAGGATGTAAGTGATCCCTCCATCTCAAAGACGATGGTACCCCATAAGGAAGAGGAGAGGATTTCTTGAGCTCACGTGCATATCGTCCAATTCTCTCAAGGCATCTCCCGCCGACATGGCTGTTTGAGAGGACAGACATTGGATATCGAGGGTATGTCGGTACGGGGAGGATCTACGGGACGCGGTAGCAAACCGTGTCAGCTCATCAATCATGATCCGGGCGCATGATGCGTGAGAACAGCACAAAGACTCACTCGATGAAGGCTCTGATTTTATCCGCATGTACACCGCAGAACACGAATACCTGTCTGACCTTACTCAAGCTCAAACTCTCCAGCGTCCAAGCTAACAGCGGAGTCGAACATAACGGCAGGAGGACTCGAGGCTGATCCTGGCACAGGACCTCGAATCGCCTGTTGTATGAGTCTGCGAGGACGACAGCCTGAAGAGGAGCTTCGTTCACGTTATCTGCTTTCTATGACCGATGAGGGGAGAGCGAACATCAGCTTCGCCTGGTCTGGCCGAATTGATCGATCCGTTGGAATTGCGGTAAGCTGTACCAACGATTACCTCGCTGCAACTTACAGGCTTGGGCTCGGCCCTCGGGGCCTGTCCTTTCTTGGGCGGCATGGTTGGGGGACTGTCGAGAGTTGGCTAAGCTGAACGCAGTGCAGCCTCTTAGAGATATATATGACTGGAACGACTTGACCTTTGATGCACTCGCTCGACGACAAAAGGCACAACCTGCACGCACAAGCGACTCAACATTTCGACGAGATCCTATAGCTAAGCCTTGACGCAACTCGGATTGACGTGGTTCCCACGTGCCTTGGTATATAGCCCAATCGGATTTCTCGGTTTTTCTCCCGCCGAGTTCCCACCATAGCCATCACTACCTACCTACCTACTATTGACCACTCGCTGCATGGCATGCATGGTTCAGCGAGCAGTGAGCCTCTTCCAATCGTCGTTGAGGTATCTCATAAAGTCAATACACGAAGACCAGCTCGCTCTGTCAGCACACCAGTCATTCCTCTCGGGTCAGCTACAATCCCCGCACCGCAATTCGGGCTATACTCCAAGACAAGACCATCCTATATATACACTCTCGCAGAAAATCTAGAAAATGCCTGTTCCTTGGGAGGTGAGCTGTCTTTCTCAGCTGTCTTATGATTCTGCAACTTGCTGACGGACTGCGTCCTCTATTTGTAGGCTTTGATTCCTTTCGGTATGTACAAATATCTTACCAGTATGGATAAGGCTTGCCGAGAATGAAACGGGAATGACACACGAAGGGATAGCTGACCAGAAATGCGCGGTATCTGTGCCGACGTTATTGCTCTACAGGTCTGTTGACCGTCATGTTCGGCGCGACTGGTACGCTCTTCAACACCGCCAAGAGACTGACCAACGACGGCAAGGTGAGCTGAGCTCTAGCAACCACATCTTTCCCTTCGCAATCGGACGGTAGCTTGTCGTCAATCGCTGTGGTGCCAGTCTGGAACTGTAGCTGATATATGTTCGTGCCTGTCTTCCCGCGTGCATAGCCTCCTCGATACAACGTAGACTCATGGGAACAGATGATGATGGAGCGAGATCGGAGATTAACAGGTTCGCTGAGAGGACAACGCGTGAGTCTCACTGCTCTTCACTCGTCTCACCCATGTCGTTCCTTCCGAGCTAGATGTGAGGGCATGCGGCTCTCAAGGAGGGGACGAAGCGATGAAGGCCTGGGCTCGGAGAATGGTCGAGACTGCTAGGGCTGTTTGTCAACGGATAATGTCCGCTCAACCCAACCTCGACGCTGGTTTGGATAACCAGACGATCAACCTGACTATCCAGCCCCCAGGTGGAATGCTGGATGGAATGAGCCCGTTAGAGCGGAGAGCAACATGGATAGAGTCGGTACTGATAATCGTGTTTCACATCGTCACTGTGCAGACCGACCCCATCGCCCCGAAAGAATTCGCTACGAACTCTGTCTGGGACACTGAGCGTGTACATTAGATGAGGCGGAACATGGAAAAGGGATGCGAAGGGTTCGGCGGACATCACTGGCCCTATGGTCTTTTCGCATAGGATTTTGGCTTTGGGATGCGGGATGCAGCATTGTCAAACGCGAATGTGTAGGTGCGCGCCGGTGAAGCTTGATGTCATCCTTGCAAGATCAAGGGGACCGTCGGTCCGATCTCATTCCGACTATTAGACTCAACTGCTCAAGCACTGGAGTCACGCCATGTTACTGATAACATTAGTGACAAGATGTCTGTCCCTCAAGTGATGACTTACTATGTTGTTGGCTAAATCGGATCATTTCCAGGAGACCTCGAGTTTGCGCGATGCACACGTCGGCAACGAGCGAGCGGAACTTCGTCTGTTCTGTGACCCTTTTTGTGGAATCAACAGGTCGGGGAGGTGTCGAGGTGCCTTGCAAGAGAGGATACACTTGGAACATCAAATTACATTGGGAATCAACAGGATACACGGGTACAGGTACAATGGGGGTAAAGATACGTACAAAATGAGGGAGCCACTCTAACAGTCATACACATATTCCTAGGGTTGCGTTCGTCCTGCCTGAATGTTACAGTGCACATCTACACCGTCAGAATGATCAACTATCCTATCTTCATATAGGGCTGAAAAAGACTATAAATCTGGTTCAACCTTGCTCGACGTCTACAATATTCAGCCTGCGTGCGAATTCCCTCTTGAGTGGATGTGGTGCCCTAAGGCGATCAACTATCCAATCCTTCACGGGTGTTTTCAAGTCTTGAGGTCCTCTGATTATGTATCGTCGGAGGAACCGCGCTTTCCATCGATACGTCATCCATAATAGAGCAACACCACAATTCACGTACGCGGTATGGTCAACATCGAGAGGAAAGGTCAAGAGAGCCGGTGGTAGCTGGATGACGATCGTTCTCGCCGGGTAGTCCCGAGATGTCCCATCAAAGGCGATCATGTTGCGGAACGAGATCGAGTCGGGCCAGCCGACAGTCGAAGACGGGGCTTGAACGACGATTGTTCGTGGTGCAAAAGCATTCATCACATTGTCTCCGAAGAATATCAAGTTTTGTTGCTCCGGCCTTGACTCGGATCGATCCAGAGGTTGGGGCACGAACGACTGGACTAGCGATGATCCATACACGAACGTTTCCAAATTCGGAAACCACATCTCCTTACTATCCCACTGTATATCTTCCAAGCTCGACTCGTGATCCGAAGAAGGTCGGGCGTCCTCCTCGAGTTCGAGGGCATCTGCTTTGTCGATAAGCTTATAGTCAACGAACCATGTCCACTGGAAAGCAGTCTCTTCGTCGGCGAATTCGAGGGTTTTGGTGTACATCCCTCGTGTTTTCTTCCCCTTGGCAGCAGGCGCTTCATTCAGCTTCCATCCTTGAAGAAAGTGATCGATGTTCTTCTCGGAGAGTCTGATCGAAGTGTATATGGCAGGTAATAGCTCTTCATACAGTGATCTCGAGACGCGAAGCATCGTGAGGGGAACAAGCTCTTTCAGTTCGGCGAAAATCAGGTATTGCACAGGAAGGAGAGGTTCGAGCGTCGTTATGTCCAACTTCGCGAGATTGGATTGATGCGAGTCGTCCCCAAATGGTCTGACAGCATTCTCGTTGGCATCAGAGCTGAGCATGATCGATGCTCTGGGACGCTATAGCGATAGAAGGACGATAATGAATTCTTGAGAGTAGGAAGTAACGAGAGGTCGGTTGATCGCATAGAGATAAGATAAGTGACAAGGGAGCGCGAGTTCAAATGACGGGCGGGGTTGTGACGTGACACCGACACGTGAGAAACGCGGAGCGATTAGAGAAAAGCGCTGGGGTGCGAAAAGCAAATACCTACTCTGAAATACTGCGAAAGTTGTTCTCAAGCGATCATGTCTCGTGCAGCTAGTGAACAAATTTTGTAGAGATTGACTGAGGGGGGCTGCGAGAAGTGAGATATGCATGCAGTAACATGTCATGCGAACAGCAAAATGACATTACTGCTGATCTGACGGGTTGATGATCCCACTTCACCCGTGTGGCTATCGGTCCATTTGAGCGATTGATGGATTTCGATTTACTGCATTCACCACTTTATTTCCTATCTCCTAACCAGTGAGGTGCTGCCAATAGTGAGGCGAAAGTCAGAGTCTTCGATGATTTCTTCCTGCTTCAGGCACACCACGTAGCCATACATGACCTGGTATCTCAGTCCTAGGTGTTGTAAATATGTCAAGAGCACCGACGATCCGGCGAGCTATGCTCCTGCCTCAGAACTAGAGCTCTCGAACGTGCCAGATCATTTGCGCTGTCCGGAGAGCCGGACTGCGTTGTTTGCCGCTTGGCCCGCTGCTCGCGAAGAGCGACGACCTGCGGACGATGTTTCTTGGTTGATTGTGGTAGTTCACAGTCAAATAACATGATATAGCTGATCGATGACCCCGTTGTATGACCACTGCAGACGCCCTCGCCCAGTATATCTACACGTAGCAACGCTTTCGCTCCATCACACGTGGATCCGAATCTCCCTGACGCTCAAGTCTTGTCCCAAGGTATCGTATTCAATGTCGAGCAGCGCGCTCACGAATGGCATTGTCGTCTGAATTATCAGTCTGATCCAAAGGTCAGCTGGCTCATTCGTCAATAACGCGTCCTAGATAACCAGTCATTTGAGAGTTCTGACATGAAGCAGACTTACGGATACGACTTTCGATGCGTCGTCGACAGGAGTACACCTACAGTTCCCACATATTGCAGGGACAGCGGTTCTTTTCATTGAGTATAGTCACCATGGCTTGTATCTCATCCTTGTACTCCCGTTCCTCCTCCAGCTCCTCCTCAAAGCCTCGAATCTTGGGAACGATGTAGCTGTATCGGGAGGAGGATGCAAACGTGGACGCAGAATCGCCCAGGTGATCAGAGATGTACAAGACCAGGTCTGCAGCCCGAAGGCCGTCTTGCTTGATGATGTCGTACACGATAGATGCTGAAGGCCCCTTTTCTTCTATGAAAGAGTCGGTGTCACATAAATACATGGCGTGAATGTGAATGCGAACCTTCTGAAAGCTCGCTTCCTCCTCGAGCGTGAGCACGACCTTGTCAATCGCAATCGCAAGCGTGCTTTCGTACATGTCGTCAAAATCTTCTGCGCTGTACAACTGTTCCGGTCTCTCCCAGCCGTGAGGCCAGCTCAAGCAGAGCGAACTCGGCTTAGCGTGAGTGTGGATCGATTTGCACAGCTCTCTGATCGGAGGGGGGTCCAAGGCGTGGACTATGGATTTGACAGCAAAAGTGTGGGCTGTCGCAATCTCACTCAGCAGTTGGGAGCCGAGATTGAGGTGCTCAAGGTTCGGGAAGATGGCTCGAGGCTTTGCGTCGGTCTTCCAATGCTCGACAACGTCGTCCTCGTACTTGTGACAGAGCTGGATAAATTTCTCGGCGGCCTTGAGATCCACGATGTACACCTTTCGAATGTATCCCATCGTGGCGCGCGTTCGCTCACCAAGGCGATATTGATCTTGATCCTCGGAACCTTCGATTGGGATCAGAAGGCCATACGTCAAGCAATCGACGGTATTTGCGTCCAGCGTGAGGTCGGAGTACAGCCATGGTACGATACGGTCGTAAAGCTCCTTGGATACTCTGATGAGGGTCGTAGGAATCTCGAGCTCGACTAGATCAAATATGAGGTCTTTGATTGGGTAGAGTGGCGGAAGTGTAGTCGGATTGAAGGCGGTAGACCAGTCTTGCCATTGTTAGATGTACCGGGGAGTGGGGCTAGACTCGTTCTTGATGGGAATGGTTAGTGCAGCAGACATGTTGAACGATCGGGATTGGTTTTCGTGCTGTATCACAAATATGCTGATCACGTCAGCAACCCACTTTTCATCCTTCGAACAGGGCACAGATCATGTCCCGTGAGAAGCCATCAGACTTGGGGAGGCGGGTTTGCCTCGGCGCTGCCTACGTAGCATCTGGACGAGGGTAGGTAAGGGCACAACCGCCTCAGGTCCCACAAGGGGATGGACAAACTAGGGTCACCACACTGGCAGTGTCGATGACTACATGGATGTTGATTGGACTTACACTATCTCCAGGGGATGCCGTCGGGTGCGATAGCGGCGGAGTTTTGGGAAGTCAAGAGCTGTACAATGAGGGAAGATACGTTCCGATGAGTACGGAAGAATGAAGAGAAGATAAGAAGCAGAATGAAAAATGAAAAGCTAAAGAGATCGATGTGGCACAATGAGCTTTTCGTGGGTGCGAGAAGTGACGTTGCCTAGTGGGATGAGTCAACAGGAGCGAAGTCTGAATGAGCTATGGGCCAAAGCTGCATCACCATCACCATCAGTATTCACATCAGTACCATCAGATCATCAGTCACCATCAAAACTCGTGTTGATCCGCCACCCACCATACATGTTCATCTCTCCTCTCTTCTGTCAAAAGTTCAACTGTCATCCAATCCTCTATCTCCTCACTCCCTCTTTCCACTGTTCCACCTGCATTTTTGCCTGCATCGCGCTCTCGCTCACATCATGAGCCCTTCTTCGATCTTCTGCTTCGGCTTTGGCCACGTCCTTGTAAAGCTCAAGAACCTCTTCCTGAACTGTCCACCTGTAAACTCCCGTTCACCGGACCAGCACCAATACACGCAAGACGAGTATCATGACCTAGCTACCTTCGCTGCGACGAAGACCGCTTCGACATCCCCTACCCACAGCGAGATCGTCAGCATCAGTCCGACACCCTCAGCCGGAACAGGCGCACCGGCAGTCAGATCCACGCTTGACCCATCCTCGTTTCAGCGACTCGCCCCAGTCCATCATCTCATCATGGAGGAGCTCCTCCATATCTCGCCGTTTCTTGCACTCCGCCTCTCGAAGGGATTATACGATCGCGCAATACCGATCCTATACCGCAAGATAATCTTCGACGGGGAACACCGGACACCCATTGATGACTGGTTCATCAAGGACGATGACGAACGACATGAGCCTGCCTCCATCAGTGACAGACGCTTGGCACTTCTTGCCCATGTCAAAAGTCTTCATTGTACACATCTCGACGCGCTTCTCAATCTTCAAATCCCTCGAAGTGAATCTTACCCAGGGACGATCGGTGACGCAGGACGACTGTTTCTGCTGCCGAACGTGGACTCATTCTCCCTGGGGGGCGAATTCACCGAAGAATACTTCTGCTATTTGTCCCTCCCTTATGGACACGTATCGCAGGGGGCCAACGGGTATAATCGACTCCGGGAACAGACCCAACGACGTCCCAATCTCGCTTGCTACAGGTGGCCCAGCGAGCCTTACCTCCCTCTTGGCCTCGGCTCGAATCCAATAGGATTGTTCTGGAGGCCGAAGACGCGTTTGCCGCATCACCCGATACATCCTCTGATGCATGACACCATGCATCATCACATGGGTATAAAGACGCTCAACACGATCTTCAGGAATGCATACAGACCGGTGCCACCGAACGACCCCAAATATGACCTCATCCCCAATCGAATCTACATTGAGCGCACCCAAGTCGACACAGCATATACGGTTATGTTCAGCATCGCCGTGCACTTCCGTGCACTGAAAAAAGCTCTGGGATCGGAGACTGCGCTTAACGTTCAGTATGTCATTCCCAATGACCCTGACCTGCTCGAGCTGCTGGCCATAGACGGATCGAATAGACTGTGTAAGGAGGTAGGAAGGGAGGAATTGGAGGGCTTGAAGTCGCGTATCCTCGTTGTGGGTGTTGACGAGAATGCGGAATGTCGCTGCGACCAAGCGTAAGATGTAGGGAGAGCGGTAACCTAGAACAATCAGTATCTTGTAGTTTCTTGAAGTTTCTTAAACCTCTTGAATGTCATGCAAAGTGATAGTAACCTGAGGCCAACCGTATCGCTCCTGCAATCGAGGCTGTGTTCATGTGTCTATTGCTGGCGGTGCCTTCACCACAAGGCTCTCTGTCCGTTGTTCGGTATACAGTCGCTTTGCAGATTCAAGGTGCTCCTGGTTGGAGATCCAGACGCCTCCTCTCGTTCTGAAACCTAAATCGTTCGTCTTGGTACGATATGGCTGCTGCCTGACGGCCACTGGCTATCCGTCAAATCCGAGTGCCTACCACATAACAAACATATCTCACAGTACCTCATCGATCACGTCGATCATCTTGTCGAAAACGCCAAAACGCCCCGACAGCCGGAAGCCGGAAGTCAGCCAAGGTACGAGATCCGGTACATACAGTACAACCTTTCCGCATACGGAAATAATAGCAAGATTCCAGCACCTGTTATCCTCCCCTTTCCGGAGTTTTTTTATTACTGTATCACGGAAACGTTCCTGGAAAGCTTAAAAAGCAGTGATGATCGACGAAACCCAAGCAGGCAGCCGAGGAACTGAATTAATGATTGTCTCAGCCATCCAAAAAAAGATGTCCTCCCCCAAATGGTGCGCTGCTGGAGAGAGACCTTGCTTAACATGCCTAAAGCGTTTCCGAGCTCGGGAGGATGTGTCAACAAGGAGGTGACTACTCTCGAGATGATCGGCGTAGGTATATGTATATATGTCCCTGGACAAGTCTGAGATGGTTGAGAGAGCCCCTTCACCCACCCTCCTCTATCGCTTCGTATTCCTCCTATCCATCCATCGACCGACATGGTGTATTCTTCCCTTCCGACCATTCTCCTTGTCGGCACGACTATCTCACAGGTCGCGGCCAGGCCGAGACCCGCCGACGATAGCTTCTACGACTACAAATTCGATCCCAGCGCTTACGAAGGCCCATCAAACGCTACCGTGCTCAACACGCTTGACGATGCTCAATATCTCGCGGCGACGTGGGTGCCGCCCACAGAGGTGCAGCAGAACCCTCCTTCTTATCGACCCTTTTGGATCACGAGTGATATAGATAATTGTCCTTACCCTGATCGTACCTCCCTTCCCGTTCATCCTATGCCAAGGGATAATTTCTCTGATATCGTCGATAAGCCGACTCTGGCACTTTGGCAAGCATTCAGGATGGACGAGTGGATCCAGCAGGCTTTCGATAATTGCCCCGCAGTCAAAGCAGCCACTGTTGCTGGGAGTAACGGGCAAACCGCTGAGTCTTTTTCGACCTCTTTGGGAAGACTGATGCTGGGTCGTACCAAAGACGCTTCGTTTGCCCCAGTGAGTTTGACGATCTAATCAGGTGTACTGTATTGCGCGTACTGATTACTAGAACTCAACTTAGATCTGCAACGACTTCCGATGCTCTTGGTCGACCAACGGCGACGCATCGATCCGTGGTCAAGTCTTCGGGCCCGAGCAGCTACCCGACGTATGGGACGGAATGGACGACGACCATATCGAGGCTACCCGAAGGTGGTATGCCATGACCGCGCTCACTAATATCTGGGATGTGAGTGTCCAGATTATATCGCCTATCGCCCTTCTTCGTATGTATCACTGATGTACCTTAATTCGATTGACAGTACTCGCAAGCGACGTCGTCCGCACTGAACCTGGCAGTCAATGTCGTCAACACCGAGCTGCCGACACTGATTAACACCTTCAGTGAGTCTCTACCGTTTGCGTGACAAGCTAACTTTCCCCTAGTGCCCGATTACGTCGCCGCCACCGCACCTCCTTCGCCGCTGGGTCCTTTCCTCGATATCATCAACACGATCGCGACCTTTACTCCCTTTGGTTCGTTCGTCAATATTGCTGTTACTGTCGCCAAGAATCTGGCAGACGTCGATCCGACAGGTGCCGCAAAGCCCAACCAGCTCAAGGTCTCAGAGGTCAATCCTAACGCGGTCAAATTCGGAGAGACCATGACGCCGGACGAGAGGACGGCTTTGGCCAAGAGGATGACTCTGAGACGTAAAGCTCTAGCCACCGGCGTATCCAACGTGAGTCGGTTTTGGTTGGTTGGCCGCAAAATCTGAAAAGTCTGGCCCACTGATATCGACACCGTGAACCACCTCGATGCAGGCCATTCTCTTGACCAAGCAGATTGGTAACCTGATCGATACAGTCAACGACGATGGTACTCCCGCCCACTGGTAAGTACCTACCAGCAACCAATTCCTAGGAGTGACGTGAAGCGATCATTCTGACGCGGCTGCATAGGGACCCCGTGATGCCAGTCAAGTGGGCCAACCTCGCTTCGCAATTCGGCAGCGTCATCGCCAACGTCGCCATCAACTTACAAACGGTCAACCAAGGTCGATTGAATGGTGACCCCGAAGCTTCGGGCGGATACCTCGATATGGTCATTGGCGGCTTGTTCTCCGATTGGTCCAACTCTGGAAGCACTATCAGCGCACTGAGCTTGCAAAACGTGCTGCCAATGTACATTGCGTACATCGAGGACAAGGTCTTCCAGTCCATCATGAGTGAGCTCTCAGAGCCCTCCCACACACAGTACAGCCACACGACTATACATAGCTGACGTCGTGCCTTTTCGTTGCCTTTCTCAAGAGACCCAACAGCTTTGGCTGCTGAAACGGCGAGCGCAGGATGCCGACAGCTGCTCGGCATTGCAAGTCCCCGATAACTGGGAAGGAATTGCCTGTGCCTCGTCATATGACAAGTGAGTACACCTTCAAGTGGGACAACAAGCGCCGATCACTGATCGATGTCCAATCGACAAACGACAGTTCTACCTGGTTCAATTATATCCCTTACATGACGGACTTTGCAACCGAAATCGACGCCCACAGCCTCGTGCATGCGGACAGCTACGGTTACTGGGCTGACTACATAACCGAGAATCAACAAAAGTACAACCTCCTCACTGCAGACAATCTCAATAGCCTCCGAGGGCCCCTCACGCAAGGTTTGTACCCTGTTGCGTTGGCCGACATCTACGCCCAAGCCGACGAGTGTCACAAAGCGACGAATGCCGCTCTATTCCAGGATGGCAATGGCCCCGTGGCCAATTGTGATGGAACCTCGCCGTTGAACCTGTGGCCCGACGCGTTTGACGCCGACGGAGACTTCGCTCTCGACCCAACTCAGCTCACCTGTCATTGGAATATCCCAATTATCGAACCGAGTCTGAGCTCAACCAGCTGTTTGAACCAACAGACGGATTCGACCGGCAGTTCATTCTACTTCATCCACAGTGGGGATGCTTCGGGCCAGTGCGGTGCCGTATTTAACGGTGTTA
Organism: Kwoniella sp. CBS 9459; assembly: GCA_036428585.1. Classification (NCBI taxonomy): domain Eukaryota; kingdom Fungi; phylum Basidiomycota; class Tremellomycetes; order Tremellales; family Cryptococcaceae; genus Kwoniella; species Kwoniella sp. CBS 9459. The sequence goes on along the minus strand of CP144065.1, from coordinate 3,912,428 downwards.
ATGGGTGGAAGCAGGACTGCGGGGCGTGCTGGTGTGAGTGATTCAGCTTTTTTGCTATAAGCCGGCAAAGCATTACTGACGTCTTTGATGATAGCCAACTATGAAGCTCGAACAATGGCATACACCGGGCCCGGAGCAGCAGTATGGTACGGAAGGTCCCTGGCGTACCCCTCAGGCGACTGTACTTGTGGGACAGGGAATGACGTTTGTTCCTCATAGCTTAGAAGTGTACGTACATCGCTGTAGAACTGTAGAAAAGGACAATCTGTTTCGGCTTCTTTGGTAGTTTGCAATATGTCATACCCTGTATCCTTGTCTCCTCCTCACATCCGAGCACAAAAGAATCCTAATCAGAATTGTAGAACTGTGGAGCAGCATGTGATACCATGCTGATGTAACGTCATATAGCTCTGTCGTGAGTTCAAGGGAAAAAGTCCGTGTAGATACAAAAGCTAGTTTAATATGTATGACTAGGGAAAAAGTGTCTACTGCACTCAAGTCCTGAATCGTACATCCGTTTGGGGATACTGCACATCGAAACGGGAGCTTACTCGGGCAGTAAGAATTATGTAGAGAAAAATAAACGATACTATCATGCCTCGCTGAGGATGGTATCGATGTTTTCGTTGAGCCAGCCTGCTCTTGATTGCAGGTTGGCGTTGGGGAACAAGGAATATATGGCTTCTCTCGTCTGCCGTTTGGTGCTGTGAACGAAAACCCATGGTCAGTATCAGGGCCGACATCCCCATGCGTAGCATGACTGAAAACTCTATTCGGATGAAAGGGTAACGCGAAGCGGATAAGCCCACTCACACAGTCATGAGATCCTGCTTACCCAGCCACGCTCGCAGCTTCTCCAAGACCTCCTCATCTTCGATTTCCGTAGCTTCATTCACACTCAATCCTGCCAGCTTATCCCTTTCTCCTCCTCCTAGGGGGTTGGCCGTTGTCGCTAAAGAGTACGATGACATCCTGCTTTGGCCCATACCGCCCAAGCCTGACATGACGGTGTTCCTAGGTGCACCCATCCCTCCTACACCAGGCCCACCTTGTTGGCCCGTATGCATGGGTGACATCATGTTCATAGGTGACATGTGTCCAGGCATGGGACCCATAGGACCCATAGGGCCCATTGGCATGCCCATGCCCATACCCATCATGGGTGATCCGTAGTTACCGTACGGTTGAGGCGGGTAGAAAGTGCCAGGTCGCATGGAACCTGCATCGGAAAGAGGAGAATGGACTGAACCACCAGTAAACATCGGGTTAAGCATGCCCTGGCCTGCTTGACCATCGTAGACACTCCCATGTCCCCACATCGACATGCCGGCCATCGAATGAGCTCGACTGCCTTGGTTGATGCCCTGCGCATGACGCATGGATGGGTTAGACCCAGCGTGGCGAAGATTCCGAGAGGAATGTTGCTGTCCAAGAGGAGAAGAGTCACGCCAGTAGTCCGCTCCTGGAGGCAGCTCGGAAGCAGACGAATGGAATGAGGGAGCTCTGTTTGAAATAGGGTACGGGTGTAAGTTACGCGATACCGAGGTATGGGCGGTCCCGCGTGATTTTTCGGAATGTAGCGAAGCAGTTTCCCAGGCGTTCGATTCGTATTCTGAGAATACAAGTCAGCTTGATTCGAGCTGTGGCCAACGATTTTGCAGCTGAGCTCACCTTTGAACGTTCTGTACGGGATCATTCCTTCATTGAACGGCTCATCGTCCTCATAAACCACGGTCTTCTGATTGCCTTCACCCACAACCTTACTGCAGTCCCGAGAAAGGCGGATTGTATCGGTCAGCCGCGCTGCCAATGAGACTATACTAACGTGTGCCCAGAACTTACCGAGTGTTACCCCAGCTGAAGTCATCCATCGACCAGAAGGAGTACATGGGCAGGAAGACGGAGTAGACGGGCAAGCTAAATTGACAGCGCCATGTCAGCTTGATTCGATTAGCAGATAGTCTGCCGACTCACGCGAGGATGTAGACGATCATCCAGCCTATGAGCATGAACTCTCGCTTGAGAATAAAGATAATTGCCTGAGCCCGAACGAAATCAGCAAAGTAACTCATCTTAAGAGCATTGTCGCGAATCATCTCGCTCACCTGTAGACCATAAACCGCCGCAATCATGGCCAGCGAGATGACAGGAACAGCAGCTTTGTGGGTTGCTACGACAACGACGAGGTAGACGAGCTGCATCATGACGTGGACGATCAGCCATGGTGCTGATTTTTTGAAATGCATAAGTCTCAGGAGCACTTACATAGGCAAAGGTAGCCGGCAAGATCTGCATTCGCAATATACGTGAGCAAGCATACCATATGGTTGGCGGCAGACGATTATCTCGCCTACTCACGATAGTACCCAGCAGATCGAGGAAGACCACCCATCTCATCGAAAACAAACAGAAACCACACATCTCAGGCAAGAACAGCAGCTCCACCAAGTTGTGAATGGTCGAGTTGATCCACCTTCGCCTCTGAGAGAGCAGGACATTCCACTTGTTGGGCGCGACGGTGTGGGCGACAGCATCGGGAGTGAATTTCATCTTGAATGTAGGGAAATGCTTCATCATCAATGTCGTGAGGTATCGATCTTCACCAAGGGAGAAGAGGTTCTTCTTGTGCAGTGTGTCGACGTTGGGTTCGGCGTACTCGTCGATGACGATCGAGGAGATGATGACCGGACGACCTTTATCGGCTGTTCGGATACGGTAGACTGAGAAACAACCAGGAAGACAGGTGACTGATCCGAAGAGCGACTCGAAAGCTTTGGTCATATGATGCGAGATGTAGTACTCGTAAACCTGAATCATGGTAGTCAAGGACTCCTTCTCATTTGCCACCTTGGTCTCCCCACAGATGCCGATAATGGCTTGATCGTCGGCAGTACAAGAGATCATACGGTTGAGCGAATCAGGTGTAACAGTCTATGGTACAGACAGGTCAGTAACGATAATTTCGGAGAGACGTTTCTCCCATGTCTCTGACTCACGGTATCCGCATCGACCTGGAAGATATATTCGTAGAAAGCCGGGTCGATACCAATGACATTTCGCATCTGGTGGTAGATCTCCAATTCGAGGGGAGACATCGGTGCATCGAAGTGAACTCGGTTGAGGTATTGCATGAGCAAGACTTGGGAGTCTCGTTTACCTCTGTTACCAGGTCGAGAAGTTTCGGACGGCTTGCCGACCTTGACAACAACGACGTAGCTAGAAAAGGTTACGTTAGCGTGACGAAATATGCAAATCACGTTCTCATCGACTTACGGAACGACGTGACCTTCATGCTCGTACAAGCCAGAGTAAACTTTCCCGTAGTTCAGCTGCCTGCTGCCATCACCGATGGATTTGAACAGCAACGGTTCGGGATCGAGTTTAGGGTCGACACCGAGTAGATCCAGGACGATTCGAGGGGTCGGCCTGTTGTTACCGCTACCGATGATGTTACCATCACAGATGATGAAGATGAGTTTCCGCTTGTCATCGTAGTTGAGCACCGAAAGAGAGTCGATAGTCTTCTTGAGCGAATCTTCGCCTTCAGTATAACAGGGAACCTGACAGATCACGAATTTGTCCAGTAACTCAGGCTGTCGCTTGCTTCCGAGCTGCAGAGCCGCCAGGACTAGTACGCGTGAGAGAGTCAGCTGACGAGAAGTGGTGCAATGGGCATCACGAAACCTAAAGCTCACACTTTGCGCCGATTGTAGACATGATGATGATGGAGAAGGCCAAAAGCAGATAGTTTTGAACCAGGCATCTTGAATCTTTCCTAAAGTCCAGCTTGCCAAGGTAAAAAGCGCTGTCGAGACAAGTGAGGTGTCGTTCGGCATCCTCGCTCGACATCTTGTCGAGAACCTCTTGCATAGCCTTCGTGATATCTTGACCTGCTTGCGTCTGGAACAAGCCCGACAGATCTTCGTTCAGGAAACTGTAGTTGGGGAGGTCGGTACCGCTAGATCCAGAGTAATACGACACGGTGTATAGATAGTCTGAGAGGTCGTAGATCTTTTTGTTGTAGATGGCCCATTGCCTAGATAGTGATCATATAAGTTCTGACGTCAGCGACGTCTTTGACCGTGAACGGTGAAGAGCTGTTTTGACTCACTTGGAATCCGAGCTGGCACCCGACTCGATAGTCCCCTTGTCAAAGACAAAGCTTCCCTTGTAGTACTGCTTGAGATCAGGCATCAACCGATCTTTGTACCAATTCGTGTCATCCAGCTTGGTATTGGTGATGGTCTGAAGTTTGCCGGACGTGTGCACGGCATACGCGACGATGGGTGTGAAGTTTGCTCGGGTTAAAGCCAGGTCTTCATTGGTGACGAGACCGGGACAGGCAACAGTCAAAGGGGGAGGGAAGTAGTTGGTCAGGTCTTGACCAGCGAATTGGAGCATGACGTCGGAGGAAGTGGTGTAGGCGGAGAAGTCGCTGTGTTGGCCCTTGTAGAACTTGGTGAACTGCAAAAGAATAACACAAACAGTCAGTCAAACGAAAAGCCATGGGGAGGGATATCGATAACTTATGCCGTCACAAAGGTGCTACTGACATCATACACACTGCCCGCGATCGCAGCCATATAGTCGTCCTCGCCAGCGTGGGTGGCCAGTTCCGACGTGTTCCACGCCTTATCGCTATCGGGACACAATAGCTTGCCGAAGCCGATGATGTAGAACAGCACGATACCGCATGACGAGCAGATCATGATGAAGATCGCCAATTTCTCCCTCCATGCCATTCTCACGTCCGCACGCTTCATCCTGCCTACACGGGTAAGCAAGAAGCTCGGTACCCACCATGTCAACAACCATGTGATTCTGATCCACCATCTCCTCGCTCGAGTGGTCGCAATCACTTCTGTCGCAAGGACCTTCTTCTTCTTCTCCTTGACGATCATTCCGCTCGCCTCTGGGTCCATGTCTTTGCTGTCCTTGATATCCGAATCGAAAGGTGTAGAATAGTTATCCGGGTCGACTTTGTCATAGGCTGACCAGACTGTACTGGCGTTGGGATCCGGTGAGTCCTCGTAGCCTACGTTATGGCCGGGAGGAGGGGCGGGAGCATAGGGAGCGGGAGGATAAGGCTGATTGTTAGAGTATGTCTCGTCGGAACCCCTTTGTCGACGAGGCGGTTGAGGGGATTCGTCTACCACATCATAACGTTGACTTTGGCGCTGATCATATCCTCGGGGCTGACCATGATCCCGATCGTATCCTTGATCTTGGTTATATCGCTGGCTCTGTCTGCGATTCTGTTGGTCTGGTCCAGGCGATCGATCTTCTTCCAAGTGAGAATATCGATGTTGCGGGGGTGGAGCTTGATCCCTATAGTCTCCTGAGCTAGGTCGATGCGCCATGGTGGCGAGACTCCTCTTCTTGTGCGGTCCTCCTTGATCGATGACTGACTAGAGGTACAAGGGTGACGCTGTCAATGGTGATTGTCGCGGAAAATAAAGTCGAGTGCGTGGAACAGAAAGGTCGTGGGCAGTTGAACTGAGGGAAAGGGACGGGTACGGTGAGATATTTCGTTTGGAAAAAACGTGGAATGGGTCAATGCGATGCTATGCGTATATGCGTCTGAAGTTGGAAGTTGGACGTGGGACGTGAACGTGGACGCGCGGACAGGGGAGCAAGTTGAGTCGTAGGCGGAAAGCAGATGATGATGTGGTATGCAGGTATGGTGTAGTGTATGCAGGTATGTTCTCTGCTCGTCACCAGAAATCGTTTCTGTCAGTTGAGTTATCGGTGCAGATATTCGGACATGGCTCAATATTAGGAGTGAAAAGAGAGAGAGAGGGCGTGGTCGATGATTATGGTCATGGTCACGGTGATGTGGGGTGCAAATGGCCGACTTACAAAAATCCAGAGCTATGCTGAGTGAGTATACGATATTCCCTTCCTTTCTTTTCCCAAGGACCAGGTACAGGTATCGATCGTACAATGCAGTTATGATATGCAGATTGACTTTATTCTCCCCCTTTGTGTCGAGTTGAGTTGTATGTGTATGCGTGTGTGTGGGTGTAGGCTCGTGCGTTGCCACCCTGATGCCCAATGCCTAATGCCTGATGCTAATGCAGTGTGTACCGTAAAGTCGTAATGAGATCAAGAGTGAAATGAATGAATGCAATGCAATACCAAGACAGACTGAGACACTACCATGCAAGCCGATGACACTACCTGGATATGCTTTGATTGCTTGAATCCTACGTAAATAATGCAAAGAATAAAGCTTGGCTGGTGGTTCCAAGGGAGAGAGAGACGTTGTTTCCTTGTCTCGTTGTTTCGCACAGCCTCCCATTCACACCCTACACCCCTACGCCCTACACACCGCATACACCGCCATACGATCGACTGACGAAATCTCAAAATCCCAAAGAAAATCAACCCCGCTTTTCCATTTACCCCGCATCTTTCCACAAAAAACACGCACGTGGCCAAGTCTAGATGAAGGAGAGATGCGTTTCAGATCTGATACAGCTTTCATGTAACGTAACAAATACATCGCGCGTAAACGTAGAAATCAATCCCGACTAACTTACTAATTCTGCGCGTGTGCGTACCGGCGAGCCGGAACTCTTCCAGCTAATTAATTCTCTCAAGGACTTCGTGACGACACGTATCTATATACATATATATCTATATACATATATAGACTGCACACCGACAGGGTCAAATGACTGTCTATGACAATGTGACATCCATCTTCCGATCTCATACGAATGGGCCAAACAGCTTTCGGTCTCCCTTGATCTGCAAATCGTCTCAGCTCAGCTCAGTCTCATCCTCAAGCTCCACAACATACAGTACGATCTACCGGTGGCGCCACACGTATTGATGCATGAGGAAGACTCACTGGACCTTATATGACATCATGGTGTCATCGGCCGCCTAGGCTGAGGGTGTCGACGTTCGGGATGGCGGCAAAGATGTCGACGTCAATGGGCTATTCGGTAGGTACAAAGTCTTCAGGAAGCTTTGCCAGAGCAGTTGATCTCCCGAAGCTTTCTTCACAATGACCGGCAACTCTTGAGCCCCATCTTTGACTTTGGTCAAATCGTATCTGATCTTGAACTTGACTTGATCGAAATCGTAGACGCTGAGACAGTGGAGATAGTGATTCCACACTCTGGTCAGGACGTCATAGGCCTTCACAGGCTCTCGGGGGATTCGGAAGATGATCTTGATCGGCTTGTTCAGGCGATGTAGGGGCATGAGAGCGTCGATGAGATGGTTTGATGCGATTCGGATGACGACCGTCGTGAGAGCGGGGTATATTCCGATCCGATGGACGATGAAGCGGCCGATGTTGTACTCCTGGTCGGTATAGTCGTCGCTAGCTTCGCTGTCATACGAGTCATCGTCTGTTTCATATTCGGTCTCGGGATAATCGTCAGAATCGCTGTCCGAGTCACAGTCGCCACAAGAGCATTCGCTATCCGAGTCACATTCATGGTTCGAGCTATTGGAATCGGCATCGTCGCTATCGTCATTTCCATCGCTATCGTCATCACCCTCTTCCTCTCCCTCTCCGTATCGAATATAGCTGACGGGCGTGTCAGATGTCGACTGCGAGTTGGGCCATTTCAAGTGGAAGACCGAAATTGATTTGGCGGTCTTCAAGCAATCGATCAACCCTTTGATATTCTTGTACACCTTGGTCGGATGGGCGACGCATTGCATTACCTCTGTACCAAGGACAATACACTGCGCATTTGGGAAGAGGGCTGGCAGGTCGATCCACCGGGTTCTATTTTTGGTAGCGGAGTCGAGGTAGAGCTTCTGGGCGGTGTAGACGTCGGCGATCTCGAGTCGCTTGATATGGGTGAAAGCGGCCACTCGACTCGTAGATGCCTCCTTCGTCGTGATCCGCTCGTAGATCTTGTTGCTTCTGTTCTTGCGCTGGGATCGCTCGATTATACGCTTGTAAGCGCCGTACATCTTCTTCTTGTATGTCGACTCATCGAGCACGAATTTCTCGTATCGTGCCGGAACGAGCTCGTCGAATGTGTCTTGACAGACTCGGAGGACCAGGATGGGGTTGTCCTTCTTGAGGATGTTGAAGATTATGTAGTGGACGGGATGGAGGCGTTGGAAGAGCTCGACATCGATGTCGGCAGTACTTGTTGGGAGAGAGGACGGCGGAGGAGCGGACACAGGCTCGGAGTGGGAAGAGGTTTCTTGGGACGTCTTTGGGTTGTCGCTCATGTCGGCGGTCTGCCGGGGTGAGGGAAGATAAGATGGGGTGATGGACACCAGAGATGAGGAGAAGAGGGGAGGGGTGCTGTATTTGCCTGTTGACATGAAGATGATCTTAGCGGAGAAATGCATTGAAAGATGAAGGAAGAAGAAGGAACAGACTGACAGAGGGTGAGAGGGATTGGGAGTTGGACTGCCTCTTCAGTACGAGTACTGGCAGCGGTACTGGATTGTGATGGTGATGAACGCGTAAGTCATACGTGATAGATTGTAATACAAATGCAGCGAGAAAGATGGGAGTTAGAAGTGAGATGAGAGTGAAAGAAGGAAGTCGAAGTGGAAAGGCGGAATCTAAGGTTAACCGTACGCATACTGTGCTCGTGCTCGCATGAAGGAAGATGACTGGACTTTTCCATCGGGTCTGACTGTAATCGTAATCTATTTAAGGTTACCACTGTATGACTGCGTGATTGTACCTTTTGATCGTGATCCCATCAGACATACTGTGCCCCAAGCTCATGAACGATTCATGACTTCCTCGGAAGGCTGTCTTGATGATTCTCATGATGTGTAGAAGGAGAGAGTCGTCCCGAAGCAATCATCTGGACATTTTGCCTTATACGGTGCTTGTCGCCAACGACCACGTCCAGTGAACATGGGACGGTGGCCAGAACCGTGGAACTCGTACTGATCATTCCGGGGCTTGCGGACGCTTTCGCATCTCCTATGTACAATTCAGAGCGAAGACCAACAGGACGGAAGACTTATACAACAAGTACTGAACGACATCAAACTCTGACCCCTTCCTCTTTTACGATGTCTTTCTCCGGCCACGCCACGTACTTGTCAGAGACATGCCTGGGGAAGTGAAGCTGCTACAAAGAGGGGATCAGCAAGAGATTACATGTAGATGGACCATGTCGATGCATCGCGCAAGCTACCGGACTGACTCCCAAGAAGTATGCAGTATATCACTCACCCGTAAGTTCCAGACTGATCGGTACTGTAGGATCGAGAAAGGTTTGATGACGTTATCTTGATAAGCGGAGCGAGTCCTTGAACTCTTGGAATAGAACCTCATTGCCCTGTGCCTTCTTTCTGAACAACTTGGGAAGTAGGCGGGCTACGTTCGGATAGCGGGACAGCTCATAGTAGATCGAGGAGTAGATTGGGCTGAGGTTTCGGAGCTTGCGAACGTTGATGAAGTGTCGCCAACATTGAAGCGCAACGTCATACGTCGGGATCTTCTCCCACAGAAGCTGATACACGATCTCTAACTTCTTGCTCTTGAACTGGGTGATGTATGGGAAAGCGTCGAGTAGAGAGGTAGGCGCTACGCCGATATACACGATTGTGAGATTCTTGCATGTACCAAGTCGGTCTTTGATGAATGTGCCCGTTCCGATCTCGGTGGCATTGAAAGGTCGTGTGCTGACCCCATGATCTTCATTATCCGCCATTTCGCTCTTGTCATCATCCTCGTTGTCGTCCTGGATTTCTTGATGTCTTTCCTCGTCTGCCTCGAGCCAGTATCGTCCTTGGTTGGGCCACATCAACTTGACACTGGTGAGTGACAGGGCTTGGATGGCTCGGTCAATCCACCCAGACACCCTGATCCTCTCGACGTCGGTGAGGCCGAACTGCTTGGTGATCTGATGGTCGATGGCGATGCATGGGATACTTCCCAAAAAATCGGAAAAGACAAGCCTTCGGCTGTCTTTACGAGGTACGGATTCTTCGCTCAGCTTTTGCAGCGCGTGGACATCCGTTAGGTACAGGGTCCTGATCTGACGAAGTGCGTCTACTTTTCTCGAGGAAGCAGGCTCGAAGAGGCGTTCCTCGGTGCCTTCCTCATCAAAGACGTAGCCTTCTATCTGGGTCGGATATTTGAAAGCGCCGTACAACTTCTTCTCGTAAGTGGTCTCGTCGAGGTAGAAGTTTTGGTAGAGCTGAGGGATTATCTCCTCGTAGAGATCCCGGCTCACTCGTAAAAGCTTGATTGGGATATCCTTCTTGAGCTCTGCGAGGATGAGATAGTGTATCGGTTGAAGGCGGTGGAAGAGGTTCACGTCGACGTCCAGTGTATGATGCAAAGTAGTGGTTGTCGTCGTGACAGACGTTGTGGTTGTCGTAGTCTTGATCGTGGTGATTGCGGTTGTGGGAGTGGTGCGGGTAGACGTCGTGGTGGATGTTGAAGTTGTGGTGTTCGTAGTGACCTCGGTGCTCTCTTCGGTAAGCGGACATCCGTTCTTACTTGAGTCGGCCCCCATGCACATGGCACTGGTAGGATCAGCCTGGGAAGTGATGGTGTGCTCGATCATCTTGGGCTGGGAGAGTGGTCAAGGAGAGGGTGGAGCTACACGATTCGCAAACGTATGGACTGTCAGTTCTGATGATAGTAGTTTTGGACCGGGCGAACCGAGGTTAAATTGATCGCTTACCTGTGCTCGTGAAGGATCTCCGGACTACAGCTGGAAGAAAGATGTGTTGACGATGTAGAATCGGTTCAGAGATACCAGTTTAGCTTGGGTATGGGAAGAAGAAGAAGAAGAAGAAGAGAGTCTTGGAACATCACAAGCGACAGCGATTCAGCAGCAGGAAGGAGCAAGTTGAGTCAACTGGATGCTGACCAACGCACGGACCTCTTAGGCGCTCAGTACATATTCGTACAGGACACGTTTCGTGCGATTCCCTTACAGAGTCAACGCTTCACAAAAGTATACATGCGGCTTTGTGGAGTCACAGCTCGATATGTATACATCTATGTACAGTACAGCATGGTTGCTCCTTGTGCCCTCTTGGCCTCGGTATAGTATCCGAACGTTCTGTACTTTGCGGTCTACTGTAAGGTTTTCTCATCCTTCGATGAATCTCTTTGTCTCGCGATACAGTCAGGATCATTGGTCGCTCCGAACCTCGTTCCATTCACACCGTAGATTCTTCAGTCCTCATCATTTTGACTATCTGTTGGAGCGCTGAAGAAGGAGCGCGTGGCATCGAGTTCTTCCATTACACCCACACCTGTCATCTAGGTAATTCTGGAAAGCGTACTCTCCCCATATAATCCGCCGGTTGCACCATTACTCACATCTTAAGGGTCCTCATGGCATGGGCATTCCTCCTGCCTGACGATCAAGCTTTTCTCAAACTTCTTCCACAACCCTTCGTCCCCTTCGCTGATCTGTCTCTTGAGCTGCTCTGTAGCTTCGGCGAGATCGTACCGCTTGGGGAGGCTATATTCGACACCGTTCGTTTCGATTCGTTGGCCTTTTCGAGTATGTACATCGATGTAATGCTTCCAGAGCAGCTTGAGGATTCGCAAGGTTGCAATTCCCGCCTGGGTGTTTGGAGCCGTAGACTGGGCGGGACCGTTGGGAGTCGACTTGAGGTGGAGATAGAAGATGAGTTGGGGTAGGTCGTGCTCGTCGCCGATCAAGTATGCTGATGATATCTGGTATGGCAAGATGTGAACATGGATACTGTTGAGGTTGCCAAAGCGTGCGACTTGCTCGGTAAGCGCTTGCATGATCCAGCGGGATATGAGCACGCGGTCCGAGTCCGATCCCTGCATCGTCTCCGCTTTGTTGGTAGGCCAGTCCAAGCAGATTGTTTGCGGCCTGACGGTAGAGGCGACCAAGCGCAAGTACTGAGGGCGTAGCAAGGCATTTCTCTTCTCCTCTATACTCGTTCTCATACGGCTTGTGTCCACTAAGCCACGAGCGACGGAGGGGCCGAGATGCAACCTTTCGAGCTGGGGAAACAGGTCGATCTGTTCGTCGATCCAAGGGGTGAATCCCGGATTGTCTATTGTCTCTCCTAAAACGTCCTTGGTGAACAGGACAGCGCAAGCTGCTGTCTGTATCGTGATGATCCTGACATCCTGGTATGCCCTGATATCTTGCGGGATGATTCGTCCAATGATTTCCCGCTTGATGGTCCCGCCGTCTCTCGGGATCGTATCAGGCCATTTGGCTTGGACCAATGCGCGCTGAATGAACAGCTTGTAGTTGTGCTCGGTGAGGATAACGTGTCGATAGATCTTCGGAACGAGTTCGTCGTACAAGGAGCGAGATACGCGTGTGAGCTTTGCCGGGATCAAGTCTTTGAGGATGTCAAGGATGAGTTGGTGGACGGGGAACAGACGGTGAAAGTGTCTGTTGATATTCATGTCGATTGAATTCGCTGATCTTCTTTTGGAACTTTGCATAGGATTTGAAGGATGATGGGGATTCGTGTTGGATGAGAGGGCTGAGATTTCGCGTCGACCTTGAGGGTGTCAGAGGGGGTGAGTAGCCCCCGCTGGGGTGTGGAAGGTGTAGGAAGGAGTCCCCCGTGTCTTTGGATGCACTCGAAGATATCGTCAGCTAAGATCCTCACCAGGATGATTACTTGCAGATACATAATTCAGGTGGCAAGATAGCCAACACGACCAAGCTTACCTGCTGCTGACAAGATGTCGCCATCAGCGATCCTCGTGTTGTCCCTCTGCTGCAGTGAGCTCTCTCGATAATTTGTAGACAGACAATTCACCATTTAAGAGAAGCGAAAAGAAGAAGAAAAGCGACGAGCAAAGGACGCTGTACTCTACTTCGACGTATTATTGTTTATGCAGCCTCATAGGATGCGTGACACACGTTGAACGATCAAGCTTCTGGCGTTCTTTTTGTGTGTGCGATGCCATCATGTGGCCAGGGACCTCATCGAGATATGGTTACAATAGAACGAAATGCTCTCTACCCACTTGCATGCATAGCGATCCACTCATGTACAGTACTCTGCTCTTGTCAGTCTCTACATCTGACCTATTCGGATTTCCAAGCTGAACTTATACGGGTATGACTATTCACTTTGACACAGATAAGCTAGCTAGCTATTCCCCGAGATAACGGGATTTTCAGGTCCGTTAAGGTCATACTGTATACGAGTAATGGAAATGTATCCTCAGAATCACTGTCACCTCCCTCGTTCCCTTCGGTGTCTTCTTGTGATGACACTTCCATCTGGCAATCCCTCATTTGCTCTCGCTGTTGCAATACCGTTGTGTGATGACATTGCTGCAGATTGGCGGATTTCAATGTCAGCTAGGACTTCCGGAGTTTCGAAACGATCATACAGTACTAGTAGCGACTCACGTTGTTTTTCGCGCTGATTTCCTATGCGCATGCAAATCAAGCTTCTCTGCAGGGGCATTCCTGCTCCCTTACTATCAAGCGCTTCTTGAACTCTTTCCATGCGTCGTGGTCTTCCTTCACTTCGGTACGCTCGATCTCTTCCAACCAGTCGGCGATCATGTCGAGCTTGGGAATGTTGTAGCTAGTTAGCGACTGATTGAACCGTTTGGTGGCGCAGTCGTAAATGACGAGGAAGTGTTGCCATAGGTCGCACAGAATCCTTTGTGTGGAAAGAGTAGCAGAGCCATCCAAAGGCGTGTTCAGATAGTATATGACAGAAGATGGAGCCGAGGGATCTGAAGACCCGGGTAACAAGGCGAGAGGAATCTGCAGGGGTTCGACGTGGATCAGAATCGTGGGTTTTCTACGATGGCATTGGCGGTTCGCGAGATAGATCAAACAGCCCATTCCTTTTTGACTTAAGGAGAACCCTCTTCCATCCGTCCAGTCCCGAGTATCATTTCGGGTGTCTGATACTGGTAGACCCGCCGCCATTCCATCCATACTGTGATGCCAGTCGCAACAAAGGTAATCGGGCTTAAGATGGTTGAACATCGTGCCAAGGAAAAGGAACTCGACGTCATCATCCCATTCCTCACTCAGCGCCTTGCGCAAATAATACCGAATCAACGCCTGTGTCACATGAGCCGAAAAGCACAGTCTCTCGAGGAAGGGAAAAAGCGATAGGTGAGAGTCGATCCAAGTTTCTTTACCATGGGGCAACTTATGATACAACAGATCTTTGCTGAGTTCGGTGGCGGCGTACGGATCTCCAAGCGTCAACGTCCTGACGTGTCGAAAGTCTTTGTGAGCTCCATCGTATACCGGTGCATTCGACGTTGTGAAGGCCGCTGGATCGAACGATGCATCTGTCGGTTTACGCTGAACATAAGCTCGCTCGATGAATTTATGGTAAGTCCTGGCGTTGAGTTCGACCTTTTTGGATATCTGAGGGACCAGCTCGTCGTATAATTCTCGCGAGACACGAACGAGCTTTGCTGGAGCGACGATCTTGAGGTAGTGAAAGATAAGATAGTGAACGGGTGCAAGTCGGTCGAAGTCCTTCAATCCGGCGGTGAGAGGTTGATCACCAGAGATTGCTGGTGGGTTGTTGGGAAGACGTTCCAGTTCCGTCGATGTGAACTCATCATCGGAGTTGGTGGCAGACTTTGTGCTCTCGTTGCTTGACATGACGGAGATGGCGGGTCGCTTACGGCTGATTGAGACTCGCTGAAGTGTCGATCATCTCCATTCAATCTGATAGAACTGAGAAGATGAGGAGAGCGGAAAATGGTTTTGAAGTGGAACGCACTTGTGTATTCAACCTGCGCGGGAGAGCAGTTACACGAGAGAACACACAAGACCTCCTTTGGAGTCACCACGAGCACGTGTCCCCATATCTCGCATTGGGCACCGCAGTTATCGTATACACATGTATTATGAAAGGGTGTCTCACTTCGACGCTATACAATCAACGAATATGAGACCACTTCAGAATCTGCTATGACATAGGTGTCGCACGATCTCACATCATTCTACATGGCGACTTAAGTATCGCCGTTTTCTGCCACTTCGTCGTTGCTCACACTTCGATCGCCTTGTTCTTCTTCGCTGGTCCGAAAATCATGGCAGTCAGTCTATGCCTTCGCCACATATGAGATGTCCACGCGGTGAGGATACCTACCTGACTTCCATACCCGTTGTCGTAGATCTAGTCGCAGGGTCTGCCTCCTTTACATCCACACTCCTCCTCCCTGATCTTCAGCTGCTTACCGAATTCCTCCCAGGTACTCGGGTCTTTGCTTCCTTCTTCCTCCTCTAAGGAGAGCAGTGCTCCATCCATTCCTTCAAGTCTTGGGATATTGTAGGAAGAGCGAGCCTGATTGTAGTCCTGTGTCTCAGAGTCGAATATGATTTGGAAGTGACGCCACAGGTCGAAAAGGATGCGGCGAATAGAAGGTGAAATGATCTCGTCAGGGTCGAGTTCCAGGTAGTAAACCACCGAGATTTGCTTCTTTCCTATCGGTCGTTTGGTCCTACGTAAGAAGGCGACGGGGAGTTGGAACGGATGAACGTGGATTACAGACAAGGTGATCTTCGAGTAGAAGGCATCGTGTGCCTCACAGAGGAGAGTCCCGACATCACGTTGACCCTCGGTGATTCTCTGTGACCACCAGTCGCAGCCTGCGTTCGCCTTGGCGATCTCCGTCCTATTGTGAGGCCAGTCAATGCACAGGAAGTCCTGCTCAAGGGCGGCTCCGAGCTCGATCAGAAAATCGCATCTAGCGGGGCGATCCGAAAACCAGGGAAGCGCGTCCTCGCCCAGACATAGAAGATCACGGATCGGCCTTTCGGAGAGATGGAGTGTCCTGATACTCTTGAACCCATGTACTATCTCCGGATCCTTCCACTTCTCATTTGCGTAGAAGTAGTTCCACTCTCGAAGATTCTTAAGTAACTGACTGCCAGCTAGCGTATCCATGATAGATAAAGTGCTGATATGACTGTAGTCCTGAAGGACCTCCTCCGATACATGAGTGACGACTCCAACGTTGTCCGACGCTTCCCCCTCTTGTTTGAGCTCCACCAAGGCTCGGGTAATGAACTTGTCGTAGTTGTGCCGATCGATCTTGACGTGTTTATATACTCGAGGGATCAACTCCTCTTTCAGTTCTCGGGAGACGCGAAGAAGCTTGACTGGTATGAGCTCTTTCAGGTGTGCGAAGATGAGATAGTGCACAGGGGCGAGTCGTCGAAATGAGTCTTTCAAAGATGGAGATGATGTGTCGAGATGAGGTGGGTTCGGGTTGTCGGGAGCGTGACCGAGCTCCGGCGTGGAAGTGAGAGGCATGTCAGATCGAAGATTCTGTCGAGGTTGGCTGAGGGCATCAGCAGATAGTGCTGATGCTATGACTTTATTTGGAGGTTAGAGGATGTTCGGGAATAAGATAGAAGGAAGAAAGAAGATAGAAGGAAGAGGAAGGAAGTGAAGTACTGTACACATTGCATTGGCAGGAGACGAACCGTGGCTTCTATTGTCCGTATGCAGATTGGTCTGTACTAAGAAGATTGTCATCGCACGGGCCTCGCTTATTACGCAGTCCAGTCAACTGTACGTATGTGGGGAGGTCCGTCGCTCAGGTTCCGATAGGACGCTTGGTACACACAGTCAAGACATGCATGTAGGCGACGTAGAGGTTACAAAGGAGCGGTTACCAAGGTACGGGTGATTTGGGCGATTATGAGATAGACGAGCGTATTCTGTAGCTGAACAGGAGACGGGTGATCATGATGTAGCTTACTAAACATAAAGACAAAGTACTTCTACGCCTTCCTCTCACGCACTACACCTATCGTCCACACGGACATCTGAGTAGATCGTTATCGATCTCCTCTGTCGACTTGACCCCGTTCCTGAATTGTTCCCACCGCGTTCTGTGCATCTCTTTAATGCTGCTTTGATATTCATTCAACGCTCTCTCCAGAGTCGCCGGTGAAACGGGAACGACAACGTTCTTTTGCAGCAGAATCCCGACATGTCGTACTCTTACCACTGTCCACAAATCATCTATCAACTGTTCAAGATCGAGCAAACACCCGGATTGCGAACCATCGCTCCCAGGAGGTGAGGACTGGTCGAGATTAGAAGTGTCGCTAGCCGGATCTTTGACGATGATAACCACCTCGAGTAGTTCGGCCTCATTCTCGATGTCCAGTTTGACCTCTTCCAGTTTGTAATGCGGCACGTGCAGATATACAACCTTGGTGTCGGCCATTGCGGATAAAAGGTAGCCCAAGCCCATGGCGCAGTGTTCATCATCGTTATCCCAGAGTGGTAAGCCCATGTGATCTGTATAATACCTCCATTCCTCCGGCCATTCTACACATAGCGTCTTCGGTCGATCGATAGCTGTCAGGTTTATGAATATACCTTGTTGTCGATCGAACCGGTGGTCCGTCTCAATGTATGGGGGCCAGAGATATTCGGTCATCTCGCGAGATAGCGAGAGGTGCTTGAGCGAAGAGAAGAGTGGGTTGTAACAGCCGCCGAAGAACGTCTCCATCATTTCATCGACCTTGTGGTCCTGTTTCAGATTCTCGAGTCTGAGGTACTTGATATGGCTTAAAGCTTCACCTTTTCGAGGTCCGAAATCCCATACTTTGTTCTGATGATGACTATCTTCGGCTGGTTGGTCCTTCTCTGTCACGTCGTCTGTTCCCGGGAGACCGTCTGTTTCGGTGACGGGACGTGCGATGTTGAGATCGAGCTCCTTCGAATACTGCACTAGACCATGCAATAGTTTGCCTAGACCTTGACCGTCGACTTCGACTCGCTCATAGACGGCCGGCATGAGCTCTTTGTACAGATCCTTCGATACGGGCAGAAGCGCTTGGGGATGATCGGTCTTGAGGAAGTCCAAAATCAGGTGGAGTACCGGATGAAGTGGTTCGAGCGTTGTGATATCCATACTGACGGACGGGAAGTCAATCTTGTACTGTTGGTCAGGGAACAGACTTCAAGGTGAAGATAGTATCTTCGTGGTGCGGCACGGTGTATCGCTGAGCACATCTGTGTGTCTCAAGAGAGGCGAGAAAGCAAAGGCAAAACGTAATACAGCACTGTCGAGCTCGGTGACGCTACTAAAACGTCGCGAGGGCGATGCAATTCGGACGAGCGGACACCGCCGGTACGTTCGAAGATAAGCGTCCAGTAACAATTATGCATAAACTTATCGATCGGAGACCGATTTCAGCTCCCGGTTGTTAGTCAATAACCATCCCTTTCGCGCTGTTGCATGAACAGGCGAAGTATGGCAGTACAAGCCCAGGTCGGGAAGAACGAACAATATGCCTGTACTGTATCGTTGCGGCTGGTCGGATGGCTCCCAGAGCTATATAAGTGTATGCGCTATACGCCCTGCCCTCCCTTGGCTTACTCACGATGTGGTTGTTCCGGTGTGAGGGGTGTACGTATGTGTGTGTGTGTGTGTGTGAGTTTTGTAGTGAGGTTACAACCCATGTTTAACACATTCGCCGCTGTCCTCCCTCTTCTTCTTTTTCTTATTCTCGTTGACCTCAACCCTTTCAAGTCATTCGCTGCGTCTCCTAAATCTCACTTGTTGATTACTCTAATTCACTTCTGACCAGCCGATTGTATATAAACCATGTCCTGGAGAGTCTCCCGCCTGATCGATGATCCCCACTTCCGGCAATATGCCTTATCCTGCTTACGGGGCTATATCAAACCCGGTCTCATGAAGCGTCTCGAGCCCGTCCACTATCTCATCATCGAATACCTTTTGGACATGATTCCTCTCACCCTCATGCGAGTCTCCGCCGAGCTATACGACATGATCGTTCCCACCTTGTATCGTGACGTCAAATTAACTCAATCCAATATCGCAAGTTTCTTCTACGGTCTGGTCGATACGCCCCCTTCGAGGATGAAGCATCACTCCAAGCTCGCCGCGCTGCGAACTGTAGTCACCCTCGCCATCGATGACGGATCGACCGCCAATGCGCTCGTCAGAGAGCTCTGCACTTGGGGTCGTAGCATGACATGTCGCAGACAGTGGCTCCAAACGAGAAACTATGTGCTCTTCACTTCGCTTCAACATTTGAAACTCCAATGGTTTGCATCACGTGGACTAATGCTTGATCAGACGAGACGCGATCTCGGCGGAAGTCCTCCGTATTGGCCGACTTGGCGGGAAGGCTTCGACGGGTTCTACGACGATGAAGCTCTCATATGGGAAGATGAGCATGCGGAAAATGGCGAGGATAAAATTGCGGATCAAGACACAGACCTCTACGAGTACTCTGATCTGTCAGTCTGCCTGATACGATGGCGCCCATTCCTTGCCGCTATTGAAATCTATATCGACCCGAAGTCGATATGTATTGTGTGGCCTGACGATGGCCATGAAGGATCCAGTTTCGATGAGGGCGAGACGTTGATAGATGAGGCGCAAACTGTGATCGTCGACCTTGTGGGGCATTTAGGACTGCGCAGGTTGGAGAAACTTGGGATACACGTCATCTATCACGATCTGCCAAACTTCGAGCAGTCCGAAGCCCCCGGTATACAGCACTACACTTTTATCAGTCTGCAAGACAAAGTGGCTCAGGTTGTTCAGCGTTTGGTGGACCAAGGACAGCGGGTGATTGGACCGCGGAACAAGTTCATCGACGTCGAGTTTGTGTTCAACAGTGTCAGCTACCGGAGTGAACCGATCGAGGATGAACAATTCATCGATCTCGCTTGGGAATTCTTCGGGAAGGGACAACTCATCGGCGCAGCTCACCCCAACAACAGAGGCAGCGAAGGCGACGAAAACGGCGAAGGAATCTTTCCACGGCTTAGGCTTGGATTTGCCATGCAGGGTTTCCCACAGCAGGACCTCGACCGAGCGATCAACATTTCAGCCAAGGCGTATCACCAGGAGTTACTTGACGAAGGCGTGGATCGAGCTCAGATCATCAGGTCGGCTGAGAAGTACAAGAGGTATGGGGAGAGTTGGAGAGCTGTACCCTTTGGCGAACGGGCGTGTTTGTGCCAATCCCCTATCGACTGGAAGGTGAGTCGGATCTGCGAATCTTCAGGCACACGTGGTCTCGACCTCGGCGGGCAACGGTGTGCCCAAGGCTTTCTGCGCAGCATTACTGAGCTTCGCTTGCTTGCTTCGGTGACAACATAGGAACTCGATTGGGAACGAAGAACCGCCGGGAGGCAACGTGCTCAAGAGAAATATAAGGAATGGGATTGGAACGTTGACTCTCTCAGGCCCCGGACCATGAGGGATCCGCCTCAAGACAACATCTGACCGGTGGAAGAGGCTCGCAGAGTGCTCCACGACGAAACGATGAAGAACTCGAAAGATACTTTGACGTGACTTGTAATTGCATACCTCGAGCTCAGAAACGATACTCGAGTACATCGTGAAGATCGTGAAGAAATGGAAGATATGGACGAATGTACTTGTATGACACAACATGTAGCATGATAACGGTATTGTCAGATACAGGGGGGCGGGGTGTCAGAAGTCGCCTGATGATGATGAATGATGACGATAGTACAAGATATGCGAAATAACGGAGATGCGATATGAACCGAAGACAGACATTATAGGTATATGATACGTGTACTTGTCCCAATTGAATCCATCAAACCTCACAAACTGCTACAGCAGTGTAGCTCAAACCCAAAGCTCAGTCCAACTTCGACTTCTGTGGGATTGGCTCTCAGTGACAGCAATCGGAGCGCGCTTTGCCGCCCGCTCACGCACTGCCAGGCCATTTCAGCCTCAGTCCATCGAGCCCTGTAATGGTCCACCATCGCTGATCAGCCCGATTGTCTCTTGGCAAGTGTAGCCCGACAAGTGCAGATCGGCGATGATTGCCCAACTCACATCTCAGGTATAGCAGATCCGCGATCGGACTTCTTTCTCTGACCAGATCATCCCCCGACTTTGCCCGTTTCATCCGCTCACGCTCATCGTCGCTCAAGCTTGTATTGGCGCTTGAAGGCGTGGAGGTAGGGTCGACTATCGCTATGGAGGGTTTTGAGCGCGGTATCACGTTGGCCATGGACATATTTCGAATATGCGAGTGGACCACGTCATTCCTAACGAGATGAATGACTCAAGTCAGCTTGTGCGAGTCCACGCACATGATTCCTTAGGAGTACTCACTGTCTGATACCGCCTAGGATATCCATGACTAGCTTGTACGCCATGTCGGGATTGGCAGCGCCAAGATCTGCAAACCCTTTTCGGATGAGATTAAGACCCTCGACCGTAGCTGCATCATGGTCTTCCGTAGCGGTCTATACCGATACACTTGTGTCAGCTGATACTAGCTTAGGCCTATTTTACCATACTCAGCGCTCCAGCTGAACGTACCGAGTCCAGAACACCAAGGACAACTTCTTCTACCAATGCCTGTCCTGCTCGACCCTTTGGAGAAAGCGCAGCCTTTGGCTTGATAGGGCTCTCCAGTACCGGTGCACCGTCCTTGCGCCTTACTGAGCCTGTCCCGATAAAGTCGGTGGATGCTTTCGCTTGTCGTATTGTATCGACCTTCTTCATCGGTCTAACGGTTGAGAAGCTGCGCCAGCTTGTCAGCTTGAATACCCTGATGTGCGTAGCGGGAGTGAAAGCTGCACACTCACCCGTCTCCCAAGTCGCCTTCTTTCACTACTGTTCCTCTCGACTGATCTTGCCGCTCCTTCCACGTAGATTTGCCAGAAGTATTGCTGCCAGCGGAGCTCTTGAGGTTAACAGTCTCGAGATAAGGCGTCTGCGGCGATGATCCGACCGAAGGCGTAGGATTGGGTGAAGACCGTTCCAGGGCGGGCAGAGACAGATCAGAGCCCTGCTTGGTCTGTCAGTCTGCCATCTCCGTTGTGCGACACGCTCCTCTACCGTCAAGTGGACTCACATTCAATGTCGTTGCCATAAGCAGGTCTTCCCTTTCTCGGACGGTGCCCCAGGTCCCTTCCTCAGGCAGATCCCATTCGCCATCTTCATCCGTCTCGTCCATGTCATCCATATCAAGGTGGATCGGAACACCCTTCATCGTTCCTCGAATTGTTTCGTCAAAGTTCCATTCGCTCTTCATGGTCCCATTGCCATTCATCGTCAGTCCTCCCAAACCTGCTGCAAGCTTGTTGAGCGTCTTGCTTGGTGTGGAGGGCTTTCCGGGCGAGCGAGCTCGGTGCGACTGATATCGCTCGATTAGGGGCACTAAGTCTGACGTACGCTTGGCTGAGCGAATGAAGCGGTGTTGAAGTAGGTCCCGCGCAGTGGCTCGCTGGATGAGGTCCAGGCCCATCAGCTTGACAATCCCAATCAAGAGGAGGGCACCACTACATCACAGCTGACTCACGTCTTTTGGGTCCTTTTGCAGACAACGTTCAACGAAGTCCCTGAAGTCCGCACTATACCCTTCGCCTTCTTCCAGTCTCGGTGCTCTAGCTTTCGGGATGAGGAACAACACTCGCATCGGGTGATACTCGCTCAGAGGTGGTTCGCCTTTCGCCATCTCGATGGCTGTGATACCCAAAGACCAGATATCTGCTCGGGCATCGTATCCCGCTTGTCGAATGACTTCTGGCGCCATCCAGAAAGGCGTACCGACAAAGGTGTGCCGTTGTGACTTGTGAGAGGAGAGCTGGGCGGCGACACCGAAATCGGCTATTAGAGGGCTGTCAGCGGAACCTTTACTGGGAATTAGTCTCTGCACAGCACTCACCTAGTTTGACTGCGCCTGTCGCTGACAGGAGCACATTGGCAGCCTTGATGTCTCGATGGATCTTCCCTTCTGAATGCAAGTACTCCAGTCCAAGGAGGAGTTCGCGGCAGACTATTGCTATTTGCGCTTCCGTGAATATGCCGGGTTTGAGCTAGGCGAGAGTTTAGCCTCCTTCCGTACGAGCAGCTGTGTGCTACTGTACTCACCAGATCTAGACAACTACCTCCCGCCAGATATTCCATGACGATCCATAATCTGGCACCTCGTACGAAAGACCCATAGTATTTCGTGACATGATCCGAAAAACAGCTTGACAAGTGAGCGATCTCGGCTTGGATCTCTGAGATATCGTCGTCTGATGACTCGAGGTCTGTAAGACGGAACGAGGGGATTTGAGTAGTTAGGGCACTGGCTCTCTGTTGCAAGTAAAACAGTCAAGAAAGACGCACCGATCATCTTGATCGCCACAATCTGCTTGCTCTCATTGTGCGAGCTGGAGGAGGGAGAGACGTCGATCAGCATACATCCGTCATGCCGGTCAAGCTTTACTTGGATGAGCTCAGAGGAAGCTAGCTGACTTACGCTTTCCATACCGTTCCAAAAGATCCCGTTCCCAGTTTCTCAAGCAGGGTGTATGCCACGGCTGGATCAGCCAGCTGGTGCGGACGTGAAGGTGATCCGGCCATTGTGATTGCTGGTCACTGGGGCCGGGAAGCTGATCGGAAGCGAGAGAGATAAGGCGGCGGTAGGCAACAGCAATTGGTGTCGAAGGATGGAGTGGATGAAGACTTCGGTTGTTGATGTTTCAATCTGAGTGATAGACTAAGAGAGTTCCCATGGCATAGGGCATTAGCCCATATCTTAGGAAGTAATCTTCAGGAGACCTTGTGTCAAGAGAAACAAGCGGCAAAGTCTGGTCCGATCGTCTTGTAAATGATGACGCAAATTTGTTATCACATCGAATGCGGATCACTCACGTATATTCCTCGCTTCCACTGAAAGCCGCACCCGATGTTGTTTGAGGATGTAGGGTCCGGCGAGTGTCGCAAAACCGAGAGGGCGAGGTTCTTTGCGTAGGGAGAATAATGACGCGCTTGTGTATTCTTGTTGAGGAAGAAAGCAAGCCGAAAGCAAGTAGCAGGTGGCTAGAGAGAGAGATAAGCAGAGAGAGTCAGCGACTTCTGATGGCTGTGTCAGATATACACCCACACACACACACACTGCTCGGACCTCTTTTCGGGGCGTCCGAGGCACGAGCGTAGCGTAAAGGGGTTAGGTCTGGGCTCGGTCCGTCGTTTTCTGTAGCGCCATAAGAAGATAGAGGATACTCACTCGCTAGGTAGCAGCTGCAAGCACAGCTTGCTCGCAGGTCCGATTTGGTGACACAGACGATATCTACAAGAGGGTCACTTGTATCAGCTCGTCATCTGCGACGGCGTAGCGGTAGTCGGGGGATAGCCCTGAGGGTAGTGGGTGGTCATTTTACGACCCGAAGGGCACCTTTGCACTGAAGGAAAGAAAGGACACACTCGGAAGGGCCGTAGCCAATCTGATTCTACGATCGAGTCCAGTGGTCTGATTCTGCAGTGTCTTGGCTCTCCTCTTTTCACTGGCGGGTTCGAAATCTGGTTGTTTCGGTGATCCAAGGAGACAGAAAGGTAATGTTCTCGTTCTCGTTCTCAAACGAAAGCTCAGCGGTAACTATCGAATTGGAGGGGTAGGGGGGCCCAAGAATTTGATGGGACGATGGCTAACACTTTGATCAGTCGATACTATACGATGATAGGGAAAGAAGCCATCTTTTGGGTTGTCAGTGTGCTGTGTAATGTCTGATTGCTTCATTGATTTCACGTCTCGAACATCTTGCTCTACGCGTCAGACAAACAAAGACATGTCTTGCTTTGCCACCCATGGGCGAGTGAAAATCAATACCTGTTCCGGTAATACTAGAGCAAAGCTATAGCCACGAGGCAGCCTGATCACTGTCACTTATGACATAGAGGCGCTTGTATCAGGCTCTCTCGGCGAAGCAATCGAAGGAACGTGGTCTAGTGTGAATGCATGTCATGACGTGCTTCTCCACCATCATCTACCAGCTGCAAAAAAGATCACCGAGACTGGCCGGCGGGACGCATCGATAATGCATGAGTCAGGTGCTTCTTGCCATTCGTTGATCATCCCGTCCTGACCTATTCATCTATATATAGAACCCACAGGCGAACGCTCATACCTCCCTGGCTGAGAACAGACCTCGGAATTTGCTCTTCATATCGATATCACCTTTGACTGGGCATACCATCAAAAGCGACAAGAACTCTTAGACGACACAGACGACAAGATCAAGATGAAAGCTTATGTTTATGATGACATCCCGTGAGTCCTCTCTACCTTCAGTGACCGAGATGTCCAAGCTCTATATGCCAGCACAGAATCCGTCAGGAACATCTCCCCATGTACTGAAGGCGATAATGACAAAGAAGCTGACGAAAGCGTGACGCTTTCCATCCCTCACTCCCATACTCAGAGGAGACCAGCGACTCCCGCACGACTCCGGGAACCCAATCTCGCTCAACACGCTCGGCGAGCTCGGCGTGACATACAAGACAATCCCCATCAACGAGGACAAGCAGTGGGAGAAGGAGATTGACGCTTTTGCTAAAGAGAGAGGATACAAGAATGTATGTGCTGGTTCGGGGGGATGCCATCTGGAATCGCAATCACGGAAACCTTCGCGATCCTGGTGCTCGTGCCTCGCTATGATGGTCGAGCTGATAGCTCATATCAATGCTGTTGTTCTTTGTGTTTGTCGACAATGCCCTCTTGTAGCGAGATCAGATCACCGTGACGCCCGAGGGACTGGGCGAGTCATACGAGACCAAGATCAAGTCTTTCTTCGATGAGTGAGTATTATTGTTCAGCCGATATGATCAATGCCCATATCACCGGTGAAAGTCCATGGCAGATGAATGCCTGATTCTGACGAACCTACTGCTGAATCGCGCTGCACACGGTAGACACCTTCACGAGGACGAGGAGATCAGGTACATCCTCGGCGGATCGGGATATTTTGACGTACGAGGTGAGTTGTGTTATTACTTCCCCCCGGGGTCATCTACACAATACCGCCTAAATGAATAGCTGACAGGACGCGGGATGATCTTGTCCAAATTCGTATTTAGGTCTGACAGGCCCGTACAATGAGCGATGGATCCGAATTAGCCTGGAGAAGGGGGACTTGATCGTGCTTCCCGCTGGGTGAGTTACGATAATTTAATAATCTAAGCAAACAGTCCGCTCTTCGGCCAAAAGACCAATTATCATTATCATTATCATCGGATCCTCATTTTTGCCTTTCGGGCGTAATTACGACGTTCTCTAGTCCGAACCAAATGTGCCAATCACTGACATATACCCTCGTCCACGTGCCTGACTTCCTTCAGCATCTACCACCGATTCACCGTCGACGAAGGAAACACTATCACCGCCATGCGTCTATTCCAGGACGAGCCCAAATGGACACCTTATTCTCGATCGGCGGGCGACACAGACACTAGGCCAGCTAGGAGCCAGTATATCGACGAGGTCAAAGCTGCTGTGGGGACTCAGGCGTAACGGCGCGGACCAATCACGCTACTTCAAGCACCATCTCTGAGCCTGGGCTGAGCTAAAGTCGGGCTTCATGAGATGGGGAAGATAAGCAGCTCATGTAAGAGCTAAGAGAAGAGAGCCCTTTGAAGTCTCAATACTTTTAACACTGGAAAAGGAGAATGGCTGGAATGTCGATCTGGCATATGATATTAGCGGTAACTTATAATGATACGAATCCTTGGATATGCATGGGATCTTCACGACCTCGGTTAGAATGATATAACCCTGCACGGTACTAAGAACGCGATACCATACGTTTGGTCGATCCGCTATGCGCTATGCGTCGTCTCTATTTCGAGGCCCTGCATAACTTAAGAGAGTAGAATGCAGCTAATCGATTCGAAGCACAACTCGAGGGTCAACTTGGATTCCATGCATTATGCAGTTATTTTGCTGCAAATGTGAGGTGTACTACAATAAATGCTATTTACGATTTTGTCGAGTTGAAATCGGGCAGTAGATTCCCTCTGTTGCGAGATGGTTTATGCAATGTATATGAGTTGTTTCGTCCGAGCATGAGAAAGGAGCGAGTCGATATAGGGTATGGGACAGTAGACACCAATCGATCTCTGAGCCCGGTCTACTACCTATTCCTTCGGGCCGTCCTTGGGTGCCAGTTCCGACTATGAAACCCTTCACGACCAGCTATGATAGCTTCTTCCCTTCCATTTTGGTCTCACTGTTCGATCACGGCTGCTTCAGAGTGACACCCGCAATTCACTCTTCCTGTCTACCGCCAAGATACCTTCCCACTCCTTCATAGCACGCAATCATGAGCCCACAAGCAGGCGCTACTTTGCCGCATCTCGCGCTCAGCCCAGCGAAGAGCGCATTCCACCCCTCGGTCCGAATAACGTGCATCGCCAAGGGGATCGTAGCTGCATGTGTCGTCTGACAGCCCGGGGAAGGGTTGAATACTTGTCTTCGCGTTTTCAATACGTCGAATGGCTGAGTGACGATGGCGCTGACGGTGCCGCTGAGGAAACCGG
The DNA here is from genome assembly GCA_036428585.1 of Kwoniella sp. CBS 9459. NCBI lineage: Eukaryota > Fungi > Basidiomycota > Tremellomycetes > Tremellales > Cryptococcaceae > Kwoniella > Kwoniella sp. CBS 9459. Next base: position 3,885,169 of record CP144065.1, on the reverse strand, counting down.
ACACAAATGATGTGGAGATTGGAGAGAGCGGCGGTAAGGGCGATGAAGATGATGTGAATAAGGATTTCAATAGCTCGAAGCCAGCCCAGTAGATACCTGGAAAAGGCAGGCGGGGAAACATGGCCAGTATCAGCTGTTAGTCCGCCTTAAGATGGCTGTAGAGATCCAAGCGGAGGTCTGAACGTGAGCATGGAGAAGCGAAGAATACTCACCAGAAAATGGCACATCTCGCCAAAGGGTCGGTCCTAATCCTCGCCAAAGTATTGTCACTCCCTTTGCCTGCACCAACTTTGACATGTCTTTCGCCGTAGAGGCATATGTGGGCGTCCCTCGCTCAACTGCAAGTTGAACGTGTGAGCTCGGTCCGAGTGAAGAGAGGATGCGCAGGGTAAACCATTTGTCATGATGTGTTCCACAGAGAGGAACAAAGGACGGTCCTTGAATCTCAAAGATAATCACTCACCACTTGGCAAAGCCTGCAGCCTCGTCCTGAACATCTCTATAGGACTGATAGCAGTCGCGCTCAGCGTCCTAGCCAGCGATCCAGCAATCAGAGGCGCAGGCGTCAAGGACGTTGTTATGCTGGGTGGAGCACCGCCAGGCATCGTGGACGGTCGTCGGTTGAGCGATGAGGTGTTGAGTGCCGGATCAGTGACGCCGGTGAAGTACGGTGATATGAAGGACAGAAGGTGTTCGTAGCCTAGCATGTAAATGGCAGATGACGGTATACCCATTGTGCTAGCAGAGGGTGAATGATCAGTCAATGCCCTGATGAAGATGGGATCGCATGATCATCGACCCAGATCTGATGAAAGGGCAGAGAAGACGAGCGTGACTCACATGGCAGTCCCTACACCCTTCCATAATCCTTTGACACCCGTCTCCCTCCTTACAGCGGCCACTTCGCTCCAGAAGCCTCTCAACACTTCCTGCTCAGCCCTTGCCACTTGCTGTGGCAGCGCCAATATGCTTGCGCCACCACCTTCCGCTACCACACCCCTTGCTAATGCCTGCTCGAGCGTGAGAGCCTCGCCCCATATGCCTGCCCACTTCGAAGGGTGCAAACACCCGTCTGGGGCTGAAGCGGGCGCTACAGCCGGTCGGAGTGACGCGAACGAAATTCCCTGGCGTACTGGTTCTGTCGATGACACCGCTCGAGCAGATGCGGATGGCGGTATCGTGCTTGAGCTAGAGCTAGCTGACGTGGATGCAGAATAGCATGTCAAAGGGTTGGAACCGCGAGGCGTACTGCTAGCCGCTGAAGATGCGCTGAGGAGGGTCGTTTGACAGCATTCCGATGCAGCTACAGACGATGACGGTATGGGCGGGCGTAGAGGTGCGGCGGAGACAGATTGAGTACCCGAACGGGGGTGCGGTTGGACCGTTTGTAATCGCGTTTTCAGCACGTCGAAGGGGGTCACTGGGTGTGACAACGAAGGTACAATTCATCAGCGTTCTTCCATAATACACCATGGTTGACATGCCGCGGCAGCTGAGTCGGGCTAGCTGCAAAGCGGGACAAGCAGTCTTTGGCCCCTTGCCAAATACTCACTCAAGAGAGAAGTGGCCATAGCTCCCGTCATTGCGGCGACGGCTTTCGCTCCGAACGGGCCTATCGTCCCTTGACTTGTCTGCTGAGGTTGTTGCATGTCCACGGTCTGAGAATTGGACGGGCCCGCTTCTGGCCATCGGAAATCATCGTCCTCTGGTCGGAGGCTCAGTCCGCCCTGGTTGACCGATCGCGATTGGGACGGGATCGGCAAGTCCTCTTGAGCGTCCGGTAAAAGCGGATAGGTAAGATCGGGATGGGCTCGCATGTTGTTGGCTGGATGATGTGAGCCTCGAACCTCACGGCTACCACCTAGAGGAAAGTGACAAAATAAAAGACAGACTTAGAGTCGGAGCGATCGATGATAGCTGATAACCACCCAAGGGCTGTTTATCAGATAGATAGATCATCCATTCCCCCAGCCAGGAAAAAAGTCAAAGCACTGGCATTCCAGACGGCAGTGACGCGGTTTCTTCGGCCGGCGCCGTCCATCTAGCGCTAGAACAAAGAGTCAAGTGGCGATCAGAGAGGAACGCTGCCCTGATATTACTGACGTGGCATTCGGCAATCCCGATGGTCGACTTGTGATCATGGATTTCAATGTCATGACGTCGTCGCGGTGATAAGGACAGTCACAATTTTTGGTGGTGTACCAGTAGTATGTATTGTATCAGCTGACGCGCCGCCACTGACAACTATCCAAACACGTTGTTGGGTTGAGTCATGTTCTCGATTTCCCCATCCGTCTCGCGTGGAAACCCCCCTTTTCGCCCACCGCCATCGTGACTTCAACACCCCTCTTTCCCTTTGTGTTTTGTTCCTTCCTCATCGTCAAACATCAACATTCCTTAGCTTAGCATCTATCCATATACCAGTATCACCTGCACACATTGCTCGTTATCATCCTATCATACAGCGCATACCATCTTGATATACTACCGCATACACGCAACAATATCGAATCAACTTGTTGAAGGAACGGCGAGACGCGAACAGAACAGAACAATAAGGCCAAATCAATCAACTACACCCTCTCGTCAGCTTCTGATCGATCTCCTTCGTCCATAAAATACATCTCAACGCTCTCCGTCTTCAACATGTCATCGCATGCCTCTTCATCGCGACATCATCTCCGCCCTCGTAGTGCAAGACGAGAACCGCTCGTCTCATTGGCCTTGACGGCTTTCTTACCCGACGTAGCCTCATTGCCATCACCAATCTCATTACCATCAAAACGCGGTCCATCGACCTTTGACTCTCCCTCCTCTCCCGGTGGGAAGGCCAGGAAAGTCAGCAGGACCGAGAAGGACGGAAGTGAGACGATCAGGAAATCAAAGTCGGCCAAAGAGCTCAGAAATCGTTATCGAGATCAGAGTCCGACCGCACCTGTATCTGTGGGTGCAGATGACAGCGCTGTGGTCACGCCGAGAGTCAAACATGTATTGGAGAGGGATGATCTGGGTACGGGCAGAAGTCCGGCCAGAAGGCTGTTTGCCGGTATCACGAGTAAAGACGAGCATCGCGTAAGGTATGTCATATGCCTTCCTCCGAAGCGATGGATGAAATGTAACGCGCAAGTCAAGACGGTGGATGCTGACGAGATATCGAAATATAGCGGAATATCAGGTGCAATTGCTACTCCAACCCATTCACCATCAGGTCGAAAACTCGCGCCATCACCGCCTATTCTCGACTCGCCATCATCAAGCAGATCCTCATATGCTTCTTCATCGACATCCGCCATCGAAATCGACGTGCAAGCTCAACCTGAATATGTCATGGAGCAGGAGGACGGGGATGTACATGATTGTGGATTCATCATTTACCAAGATGACGAACGGGTCCACCAATCAAATTCAGCGGCCGCTGGGGAAAACAGTGGCCTGCGAACGCCTCGATCAAGGAGACGTACGCCTGGACCTGACGGTGGCAACTCGCATATGAATGTTGTCATTTCCAGGGCTGCCTCGCCCGCTTCTTCGATCATGGATATGGAGGATCAAGAGAACATTCCTCCGCCACCATATTCCTCATTACCGCCTTATTCTCCCAGCAAGACCAGGTCTCAGAGTCATTCTGCGAAATCAACTCCGTCGAAATACTCGACCACTTCATCGAGCACAGATGACGAGATCGTCTCGCTTTACCTCTCTGCACCATGGACACATACGCCGTCCAGCACATCCGGAAGCGGGACGAGACGAAGGGAGAGGAGTAAGCTTGTCAATGAGCTGTTACTGCTCCGAGGCGAAACGATGGCGATGGACCAGAAGATGAACGTGGATCAGGACAACGAGGAGGCAGAGGGAGAAGGAGAAGGAGAGGAGCTCACGCCTGGTAAGAAGGGCGTTGCAGTAACGGACGGAAGGAAGAGGCTAGCTTTGGAAGTCAACATGGCCTAAGTCAGAGCCAAAGCCAAGCAATAATAATATCTTGATCGCATAGTACAATACATCGTTTCTTGTCGAAAATCACTCCATCGTAGCGTTGTCTCTTGTTTCTTGTTTTTTTGTTTCATGTTTGTAACTTAATGCCATCGTGCGTTCTCTCGTGGATCAATCCAACCCAGCATTGTTTATAATAGTAGATGGCCTGTTTAGTCGCCTGTTTCTTGTATTGAGATTGACATGAACGCTTTCTCACATGCACATATGTAAAAACATGTGATATATCAGTCAACACGTCATGCAAGACTGTATGCAGGCTTGATCATCATCACTGGCATGTCTGATGCTGATAATCCTTCAAAGAGGCATGTTTCGTGCAGCGAGAGATGACATGTTACTTTGATTCATACAGGAACATATTATATTATCAAAAGGAAAGCTGCATGCAGCCTATCAAGCAGTGTACTCCTTCCTCTCATCGGTGTCCTCTCCTCCCATCATCCACCCGAGCGCAAGCAGAGCTGTGAAGATCATGACAGTTGTGTGTAGGAATGATCTGACAAAGCCCTTGCCACTTCGGGCTCCCTCCTTCTCTCCGGCCTGCACAGCCACAGTCATGGAAGTGTCAACAGACGGCTTCAAGCCGTTCGAGTCCGTCGCGGTCGCACCAGACACATCTAAATCATCGAGCACAGCCAGCGTCAGCGGGGCCTCAGCGAAGACTGATCTATATGTAGACTTACCGTCTTTCATCGGGGGAAGGGGCATGATATACCCTTGATGGTTTATGGCGGCACGATACTCAGCTTCTAGCGCCGCAAATTGATCGTCGACAGAGTGAGAGCCTGCACCGAAAACAACGCCCTCGGGTTTGTCCGCAGCATTCTCCACAATATTTCGAATCATGCTGACCGCCAAAGCAGCGTTTCGAGCCCTCGAGGCAGCCTCAGCGTACTTCTGTGCGAACTCGACCGGATCAAATACTCGTCCTCTAGTGTTCGAGGCTCGCACGGTGCTCTGGACACGGGGAATTCGGGTGTGGATGGGGAATGGCGAGGCGAGGAAGATGGGGAAGAAGGGCTTCGCGGCAGGCGAGAGTCGCTTTGCGGAGGCGGGGTAAAAAGCAGCAGCTGAAGCGTTGAGCATCGTGGTTGTTGGGTGCGGTGCTCAAGGTGTGAGTTGTGGTTGTTAATGGTGTGGTGGGTACGGTGGCGGACGTGAGTGTAGTTGTGATTCGAGTTGTGTGGGGTGTAGTTGTTGTGGGAGTGACTGTGTTGGTGGTTTGGTGGTGTGTAGTGGAGCCGTTGTGGTACAGTCTTCTGTAGAGCTGATGGTAGCGCGGTGAAACTTGGATTTGGTAGATGGAAGTTGCAAGTTGCAAGTTGCGGGTTGAGAATAGAGGCTGAAGAAGGGGGAATCGTTCATCCCCCATCGACCCGCTTTATATATTCACAAAATCAACATCGGCACACAATGCAGCCCACCACACCATAGCCGACAGTCGCCACTCATCTGCTGCTACTGCTGCTACTGTGAACTATGCTCGGCTCGGCCATGCTATGCTATGCCCATGACTCGACTGTACTCTTGAGACAAAAAAAAAGCGAAGAGTATGTCAAAGAATCCTTGACAAGGTTCGAGAGAGGCGGTGTGAGGTGCCACATACATACTACATTCTTCGTACAGTAAAAGCACATCGACGCGTCGGACATTGACCGGACCCGGACAAATGACTGACAACATTAGTTTCGTTCCTTCACCTTGTTTCGTACTACATGTCCATGACAATACAGTTTCACGATTCAATACATTCATTCCATCACTCGGAACCACCTATACACAGGCCGGCCGGCAAGCAAGCAGCCGATCTACCATCCAAGAACTCAGTCAAGCAAGCTAGCAAGCTAGCAAATACACAAGCGCATGAGCAAAGCAAGATGCGCTCAGTACTCCCGTCGAAATACTACTACTTCTTTTGGCTGGTCGAGCCGGCTCTCACCATCGCGGGCGGTCTATCGGCAATCCTCTATCCAGAGGACTTTGCGCGCGATATCCTCTCTGAACGAGTGGAACGAAGCACGATGGCCATGGGCCGTACTTCGCGGGGCCAGATGATCATCTGCGAATTGGGCTCATGTGAGTGCGCGCGTGTGTGTGTATGTGTGCGGGACTTTGAACCTGGACTTTCAACCTGGGATCTGGAATGTCTACTTGGGCTTCTGGAAGCTGGGATGCTTGACAAGGTTCATTCGCCGAGCTTCTAGCTACATACTACCTACCTGCGTCGGGGAGCTGGGCTGACTGGACTTGACTGGTTTGAATGTGGACTTGCGCCGATTCGGCACATGCGGTGCAGGCTTCACACTTCTAGCGATGATCTCACTATCCCTGCTTTACATCATCAAGAAGCACCTCAACGACCGACCGAAGATCCAGGAGAAGCTCGTCAAGGGATTACTGGTACCGCTTGCCATCGCCGATGTGAGTACAGTCAACTGATCCGACCCTCCATTGATCCATGCATTCCTCCAATGAGACGCATCTTGGCTCTAGCCGGATCGCCACCCAGCTGACTATGTTCCTACTGCTTCTGCTTCAACTTCTGCTTTCGCTTCTACGTGAATGACTGAATCGATTCAATCTAACCAGATTCTACAGTGAGTTCGACGCTAGTGCCGTGCCGTGTAATGTCGCATCCTCCCATCCCCTAATGTGCCAGGGGAAACATGAAACCTAAACTCAATCTGACATGAAATTTTCTTTTTTTCTTCTTGTAATAGCATCGCGGTGACGCTTTTACCCTTGCCCGTGTCGCACATCAAAACGCCAAGCGAATGGACCCACATCTTGCACTGCACCGTATGGATCACCTCGGGCTTGTTCGCGGTGCGAGTCGCATGGTTATTGGGTATCGGCAGACCGACTGCAAAGTCCCTCTCAAAGGTTCAGCCGGCTAGCAGGACGGCACAAAGACCGATACCCCTACCAATGCCACTGCCGAAGACCGAGTCAGAGTTGTTCGTGGAGAAGGCCGTCAAAGCTGAGGCCGATGCCGATGCCGAGACCGGGGCCAAGGCTGGTGGTGGCGGAAAAGCCAATGCAGGCTTGCAGGCAGGTACCTCGAGAAGGAGGACACGGGCGTCAGGAGGCTCGCGGCTCGTGGACTAATCTGAGCGAAGCGTAAGCTTCCCGCGAACCGTATCGTCCATGATAGCACGGCCGCCCTCGTCTGTCATCCCGCTTGGAGAATGCATACATATCTCTATGTTGATACTTTCCAGTCCAATCGAGGCGTAGTTCCGCCCGCCTATGCGATAAGAATACCTATCTGGACCTATCCTGAGATTCTACAACAAACATAATGGTATATCCCGTAGGTATAATCGATACAATTCAACACGATACACAGTACGGTATGACGATACAATCAAATTCTTGAGGGATCTGTTACAGTAGTGGCGGCTCTTTGATTCTATCGTGTTCCGTTTCGTGAGTTCGCCCGATCCTTTTCGCTCTCGCCGAAGGCCATATTATACTTCGTTCGAGTTCCGTCACTTCGGCGCTGTTATCGTTAAGTCTGAGCGACGCATTACAGATGAAGCTGCAAGCCTCCCTCTTTCCTTGCCATCGAGTCGCCCCTCGTTTGCCCGTCCTCCCTATCTCCAATCACCCCAACGACAACACTGATATCGTCCTTCTTACCGCCGACAAAGTCGATACCTTCCTCAATCGCCTTGCACATGAATGGTGTCGTGGCTGTGACGAGCTCTGAGACGGATCGGGCTTTGCGGCAGAGTGCGTCGGAGATGTGTTGAGGGTTAAAAGGAGGGTAGGCTTGTGCTTGTGCTTGTGAAGGAGGAGTCGAGGGCGGCGTGGGATATGATGATGCTGGTGAAGGTGATCTGGTCGAGGACGCTGGTGCGGACGATGATTCGGGTGAGGTGAATTGAGCTACGATCTCGAGGATATCTTCGTCGAACTACAACGACCAAAGAGGTATATGTTGAGTGTAGACAATAGAGTCAGCGTCGTATCTCCGCGTTGAGTGCAGACGGACACAATGTCACTCGAAGACATATTCTCACTCACCAAGTTATCCATCAATCCGTCACTGCCCAACACCACGACGTCTCCCTTCTTGACCCCGATATCATATCTCATAGCATCCTTCATCGGCTCATCACGGCTGTGCGTGCCGACCTGCAGCGGGAAGTTGAAAGCGTGCTGCATTTCCGATGTCCGGAAGACGACTTCTCCGCGTCTGATGAGCAGCAGGCAGCAGTCGCCCAGATTGGCGATGTGGAGCGTTGAGTTGTGCAGTAAAGCCAGGAGACAAGTGGACGAGCCGAGTCCGCCCTGAAAGATCATGTTTGTTTTGTATGCGTCAGCTCCTCAAGTTCATATCAAACGATTGGAATCCGCGCGCGAAACATATAACCGCAGAGGAGCAAGAATATCGCATTGATGAAAAGGTAGACTTGACACACCTCTGCAAGAACGCACGCCAGACACTTCTCAAAGCCCCTCTGCATGATCTCAACAGGATCCAGAGGTCTCCTCTCCCTTTGCTTCTCCTGCCCTTCTTGCCCCGAAGTCGTGGCGGTACTCTTGATCTTATCTCGATCCTCCCACAGTTCCTTCGCCCAGCCTTGTTTCGGTTGAGACTGACCTTCCCCAGCCTGACTATGCACAGATTTCGTTCTGTTCTTGTCCGGAGTCGATCCACTCGCTTGACTCCCGTGTCTGTTCTTGCTACTGGTTTGAACCAGGTACACCTCTTTCCCAGCCCACCAATCACCCACTTCCTCTTCACAGAAATGCGTCAACAGTCTACTCCATCTCCCGGCGTCCGCTCCGCCTTTCCCGCTCCTAGACCAACCGCCGACACCATCAGCGATGCACATCCCGTCCGGTCGGGCAAAGTATGCGTCCTCTCCTACGGCAATTGAGGTAATATGCGTCGGCGGATCTACCTCTGGCAAGGGGAATGACCGAACTCTTGGCGGAGTAGGCGGGCGTTCTTTCGTCGTGCGTGGGCGCGGGGCGAGCCGTTCTTTCGGCGAGCCAGATGCGCCCAAATGAAAGATCAGGCTGGAGGAATACGATATCGTCGAGGTATCGCTCGATGACTCGGACGCCGGGTAAGTTACGGCTGGCGACTCGTGTAACGCCATCAACGGGTGAGAAGATAATGACATTGAATTGGAATTGTTGGAGGTATCGGACCCATTCTGTGGGAGAGGTGCGGACAAGACCGTATGTGATTCCGAGGGTCGTAGAGCCTTCAGCGGCTGGTGAGGACTGCTTCGTGCAGATGATGATGGAGGGGAGGGCGGTAGGCTGAACCCGTCCGAGGAAGTCGACGGATGCGCATACGCGTTAGGGTGTGAACCCGAACTTGACCCTGTATTCGATGTACTCCATCCAGGCATCGAGCCGCTTCCTAGATCATTTCCACTACTTCCTCCCGACGCCATTTCCAGAGAGGCCAGTAGCGCATCCAAGCTCGATTGGGCGGGAGTAGGCGGCGAGGTGAAATTCAATGATCTGTCAAAGAAGAACGAGGGCGGCAAAGGTGGTGTCAGGAATGCCGAGGGCGATATCGACACCGACGAATACCGCCTTGAATGTGAATGGGTGTGGACACCTCGACTTGATCCTGCTATCGGGAGTGCGCTAGGCTTGAAAGACGTCCTCAATCGGGAATGTGAATGCGTGGGAGAGTACGACAACACGATATCGTTCTGATCCCATGTTGGTAGTAAGGAGATATAGGAGGACGACGACGATGCAGTCGACGGGGACGACGAAGACGAAGACGGTGGTGCGGATGGATGTGTTGGCCACCCGCTGGCAGTATTGACTCCACGATTGGGGTTAAGATGCGCCGACGCTGAAGGAGCGGAAGAAGTGGAATATCCCGAAGCGTGCTGATGCTGATGCTGGCCTACCACTGGAGCCAGCGTGAGTATCCCAGAAGTCGGAGGTGGATATTGGGCCACAGCGAGAGTCCGTACGATACCTTTGCCCAGACCGGGCTTAGGCTTTGACATGGCGATTAGAGCAGGTACTGCTCCGGTTCGTTTGAAGGACACGTAATAAGCGATAGATAAGATGGCGAGGATTCGATTTTATCGCCTCTTGTCGTGCCGAAGCGCTCTTGAATCAGCCTTGCAGGAAGTATCGATGACCTGTCCGAATCAGACCTGTTTGAAATCAAATATGTATGGTTTGGTCTCGCAATAACAGTTGTAGATTTGACTATCAGACATGTGAACCGGAGAGGAGATAACAGAACGAGAGAAGACTGATAGCCTCACAAACACCACCTGATGCAAGCATCATCATCACCGTGTTATGCATTAGTGCACCGGTTTGACCGGTAACGGGCGGGAGGGCAGGGGACCACAACTCTTGTTATTGTCATTAGACTTGCATTACAATCTCGTTCTTAACCGAATTACTCGTTTGGGAGTCGATCTGATTGCAGACATTACAAAACACATTGGGGGCCGTGTAGCGATGCGGCCGTATTCGGTCAGAAGCGAAGCATGCATCATGATCAAGAGACAACGCAAGTCACACTCCCAGCATCAGACGTTTACTCATGTTGCTGAGATTCTTCGTGCATCCTGACCCCCTTACAGACTGTCCATGAAGGCGATCAACTGCTCCAGTATCATGCGCTGCACGTTCGGCTCTTCTTCTTCATCTTCAGGCTCGTCGCCTACGTTGTTCTTGAACTCTGCAGGTCAAATATTGGTAGTCAGCAATAGTCCACATGGGACTCGACTGAAAGTATGACGTCTACATACCTGTCAGCACAGCGACGACATCCTTGAACGACCGATCCTTTCGTGATAACAGGACTCGAGCATGAGTCATCGCCTAATACCGACGAAGACGACGAAGATGGATAAGCTTGACTTGTACCTTGAGCAGGACTGTTATCACATCAGCTTACCCCGTCATCTTCCATACAGACCCATGACAGCACGTAGTCTGCGTTCTGAAACGATGATAATCCTGCGTCCATTCGGCGGAGGTACCACTCTGATTCTTCGACATCGGTGATTTCCTCCTTGTTGGCCTCCATGACCTGTACAGGAGAGGGTAGGACGGTAAGCTTTTCATGTCCCTTGCAGGGTGTCGCCGTGCATCTGAAAGCTTACCCTTCTCTCCATGGTGATCTCCTTGTTCACAGCTCGTAATTTCCCCTCGGCAGCTTCCCTCATCTCAAGTAGTCTTTCAACCTTCTCGTAATTGCTCTCAACGAATTTGGCAATCAGTCGTATTCTTTCGGGCGTATCTGATCCGAGGTTGGTGAACAAGCTGACTAGTATGCCGAGAAGGTGTTCTTCGTCTTCGAACGATGAAGTCGCGTTGAGCTTTTTCTTCTTTTCTTCGCCCTGCAGAATTGTCCAACCACACACATCAGCTTGGCGAGTTATAACATGAACACTCAGAAAAACTGACCTTTCCCATAAACGCGGAGAACAAGCTCTTGAGACCTAGTACCTCTACAAACTTCTCGCAGCTGGCGGCCCCATCTTCAGTCTGGAGTGCGTAATTCAGTACTTTGATAGCTCGGGTCTTTGACAGCAACTTCTCCCTGTTTGAGGTGTGAGGTAGGTCAGCCCATGTACGGTCATGCTGTGAGAAGGGTGGGGGACAATGTACTTCATCATCAAGACCATGAGTTCCACGCCTTCTGCTTCGAGGAACGCCCGCTTCATCTCGGGTTGGCTCAGCGAGGAGCAGAGACAATCGAAGATGTTCTCCATGAACTCCACTTCTTCGCTATCCGCCGGATCCTTCTTTCGGTATTGCTACAAATCGGACAATGGGTGTCAGCGGAGAGCATTCTGTCTCAAGGAGACTGATTAGGCGAGCTGACTCACGGAAAGTACCTGCAGCAGCGTGTCTAGTCCTTGCAGCTCGCCAAGACGCATGATGATCTCCCTGTTATCCTGCAAAAGAATAGCAAGGATCTCACTAGCGTATTGCTTATTACTATCGTATTCTTTCTTCCCCACTCGCTTGAGCAGCCATGGAAGTAGAGAAGTTTGAGTTACGATCTGCTCAGCCAAAGGTGGCATGAACGAAAGCAAGTTCTCAAAGGCGCCGAGAATCTGGAAGACACCCTGGGAATCTGTGTCTTCGGACTCGTCCAGTCGAGAAAGGTTGGATACGAGCAGATCCAGAATCGAGTTGTTAAGCTACAGCGAGCAAAGGGTCATCGCACGCTTCATATGTTGAGATCTCATGCAAACGGGCCGGGCTCACCAGTTCATCGATGAATTCTCCCATGGCCATCCGAGTCTTGAAAGCCTTGCCCTCGCTTCCTTCCGCCTCGTGTTCCTCTTCTTCCAGATCGTCCACCTCTGCACCGACATCTTCGTCTGTCAATTCACGCAACACCTCGACGACATCGATGGCAATGTCGGTATTCTCGTGGGAGAGGAGATTGGTGAGGAGAGCTACTACGCCCGACTTGATGAGTTCGGGGTAGAACAAAGGTGGGTTTTGGGTGAGGGGAAGGAACTGCTTGAGAGCGCCGTCTAGATCCGACTCGGACTCGATGAATCTGCGGTCAAAGCAGAAGAATCTCAACATGACTTGCCTGTGCAGCCTATAATGTCAGTGAAGTAGTAGTACCTACTTTGACGGATCGTCCGGGAACTTTCCTCTTTGCTCAGCGTTCTTTCTGACAACCCTCTCAAATTTCGCCAACTGTCTTCTCAAGCCAGGTAAATCAAGCGTAGGTCCATCTTCGCCGTCCCCAGCAGCGTCGAAAATATCGAGGATTTGCTATACACGCGTTCGCGTGATTCAGCATCAAGTAACGAGGATTGAAAGCCCTGGTGTTCTTCCGAAGGAGGGAAACATACCTGTTGCTCGTTATTCAACCCTCCACCAAAGAATCGCCCCTCCTCGTCATCCTCATCCCCTTCATACACTTCCTCGCCGCCTGTATCAGGCATACCGTCAGCTAACATTCTGCTGCGAGGGTCCGTCCGTGACTGTGACTCACCTCTAGTAGGTCCGTCTTCGTCGTCTTCTTCAACTGTAGCAGCTCGAGCTTTGCCTTTCCCGTTGGTTTGTGGGGGAGGCATCTCAGGTTCAGGCTCGGCCGCTCGGTATTTCTTGAGCATCTCTGTAAGTTACCATATGCCTGTATCAGCATACGCGACTATTTAGAGACAGACTGGTCATGCTCCCGGAAAAATGTAGGCTGCTCACCCTGCGTCGGCGCATCTGGCATCTTCCGCTTCAGGTTCCCGGAAGCGGGCAGCGCAGGCAGCTTGAACATTTTGTCGATATCCATCGTGAGCGTTTTCTATACGGTCTTCACTTGTTTGCTGCAGAAGGAGCGTATCGTGGGACATGTATCTTTACGAAGAGTTGAAAGACGAAGATTGAGTGAATAGGTTGAGCTTGTTGTTTTCCCTTCTACGGTGCCAAAGCTTCTTCGCCGTACAGAATTCCAGCTACGGTGGAAGGTTAGTGTGATACGGTGACATCATCACTTTCTTCTCGCTTTCACTTCACTCGTCAGTCCTTGGTGAAGGCGTGTTGCTCATTACACGTCGAGCTGCTTCGAGGTCAATGTTGAGCATAGCTTTATCTGGACTATCTCCTCATGACCGCCAAGAGAGTACGAGTGATCGCGGCTCCCGAATCTCGATCCGCCGAGACGATATAGGGAAGACGATCATGTTCCCCGTTCCTCAGCACTTACCGAGGTCGGGCGGTGAACACCTCTCATCGACATCGACAACAACGCAAGATGATCCGATACTAGACCTGCTTCAACCTTTACTCCCCTCAAACGCTCACTCAGGACCATCAACTTTCAATGCGCCTCAAGTGAGAAGTGTCCGAGAGGCGTTAGAGACAGCTGCGAGGGACAACAAGGTCAGTCGCTTCAGCTGCACTGTCTCGATCAGTGTGAGATTCAGCTGACCTTTGAATTTGGACACCCGCTGGACGATCAGGCCAAAACGCACGAGCTGGTCTTGACGAGCTTCCCGACGATCTCGTCCCAGATCCAACTATCGACAGATCTCCAGTCAGACATCTCGAATGTTCAGAAGAAGCTGTCAGGACTAGAGCAGGAAATTGATCATTCAGATGTCAAAGTAGGTTGGCCGTTCCGGGCACACACGTCTTTGACGTATCAATGTATGGCTGACGTCCGCCCATCTAGACTTCGTTCTTGCCGCCGCTCATCAATACTTTGAACAAGCACTTCTCAGCTACCACCTCCCGCTCAGGTGCACAGGCGCATGCCAAAGCCCTCCGAGCGTTATTGAGGCATACAGACCGACTAAGAAAGCTTGAACAGGCCGTGTGGAGCGGACAAGGAGCTGAGAGCTGGGTGCTAGATGAGCTCAGTAAGAAAGGGTATGAGCTTGAAGAACAGGTCAGGGAGGGAGAGGAGATCTTGCGTGGCACCAAGATCAGGAAGGATATTGAGGTAAGCTATCTGACATGGTGGTGACGATGCTCGCAGAGCTCCCTAACTGACGTTTGTGTGCTTCTCACCTAGACCAGGGACGGTCTGCTGAGGTCGATGGTGATCGAGCAAATCACCGACGGCTTTCATAAAGCTATCTCGTTATCGACCCCAATGACTTCTCAACAAGGCGCAGCCTTGACTGTGCAGAACAACATCACCCTCCAGCAACCCAAAAGTGAGTCATGTCAACCCGTGCCCCCGAATGTGCGTGCACAGAGCGTTCTGCTGACATGAAATTAGCCTCCCGACCAGCTCATATCACCTCGAGCTCATCATCATCTTATCAGCTCATCCAAATTTATACTGCACTGTCCCAGTTGGACCTCCTGGAAAAGCTCCTGCAAACCCTCGCAGCCAGACTGATACGAGACCTGATACAACCGGTCGTATCGACCCGGAAATCAGTCTCGCTCAGCTCGACCGAGACCCTTTTCATCCTTCGACAGGAAGCTTCGTCCAAACAATCGTCAGATGAAGCTATGGACGGGGTGAAGACGATTCTCGAATTTGTATCGAATACCGTATTCCCACCGCTGGCGATACCGGAGAGGGATCCGTTCTTAGTGGAAGTGACAAGCTCTGCTTTCCGCCTGGTCTTGGACCAGCTCATAATGGCTTCGCTGCCTCCTTCGCTCCACTTGGTTCCGGGATGGCTGGAGACCCTTACTCACGCCGTGGACGTTGAGGATGCCTTGTCACCATCTACCAAGATCATCAAACCGTTTTTTGAGTCTGAAGCCGGACCAACTTGGGCACAACAACGGCGGTACGCTGTATCGGACGAAGTGCGACGGCTCGTTATGTCTGGATGGGGAGGCTGGGAAGGGACGGAAAAGGAGCAGGAGAAGGAGACGGTCGTGTACGTAGAAGTCGAGGTCGAAGAGGACGAGCCGGATGCTGCGATCGTCATCGATGAGCAGGACGCTGAGACCAAGAATGGCGACCACGGAGAATTCGGCTGGGGATTTGCCGAGGACGAGAAACAGTCCTCACCGAGCAAGGGGCAACCGGCCTCTAAGGTGAATCCTACGGAAGCTGAAGAGGCTGCCGACGTGGAAATGGTTGATGATGGTTGGGGATTCGACGAAAGCTCGACATCACCTGGAGCTGGTCCATCCAGTCCAGCCAAACAAGCCGCTAATGTCAAATTACCGGCAGTCGAGGAAAACACCGACGGTTGGGATCTTGATCCATCTCCAAAGCCAAACCCTGCCGCCAACCCTCCCCCTATGCCAAAGCCAGCCAAGCCTGCTCGGGAGGCTAAGAGACTCGGCAAGAAAGTCGCCAAAGTGAAAGCGGAAGATGACTATGATCCCTGGGGATCAGGCACAGATTCCGCTGTGGAAAGCGTCACTTCCAGCTCAAGCACAAGCGGTCTCAAGCTTGGTCGCGATGGTAACCGCTCCAGCCATAAAAATAAGAACAAGCTCGCTCGAACCCCCTCTCCGCCGCCACCAGCGGTACAGCCAGTTCAAGGAAAGACAGACGAAGATGATGGCTGGGGATGGGACGACGATTCGGTGTCTGCTCAACCCAAATCTTCAACTCAAATGGCCTCGCAGCCTATCCCGCCAGTGAAGATCAAGAAGAAGGAGTTGCGAGAGGAAAAGAGAGTGATTAAGGAGCGGTACTTGGTGTCAAGCGCCTGCGAAAGCCTAATAGGAATCGTGAAGGGGGTGTTGGCGGATATCGAAACCCTGGAAACGTCCTCGTCAGTCATACCGATCTGGGGCAATTGATCCGTTTTCGACAGTGCCTTTGCGCAGCGAGCTGACACTTCTTTGCTTATGTCCCTCTCAGGTCATTATCGCCCTCTTTCACATCCTCGGCTCTCGACCCAATCCTGCTAGAAGCTATCAAAGACGCCTTGACGCTATATCGAGCGTTATTACCCGCTTTTTTCTCAAAGCAGCTCTACGATGTCCCCAGTCTCGCAATGCAGGCGTATAACGACTGTATCCACCTATCTTCGCTTGTCTCGAGACTCCCTATACCTCAACCGGCGACCTCAGAGGAGAGCGCAAAGCTCCAGGCATTGGCTGAGCACATGTTCGAGAACCAGCTGGAAATACAGAGGGATACCTTGATGGAAGGATTGCAAGAACTGGACGAGCTGAGAGCGACCTCGGATGACAAGGTATTCCACCGCGATGAGAGGGCAGTCAGGGGTCTGGTTCATAACATCGAATCGCTGGCGAGAGTCATCAAGGTGAGCCATATGGAACCAATCGAGACTTGATGTGTCATCTGAGGAGGGTGACTACGGTTTCCTCAAGGTATGCGAAGCTAATTCTATGGGATCATTTCGTGCTCCTAGCCCGTTCTTGCTCGCTCAAAGGCCCTCGAGATCCTCTCATACATCCTTACCATCCTAATTTCAAGCTTGACGACATACGTCCTCGACCTCGGCGACATAACAGAGGTAGAGTCGAACAGGCTCACAGAGCTGTTCCAGCTCGTTTATCCGCTCGAGCAGCTGTTCGATGATCGAGTAGAAGCAGGTGGAGATGGCGAATTGCCTACTGGCGGTGGAGTCGTCGTACATGTCAATGAGTGGTTGAAGTTCTGTTACATCTCGGAAATATTGGTGAGTCTGCTGCGGATCTATTTGATAGTAAACTTCTCTCTCCTTATTGAAGGTCCGACATCTCATCGGCATTGCATAATAACCCATTCGCTATGGAATCGCTCGTCGAGGTGGCGGAGAGCTGACTGAACTTTTGTGTCGATTCTGACCGCCCACGATGCCCATTCTCCATACAGCAAGCGTCACTGGTCGACATCACCTACCTCCTCGACTCAGGCTCGCTAGTCGATTTCACGCCCGACGAGCTGGTCGGCCTGGTACGAGCTTTGTTCGCTAGTTCTGAAAAGAGAGATGGGGTTGTTGATCGGATCGAGAGGGACGGAACAGGTGGACAAGGGGTGGTAGCATAACCCTGCTCTACCCGTCGGCCCTTAATGTCTTCCTACATGTTGGATGAAGCATTCATTCTTCTTGATACAAAACAGTACAACCGACTGACTACACTGATCTCATTTTTATCCATTGGTCCGTGGTGCTCATTGACAACGTTGGATGAGTCCCTTTGGCATCTCCCGCTTGGCAGCTAGTACTAATAGACTCCGTCGTCGGCCTCCTTTTTCGCATCGCCAATCTTGACAAACGGATCAACAGACGACCAAGCTTCCAGGGGCCACTCGCTAGCCTCTCCTGCGTTGAGACGCTCATAGAGCTCTTGCAGCTCAGAGGGCAGTTCTTGATCCTTGTTCTCGAGCCATACTCGGATGAGATGGCGCTGGTTCTTGTCCGAGTCCTCGGAAGCGTCTCGGGCTAAATCAATCATCAGTGTCAAGGATTAATCAATCCAAAAAGTATGCTGTATGTGGTCACCGCTACTTACCATGGAACACAGTCAAATTGTTGAAGAACTCCAAATCGCCCTTTTCGAGGTTCAAGTCCAGCCTGTACTTCTCCGCAGTGAAGTGGATCGCATCCAAAGCGAGATGTTTCTCCTCAGGCAATGGAGGTACGACAGCGTCGACTTCGTAGAACCCAAAGTAGGGTCGTCGAGAGTAGTTGGAGATGACGTTGCCGTTTACAGAGAACCAGAGGGGTTTACCTGATCGTCGCGGATGTTTGTCAGCGGACGGTACTTGGCGATGTTGTCTCAAGTGTGCTCATCATTCATCGCAGAATGGCTCGCGTACTTGAAGCTTGTAACAGCACATATATTTCACGTTGAAGAGCATTGACTCACCCTCCGGGAACTGCTTGTTAACCCAATTGTCTTTCGTGATCTCCCTCAAGATATCCCGTCGATTAGCAGCCAAGTCATTGTACGTTGCTGCTACCGAAGAGAGCTGGGACAAGCCGCCCTTCTCGGCTACGCCGAGGGTGATCAGGCCTACGATGCCAGCGCTGCCGTCGTTGTGGAAGACTGCGAGTCGTGATCAGAGTCAGCTTTCGAGTGGAAACTCAGAAAACCGCTTTATAGCTCTTGGTAGCCTGAGAGACCCGCGATATGGAGGATGATACGAAAGAGACTGCAGGAATAGCATCCATCATAAATTGTGTGCGACCTCTCACTCACCTTGGTTGCCGCTGGTCTGGCCCTTGACCGCTGCAAAGTCAGACCAATCAGCCCATCCTGCTCTAGATGGCTCCATCTGCTGGTGACTCACAAATTACAGGTCGCTTGTCAACTTCGAGGTTGGTGATATCTCTAAGAGTTGTGAGGCACAGTAGGCCATTAGTACGTAAAACCCCAGAAAAGACTGTGACCAGTCCCTGCTGATCGAAGCTCTACAAGCCTCACGCACCTCAGATGAACGATGTTCTGAGTGCCCTGCTTGATTCTCCTAGTGCCGATATACGCTGAGATACCAGCAAAGATGACAATCTGCTTCTTCCTCTCCCAATCGTCGACAGGCAAACCCCTTAAAACTCTGAAACCAAGTCCAGTCTTGATCTCCTGAGAGGCCTTGGCGAGGGCTTCGAAAAGCCCAGAGTCGGACGGGATCGGGAAGGTGGTACGGTCGATCTTGTTATTGTGCAGGGACAGCGAGACGAAGTGTTCGTACGCCCTATTGAGGAGAGAGACGTCTTCTTCTGTGAATCTGTAGAGGAATTTCTCGGCTGCATGGATTGTAAGTTATCAGTACCTTGCTCCTCCAGCACGCAGGTCGCCATGTGACTGTGCTACATAGTTTCGCGTGTAATAGTCAACTCACGGTGGTTGATCAATTCCTGGCCGTCCCAGAGACTAGCAGGCTGGACCTTCTCCGGGAATCCAACCGGCAACGGGTCATCCTTGGGGTCGGCGGGCTTGACGTATTCGGCTTGGTTCTTGGTCCACCATTCGAGGGAGGGCTCATAGCCAGTTTCGAAGATCTTCTTCTGCAAGATGCGACGTACATATCGTATCAGCACCTCGATTCATCTGCCCTTTGGCTCTCCGTGAGCGATCTCTATGCTCGTTCGTGTAAACTCACCCTCTTCTCTTCTTCGGACAACTTCCTCTTCTCGGGTTCTTTCGGCTGCGAATTGCCGTCTGTAGGCAGGTATCGGTGGTTGAACTCGAGCTGCTTGAAATGGTCGACCAGCGATGAGGGGTCTGTGGCGGGGAGTACGGCGGTCATAATGCCTTTATCAACTGGTTATGTTATGCACTGCAGTCTGTGGTCTTCTGGTGTGATTACTCAGCCTCTGAATGTGCTATGATCTGATCTTGCTCAGCTCGAATTGAAAAACGGGGCTTATTCTGCTTGCTAACGGTCAGCTATATATGCACCAAGCCCCCATGGGCATACGTTGCATATCCTGCACAAGACAAGCATCCAAGGATTGTGACTCTCTTTGCATCCTCACACGCAGTAAGCAGCAGAGCAGCAGAGCAAAAGAAGCATGAATAAGCTGTAGCTGCACCTTGTCATACTGTAAGATGCCACCATTCGCCATGGTGAGCACGAATGACGTGCTGCTGCTGCTACTGCTGCTGACCCTCGCACATCACCGCTTCCTATGCTGGACCGGTTAATCAGATTACGGCCAAATCCGTGCGTTACCATCTCGAGATCTCGAGTGTACCGTACTGCCAAACGCATGAGATGGATCTCGTATTCGGCCAGCCTTGTTGTGGTGTTGTGACATGCTGTTGCATGGTCCGAGCCAGTCACTATTAGTGCTGGTGTTACGATCGACCCGGGTTCGAAGATACAACTGAGTTTCGCTAAACTTCTCGCTCGATAATCCCGGATGTCACTCTGCCAAGGTGATATATATAGTAATTTTAAGTGGGATATAGGGCGATGAGGATGAAGCTCAAAGATCAACGATTGCAGAGCCAGATGCCACCACACCGACTATACCTACTGACCTGTGCTCGTGTGTATGAAGTCAGGGATGCTGTCCGTGGATGGTGCGAAGAAGGATAAGATGCCCTTGAGTATGGCACACGGTGCACGGTACACGTTGTGCATTTCGATCATCGCCGCGCATCCAGCACAACAAGTGGCGCTGCTCTCTTGTATCCTTCTCTTTTCTCTTCACATTCAAGGTCGAGAGTAAGAGGTGTTGAGAGCACATGAGTCAAGTGAACTCGGTTGGATCCCTTACTCCGCTCCAGCATGTGCAGCTACCATGGAGGCTTCCTGAGGCTGTTCCCTGGACCAGAGGTCTCCAATCCTAGTCGAAGGCATAGATAGATACGCATCGATAGCCAGGGCTTGAAGGTTATATGCAAGACCAGATAGATGCCCATTTGCCACCGGCTCGACACCGAA
Organism: Kwoniella sp. CBS 9459; assembly: GCA_036428585.1. NCBI lineage: Eukaryota > Fungi > Basidiomycota > Tremellomycetes > Tremellales > Cryptococcaceae > Kwoniella > Kwoniella sp. CBS 9459. The sequence goes on along the minus strand of CP144065.1, from coordinate 3,864,426 downwards.
GGCGGCACAACGGGGGAACGACAGCGGGAGTGACCATAACGACGACAACGGGTCGATTGGAAGACGAGTCTGTACGACTCCTCACAACGAACCCCTTACGGAGGCTCTCCATAGTTATTGACAGGTATGCTCATCCGAGATCGATATACATGACATGGCTTCGCAGGATGGGAGCATAATCTTGCCTCACGGCCACTTTTCGAATTGATCTCATGCGCTTGTCGAAAGTCAAGGCGGTGCCGTCTCGGAGATCGTAGCGCACCTCAGCGAAGCATGTGCCCTTCCTTGTTCCCGCTTACAGGATCCCGAGCATCCTATGCATATGCATATATGCATTGTGCAGCATTGAATCTCGTGGCCAGAACAATCAATTGCAGGTTGCAGACCGGTGAAGGTCCGAAGCTGCTGAAACCTAGCTGAGAATGCGGCGACGTCCGCCTTCGTCATAGCTGGTGTGACTTATTAGCGAGAGCGAGAGGAATCTTCGACATCATCTGAGCAGAACGGGCGGCACAAGCGATATACGTTCAACAATTACCTTTATCATCTGAGAACAGACTAGTACACTCATCATTGACCCGCAGATACTCAAGATGTTGCGACAAGCTTCCGCGCGGCTGCTCGCCCCTGCGCTCCGGTCATACAGACCCCTGTCAACCTCTTCACCGACTTTGATCAAGATCCGATCATCCAAGCCTTCGCCTTCATCGTCGTCTTCTTCACCCTCGGGCCCGTCGTCTTCAAAGCCCGCTCAGCCTTCACCTGCTGAAGGTCCACCCACGCCACCTGAGAACATCACCTCCCCTCCTCCCTTTGAGCCTACATCGACTTCGCCATCACCCGCTTCGCCCGTCACCCCTCCACCCATTGCTGAGACTGAGCCCACCTCAGCGCCCGAAATCCCGCTCACCCCTCCCGAACCTCCTGCTCCTACGACGGAACCCACGGCGGAAGCTACCGATGCGGCACCGACAGACTACAGCAAGCTGAAGCTTCCCTCGCTCGATATTGACCCTGAGGCTCAACCTTCTATCGCTGAGCCTGAACCATCCAAGGCTGAAGAGGAACAGAGGAGGACCGGTGCGGGCAAGAAGGAGTATGTCTCGTCGATGGAGAAGAGAAGGAAGATGTGGATCAGGTACGGATACGGTGCGCTGCTGGTCGGCGGCGTTGCTGCCATCTACGCTCAGGGCGGTGGTCAGGAGGGTCAGGTGCGTGCAATCGACGCTCACTAGTTGGATGGAGCGACTTTAGCTAACCTATGACCGATTCTACTATCGACAACTCAGACCGAGAACAAGGGCAACTTCATCTCCGACTTCAAGCAGAACATGTCTGACCTCCTTGACGTGGGTGTATCTCAGCTGCGCTGCGTGGCGAATACAGCGGGGTAGAGCTGACATAGATGATCGTCGACAGTACTTCAACAAACCCGCTTTCAAGACTCTTCTTCCCGACCCTCTTCCTCCACCTCATCAGCGACCATACACTCTGGTGATCGATATGGAGGGTCTTTTGGTCCATTCGTCATGGGACGTGAGTATTCTTTCAACCATGTCAGGCATGCATGAGGTGAACGGCACAACAAAGCTGTTGCACCGCTGACTCTGGTGACGGTCCATAGAGACAACACGGATGGCGAACGATCAAGCGACCGGGCGTGGACTACTTCCTCGGATACCTTTCTCAGTTCTACGAGATTGTGCTTTTCACTAACCAGCCATTATACGTAAGCTCCTCCTCATTTACTTCGATAGCATTTCTGAGCTCAGGCTTACACGATGTGTTACCTTATAGACCGCCGCTCCCGTTGCCGAGAAGCTGGATCCATACCAGGCTTTCTTGCCTTACAGGCTGTTCCGGGAGTCAACTCGATACGTCAACGGAAAGGTCGTCAAGGTGAGTTACAGCGTTAAGGCTACTCTCCGGCGTCAGAACGAGCATCACTTATAGATATATTCTGAATTTTTATGTTTCAGGACTTGTCATACCTCAACCGAGACCTCTCCAAGGTCATTCTGTTCGACACGAATGCCGAGCACGCCGACTTGCAGCCGGAGAACTCAATCATCATTAAGCCATGGGACGGTACGCCTCGAGACAAGGGTTTGGTGGAGATGATTCCTTTCCTTGAGTGTGAGTGGGTCGTGTCATATAGCCTTCGTTCAAAGACGAGACCTATACTACATCACTTGCAGATTCGCCCATAGCTGATGATATCTGATCTAATTCTCAGCTATCGGCATCTTCAACCCCGCCGATGTCCGACCCATCTTGCAAGCGTACCAGGGCAAGAACATTCCTGTTGAATATGCCAAGAAGGAGGCCGAGGCGAAGCAAAAGGCCGTCGAGGAGTGGGAACGATTGCACCCCACCGCTGTGGCCGGTGCGGGATCTGGATGGTTGAGCAGCATGTTTGGTAGCGTTGCTGCGGTGAGTCGATTTTCATGTCATCGCTATTTTACCGTCCGCGTAAAGCTCCCAGAGCGTGCGTAGATGAACACGTCGCTGACTATGGAATGTAACGCGAATACACGTAGCCTGGCCAACAACGACCTAACCAGCCGATGACCTACCTTGAGCAGAAGCGAGCGCAGGCTCAGAAGATCTACCAGGAAGAGCAGAAGTACTGGGCTGAGCACGCTGACGAGTTCAAGCAGTGAGTGGGCATTTCAATCCTTCATCGCTTCTTGCAAACCGTTAAATTAGATACAAAAGCTGACGCTGTGACATCACGTCTTCTTAGGCTGATCGAGGAGGACAAGCAGCGACAGTTGGCTGAGATGAAGGGGTCTCTATTGGGCATGCTGGGCGGTGCGCCCAAGCCTGCTGAGCCCGCGGCCGAGCAAAGGAAGCAGTAATCTACGAATGTGGACCCTCAGGATCTATCATCCACAAGTCGATGGTCGAAAGAGGGGAAAGCACCGAAGATAGGAGATTGGAGATGTAGCGGATCAAGCCTGATGTTCAGGCTCGACTGGCCATGCTAGGAAGTTCGAAGTCAAGCGTGTAAACACAGTGCGGGTCTTGTGTATAGTCCGTACAGGGCACTTCTACCGTCAGTGATTCTTGGGGCGCTCTAATCGGTAATGTAGGCATATACCATAGTCGCAGCAGTTTGGGTAGCAATCACCAGCCAAGTTGCAGATGCATCAATCTATCACCTCTCGCTTCGCCTCAACTCGACTTGACTCGATTCAAAGCGGTTGGCTGATCGGGATCGCGCATATGGTGGACATCAGGTCAAATGCAAATGCATCTTGGATTTGCTTTTATTGGCACTGCTCTAATCCTTCTTCCGGCACTATCATCCATACCCAACGCGGCGCACGCGCTTAATGAGCCTTGTCGGACTTCTCGGCGTCGGAAACGAATTGTCGGATGCTGATACGATTGATTTCGGGGAAGAACATACAGAAATGTGGTGTCAGTTATTGCATTGCGTTCAGAGACGGATCAGAAAACCAGGACCGGAGCTGGTCATCCTGAAAGGAAGCGAGCGGGCTATCCTTGTGCTTTCATCCGTGCTGAACCCCACATCGCGCCGAGCTTGGCTAAGCTGTGACGTGCCAACGCAACGTCCATGCCGCACGACCTGCCCAACCGGTTTTCTGGCCTCTCCCAAGTTCGACCATGTCGAGCTCTCATTCCCCGCAATGCCTCCTCTCGCCGTCCTTGCCTGAACTCAAACAAATTCGGACCGTACATATCACGTAGACTATGCCAACGGCCATCTGCTTCAAGACGAAATCGAAAGGAAGGCAGGACCAAACGGGAAAGACAATGACTCACAAGTCCTCCTCCTCGGGGGTCTCGCCGGTGATGGTCTTGTCCTCCTTCACGGGTACGGGAGCCGAGGTGGAAGAGGCCTTCTTGTCGCCGCCCATTGAGGAGACGGCGATACCGACGGTAGCGGCGATGGTACCGAGCACACTGTGGAGCGAGAGATCGAGGTCGAAGGCGAGTATAGATGAGAACGAGGAGGGTAAGTCGGGTTTGTGTATTGGAAATGACAGTACACCAAGAACGCGGCAAAGTAGTTCATCGAAGGTGTCGAGGTAAATGAGGACCGGGAAGTTATCGAGATTATATGTAGGTTGAGACGCAAATGCAGATAGGTCAAGAGCAAGAGATCAATCAGCATATATCCTTCGGTCCTGATGACCCATATTCCCAGCGATGCCGCTTACAGGTACTCGTTCTGCAGAGAAGAACAGAAACATAAAGGCTGATCAGCATCACCATTCACAAGTATTGGATATCCGGCCGAAAGAGCGGTCCTGCTTCTGAAGCCAGCAGATTGCCTGCACACGTGTCGGTGCAACGCAGCGCAGATCAACGACTGCGCGACTCACCTTGATGGCTCGACCGGCGATGTTGTAAGACATTTTGGTGGGCGAAGTTGAGGGTTGAGAGCTAAAGCAAGTGAGGATGAGGTAGAAGAGGATAGTTATTAGCATAGATCTGTTGATGCTCTGCTGTGGAAATACCTCACACTCCTACCAAGACATCGGAAGCGAAGGCAGAGCGGTGAGGGAGATGTGAGTTGCAGTCAGTCAGGATCCCACCACTAAGTCAAAACGCCGAAAATATCCGATGCGTGGTACTCGTCCCTTCACCATACGTGATGCGTCGCTTCGACGAGGCTAGATTTCTGAAATATCTTGGACCGACTTGACTGTATGTCACTTGTTGCTTGACAGCTGGACATCATTTGTGGGACTATCATTGCTCGAGACACGTAGTATCATACGACTAGATTGACGCATCGTCCGGTGTCTGACCTATTGAATCGTTAGCCACCTCTCACATCTCAGATCTCAGATCGCGCGATTCGTTTCACCACGCACCGAAATGATCGGCCTCAGCTCAATATCCTCCCTCCTTCGACCGACCGCCTCATCATTCGCTTCGTCCTCGCGCTTCACTCTCCCTCTCTCGCACTCGCTCACTCCCCGATCATCGTCAGCTCCTCAGTTCGTGCAGATCCAGCAAGTCAGACATCGTGGACAGCTTGCGCCGAGGAGGACCAAGTTTAAGAAGTCGGCTAAAGGCGCACCTGGCGTGAGTTTACGTTTGAGATTTGGGCAAGAGCCGGTATTGTCATTATACGTCGTAGCGGCGCCTTCCTGCACCGAATTGCTGGAGGGATCAAGGGAGCCATAACAATGGTGGGGAGATGTAGCTGACCATCCTTTGTAATTTCGCACCATAGACTCAAATACCGATTGTGAGTACCCTTCCCATGAATATATTGTCGCTGTATAGACAGCCGAGGTAGGCAAAGGGATTCAAGCTGATCATTTTTGTCATTCGCGATATTCTCATTTCAGGGCGGATCACTGAAAGGCACAACGCTACACCATGGGACCTACGGTATCCGAGCATGTTCTTCCGTCCGAATCAGCGCCGCCCAATTGACCTCTTGTCAAATGGCCGTCCGAAGAAGGATCAAATCCGTCAAGGGCGCCCAGCTGTACCTGCGTGTCTTCCCCGATATCCCCGTCTGCGTCAAGGGCAACGAGCAGCGAATGGGTAAAGGAAAGGGAAGTTTCGAGTACTGGAGTTGTCGTGTCAGTCCTGGAAAAGTCATCTTTGAGATTGGCGGTGGTGGTATCAGGGAGGAGATTGCCAAAGCTGGTGAGTAGATGTCCGTGGTTGGGGGTGCACTTCCCCCATCAAATACCAGGTGACCGTTTGTGCGAGACTGCTGCTCCCACAATCACTTAAATCTGTCCCTTGGATCGATATCGACTCATCCTGACTTGTCCCTTGTCGCCGCCATCGCTCCTACCACCCTAGCCCTCAAGCTCGCCCAGGCCAGATTACCGCTCCAAACGGAATTCATTACGAACGAAGCCGGCCCGCGTCTAGGCCGATACTCATCCGCTTCGCTCCAAGCTCCTCCTTCCGCCCAACCTATCCCCGCAAAACTGGTAGAACTCGACGCCAAAGATGAAGGTGGGGCTAGGGATACGGTGTTCAAGAGGGAGGAAGGGGACGTGCAGCGTTTGGCACAGGAGCTGGATGGGCTGTCAATGGACGGAGGCAAGAGCGAGGCTGCCAAGGGCATTGATGCTTAGATGAGAGGATGCTCGCTTCGTTGTCGAATGGCGGCACGCACAGTGACATGGTATGCATAAGACCACATGTTGCATATTCTCAAACTAGAAACTAGTAAAACTAGCTACAAGAGATGAGTGGGCTGTGTAAACTCTGGGGTCACGGCGAGCTGTGCGACGAACGAAGAAAATTTCATACGTCTGGATTGAGGAGTTGTTAACCGACTAACGCCTCTGTCCTCTTCTTATCCTTGTTCGTGATCGACGCCGTCACACGTGACGGCTGGCAGTTGGATATAGGTGACGATGACACCAACGGCGGAAGAAAGCGACGCTGACACTAGAGCGAAAAGTAATTTGTGTCACTCCGAGTCAGAGCTGTCACGCGTAGCCAACTGGATCAAGAAGTCTTCTGCCGACATCCGGTTACCAATCACTTCAAAGAACGAGTCCATGTGGCGGCGATGAAGAGCGGGTCGTCCGTTGATGCGTCCGCGCCCTCTGACGCCCATGCTGTTGAGGGTAGGGACTGTGACTGCTGACTGCGTTCGGCGCTCGTCGACCTCTCGAGCTTGTCTCTCTGCGCGCTCCTCATCCGTGCAAGTGCATAGTGCCTGCGAACCAACGCACACATCCCCTTTCTTCCGCAATGCGTTCTTTGACTCCGAATCGAGGGCAGTTGACCCCTTCTCAGTCTCGCCGTCAGTAGCTTGACCCCGGGCGTCATTGCCATGTACGGTGGCAGATGTCGGAGTATGCGAGTTCGTCGCAGCGAATGTTGATTGATGGGCGGTTCGATCTGTACTCGTACTGTATGCGTTGGAGTTTGTCGTTGGCACGGCGGAAGCGGAACGCGTAATGCTCCCGGCGAGGACTGGACGTCTGCTCGGGACGAGATTATCGCCGTGGTCGGTGCCTTCGTCCTGACTGGGATTGGTGTCTCTCTCGGTATCAGTTTCCATGTTTCGCCGTTAGTCAGAGGGTTGAAGCACGTCGGTCAAGGTCAAGTGAGTGAGTTGAAGGGCTTGAAGGTGATATTCGTGATAGATATGAAGGTATACCTGAAATATCTTTGTCTGGGGAGAAGAGTAAGCAGTGTGGAGTGGCGAAAAATGAGGATCAGTTGAAGGACTAGCAGGCGCTTATTATCCGTTCAACATACGAGTACTCGGGTCTGCTGTGAGAGGGTCTGAAAGGAGCGCCATTAAGCCGTACTGCCTGCTTGCTTGTTTGGAGAGCTCGGTTGAAGACTCTTTCGCCGCTCGACTAGCGTCTCCCTACTCTGGCCGAGCCGAAGAGCATGCCCTCCATCACCGCCGGACCGCTCGTACAAGCATTGAGTCGGTTAAAGGCGAACCGCTGCTGACCAGCGAAGCGGAGCCGAGTATTTCGCAAAGATCCTTCCACCGTCTCTGCCGTTTGCTGTTGCTGATAAGCTACAAAGGTTGGCCTCGCGAAACCCCCTGCCCCCCCCCCCCGAAAGGATCATCGCCATACTCATGACGTGCGTGCGTGAGCGGGAATCGATGTCCTCAGCGCCTGTGCAAGGTCCGGCCGCTCATACATGGACATAGGAGGCACAGTGGTCGCGGAGCTAGATCAACGGAGCGAGTGAACGAGCGAGTAAGCGAGGTCGGGCGTTCCTCTGTTTCTCAGCCTGGCTTGGGCTCGGGCTTGGGCTTGGTCAAGATGTGCCATTCAGGTGGGTGTAGGTGCTGGGGCTTCCTCGCATTACTTGTACTCAGGTGAAAGAGCATTGTTGTCGCTGATTACGAGATCGGAGAGGATACGAGTGACACGAACTACTCGATGCTAAGATGCGCTGCCTAGAATCGTAGCTTGTCACTGTCGGCGGACGCTGCCAGAGGTACAGCATCGCTCCGATAGGCCACGATCAGCTGTCGGAGACGATGATCTTCCTCTCGATTGGTAGGTGGGAGTATCGCGGGAAACTCGTTCGGGTTTGGCACTTCGGCATTGAGGAGTTGCGAGAGAAGAACCGGACTTCGGTACCCGGGGTGAGAAATGCGCATCATCGTTGCGAAGCGGGATATATCACTCGTTCACCGCCGCGTCCAAGAGCTCTCGTTAACGTTCAAGTTTAGCCGTCTTCCGCCCCGTTAAGAGCGCTCTATCGGTGAATCTGTCGATCGCATCTCACCTTGTGATGGTTTAGGGAAAGCGGCGGCGCAATCAGACGTTCGCAACCATGAAATGATCGGCAAATGACGAGCGCTGATCCCACGTACAGTAGTACTTATGTATTCACTCCGGTCGTCTTCCTATCGAGGGGAGAAAGTGATAAACTATATGCAGAATCGTCAGTGTGTGTCGATCCCGACAAGTCCTGCTCAATTCCGGCTGAGTAGTACGCCGCTATGACCTTACGCTCAATGTCAAGCTGATGAGAGCATATGCTCACATGCTCAGATGTCGCGGCCGCGGAAACGCGTTTATCCGAGTATACGACATCTGCACCACGCACTCTGCATTCGGCTGAAATTCCAGTTCACACACTCTCGCGCAAGATGACTCATCCGCCTCAGTCGACTGTAACCGCCATGGACGACGGACCGGTCGACACAGGCCCGATATCATATCGCCAAGTCCGCCACAAGTCCGCCTGGTAGTCGCTTATCGTGATTTCGGGCCAGAAACGACTTTCCCACATCGTCTACACATTCACACTAGTAGCTGGCGTTTGTTGGTCGGTCTGAACCGGTTGACATCAGGCGGGCGGGCGCTTAGGGGTTCGGCGCGCAATCCAGCTCTGAAGAAGCTAGGACCCTACCAAGCGACTCGGTTGGCGTCCGCTTCTTGGCTCCAAGTAAGCCCAAAGCATCGCATAGCATAGGCGAAGCCCAGCTTCGGAATGACGGTGTGACGAAGTCAAGTGAAAGACGCTGCATCCGGTGTACTTCGGACTTCGATGTTAGCAATTCATGGCATTGAAGAAGCGACGGCACGAAACGAACGTTCGGAGTTGAGCGACGTTTCGGGGATACGCTGTCTGTCCTGCACGTTTTGAATTTAGCGAGCATCATTAACCTTACTGCTATGTATGTACTGTATTTTCTCACGATCGCTTCGACATCCGAACCTAACATTACCCATATTCCGGCCCTCGCTAAGCGCTTGACTGACGATATCGCACACGATCCGCCAACCAATCGTATTGCTCAGAGATAGCGAGAACCAAGGTGAATTAACGTAATATCTCCAAGCGAGCCCCGCGGAGGATTGCCGAGGCGCGGCGCATGTTTTCCCTGTTTTTGAACTTTTGCTTTGGATCCCTCCCACCAATTCCGCCGAGAGGAATTTTGGGATTTTGTTGTCACCCTGAATGGGCAAAAGAAGTCGGCCTTGCTTGGGTGGCGTTGAGCAAGGCGACTGACTATGTCTGGAAGAAGCAGCCAGCTCATCTGGTACTTCGGCGTTCAAAGACATTGCCTGTGCGCTCCACTTCGATGACCTGAAGCTGGTGCAGCCAAATAAAGCCTCGTTGTATCTATCTTAACGGCCATCGGCGCGCGTGTCAGCTCGCTTGGCAAATTACCCAGGAGTTCTGATGTCGACGTTGAGTTGCCGAACAGACGGACAAGTCCATACTAACTCGACCGATTCTAAACGATGCATGAGTCTGTCAAGCTCACGAGAGAGGTCAAAGACACACGCCGGGTGACGTTAGACCCGTCGACCGTGATCATCGGATCTGGGCCTATCAACGGTTTACTGTCAAATGCATTCGTTGTCGTTCACAACCAAGCTACGGCAGGATTGAGGAAGCGTCGTCTGCCCTATCACCAAGAACAATTGGCTCTCAAGTTCCGTCCGTCGCTTACACTACTCTTAACCTGAACCAGAGATATGTCGTCAATTACGGAATGAGAAGATCTACCACACCTTTTTCTTTTTTTTCTTCTTGTGCGGGACTTTTTGTCCGGATCTTTTGCCGCATGGGCGCTTAGCTATTTCTAACGAGACGGACCGATTTTCCGACGTGCGACGCCTGGTCAGTCAGTAAGTAAAGTAGTGTCGGAGCACCGAAGCCTACTATGGAGCTTGGTTCCCAGAGTCGTTCATTGGCCGGAGGAGTGAAGTGATCGGCATCGCATGCTCTGTCACGTAAGAAATCCGAGCATTAGGGTGCATTTTGACTATGCGGCATGTGGGCGCTGAAGCGAAGAGATAAGGACACAAGAACGGCTCCATACCTCATGACTGCAGGCGTCTGGACATGTGTATCTACTGGATTGATTCTGGAATGACGAGAAGGGACGAAAGCATGGATGGGCGGACGGCAGACGGATCAATTCGCCCCGCGATCGCGCGACTAGGCCGGCGCTTTGCTTGCTGCTTGCTGCTTGCTGTGGTTGGTACAAACTAAAATTGACATCCCCAAACGCAGACGTAACGAACGTCCTTTGACATTCTCGGCCCCACCTCGGTAAAAGTTGTGTGTCGCACGGACACTTAGATCGTGATGAACGTGTGTATGTCATGGTTTGCTGATGTGCTGGTGTGCGGTGCAAAGGCAAGAGATTTATGCATCAATCACATCATAAGTCGCATGATGGTGTTACATGAACCCCGTTATGTCTACTGTACGAGCTGGGATCGAAGCGAGAAGCGAGGCGAGGCGAGGCGAGATATCCTCGCTTATATTATTCTACGTTCCCATTCCTTTCGTGCTCACCCATTCGCTCGTTCGGTATTGCCTTGACATGCACGCTCGTGCTCGCATCGCATCCCATCGCATCGCATCAGAATACAATAAACTGTCTTGTCAACATCTTCTTCAACCTTGTGTCCATTTATCGTTGTTGAAATCAACCCCCCTCACGCCGCTCCACTCGTTTTCCGAGGTAACGCTTGAATCGCTAGAGATAGATAAAGAGCAATTGTTGTTTTTATTCATTACCCGGTCAATCGGACAAACGCCGTCCAACCGTAATTACCATTTACAACCATTACTCTGGGTTCTGGTTAACCGCGCTGCGCCTCTCGCTGCACCTCGACCGGAATCCAATCCGTGCACCCGCCCGCCCGCCAGATATCCACATCCATAAATCATCGAAGCGGCATACATACATAACACTGGCTACATATAACAAAAAGTACACTGGGTTGTCCCATACCTTCGGTTGGTCCCTGCTTGGAGCTCGCTTGTCGGCTTACCGTCAAAGCAAACGTATGACCAGTATCTGGAGGAGATAACCGAGTTCTGGATTCTAGACAACGGAAATTACAAAGGAAAGAAGGGCCCAATCTTCGAACCGCGGACTGACCTATCTTGACGACTCGGTCCCACTCTCCGGCCCCCACTCAGAAGACGAATCGACCGCATCAGGCGATCTCAAAGTCAGCGAGACCGGATCTTATCTCTGCATCTGTCCTTGGTCTCCACACCATCGGTTGGAATCACTTGATCTAGCATTCTTGCTCAGAGGCGATTAGGAGAACGACGACCATCACAAAAATATTGCTCCACGCGTGACATATACACATACACCATGTCATCATCACTCGCACTACCGGCGATCCGGCCCATAAATCCTCTTCCACTCTCCACACCATCACCATCAACTGCCGCTCAACATCAACAGTCAATAAATGCTACAGCGGGTCCGTCGACCACGACTGCGACTACAGTTGCCAATATGACGGGACAGACTGCTGCCTCGGCTGCCAATGCTGCTGCTGCGGGCGGTAGTAGGCGAAGATCGCGCTCGCCCACTCCAGAGGAAGAGGATGAGCCTGAATCGGAGGACGAGAAGAAGAAATCTGGCGGCGGGAAGAAGAAAAAGGCGGGAGATAAGGATGGGAAAGGAGACTACAAATACACGAGCGAGATCAGCCAAATGGTGAGTTGCTCGGCGCTCTATATGGCTTCCCATCAACCCTGCTTGTGGGTCATGACAGCACGCAGAGCTAATGAAACCGCACTCTTGATCGGCGGAGCAGATGTTTGTCTTCGGCGAAGTACAGGACCCGTTACCGGAAACAGTACGACTGGTGGAAGATATAGTACGAGGTCAAATCATCGAAATCGTGAGTTATATGTCCACTTTTGTTGTTGGCCTCGATACGATCGTCGCCATCACCCCTGATGGCATGATGAAGCTCGATCTGACTCCCTTTCTCTAGGTAACTCGAGCACGACTCCTCACCCACCTCCGTTCATCCCGTTTCCTCTCAGCCGAAGACCTCATCTTCCTCATCCGAGACGATCGAGGGAAAGTAAATAGGCTGAGAACGTATCTGTCCTGGAAGGATGTCAGAAAGCGAGCGAAGGAGGATGAGGAGCGAGCTGGGGAAGTTGACTTGGAAGTAGAAGGTGCTGATGGTGAGTACTTAAAAAGAGATGTCTACTCCTGTTCTCTGCGTAAGGTAGCTGGGAAGCCTGGCGAGAAGAAGCTGATGATGTATGTTTCTTGTTTCTTGTTTCTTGTTACTAACGTCACAGACAAAGCCACTGCCAAGGGACGAAAAACGATGATGAAGCTGCCATGGGAGCTGCTCACGCCATTCTCCGATTATCTGAGGTCGTTGCCCAGCAAGCAGAACAGGGATGACGAGGATGACGAGGACGAGGATGAACTTCAAGCTCACCAGGACAGCATGCAAAGGCTGAGGGTGAGTGCGAGGCGCCTTGATCCATTGCGCCGTTGCTTTAGCATCGCTGATTCGTTGTTTGCACGACCATTCAGGATGCCGACGAGATCACCAAGAAGATGACAAAGGACGAGTATGTGCATTACTCTGACTGCCGACAGGCGAGTTTTACATATAGAAAAGGTGAGTCGAGAGATCGCATTTCGCAACATTGATAAATACTGAATGTCTACTAACGCATGGAATGCCTCCCCATCGTCACCTCTAGCCCGTCGCTTCCGGGACTTCATCAACTTCTCAGCCTACCTCGATGTCCGACCTAACGACGATATCATTGATATCCTCGGTTTCCTAGCCTTTGAGATGGTCCGATCACTATGCGTCACCGCGCTCGATTTGCGCGAGAGGCTCGAAATGACTAAGCCCTCTGCGAATGCGACTACATCTGCATCTGCGTCCGCTTCTGCAGCGCCAATCAGCAACCCAACCTTACCGAGACGTTCGACCCTCACCGCGCCCAGTACGAATACAAACGCCGTCGTGGTGGATCGAGCGACATCACCTGTCAAGCGAAAATCGACCTTGGTGAACGACGTCTCGCCGAGCAAACGAGCCAAAACGGACTCCGCCACCGACGATTCAGCAAGCAAGAAGGCATCTCACCTTCCTCAGCCAATCTCGCTCTTCGCGCCCCCGCCATCGGCCAGACAACCTCTGCTCCCCGGTCACATACTAGAAGCGTTTGCGCAGATCCAGCGAACGCAGGCGGCTAGTCGTGTGGGGGGTATGAGAAACTTCAGGACCGGTCTTGGCAAGGCTAGAGTCGCCTTGGTCTAACTCCCAGATCCGTGTGCTGTCGGTGGCGATAAAAGTCCAGTCTCCCCTAGCTTGAGTGCTGCAGGGGAATCATTGGAAGGTTGTACCATCTATCTATCCTCTATTACACGTGTTTTCTTTTCTTTACTATTTGCGTTGTAGATACTAGAGTCGAGATCTAGACTGTTGAACTAGATATTGATCACGCCCTTTTTGAATACATCCGCTGAGTCACGTTTCCTTGCCGTCTTGACTTCTTTTTTGGGCTTTGCTCTTTTTCTTTTCCTTGTCCGATTCAGCTTGGTTAGGTTCGATCCGTCAAATTTCGTTGTCAATATATCATTACAGTATGTCGATTATCCAGGGCTACTCTGTCCCTACCAGTTGTTCCTCGTCAGCCCCTCGTTGTCACTATCGTGCAGAATCACATCATCCGCCGCCGTTGTTTTCTCTTCGTGTCTGTAAACTCGCACAATCCTGCGTGACATCGACCATTCCATGCATATAGTATACATATGATTCGCTCTGCGTCCGGATCTTTTTCTCTCGTTGCGACAAAGGTACAGTATGCTTTTCGGTGATGGAAACACTTGGGTAATCGCTGTAGTACAAAATATCTCGAGAGAACCAACTACAGCTTATGCAGAGCCTTCTTGGCCTTGTCATCCGGTACGAATTGCGACTCGGTGACGCCCTTGCCCATAGCAGCGGTTGATGAGCTGAACCACGAGGATCATCGTCAGTTGTCTTTGTCTTGCAGTGAGTGACGGTGTACTGTACGGCAGGAACCTGATCATCGACTTACATTCCTCCTGTGACGGTCATCATCATAGAGTCTGCGTAGTCGGCTCCGGACCACTGTGGAATGAGCACAGAATATTGCGCATGTCAGCGTTCTGTGTACTATCCTCTCGCTACAACTTGCGAACCGTGACTCAAGGTGAGAGATTACTAACCTTTTGATGCGTCAAGACGTCGCATCCAATCTCTCGCTCTTTCCTTTGGACCAGCTCGACATACGCCTTCATGCCTTCTTTGGCGAACGCGCTGGCGAACAGGTCGTTGATGTACGCGTTGGAATGGAGGCCAGCGAGCTGTAAGACGGGAAACACCAATTCAAAGGGAGATAAACAGTCATTAGCTCAATCCGTATATGTCTGTGTGTCCTGCTCTACTTAGATCTGCCCTTTCTGCGACCACACTCACGGTAATGAACTGGAAGATGAAGCCGAGTTTGCCCAGGTCCCACACATAGCTCTTCATCTCCTTCTCCCCAAGTCCTGCCGCGTCCCAATTGAAGGACGGACTCAAGTTGTACGCCAACCAGTGGCCCGGTCGTTCCTTGTGTACACCCTTTGCGAACTCTTTCGCTTGCGCGTAGATGGGGGATTTCGTCTCCATCCATAGTAGGTCCGCGAAGGGTGCGAAAGCGACAGCTCGGTTGATAGCGCATTGCGTGCCGCCTTGGTACCTGTAGAATCCTTCTCGCGTTCGGGGCGTGTCCCAGTTCCAGTATGGAGCGGACTTGAGGCCGTACTTCTGCTGAGCGAGCTGCAAGGCGCCGTTGTTGGAAGCGTGGGCGGTTCCGGCCACCTGGCTCAGGAATTGGTCGATCTTTGATTTGTCAACGCCTTGGGCTTTGAGCGCGTTGGCGAGTGTCTCTGGGTAAAGCTGCAAGTTTGCCTTGCTGAGCCACTCTTCCTCGATGGCGCCGAGAGCAGAACCGCTCTTGCCTTCGAGCTCGGCAGCAACCATAATCTCATTCAGTGAGATGAGGTCAGGGTTGGTTGAGCCGAGAATAAAGGCGTGGTCTCGAGGATCGATGTTCGACGTGATGAGGGTGGCAGCTTCAGAGTCCGTCCGGGCGATGACGAGATTGGTGACGCCCATGATGTCGCATTGGAGCCTCATCGCAACGAGTCGATTGATGTGCTCAGAGATCGGTACGAGGACCTAAGCGCGTGATGGGTACAACGTGAGCCTCGGTACTTGTTTGATGTCGTTGAGAGAATATAGCCGGTCTCACTCACCTTGCCAGCCATGTGACCGCACTTCTTGGTACCGGGAGCTTGATCCTCGATATGAATACCGGCAGCACCGGCCTCGACCATCATCTTAGTAAGCTTCATGACGGCAGTAAGGCCTGTAAAAGTCATTCATACATCAGTTAACTGATCAACAATTGTTTCATGAGCACTGGGCAGTCTAGGAGGCCGTCTGGCCCTGCCTTATGTATCGTTATAGGAGCCTGGACTCACCTCCATGACCGGTGTCAGCGTCTGCGATGATCGGTCGAAGGTAATCGATGGCCGGGCCAAGCTTCTCGCCCTTCTGCAGAGCTTGAGTCCGTGTCCATCGTTGTTTTCGATCATGGAAGAGTTGAGCCGAGAAGAGCTGAGCGACCTTGTTTGGGACAGTGTTGGAGGGGTAGTCTGTGCGCCATCGTCAGCACTAAGCTTACTCACTTGGCCACCAGGGTCGTATATCGGAGCAGGGGTAGATTATACCCCGAGGTCGGAGAACAGGTGAAAGATTCATGTCGAAAGACCTCACCTGCAAGATCAGGTCCGGGCTCTAGGGAGCTCGAGGCGGTACTTGAGCATTGCCATCCAGACACGTAGACAGTCTCGAGGTGCTTGGCCATTTGTGTCAGCTGGACGGGGTCGAGACTATCAATGAGAACAATGGGATCATCAGTGTTCTTGAATACAATAGCGCGATTGGGTCTCTTTCAACCGTCAACCGACTCACGCTCCGTAGGTCGCGGTGCATCCACCACCTTCGCCCCTCTTCTTAGCTTCAAGGATCTTCCATAATTTTTGAGCCAAGATGTCGGACGGGTACGAAACGGGGAGAGTACCTCTCTTTGCGACTACGTCGGCGGCTGAGAAGGGCCTTTGGGTCCGAGCGAATCGTGGTGACTGGACATATGACACACCAGAAGTTGTTAGCCAGTGCCCACATCAGACACAGAGCAGGAGAGGAACGAATAGTTGTAGGTGTCTGACGACAGATACCGCTGGGTAGGTGAGTAGCTTACCTTCTGGAAGGCTTCGACGGCCTTGACTTCGGCGTCGAATGCAGCTTGTTCTGATGCCATGGTGATGATATACGATGAATCTGATAGGGTTGACAACGAAGTTGCAGTTGGGATGTCTGTGATGGGCCCTATAGAAGAAGGTATTCTATCCTGTGAACGTGTCTTGTTGAATCGTTGAAGGGCTTCACACAACTCAGCTGACTTAGAAGGGTTCTTATAAGTGTTCTGAGCACGTTTGGCCTGCCTCTTCTCATCTTCCTCGAAGTCAGTTCAGTTCAGCTCAGCTCTGGTCCCGCTGAGAAGTATACGCAAGCTAGAGTGAGATAACTTTCACGTTTGGTGAGATCGCACTCGAAATCTTTGAATAGATGGTGGTCGTCATCGGCAAGTCGATAACCGGTCACATACACACGGATTTACTCGGGATTGACGTAATCCTTCTGTGCTTATTTCGTTCCTTTCCCGGGGTGATTTTTGCATGCATTGGATTGCACTGGATTTCATGTATCACTCACACCTACAGTAGCTATAGCTAGCTAGAAGATCGCAGCGGCGGTGACTTATGCGAAAGCTGACGACGAGTCGAGTCGTCGGATTGCGAGTCGAGAACAGAAGTAAAAACGATCACCACCTTCTCGATATCCCGTTATCGCCGAATTAGAATCGTCTCTTAGCTCCGGCAGGCCCGATGATCTTTCTTACAAGCAACGGCGACGTCCATCAATCGCTTGAGCCCTACCTGAGTGTGTTCAAATTGATCCGATGATTCGAGTCTCAAGCTGAAAGTTGAAAGTGAGTACTTTGACAATAAATCGCGCGACCGCGCATGACATTTTTAAGCGTACCTGAATATGGGCTTGCTGGGCAGCTGAAAGCTGAAATAGACGATACAGATCCTGACCCTGACCACTTGTAGCAGAGTATATATAGACTGATCCACTTTTAGCAAGATACCGTCTCAGGATGGTGCCAGACGTCTGCCATCAACAAATTATACGCCCAGACTCACGTTGCCTGACTACCCTGATGCCATGACACGCACTGATCCCACTGCCGCTGTCACGTCCCCTCGGTTCCCCTCCATTGATGTAGACATGGACCCCGGCCGATCAAATGACTGATTAGCTCGGGTGTGTGTTGAGAGACACGCGATCGAAAGGAAGGCAACACTCATTGGTCCAAGCAAGCATGTCAGTGCGAGAAGTTTGTCTCGTGGCTGATCGGAGTGAACCTGGGTCGCTCCGAAGATCATGCTGCTGCTTCGGTGATTCTCCTTACACGCTCACTCTATTCCATAGCTATGCACCGAACGGTACCCAAACCCTGCTAGATCTAGCAAGACTTCATATATCACTCGGCGAGAACTCGCACGGTCTGAAAGTGTTTCTCTGATCTGTTCGACTCCCTTCAGGCCATACTCACTGCGTCATCGGCTACAGCCCAGTCTCAGCGAAAGATATGCTACAAATCGGAAGAGCATCCGGATGAAAGAGCTTCACGTTCATAACAGGAATGAGCGAGTTCTAGTGGATATGGATCCATTCAGTCCAACTTTCGAGACGGGTATCACCCGCGTGCCCGAGTTCAAATTAGCCTACCTCAGTAAGTGACCCTCTCAATCCACATACAAATCTCAGGTTGCATGGCGCACCTTGTGAGACGGTACTGATCTTGTGCATGGCTTGATGATGCAGCTGGACCCTTCTTCCTAGGCTTCGTTCTAGAAGCCTTCGGTGGGTCCTGAACTTCGGATGCTCTGGACATCCTACAGAGCTGGTGTTTGAACGGATGCTGACAAGGAATGCTTCGCCTCTCGCCGACCTTCTCACTGCAGGCATGGGCATAGTCCTCATTCTATCGATCAACTACTTTCTCTCTCTTGCCAGTCGACCTAAATCTCAGCATGAATCGTCTAGACGGCTAGGCGTGAGCTTGGCGGCAATTAGCCTGCTCGCAAATTTCGCGCAGACCATTATTGATTTTGTGAGAGGCTGGGATGTGAGTGGACTCGTTCAGCTTGGCACATTGTGATGACTGTGAGACGGGAGCTCGATGTGCTCACTGATATTTCCTGCATGGCCAGATGTTCGCCGTCAACTTCATGAACCTGCCAGGGTTTCTGACGACCACGCCACTATACTTCATATCACCCTTCCTGGGCTTGATCCCCTCGACTTTGACCCAACTCTTCCTCTTGCGCCGAATCGCCCTCTTCCTCTCTTCGCTGGACCTCCTGTGGCCAAAGCTCGCTCATCCGGCTATCAAGTACACTTTCGTGGTTGTAATGGGATGTTCCGTGCTCTTGGTCTTCGTGTCGGGAACGATGTCAAGCGTGTTGATCGCCAAGAGTGGGAATATGCACACGCTGGACGTGGCAGGATCAAGCTTGTAAGTGGGACACGATCTACAGTACACATACGCGCTTCGACACCAGCGATCGACTCATACGAATATACCTTTTAAAAGATCTGATTGACGCTCGAGACATCGGACATCTCTTAGGTTCTCGGTGGTGGAGCAGATATGGCTGGGAGGCTCGACCGCCGTCGACCTCTTGCTTTCCCTCGTTTTGTGTATCGAGCTGTGGTGGGCACGCCAGAAGCTAGGGATGAAAGGCGGTGTGATGCGCGAGATCGTGACCCGTCTGATCGTGAGTCCACCTCAAGCCCAATACGGCTACGCGATGAGACTCATCTGTGATCTGTTTGCACAGCTGGTGACATGCCATGGCGGTCTAGCGGTATCCGGCCTTCAACTTTCTTCGCTTCTACTGTACAATTACTGGCGCCACAATTCGTTCTGCTATCTCCCTATCATCTTTGTGAGTCGAAAGTTGTTTGCTTTCGTCGATCAATGTGCAATGCTAGCGACTCGACTGATCAATATACCATGTCAACGTCGCAGTTGCCGAAAGTGTACAACATCACCCTGTTACTCTCGCTCTCTGTGCCGCATTCGACCGAGGTGGCTCCAAGTCCATCACACGTCTTCTCGCTGCCCACTATCATGGATCATCAGCCACCTGCTCCAGCGCACGCATCACGGCAATGTCATCATTGTCATGGACACAATCCTGCTTCTCCGCCGATTGGCGTTTCCCATGAGGCAAGCGCAAGCGCACTATCACCGGCAGTGGAAGATGGCAGGGATATGCGGGAGAAGGTAGGACTACGATGGAGCTCTCGCTTGAATGCGGAGCTACGCCGAAGAGGTCTGACGCCGACCAAGACAAACGTGCGACTATCGTGGGATGCCAGACGTCGATCCGCGAGTCTGAGTCATCAACATGTGCAGGTACGTTGACGCTGTCTTGCGTCTGTTTGAGACGCTACGTTACTGTACACGATGGGCCCGTATTTCGCCGCTACAAGGGCAATAGGTGGCGCCATGGGAGTGACAATCGCTGACCAGCCGTTGAATACACACACAGCGTCTGTCAGGATTGTCGACGACTGGTGAAGACAGGCGACCTTCAGACCCAAACTCGATATCCCCTTTATTGCGTCACGAAGTGTCTTTCAGCCCCGGCTTCAGACCCGAAATGCCAGGCAGTCCCTGTGCTGTATCATCCCCCTTGATCTCGAACACGGTTTTTCAACGACCTGACCCATTCAGATTTGACACCATGGCATCGCCATCGGTACCAACCCCATCACCTACAGCTCCACGTAGTGGCGCATATTCACCGCCGATGAACGTAGAAGAGGAGGAGCCGAATCTGGCATCTCGATCGCGGTCTACAGATCCTGCCGATGTATCTCAACATACATCGCCTATATCCACTTGGGAGTCAAGGCAATATACCCCTTGGCTCGGTCGTGGCGAGAGATCAAAGGGTCACGATGAACCGGCAGGCGAAGAGAGTAGTCAGACGCGGACGATGAGCTCCACTTTTCACGTATCGACATCGCAGACTGGAACTGGGTTAAATTCTGTGGATCTAGACGGGCTGACGTTTGACGTCGAGGAAGAGAGGACACTCGATGAGAAAGGGAATGATCGTAGTGACCAGTAGGGAGGTGCTGCGTGGATGGGGAGCGCGATACGCAACGACCCGCCACAGGGCTTTACCAGTCGCAGTGTATGATATTCGACAGTAGACGAAGAAGAGGCACTAGGACAGAGATAGTGTTTATGCAGCGTAGCCATATGGAGTCTGCCAAACCTCATGCATAGTCACCTTACCGGTCTTCAGCGGGCCACGTCCCACCCGCAATGCCAGACATATCGGAAGGGGAAGCCGGAAGTCGTCAAGTCACATTGGCCCGTGGTAAGAGTCGGTCTATCGGATTGGTGTGTTCTGTGGTGGAGTACTTCCGAACCAGGTCGTCGGGTCGTTGTAGTCTATGTATACAAGATATAATTGAACTACTGCTTACCGGTGGTACAAGCTCACCTGAAAATTCAGCGCCAATCGGTTACTGAATAAACTCAGAGCGCCATTTGAAGGCTCAGGTGGCGATCAGCAAATAGGCGAAGAACAGAGCAAAGCTCAGTATGATGATGTCGGGCGGCCCCAACCCTCATACACGAGTAATTCTCATTATAGTATCTCCATGAGCCGTGCGCATGTATCTTTCTCAGCGGACTGAATAACTGCATACGAGCTAACGTAAACCCCTACCTATTGGACTTCCTCCCCATCAGATAACAAAGTAGGACAGGCCGAGTTCTTCAGCTCAATATAGTAGAAGATGTCATGCGTGCATGCTTAAAGAGGCACAGACATCCTTCTGACTTCTGTCTCAAGCCACCATGAAGCTGGGAGGAGGGCGAAACTTACTGCATGAACATGGGTCAGTACTGTATGAGATCTTTGATGCCAATTAGTAGGGTCCCCCCGTATAACTGCCACAAGGCGCGCAAAAGCCCGAGGAAGGCGCGCGACGAAAGCTTATTATGTAACCCGAACCCTAACGTGGTGAGGGATGTGGCACATCAATCGAAAACATCGTTCTTTTTCAAACGAGAATCTTTCAAACTGAATCACTGCATCAGTTGTACATGAATATAGACATAAAACCAACCAAACTACCTTGGAGAGGGATGATATATATGTATACGATATCTACTGCCCTAAAGAAAACCCCGTTCAAAACTTGTCCTCGTGGTGAGATGTGGTCGCCTTCTCCTCGTCGTCGAAGGCCTTCTCGATGTTGGCGGCTCGGGCGGCGATGGCGGCCTCTCGCTCTTCCTTCGTGACAGATCCAAAGACGACATCCATAGCCTCGAGACTGACACCTCTCGTCTCTAAATTCAGATTTTTTTGGGATGATCGAGTGGTCAGCGACGAAGACAACAAAGAGATATCCAGAAAAACGCACCGGGTAAAAGAAGCGCGAGACAGAAAGAAATAATGTTGATGGAGGCGAAGAAGAAGAAGATTCCACCGTTGGGCATCTTGAGAACCATGAGAGGGGTAGCCTTGGTGACACCAAAGTTCCAAGCCCACTGGGTGGCAGCCGCAGTCATAAGACCATAGTGTCGAGTTCGGTTGTTGAAGATTTCGGAGCAAATGACCCAAGGGAGGGGACCAACGGAGAAACAGTAGGGGATGACGAAGAAGTAGATGCAGACGGCCATACCGATGGAGGCTCCCGAGGGGTGGGTGGCCTTGGGGTCAGGGATGTGGGTGTGGAAGATGGCACCGACGATCCAGAGGAACAAGCTCATAAGAGCAATACCGGTAAGAAGAGGCTTCTTTCGTCCGAACCTGTCAACACCGAAGACGATGAAGATGGTGGTGGCGACAATCTTGACAAGACCGTAAACACCGGAAGCGAGAAGACCAGTCTTGGCGCCCTGAAGACCAATAGACTGGAAGATGGAAGGAGCGTAGTATGAGATCGAGTTCTGACCAGACCATTGCTGAAGGGTGAAGATGACGAAAGCGATGACGAATCGAATGGGGTTACCCTTGGCGCCGACCTCCTTCCAAGAGGCGCCGGCGGTGTGGGCCTCCTCCTCTCGAATGGCGGCGATGATCTCGGCAAACTCGAATTGAACAGAGGGGTCGGTGGGGGGAAGCTTTCTGATCCAAGCGAGGTTCTTAAGGGCGAGATCGTCCTTGTGCTTAGTGGCGAGCCATCGAGGGGACTCCTTCAGGATAGGAAGAAGCATGACCATGATGCCGACGGGGACAAGCTGGAAACCGATGGGGATTCGCCATACGATGTTGCCTCGAGATTGGTCCATGAAGGTGACACCGTAGTTGATCCAGTAGGAGAAGGCGACACCGATAACGACGACGACCTGGAACATACCGGTGATTCGACCTCGAATCTCCTTGGGGGCGATCTCGGTGGCGTAGGTGGGGCAAATCATGGACATCAGACCGACACCGAAACCAGCGGTGAATCGACCACCGTAGACAAGGTCAAGGTTGCTAGTGGCAACAGTTTGGAGGACACCGCCAACAATGAAAATCCAGCATCCGACCATAAGAGACTTTTCATAGAAAGTGGCATGCTCGTTAGCGACTGCCTTTTAAATTTGAAGTTGAGACGGAGTGTCTACTCACCCATTTTCGACCGAGGTAGTCCTCAAGAGGGGCACCACCAATGGCACCGAAGAAGGCACCACCTTGCAAGATGGCGACGATGTTACCCTGAAGGGAAGCGATGTGTGACTTGGAACCGGTGATGTTGAAGTCTTTAGCGAAGGAGGGGATGGCAATGACACCGCCGCCCAAACCAGTGTCGTAACCGAAGAGGAAAATGCCCATGAATCCTACAGCGGCGAGCAGGTACGCTCGGGAGTGGGCGTGCCATGGTCGGTGAGTGTCGGGTGCGAGAGTGACCTCCTGCGCTTCGTGTCGACGCTCCTCGTACCTGTGTGGCGAATGAGTCAGAAAGTCGAACGAAAATGACTTCAGTCATTCCGTTGAACTCACGTGTGTCCTGTCATTATGAATCTCTTCTACAGATTGGTTGTCGAGATGTTAGATAGGAGGCAATATTATCGGACTCGAAAGGCGAAACGAATTGATGACGGTCCGTCTAGCTTACGAGCAAGTTCTGGTAAGAAACGAAACGATCGGGGGCACTTTCAATCTCAGATCATTATATACCTGTCGAACAGATCAGAGATGTTGATCATGGGACAGCAGGTCCCTGACCTTCCTAGTTTGTCCTTCAGGTATGTTTGACTCAGAAGCATGATAGCAGTGGACTCGAGACCATAATAAAATCATGTACCCCACGGTCCGCCGGACCGCCGCAACGCCAATCGAAATGCAAATGTGGGGGTCTCACGATCAGCCAAGAGGCGAGACATAATGGGATGACAGGAATCTGAACCCTCTGACTTCGATCTCGAGGGCGTGAGGCCGGGAGCCGTGCCGAGCGACACCGCTGCAACTCAGACCCTTGATAACGCTATGACAGCCTGGAGACCCCTTGGGGCTAGCTGATCCTAGGGCATCAGCAGGAGTCGATGCTCATCGCTCAGACCTCCACCGACAATCAATCTATTTTCGACCTAACACACGACGCGTTCTCGTATTATGAGCTCTCCATATGAGGCATCCCTAGAGATCGGCATCAGGCGAGAGCCAATAGACTTCTTTGAAGGATAAAAAACAAAATAAGCGTACGAGGAGCACATGATTTTACCAAGAGTCCCGATTTAACTCGCCAGTCAGGTACCGGCCCTGATTGTCACATGCGGTCCGGCGGTGGTTTTCTATCCGCTCAGGGATGACGATCAAAATTCCTGCAGCAGCAGAAGTTCTCAACTTGCTGAAAACGTCCGGTAAGGTTGCATACCCGTTCTTTACGTTTTTCCAAATCTACACAACACATTAGTTTGAGACTGGTTGCGGGTGGTCCGCCTAGAAGGGTTGAGAAGGAGGCTGGCATCGCGTTGGTGACACCAGGCCCGAAGCTGCCGGAG
The DNA here is from genome assembly GCA_036428585.1 of Kwoniella sp. CBS 9459. NCBI lineage: Eukaryota > Fungi > Basidiomycota > Tremellomycetes > Tremellales > Cryptococcaceae > Kwoniella > Kwoniella sp. CBS 9459. The sequence continues at coordinate 3,840,000 of CP144065.1, read as the reverse complement.
ATACGCTCCTCTGAGGGTGTCGCGGCAACTGCTCACACCCCTGGAGTGGTGGAGGGTGCAAGGAGACTCGACCCCGGTTGTCACGGGCCTGCAATCGAGTTTGCTTTAGCTGCCGTACAGCAGTTCAGCACTAGACCACCCAGAGCAAAAAGACCCTATTAGCCGAAAGAGGTCTTAAACCGCCGATGCGTTCGTTGCCTTCCCATCATTAATTGCTTCGGTCATGCTCCCTAAGGTTACCCTCGGACGAGTCTAAGCAAGTTCTCCGTCTGCTAACGATACTCTGTGCTAAAGTGCTTTTCAAGGTTTTCGTGATTTCGGAGCATACCAACCGGAGCATACCAAATCGCAGATCTTGAGATAGACCATCTTATTTCGGCGGACCGGCATGCCCGGCTGGTGGAGGCGTGAGCTTACCAGTCTCTTTTTATAGACCCCGGCAACCCCAGATCAGACGCTTCGATCTCCCGCCACTATTGAAACCCTTCACAACCGATCTGTCATTGCTACCCCGCACTCAGGACTACTGCATCGAGCACGGGTACCGGGGATCCAATGAGCCCCGGACAAGAGGAACGTGAAGAGAAGCTCAGAGCAAGGCAAGAGATGTGAAGTGTCTGACATGCATTCTAGCTTCTATACAGGGGCAGATAGACTTCACGGCCCGGATGCGGCCTCAACTTCCACGTGAAGCTCGCCCTTGCCTCTAGCAAGCATCAGGCCACCGGCAGCTACTTTCTCCTTGCCTTTGAGTTCCTCATCTCGCATGATCCGCTGGAAACGTTCGTCCAGTTGATCTGCTGTCAGCTGCGCGTCACGAAGCGGGTCCACGTTATCCTTTCCAAGTTTCGCTTCGTCTCCGAGCAGTTCTATCGGTTCTCCAAGCCCGATCTCTTCGTCTAAACCTCTTGCCACTGATCGCTGGGAATTCGCTCTGGATTGGCCGGGAGGTCTGGCACGACGGGCAGCCTTCTTCTGTTGGATCCTGCGGACAAAATTAGCTGGATTTTATCCCATGTAGCTCCAGTGGGATCAACGTACCGCTCGAGCTCGGCAGCCATGCCATCCCGCCATTCCCTCATCTCCTCTTCTAGTCTAGCCAGCTCCTCTTTCTGCGATTCGGCCAGCTCGACCTCGGCCACTTCAGCTTTCGTGGGGTGTGTGCATCCCGCTAGGCGAAGGACGTCTGGCGCCTCCATGTGATCTGAGAGGTCCACATTCCGTTAGCCTACAGCCTTGTAACATATCGAAGTATTATTGCGCTTACCAGAGGTATTTGTCATGCGGTGAGCAAATTCGCAATTCCATCCTGGACTCAAGATGAACTCCCCGCCGAGTTGAGTAAGTGTACCGGGGTTGGCGAGGGGCATACGGAAAAAGGCATTCTGCGGAGATCGGACAAGGTCAGTCAGTGCTGTGCTGGTCGCCGGTAGGCTACAAGTGAAACTCACGCCCAAACCGTGAAGCAATTGCGTTGGCACCGGTCGCTGGTGATAGGCGGCTCGACCTTTGAACATGGGTCCAAAGTCGTTGGTCATCTTGGTCATGCTGTGCGTTCCCGCATATCAGTTACGGTCCTTCTCAGACACAGGCAGCGAACTTACCCCATAAGCTGATACAACCTCCTAGGTCCATCGACATAGATCGGGAAGGGACAGTTGAATAACTTTCTGTAGGATTTGATGATCTTCCAACTCCCATTCGATATTATGACCACCCGGATGCCCGCTTTCTTCAAAGCTACAGGATCCAGGCAGCTCAAGCTCGCAAAGGTATAATCCTGACACTGTCCGCACCAGAAGTGACGAATGAAGAAGACGACAGTCTTGAGAACAGGAAATGCTGCGCTTCGTTGAGAGGCCGAAGTTCGTTGGGAGGCGGAAGAAGGAGGTGGGCGAGCGGAGTCGAATGAAGCAGATTTCTCCATTTCCGCCGCTCCCGCGCCAGTCTCCCTGCCTTTACCTTTGTGCGTGGCCACACCCATGGAGGACGAGATATCCCTGTCTGACCTTGGGAAGAAGTCACCAAAGCAAACGAGTTCTCCCTCTTCATCGCGCAAAAAGCACGTTCCCGCTTCCCAGAGATTGCGTTTCGATGGCAACCTGTCGACACTGAACTCCTCCTCTGCTTCTTTAGCCGCTTCGGCTGCGGCCGCTGCCTTCTTCGCCTTCTCAGTGCTGTCCCATCTGAAGATTCGGCTTCTGGATTTAGCTCTAGAGCCTGAACCTGAGGCGTCTTTCCTGCTCATGGGGATCGAACCTGGCATAGGGCTGTGCGGCAGAGCGTATCTTTGGTCGGGTCTGGGTGACGCGTTGAGAGCCTCGAACATGTCGATTGAGCGAGACGTACCGGTGATGTTGGTCGACGCGGATACAATACTTGGTTCGCGGTTGGCATAACGAGTAGTAGGGGGCGTGGTGGGCTGTATGGGTGAGTCTCCGTACTGAGCGAGATGGGGGCTTTCGGGACGTTCCGGGCTTTCAGATAACTGTGCTGGAGGGGAATCACCGGAAGGAGACACCAGGGGAAGGGGTCGTTCGAGGGAGAGTGAGATCATCCGAGCATGCAGCGCATCATCCGCATCCAATGATTTGAGAGTCTGCTCTCCTTCCTTGGCTTTCCCAGCTGACCCCGAAGGAGTGCTGTTCCTAAGATGACTCGCCAGCGGTCTTGTCGCAGACCGTGGTGGTACTAGTGGGTTTCTCTCGGCTCGACTCGAACTAGTGCTTCTCCTGGGCGGAGGCGGTGTTCTCCCTAATTGTCTGCCGGGTACGCTCATCACGACCATCCCGCCCGTGGGACTACTTCTAGCTGAGGACGAAGGACTGGGTCCATGGCTTTTACTGCTTGAGGCCCTCGAAGTCGCGAACGGGTGATCGACGGGGAGACTACGATTCGGCACCGGGGCTAGTAGGGCGGGTACAGGTTTCCTGCGTACCGAGTTTGATTTTCTAGGGCTCGCACTGTTACTCATAGGCTCAGTGGCCAGCTGGTCCTCTCCCACAAAGCTCTCTCTGCGGCGTGTTGGCGTAGAGCCTGATGCGCTCAGCTCAGACAGATCATGGATTGAAGATGCTCTTCTAGGAGCTTGAGGAGGGAAGTCGCTGATTGGGAGGATGTGATTCGACTTTTGCTCATGGCTTGGTGAAGGTGTGCGAGTCTGAGCTGGAGCGCGCGTGAAAAGGTCTCTGAAGGAAGACGAGGTCGTCGCTGATGAGTTGCGATGCGGATTCTGCGGTCGGGCGGCGATTGTTGTCATTGTGGAGGACTATTGAGGATGATGCTCTCGAGGGATTCTCTTCGGAAGAGTAATTGATGTTGGAGTTATGTGTCTGTATGCCTGAAAGGACCTCGTCGAATGTTGAGAAAGGAGAGTACTGCAATGGTTGAACTTTCCACAAGACGGTCGATATTCATGAGCTGTTCACTCCACCTGAGATCTTCGCAAGCGAGTGAAGTGCCCACGTCATGCAAATCTTTTCGCGGCCGCTTGTGCGTCTGGATTGTTACGAGATACAAAGGGACTTGGCACCAATGTGTCACTGAAGATATGGCAACCTACGGGGTCCTTCCTTGGACAGCAAGTATGAGAATTCGTGTATGATCGACAGCCGGCTTTTGAGACTTAACCGTGCGCGGACACGGAGCCAAGCAAGGAATGAGTGGCATACATGGGCACACAGAGAACTCTCGTATATGTCCCTTATTTCGCCTTTGACATGATGGACATGTGCAGTGACCGAAGGTGAAGGGAGAAATACGCGAAATGTCCAACTACATTACCGATGTGAAGTGGCAAAGGCACGACTGTCGAGGGTTGTCGCCTGTGATCGATCACTTGTGGTTAGTCTGCCCTGGCTGGGCGTGCGTTCCCCTGAAGCTTTTCCGGCATGAAGTTGGATCCCTGATTATACGGGAATATAGATTGCGTACCTGCCTACAACAGCAGCAGCGGGGTTCCAATCCATTATGGTTTTAGTCCCGCGAAAATTGGCTAAACCATAAGGTAGAGGACTGTTGCAATTAGGCGTTCACAAAAGCAAAGACATACAGGACAATGGTGACACCGGCTGTGTCAGACACCGAGAGTTTTACGATATCGCCTCGCTGGTCCGGCCACACCCTGACTCGGTTCTGACGGGGGACATCGCTGCTGCTGACGTGTCTCGTGCCATTAAACTCGCCCTTTTACTGCGAGAGCTGTGAAATTAACAGGCTTTGAATGGTCTCGGACTAACCTTACCCGCTGTTCTTTATCACGCTTAATATAGGGGAAGACTAGGTTCTCTAATGCTAAACTTAGCAGCGCACAGCTAGCTCCGATCGTGATTCTGCTTGAGTAACCTTCTCGAATTGGTTTCGAATAAGCGAAGTTATACTTGTATGCATACTTATATCCTTACAGCAGCTTTGGGCAAGGTATCCAGCATGCCAAGTTGAAAAGCTATCAGATCTAGTGGATTTGGACGCGACTTGTCTTCCTCTTAATCACGAATGGACCATCCCTAGACAGCCGATTCAGTCAGCGTGTAAACGTCTTAGCCTCAGCCTCGAGAGTACCGAACGAGCTACGACCGAGACTAAGCACTCACCCCATAGTAGCCGCCGAACCCTGTCCGACCAGGCAGTCGGCAGTGCAACGGGTAGCCGGTCAAGCATCTGTCGTGAGAAATGTGTCAGTGCAGTCATCTCAGCTGATGTCCGTGAATAGCAAAGACAGGCACGTGAAAGTGCAGAGAGATACAGTACTTAAGAGGCTGAACGACAGCTCACCCTCCGATCCCATAGTACCTTCTCCAACTCGCAGCGGTATTGTCAATCCCGGTTCCAACCCCCCATGCCAGCGGCCCACCCAACGGATGCGGCATGCCCATCAACTACATCACCCGCGCATGAGAGAATGCTCAAATCAGCCTAGATCCATGCGTGAAGCAATCTCAGTCCACATCTTTCAAGACTACTCACGCCTGCGCCGAAGCCCAAGTTCGGTCCTGGAAATCGTGTCTTGACAGCTGGGAAGAAGCCTAGCCTACCACCTCCGGGCAATGTGGTAGTCGGAAAGGGGATCCTGCAGTATACAAGCGTTAGCAGGTCCACCACAGCCCGTTTGTCCCAAGCCGAAGTCGCCATGGCTCACTCTTCGGCGTTCACATAGGGGTGATGAATTTGGTGAGGAGCAATGTTCATCGGCACTGCTCCGGATCCGTTCATCAGCTTGTGCAGTTCCTTGAACACCAGCATACGACCACTCACTCTTGGCGTTACTTCTGCGCGAGAGTTGCTTATCGGGAACGAGGAGATCGGATTAGCTGATTATAAGCAAAGCGCACGAAACAAGTGGTGAAGCAAGCCTTGAGCTACAAGTCGAAGGTTAACTTGTAGACTGCTCGCTCAGAGGGCGAACGATCAGCAACACGCCTGCTTCGAATCGCGAACCAGAGAGACTGCTGCGTTGTACTCCTTTGTCCTGTTACCTGCAACCAACGGACGTCCTGGAGCGTGTGCCAGAATTCTCCCTTATCCTGGTCCTTTGTCGGTGAGAGGCAAGCCGTCAAAAAGATCTGGCAGCTCTGAGGGTCCAGCTTTCATCCTGCGTCAGGAGCTAATTCAAATCAAGAAGGATATGCATCTTTGGGTGTCTATCGATTCTATTACTGATTGACTGCGGCATCAAGCCTTCTCTTCTCGAAATCGAACTGGCAGCAGAGAACCGGAAAGGTGGTACAAGGAAATCGGTTACGAAGATTGCGAACGCTAATTCCCAAAAGAACGCTACCAGCCAAAAGTCTCCGTATGAACCTGTGTAGCACCGCCAATCAGCCCGCATCATTTCAGTTGCAAGCAGCAGCATAGCGCCAACGGACGGTTGGCTCAAAGGAAACTCAAAGGAAGAGTATGAAAGGCCACTCACCGTCAATCCACCGATATCTTTCTTGTCCTTCCAAGACACCTTCCTTCCCGCTAACTTGGCTCCTTCGTTCAATCGTTCCGGCTGATGACCGAGGTATCAGCCACAAGTCAGCTTAACGTACATTCACATCCTTTCTGGTGATTGACTTACCCCGCAGACACCAACAATCATACCTCCCCCATTGACGCTCCCGCTTAGCAACTCGCTGCGCGTACGGCTCACAGCCTCTTGTACGATTCTTGGCAGATCAGGTCGTACGGGGATGATATCAATTCCGCCTTCGGGGTAGGCGTCCATCGATGACGAGCGAGAGAGGTAGATGGTGACGCGTGGATTGATAGTCGTGGGGTATGCTCGCGCGGAGAGCTCTTGCATGTGGCCGAGAAGAGGCGCAGCGTCCTCTGTGACCAATTGAAATCAACTCAGGCTTTCTTGCGCATGGGCACACCCTTGCCACTCACCAAAGGTCTTACAGATCCAGACGATGTGTACGCTACTAGCGCGTACGTGACCCTCGGACGCCTTTCTGACCAAGTCCTCGAACATCGATAGGACGTATGTGATCCCGCTACCTCCGGCGATAAACATGATTCCAGCGAAGCTCGAGAAAATCAAGGAACACGGCCCGCCCTGAATGAGTTGATCCGTAATATCATCAGCTCTGCCTCTCCGTCAAGGTTCTGGACGGATGGAACTCACGTAAGGACCCTCGACCATGACCTTACATACTCTTCCGTCGACCTGGACTGCGTTCTCGACAGAGACGATATCCCGCTTCTCCCCTTCATATCCCAGATCGGCTTTGGATTCGTCCTCGACCGACTTCTGATTCCCATTGAGATTGGCAATACCACCCTTGGAAGCATAATCGTACAAGTCTCGAGTCCATCCACCGGCCTTTTTCGCCACCAGGACCATATCGGAACCTTCAGCGCTGGCGATGGTAAAGGGATGGTTTTCAAGCCAGGCCATACCGCCTACCTCCTTAAGCGCAGGGATTCGCACGAAGACGTGCTGACCAGCTCTCCAGCCTGATCTGAGAGGTAAGATGATCTGCGTCGAGCCGGAAGAAGGATCTGACGAAGGCGCGGGTAGGGCAACGAGTCTGCCAGGGACGATGCGGGTCTTGAGGACGAATCGAAGGATAAGGTCTTTCGCGTAGATACCCATGGCTATGGTCCTGTTGATATCACGCGTGAGATCAGAGGTGTGAGGTATCATCACAAGTAAGAGAGATCTGGGGTGTGTTGGCTCACGCGAGAAGACCACAATACGGCTTGTGGAAGGACAGAGCAACGAAGGCGGTCACAATGCCGATCCAGTGTGAGATCCAGAAGAGTCCATACATCCGTTTGCGGATGATAGGAATCGAGGTGATCCCGATGAAAGCGAAAGCAGCCCAAGCGGCTGTGGAGTTAGGGTCAACAGTCAGTCGGCAGTTAGACGAAAATTGGCATCTGAGTAGGATACGCACTGATACCAGCCGTGATGAAGGGCGTTAGGGAAACCTCAGCAATATGGGCGGCACCGCCCTGCTTAGCCCACTTGACGACTATCGCGGCAAAGAGATGAGATAGGTCAGTCAGTCATTCTATTCAGGACCCTGACGCCTGTATGTGAGACTTACAGTATGCAGCTGCGTGAAAGGTAGAAGCAACGCTGAAGTCAGGTAGGAAGGGTCGATCAGCTTCAATTTACCTCTGCGAGTAAGATATATTTGGGCTCACAAGATGGCTCTACCAATGAATCTGCTCAATCAGGGAAAGAAGTTAGCAGGGATCACCGGGAAGCCCAGAATGTATGTAATACAGCAGACTCGCCTGTGCAGGAAGTTGAGCTTCTCGTAGCCCAGGCCAACAAGATGCCCGATCACATTGACCTTCGTCCCAAGTGCGAAGACCACGGGCAGCTGAGGAGTGTGTTCAGTGAGGGCGAGCATCATATAGCCCGCCAGGGTAATCATGCTCTTCACACTCACCATATGTATGGCCACGAAGCCGGCTCGGACGTTGTGAGTGACAACGCTAGGAATGGGTCACGGACAGGATCAGCAGACCGATGGAAGGAGTTGGTGATTGATAAAAGATGTCTTACTCGTTTTGGTAGAGAATGCCGACGAAGAGGAACGTCGCCCAGCAGGCGCAAAGCAAGCTCTGGCCGATGGTGTATCCGATCCAAGGCACAGTGATCCCCAACAGCCCGCTGTAGGGTATGACCGCGCTCAGACCCGGGATGTATCGCGGTGCGTCTACCCGCCTGACGAGCTTGTCGCTCGAAGGTGAAGGGTATCCGCGAGCGAATGATCGAAGAGGGGTGGCAGTGGTCGGTGTCTGGTAAACTGAAGAAGGGTATGAGGGCGACCCTCCGTCCCCATCACGGATGGAGAAAGTCCCATTCTTGGGCGTCACAGGAGTTTGCATCAGAGCGATACCTCCTCCTACGACCGGCGAGGGTGCCGGAGGTTTCGTTGACAGATGTACACCATTGAGAGCTTCGCCGCCCCGGCCATTGGAAGCGAATCGCGCGAGCACTCGAGGGATATTGAGCAAGGTGAAAACGCCAAGCATGCAGCATGCCAAAACGATGAGGAACCGCGGTGGGAGTTGTTCGGGATTCGAGAGCCACTCGAAAGGATGGGCTTCGTCGACGCCGCCCCATGGCGTAATACCGTGAGGTATGACAGGCTCGTGTGAGCCGCCGCTAGCCGCGAATCCGTTCATCTGAGGCGTAGGCGCCGGTTGCGCGGCCCCAGTATACAGCGGTTGATACGACATAGCTCTGTACGGTGATATACCTGGTCGTTAACACCAACCGCTGACGGTATGGGGCATGGGAAAAGTCTGCGAAAGTCACTCACGGTTGGAGAATAAATCACTCAAGAAGGCAAGGAAGTCTAAAGAACCTGATGTTCGTCAATGCGGGGCGGTGACGACGATGGAAGTGGTCTTGCTTTGTCACGTCGACACGTCGATACAAGTGGAATCGCGGTGTATAGTCAAGGGGAGTGGGATCTGAATCAACCAGATCTGAGGGGTGCAGTCGCTATAGAGCGCGTGAGAAGGTCCGCTCGAGAATCGATCGATTGTCGGAGCCGTCGAGGGAGGTAAGTCCTTGTACAGCAGATATGAGCTCAGAATAGGATGCAGCTGGAAGCTGTATTGGGGAAAGACAAGAACACTAAGGGGGTTTCAAGGAAAGGGGACCGAATCTTGGGAGACAAAGAACGTGGGCTGTTATATATCCTGTATCAACGAAAAGATAAGAGGGTCATTCAGCTAGAGCTCGGTGAGGGAAAGACTGCAAGGGATTGGGGCAAACACGAACGATCTCCAGGAGGATATGACAAAGCTTGCAATGACGAGATGACGATCGGTGCTCTCTTTTGAAGGGATGAGAGCGAGGATGATTAGATCTCGGTTAGACCTCGGTGGCGTTTGTGTTCATATAAACTCACAAACCGAGGTACGTGCATCCCTCTGTTCCGATCTCCTAACTTGTCATCAAGTGGACCCCTTGTCACTTGGACCTGACGCCAGAACTACCTTTGACAAGGAATGGCGCAGCGAGTTTATCGCACTTGATAATTGGCTTTAGGAGGACCAAGAGCCTGCTGTAAAGCTTCATATCTCCATAGGTGGTTTAAGGAAGCCCTGGATGATACTGCTACCGGCTCCAATCTGTCGAAAGGACATCAGGGGCAAAAGCTGGGACCGATTATGGTAGATTGATAGGCGATCGAGGCCGAGGACAAGGAGAGTTCTGGGCTCCAGAGTCCTTTGATCACTCTCCTCGACGCCGACAAACGTTTCATATGAGGTCGATTGATCTTCTCGGGTGTTCTGGCGCTAAAAGCCAAAAGAAAAACCGACCTTCAGATAGATGGACCGAGCTCGATATAGTGCTGTACCTGTATGAAAGATGGAGTCGATAGCTTGTAGTCTGTGTAGTCCACAGAGATTGTTGTACTTCCACAGATCTGTGTAGAGGCTGGTCCCCGGAGGATTGGGAGAGCCGGCTCGAGCTTCATAGATTGTCAGTACCATTGACAAGTTCAGCCATTCTCCTTTGTCCTTTCCCAAAATTGGCCTTTGCCTCGAGAGAGGTGAAGGTGGACCACCCATACTGCCGCTGCCTTGAAGCCGGATTGATCGGTACTACCGATCGAGCCTGCCAAGAGTTGGCGCTGGTGGTGTATTATACACAATCTTGCAAGGTGTTTTAGCTGTGAAACGGACGGATATGTGTGTGATGCACACAATCAGAGCCATTTGATCCCGCGGACGCCTCCGACGATCAGCAAAGCATCAGATAAAGGATCCGATAGTGCCTGATACACGAGAACACACATACCGGCAATCTCGAGATATGAATGTGACCATGCACACATGCACACATAAATACACCCACAAAACTCACAAAACCATAGAAGCTGAACAGCCGGGGATGTCCAAGATCCATCCGATCTCGGTAGTAGTTTTCATTCCATCGCCGTGCATGCCGTGCCTTTGCGTTTTGTTAACCCGTTAGCGTCCAACAACCGTTCCACCGACGACTCGGAGCGGAGTAGATTAGTATACCTGACAGGCGGTCACATGATGTGTCTGTGGCCTTTTTATTCCTGGACAACGGATCTCAAGGCACGAATCGATTATGTCAAGTCTTGGGAAGTATTTGAGATCTAGGAAACAAACGATCTTGATGCTTGAGCTAATGTGGATCAATGAAGTGACAAGAACAGCGACACCCGAGTGAACAGTGAGAATAGATAGTATAGTAGGTCCGACAGTGGAAGAGGCAAATCTTTGAGGGATTGCCATTATTTCGTTGGTGCATAATGCGTTTTCGTAGACCCTTCCCCGCGGTCTACTTACAGCGCACGAATATGTTGTCTCAGACCCCCTTCAATACTTTCGTCATCCCCATAATGCACCTCCGTTGCCTTGAGCACCAGGAACTCTGGCCTCTCCACCGACGGGTCCGTTTCCTCGCTCTCGATCACGGTCGCCGCCCCTCCTCTGACCGCCCTCTCTATCTCCCCTATCCCTGAAACCTCCGCCCCAGTGACCCCTCTCTTGTCCATGTGCGTTTTGTCCGTGGCCTTCTCGTTCTCGATCTCGGTGTGCATGGGTATGGTTGTGATGCGTGTGATGCTGCTGTCGTTGATGGTGGTGCTCGTGCTGATGATGGTTGTTCTCGGAAGAAATGGCGTTTGAGGAGTTCAGGTTATTGAAAGGTGGTTTGGAAGCGGCGTCGAGCAGTACTCGGTTCGCTCGGTATTCACAGGTCGTGCTGGAAGGAAGATTGAGCAGTGAAAGGATCTTCTCCCTGTGGTCGTGAGGATGAGCGTCAGCTAAGAGTTGTAGGTAGGAAGGATTGAAGAAGGCAGGACTGCTCTCAGAAAAGGCTGACTCGGACGGGACGTCCGTGAAAACTGTCAGATGCACTCACTTCAGTGCGCCGGTCCTCACTGCATCACTCTCTTCCTCGACCCATACACTCAGAATATCCTCAGCCTGTCTGACACTCAGGACGCAACCAACCACACTGTCTGATTCGTCGAATTGGTCGCCAATAAGGGCGAGCAACAGCGATTCGTATAACAACGGGGTGATGGGGTGTAACAGTCGAATGGTGAACTTTCCACCGCTACAATTGCATACAGCATTAGCCCTCGTACGATTACGAAGAAAAGGGTGACGAGGAAGAGGAAGAATTGACATACTCTCTCATCTCTTCCCATACACCAGGTCTGGAGATCCTGTTCACAAAGACCAAAAGGTCGGTTACAGGCGGCAGCTCATTTGTGGGCGTGAGGTGAGAGTACAGATGTAGAAATGATTCAATCTAGAGAAAGTGACGACTCATCAGCGGTCGATATCTTCATAGGGAGTATGTTGGGGACATACCGAGCCGAAAGTCGCTACTCGTCTGATCTCCTTTTCGTATTCAACCTTTGCTCCAGGCGGTCGGTGTACGTAGGATATCGACCAGCTATATTTGTAGATGGGGTAGGTCAGCAAAGATTGTAAGGCTGAATCCCGCAAGGGAGAGCCTTATCCGCGCCTGGCTCCACTCACTCCTGTCGCAGAGGATGTCTTCCTGACGCGGGACTAGGCGCAGCTTGAGCTGCTTTTCCAACACTGAGCGATAATCTCGCTGATCCGGAATGCGAGGTCGTCCGTCGGGAAGGGGCTGTACCTTGAGCCATGTCTATGATCTAGTCGCGAGTAGATGAGAAGAGGTGTACGATCGCCTTAAGGCTAGGTTTGGGATGCCTCAGTATCTAGCGAAAGTCAGGAAGAAAGTCAAGGAAGATCGCAGCTGAAATTCGGTGTTTGGAGCAGCAGGAAAGACTGGCGCTTTTCGTTTTCGGCGATTGTTACAGCGGTATTTTTTCGCAGTGGTGTAGGTCTGATATGGTCGATGGTGAAGCGCTTCAGTGCGTGTGATGATGCAGTAGATCTAGAGGGAGTTGGATGCGTGATGTGTGTCATAAAAGCTAGTTTGACATCTTTTTCCTCCTCTAACTTGGCTTCATTCGACATTCCAAGTCCAACGACCAATTTAGGAGAATACACAGGCTCGCGGGTGCCGTCTCGCGCGCCTACATCTGATGCATTCCACGTGTTCTCCATAGATCAGCGCTCGGTATCTGACGTCACCAAGAGCTACGGTGCACTTGCTGCGCCGTGCTGTGTTTCATGGTTTTTGTTGTTATTTTCGGAGTTCGTTGCTGGAGTGCAAGCTTCGCAAAATGACATAGTCAACATCTATCTAATCTACGCTACTTGCACGTACTGATTTTACACACAAACCACCTTGCTTGCGCTTATACACCTCTTAATCAATCTCTTCTGACTTGTTCTTACACAATCGCACACTACGCAGACTACAGCAACCATGTCGTACAGTCCCAGCAACACCGCTTACCCTCCTCAACCCACCATCGAGCCGTCGTACGTCGCTCGACAGCCTACGGCCAAGAACACGATGAGTGAGTAAAATCCCTGGAGCTCAATGGCCTCCTGAGAGACTTTCATGTATGACGGTGGTAGTTTCGTGACTTGTGTCTGACTTTCGCGATGGCAAATTCGATAGACGCTCAAAATGCCGCTGAAGCTGGAGAGTCGAAGCAACAAGAGGAGACCATGCGACTTCGAGGTGGTTGTCCCGGTGAGCAGAGGTTGATCGACAAAAGAACCCGGTGTGAGGCTCAAGAAAGGCTGACCGAAACTCGTCTCGTCCAACAGGAAAATTCTGCGGGCTCCGTGAGTATGGCTGCGATTGGTTTCGATATCACTGGGTTGTACCATGAAATGAAGCTAACCAGTGTTTTTTCTCCCTCTGATCACAGCGATTCTCCCTTGTCGGTAAGTTGGCAGCAAGAAGAAGTTAAGACTTTCGGAGTTCGCAGCTGATCTTTCTTGCTTGCCAGATGCGACATTTGTATCATCCCCATCCCATGTTGTTAGATCGGATGATATCACGTTCCATACTGCTCGCGCTCGACTACCAATCTATCACTCCATATATACACGCTATCTGTATCCCCTAAACGCTGATTCACAAAAACGGCTTATTGTTCTTCGACCAATGTATCCACATGCACTGCTTTACTGTGCTTCCGGGACGACCGTTAAACGCTATACATAATACATCACACCCCGCTATCTGTCGTACCTGAGGCCCAATTCTTAGAATTTATACTTGCTTGACATCAGGTGGATTTCGGAAACCACCTAGGCCGAGGTGTTTGACCTAATCTCGTCGTCCCTGTGGTTCTCATGGTTGCGGAGCTCATTGGGCGAGATCGTTCTCGTAATCCGTTAGTGGGGGATGTCGCAGTCGTTGTAGCACCCGATGACGGACCCTGCATCCACTGTGGCTTCCTCATAGTGGTCGTGGGTGGCGATAGCTGTGCGGCTGTGACGTTTGAGACTTTGTCTCCGCCTCGACTTGATGTTGGAGCTGAATCACCACAGGCGATCGTGAACTCTTTTGAGCTCGGCTTGGCGCTGCTGATCTGCTGTTTCTGATTTTGCTCTATGTTGTGGAAGGCTGAATAGTTATGGGAGGCTCGCAGGAACGCTTCAGCATCACTTGAGAAATAGTTGACAGATCCGAGATCAGGATGTTGATCGCTCAGAGTCGATGTGGGGTCCATTTTAGCTTCGCCCTTCACTCTCGCTTTCCCAGTGGTCGAAACAGCCGAAGGCTCCCCTTTGCGTCGTGACCCTAGCAGGACGATAGACGATTCTTCGCCTGAGGTATCTGCATCGACAGAGTCTGGTCCATTCCCAAGGTGAGAATGAACGGCATGGCTAGGCCGAGCCAATTTCGACACCTCCGGTCCACCCATGCTTACGGGCAACGGTGCGGGCTTCCATCTCGTCCATCCATCTGCGCCTTCATCGCCCTCATAGAACGACGTTCTTCCAACCTTCTGGTGCATTTGACGGAAACTTTCGTCGTCATCAGCGGGACCATGTTGGGAAGACTTGGTCTCCCCGTGCTTGGTACCGCTGTCGATACCCCACTCTTCGTCACTCACGACTCCAAAACAGGGACCAGTCGACCCATCGCTATCTTCGTCCTCCAACGCACCAACCAGCCCTACGCCATCCCCTGCTTGAGTCACCAACTCTTTGGGATGCAAAATCTCGGGGAAATCTACTGAGCCTTTCGTACACCCCGACTTTGTGTATACCCTCTTCCCGTCGATCGAGCCGACCCAATAGCCTTCCTTCGCCTGCAGAAGCCGCGCAGCCGCTGAATCACCCTGGACTAACGGCTCTTTACCGCAAGAGCATTGGGCGACTCTCAGTGGTTTTGGTAAAGCCAGATGTGAAGATCTCAATCTGCTCCAATGGTGACTGTGTACTGCGTGATCAGTGCTGAGGAGTCGAGGCTGCCACTCGATCGTGCTGCTGGTACCTCCTGACACTGATTCTGAGGGGGGTTCAGACTCGGTCATGTTGGGCGAGATGTCGGTCCGGAGAGACGAGGTTTTAATGTAGTGCGGCTCACCACGTGCTATTCGCTCAACATGGTAGAGATATCTCTCGTTGGGATCGGACCGATCGTTGATCGTTTCCGGCGCCAGTCTGTTCGTAACACTCGTATAGTTCTTGACCGTCGAGCGAGCGGTTGCGAACATATCGGGGACGTGTTGTCGTAGGGCTTTGCCACCCGCCATCAATGCTTCTCGACCAAGCTTGACGGTACTCTCACTGGCTGCGCTGCACACTTCTACAGCTCTAGAGCTAACATTCGAAGCCTGACAATGCAAGACGCGGACGCCGTCCTGGCTGAGGAGGCTTGGAAGCTCAACGTTGACGTTCAGGAGATCAGAGCCGAGCTTAACGAGGGGATTGTCGCGAAAGTCGTGTGAAGCGGTGTTTGGTATAGTGCCTCTGGGGAACATGCTGCGGATTGTGTTTGATAGTTGGTCCTGAAGTAGATGTCAAACGTACTGGCGAACGTGAATGATCAGTAAAATAGGTGTGGTGAGATTCATTAGGAAAGATCATACAGCAGGTTGAAATACTTGTCAACCCATATCATGAAAATCTAGGTCCATGAGACACACTCTATCGGTGGATCACAGTAAGTCAAGCCAATCGGGAGACGAAGCTCTGTCCGAATGGAATTCAGAAGCATCTCGTTGTGGTTCTGAAAAGTCCAGACTCACTCGGTGCTACTACGCTCCTTTCCATGAGTTTGCACGATTTGTCTTCTGAGAGAAGCTTCCCAAGCATTGACTGACTATCGTGCATGGGTGGGTCACATAGTGATCGGAAGCCTTACAACCTGGACTACGAAAGATCAAGAGTGGACGGCTTCGTCCTTGGTCTCCATTGTTTTGAAGCTGCGAACCATGGTACGCATCGCATGGATCATACACATTGATTTGATGCCCTTTCGTCCACTCATCCTCCAAAGGTTGGCTTGAAAGATTCTCGCTTCCACGGGCTGCGACGTACGGAGCCAACTGCCAATTAGCTGGCTATATGGATTGCACAAGCCGTCGCATAATATACCGGAGCACGCGCAGAGCCTGCAGGCCGACGAATCTGTCAAAGCCGTTGAGGCCGACGATGTAAGTGGGCCTATCTCCACAAGATCGGTGGATACGCCGCTTCGTTAACTAATCATATCGCACGGACAGACGCATTGAGAGTAGCAGTGTGCGATCACACGAACGAAGATATAGAGCTTAGACAAGCGGCAGCAATTATTAGAAGCCTTGTTCCGTCTGCACCGCCTATTGATACAGTTCCGTTGAGTTAGAGCCAAGCCTGTAATTCCCGTAGCAGCAAATACGTGATCTCAAAACAAAGCATCCAAAGACCTCAATGCATAAAGATACCACGCTACGCTAATGCTAAGCACCGCTTAGTAGACGAAGGCGAGGATCTTTCCACCGACGTGCTTGTTTCGGGCCTCGGTGTGGTCCATGATACCGGCAGAGGTGGTGAGGATGATCTTACCGAAAGATCGGGCGGGGAGGAGCATGGCAACCCAGTTCTCGATGGCGTCGACGGAGATGTTGAATCGGGGGGAGATGACACCACACTTGTTCAATCGACCGTTGAGCTGGATGACAACCTTGCCGCCTCGGTGGTCGTCGATGATCTCGAACTCGCCGATGTAGCCTAGAGTCGATAGCGGTATCAGTATTGAAGTTCCACCACACGATGACCACACAAGGGTACACATTTGACAAGGGGATCAAATGGATCAAAGGGCGTGGCCATGATAGGGAGAAGCAGATGTCCTCAACCAATCAGCCGTCTCTGCTTGACGAGCTGGCCTGACGGCCTCGAACGAGCAAGAGAAGGATAAGTGAAGAAGAGGCACCACAATCAGATAGAGATGATTGGGTCTTCATTTGTCTTCCGGAGACTTAAAGCCTCGCCTCGGTGAGAAGAGCGTGTGGAGGCAGTTATACTCCGGGTAATGATGTTTTGTGGATGGTTGGGTATTTGAAGGGAAATTGATTACATGTACGAGACGCGGTGAACACGATCCAAAACTCACCGTGCTTCTGCATGACAGAGAGGACCTTGATAACGACCTTGGAGGAAGGTCGGATGAGGACCTGTCGCTTTCCTCGTCGCTCGGCGTTGACGATGTTGTTCTGTTACGCAAGACAACGGTCGAGATTAGCACCATTCCGGTTGCGCTTGTTCTAATCCATATCATCTCCCAGCTGCTGCTTGACGTTCGTCCACGCTTCCCACGATCTTGGTATCCTTCCTTTTGTGATCCAGCAGCTGGGCGAAGGTGAGAGGCATTGTCGACCTACAAGAGCGTCGTTGAGAACGGAGACTCGGACCATTTTGAATAGATCTTTGCGGTGGGCTTTAGATGGAAAAAAAAAAGAGAAGATGGGAGAATGTCAATCAAAAAGGGCTTCTGCTGACTCAGTGCGGGTGTGCCTTACTTAGACAGCCGTATAGAGTGCTATGAGCAAAAGGGCTTTTTGGGTGGGTTTTTTTTGGTAGGACGGAGAGGAGGTAGAAGAGCGTTGAAGGTGACGAGCAAGGATATTTTGATGATGTGCAGAGCTGGCCATGTAGCGAGCAAGCGCAAGCGAGCTACGCTCAGCACCATGGACATATGGACATTTAGGCATCAGGGAGGAAGAATTTGACGGAGTTTAGGGATGACAACAGATAATAATTCCGGTGTGGCACCGAGCTTGTCTGACCCACCATGCGATCACCATGTGGCGCGCCGGCTGTTTGACCACGTGCCCTACCTCTGTGCTCCTCGAATGATTTCTGAAATTCGGGTTGAGCAATGCAACTGTGCAAGCTTGCTATATGCAAGTTAGGAACAACAGTACACCAAACCACCAGTCTTGTCACCCTATCTGAGCCTCTTAGCATCGAAGCCGTTCGGTTCTGCGGATACGCACTTCCTCCCGCACTATGGCCCCCAATAGGCCCAGCTCTCCAGCCGGCGGGCCTTCGAAGAACCGAAAACAAGCAACCGTAGCTCAAGTCCACGATGTGTCCAAGACGATTCGAGGGCAGACGAAGAAAGACAAGGCGGCTGCGCAGTCTAAGGCGGAGATGGGAGATAGAGCAGGCATGAGCAAGGATGTCGTCAAGGCCGTGATGGCGAGTCCGTTGACGGTGGCTTGGTGAGTGGTAGTGTTACCAGCGTCATACTGTCTGCAATAACGATAACAATGACGATGAGTCGATACCACAGCACAGTATATCTGACCACTGTCACGCGACTTGTAGGCCAAATATCCCCCGTCACTTGCAGACCGCTACCCTACACGCACTGAAAGAGCTCATCCCGACCGAAGTAGCAGACTACCACGTTTCCCGTGCGAGATGCCATCAGATAGACAAACGGGTCAGAAGACGTCAACTGCGCAAGACTGTAAAGGACGAGACTCGAGCTATGCATGGCGCAGAGGCAAGCGCAGTGAAATCTGAGGCTGTGGAAGATGACATGCCTATGTCGGTTGATCAGGCGGTCGTGGGGGATAAGAGGAAATCTGCCGACCTCAATCTCGACTCATCAGGTCAACCTGCTGCGAAGAAGACGCGGACCGCTGTTACAACATCGAATGATGGACCGAGTCAAGCGGATACCGAGCGTCCCACCAAGCCCGCCGTTCTGTCAGATCTCGTACTGGGGATCAACGAAGTCATCAAGTCGCTCGAAACGCAGATCGACCAGCTGAAATTTCAGCTCATGACGATGGGGGACGCCCTGAGCGGTCGGCCTCCTCATACTGTCAAGCCATCGAGCATCAAGGGCAAGGGAACAGACACTATTTATCTCCTACCGACAGCGCCTCGGTCCCCTTCTCCCGAGCCTGAGTCTGGGTTGCCGTCCGACACCAAACCTTCTCCCGTAGTTTCAGCTCAACCATCGAAAGAACAGCCCACGGTATCTCTCCCGCTCGAATTCGTAGTGGTGCCGCTACTATCGGTGAATCCGCCATCCCTCGTCTCCCCCATACCACAATACTGCGCGACGTACAACGCTTTGATATATCAGTATCAGCAATTAGCCCGTATATGCAGGACGAGGATCAAGAGCTTCGATGTAGATGACGTGATAGGTCCTGAGAGAGAGGAATGTAGGGTCGTGCCTCTGGGTGCTGTTGAGCTGGAGATGGCTCAGCTGGTAGGATTGCGACGGCTGGCATGTCTGGGGGTGAAGGTGAGTGCGACCTCACGGCTTCGGAACTTTCAGATATTGCGTGGAGGTGATGTAGCTGACAGTTCAAACGATCGGCGCAGAGCTCTCATCCGAATATCGAAATCATACGGAAATTATTACCGAAGAGCATTCTGCATTCACCTCGCCATGCACTCACGCTACCCATCCCCACATCGTCGCTCCTCAGCATACATACTTCTGCCAACAGTACCAAGGCAAAGGCAAAACCCAACTCCAAATCCAATTCGAAACAGTCCGATGGGCCTTACACGACCACCGCTACAACGCAGACCGTATCGCCCTTACCTATCCCGGATGTGCATTATGCCAACTTGCACATCAAGGGCATCCAGACGAAGATGCCTGTCGACAATGCTGCTAGGAAGGCTAAGCGGCTGGAGGAAGTCAGACGGAAGAGGGTCGAGGCCAAGTTGCGGAAGAAGGAAGGAAAGCGGAGAAGGGAGGCTTAAGGGACCAGCTTAGCGACTGCTGAGAATCACTCGTCTGGAATGTAGTTCAGGAGCCAACAGGTCGTCGCATCATGCAGTCTCCTGTATAGTATCTTGTATACGTGATATACCGCGCATTCTGAGCAGTGAGCGGAAGAGGGGATACAATCGGTACAACGTAACTTTGGGCGCCAACATGCATATTAGGACCGACCAGGCGTCGCTTGTACCTGGAGAGGGTAGTGTAGCGAGCGTGTACAGGTTGCGCTCAATTGAGGATCCTTCTGCAACACACGGCACAAGTGTAGGGCGGAAAATTGCACATTTGACCAAGCGAATTGATGCTAATAACAGACATAGCTGGCCAGGATGGTGTCAGGTCGAGTGACAAGAACGTTCATGTAGCAACATATGCCGCTGAATCTGCATGAAACGGACGATTAAACAAAGGAAAGGTCCGTAGGAAACATATGCATGTCTAAATGAGCACCACATCCCTGGAATCTGTGGCTGCGACAACCGCAGCATCTCCACACACATTCCAGGGAAATGCAGGGTCAACGACACTTGATTGACGTAATTGATCGTCACTGGAGATAACACACTTTCTGCGTCAAGTCGCTGCTGTCCTTATCCATAAGGTATTTCGAGTACAGTAACGAAGGTACAATTCCAGCCTAAGAGCGAGCCGAGCCTATGCCAAGGTCTTTGTAAAAGGATGCGACGCCGGAACGTCAAAGGATCTAACAGATCCGAGACTTGGTGTCGGCCTAAACCGACACAGCTCTACAAGTATGACGTTGAAGAGCGAGTTTAGGGAGGGGGATGTGGGACGTTGTTGTGCCGCGGCCGCATCCAAGACATTGCAAGGTGCGAGAGATGTGTACCAGAGAGAATCAGTGATGAGCAGCGAGCAATGATGTTGGGAGGCAGTGATGGGATTGATGTCATATGCATCATACTTCATAGCGTAGAGTGCACATCTCATGTTCATATTCAGCGAACAAAATTCACTTTATAAATCACCTTCTACACAACGCCAGTTGTTGCTCCAGCCAAGTATCTTGACCACAACGTTTCCCAACCAACAGCCATAGTATCATCAACACCAGTACAGGATAACCTCCCTTCCACCAATCAGCTGCAGAACGTCTACGTGTCGCTCGCACAGGTTTTATCCATTCGTATCCGCTCAATCACCATGTCCGCGTCCCGCTCGATGACCTGCTTGCGCCAGCAAATGCGACTCGCTCGCTCTGCGCTTCCTCCACTCTACGCTCGACCTCAGACCCAGAACCGACCGCCCTTCTCATCGCGAGCGCCGACGAGTATCGTTGCCGGTATTCGACGGCTCTCTACGTCGTCTGCTCTAGCGGCTGATAAGATAGACAGCGGTCGACCGAAAGCGGCCCATCCGAGCAAACATGAGTCGAGAGCTGTCTCCTCCGGCGAGCCCGTAGCGGAGCATGTCAAAGAAGACGAGAGCAAGCGAGCTGGTTTGCCCGAAGAGCCAATGGAAGGCCCTCCTCCTCGTAAGTAACTGATCTCTGTCACACTTCATCACCCACACCGACTATCCAAACAGTCCCTGTACGATCTCTCTGACACCCCTCCCTTGCTTGTGACTACACATCGCATTACACTGCCCCGGGCTGCATATCTGTTCCGGCTTCGTACGATATTGTGCCCAATCTTACATCTTTAGGTGACCGTCGACCCCCATCCGATACCGAATCTGATACCTTCCACGACGAGTCCACTCCAGCTCCACTCGCTGCACTGGCTGCTCCGGACCTGTTCTCGCTCAAGAACCGTACGACCTTGATCACTGGCGGGGGTCGAGGTTTGGGCCTGACCGTGGCTCATGCGCTGCTCGAAGCTGGCTCCAGCGTAGCTTGTATGGATCTCTTGCCTGAGCCGTCGCAGCCGCAATGGGCCAAAGCGGAAGAATTGGCCAAGTCCAAGGGGTTGAAAATCACCTATCATCCTCTGGACGTCACGGACCAAGATGCAGTGACAAAGCTGTTCTCGGACTTGTTCAAGGCCGACTCGCAAGATCAGCCGATCAGAGGGTTGTTCACCTCTGCAGGAATTCAGATCATGATGCCCGCCCTCGAATACTCAACGGACAAATTCCGAAAAGTCATCGACGTCGATCTGACAGGCACTTTCCTGTGTGCTCAGGCATTTGCGAAGGAATGGTTCAAGCGTCACCCCTCGATGGATGGACAGGCCGGAGTGGGAGGAGCCAGTATCGCCATGACGGGCAGTATGAGTGGACACATCGCGAATCTAGGTATCGAGTGTGCTGCTTATAATGCCAGTAAAGCGGGAGTCAACCAGCTCGCCAAGAACCTGGCGCTTGAATGGAGCAGAAAGGGCATCCGGGTGAACGTGAGTGGTAGACCTCTTGCTGAGGTAATAACAATACCGCGAAAAGTTCCAAGCTGATGTGAAAGCGGTATCTACCCGACTCGCCTCATACAGACTTTGTCACCGGGCTACGTCAGTGACCGCCTATCCCGGTTGAACCCTCAATTCAATCTGCGCCACACCGCATTGCATATGCGTGCTAATCTCTTGTCGCTCTCCATTTCTTCTCACGTAGATCCGGACAGCCCTGACAGCAGCACAGCTGGACGAGAAGCCGGAGCTCAACGATATCTGGCTCAAGGGTTCATTACTTGGACGACTGTCCACCCCGGACGAATTTAGAGGTGAGCGGGCTGAGGCAAAGCGAAAATTAGATGCCCGAGGAGGATCAAGCTGACAAGATCGAGAGATCCTGTAGGACCCGTACTCTACCTCCTTTCGGACGCGAGCTCATTCATGACGGGTGCCGACCTTCTCGTCGATGGCGGACACTGTGCGACGTAAGCTGGGCATGGGTGATACAGAGGGAATGGCAGGAATGTGAAAGGCGGTATTGCTTTCAGGTTGACGCTGTACGCTCACATGACGTTGTAATGGATGGATGAATTTGAGAGGGGAGATACACCTTACGGACCAGACTACATGACATAGATACACGAAAGTCGATATAATGGACACTTGGCAAAATGCCAATCATCATGCATAGCATATACTTTGTAGCGATAACAACAGCAATGAAATGATCGAAGTATTGTCCTTTTCTGATGATACTAGGAGATTCCGAAGCAGTCTACGCACTCATGCATAAATACTACATAGGCATGACGGAACGTTATCGTCTACCTCAATTGACTCGTCTTCCGCCCTCGGACTCCTATAGGCCACACTATGCGATCATGATTTCCCTCTGGATATTGTTCTCAATAATCCTTCTGCGTTTCGTGCATGTCATATCATTATACTCAAAAAACCGTTTACGTACACTACTCTCCTCAGAGAATCGATCGCTGAGCCGTAGCATATATACCCTACCACACTGGTCTATGCCAATACGGAGAGCCCCAACTCGCAAGAATGAGTGCTGATCGAATATCACTGCCAATACTCTCTCGCTCTCTTGTCTTCTACTCGATATCAGGTATCTCCTCCAAGCTCTCCTCGGCGGCTTCTGATTCCTGCTTGTCGTCGCTTATCGTGTCGTTGCCCTGAGCCACGGAAGCGTTATCAGGCTTCTTGGCGTCTTCAGTCGTCTCACTGGAAGGAGATTCATTGTTATCGACGAGCGGTTGATCAGGCGAGGCAATTACGACATTCGCTCCTCTGTCCTTGACATCGGAATCCGCAACGGCGACGTCGTTGACAGTGCTTTTGTTCTCGCCATGGGCATGGCCTGGGCTAGGCGTTCGGGGTCTCTGGATTGGGTCTTCGCCACCATTGCTGCTCTCATCAGGGCCATTCTCACCCGCTTGGGCTTGATTAGAAACGATGTCCCGGACTTCTTCTACACCTTCTTCTTCCTCTTTCTGTCCACTTTCAGCGGCTCCATCCGCTTCGCCTGCACCACCATCCCTTCTGTTGGGCTTGAAAGAGCCGTCATTTCCATCGAATCCCCTCTCCCTCTTCGGCTCCGGACCCTCGGGCCGCTTCATACCAGCAGCAGCGAGTCCGAGTCGTCCTATGGGGCTCTTACCTACCGGCGGCATCTTCGGCGCATCAGCAGGATTATGCACGTTCGACCCGTCTGCTTGGACCTTGACTTTAGCTCGGCCGGTCGAAGGCGTCTTAGCTCGAAGGCTGGACGGAGTCTTTGATCGGGACGCGTTGGTAGTCGCAGTCGTTGTCGTAGCCGTGGTGGCGGGAGGAGTTTTCGGCGTCGAATTGGGTTTGGCGCCAGGTACAGAAGCTGGAGTCGACCTGCTTGGGGTGGATGTAGGGGTAGATGAGCTCGGCTGATGAGGCTGTGCGGCAGCTGCTCTGGCTCGCGAAGCAGCTGTGCCTTGTAACAGCCTAGATCCGCTACTGCTTGAGGGTGTAGTAGCGGGTGCAGTCGTACTCCTAGTCTTCGAGGGAGTAGTCTGCGCTTGCTCTCCACTGGAAGTTCCTAGAACGGAGCTCGGTCTGCGCCTGGCCCCTGAGCTACCACCTCCGCCTACACCCGTACCAGTGCCAGGACTAGGACTGGGGCTCGCCGTGCCCTGTCTTGCTCTTTGCGTAGATATTTTCCCGCCAGAAAATCTGCCGAGACTCATCGATTTCCTCTTGGTGATATCTCCATTCGTCTGACTGGGCGTCGTATGAGCTGCCGGAGTCGCAGAGGTGGACGGTGTTCTAGCTTTAGCGAGGGATGAAGCTGTGGGTTTGCTAGGAGTTCCAGTCAAATGAGGCTTAAGCGGACTAGGGGAAGCTTTCGCTGTTCCCATCACGGAAGATGAACGACGTTCGCTCTTTGTCCCGGTATGAGCCGGGGTGAGCTTTGGTGTAGTTGCCGCTGCCTGGGTAGAATCAGGTTTTACGCTTCGCCTGGCAGCAGGAGGGGTATTGTTTGATGAAGCAGGCCGTCGCGAGGCTGAAGCAGAAGTGCCTGATCCGAGGGATACTCTTGCACGAGGCGTAATAGTGGCGGTGGCGGTGGAAGTTGAAGTGCTCGACGAGAGCCTGGAACGTGGAGCAGGTGTCGTAGTAGTAGCGGATTTGGACGCGGGCTTCGTAGCACCGGTCTTCACGGTTGAAGGAGAAGACGAAGTGGACGGCGACGATGTGGGGAATCTCTTGGTACTGGAAGTGGGAGTGCCCTTGCCCTTGCCCTTGCCCTTGTCCGTAGCAGAAGGGGTATCTTTCGCTTTGGAAGAAGCGGCGGGTACTGCTTTCTCGATTGCGCTCTTAGCCGCAGACGTCGGTTGCTCTTTGGGTTTATTGTGAGACAGAACAGGCTGACCACTGATAACGGCTTTGTCGCCTATCGGAACCTCAGTCGTTTCGGTCTCCTGTCCCTTCTTATCGTCGTCCGAAGCCAGACTTGTCCCCGACTTGTCGTCCGTCTTGGGATTCGGTACAGCAAGCGCAGACATGGTAGTCGAGCTCGACATCCGCTTGGGCGATTTCGGAGGCCTCGAAGGACTAGACGCGGTGACTTCGCCGCCGTTCTCTTTGTCTTGATCCTTGTCCTTGTCCTGGCGTGAGTCTGAACCCTTATCTGATATAAGCACCTTTTCAAGCTTGTGCTCAAGCGACTTCATCTTGTCTCCCGCTCTGTCCAAGATCCCGGGCGTTGCCCTATGTTGCTGTCCGTTCGGCTTAGTCCCTGCTTCTGTTTTCGTTTCTGCACGAGTCGGTGATTTGAGCACCTCCTCCTTGTCTCCTTCTCCTTTTCTTTCGTTATTGCCATCTTCGGCTCCAAAAGCAGGTGGAGGTAGGGCGCCAGAGCTCAATCGAGGGGTATTGCCAAGTAAAGGCGAAGCGGCAGGCGAAGGTCCGTTACTTGAGCTGTATCCGTGGCCGTATCCTTGTCCCGAGGCGGACGAGCGGCTGGAGCTGGATCCGCCCGGCGGTACGAGGCTGCTCCGTCGTGATTCACGAGCGGAAGCTTCTTTGTCTCGGTCTGCTGCGTTCTGGAAGCGGGCCACCAGGGCGGATACCTGTGGACGTTGGAGGTAGTCATTGATCACAATAAGAGTGATAGCGCATATAGGTGCGGAAGGGAAAATGCCAGGTTGCAGAAGCGTTTGATGCGATGGAATCAAAGAGCGGGAGCGGATGTCGCGACGGATGGGTTCATAGGTGACGAGCAGGTCAGCCCGCACACAATGTCAATAGACTACACGAGCTCAACGAAAGACATCCATTTAAAGCTACGACTCACGCTTCCTTGCGATCGTTCAACGGGTAGAGGCCTAAGAGTATGTACAAAGACATGTCAGCTTCTTAGTCTGCTCGATCAGATTACAGATGCTCGTCTCTGCGTAAATTATGTGCATGGTATGTTGTACGACTCTGGTCGTGGTGCCGTACAGCATCCAGCATCCAGAACAGAGCACTCACATCATACGACGGTTATCGTCGTCTAGTATCCTATACGCTCGTCCCGCTCGTCAGCAGACTGCTTGGACGTCCACGTCCCTCAGCGCGACAGGATAATCTATCAGATCAGATGGTCGAGTTCACCCTGGGTGACAGCGACAGTGAACAGCACTGCAGCGCCCGTATCGCGTCGCAACGTTGGGTGTGTGCCTAGGGAGTCGACAGGGCCGAACGAGCACGAAGGCTGATCCGATCGGTTGAGGTACCCCTTATGCGGTTGCGTATTCGAGGTGACGGCGGTGGGTGGGCGTAAGGATTGATTGTACTCGCGATTCCAAGATAGAAGCGGTAGATAGTACAGACAATGGAGCCATGCTTCGGAAGAGAGCAAGAGAAGGACAAAGGTATATATCTCTACAAACTGAATCCAGGCGTCACGGCGTCACTCTCAAACACGGTGCAGCAGGGTAACCAGGTAACCGGCACACACCGAAACACGGAGCACACAAACCCACAAATACACCGACTATTCATCAATCATGACCTGATGTATCAATCAAAACACAATGCTTGTCCATCTCCACAAAACATGTAGATTGTGTACTATAACACTCTATCTGCGTTGATCTAGTGAGGGTTACAGTTCGACCTGGCCCTGCATTCTCAATCAACCAACTGCGTCTCCGGTACGCTCATCTCGCTTAGAAGGCAGCACCGACGACGGCACCGACAACACCGAGACCGCCAACAACGACGCCCCAAGTGACGCCATCTCGGCCGGCACCGCTGTTTCCACCGGTGGTAGCGGCGGCAGAGGTGGCGGACGAAGCGGCCGAGCCGGACTGAGAGCCGGAAGTAGCGGCAGCGGATCCGGAGGCGGAGCCAGCAGAGGTCTGGGAGTTGGCGCCGGAAGTAGCGGAAGCTACGGTAGTGGAGAAGTAGCCCTCGAGAGTAGTAGAGTCGACAGAGGTGGTGGCTGCGGCCTATGTGGGCAAGAGTCAGATGAAAGAGTCAGGTTCGGCTAGTCGAGTTCACAGCAAGAAGAAAGAGGACGACAAGCATTTTTTCACTGTTTGTCACGGTTAGACTCACACTAGCGGTAGCCTGACCGTTCTCGACCTGGAAGTACTGAGCCGAAACGAGGTCTCCAAGACCAGACTCGGAGACGTAAGCGGACAAGAACATTGTGCCGAGGGCAGTACCGGCCTGGGACAAGTTGGCAGGGGCGGCGAAAGACGAGGGCTGCTCGTAGAGAGCAATGACGTATCGGTGAGAACCGCTTCCCTCGGCAGGGCCAGGACCAGCGTAGTCGGTGCTGTGTGGATTGAAAGAAGACAGGTCAGCACGCGGTCGCAAGGCAGCGCGCCATATTCTTTGAGCAACCGGAGGATCCGGTCTTGTGAGAGCATTCGCACCACTTACATGGTGGTAGCACCGTCAAAGCTGAGGGCGTAAGGGGCGCTAGATCCCTGGTTGATAGAAACGCCGTTTACGAGCCAGTGTCGAGTCTGAGCCTCGGTCGACTGGTCGGTGCCGACGGTGTTGGCGTCAACCATGATAAGGGTGAACCTCTGCGAGCGGGAAAAAGGGATAGAGGGCAATCAGCACGTTGCCGTCATAGCACAATTGACGCGTTAAGTTGGGCGACTTCGTTCGTCGTCAGGGAGACAGTGATCTATGTACTTACGTCGCCATCGATGGAAGAGTTTGACTCGGGGGAGACAGAGATGTCAGGGGCGGAGCTGACAGCTGTAAACGTCAAACAATGACACGACAACATACCGTTATCAGTACACTATTTTTTAAGGTGGATTGCGAACGATCATGCCATTCAGGCAACTCACCGCTCTGCTCGAGCTTGTCACCGGTGCTGATGGCATTTCCGCCGAAAGAGACGGAGAGGATAGCATCGGGGTCAAAGTCGCTGAAGAGCTGGGGGTTGAGCTGAGCCTCTGTAAGACAAAGACATGCAAGTCAGCTATTTGCGTACATAATACAGCACGAAATCTCTCGGTCGGGTCTCGGGGCAATCTAATATCGCGACGGATCGGGTCAAAGCAAACTGTGGAGTCGTGTACGGCGACGACTGAATCGATGATTTGATACGGCATACTCACGCTCAAAGTTGGCTTCGAGCCCTTCGATCTGGACAGAAGAGACTGAACCGTTGCTGGCGTTGTTGCTGTCCTGAGCCAGAACGGGCACGAGCAAAGCGAGGGCGGGGATGAGGGCGAACATTTTGAAGGTGATGATCGTTATATATTGCGTTTTTTCGTGAGAATCGATGTTGAGTCTGTTTGATCCAACAAGAAGAAATATACAAACAATGATTTAGCAATAGAAACAGGTCAATTAAAGTCGTGATATATGTGCAGGCAGATCCAGATCGAGCGGTGCAACAGGGATCAAAGGAGGATATGGTAAAAGACTTTGCTTTGTCAACGATGAAGAGGCGACTTACAGAGGTCGTGGTGATGGTCGTGGTAATGAGCGACGTTGGTAAGCAATGCAATGCAGTGATGTATGTGATGGTATGTCGGCGATGCTTGGGGTGAGATGTCAAGAGGTAAAAGAGAAAGAAGAAAGAGGGGGGGAAGAAGTGGTAGTAGTGTGGTATGGTATGCTGTGCTGTGCTGGATGCGCTCCCGTGTTGGCGTGTTGTTACGTTTGTGTCTCGTCTCGTCTTGGCTTGGCTTTGTTGATTTCTTTTCTTTTTCAAGCCGTGCAGTGACGCTAATGGCACCATCTCCATGGTGAAACGCGTATCCCCCCTTTAGCCTAGCACCGTAACCCTGAAACCCAGCCGGGGTTCGAGCTCGAGCTGCGCGCAGCATGGCTCCCTCGTGGTGATCACGTGATTGTCTCTGTATAATTCCGCTCCGGTGGATACGACCCGGGTGTAAAAGTGGCAGCTAGCTAGCTGCAGCTGGTTGTCGACGTGATGGGATCGGTTAACTTATTCCCCCAACTTGGCTTGACGGCTTTGCTCGGTCTGCGAGCGGAGGGTGTCGTATCAACAAAAGTCAAAGGCTTTATATAAATCTCACACTTGTTCTCATCAAGCAACACAGAAGCAAAAAAAAGGTCATCAAGGCTCAACCAACGTCCTTCTTCCTGTCAGTTTCCCGTCCAGCGTTCTACCCATCGAGGCAGGAATTGCAGCTTTACTGACCAATTCAATCGATCTATCTTGTTGGCCCGGCTTCACCTCTGCACGCACAACAGCCCCACACCATGTCTTCTTCCAACTCTGGCTCCGAGGTCGAATACCTCAAGACCCTTGTCGCTCAGGTGGGTTCCTGGCGCCACTCCCGATGGTATAGCAGCGGAGAGCGTAAGCTAATAAATCGACCCTGTCTTGATTCCACAGCTCCAGGACAAGATCACCGCTTTGGAAAAGTCGACCACTTCGTCCGTCTCTGCTGCTGTCGACACCGCCAAGGCCGCCGTCGGTCTTGCTCCCAAGGGCGATGCCCCTCGGATGGTCTTGATCGGTCCTCCCGGTGCTGGTGAGTGATTGGCTAGCGATCAGCCTTAGCGTCTCGGGCTTAGACGGGCGAGACAAGTGATATCTGCCTTATCTTGATTATGATCACTTCGCGAACCAGGTAAGGGAACCCAGGCTCCCAACATCTCGTCCAAGTACTGTATCTGCCACCTCGCGACCGGCGACATGCTCCGGAACCAGGTCGCCCGACAGACCGAGCTCGGAAAGGCCGCCAAGAAGATCATGGACCAAGGTGGTTTGGTCTCGGACGAGATCATGGTTGGTATGATCAAGGAGGAGTTGGCCAAGAACGCTGAGTGCAAGAACGGGTGAGTGGGGTGCCTTCTACCGAGTCTAGGCAATTGCGTTACGCGTTCGAGAAATGGCGACTGGGCGGCGGGGGAGCTCTTTGGTTACGCATCCGGGAACGGCGGAATGTATTGAGCAGATGGCGAAGACGAAGGGGTCTGGGCGAGAAGGAGAGAGTGGCATGAGCGGGAGCCGAGTTGGCAGGCTGCGTCGCGCCGTTGCTCCGTCATTCTGTCTAGTTGGAAAAGGGAGTGACAGGCGTATTTGGGATTTCTCACTACTTCGGACCTCCGGAACACCCAAAGAAAGAAAAGACTGGCTGACACTCCGCTCACATCCATTCGCTACCACCACTCGCAGCTTCATTCTCGACGGTTTCCCTCGAACCGTGCCCCAGGCTTCCAAGCTCGACGCGATGCTTTCCGAGTCCAAGCAGGCCATCGACCACGCCATCGAGCTCAAGATCCCTGACGCCCTCTTGATCTCTCGAATCACCGGTCGATTGGTCCACCCTGCTTCGGGCCGAAGCTACCACCGAGAGTGTGAGTGGCGGCGTGTGTGCGTGTGTGTCAGCGTGGCGGCGGGCTGGCTTTGTTCTTAGCCAGCTGTCTAAGGACTCTGGGCAGATAATGCGGACCTGTTATCGCGGCCGGATGTAATTTCATTTGCGACATGCGCTGACCATTTGATCGCCTTATCAACGACTTTACTCGACGCAACACAGTCAACCCCCCCAAGAAGCCCATGACCGACGACCAGACCGGCGAGCCCTTGATCCAGCGATCCGACGACAACGTCGAGACCCTCAAAAAGCGATTGTCGACCTACCACGCCCAGACCGGTCCCGTCGTAGATTACTACAAGGGTACCGGCGTCTGGACCCCCGTCGACGCCGCTCAGTCGCCCAAGCTCGTCTGGGCTTCTATCGGTAAAATCTTGGAAGGTACCAAGGGTGGCAAGACCGTCCGAGACTAAGCAAATGTTGGCGTGTCGGCGCACGCGGCGCAAGGGTCGGAAGGAGGTTAGTATCAGGCTGGCTGACGAAGACAGTTGATAACAGGAGGAGAAATGGGGGAACGATCTTGCACTGGAGCCAATAGGGATAGAGGAGACAAGCGGATGAGCAAAGCAAATGAGTAAAGCGGATGAGCATTTTTCCTATCTACCTTTACCGAATACATGCCATGGAGAAGGGAAAACATTGCATGCAAACAAGTGAAAATACCGTGGATACTGGACCATCAATCTGCAATGGACATACCGGCTTCGTCGTGAATCGCGAAAATATCACTCGTTGCATGATCAGAGGCCTCGCTGAACACGCTGTGGCTCCAATTATCTTTGATTGAGCTTGCGCAGCCTTCTAGCGCGTCTGCGAGGCTGAAATACCCGCTGTGACCTGATCCTGGTGCGGCTATGAGCAATGTGTACAGCCACAGACGTAGATCTGGACAAAGCTCATCGAAAAACAAGTGGACAGATATTTCCAAGGCATTCGTTGCATCCTCTTTTTGAACATGACTTGTGTCAAAGCGGAAGCTGGAGGCTGAAACGAGGAACGGATCACAACATGTTTTTTTCTAGCTAAGGTGATTTGCTCCATCCGGTCTGAAGAAGATAGATGCCTTCTCAAGACTAGTCGGTTGATGGGAAATGTGGGTAAGGGAATGGTAGACTAGATTAGATCGGGATGAGAGGGTTTGGATGTTGGTTCAAGGGGATGGAGGTTCTTCTTGAGAGATGGGGGAGGAAGCACCTGCTCAAGGTATGGTCTGGGAGTACAGCGTGAATTTACTCGGCGATGGCGCACTGTGAAATATGGGTCATATGCGTTAGCACTCAGCGCCGATGGACCTCGGTTGAAGCGACCGATATGGGGAGCAATAACACTAGTAGATCGAGCGAATAATACGAGGTAGATCTGTACAAGTCACTCACGGTGTAGTCCACGGAAGAGTTGGTGTTGAGGATAAGGGCGACGATAAGACCGTACAGACCCAAGACTTCGGCGAAAATGAGGATAAGAATCTGACAAAGTAGATCGGCCACGATGTCAGCATCTTCAGAGCATCGCGAGACCCCGCAAGCTCGCCAATGCAGGTGATGCCTCCGTTGTTGACGATGGACAATGCTAGAAGGACATCGTGGATAACGCCACTCACCATACCGACGAACAACCTGGGCTGCTGAGCAGTACCCCTGACACCGGCGTCACCGACGATACCGATAGCGAAACCGGCGGCGAGACCGGCAAGACCGACTGAAAGACCGGCACCGAGCTGGATGAAACCGGTGTACAAGGGCATGGGGGAGGCGACTGCGTAGAATTGAGGGGAATCAGATCAGCCGATGTGTAAAATGCTCGGAATGGGCGGAGGGTTCGTGTGGTCAAAGCGTCACTTACGGTTACCGGAGATAAGCACCGAGACGACGAGACCGTACTACGAATGGAAGCAAGAGATTAGCAACGCCGTTGAAGAGAAGCAGGTGAGACCGAACAGCCGCCGCCCGGACTACGTGTATGATCCGATAGCTGGTCGCCGGTCCATGGACCGATATGCGATTCAGAAGCTCGCCGAAGCTACTCACAATACCAATGATACCAGCCATGACGACGGGGATGGCACACTTCATCATGAGATCAGGTCGGAGGACGGCCATGGCGGAGATTCCGACACCTGACTTGGCGGTACCGTAGCTGGAGGGGAGATAAGATATACAACTGTCAGTTCAGTTCATCGCATTCGATTGATTGGGCGGCGACGCCGGCGTCAAATTCGAACAGCGGGGCAGTGGGGCGGTTCCTCTCCGTTCTAACACACGGACTCTTCGTTGATTTCGTTGAGATGCTCTGCTGAGCAAGAGAGCCCTCTTCCAACTCTAGAAGGCTACTGTCCAGCGAATCCGATCGCGCCAAGAACAAAGGTACATCCACCCAATCTCTTCCAAACCAATAGTCAACTCACGCGGCTCCGATGCAGGTGAAGACGATGGCGGAAGTACATCCCATCGCGCCGAAGAAGGGCGCGTAGACGGGGCAGAGCTCAGCGACGGTGGACATCTTGATGTAGACTTTGTGTAAGTGTTAAGTGAGCTATACAGAGGAAGGCAGGATGCGATTAGCGATTCAGTCCACCGATATCGAGTGTAGCGCTTCATTGCGTACGGAAAGCGGAGAACGGGCATAGGTCGTAGGGAGCCACTCACTGAAGTCTGAGCCGGAGGGCGATCGGGTACGATGACTATATTAGAACGAATGGTATGGTAGCTGTCTTGGAGTGATCAAGACGATATAAGTGAACGCATTGAATGAGCTCACGCATGACAGTGACAGTGAGATCCGATGCAACGTCAATGGCGAGGGCCACTACAGCTACAACGGCGAGAACGATGACACGGCCACCACCAATGCACCATAGGGTCATGCGGGATTACGGGGATTTAAGTGAATGTGGCACTCGAGGTCAGCATGAGCCAGATGGAGGTTGTCCACCTCGAGGTTCGAAGGGATGTGCTTGGTGCACGCACTCTACAACCTATATGACGAATTAGAATTACTCATGCTTTGCTTCTTGCTACATACATAGGACAGCATGACTTAGCATCGATGGACGCCTCGATCCGCTCGAAACGAGCTCGTTCTCTCTCTTCCTCCTCCGGTGGCTCTGCGGCCTCTTCTTCCTCTGCTGGCTCATCAAGAACAGCTCCTTCGCCTCCACCGAAATTTCATCGAGCGCCCTCGCCCTCCTCAAAACCGTTCATCTGCGTTCTGCCGCCGACATGTTCTCAGCCCGACACTTCGACGTACTATGCTACTCAAGCAGAACTTGACAGACATCAGGACACGTTCCATAAGTGGATATGTCACGTGCCAATCCGAGATCGCGAGCGGGAACATCAAGCGGTCAGTACCGGAAGTGGAAGCACAACGAGCAAGGACAAGGGGAAAGAGAGGGGAAGTGTGCCCATGGATGGCGTTCCGGAGAGCTTTATGGCTGGAAGGATCAGAGATGGGAAACGAATGAGGGAATGCTCGAAAGTGTTTCCAGACGAGAGGCTGCTATCGCTTGTGCGTGAGCGTTTCACTCGTCTGCTCGTCGGCTGCACGAACGAGACAAACAAGATGGTATCTGACTTCGATCATCTTATTGCGCTCATAGCATCACACAGAAGTACATGACCCTATTGCGAGACAGAAGAAGGAAACTGGACAGAAGATCGTGAGTGAGGTCTGTCAATGGCCTTGTATCCTCAGACATTGTCCTTACACCATTGCCTCAACAAGCTGATATTACTTGAACGAGCACAGTTCGAGTGTTTCCTGCCGCCTTCACAGTGCGGAAAGAAGTTCATAGATCCAAGAAGAAGACGACGACATCTCATAGACAAGCATAGTAAGTATGCGATCATCATTTCCGTTGCCTTTTTTCGACATTGTCTAGTCCCTTTGAAACGGAAAGCTTACTCCGAGGCAGAATATCCACATCAATACTTTTTCAGCATAACGAATCACGGCGTGTGTTTTCCCTTATTTGTTATATTGGGATCAATGGCTGAAGCTGATCATGACCATACTACTTGTAGCTTAACGAGATTGTGCGACAGGATGGCTTGGCAATCAGCATGATTCGACCAAGACGAGATCCCCCTCAGCGTATTCAAGTAGAATCTACTTCACCACCAACTACATCCATTCAGCAGACTACCCCTCATGCTCCTGATTCAGTACAACAATATAGCCCGAACAGCGCACATGACATTACGATTACACGAAACTCGCAGCCGGAACCAAAGCCGGATATCGACATGGACGACCTATCTGCCAAGATGAACAATCTAGAGAGCAGTCTTACTTTCGTGCCCCGTGGTGTAAGGGCCAAACAAGCTGCTATCGCCAAGGGAGCAAAGCAACCGTACAGAGAGGATGATAGCATGGCACAGGAATAAGTCCAAGGAGGGGAGAGAGCGGGTGAGACGGTCGCCGTTTGTGGATTACATCGACCTTGCCGGGGATGGACTTTTACGATTATAACGAGAATACAAATGACATGACATGATGATTGCGTACATGCAAAAAATGCGTGATGAGACTGATCATCTGCCGACTCTCAAGGAGGGTGCTTGCTTAGATGCGGGCAAGTTGTCTAGATTATAGGACCAACGGGATGGACATAAATGGCTGACTGTCAAAGAAGCGGAAGCTTATGGGGATCGATTGCTTGACAATAGGTGGATGGATTTGTGCTCGGAAGCACGCTCCATGTGTACTCCGTCTCAAGTTGACCCCACACCACAAAATTTGAGCTTCAACCACTTTCATTCGGATGTAAATATCAGCCACTTTCGATAAGGCAGAGAGACCCTGCGTTCATGCAGTGTCCAGTGTCCGCCACAAGCTAATCATACTCGTCTACGATCGTACCGAGCTTCTGTCGCTCAGCTTCGTCCAATACGAGTTTGGCGATAGCGACATCTTGAATGCCCAGTCCGACCTGTGTGGGTGTGTGTGTGTTTGCGCGTACGTACAAAGCAGGCGGGTGTGAGTATCATATTTCGCTTGCGATGAGGGATGGCTCACTCACGGATTTGAACACGATCACGCCGTCCTTGCCTCCGGCATTGCTCTCCACTTGAGCTTTCACAGCTTCTCCTTGTTCTCCCAGCACTTCGCCCAGCTCGACCAAATCATCTCCTTCAAGACCAGCATCAATGAGCTCTCCAGCTTCAATGCCGCAGGCCTCCCTAGAGTCGACGACTACTCCACTTCTCTTGATCAGCGGCGTATCCACCTCGTGCATCGTAGGCTTGTACGACCCAATCAGGACCACTCTTGCTCCTGATTTTGGCACTGACGGGGATGAAGTGAAGAGGGGCACCGTAGATGAAGTAGCGGCAACGATCACATCTGCTTTCGCTACCAAGTCCGACAATCCTCCAGACTCGGCGTTGCCGTGAACAGCCTCAGAGACGTCGATATGCGGGAACTCGCTGGAAAGGGATGACACGGCAGATTGCGATCGAGAGTTGCTTGATCGCACGACGAACGTCACTTTGGAAAAGGAAGGATGGAGACGCAGGAAGAGCGTGGCGTGGGCGGAACATTGAGCGCCTGAACCAAACAGGATGAGGTTCTTCGGGGGCGCAGGTGTGGGGAAGTGGGAGAGGAAGAGCGCGGAGCCTGGGGCAGAGCCAACGGTCAGCATATAAGAGAGTTGGAACAGCTTCGAGTAGTCAGTCACCAATGAGTATGTTGGTAGCAGGGAGCACTACATCGGACAAGAACGACTCACCAGCCGCGTTCCTCAGCGCCGTTAGCTTCCTCGCGTTAACGACCGCTTTCAGTCGCCCCGAGGCCTCATCCATGACGAACGTACTTGCCGGCAGTCCCAGTTCACCCTTCGTCGGCAATGACACAATCTTGATAGCGGTAGTAGTCGACCCGTTTTGTGTTTGTGAAGACGCTTCGGCCGAGCCTGAGTCAGAAACATGGGTCGGGGCCCTTGAAGGCATGAAGAGCATCGTCGATCCCTCTGAAGACACTGTGAGCCGATGCGGCGTCTGAATAGGCGACGGCTGAACATTTGAAGGTGCCGAATATAGCTGGAACACTTTGGCTTGGGAAGCTAGCGCCAATGTGGGTGACAGTGTTGAGAGGACTTTGTCAACGTGCGACGCTGTGAGGATCCGGATTGAGGAGGACATGCTGTCGGCTCCGAAGTGAGGTCAGTTATCGATAATCGCTGTGTACCAGACAGAGGCAGGAAGTTGCAACTGTTCATGCGTGTTATGAATCTGTCTTCCGAAAAGATACTGTTATATGGGCAATCAATCTTGGTGCTGATAGCGGACCTATTTAGCGGGCGGTTCGCGCAACTCCGACGACAGCCAAACGCGGTGTAAGCGCCGAACGCGAGTTCACCTTACCATCTCGGACCGCGACTGAGTATTCGATCCAGCGCGATCCGATTCGATTGCGGTGAAAGATGCAGGCTGTCAACATCAAGAATGGAGGGATGAGCTTGGAAGATCGAATCGCTGGCTCAAGATACTATGGCCGATAAAGGAGTGCGAAGTATGTACGCTCGAGAGATAGTGCCATGGCCGTCCTTCGAAGAGGATCCGTAGATTCTGACTGAAACGGGTTATTACGCGCTTCGCTCCGTCAGAGAGAAAAGGAGAGCAACGTCCAAGTATCTGTGACATACCATGTTCACAATCGTGTAGCATCGCGATGAGACAGACACGTCGCGTAGGGATGAGATGTGCTACCTCCTGATCCTAGACACAATCGCGTCCACCTCTGTATCCCTGCAGGCAAAAGTCGCACCTTTGGCGTCATTGCGTCGCGTCTTCGCGTCCTTCACTACGGAACATGTCTACGTGTCTATGCTGCATGCTTGTGCATTTGTGTATTGCATTGCATTGCATGGTGCAGTTCCATTGCAGTCCACTACGGTGACGTGTCTGTATATATAGCAAGCTCGCTGATCTCGCAGTGGCTGCTCTTCCCTTCTTCTTACTTCTTCATCCCATACACTGCATGATCGAACAATCAACCGTCATATGCTGCCACCATTGCCTGATATGTCATAGTTCTTTTTCGTTCTCATACCGCGATGCCAACTCCTGTGTCCGATCGTCGATGTTCACCATGAGTTCCCATGAAGGTTCTCGGGTCACTTGAAGCTGGCTTTACGGACCTACGTACGGAAAGACACGAGCTCAAATGGAACGACATCGACGTGGTTCGCACACACAGATTTGATAATTACGGACATCTAGTGCAATTACGTGCCAAGCATGTCGGCTCGATCAGACCACAAGACCGTTGCTTTGATCGTTGGAGTGAACAGCGTCGACATATGCCCACGACCGGAGTCGAAGCCTGTCTGATCGGGACGCATCTGCCGATCCGACCAGACCAGACTGATTGATGCCAACCAATCTTTTGCGCCGCTTGACAACTCGACCATCGGGACCATATCGCGTGCCGCTACTCCCGCTCTGTACCACCTGGAAGACTTACGCACGCCAACAAGTGTGCAAGCGATCGTCGGTCTAGGGCTGTCCGAGAGACTCCGCTAGCATGATTAACCTATTGCCATGCTCCGCTTCGGAAGCTCCGCGAGACCACCGACCACCCCGACCACTCGTCATCCATCTTTCTGCCTTCTCTGCCACAAGTCCAGCTACTCAGTATCTGGCTCCGCAGCCGTGTCAGGTCAGTCCTGGCTTGTCGTCTATCAAGATGTCATCTAGCCATCGACAACTCAGGCTGTCTCTCCTCAAGTCTACCTAACATTCCGTTGCAGTCTGAAATACGCCACATCTTACTCTGCCTCTCCCTCACAAATCAGTTGGCTTCGACCTGTGATCGGATCGTCCAGACTGGATCCATGATCTCCCGATACAGTAATTGTTCGCTCAGCACCCGTGCTCGATCCCCTGAGCGTGACGCGATCAAGGTTCAACTGACGGGACGCGGCGCATAGAGTTCACACGTAACGCGTCAGGGCCTTTAGGGCTGATTCCAAGATTTCTGGGGATTCCTTGCATCATCATTCCTTCATGAGAGAGAGATTATCGCGAAAATCAAGGAAAATTAGCCAGGTCCAGATTACTGGAAATATCAGATACACACACTCATTTGCGACACCGCACCGTTCGCCAACTCGCCGGGATGGAGGGCCTTTCCAAAAGCCGATCCAACAGCAGACACCCAAGTTGGGAAGTGATCGTTTCGTTATCATGATCAGCTCAATACCGCCCTCGGTCCGTTAGGTTACATGGAGCGCTCGGACCAAGGTGGTCGATGACACGGAGAGCTGGATTCGTGGGTGGGTCTGTGCGTGCGATGTTTTCACATGTCAGCACCTAGTCAGCACTTGTGTGTCATGAATCGTCATGTTTGTGTATCGTGTGTGGCCTGTTATTGTGTTGTTTCTGTGTGCAAGCAAGCGTTTCATCTGTGATCGTCGCTATTCGTCTGCACCGAGGTATCGTGTAGCTTCTCTCTGCCAAGCGAGACGTCAACGCCTCGTCCGCTGTCACAGCTGCAGGAAAGATTTGACTGCGCGGGAGCTAGATCGTGAACAAAAAGATGTGGCGATACGGTTATGGCATTGCGTCCGGGTCGCTGGTGGAGAAGAACGAGAACGTCCGACTACCGGGACTCATGTTGTAAGGGATCGCTTAGGAATATCACTGAAAACGAGAAGGAAAAGGGAGCAGGACGGATTCCACGCTCGGAACAAACGGAGGAACGAACACCTGGACACCTTTCATGAGCTGATCTAGCTTCTTCTGCTTCTGCTTCACTACCCATCCTTCCTTTGCATATCAGATATGGCAGATGACCACCGCCGACCTGCTCCACCTGTGTCTCTGATATCCTTTTGGCACGCATTCACGTAACATCATCGATCCCTCTCTCTCTTCCTCTTCTTTCTGCCAACTCGGCTTCTTGGCCAAACCCTTATACCTTATACTGCCCCACCTGTAAATAAGGGCGTTTTCAACCTATTATATACTCCTAATCTTACGGCTATTACCTTATAACTCTTACTAGAGCAAATAAAAAGTCGACGAAACCCTGTATCTATTCAACCTTGCTCCCTTCGTTTTGTCACACCGCATCAACGCTGAGCGATCTGACCTGTCGATTCCATCCTATCCCTCACCCCTCACTTCTCATTTGCTGCAGCTCTATCCCCGCTCTTGAACCTTGCGATTGATTCCCCCGATACATCTTGCACCTTGGTCAAGATAAGGTATTGCATCCTGATTGTACGGAAAGAACGGGAAAAATCAGTCCAGGTTCTAGCCCTCTATCGATCGTATCGGATCGACCCTCTTGAGTTTCAGAAGAGCGGTGTCGTCCATCCGGCAACCAAAGGTGAGCTCTTCCAACAGCTTGACAACTCATCCCTGCCCGGAAACCCTTGATTTCCAATCTTCACCACAAGCCCCCGTTCCAGCCTTACCATACCTTAAAGCCTCAAATCCCTTATATCCTCTCTCCACTTGCTGCTGCTGCATGACAAGGCAGACCCCACCCCTACCCATACGGTCGCCGGAGGTTGCAGAACGTCTAGTGAATTGCTTCCCGTACCTATGCCACACCGGCCAAAAATTGCCCTCGTCACAGCAGGTAGCAGGCAGCAAGCAGATCAGCTCGATTGATACCTAGTAGTACCAAGCGACCTGGCTAACGTCCAAAGATCACCTGTAATTGAACTGTACTTGTACCGTCGGGTAGCGCAGCACAGCGTATCGGCAGAGGTCAAGCCAAAGACATCACATATCACATCATACATGCACATTCCAGAGTTCCGACGTCGATCTCACCTCTAAAAGCCTCCCAACTCAAATCCAACCCCTGTCGCTTTCGAATACCTGCTCCTGCTCCGACCGGCTTCCTCATCTTGTAGCTCCTCCGCCTTTGCCAAGGCGGAATAACAGAGATCACCCACCAAAACCCGACATCCGACTTGCGTTGCATCCAGAAGACGGACCAGTGAGTTAACAGGGTGCATTTGGCTTGGAAGCGGCGCAGTACGGTTAGTCTGGGAACACAAGCACAAGCACAAGGTGGGTTGTAATCAATTACTGCATAACTTTACCGCTCCGTCGCTACTCTGTCCAAAGCACGAAACCGGGCTCCAGGCCTTTTGTCCTACCGTAGGGAACCCTTTTCTCGCTCGTCCGCTAGCGCCATATCGATTCCATGTTCAGTTCCATCATCATCAGACAATAGCAGGGATACCATAGCCATTCTCTTCCTCATTGCATATCCACTATCATCACAAATAACATCATCTGATTGTTCCCCGAGACTTGGTATATTCCCCCTTGATCCACTACCCAATCTTGCATCGTCAAACCTTGGTCGCCCGCTTCCAAACCGATTCTATGGTCTCGAGGTTATAGCCCAGGACAGTCCGGACTAACGGCATAGCTACTACTCTTCACAGCTTCCTTCGATCTCTTAGATATCTGTCGACCTCTCCCCCGTCTCCACCCATCGATTAGATAGCCTTTCTGTTCAAACCACTCAAGGAAGAAGAAGCTCACCCTCCTACTGTCCGACCGATCAAGTCAGCTCATCGACATTTGGGCCTGTGGCCTTTTCTTTCCCTACCAGTCAAGCGTCCTCTAGTGGAGACAGCATTCGCCGACTATACTATTGATCAAACTTCTTATCGTCGATCATTCGCCATTTCAGAACGTAGAACTTACTTGATCAGCAGACCCAAAAGCTTGGCAACGGAGTTGAATCAAGGATTGGATCATCGCAAGTCTTGTCGAAAGGGCGCTTAACAACGTCGTGAGTGCATGCTTCTACGAGTTATGTATCCACCTTCTTTCCTTGATACTATCGTCCACACCTGCGCAATTCTGAATCACTTTCCGCTTCTCTTTCGTTCCTCCTTGATTTCAATTGAAACTGCCGTTCAACTCGCCCCTCTGCCAGAGGGTGCGTCATGTCTTGTCTCTCCTTTACACATTTACATCTCTCACCCTCTTTCCCCTCATCATAGTGTATCGCACACTCCCTAGAGGCGAAGAGCGCACTGGCATCATCATCATTTCCCCCATCTGCTTCTGGTGCTTTCACATGCCTCCTCCTGTTTGATCGTTTTCCCGTCAGATGCTACGAAGTCAAGCGTACACTTTAGAGTTGTTCCCAGTCCACTCTTTCTCGTCACTTCACCACTTGATCACCTATATTTCAATCAGTCAACATCGTTCGCGGGCTAACTCGGAAGTAACTTGTCATCGAACCGATCATGATACCAGTAGTTCCACCCTACTATCTAGACCTCTTATATCCTTATCCTCACCTCAGCCATCCTCCCTTCACGGATGTCATGACTGGCGGGCCGGTCATATACGAAAGCAGCATACTTCCGCCAACAATGCATTCTTCGAACTCTCATGGAGGCCAGGAATTGATGACGGACTGGACGCCGACGCTGGGCAACTTTGGGAGCAGTCTGAGAAGAGAGAAGGAGAGGTGAGCCCTACAATCTGGTCCTCGATCAATGTCATCCACCAGAAAGTCAGCTGAGACTTACCATTCGTGTCAATAGCAGCGTAATGAGCGAAGGCCGAGCTATAAATTCCCCAGCATACTCTCACCTGTCTCCAGCAGCGGCAGACTCTCCTAGTCACTCATCACCATACTCCCAAGGCCAGACCATCGTTCTCAATGGACCCACCCCGACCTACCACGTCCCTTATCCTACCATGTCTGGATCACACCTTCAGCCTATGACAGTACAACCCTCACCGAGACTGTCACCTTTGGGACAAGGATCGACATACTATCCAGCCTCCAACGGTGACTACGAGGTCTTTCAGACCCCCTCAATATCACACACAGCCAGTGACCAAATCTCACCCAATCCTTATGCCGATCACTCCACCATGCCCCCTCAACCTACCGCCGGATATGAAGGCGCACCGCCTCTGCTCACCACTACAACGCTATCAAGAACATACGATTCAACGATACCTTCATACTATCAGACGACCAGCGACGGACGAGGCGCCTGGACCCAGGCTACCCCGGATAAGCAAACGCCAGGACCCAAGAGGAAGAGGGAGAGACAGATAACGAAGGAGACTACACCGACCGGTAAAGCTATGAAAACCCCCAAACGATCCAAACAGCAACAACAACAACAACAACAACAACAACAACAGCAACAAACAGATGGATCAACCGGCGGGAGCGGAAGTGGAAGTGGCAGCAGCGGCAAGAGAGCTGCCAAACGGGTCCGAGTGGACAGTGCCCCTGTGCATCTGCCTACGCCTCCGTCGACTGGCCGAGAATCATCGACCTTGAACCTTCCTCCCGTGTCTCAATCTCAGCCACCCATCTCAGCCGAGGACATCATGCCGCCCATCGATGAAATGCCCGAACTTGCCAACGAGCCCGTACGCCGCGGACTGGTAATCACCAGACATCAAGAGGAAGGGCGTAAGCTCGGTCTTCTTGGGGTCAGTCATGGGGAGCCCGAGGTCTGCAAATCACCGGAAGAGGTACACATGTCACCCAGAACGACCTTGATCCCCGCACTGACAACCGACGAATCCGGCTTGGCGTCTTTGGCTACTAACGAGGTGCTGGAGAGCGAAGTGGCATGGTTTGAGAGCCGATCGAAGCGGGCGCAGTCACCACCTTCATCACCTGATCTGGTCACTCTGCGCACGCCTCCCGCCAGTCACGCAACTTTGGAGCCTGAAGAAAACGACGACAGTCCGCGAACGCAAGCACGAAAGGTCAGACAGCGACTTCAAGCCTTTTCAGACAACACGATCAAGGACGAACAACCGCTCATTTCCACTCGAATCGACATGTTCGGTCGAGTAGCCGTGCGAAAGGATACGGCTATTCGATTCCTCGGGCTGGACCGATCGGCAAGGCTCATAGAGGAAATGCGAGGAGAGGATGAGGATGATTGGACTGAACGACCTGTAGCCAGTGGCTCAAAGGTGGTTGCGAAACCCCTTTGGCCCGATGAGGAGGCGCCATGGGCCTTGGCAGGAGGGAGCAAGAAGGAGAAGCTGAAGAGAGAGGAATCGGAGAAGGCAATCCTGCTCAAGCGGTATCTGGAGACGACTAGCGATGAGGGCTCATCGGACGAGGAGGGAATCATGGCCATGTACACGACGACATACGGCAAAGGCAAAGGCAAGAGCGTATCTCGCCTCATGTCCTCATCAACGTCGAGCTCTACTGGATCTTCCGATAGAGGTAGTAGTCGCCGCCGCAATCGAGGTGTATCTCCCGATGGTATCGATGCCAACGCCCGGTCCGCCCTCCTGATCAGCCTACGAAACAGGGCTGTCCCCGTGCTGCCCGCTGGCGTGGTCGCCTGTGTATGCGGTGGTGCGTCGACTAGCGGTATGGGCTCGATGATCTCCTGTGCCGCCTGCAAGACCTGGCACCATATCATGTGTTGCGAGATCGAGGACGAGTCGAAGATCGGGCCCAATTGGTGGTGTTCTGCATGTGAAGGCAATTCAAGATCGATACACACCCCTTCCCATACTACCCCTCGAGGACGTTACTCCCAGCTTGCCGATCCGAGGTCTTCCGCCGTCAAGAGCGATATCGGACACATCGCGCTTGCACCCTCTCCCATGTTCGTCACTTCTGCTACTCTCAGCGCGGGAGGATTGCATCACGCTCGAACGCCAATGACCAGGGTAGTCAGCTCACCGAAGCGACCCGAACGAGCGAGAATGCTATCATACGGCAGTGCCGACATGTGGGCTTTCACCGAAGACGGAGCTCCACCCTCGACCCCTGCACCTATTGTAGGAGACCGATATTCGACCCCTCGGATCGATGATGCTCCCTTTGATGTCACATCCACTCCTTCTCGACACCTCGACTTCAACTTTGGCCAACCATCATTGTTCTCTCTCACGCCTTTGGGCGGACGATCGAGGGTGCCAAGTAGCATGTTGATAGATGGTACACCGATCCGAGGCATGGCGCGAAACTTCTCAGGACCTGGTGGGCCACTCGAGCCGATGTCCGTACCGACCCGAGCAGACTTCTTCAAAGAACTGAACAAGTCTGCGCCTCATACTGTCGGAGGAACCCGCGACGAGAACATGCCGCCCGTTTCGCCTCGTTGGCCTCATGGTCTACTGGGAGCCCATAATCTCAGTCCGTCGCCCTTTGGACATAAGCGAAGTGTGAGCGGGAACAAACTCAGCTCGATGAGGAGTAGCTCCAGGTCCGGTCCTGCGGGCTTGATGGGTATTGGTCTGACCGAGGAGAAGGACGAGGAGTAGAGTTGAGCTTTGACGCGGGTTGTGTGTGGGGCGTGGGCTTGGGTGGAACAGAAGTTGGCAGTTCTATTGCGCTTTGGGTGCTTTCAAGTCAGAATGTTTACTTCATCGCATTCTACATCGCCCAGATGCCTCTTTGCATACAACAGCCTTTTTTTTAATTTGGGTTTCAGCGTTCTCTCGCCTCATATCAAATATATATCATTAGCATTGAGAAGACGAAAATAAAACAGTACATCGTAACGAAGAGACCCTGAGTTCGCAGTACTCGCATGTGTATGTAGCTTAGCGTATGACATTTACATGAGAAACCAAAACCAATCGCAATGATCTCGATACATCTGATCAT
The DNA here is from genome assembly GCA_036428585.1 of Kwoniella sp. CBS 9459. NCBI lineage: Eukaryota > Fungi > Basidiomycota > Tremellomycetes > Tremellales > Cryptococcaceae > Kwoniella > Kwoniella sp. CBS 9459. The sequence goes on along the minus strand of CP144065.1, from coordinate 3,795,100 downwards.
ATGCATGTATGCATAGCTCTGTGAGAAGAGGAGGCAAAGTGGAAGAAGAAGCAAGCATCTTTGCGTCCACTTCTTTGTGAAAACCGAAAACAGATCATAGACCACCTCCCCTCCACTTTGATGATCCACCGCTTTGGTGACGCTGACGTCTGCGAGCGCGTTCTTCGAACATTGGACATCGTGAGACTGTGTATGATTCATCTTCTCTCTTTGCGCATATTTGCTCAGATTTGCTCAGATTTGATATAGCAGCGCTGATCCCAATCCCTTCGTCACCTTGAGCGCTGAAAACCACCTTCCACGTCCACGCCCGAATACGATACATTCTCGCGCGTTTACATCGCCAGTCTTCAAACCGAACGACCTCTATATTTACCTCTAGCTTTCCCGTCCATCCGAGTGCCATGTCAAGCTTCAGTATCCACAAAGCGGCGCTAGAAGGCCAGCCGGGTCTGATCAGGACGATATTGAACGATGATCCAAAGCTCGTCAATGCTAAAGATGAGGTGAGTCGACTTAAGTCGAGTGGCAGACCACTGCTCTTCTTCGCTTGTTTGTACCTGTAAATCAGGCAACATGTATCTACCTACCCTTGGAAGAAAGCGATCGCTGACGTGCGATTATCTTTCCCTTATCTGTCATCACTCGTATGGCAACAACAGGACGGTCGCACACCGCTCCACTGGGCAGCGACGACCTCGAACCTATCCATCGTACAGCTTTTACTCTCATATCACCCGAACCTCGAAGCTAAGGATAGCATGGGATGGACGGCGTTGATCATTGCTGGTGAGTGATGGATGACTGGTCTTCCTTTGACGACAAGAGCGCGGACTTCCTGGTTGTTGAGGAGGGCACAGTCTGCTGCAGAGAACCTAAGACATTCTCGAAAAACTAGAATGTCGATGATGGTGCTCCTGCGCGCAGCGGCGTATTGGCAAAAGATCCTACACACCCCAGATGTCATATCAGGATGCTGAAGCCGATCAACCTACGTCGTTGTTACTATGTCCCGTCCGCAGCTGCCTCAGGTCAGATCGAAGCTATCAGAGAACTGCTGGACGCTGGGGCGGACGTGAATGCCGCGAATGAGAAGGGTCAGACAGCTTTGTGAGTAGCACTATGATCCGCTGACCATCATGTACCAAACTTGATTTCCACTGTCAATTCTGACTCCCCGCCACTGCTTTCTCGGCTATTTTGTATTGATGCACAGGCGAAGGGTTGTCTGAAGCTAATCTCGGTGCGACAATGCGTTCGTTACTTCGTGCAGACACTATGCAGCTTCCAAGGGAAATGTGCCGGTATGTTCCATCCGTCAACCTAATATGTCAATCGCCGAGTGTCGATAAGCACCCTGCCAGCTCATAACGAAGCAGCCGAGCAGCCAGAGCTAATTGTTTGATATTTCCGATTTGGGTGAGATAGGTCGGCCGGCTGCTCGTGAATAGAGGCGCAGACGTGAGTGAACGATCCATCTGACTGTCTTCAACAAGCGTTATCCGTTGAGCCATTCTTCTCGATGGACGTACACCCATCGTGATAAGCCCAAAGCTTTGTGGACCATCCCGCTGACCGTGGTACCATGGACACGCAGATCAACGCCAAAGATCGAGCATCGCAACATCCGCTCCATCGAGCAGCAACTACAGGCAATCACGCTTTCCTGACGCTTCTTCTGAACCCGCCCGAAGGAAGACCAAAGACCAGGCTGAACGGATCAGATAGAGCAGGTCAGTCGATATGCGCACTACTCACAGCGTGCTTGGCCCTGTCTATCGCTTTTCGCTTTGGCATCTAGCAATCTGCTGACGCTGTTCCATCCTTCGATCAATCTCGTTCTATTGGTTGGCTAGGCAATACCCCTCTGCATCTTGCGTTTGAGAGTGGACACGGCGATGCCGCGGTCACGCTGATAGAGGCTGGAGCAGACCGAGAGCGAGTGAGTACTATCTGCCCCCCGCATTTGCCATCAGGTCTGCTTGAAGCCCTTCCCTGGATCGAGTTTGTGTTCGCTGATACTATCCGAATCATGTGCATTTCCTCTCTCTAGTCGAATTCTGAGGGTCAGGTACCGGAGGAGATTGAAGGGGTCGGCGGCCAAGAGCAGAAGAATGTCAGAGCATACGTGGTGTCCAAGGTCGGACCCAGGCGGGATTGAAACGGTCATTAGTCATGGCTGGAGAAACGTAGACTATGGGAGCGGATCAAGAGAAGAAGCCCGATGACAGACCATGCATGCACGTATGTGTCGCTTTCGACTGGCTGGATTGGTAAGGTCGTCTCCTATCAAGCCTGAGTCTATCTGAGACATACAGGTCAGGCCAAGGAGGGAATAATCTGGCGGTCAGCGCCGCTTCGGTGCTGTTGATGCAATACAGGCACGATCAAATAAGGGACATGAAACGACGAGACAAGGTGAAACGCCTGAAACATACAACATGAAGCGAGAAGCGCGAAGCATGTCCGACAAGGACATCGCCAATCATTCATCACTCATCAATCATCAACCACTCAGCTTGGGCCCCATCACAAGCATGTCTGTCACTCACACACAAGCTCGTATATTGTGTCAATCATGGCGCATCGGCGCATCAATACCCGTGTCAGCCCCTACTCAAGCACGATATGCCCGACTCTCACACGTACCTTTCAGTGCGAACGGTCCTCCTTCGATTGGGTGTCGACGCGTCTCACACTGTCCGAGCTTTTCCATCTTGCAGTACCACCTCAGTATCTCAGTGTATGGAAGGCAGCCTGGCCCTTGGCAACAGCCCAGATCCCATGTTCCTGTCCGACTGCAAGCGATCTGAGAACATCTCCTAACGCCCCGACCCAGTCGCTCGCCCGTAGTAGCTGATATCGGGTCCGAGCCAGAGGAGAACTTCGTTCATCGGTTTGACGCGGACGAGTGAGCTCGAGCACGTTAGACAGAGCGAAGCTGACCTCAATTAATGTCAACGGTATTGAAAATCCCTCTTGCTTTCTTTCTTTCTGTGAAGCATCCAAGACAACCATATTCATCATTATAATCACATCGTCTGATCCAGAGTACCCTTTTCATACCTATATTACATCCTATAATATCGTCCACATGTTGTCGTACCGCATGGAAGGGCCCCTTCTCCTCTCAACATGGTAGCCTTGAGCACCCACCCGATGCGTGCTCTATCGCCCATCACCGAGCTCACCACCCCGACCTCTCTGCGGACTCTCCAACTACCCTTGGATGACACCGATTACCTTTCCGAGCGGATACCCAGGGATAGCCTGGACACAGCAAGATCGCTGAACGATAAGGCTGGAGACGACGATGACGATGTCAGTGTGTACTCTCAACAATCGGCAGACACCGTGCGTGAGCACCGTCCGGTGACTTCGACTCCGACTGAGCAGCGACAGCGACAACGAACCGTCTCACTTCCTGGGCCCAATGTACCCCCTAGATCACCGCGCAGAGGTCTCCCGACATCGCCCAAGTCCTCTAAATGGAACAGCTCAACATCATCCCTCGTCCGATCTGTGACACCCACACTGACTAGCGCCCCTGATGGACCTACCGAAGATCCGAAGATCCCTTTCCCTTTATCCTCTACTCCTGCTCTGCAACCAGGACCAGGCGGTCTCCCTCCTCCTCTCAGATCAACCACCAGCACCGCAAGCAGACCTGCCATACTTATCAAGCGAGTCCCTCCGCCTACCAGTCCTCGACGAGAATTGTACCTCGACCAAGAAGCTAGAAAGCGCCTCACAGAAGCTTTTGAACCTGCAGAGTCGTCGGACGACAGGTCGATCTCGGAGATGGAAGGTAACATGGCTGGCGTGGGAGCTGGGAAATCGCTCTCGCAGCCTGCCAGCAGAGGGCCGAGCCGAAAAAGTAGCTTCAACGAAAGTACCCCGGACCCAAGCAAAGCAGGTCACTCGCCAGCGAAGCTGGACATTAGCGTAAGTTCGGACGTCTCCCAATCCCTGCAAGCTAGATCAAAGGCTGATTCTCCGAGTATATCTGACCTATTGTTCCAGCACGAAGCCCAAGCTCAAACGCAATCCCCCAGGAAGACGATATCGACATACTTCAATATTCCCTTTATTGACCTTCCACCTCAGGAGAAAAACAGTCCACTGCCTGCGCCTCGATCTCGTCCGAATAGTCTGAAGAAGCGGCCTAAGAGCTATCACGGCAGTCGACCTGGAAGCCAGAAGTCACGACCTAATAGCTTTCACGGGAGCGGGTCCAAAGGCGGTATCTCGCCTGGGCCGGCTTCGCCTGTCTTGGGATTAGATGTGGGCTCAGAACAGGTGGAGAAACCGGCATTCTCGGACGAGGTGAGTACAGTATCACCGTCAATTGCATACCCATTTGGCTGACTCCCCTATCGCAGCCTGCTCAAACCGCGCCCCCCTCTCCCCGAAGCACGCTCCGACCAGCAGTCGTCAAGCGCCAGTCCGAGTCTTCTCTTCCGAAACGATCAGACACCGCTCGGTCCGCCTCACCGTCCCGCAGATCATCTCGCAGACGACGGGTCTCGAGCATCTTCTCCGCCATCTTCGGATCCACCCCAGACCCAGAACATGGATCGCGGAAGCTGTCCAAAAAGTCCAAAACAGCCACTACGGCTTCTACCTCTGACACGTCACGAGGTTCGAGTCCTCCTTCTCCCACCTCGCCAACCGCTAAAAGACTGACTGAAACACCCATAACGGATGAAGGATCAGGTCCTGTGCAGACGGCGATTCGTACATCTGGTACATTCGGGATCCGCGATGATGGCTCTGACGTGTCCAAGCTACCTCAAAGCCCTCTCTCGCCGAGAGCAGGCTACGACAGGACCGAGTCTGGGGACGGCTCGGTCATAACTCATTCAGATGGCGTCAAGAGGGTTCTCTATGTTGAGAACCATGTCGATACTTTTGGTGAAGAGAACCAGACGTCGTCGGGGGATAAAGAGGCATTCTTCACACCCATGACACCGACCACCACCTCGCCAGTCGAAGAAGTTCTTTCGTTGACCAACGTTCCCGACGGGTCCGCCGGGATCGCGATCACGCAAACGGGTGAACGACCGGAGCTACCACACCAGCAGTCGTTCCCTCCCCTCGTGCCCTCAGTAGGCATCTCTTACTCTTCGACCCATTCATTGCATCGCGATCATTATGGACTAGGCGTTCTGTTTCCGCATCAAAGCCATGCGCCAGGCCATCTCACCGATCGTCTGCTTTCTCCTTCAAGCATCTCCCCAGGGTCTCACCTTTCCCCCAGTGTACCGATTTCGCCCGACGGCCTGCGTTCGCCCTTCATACCAGACTCTTCCGTGTCATTTTCACGTACGGCTTCGCCTACCTCACTCAAAAGCCCTGACAGCGGAGTAGTGGTTGACACTCTTGGTTTCGGTCAGCGGACCAGGCCGAATAGCACGAGCATGGTGGAAGAATCGACCCAGACCTCTCGTCAGACATCGCCTTCCAATACGCCTCGTTTTCGGCCTCTCCCCCATCCGCCTTCCAGGGCGACATCACCACTCCGAACCCCTGAGCCAACCTTCATACCGCCCCCGCCTCCCGAGACATCGCCTGCTGCGGATCTCCCTTTGCTCATTGCCAGTCATCTGCTCTCGACTCATGCCGCTGCACTTATGAGACACTCATCGTCTATGACTGAAGCGAGCGAGACGATGCGAAAGATGGCCAAGGAGAGCTTAGATTGGGGCGGCATTCTTATGCGGATGGCTGATAAGAAGCCTAGATCCGGTACATCATTGGACGGTCTACCCACCGGTCAAGAGCATCCAGAAGCTAGCGCTTATGAGGGTGTACCTGTGCCCCAGAGCCGCTTCACCTCAGCATCCGCATCGAGACCGACTCTTCGGCCAGAGACCTTTGCAAGCTATCAGCATCTTCCAGCTCCTGACCAAGGAGGCACCTACGATCCTGTTCGAGAAGCGTACGATCATCTCACTTCTCTGCCTCCCCGACTGACTGTTACTCGAAGTGCGATAAGAGGCGAATCTCGTCGTAGAAAAGCAGACTCTTTACCCGCTGACCTCTTGGAAGAGGCGCAGAGACTGGGAAATGAGGGATGGAGGAGCCTGCATGCTGCTGAAGCTGCTTGGGCAGGCGCGATGGGCCGTCTTTCGGAGATGCTAGAGCAGGAGCAATTTGTCGAGACTTGTCAAGAAGCGGAGAAGAACGAGAATGGCAGCTCGGAAAGTGGATACCCCCGTATGGGCGTTGCATCGACTCTGCCACCTTCGTCGCTGTCACAGTCACAATCTGCAGATTCGCACGACAGCATTATAGTCCAACCTCGCAGCAATGCCCCAACACCGATGACTACCCTCTCGTATCCCCTCGGATCGCCAAATACGATACCCACGTCCCAATTATCGCTCCGCATGAGCCCCGTGGTAGGGCACGGCCGGTCGTTCTTACCTGCTGAAGGTGATATGATGTCGCCTGCTTCTACGTCAGCTGCGGTGACTGCAGAGGGTCATATTGTGTTTCAACACCCTGCCAGCAACGTACTGCATAATGAGCCGATGGCATCGAACGGGCATACTCAGGGGTCCAGCGAAGATACCATCCGAGCTCGTCCAGCAGCAATCGCTCCATCGTCTTCGCGGACAGAGCATCATCATCATAATCCGCCCGCTTCGACATCCCCTCCATCCACACGAGTGCCTTATCGACGAACGCTCGTCCGTCTTGATCATCCTTTCACGCAGCTCCTCGCAGCGCAATTCGACCACGAAGTATTGGGCGGCGCGAAAATTCCGATGCCCGACGATGTTCGTGGTGGTGATCATCGCCAAGCGGGATATACGAACGCTGCTCTGGGGCTCGATGCTCCAAACGCTGGAAGCTCGGCATCTCACTCGCACTCATACCCGCACCCACAAGATCGGCAGCGTGACAGGGAGACGCCCAGCTCAAGCACGATCACCTCTTCGTCCCACATTCACGACCCGACAGGTACAGCGTCTGATCCAACTTCGACTCCGACTCCGATAGGTACGATGAAGGGCACTACCAAGAAACTGGCCAAGAAGAAGAAACTTCCACTCAGGGGATCCCTAGGTACATCAGGCGGCTCGGTGTCTGGATTCGGATCTGAGTTCACAAGTGTCAACGGCAATGGCGACCAAGAGGATGATACAACACTCGGCGGAGAGTTCGCCATCGCCCCAACAAGTTCGGATGGGACGATGAGGAAGAAATATTGGTGGAATAGGAAAAGGGAGTAAAAAACGAACGACCTAATGATGACTGAGATACGAAGCGGAATGTAACTCAAGGGAAGCGATGGAGGATGTTCATTTTCTGTGCTGTGAATAGAGCGTTGATGCTGTGGAACGAACAACGAGAACGGACGCTTGACTGGGCAGTCGCCACAGTAGCCATCGATACACATATAGCACAAAGGTACCGAGCCCACACACACATACCATTATCTTTGCCCACCTCCTGTACCACAGGATCCAGTTGTCCGACTTGAGTAATGACGCATGACTATGCATAATACAAATAATGTCCAGAGTGGTTGAGAGGTTGATGCTACGGCGGACAAGTCGGTCTACAAAAGGATGACTGTGGGAATCAAAGCTTCTGCTCAAGCCCGAGTAAGTTCTCAATCTTGTTCAGACCGACCTACGTACACGATGAAAGTGCAGATAGTCGATGTGTGTCAGCTCATTCTTCTCTCATGCGATGCTAGGGAGGGTACTCTAGATACGACCGGTACGGTGAAATGACCACAATTCAGGTGGGACAACTCACGATTAGATTGTCTCTAGGCACGGAGAATGTGACTCTATACCATCCTGCTTTATGATAGTGGTACGCCGATCCGGGTGCCTATAGGGCCGACCACGCAAAGCCACGGTAGATCGCTCCCAAAGTCAGTTTTTCTGCCTTTTCTTGTCGAAAACGACGATACACTAGCGCCACGTCCCGCTCGACGGATCCAGCTGTATCGCTGTAACGCTCCGGGACTATGTAACCTCCCGCTGCTCGATGAACTGCTTTCGTTCCTGCTTACTCGCACGCTGAACTCACGATATAGACGCCGCCATCTAGCAGTTTCTGGAACACCTTTTTCTCGGTCATTGCGTCGTCGAAGCCGACCGCCGCGCCGAGGTTGACCCAGATGAAGTTGCCTCTGTGCAGTCACGACAACACATTTGTGTCAGTATCGTCACGACTGCCGATCCATTTCCATGATAAACGCTCGGTGACTGATTGATTCGTAGCGGACTCACGCATTAGAGTCGGCGACATGCACACGCCGAGCCTCGAACCATCCTCTGGCGAAAGCGTGTGCTTCGGCCAAGCGAGCTTTGTTGGTATCGATGAACTTCCTGAGCCTCGGCGGATCAAGTAAGAGAGTCGACCAAATCACATCCGCAGGGGAAGATACTGTTGAATCAATCAGAGCAACATTGTCAGCACACCTGATGGATTGATGGAGCCGAAGCTGAAGCCGGAGCCTGCGCTCACTCTTCATCAGCATCGAGGTGTTAGCCATTGCTCGTAGTAAGAGCGGGTTGTTCTGGCTGATCAACGATCCGACCCGGAGTCCATTGGCACAAAAACTGGGGAAGACAAACTCAGCGCGGTCTGCGACTTTCATCATCAGACGACTGTCTCACTCCTTGCTCATGCCATAGACCACTAAGCAAATGAGTGCGACAGGAGTCAGCGCGGGTCAACGATTGGAGTTTATTTCGTCGGGCTCAACGGATTGACCATATGTGCCAGGACTTACCGTGCAGCCTTGCCTTATCGAAAGCCATTCCTAGTTCTTTCTCCACATCCAGGCTGAGCATACTGGTGAACGGCTCAGATTGCGGGAAGTCTGCAATATTGGGAAGATTGGTCGGTCCGTGATACCATTTACCGTTAGCGGAATCCCGTTTATATGACTGGATGAAGCGACGAATCGCGCCGGTACATCTTGCATATCGAATACGAGCAGGACGCGCGAAGCTTCAACGACTCGACTCACGCTTGTTCTCGTACACGCTCAGAGCGTATATCTCGTCAGATACGAGATGCAGGTCCCTCTCTTCGCAGAACTTGGCGTAAGCCAGAAGAGTCGACCTGGGGTAGGTCCTACCGAGTGGGTTCTGGGGATTACAGACGATCTACAAGACCTCTTTCAATATCAGCATGATAGAGATTGTGGCCAATACCGAACACCACAGATCCGTCGGATCACTCACAATCGCTCGTACGGTTATACCCTCCTTGGTAATCTCTTCCAACTTGTCCTCGAAACACTTCAGACTCTCAGGTCCGAAAGCTTCTTCGCCCACCGGCACGTGGACGGGGACCAGCCTGACCCTTCCTCTTCCAATCAGGTCACGGTCGAAGCCTGTGTAGCTGTTTCCGAGGTCTAATTAGCGTTGTCGCTTTGCATAGCATACTGCAAAAATCGTTGACATGGGTGGAAGGCTTTGCTTTGAGGTATGAACTTACTAGGGTGCGGCAAGCAAGATGGCCTCGCCTTCATCCATGAGCGTGTAGAACAGCTGATCCAGCACTGCGGACGGGAGTGAAGACAATGTGAGCTATGACATCTTTGTGTTGAAGGGATACATGGAGGGGCAAATCCCGAGACCTCACCCGCTGAACAGCCGACGCCCGTGATGATATGCTCCGGCTTGACGGTTTCAGCCGGGGCGAAGTAGTCGTTGTACAAGCCAGCGAGAGCTCGGTTGATCCGCCTACTGCCCCAAAGTGAGTCGCCGTACGATAGGTCGAGGGGGGTCATGTTCTTCAGAGCGGTGGTGAACAGCTGAGTAAGGATCCAAGTATGACATATTAGTGAAATCCCCTTTACATGACTCGATAGGTTGTCATGCATCACGCTCTGTTGTTGATGCTCGTATGAGCCCCTCCCTTCGACTCACCTCCATGCATTCTTCCTGCATCAAGAAGTTCTCGGCGACTCCCAACGACACGATCCCCCTCGGGTTGGACTTGCAATCGTATTCTGGAATGTAAGATTCCCAACATCAGCCCCGAAGCTCGTCTTTCGACCGATGCAGGCGTGATTAGGCTAGCCTATGATCATACAGACGATGTCGAGGCCATACTCACGATCCTGAAAGAGACAGCTGAACCGATCAATCAAGGGCCCAGCGTCGGGTCCACCGGTAGCTCTATCGCTCAATTTCGGTCCAAGGTAGATCCGTCTCTGTTCTTCTCTCGTCCCAACAGTCGAAGAAGGCTGAGGAGGAGGCAATCGCGGGAACCTACCTGCTCCCTTTCCTGTTGCAGATGATGACCGTTGACCGGAAGAAGGCAGAGGAGGTAGAGAGCATATCGAGAGCGTTGAGAAGCAAGATAATAACGTCTCAGACTCTTGCAGTGGTGGTGGATCGATAGATGTCGGTTCTCGATACTCCCGCTCGACAGGCAAGGTATCGTCGTTCGTTGTGGTAGTGACGGTCTGGGTATAGGTAGAAGGTGCTGTGCTGGCACTGGTACTGGTGCTGGACCGGGAGTGCGTGGAGGACGATAGAGGAGAAGGGAGACCGCAAGGTGCTTGCAGTGAGTATCGGGTCGGGTCGAGCGGTGAGATGGTCATCGTGATAATGCCAGAGCGCGTGCGAAGGTAGGGGTAGGGGTAGGGGTAGGGGTAGGGGTCGTTTCTCAGACGTGTCGCAGAGGAGACCCGTTATTGAACAATGAGTGACTGAGAAGATACCAGGATGCGAGGTATGATGGACAATCAAACATATATTATACATGCATGGACGGAAAGCATACGGCGGCACTGGTGAGGTCAGATGGTCCCACAAAAACGGTCGAAATGAATTCGGAATAACACGATTCGACACGGTGGAACTCAACGGATCTGATCTGATCAGGTGATAGCGAGGTGATTTCCAAGACGAAGTGATCTGCACCTGTCAGTTCATGTACTTGCTCGCTTGCGATCACCGCACGATATGCCCCTGTGCTGTCTATCCTTGCTCTCTCTCTCCCTTGCTCCACATAGAGCATATAGCACGATGCGTTGAGATCTACTCGTATCTGACCCATGGTCAGTGAAACGATTCCCTTAGATCTGTCCTTATCGCTGTGCGGAACCAAACACAAATTTGTAGAAATTAGCTTTCTGCATGCGCTGCCTGTAGCTGCAGCTCAGAGCTCAGAGCTTCGGTTACCCGAATGGACCCGAGCGGTGCTCCAGTGTACCACGCAGCTAGTTTATCGGTCATCTCCGCCCAGCAGTGACGTGGCATACATTATGGAAAAGACCCCCGGTGATGTTGGTGACGGATTAGCCGTGCCTTTTCGAATGGGAATGAATGAATGATTGACTGAAAAGAATCCGGTTAGTGCCGATTCGCACTATGGTGATGCCATCGCGACTGTAGAACCCTTGTGAATGGTCTCACCGTCGATCAAAGTTAAGATTACCCCACAGACTTGGACTTTGGCGGGTGCCATCACTTTACTCGTACTGCACTCAGTTGGTTTTGATCTACATCAGTCACATCAACATTCTCTCTCACACACCTTCGTTTAGAAGATAGACAGACCAGCACCACTGCTAGGATAATAGTACAAAACCCGTATCAATATCAATAGAAGGTCAGTCGCGACAAGGATCCAAAACTCGCACGCGACCGCCTTTGGAACACGCTGTTGCTCATTGGTCATTGCTCAAAGGAAGGCGACACGAGGCAGAGCAAGGTTGCCCCGTTCAGCCCCACATCATCATCATCAGCATCAGCATCGCACTTTGACATCATTAGTGTTAGCGCGAGAAGAAGCCTGGCTTTCCTTTCAGATACTTGCATCTCTGCATCTTTGCATCCCTGCCTATCCTCTTCATAATCCTTCGGCAAGCGGACCATATCACAACCTAGTTCACCGTCATCTCGAGCATTCATCTGGCAGCAGCATTATCCTTAGACCATACAGGCCAACATGTCAGGTAAGCTTGCGCGTCAGATAACTCTGGTTCAGGCTTACCACCTTCGTCCTTAGGCACACCGCCAGCCGCCGACCTCCTCGCATTACTCCAAGATCTTCGTCTCTCCCCTCCCCGAGTCATCCAATCACCTCCTACTCAGCCCCGGAGAGCCTCCGTGGCGCTCATCATACGTCTGCGACCTGCCTCCGAGCTCGTCTTCGAAGGCCATGAGCCGGAGGGATATAATGGCGAGGTGGTGAGAGAGGCTGATTGGGGACAAGGATATACTTTGGACGACTTCTTTAAACTGCGTGAGTGCATCTGGGACGTAGCTAGCTGCCTGCCGTCGTGTGTCTCGGTCGGTCGTAGATTCTCCCGCGCGTTGCATTGATGCTGAGCTTTGTGTGTGGATCCGACCTACAGCTTGGGTGAATCATCCCAACACCGTACCGGAAATTCTTTTCATCCGACGAGCGCCGCACAACTCGCCTTCGTCATCTTCGACGACAACAGCACACACCCACGCGCGGTGGTCATCTCACATCGCATTCCCAGGAGGTCGACACGAGCCAGACGACCAAAGCGCCTACTTCACTGCGCTGAGGGAAACGTGGGAGGAGATCGGAGTGGATTTGGCCGAGAAAGAGTTCTTGCATGTTGGACGGCTGGACGAGAGGGAGGTGACCACCAGCTTGGGAAAGAGGCTCTTGATGATTCTAAGTCCATTTGGTGAGTTGAGTAGGGTATGACTCTTGAGCGTTGCTGGGTCTACGTATAGAGATCCCTGGCTGAATGTGTCTGTCTCCCTCTCGTGCCGCCCCAGTCTTCCTTCAAACATCCCCTTTCAGCCCGACACCGGAATTACAAGCGGTACGTTTCAAACATCTACTTCAGTCAAGGCGCAAACGCGGACACTGATTCGCTCTGTCTCTTTTACCTTACAGACCGAAGTATCGACTCTCCACTGGATACCGCTTTCTCTGCTAGCACCGCCGTTCGAGCCAGAACAGTGGTCTCAGATCGAGATTGATATCAGCACAAGGCTCAGCCCGCGGAATCAACTCGTCAGGTGGTGTCTTCGCAATCTCATCGGCAAGATGCAGTACGTCACGTCTCCTCTCCCACATTTGATGCTATATAGACCACCGCATATCCCTGATCTGACCGTATATCGACTTGGTTGTACTGCGTAGATTCGGCTGCGTACTCTTACCTGATGAGCCGGACCATGTCGCGGAGGGATTCGACCCTAATTACGAGTTTGAAGAACCGCTGGAAGGGGGTGGGGGTAGCTGGACTGTCAATGGTCAACGTCAATTACGCTTGTGGGGATTGACGCTGGGGATGACCCTGTGAGCTGAAATCTCAGGTCGGACAACATGAGTGCCAGATCATCACAACTGACGAACCTGTCTTATCTAGGGATCTGATCGCACACTATCCTCGCGCAGCATCAGCCCACTTGGTCCTTCCACCCTCACGAGCGAGCTCCAAACCCCCTTCACCGACTAGATCAGAATTTGACATACCCGACCCGAAAACACCAGTCACCGTGCAATCATCATTCGAGGACCAATGGGAAGCTGCCAAGAAAGCTCTTGATGCCGCTAAGAAGGATGGAACCGCTGGTTCGTCCGCGATAGATCAGAAAAGGCAAGGTGCGAGCGGTGCTGGGATGACTAGCATGGGTGCTTTGGGAATCAAGGTGGACGTGAAGAGCAAAAAGGGGAAGAAGAGAAGAGGTGTTGGGCCGGGGATGACGTGAGTCTGAGCTGTTACTGCGGAAAACCAGTCCAGAGTCTGCGCCGTGTCGAGTGTACTGACTCGAGCTTCCTTGGTCGCAGAGCCGTGTTCCCTCGTTTTACCTATCCCGACGTGAATTTTTGGATCTGGTGAGTGCTCCGGACCATGCATCCAGCCCGAGCAAAGGTGTCAAGGGTCTGATGATTCGCATGTGTCATTACCAGGGTATTCGGACGGAGATATCGCCAAGTGATACAAGGCTGGGAGAACTCGGTGCATGGCCCAGACAGAGCAGCCGACCGACGGTGAGTTTCTTCAAACTTCATTTGTGGCCAGAATGTAGCGTAACTGCATGGTACTACCAAGAACGGGAGCTGACGTGTGTATATCTTTTTGGCCCGCGTCCATAGTGTCAACTGGTCAGGCCAAGCGCTCGCTACATTCTACTCGGCAGTCAGACAGGCTCTGGTGGTGACCATCATCATGCGAGCGTTGTTGTCAGGCGTAGGTATGGCTGGACTGGCCTGGGTGCTATGGAGAGGATTGAGAATAGGTGGAACAGGTGGTCATGAGCTGTGATAGGTATGGCGAGGGGAAGAAGAGGAAGGAAAGGTTAATTGCATCAAGTGTACCTTATCTATCAGAGTTTGAATTGCTACGCTCCATGGACTGCAGCATGAGGCATCGCTCAAAGCATCCATCGCCCGAGAACTCTCACTCACTCACTCACCTTCATCCACAGTAGTCTTCGGTACCCATGCATATGTTGACAACAAAATCCAGTAACTCAGTTGCAGCGAGAAGGAACCAAACAACGAGGTGCGAGAGACATCATTAGTGCCACAGCGTATAACGCCGAACAAAGGACGAGAGATAATCCCGCAGTACCCTGTATCTCCTCATCCTTCATTGTCGTTTCGTCGTTTCCCTTTCTCACGTATCTCGTACTACGTACCCAACAGCCGCCGTCGTTACTATTGATATTCCGACATTCCATTTACTCGCGACGTCGCAAACTTCCGTCCCGTCCGTCCGTCCTTGGTTAGTTAACGTTCGCGTCGTGCCTCCACTCAACCATCAAGCATCACCGCAAAGACGACTCCTCCGCCTTGCAGCTGCTGCTTTCCTCCGCGCGACGTCGACATTCATTGAAGGAACGTTTTGCCCGGAAGCCGCACGTACGCTCGCTAGCGCTTTGAACCAACCGCACTGAGCTCGCGGAGAACGTGACGCGTCAATTCTACAGCACAACATTACGATTACAATCACATATACGATTTACACGCTCCTTACCTTGCGCCTATCCCGGACACCTCTCAGCGACAGATCAAAGCAGGCATCGCATCGCCTTTAGCATATTGGGATATTGCACGGACGAACGCGATTGATTTGTCTCTGTTCCTTCATTGATCGCGTCAAGACTCTTTACGACCGCTCGACTTGACTTGACTCGATACCGACACCGACACCGACATCATGTCTGTACCGACCGAGCCGATACCTCTGCCCGCAGAGGCCGAGGTATCCTCGTCGACTCCCGCACCTGCACCAGCGCCTGTCCCAGCGCCAGCGAGTACCGACAATGCATCTCTTCCTCTTGCGACGGATGCAGCTGTACCTGATCTCACGACTGCTGAAGCATCGACTTCAGGACCGGCTGCTCCCGCATCGGCGACTTCCCCTTCGATACAACAACATGAATTGTCATCATCTACCTCGTCAGCGGCAGTACCTATACCTGCGTCTGAACCTATATCTGCACCTGCACCTGCCCCTGCACCAGAAGCAGCGGCGGCAGCGTCAACTCCAGCGGCTACCGCGAACGGCAATGGGGAAACATCGGTATCAGCATCGGCGTCAGCATCGGCATCAACACCCCAGCCCGCTCAACTTCAGCCTACATCGACACCCACCCCTACTTCAGCTTCGGCCCCCTTACCGGTATCAGCTCCAGCACCCCAGTCCCAGCCACAACCGCAACGGCAAGCGCAAGCGCAGTCTCAAAGTCCGAGTGCAGGGGGATCGCCGTTCCCGCCTAGACCGCCGAACTCCGTCGTGGATGAGGAGAAAAAGTTGGAGATGATCAAGAGCATGGATTCGGCCAGAGTCGCCGCGTTGAGAAAGGTGAGTGTAGGACAATCGAGAAGACTTTCACATGTCCGCAACTATAAGAAGCAATGCGCGAGAGACCTGTAGCTGACTTTACGGCTTCCCCGTCCCCTTGCAGCGTGCGTCCGACCTTCAAGCAGCTGGACACACCAGGGAGACCTCGTCCGAACTCGGCAAGATCCTCATGGTATTAGAGTTGTATGCTCGGGCTCAACAGTTAAAGTGAGTGAATCAGTTCTTTCGGCCTTCGTGACGGCCCTACGGTGATCACTGCTGACCAGTGTTCTTCCCTTGATACAGCCAAGAAAAGCAGGCTCAAGCTGCTGCTGCGGCCGCTGCGGCTGCTCAGAATGCGAACGGTGGATCACCCTCGGGACCCGATAATGGTGGTGAGTGAAAGGATCGATTTCTCACTTATTCAGGAATTGACAGATGAACGTTGAAACTGATCGGGCTCACCTCTGATAGCTGCCGCCTCTGCCACCGCGTCATCAGCAGCCGCACCCACCCCATCTCACGTATCAATGACCCCCGCTCAAATCGCTCAGCTTCGGTCACAAGCAGCAGCCTATCAGAACCTCTCCCGTGGTCAACCCGTACCGTCATATCTCCTCAACGCATCACATGGTACCCCGCCTGCTGGCATCGCTGGTCAGCCTCCGGCCGCTACGCCCTTCCATGGCGTTGAAGCGACGATTGCGGACAAGGTTGTGGAAGCTGTTGTGGACGACCAAATCAAGAAGAATGGAGAATCGAGCACCTCGTCCCCGTCAGCAAAGGTGGATGGTATCGCTTCTGGAAGTAAAACTGCATTACCTGGAAGTGCGGACCCTCCTGCGGGCCAGAAGGAGGCGGCTCCTACTCCCGCTCCAGCACCACCTGCCGAACCGCCTGTTCCGGCTGGCCCACCATATGCGATGGAGTTTGACGAATCGTCGCTCATCTATCCTTACAATGCCTACACGCATCCCTCGACATACGCTTACCGCAAGTTCGATGACGAGGTAATCAACCCGATGAACAAGATGCAGAAGCTGATTACACCTTCGCTTATGCCGAAGGGAATGGACCCTTACCTGCTCATGGAGGAGCGAAATAGATATATCGAAACTCGTATGGCGTGGAGACTGAAGGAGCTTGAGACGATGCCCGCAACCGCTGGACTGGGAGAACAAGGCGCCAAAGATGTCCCCGGCATAACGGAAAAAGAAGAGACGCCCGCTCCGAATCTCGGCATCCAAGCTCGGATCGAACTGCTGAGCTTGCGACTTCTCGGCAAACAGCGATTATTGCGTGAAGATGTCGTTCGAGCGATGCACGGCGCCACTCAGGTCCCGGCTGATCGATCTCAATTCCGCCGATTCAGGACGCACCTGCTCCGAGACGCTCGAGCGACGGAAACTGCCGAGAGGAGACAACGCACCGAGCGAGAACAGCGGGGCAAGCAGCGTCATCTTGCATACATCGCTTCCATCTGCGAGCATGGGCAAAACATGATCGGCGCCGGAGTAGGGTCATCCCGTGGAGCGGGCGCAGACAAGATGAGACGGCTAGGAAAAGCCATGATGAAGCTGCATGCCGATACCGAGAAGGAAGAGCAACGGCGTATCGAACGATTGGCGAAGGAGCGTCTCAAGGCGTTGAAGAACGATGACGAAGATGCCTATCTCGCTTTGCTCGGCGAAGCCAAAGATTCTCGTATTGGTCATCTGCTCAAGCAGACCGACCAGTATCTCGAAACGCTCGCTGCGGCTGTCGTCGAACAGCAGAACGACGATGTCCATAGCGATCAACGACAGTTCGAACTCCCCTTCGAGCAGGAAGAAGGTCCCGCCTCCGAAGAGCTGTTCGGCGCGAGAAGACAGGACGGAGAAGAAGCTGGCGCGGAGGCCAAAGCTGGTAAAGTGGACTATTACGCCGTTGCGCATAGAATACAGGAGAAGGTCACGAAGCAGGCTTCTATCCTCACCGGTGGTACGCTCAAGGACTACCAGGTCAAGGGTCTTCAGTGGATGATCAGTTTGTACAACAACAGACTGAATGGTATCTTGGCCGACGAAATGGTACGTGTGATCAGTCAGCTCTGCATAAACGACCTTCTGTGCATGCGCTGATTTTCTGATCATCGCAGGGTCTTGGTAAAACAATTCAAACCATCTCCCTTATCACCTATCTGATTGAGAGCAAGCGTCAAGCTGGTCCCTTCCTTGTCATCGTACCGCTCTCCACTCTGACGAACTGGACGCTCGAATTCGAACGATGGGCACCTGCGGTACGAACGCTCATTCTCAAGGGCTCGCCTACTGCCAGAAAGGAATTCTACCCACGACTACGAGCGGTCGATTTCCAGGTGTGTTTGACGACGTACGAGTATATCATCAAGGAACGACCGCTTTTGTCCAAGATCAAATGGGTACACATGATCATCGATGAGGGTCATCGAATGAAGAACGTCAAGTCTAAGCTGTCGCAAACCCTTAACGAGTACTATATCACCCGACATCGATTGATCTTGACTGGTACTCCTCTTCAGGTTAGTGAAACAGTCCCTCACAGCTCTAGTGCGATCACTCGTAATGGTGCTCACGCAGCTGTTTCATCCCCTTCACAGAACAACTTGCCAGAACTGTGGGCCCTGCTCAACTTCGTCCTGCCTAAAATCTTCAACTCTGTTAAATCGTTCGACGAATGGTTCAATGCACCCTTTGCCAACACGGGTGGTGAGAAGATGGAGATGAACGAAGAAGAGGCTCTGTTGGTCGTCAAGCGTCTGCACAAGGTCCTTAGACCTTTCTTGCTGCGACGATTGAAGAAGGACGTCGAGAGTGAACTGCCCGACAAGGTGGAAAAGGTCATCTACACCAAGATGTCGGCGCTCCAGTGGAAGCTGTACGAAAGTGTTCAAAAGTACAAGACCCTACCAACGGATATGTCTGTCGCGTGAGTACGCAACCCACTTGGGAAAGCAGCTCTCAGATTGCGGTGCTGACTCTGGCCTCGCCTTTGATATTACAGCAAACCTCAAAAGAGACAAAACCTGCAGAACGCCCTGATGCAGCTTCGAAAGATTTGTAACCATCCTTATGTCTTCCGAGAGGTAGACGAAGACTTCACTGTCGGCAACACGACAGACGAACAGATCATTCGTGTAGCTGGTAAATTCGAGCTGCTCGACCGTATCCTGCCCAAGCTTTTCAAGACTGGCCACAAGGTGAGCATACTGAGTATAATCAAAGGTACGGACCCCTCGCTGACGTCTTCTTCTCTCCAGGTTCTCATCTTCTTCCAGATGACCGAGATCATGACGATTGTCTCCGACTTCTTCGAATACAGAGGCTGGAAGTATTGCCGACTGGACGGAAGCACGAAAGCCGAAGATCGACAGACTCTGCTATCCACTTTCAACGACCCACAATCGCCTTACCAGGTCTTCATCCTCTCCACCCGAGCCGGTGGTCTCGGTCTGAATCTTCAGTCTGCCGATACCGTCATCATCTATGATACCGACTGGAACCCTCACGCAGACTTGCAGGCTCAAGATCGAGCGCATCGTATCGGTCAGAAGAAGGAAGTTCGAGTTCTTCGACTCATCTCATCCGGTACCGTTGAAGAGCTGGTCTTGGCCCGAGCACAGCAGAAGCTGGCTATTGACGGCAAAGTTATCCAGGCTGGTAAATTCGACGATGTCACCACCGGTGCGGAGTACGAAGCGCTTTTGGCTAAAGCTTTCGAGACGAACCCTGAAGATGACAACGAAGAGACCAATGAGCTCGACGACGACGAGCTGAACGAGCTGCTTGCGCGAGGAGACGACGAGCTGGGGATCTTTGCGCAGATGGACAAGGATAGACAACAAGCCAAGATCGACAATTGGAAAGCCTCTGGCAAGCAGGGCGAACTCCCGCCTGTACTCATGCAAGAGTCTGAGCTTCCACCTTTCTACCGAAGGGACATTGGGCAGGAGATGGCGCTCCAAGTCGCCAACGAGGAAGAGCAAGGTCGAGGACGACGTGCAAAAGCCGAAGTCCGATACACAGACGGTCTCACTGATGATCAGTTCATCGCCGCTCTGGAGAACAGCGACGATGATGTTGAAGAAGCTGCCGACAGGAAGCGCGCGAGAGCGGAGAAGAAGGCTGAAAGGAAGAGGATGAATGAGATTCTCGCTCGTGCCGAGGCCGAGGGTAAACCTCTCGACAGCGCCGCCGTCGTCGCTGCTTCCACGGGTGCTGCGGTGGTTCCGGAAGAGAGCGGGACCGCGTCGCCGCCTCCTTCTACGCCTGTACCGAGTTTGAAAAAGAAGCGAGGACGACCGTCGACGAAATCGGCTACGCCAAGTGTCATGGGTGACGATGCAGTGCCGTCTGTGGTGAGTCCTACAACTGACATTGTCCGCAACTGAAAGTCGGTTTGCTGACCGAGTCGCTCTCCACGCTGGATGCAGAAACGACGCAAACTTGGAGGGTTGTCGGGCGCGCCAATCTCTGGACCTGAGCTCGCCTTCATGAACAAGATGTTTGCCGAGACCAACAAGCTCAAGTCTGATCTAGGCGAGGACCTCAACCAATTCTTCTTGGCTCCTGTTAGCAAACGGGTGAGTGCGGCATGTTCAGATCAGATGACTTGGGGACAGTGACTGACCCTCTCCCCTTCGTTTGGTGGATCTTCAGGACTACCCCGATTACTACGCGATCATCGCGCAGCCCATCGCGATGTCTCAGATCCGCACCAAGATCGGCAAACCCGGCTACACTATCCAAAACTTCAAGTCTGACATGCACTTGCTGTGGGATAACGCTCGGACGTACAACCAAGAGGGATCGTGGGTTTTCAACGCTGCCGAGGACATGCAGGAGTTCTTCGACAAACTGTGGCAAGAAGAGTACCCAAAGTTACCAGCCGACAATAGCACTACCATCAATGGCAACGGCAATGGCAACGGCACAGGAAGTCGAGGCAGCGAATCTGCCGAAGCGAGCGGGACAAGTACCCCCATGTTCAAAGCGAACCCCCCTGAGAGAGTCACTGCGCCTAAAATCAGAATATCGATGGGGAAGAAGAAGATCCAAGCGTTGAGTAGCGCCAAAGTCGATCCCGAGGACGACGAGGACGATGATGATGATGACGAGAATGGATCGTTCGGTGTCGGTGGTGGTCGAGATGGGGATGACGATGAAGATATGGATGATGATTATTAAACGGGCAAAGCAAGCCATACGATGCCCTTGGTTTTGATTTCTGGTTTTGGTTTTGGGAGATTATTGTAATCATTAGAGTAAGAAGAATATTTGGTCTCTCGCATTTCAGGCATGTACAGTACGTCGTACGGATCTGTCCGATGTCAACTTCATGCATGTATAAAGATGAAAGTGAAAAGAGTTTGTAATGACCATCGCGTCACCACGGATATGGAACGAACAAGCGCATGGCCAATGTAAACTGACCGAACCGATCTCATTGTTATGCATGCATCCGATGATGTTTAACAAAGTCCAAGATGAAAGTCATGGATTGATTCTCCTGATCCTGATCCCGATCCTGATCCGATATGGAAGAGAAGAATGTTCTCACTCCCACTGCTGCTTGCTTTCCACTTCTCCCCTTTCCCCTGTCCGTGCTTAACCCCCTAACCCATTTTCATACTTCATAGTAAGGGATATACCGTCGCCACACATGATCTCGGCGACGAGACGAGACGAGACACCACTACACTACGCTTCTCACCCCGCGCTATCACAATTCGCATGTACACATGATCACCCATCATGACTCCGGGCAGACCTTGACCTTGGCACATCACTTGAGATAAAGAACTCAAGCGCTTAGAAGTAGTAGGCGTAGGTCTTGGTGACGCTGAGATAAGTCGCGCCGGCAAAGAGGCCTGAAGGGGGACGTGTCCGATAACGAAATCGATAACGATAAGGGAAACGCAGACAGAGAGATCAGCACAGAACCAGACCCTACGGAAATCCAGAAAACAGAATTCAGAAGATGGATGTGTCGTTGTGTCATGTCATGAGAGGTGGACGTGAAGGGGAGGAATCGAGTGGCTCTGCTCTGAATTTCGAGCTGAACCAACTGAGAATGGGAAATGTGATCCGTGTTTGAGACTGTACTCACCGAGTAGACCGATATAAGAGGTCTTGGCGAGGTTGTTGAGCTACCACAGGCACAGTCAGCATCGTTGCCTCCCAGTCACATATAAATATATATATATATATTGATTGCAGAAGAAAGTGAACGCATTCCCAGCTTCCTTCGTCTCTGCGTGAACTTGAATCTCACGACTGGCGCGTCCAGCAAGAACAGGAACGAGGCGGTAGGGGACTAGCTACTTACTCGGTTCTGAGGGTTACCGCTTGAGTATCCGACCTGTGAATGCAAAGAGGGACGAACCAATGTAAAAGCCCTATGATCAGTCACACTGTCCCTTGCATATGACCACCAGATCAACTGGAGAATCCAGCTCAGCTCAGCCCCGGCACTTGGCAACATGGCA
This sequence comes from Kwoniella sp. CBS 9459, assembly GCA_036428585.1. Taxonomy (NCBI): domain Eukaryota; kingdom Fungi; phylum Basidiomycota; class Tremellomycetes; order Tremellales; family Cryptococcaceae; genus Kwoniella; species Kwoniella sp. CBS 9459. The sequence continues at coordinate 3,772,823 of CP144065.1, read as the reverse complement.
GGACAAGATCTGTTTATTTTGACCGCCGACCGCCAACCGCCCGTTCATATCCGGTACGAGTCTATGCCACTTGAGGGAACTTGGACTTACAGTGTATCCGACTCGTCCGATGATCCAGATCATCATGTTGGCCGAGGCGTAAACGGGGTGGAAGAGGCCTATCAGATGAACGAAACGCACGAAGCGATGTCAATACTGGTCACGGCTGTACAATCATCAGGGCATGAACGCCAGCCCAGGACCCATTCGACAACCGTCGCGGATACAGTAGATACCCCTGACCGGTGGAGGGGACAATCTATAGCTGGGGTGGGCGCCAATGGCAACAGACTAGCGGATGAGGGGTACATATACAGATGCAGGTACGGAAATGGGCCGGGGGAAAGATGATCTGAACTCGCACTCACCGATGTATGCGCAGAGAGCGAGAAGGAAGGGGATCATCTCGAGGGTGTTACCGTGAGCTCGCTGAGCGCAGTTGAATTGCTGGAAGGTCGGCCAAGATGAGGGCATATCATCAAGTCAGCGGGGCCATGCATGAGTTGATCATCCCCGTGTGTCGGCAATCATACGTCCGCGCCAGTGAGTAAGACACCAGCCGTCGTCTTCAGTAGCAGCACGCGCTTTGCTATCACTGATCGGTACATGCACACGACACCACGCGCAGCAATCGCATGTACTGATCATGCGAATAGACCGATGATGAGTAGCACATCGACTTACGTTCACTTTCGGGTCAGCCTTAGCCTCCGCCTCGGTGGCATACAACGTGGGGTACTTGACGCCTGCAGCCTTTCGATAGTTCATCACGTTGTTGCTTTGCCATGCCTAGAGTCGCGGAGATTTGAAGATCAAATCAATGGAACGAATTAGTGAGACGCTCGATCAGAGTGATCCACTGACGGGAATGGGTATATGTATGTACGGAGGAAGTAAATGTACTGATGGCCAGACATGAAGGCTCGCCGAGCACATCATCAAATAAGAATGAAGTGAAGACTCACGCCGAGACAGAAGGCAGCGACGATAGGGAGACCGACGACGGGGAAAGCGGCGGGGAGGGTGAAAGACATCGTGTAGGTGAGTCGAAGTGTTTCTTTGATGGATTGGATCGAGTAGCTTAAGCTTGATGTCGGTGTAGTAGCAGGTCAATTGGCAGACAGTCTGTAAGCTAGTGACGATTATCGAGAAGGATACTGGCTATATCTATTATGTAGGTGTGTGTACATCTATACCAAGCGTTGCAAGATGCACCAAGAGGGCAAGGTATTTATATCGATCGTAGCAGTCATACGGCCGCAGACTGGCCATCCGAGAATACAGGGAACAGACTCATGTTAACTCGGGGATTGGCCGTCTCAGGCCCCTGAATTTGCTTTGATAAGCTTTTGGTGGGCTGATCCTTCCGCTGGAACAGATACATCGCTTGTAACTACTGTAAGTTGCACTCGTCAGAAGCTGGCCCTCGGTCGCTTCGTCAGTTTCAGCTTGTGAGGCCTTCGGACATGGCAGCGGTCCGATCGTGCGATAAGAGGCAGGTGACGATGCGTTGGGACCCTCAAGCCTATAGGTCCGTGGCATAGTTCGTGGAAGTCAGCCTCGGAGACCGACCGTCTGCCCCTCGACAAGCCTTGCAGGGAGACTTCAGCCCCTTCGCTCGATGCTTGCCGTGGCCCGAGGAGCGGGCAGGTACGGATGATGTTGACTGAGCGTCACAAACAGCATCAGGCTGGGTGATCTGTACACCTCACTTTATTCAAGGTCGAATTTACTCAACTTCCCGAACTTCACTTCACGTGTTGTGAATCAAGTGCGGGATCAAATAATGACCTACCGTCGCGTCCGGTGCCTTTCGTCCGAAACAATTCAATAGTCGAGGCCTTGTTCAGGTGGAGGTCGCCGAAATCAAGCAAAGCAATGTATGCAACGATGACACCATGTCCTGACCCGGACCTTCTTGGAACCCTCATGCATCATTGCCCGACGCGATTGATCAATCTGTGGACGGCAACAGCTCCTTCATACTGTCCGTTGACGTCCTCCGAGCAGAAACATACAAACATAGCCCGACTATACGCCCTCATCAAATGCCCCTTCGACTCCGGCAGGCTATCGCTGGAAGACCGAATCTCGAGTCGGAGAGGAGACTAGATGTCATCACCGTAGGGGACAGGGGGTACATTGTCAGTTGTATTCCACTGAGCCGAAAGGGATCACGGACTGAAATGGAAGCTGACCTGCGTTCTGACCCTTGGCGTCGCAGGTATATCCTTCAGCGTCGAGTATCGTACTGCTCACTCCCGAGCTCGAACTAGCGGAAACTCTCCAATTCTGGTCTGCGCTACCTCATCGAGCTTCCACCTCCAGCCCAGGCAAGGTCCAGGGCGTATGCTGCAGTACGGCCGAAGGACTGGTGAGTCAAACGCATCATCACAAGCTCCCCTTCGTGTTGAGCTGACCGAACGCCGACCGCAGATACTGGCCTGGAGCGATGTTCACGTCGTACTCTGGCGATACCTCTCGTCGAAAGGGAATGCGGGCTGGACCGTCCATTCAACTGTTGTCGCTACTTCTAGTATAACATGTCTCGACTTTGTTGCTGGTGAGCGAGTCTACTGTTGTACTTTTCGACATGTGATATGGAGTGCTGACCTCGGACGCAGGGACGCTTGTGATCGGCTCACGCAATGGCATCGAGTTCTGGCGTATGGATCCTCAGGCTGAGGTTGTGGTATGGGACAGATTGTGGGAACGGTGAGCTACACAAGCCTTTCAACCTTCCACATTAGGTAAAGCTCACCTTACTCATTTTGGTCGATACAGGTCTTACCCGTCTCCCAGAAGCATATGCCTGTCCCCTGCTTCGGGCCATATCGCCTGGTATGAGGAGGTGAGCTACTTGATGGACATCGGACGTACAATAGCTCACAATCATGGATTAGGGTCAAAAATCCGTACACATCCTCGCTACGGATCGTAAGGGCCAGGCAGTGGGGATGGCCCAGGAGCTCAGACATCCCAGAGACATCGGCTGGATAGGCTGGCGGAATCCAACTTCGGGCAGGTGAGTGGAAACCAATTCACTCCCCTGTCGCCACGCCTGCTGAACAGACTTGAATAGCACCGATTCTCACTTGTACACAATCACTACGAACTCTGTATTCCGGATCTATTCGCCCGTCCTAGACGACCCATTGTGGTTCCAGCTTCTATCCTCAATGGACCATAAAGCTTTCTCCCGTGCGCAAAACCCCTCAGATGCCAAGGGTAAAGCACCTGAAGCCGGATTCGGTACCATATGGGTGTGGAACGCCCAGATCTTGAGACAGGCAGTAGCCGAAGAGCTGGATCAGCTAAAGCAGCAGAAAGAGCGAGGTTCGCCAGTGATCAAAACTCTTGAAGCACTTCAGGCAGAAGAGAGTGATGTGGTCGCCTGGGTAGGACCCGATGGGACCATGGTGATCAGGTCTATTGTGGTACGTGGCGTATCCTATTGCATTACGACGAGTGTATAGCTGATCATCGCCACCACTAGAACATGGAACGGAAACCTCCAACGCTACTCAAGTCGCTTCCGCTGGCAACTCTGAAGCTCCCAGCTGGCTCGCCGGTACAGCAGTGGTCGTCTCACGCTCGTCTACTTCATATACCCGGCCCTACGCCCAGCCTCGTTGCTGCGCTAGCTCCCACAGATCGTAATCCCTCAATCGAAGCCTACCGACTCTCCTTAGCGGACATTTTCGCTTCCAGATCTGCAGGAATCACCTTGACCGCCCATCCTGCTTCCCCTGATGAGACAACCCCTGTTCAGCTGGAGCATCCAATCGACCATTTCGTGAGGACACCAAACGGCAGAGGACTCCTTGCAATTGCGGAGCACGGCGAGATCGGTACATGGTACAAGCAGCAACTCAGCCTTCGCCCAGGCCAATGGCGCCAAGGTCCCAATCCGTTACTCGGCAAAGGTCATTGGACCGCACCTACGTCCCCCTCACAAGCGGCTACATTCGCCAAAGGTCGAGCCCTCGTTTTCTATACTTCGCCACCTGAAGGTCCGCCTGAGATCACCTTGCAGCACCTCGATCGTGCCTCAACATCGCCAGCACCGCCAGTAGTCTTACCGCACTTCTCGCCGACAAAAGGAGATGAAGTTGAGATGCTCTTGGCGGTATCGGATATCGATGACGGCTACAGCAACAAAGGGAGACGCACGCAGAGAGCGATTATTATGGCGGCTACACGTAGCGGAGAGGCATGGGTCTGGAGAGTAATATCCCGTATAACGCCGAAAGAGGAGCAGGTAGATGAACGGCCGGACGTTATTCTCCTGTCGCATTATCGCTTGCCCACAGACACGGCTCATCCCAACGAATCGCCGAGAATGATCATGCCGGTCGACCCGATGGGCTGGCATCAGTCCGTCATTGATTGGACGACCGATACATGCCTACAAGACATGGTTTTGACCATATCAAATGATGGCGATCTCGAGTTCTGGATTCCTAGGATCGGTTCTCACCTAGCCGGTGATCACGCATCCGCCAAGAAGGGAGCAGCAGATATGGCTTGTCACGCTCTCGAGAACGGCTCGTCAGCAGATAGCAACGATCCATGGATCAAGACGGGAGTGGTCAAGACCGATAGAAGGAACGTCATTGCGGCTCGATGTAGTTCGAGAAAGAAGACTGCACTTGGTGAGTACCCGTGCGCTTCTTGCATATCATTAGGCTTCCGAGGCGTCACATGAGGCTGATGTACAGGAGCACTAGTGTGCGAGCTACCGGATGGTCGACATGAAATGACTATTTGGGACTCGAAAGTCAGCGAGTTCTCGATAGGGCTTGAACTGACCCATATCTTCGGGTAAGTGTTGTTGTGTTTCTTCATCAAGCAAACCGTTTCATCGGTAGCTGACAGAATCTCACTTCAGGCCTGGTGAAGAGATCTCTGATCTAGACTGGACGACCACTTCCGACCTACAATCAGTCTTAGCAGTCGGCTTCGCTCACAAAGTAGTCCTGGTATGCGAGCAACGGATGTCGTATGCTGAAGTCACGCCTGGATGGGCGCCTTTCCTTACCATCGACATGGAGCGCTATACCTCTCTACCTATCAGCGACTCTATCTGGCTGGCTGGAGGCTCGCTGGCCGTTGGGGCAGGTAATCAGATCTACCTGTTCAGTCGATTCTTAGGCAGAGACACGCCTACGCCCTCACCGGCCGGGTCAGCGAGAAGTGTACAGATGGACGAAGAGGAACCAGAGGATATCTTCCAGCTGATCGCTCATCGCAATGGGCCACTTGTGGATTATCATCCGGTTCAGCTAGGACAATGTCTGCTTTGGGGTGAGTGGCTGCCGATCCAACTACGTCAGTCGGGGGAGACATGACTGATACCATTATGCACGCATCACAGATAAAGCGGACCTCGTCAAAAACATCTTACTACAGCTAGATCGATCGCTGCGAGACTGTCAAGAAGAAGGCAGGAAACGTCTGCGCTTCCCTCGGCTAGATCCAGCGGAGTTTTATTCTCGTAAGAAGATCAGAAAAGCGGTGAAATCGGTGAGCGCGAAACAAGAGCGTCATCATTTTGATCGTGAGGCTAATTGGCGGGTGTCTTTTCTAGACAACCAACAAATATGACGGGCTGTTTGATGCTGTTCAGCCTACTATCGAGTGAGCGATGCTCTTCTACCCATCAGAATTCGCTGATTGACAGTGTGTATTTGATGATCCGCAGAGAGGATGACGATGACTTCACCGAACGTGTGGTATCCGAATTGATACATCGCTTGAACGGTTCTGTCACCATGCCGTTGACGAGTCCGGAAAAATCGTTCTTGGCTACCGTGATACAGGCGACTTTGGAGGTGAGCTATCGCATTTATTCTGGTTTGGGCACTAGCTCATGAGCTTGTTGCATCAGGCCGAGCAACAACGTCGATCGCTTGACATATGCGGTATGCGGTACCTGATATCCTTACGGATGTATGTCAATTGGGATCGGCTCTCCTCTGCTGGAACCGACACAATGTCTACTGCAGCGACTTCGACTACCGTATCACATTCGGTATCGGGTGATGCAGGCGTTGCCGGTAGACAGAAGCACCACTTCTCATTTAGGAATATCGTCTGGGCGACCCACAGTGAATCGCATGATTTGTTGCTGTCAGCTTCGACGCAGACGTGCAATAATGGCAAGATGATGTGGGAGGACGCCAAGCGGATGGGCGTGTTCCTATGGCTCAAACCGGGAGATGTATACGTGAGTCTGCCCTCCGCCACGCCTGACAAAGCTCTTAAACATTGGATGGGAATATCTATCATGCGGGGTATAGCTGACAGTTTACTTTTTGTACAGAAAACCCAACTTGAGAACGTTGCCAGAAACCGATTCATGGCGGACGACGACCGAGACCCCACTTCATGCTCGCTCATCTTCTTTGCTTTGGGCAAGAAAAAGGTCGTCCATGGGCTCTGGAGACAGGCTCCAGGGCACAGAGAGCAAACGATGATGCTCAAATTCCTGGCGAACGATTTCGAGTTGGACAGGTGGAAGACTGCTGCTGTCAAGAATGCCTATGCTCTCTTGTCCAAACAGCGATACGGTATGTCGTGCATGAACCCCACAGACTGGATCTACTTCGTCTGGACACGTGAACACTGAGCTAATTCGCTTGCCTTTTGATCGTGCAATCACAGAATACGCTGCTGCATTCTTCATGTTGGCGGCTCAACCCAAGGACGCCATCAATATCTGTCTTCGCCATTTGAAAGATTGGCAGCTTGGTGTCGCTTTGGCAAGAGTAGTGGACTCACATGACTCTCGTGCCGGTGTCGGGCCACTTCTGAAGTGGATCTTAGAGGATACCGTCTTGCCTATCGCTTTCGAGGGTGGTCATCGCTGGTTGGCTACTTGGGCTTTCTGGACGCTCGGCAGACGCGATCTAGCGGTCAGGATATTGATCGTGAGTTGGAAGACTCTTCACGATGCTACCACGCTGTTTCCATACCACACAAGTCAGGTCTCAGAAATATCACAAACGCTGACGCATATTTCGCTTCGAGCAGTCCCCGATGTTAGACGTTGCGCTGGACTTCTCGCCCGAGCACCCCTTGGACGTCGGTAACCCAGACAACGATGATCCGAGCCTGCTGTTGATGTTCCAACACCTGAAGACCAAGTCGCTGCAGACTGCCAAGGGAACGAGCGAGGTGTCTACCAAGCTTGAATTTGACTTTGTGCTGCATAATGCCAGGGTCTTCTTCCGAATGGGTGAGTAACTTGAACCGGGGGAAAGGGGGCTATGCTGTGGAAGGTGAAGATTGACTGACTGAGGCATATGTTTCACTTCTGTCCGCTGCAGGCTGCCATAATCTTGCGCTCGACCTGCTTCGATCCTGGTCATTCGACCGACCGTTCTTCCCGACCCGTGCGAACAGATCGCCTATTGCTTCCGGCAAGGTTCCATCCACCCCTCTGACCTCTGCCGCGCCGATCACTGTATCGCCGCAATCGCCCACACGCCCTTCGCTCTTCACAGCTGGCTCGTACGCGAACGCGAATGTCGGTTCGGGTTCATACATCGGCCAAGCTCACAAAAGGCGTCCTTCCTTCATGCTCACCAGTGGTGGACGGCGGGAATCGCTCTTTATGGATATGGACGTCTTGGCTGAAAGCACGGCCAATTCTTCGGCCGTCCCCACGCCGACAGCTGAGAAGCCAGACCCTACACCTGCTTCGGTGAATGGCGAGGGAGTGTCTATTTCCAGCAAGCAGACAGATGGGCAAGAACCTGGACCGACTGAACTAAACCTTCCGCCAGTCAAGGCGGATACCACTGTCTCGGAAGAGCCGGCTCAGACGACGCAAGCACCTAGAAAGATTGGGAATCTGATGAAGGAGCTGAAACAGGACGTCCAACAGGGTGCGATGGATTTCAACATGGATAATTTCTTCTAGCCCTGTTACCTATATTCATCTCTCGAGCTCCCTTGTCATACCTCTCCAGAAGCGGGGTCAGTGCAGATGAAAGTGCGGTCGGCAGGCTCCAGGCTGTGTATATGCATATGTAGCTGAATATACGGACATGATTGTATGCATGCAGACATACACGGGATGATACTGTACAACATAAAGCCTTCCCCCATTCCGGATTTGTTGTTGAATCACGTATGACGCGTGGTGTGTCGACCCTGAACGAGGATGACCCATGTCTGTCTACCTTGTCCACAATCCACTATTTGGCTCCTCCTCAAGGCGCAATGACTTGATTTGACTTGACTCGTCATACACTGGAAAGCATCCTTTGTTGTGACAGCGCACGCGACGTCTTGACCGAGATCCTATCGACTACCGACTCGCTGCACTAGCATCGAGACCCCGGATTCATCTGCGACGAACTTTCGGCCTCGCGTTCAGGAGGGCCCAGCCTAGACAAGCGATCTTCTCATCTCGAGGTCGCCACATCGATAGACAACAACTACCCGACCAGCACGAGAATAAACACCGCCCCAGCCTCAGTCGTGCACGTATGAGCTTCCAACCCGAGGCGTGAAGCGTGTCAAGGCTCGTGCATCGCGGTAGTGATATGGCTACGATACCGCGGGAAGAGGATGTCTTCCTCCGCCTAACAGAAGAAGAGATCAAGTGAGTAACGATAATCTTAGTTGACCTTGGCTTGACTTAGCGTTCGTTCCATGGCGAATGGTAAACCAATGTAGCCGCGATCGCTCAGTATTGATCTTGTCCTCCGCGGATACGATTGCAATCACACCTAGGTCGAAATGGGATAGCGTCTTTGCGGATCCGCTGATCTCGACTTCTCGACTGAAGAGCAATGCCCTGTCGAAAGAAGGTCTAGGGGAAGCGGGGGCAGACGGCGGGGTAGTCTTGAGGTCGCTTCATTGGCGGGTGAGTAGTCTTTTGTTTCTTTTTTCGCTGCTACAGGCAAAGATGCTGTATCACCGCAATCTATGCTTGATTTGGTCTGAAGGGGGGAAACCGTTACGTCGAAGCTGACCAGCTGACTCTGACTATTCCCCTTCACACGAACAGTTCTACCACAACTTGCTTCCTCCGCCCACGTCGCTCGACCTCTTCCACCAGTCCTTGTCCACAGCTCGAGAAGGATACAATGCACTTCGTCGAAGGTTCTTGGTCGCACCCGATGGACGCTGGGCATCAGACTGTACAGGCTCTGACGATCACCCTGCTCAGTCCTCAGGTCCTTCTTCATCCCAAACCCATTCCACCTCCTCCTCGCATCCCGATCTCAATCCCAATGCGCCCCAAAATGCTACCTCATCGTCATCCTCAACCTCTCCAAAGGACGGCTGGGACCCGCTGAGCTTGTCCACTTCGAGTCCGTGGAAAACATGGTTCGCGCATGTCGATCTGCGATCTACAATCTCCCAAGACGTAGAACGGACTTTCCCCGACATCCCGTATTTCCAACTGACCCGCGTGCGGAAATGCCTGACGACGAGCTTGTTCTTGTTCGCTGTGCTGAATCCCGACGTGGGGTATAGGCAGGGTATGCACGAGCTGCTGGCTTGCTGTTTTCTAGCTGTCGATAGGGATTCGCTGGATCGCACCAGAAGAGGAGAGAGCAGAGATGCAAAGGCGAGCACGGCTGCGAATGCGATGTGGAGTACGCTGGATAGGAGGTTTGTGGAACATGATGCGTTTGAGCTGTTCAACGCTATCATGAAAGGCGGGAAAGCATTCTACGAATGGAGAGCAGAGGAAGGTCCAGTGGTGAGTATACACCACTGCTGTGAATCGACTTCGATTCTTGCCAACAGCGCTGACTCCTCTTTCCTTTTTCGACTGAATCGTATAGCGTACCAGGACACCGTCCGCACCGCAGGCGCCCATCATTATTCGGTGCAATAACATCCACTCATCCCTCATACGGCGGATAGATCCTCAACTGTGGGAAAGGCTCGAGACAGAAGGCGTCGAGGCGCAAATATGGGCAATGTGAGTGACTGAACCCCTCAATGTCTTCTGAACACCATCGTGGTTTAGCTGACAACAGATCACCGCTATCATGGTCATCATGGTCCTCATAGCCGTTGGATCCGCCTGATATTCACGAGAGAACTGCCTTTTCCGCTAGCAATGCGCATATGGGATGGCGTGTTCGCAGAAGATCCAGGTTTGGGCATACTCGACTTCGTCTGTATGGCTATGCTGTTGCTTATCCGGAATGAGCGTGAGTGGAAAAGAGAATACAACTTCGATCTCTCTTCTGACTGGACTCAGTTGCAGAGCATATACTGAAAATTGGCTTTGTTTCCCCTCGATTGTCACCACTAGTCATCGCGGCCGATTACCCTACCCTCCTGACCAATCTTCTTCATTATCCCGCGCCATCAACGACGTACCCCTTCGAGCCATTCTTGATTCTCTCTCAAGCCTTGTTCTTGCGGAACAACATCTCACCAGCAGCAGGCGTCGAAGTGGTCATCCAGAACCAGGACATCCTAGGCGTGAAAGCAAGTCCGCCCGAGCGTCCTCCAGAGGAGTACGATGCTGGACGATCACCAAGGAATCGAAGTGCGGGTCAGGCCGGAATAAGCAGGGGTAATTTCGGGAGTGGAAGAGGAAGAGGAAGAGGTGGGAGTGGTAGTGGTAGACCCGGCGTTGGAGGGCTCGCCCAGGGATTATTTGAGAGAGCTCAAGCGGCTGGATTGGATAAGGCTTTCATGTCGACGGTGGCAGATCTGAGGGTAAGTTGGCTTGTTGGACATAAGAGACATAAGCAATGCTAATAGTTCGCTTTTGACAGAAAAACCTTCCCGACTCTGCAACAGCCTATTCATACCTACCCAATCTGCCCTTCTCTCCTGCCGGAACTCCCTATCGCGAATCGGGCTCACCGTTCTCGTCCATCCCCTCCTCATCCTCTGCCCTGCCCTCAGCTCGCTCGTTCGTGCCTTCTCCGCCCGTCCGTCCGCAGATCCAGACTCGGCCATCGATAGATAGTGCTGCGTCAGTTCAAAGTCTCAAAGACGCAGAGCTGGAGATGGCCGAGCTGAGGTTGGCGATGGTCGGCATGGGCAAAGCAATGTCTGACTGGCTTGATCTGCTGCGATCAGCCCCGTCACCAGCCTCTGTGTCGTCGACATCGAATGGAGAGGTTAGAGCGGGTGACACAGATCGAGAACATGCTTGGAAGGGCTTGGAGAAGATCAAGGATAGCTTGCTTGATGCCGCTGGCAAGGAGACAGAGGATATCGTGAGAGAATGGGGGTGGCACGATGGCTTGGAAGCGTCTAGCTCAAGGGCCTCGACGCCTGCACCACTGGCTACGCCCGCTTCGACTGCTCCTCAGCCTACAAATCCACCACCGCCGATATCGAAGGGACCGACTTCCGGATTGACTATCCAGCAGCGCGATACTTCGGCCCAAGCCGGGCAAGAGCAAGGGCTTAACGTGCCGACCGGGAGAGAAGAGCTGGACTTTGAAGATTCGACTCCGACACCGTTGAGCACATCTGTTTTCCCCTCGGTGCCCCAGCTTCCCTCAGCGGTATCGGTTGTCCCCCATCTACCATCTATCCCATCGACTCGACCATTACCCGATACACCTTCGTCTCCTGCTCCTCCGCCGCCTTTGCCGAAATCACCCTTGGACATAGCTCAACCTTCTGCCATACACCACACCCCGCGGAACCATGAAGCCAGCAACATACGCAGACCGGTGGATGGAAACACTGTTTCCAAGCCCAGCCTTGTACTCTCATCGCAAGCAGGAACTCCTTCGACAGGTATACCCCGAGTACCTATGACGGCTCCTCCTTCGAACGCAGGGTTCACCCGCTACACACATGAAGAAGGCAGGAGACCTCAATCTGCGGCTGCTGCAGGAAGCATGACCAGAGCAGCCGATACCCATTCTTCTACCACGAAACGCACAGATAAAGTAGATGGTACGATGCTTGGCGATGGGCATGGGCATGGAGATCCTTTAGCTGGACTAGGGGTGGGAACCATCCAGGACGGACGGAAAACCGCGACGTCCTTTGGTGGAATGGGAGATAAGCGGAATAGCGGAGGGCCTAGAAGTGGGATGAAGGGGGAGAACAAGAATGCGGGATTTGATCCACTGGGCGTTGAAGCTGGCTGAGCGAGGCGTGCAAGCTGGACTCTGCCCGCCGGGTTTCATCTAACAATGTATCTTTATCAATCTGACTGCGAATCATCTATGTACATGTTGCGGACGGCCGACCATTGGTTGATCGTCTGACCGAGGCCCAGTCTCATGTCGCTAGGACCGAGACCGAAACCGATTTGCGTGACTGCAGCGGGTCACGGTGTTTTGCTCGGCTCGGACGGTCGATCGCCGGCAGATGCGCGCAGTCGCCTCCGACCGGAGTATTCGTAAGCCTTTCCTGAGCTCGGCGTCATGTTGCCATGCCATCACTTCGCCCGAACAAACGCTTCTTTCTACCCGTCCGTGCATCGTGGCCGATAGAACAAAACGCGCGGGCAGAGACTTCACCCCGCATAGCAATAAATAATGATCGTCGAAGACACCGGAAGCTCTAGCTGAGGCCCTAAATAAGAACCCCGGCCATCTGAAGCCGCTTACCGGTCTGAAGCCAGGGTTCTTTGTTCAGGCACATTCAGTCGACTCACCGTAATTAGTAGCTGACGCTTATCAATCGCTTGATTTACGTAATCTCACTCGAACATTCCACTGAATTCGAGCGTTTGCCACCCCTGTACGGACCGATGATTCCAGTGCTGTCGATCACTCTCTCATGCTTTCCACGTTGATCCTTTATCTTCCTTTATCTTCTTTGCTCTGTCCCCGTCTCTCTTACAAAGCCTTCGGTGATGACGAATACACACCGATTAGTCACCGAGGCCGCGTGTCGTTGATTATGACTATGAAAGAGACGTCTCTTTGACTAAGCGTCTGATCTGTTGAGAAAGGTATAAAGAGCTTATGATATCTCTTACTGATTTTTTCCGTCTCTCATCTCAACGATCCAACCGAATTCGCATTCACACACTCACACTCACACTCATACTCACACTTACATCCATACTAAGCTATACAACTACCAACCTTTGATCACAGATCCAACATGTCGTTCTACTTCAACCACCCATACTTCACCGCCACCGCCGCTGCCCCTGGCGCCCCTCACCCTCACCGACGAGGCTTCGGATTTGCCACCCCGCACCCAGCTCAAGCTTATTACGCCCCGTCCTACCCCGCTGCCGCTCGATCTTCCCCTTCACCTCACGTCACATTCGAGCACGACAACGTTGGCGACAACGTTGGCGACAACGACTACATCTCGCTCGAAGAAGAGGAACGAGCCGCTCAGGCTCACCTTCGATCAATCCAACGGCGAAGGGAAGAAGCTCACGCCGCTGCCATCGCTCGAGAAGCTGCCATCCGAGCCGAAGTAGAAGCTCAGGCCCGTGCTGCCCGAGCCAGAGCTCAAGCTGAAGCCCAGGCTGCCCAAGCTAGGGCCCGAGCCGAACGAGAGGCTGCCATTCGAGCTGAAACCGTCTCCCGAATCGAGCGAGAGGCGCAGATCCAAGCTGCCCTCAATGCCAGACGAACAGAGGAAGAAAGGAGGAAGCGAGCCTACATCGAGGCTGTTGAAAGGAGGAGAGCAGAGTATCTCGCCGCTCAACGACAGAGGGAAGCTATTCAGGATGTTCAGCGACGAGCTTGTCAGCAGCGATGCCAGAGAAGGTTAGTCGCACCACCTTCTTCTCTGACACCTGCTAGAGCAGCGAGCCCTTGCGCTTGTCCCTGTCAGCGACAACAAGCTGATCCTTGTTGTGCCGCCGATGACAGATCTGCTCGGCCCGCGCCTGCTCGAGCTCAGACCCCATCCCATCAGGCTGAGTGGCAAGACTTCAACAACATGCTCGGTTCGCTCTTCGGCTTCCAGCTAGTCCCCGACACCGAAGCCGACACCGACACCGACACCAAGCAGAACAAGGAGACCGAATCTCAGACTAGGACCGACTCTACCACAAATGCACCTGCACCGGCTCCCACTCCCGCTCCCGCTCCCGTTGCCGAGGCCAGCTCTCCAGCCGAACAGACCGAGGCCAAAGCCGATGCTGGGACCGAAGCCAGGACAGAAAGTCTTCCCGAGAACTTCAACGACTTGCTCTCTCAGTTCCTTGGTCTGCGAGTTGACCCACTTAGAGAGTCCGAATCGTCTTCCTCGATCGACCGAGCCAAGGAGAACGGTAACGGTGTCCCTGCTGGTCTCAACGAGTTTCTGAGCCGATTCGGTCTTGTCTTCGAGCCTGACCAGCCTGAGGAGAACAAAGGGGAGACTTCATATGCACCCGCCGCCGAGCCTGCAAAGTCTGCTCCTGCATTCACTTCCTCCGAGAAGAAGGATGAGCGAGCTCCTTCCCCTGCTCCGGCCCCTCCTGCTGCCTCTGCATCCTCAGCCCCAGCTGAAACCCACCAGCAACAGGATGTTCCTCCATTCACTTCCCTCCTCAACCAATTCACCGAGATCAACCCCTTCGTACGAGACATCCTCGGCAACCTCGAGCAAGCTTTCACCGAGGAATTGAGGCAAAAGAACGGCGACGAAAAGCAACAACAGCAAGCACCTCAGCCTGAAAGATGTGAAAGGCGATGCGAGAACCAATGCAAGAGGACTTGCGCCAGGAAGGACAAGGGCAAGGGCCGAGCTGAAGGCGAGAGGAAGGAAATTCCTAGACCTACTCCTGCCCCTGCTCCTACCGCCGCCCAGCCTACCGAGGCCGCCACTCCCGCATCTGCTGACACCGCCACTACCACCGAGACGACCGATTCTTCAAAGTCCATCTCAGCTCTTGACTCCATCGAATCCCAGCTCTCCGAACTGCAGTCTTCATTCACTTTTCCCTCGCGACTAGCTTTCGCACACACCGCTCCTGGTGAAAGCGCTCCCGCCCTTCTCTTCAACAAGGTTAACTCGCCTTATCACGCCCAGGCTCACGCTTTACTTCAGCTTCTTCTCAAAGCCGACAGCGTGACATCCAACGGTGACAAGGAAGTCCGACAGAGGAGGAAGCAAGTGGTCCGAGCTGTCGAGCAGGAGATCGAGAACCTCGAGAAGAAGCGAGATGGTCTTTGGGAACTAGTCAAGGAGAAGCGGGAGCGTGGTGAGGAGAGCGAGCCTGAGGATGATGGTCGATCATGGACCGAGTCTTCCTCCTCTGTAGGTGACCACGAACACCTCGAGCAGGATCAAGAAATCGAGCATGTAGAGCACGTCGAGAAACAACCTGCCGAAACTGAGGCCCCATCGAACAAGGACGAATCAGCCGACCAAGACAAATCGTACGCCGATGCTACTAAGTCCGTCGAGCCCCAGACTGAGCAAGAAGTGGCCGAGAAAAAGCCTGACCAGGAGCCTGCCCAGGCTGAACCCACCGAGTCTACTCAGCAGCCCTCAGATAGTCACACCGCCGAGGCCGAGTCTGCCCCTCAAGGATACACTATCGGAGTGACTTTCCCGGCTGAAGGCGTGAAGGACCAGGGCGAAGAGGTCGAGAAGACGTCGGACCACTCTGCTAAAGTAGAAGACGAAGAAGAGACCAAGGAAGAGGGATACGAGGTCATCTGAGCGTGAATATTAGGTTTGTTTTTCTTTGAATCTTGACCGCAAGATACCCTACTTGGTCCTACTTAATTGAGCAGTATAGCATTGTGCATTATGCATTTGTATATAGATCAGCATATATCCCTCTCCTGTACGTAGCAACTTATGGTACTATAGAAACATACAAAAATATTATGTAGCATGAATCATATGGATGAATGATCACCTCAGTGAACCATCGTTAAAAGAGCTGCAGCCACACGAGCACTTGCCGTCGACGTATTGATTCTACGCTATCGCTATCGAACTCACTTTTCTCGCCGGTCTCTGATTTTAAAAGTGCCATTTCAGCCTGAGTATGCCAAGTCAAGCGTGGTTATTCAGCCCCGATTTGATTGATGGATCTGAGTCTCATTCGCATGCATGTAATATGACAAGTTGTGTGTATGAGAGCAACGTTACGCTGAGTATGTGTGTATATGTGTCAATGCTATGCTATGCTTTGCGATGTAGTGCGGGAAGATGATACAATTCGTTAAGATCCTCCCGCCTTCTTTCTTTGCTTCCCTTGACCCAATTTGTTCTTACTTTTCTATCTGTCTATGGCTCCCGAGCTTTTGTTGGTGAGACCAAGGTGATCGCGATCACGTTGTCTTGTAGACCACGTCTATGGCCGGTTTCGCTCCGTTCGCTTCATATGGCAAGGCCATCGTTCTTATCCTATAGCCTCGCCATCCTAAGTCTACTATATTCCGATGCACATCATAGGCGAGTTTAGCTGTTGTCGGCACAGCTGAAAGAGCTTCCAAACTCTCCCGACTTGAACTTGTCGTTGATAGTGACGACGGAACCGTAAGTACCTGCGACCATGCAGAACCAACCGAGGAAGTGGAAGACGACGTTCATGACGACGAGGCACTTCCATCGGACCGTTCGGGGCATGTGCCAGTTGTCCCAGAGCCACATGTAAGTTTCGAGCTGGATGCACATGAGCGTGGCGAAAAGCGCGCCGATGAGCGACAAGAGGTCGTTGAAGAAGGGGATAGCTTCGGCAATAATAAACGCGAGCAGACACACGCCGGCGACACATCCGAACCAGACCATGTAGTGTACGGGTGTGTTCTTGGACAGGTGTCGAGAGTTTCGGAGCGATCGTACGAAGATGAATTTGGCAGAAACGTGCAGGAAGAGCGTACCGCCCACGGCGAGACCGGGAAGAGCGAGACCGTAACAGACCTTCTTGAAAATGAGACCGGCGCTGCCGAGAGCGGGAGAGGCGATGTATTGGCCGACAAAGTGGTACACGACCGAGGCGACGATCTGCAAATTTGACAGTCGCACATTAGCTCTCTCTGTGTTTATTTTTGCACGAGGTAGAAGGGAAAAAGTAATTGATTTGACAACATATCGGGTCCTCACTCACCAGGTAGATGACAGTGACGGAACCCTGGCTGACCAAGACTGACTTGGTGTAGTCGCCCTGTTCTCGCATCTCACCGATGATGTTGAGGAAGTTGGGACCGGCGCAGTACGCGAAGATGACGACACAGACTGCGTTGATGGCGTCGACGAATGACGGATGTCCGACGGCAAGGACTTCGAGGGTGTAGTCGCCTGGAGGGGCCAAGCTGGGTCTGTCGGAGACACCGACACCTGCCATCAAGGTGATGATGGCAGCCATGATACTGGTGATGCCGACCCAGCCGAGCCAAGAGATTTTGCCGAGCGTCTGGATGGACGCCATGGCTGCTACGATACACATGGAGACTACACCCCATACGACAGAGCAAGTGGCGTGAGAGGTGATGGTGTTAAAGGCGACTGTCATCGAGAGGAAAGCAGCTCCACCGGTGGCGATCTGCTGGATGAGATAGGCCACAGCGATGACCTCTCGACCGACAGGACCGAACATAAGGTACGCGGCGCTGTTGATTGACAGACCGGGATGAGATTTGGTCAGCTGAGTGATCAATGGTTAGATTGCTAAGGACCAGGTAAACTTTCACTCACTCAGCCAAGGTATATACCTCGGGATGTCTTCTCTTGAATTGACCCAGTACGTAGTCGGACCATGTGCAAATGACGAAGACGGCGAGAATGACCAGGATACCGGGCACGAAACCCATGGTGTCAAATACGGCGGGCTGATCATTGAAGGTAAAGTGGGTCAGCAAAGCTACCACCGAGGGACAAGCACCAAATGAACTTGTCAGGCAAGATAGAAGGATAGTGTACTCACCAGACCCAAGATACCGAGACCCATTTGGAGCTTGACCTGTAAGACGGCGGCCTTGATCCTGTTGTCGTAATACCCATGGACGCTATGTGAGCAGACTGTACTTGCTGAGTCGTGTATAGCAGAGCTACATGCTATGACGCTGTAGAGTACAGCGAGATAGTTGACCATTGATCACCACTCACCATCCGAGCGACCGGTAATTGGGACCATCCTCATCGATCTCACCCCAGACAGCATCGATAATCACTCCAGGCTTGGTGCCTTTAAGATTACCCTCCTCCACATCGACAGGGTCGGCTACTTCGGCGGCGCTGAGGTCGTTTTTCATCTTGTCCGACTTTGTGTCGGCCATCGGGACGATCTCGGACCCGGCGCTGGTGCTGGGGTGATTGGCGGAGGCGGTGCCTTCGTATACTACTGACATGTTTCGTGTGTTAGATCTATAGAGGTGTATAAATGAGAAAACACAATCTTTAGGTGTGAAAAGTGAGTGTCACCAAACCGAGACAAGAACAAGACTCGGTATGAGGAAGACAGAGGATAAAGATGGTTGAGGAATGGATGTGGAGCAGAACGAGATGCGAAGATGGGTGAAGCGACTGATAGGCGATCTTCGAGGGGTTATTATGATTCGGACGGACGGCAAACCGAGACGTATCTACGTATTTGTCAGATGGGATGCGAAACGAACCGCAGACGACAAACGTTATATCATAGGCCGCCAGATTATCGTGATCTCCAAGCGAGCTCTCTCTCTCTCTCTCCTTCTCTTGCTCTTGGCCTGACCGTGACTCAGCTCGAAAGGATCTGACCCCGCCCTCACAAGACCGACCAATAAGGTATCCCATTCTATGCGCATATGTATGCCAGAACAGACGAGAGCATTCGCAGGCGATTCTCCTTTTTTTTGTCTCTTCGAGAAAAGACTAGCTGGCATGTGGACCCCACAATGGATGTCATGTCTTAAGCGAGGTCAACAGGGTTTTTCCTTCGTTATTTCGACTCTTTAGGTCCGATCGTGGAACGAGGGTTTTCTCGCCCTGCTATTGCCGCCGAGATTACAGGAGCTAGCGCATCTCGGGTATGCAGAGCTTTTAAGCTACCCAGATAGAGTAGAGGTCGATGCACTGATCTCCACGAGAAGCTCACGACTTGTCGGGGACCACAACCTCGAGAAGAGTCCGTTCAGCTCGAAGCCATCATTGCTGGTAACGACTGAAATTTTCGTCCGACATGGAAGCAAGTCGCTGACGCATTTAATTCTGCCAAGATGGTACCTGACCCATGCCGATGCCGTGAGCACGGCTGCGGGGAATTTATTTCTATTACGACGCAGAAGCGAATAAAGCCTAAACATAATAAAAACGTCGGCGCAGCTGAGGGTTCCTCGACGCAACGACATCGCCGATAGTCGTTAGTCGGTCTCTTCTTTCTAGCTGAATCAATATCACGGCTGACAGGTCAGTCATATGACTCCACTCACCTCAGCTCGCAGCGGGTGTAATCTGTTGTGTAAGCGAGAGATGGTGGAGCAAAGATCATGAGATCACTGCCCCTCTTGGACAATCTAAGCGAGTCCGAGACACAACGCGACTTCGTTTAGATGTTTTTAGATCATATCGCACGGTAATTCACGCTAAGGCTACCAGATACATGAAGCGGGTGCCCCTGGTCCACCCCGCAATCCGAGCTGCTTCGTTATCAACCGGACCTTGATGGCTGTACGTCCAGTAATTCACAACGAGCACAAGTACCACCGAACCGGCCAAGCGTGACAGACGGACCGCGCTACACAAACGAGGTCGCACAAATCACCAAGGAACATACAAGAGGATGCCTTTCCCTGTTTTGACAAGTGTGCCAAGATGTCTTGGGCCGTCGTGTCGCTTATAACAGCTAGCTGTTTATGCGATAAGGCATACAGTCACCGGTCAGAATGTTTCGTCCGCACAACGTGGCGGATAACTACGTATGTGGACGAAACATTCTGACTCGTGACTGTACTCGAATAACATGTTGATGTTGGCTTGGCTTCCGCTGTTCTAGCCGAGGTCATCTGATATGGATGCGATGCGGTTGATCTGATAATCATGCAAAATGATGTAAACAATGATACCAATTGACCGACTTGATCGTCTTTTCCCCCATGGCTTCGCTTACAGCACGACCAGCCGTAACTAGACAAGAACATTCGCATCTAATCATCGTTCAATTCGTACTCCATTGCAGCCGGGCCCCGACCCAGCTGTTGATTGCCCCTGCGTCCCGTGACAGATCTCCACGATTGCACCAACACGTTCTTCACTCGACTGCTCGCTACGCGGACCCAGGCGTACCCTTCTTCAAGCGCAATCTCGAGCCCGTTGCCTTCTCCATCGGGATCGACGACCGTCGCCCAGCTTTCCCACCCTCTGCCGTCTGTCGTGGAAGCGGAGTCTCCGCGGGTGTGCTGAGTGTTCGAGTAAGGGGCACGCGGCGTGATAGGCGAGTTGCCCGCCGAGTGCAGACGCGAATGCTTGTGCGCTTCGGCGACTTCGTGCCGCAGTACGTCTTTCACAGTGACTAGACCGACTAAGCGACCTTGATCAGATACCAAGATCACCCGAGGCCTATGAGGAGGATAATCGTTAGCGTGCCTCATTGATCGCGTAGAGCACGACATAGCTATCACGTACCCCATACGTCGGAAAAGCTGCATCACAATTTCGAGCGGCATCTTAGGCGAGACCGTGATAGGTGTCTATGAGATAATTGACCAGGAGGTCAGCTCGGCGCCCACAAGATACGCTTCCACAGTCTGTAATTCGCATGCAAATGTTTCGACGCGAGATGCACTCACCTCATCGACATATTCACCCAGATCAACCTCCTCGACTTCAATCGCACTCTCTCGTCTTCCGACGGCGCCAAGCGAAGGGCTCCGATTGATACTGCCCTGTCTTCGCGGTATATGGATATCTGGTCTTTGCAAGTATCCATCCGCCTCCGATTTGACTTGTGCAGCTGGAAGGGTGTGTTCGAATTTACATATAGCGTTTGGTGAGAGATTCCGGGTTCTGCGGGCCTTGTCTGCGACAGGAAGAAGCAAGGTTAGGGTGAATACCAGCTTCGGTACGATACGAGATCTGCCAGTCAGCAGCACGAACAAACCCACCGACGGCATACCGCAGCTCATTCTTCCGCACAAATCCGACGATCGTCCGATCGGTCTCGCTCTTCACAACGGGGAATCCTTGATATGTTGTACTTTGGACGATTTCAGCTGTGAATGTGCGTCAATACAGGTCAGCAAGAGATACTATCTGAGCTGGAACACTCGAGGATGGACGTACCTATTTGTTGTAGTGGTATACCGGAAGCTGACAATGTAATGATGTCCTTCTTCATCACATGAGAGACTGCGAAGTGGTCAGCCAAGAGTCTCGGAGTCTGGCGTCTGTAGCATGCTCATGACTCACTGGGTTCCGAGAAAGCCTGATCCGTTGTATCCTCCTTGTCCTCCTTTTCAAGGAATGGATACCCGTTGAACCTGATCATCTGGTCGGCGATTCCGCCACCGCCAAATTGATCACTAACTGCTTTGGTGACCAGAGCGACGATCTATACAGGGATAAGTCATCAGTGTTGCGTCATCCGGCCTACTGATTTCACTGCAAGCCTCACCATGGTCGGAAGAAGGTATGTCAGGGCCCCTGTCAATTCGAACATAATGACAACGACTGTCACTGTGATACGAGTGATACCCCTTTGGTATGCACGGCTCTCAGTCAGTCCATAATACTGAACATGCTACAATTGGAAGCGGGGGGGCCTCAACTCACCCTAGGCAAGCGGCAGCGCCCAAGAAAGCATATGTGCCAGGAGTGATACACGGCGCGTCTGGTGCACAGGCGGCGAACCAAGGAGATTGTGGGTTTGCCCTATATGCGCAATGTGACTGTCAATTGAAAATTGCTAGTCGCAAATGATGATACAACGCGATCAACTCACTGGTACATGGCTTTGACCAAGATTCCGACCATCCGTCCAAACGTCGCTCCAATAGCCATAGAAGGGACAAAGATACCACATGGTACTTTACAGCCGTATGAGATGACGACCAGACCTGTTCGGACCACGGTAGCAATCAAGAGCGAGTTGACCATTCTCCATTGGGATGATGTCCTAGCAAAAGGGAAGACGATGTCAGCCAAGAAGCCGATACGCAAAAAGCATCGACTGAGGACAAATACGTACTGGCACAATCCTTCATGGTCCCCACCGCCCTCGCACTCCCTGAACAGCAATGCCAGACTTTCGGTCATATCTATCCGCAAGAATCGGTTCAAGTAGGAGACAACGGCAGTGATGACGGCTAATGTGACTGCTTCAGATATTCCGTGGCCGGCGAGATGCTTTCGTCGGAAAGCAGCTACTTGGAGGTTGAACTTGATGACGAATGCTCCGTACAGACCCTGCAAGTATTGCAATGGCATAAGCATTCAGCTATGGAGCTGTTGATCGGTTGTATCGTAAGACCATTGGACAACTCACTCCAAATATACCGATGAGAATGTAGAATGGGATTTCGAAGAAGTGCCAGTCCCGGTCGTAAGAGACCTGGAACAGGACTAACTTGCCCGTTCTGAACGGGTCCATCGACTATCGACAATAAATTCGTCAGCTTCTGGCTGTATATGAGGTCGATCGATGTATATTTGTGACTTACTGCCAGAGTGAAAGTAGCCACCAAGGCGCAGACGAAGCTTCGCCACATGGTCCGATTCGAGAACGTTTGGTTCATTTCCTTCTCGATACATCAGCTCTGAACGGTGGCGAAAATGCTTTGATAGTTACTAGCTCACCTCGATCGAAAACAAGACTCCGCCGATAGGTGAGCCGAAAGCGACAGCCACACCTGCCGCACTAGATGCTGTCACGATCTCGCGCATTCTCACTATCACAGAAGCACGTCGAGGTGAGCACACCATCTCTGCCTTGACACCGTACATGTAGGGAATGAGATAACGTGAACTCACGGTGACTTCTGTCGTATCTGCTGAACATCCTTGCTACCGAATTGCCGATGCTACAAGCCACATGGACAGAGGGACCCTCCTTGCCCACTGCTAGGCCTGATGCAATGGCCAGCGGCTGCGCAGGGTCAGTTCAGGCTCGACTATATAGGTCATTATGGCCTCGGATGTATAACGGGGACTCACCAGCGTCAAACCCTTGATGAAAAACGTTTCTACGCTCAGAAACCCTTTGATGATGAATCCTCCCAAAATACACTTGATTTCTGAGATACCCGAGCCGGCAGCATACGGCGCAAAATTCTTGACGATGAACGCCGCTGAGAAAGAGAAGACGGCCTATTCAAGGATTTCGTAAGGGTGTCAGCTCTCGAATGATGAAAGTACATGAACTAGCGGACTTACCGCCCATCCCACAAACGCAATCCATTGTAATGGCCAGTACTCTCCCCAGCTTCTCCATTCGGTACATCCCTCCCCTTCAGGCGATATCTCCAGACAGCAGTATTTCTGAGTCAACCACCACCCGGTCGTGCAGTATCCCATCTTGATATCCGATAACCATGTCGTGATGACCGATATCAAGGCGGCGCTCACGCCAATTACAACTCCTGCACATATTGGTCAGCCGTAAGAGACAGGGTTTTGAGGGTAAGAGAGCGATATTGGAAACATTTGGTCTTCACTCACCGACGAGCGAGATGACCACCCAACTCTCTCCTTCTTCCAAGGCCCGTCTCAGCAGTCTCCAGATGTATCCAAATATACCTTCCGTTTGGTCAAGCCGTACTATTAGAGGATGCGTAGCTGGCTTCGATTGGTTCGTTCTTTCTAGTAAGGAGTCCTGGATCCAGTCTGTACATATACTTATATCAGCTCCGTTGATCATCGTCCGCAGTTTTCTCGGATACCATGCGTACTCACCGACAGTGCTGAAGTCCTCGTATCGTCTGATGTCATATAGTCAGCATCATGGCGATGAACGTTTCAAGACATATCTCACCTCATTAGATCCGCTTTTTCCGCTTCGTCTGCTTGCCTGTCCGCTTCCGTGTCTCCGACATCGGCGTGTCCATCCTCGGCGCTCATCAAGCCGTTCACCTCGTACTCGTCCCGCTGATCGGCAGTGGGTGGATATGACATGTCGGGTATCTATCTCTATCTCACTCTCCACATCTACTGAGCATAACTCCTGTGCAGCTCGTCCGGTGCTCGTGGTCGGTCTTGCTACGTCGGGTCGGTCTACCAGAGCTTGAAGGGGGCCCTCCTTGTTGATTTGAACTTCTTTGTTGATCTCGGTCCAGTTCGCGCTGGACTACGTTCTCTCGGTGGTTGCATCCACAGCAATAATCGCACCGTCGAACCGCCGGAAGCAGTTCGGACGCGTTAGATCAACTGCCACGTGGATCAGATACAGCACGTGGGTCCTGTTGGCTCCTAGTATCACCGGAATAATTCATCGATTTATTGAACTTTATCCCAAAGTCACATTACCCTCCCTCATCCCAACAACCGTGGTTGACTCAACTCAGTCCTCCTTGCATTTATCTTCTTCTTCCTCTCATACATACAACGTCCGCTCAGAACTATCATCCGTGTACGAGTCTGTTCCCGCACCCCCCAAAACCCTAGCACTCATAGCATATGGGGCCTAGCTAGTGAATCCGCATCTGCTTTAGCTCGGCTTTTCCAGATAGGGTTCCGATCTCCTGGTCGTTTAGGCAGGATCTGTATCGCGCGGTGGTTCTGCTACTGGTTGAAGGGGTAACTCTTGTCGTAATCAGCTGTAAAACACTGCTTGATCAGTCCTACAGCGGTCTCTCGTCTTCTTGCTTCTTGCAGCACGACCATAAGGAGAAGAGAGGCTACCAGATGAGCAATTGGCCTTGGAATCACCTCGATCAATACTGGTGCGCATCATAATCCTATCCAGGTCAGCATTCCGTGTCTGAATCCAGCAAGCAGTCGAGCTGATTCGCATGACGCATATCCTCGTTCACGTTCATCCTACAGCGCCGATCCCACTCAAAGAGCTTGGGTAGAGCAACAGCTCCGCATATCGCCAATCGCCCCGGGACAGTCTCCAGAGGATTGGCTGCTGTATAGGTCGATGATCGCGGAGGGCCAAACGGAGGCCGAGGCCTGGCTTAACGCCCATCTGTTTCGCCAAAATGGCGACACAGGGGCTTTCCTGTCTCAGCAGGATTTCTCTGGTCAACATCAACCTACGCCGCCGTTGGCTCATCTGTCTCCACCTTCACATTCATACGGTCTGAATGACACCGTCTTTCAGCAGACAAATGGGTTTTACCAAGGTGGGTGACTGACTGGACTCTTTGACTATTGATCGCGTCTCAGGCGCGTAACGCGTAATAACACACGTGTGGAGGGGGGACCACGGGCGGGGGCAAATCCCTTCTCTATTCCGGGCCGATCGCAACATACACACACCAAATGGATTGATTGAAATGTCATTCTTTTGATTGCCATGAGCTTTTACTTGGGTCTATGTACATGATCATGATCATCTCGTTCTTCGCATCGAGACGGCGTCGATACGTCTACGTTGCAATACCGTTCTACGCATTACGGGAACGCGCCAAGCAGAGCGTCAGCAAGAAGAAGGGAGGAATTGTGTATGTTTGTGGTGTGTGGGGGATGAGGGTCGCGTCACCGCATCCTAGGATGCTGAAACGTGATTGGTCGACGAGCCTAAAACGAGAGAGCTGTTGCGTTGCGGCCAGAACCTGGTGTTATCACGTGACCTCATTTCCTCCGCCACGTTGTGTTTCAATCGTGTCCCATGATTTCGCGGATAGTGGGCGATTGTGGCGGCATCATCCGCCGTCTCGAGACAGTATGAAGCCATCATGCTGATTCCTGTAATGTTCCTTTTCGCTTCCAGAACATGGTCAATACATCCAGCAACGACAACCACAGCAACAGCAGCCGATCTCGTCCGCCCCGTACGGCTTTGTTAATTTACAAGAGATCGCTCCGATCCAACGATCCTACCAAGCCCCGGCTCCAAACCCACAACAACAACCCTTGGCACCCTATCTGCCGCCACAAGTGATTCAGTACGTTATTCTGTCCATAGCGGAGCGTAAGCCATCGCTGATTTGTCCGAACAGTGACCAACAGCCTATCCCCGGTCCTTCAATTGTCAGACCGGGTGGACATCATCCTCAACCTGCAACGATCCATCCTGCAGAACTCCACGGCGATCATGTCCGAGACGCCAAACCTCCTGCCCTCGACATCAAGCCTGAGGTCGTTATAAATACACCATTCAGACTCGCACCGCCGAACTCCTCTCGGACGCCTTCTCCTAAGGCTCTCACACCATTCAGCGTGCAGACTGCCACAGGAAGGAAAAGAGCGCTTAGTCCGCTCACATCCCAGATAAAGAATGGGGTCTCCCATGTTCAACAGAAGAAAGCGAAGAAGAACTCTTCATCGTTCGATCCGCCAAGCCCGCCTGGTGGCGACAATCCCGCGGGATCCATTAAGGGCAAAGGCAGGTCAGAAGTCAGCCCTGCAGCTTCCGCCGGGACACCACGGGTTACGATGGAGACCCTTCGACCGCTTCTTGCGCCAGGTGCACTGAAAGAGCCAAGACCGGTCCCTCTTTTCAAGAACTTGCGAGAGCGTACAGTCAAAGGAAAAGAGATGGACCCACTGTTCGAGCCCAACCCAAGGGAGTTACGAGAGATTGCCATTCAGCTGAGAGATTATGCCTCTACTGAATATTTACGAGAAATGGCCGACGATCACAGATACTGTGAGGTCTGGGAGAGGTGGCTCAACAAGATGAAAGCCGACGTGGAGAGATGGGAGCCGGCGATTGCCCCGGTCTTACAGGTGAACAATGAGCTTCAGTTTATACAGAGTGGACACAACGATGTAATGTACAATGACAAGGATGTGATGCTCATCTGGCTCCAAAATTTTGTCAGGTCTTGGCGAGAACAGATATGCCGGTCGATTATATCCGAGACATCAAATTCCGCGCCAAGACGAAAACCATTGCGAATCTAGCTCAAGAGCGCAGTGAGTCCAGTCATTCTATGCTCAAAACAAGGCCCAGTCGTGCAACAACTGCTTTGTATCCGCAAGCTAATCTTCATTGTCAACGTCTCACCCTGACAGACCTCGCCCACAAAGGTGCTATACAGACGGCATATCTGAGGTACAAGGACTACGTGGAAAACACTCTGTTCCCAGCCAATAGGCTGAGCGCCGAGTACTTGGACGAGCAAGCGGAGGAAGCGAGTGAGTAATCATGCGAACTGCATGCCTGTTCTGGTCGTTTTATTCCGAAGAGCTAACGTGTGTGATGCGCAGGAAACAACAAGCGGAAGATAGATGCTGTAGGCCAGGACGACGGAAAGCCTGGGCCATCTAAAGTGCCAACACCCACGACCACTACCAAGCCTGGCCCATCGGTCAACGCCGCCTCCGCATCGGCCAAGCGATCGACATCCTCGAAGAGCGCCACGGACATGTCCTTCTTTGGAGCAGAAAGCTCCGGTGGCATGGCTAAACCCAAAGCTAAAATACCTGATATCAAAAAGGTTGACAGAGCTTCCATTCCACCTCGACCATCCGTGCCAACCACGAACTCAGCATCTGGTCTGCTCGCGAGCACACTCTCCTCCCTTACCAGAAATGTAGGTGGTTCGACGCCTGTCAATACAAGCGGTCAATCGCGCGGGTCCACACCAGATCACGAGAAGAAGGATACCAAACCGCCCCGTTACAATGCGAAGGGGAAGTTGATAAGGAACGTGAGATTCAAGGACGTGGTTCGGGAGGAAGACGGCGGTGGGACCTTGGTGCAGGTAAGGACCTTCAAAGAGGAGGCTTGGGAGTTCGAGACCCCCACATGGGAGGAAGATCTGTCGGCGAGTGTCTCATCCACATCATTACCACAATTGCTGTAAAAGAAGTGGCGAGCTGATCGATCTCCATAAATTTACAGGAGGAAGAAGCGTTTGCCGTCAACCCACATGGCCAAACGGCTCAGGATATGAACAAAGCTGAGGGCGCGGTTTTGGCGAAGCAGTGGGGACATGAGCTGATAGACTGGTATGAGCCCACTCGTGAGTTAGATCATAACTCTGCAGAACTCAGGTGCATATTTGGGCTGACATCTTATGTGTCTACGAACAGCATATTGGGATGTCCCCGACGATCACCCTCCCATCACGCCAGAGGCCACCGCTCAGACTCAACGAGAGCACGGCATCTTGGCCATCGCCTATCCACCTGGCATTCCCGTCCCAGATCCAACTGAGTCTGGTGTCCGGGTTGTCGAGTCGGACCAGAGCCAAATGCGGATGATGGATCCAATCAGCGACAGCGATCTGATACTGCAGCATCAGACTCGAGGCGCAAGCACACACGCCCATCTTCATCAGCCAGCTGCAGCCCCTTCCGCTGCCGTGCCACAAACATCCGTATCCGACCTTTTGAAGAATCTGACCGGCCTACAGAATATCATACCGCCCACGACTGGGCTGAGCTCCTACCAGCCCCAGCCTCCTGCGCCGGCCTCTAACGAGTACCAACATAGCTATGGCTACAGTCAAGGTCAAGGCTATGGCTCTCAGCATCAGCCTCAGAGGAGATGGGGCGGACAAGACTCCTTTGGCGACAGGCCCACAGCTCCAGCTTGGGGCGGCAATGATAATTACGCAAGGTCAGGCTACGATCAGAGAGAGAGTCGTCGACCTCAAGATAGGGATCTCAGTCGACCCGTCTGCCGATTCTGGCCTAGAGAGTGAGTTCCTCGTAAATCACGCCTAACTTAGTCTGTGCCGACGTGCCCTTGTACGCTGTTGCTGACAGACCCTGTAGCTGTGCACATGGTGACAGGTGCCGAAATCGACATGTATAATCCTTCCTCAATCGACTCCTGTGTTTCTTCTCGTTCCTTCACCTTGAGTCTCCTTCATGAGCATGACCCTTTAACGGCCCTACGGAAATCAACAGAAACACCATTTTGGAACATCGCTTGCATTATACTGGATATCACGTTCAAGTTCTGTCTCAAAGACAATGGCATACCGTTCGATCGATTCAATCATCCTTCGTCTTTAGTATTCATGTTTTGATGCATATGTCACGTCATGGTGTGTCCAAATGTGCTCGATCAATCACGGATGATCAGGCTTTACAAATGATCGATTAGGCAGGAGCTAGTCGAGACGCTTCATTGGCTCTGGCCGCTTCTTGAAAACGGATACAAGCACCTTCAGAGATTATGGTAAGCGTTTGTACTGTAAGAAGCTTCAATGCCGTGCAAGTGTGTACAGCAGATACCCGGAGAGAGGGATGGACGCATTTCACCCCATGATACCAATTCCGTTTTATGCTCGCATCTCTCTATGCACAGTATACTATTTCTCCTCAATACACCGACTGACCCAATTCTATGAACAGAATGTGGCACGTCAGCGTGAACCGCCCTCGGGGCCACAGTAGTGAGGGTGATCTGTTTGATGACTGGGTGTTTTCGATTTTATGCTTTGCATCTCATAATTACAAGTCTACATACTCCATATTACCATATTGGGCTTTCCTATCACTGCGCGTATACCCAGAACGACGATAATCGATCGCTGCAGAGTCCAGAAGAGAAACTGAGAGATCATCGGACGGATAGCGCTAAGTACTTCACAAGGTCATGAGGGGGAATTCAGGGGGTTGAGAAGCAAAGAAAAACAACCTAATGAATGAAGGGAGGAGGAGTGCTGGTACACGTACAGTAGCACGCAGATGTATCGCAAGTGTTTCAATACTCATCGTCCGCATTGGTGTGAAGCGTCCATCCATCACTGTCCCCACCTCCTGGGGGAGTTGAATCGAAAGAGCTTTCGTGCTCGGCGCGTCTCATCGAGTAATTGATCGGCGGGACGGAGCGCAATGCGGTTCTGCGCGTCGAAGCATCTGTGGGCATCACCCGCCCCTGTCCAGAGGTGACTTGTGACCCGGCTTGGACTCGTAAGCCGGGAGGCGCGGCCGAGCTGTGTGGGGGTCGGATCTGAGGGAGAGCATGACGGCTCGTGAGCGACAAGGTATCGAGTGGGGGAAGAGGCTGAGTTTGTGTTCCACTTGTGGCGTTCGTCGGAGGACCCGTGATCGATCCGTCCCACGGGACAGGTTTCCTTCGGACAGGGGGTAGCTCGGTGGCAGAAAGCAAGCTAAAACGTTTGCCGACCGGCGTGTCGTACGTCCACTCGTAAACGAAATCGTCTTTGACAGAGTGTTTTGATCCAGGAACGAGATTAAGCGACGCATGGCCTGTTACCTCGGGTGGGGGGCGGTCAGGTATCTGCCAGTGACGAGCCCCTTCATGGGGTTTCGCAAGATCGTCAGAGATCCAGCTGTAATCCGTCTTGTCGAAGAACGTTCTGACTCGGATACTGCTGTGCGGTGCCGTCTTGCTGCTCTGCTTCGAAGTGGTGGCTGGAGGACCTTGTAACGGTCTGGTGGTGCTCTGTGTGTTAGGCTGCGTCCGCGGCGGCGGAGGAGGAGGCGGAGGAGGCGGAGGAGGCGGCCCTGCCCAGGAAGGACGGGAATCGGCAAACTGCGTCTGCATGATCGAATGGGGTGGTACATGCTCGCCTGGTAAAGCCTTGTTGAACATGATAGTGTTTCTGTCCTCGAAATAATACCCGCTTGTGCCGAAACGATTTCGCGGATCATCCTCCTCAAGATAACCGGCTGTGTACTTACCGCTGAAAGTAGGAGGAACGAACATATAACCCGATTGAGGGCTGGAGCTGACCTGAGACGCGCCAGTAGCAAGTCCTGAGGCAGGTGGCACCCATCGCGGTACTCGAGTCATCACGGATCCTGGAGCGGTAGGGAGTTGAGCGTCGGGGGCCCTGGAGATTTGTCTCTGAGGGGATGGGTAGTGAGAGGGATGTCTCTGGGTGGATGGGCCGAAAGAGGGCTCTCTCTGTGTGACAGGCTCGTGATCGCCAGTGTCAGTAGCGTTGCGCCATCGTTGGTCTCTGGTTCCTCGCTGCAATAGCACATTGTCGCGACCGAGTCAGCTCTCGAATTCTGATTCAATTGTGTGCTGATAGGGACCTTGAAGGTAGGCAGACTTACAGAAGGCTCTACATCCCTTGAAAACCCTTCATTGTCTTTCTCGATTACGCCAGAAGCCGGCACACTCGAGGTGACGATTCTGTCAAAATCGGGAGCTGATGGAGAAATCCCATGGTTCGAGACGTAGACCTTTATGGCGCGCGCGGCGTGTTCGGCGACTGTACGCAGATCTGCCTCGGAGGTGGCCCGGTTGGGCCTGGGATGGCCAGGTATGCTGGTCGAAAAATTGGACACGACTGAAGGGTCTCGCCTTGGCTGAGACCGAGCAAGGTGCTCGGACGTAAGGGACGGATTTTCCTGAGGGTCAAAGTAATGAAGGGTCATGATGCTGAGTTTGTGCAAAACTGATCGAGAGTGATTGGACTGAGACTGAGCGGTTTGAGTGTAAGAGCTAGAGTAATATATCGGTAGGGTGACCCTTGCGAGGATGGAATGTGAAGTGAAGTGAAGGGGGAAGGGGGGATTGTGGGAGAGGAATTCTCGAACCAAAGAGGCGAAGAAGATGGCTTTTTATACCTTTTCATGTAATGTCGAGCATCGGCCGCCATACAGTGTTCGGATACGAGTATCGCAGATAGCTCTGCTACACAACGGGCGAGCTCAGCTACTGGCTCCACCCGTCATTGTCAGTGGGAGGGGTGAAGTGATTGATACAAAATTGGCAATATTCTGATGCGCAAGACAGATGCGAAGCACAAAATAAAGGCGAGATTCACGCAAGAAGAACCCAAGAAGCAAGGTGGAAGGATCCCTCCCTTCCGACAAGAAGCGTCAGAGCCATGCATGTCACAGAAGGTCAGATATCGTCAAAAACCTTGGCTGTTTCTCTGCTCGTTGCCTGATTTTCTAGAACACTGATCTTCTTCTCCTTGGTGGGATTGGACCGACATCATCGGATACCATCAAATTCTAGGCCCAATGGGCCTGTCGTTTCAGTCAACTTCCTTTCTTTTCTGAATCTCGCCATCCTCGGGGTGGTGTCGACGGACATATAGTCAGACCATGAACCACAACCTCTTCGTCTAGGCTCCATAAAAGCTTCCCTCTAGTTCCGGGGCAAGGATCTCCAAGGACCGGCCGAGAGAAGCGAGTTCGCACGGTTGAAAGGAGGAGTGACCAGTCGAGTCTGCGAGACCGAGTCAAATAAGAAAGATTTGCTCGTCGAGATGATCATTCCCTTTGAATATGTGGTGGTGTCTAGAACCCCTGTCAACAAATGAGAACTTGCGAGTTCTTCATGCGAAGTCAAGATGAAACAGCCTGGCCAATGAGGATGCCCCTACTAAGCGATAGAGACTGCACTGCAAGTCCGGTGAAAGGAAGGCCGATGCGGTGTGATCGCATATGTCACAGATAGCAGATTGTATCCTGCTCTTCGGCTGACACGGGACGATCTTGAGGAGAGCTGACGAAGATGGGTCAGTGCATACAGTAGATCCTTCATACCTCATCTATATGGTGTCACGACCTAACACGCCCTTCGGCCTTTACGTCGAGCACTTTTGCCGAGATGTCGATGCCAGACGAAAAGACCTTGACCTTCTGCGGGCGATGACTGTCTCTGCGCATCACCAGCCACCTATACCAGTCTCCTTCCAGTAGCCTCGAGCTTTCGCTTGATCTCCTCCTTGGTCTCATTCCCTCCTACCATGCCATACGAGTCCTTCCTGAGGTCCACTCCGGCGGCTGAGGTCGAGGCCGCCTTGACCTCTGGCACCTTTTCGACGTGGTCTACTACGCCCGTCGTACCGGGCACGACTGCGACGGTCGAATGCGTTTTATCAATAGGCGCCACGGGCGATCCGAAGCCTGAGTTCGAGCCGCCGAGAAGGGGAATCGAAGGTGATGTCCCTGGGGCAGCAGTGGAAGAAGGGATGTTGTCCGATACTCGCTCAACCACGCCTTGTCCGGCTTCCCATACGCCCTTTCCTACGGCGGACCAGTCAGTCGACCTCACGCCGCCGACGAGGGATGTAAGCGTCTCGTTCCACCTTTGACGGAGGATGGAAGAGAATGACTGCTCGTATGGGTATCTAGGACCGACGAGCGAGCTGGGAGCCGGGGGAGTCACCGGGTCGAAGGAGTCGGTGAGAAGGTGCGATGAGTGATGGAGTCTGCAAGGATCAGTTTACCAACACCAAGAGATATCAGCGCTGTACTCGAGATTCTCTAGTGATCCCAGGTCTGTATGGACAATGGTTCATGTGGAGAAGAGCTCTTTGACACCAGTGGTAATACTGTTACTCACTCGGATCTGAGCGTCGCTGTGGATTCTCTCAAGCTAGTCGAGAGGGTGTAATAGACGGCCGCAGAGGCCAAGATGCCTGATCCAGTGCCGAGTATGAAGCCGGACATGTCGACGGGACACGGGTTTTACTTTTTCGGTGAGGTGTAGTGAGGTGAGGACAGTTCTGTGTAAGCTGAGAAATTGAGGTGTGAAAAGCAGCACATCAAGTGTTCCTAAAGTCGAGTTAGTCGTTCGCACATCAAGCAGAGCGAGAGAACCAAGTGAATGTGGGTCCGTCACAAAAACTCCCGACGTCATCAGTTTTCCCTGGCCGCCCACATATCGTTTTCCTAATCGAGCGAGGAAGATTCATTAGGAATTATTGCTAATTCCCTTTGCCACGCTCATGTTGTTTCGGCTAACGATCATTACAATAACAAATCTGAGTCCGGACGACGGGACGGGTTCGTGCCTGAAGTTTAGCTAGAGCCAGGAGTCAGGAGATTGTTGTGACGACGAGGACGAGTGATGAGTGGTGTGCAGACGATGATGTTGATGCAATAAGCAGCAGCTCACTCAACGACGCACACTCCATCCATCTAGTCCAATATACCCATATCAGCCGCGTATATATTCCATCCGGTCACTCACAGCCTCAAAAGAGCTGGTCGAGAAAGCCCTTTCCCCCAACGGAATCAAGCTACCCCTCATGCAAGGGCCAACCTCGACATCATGACAGATCCAGTCAAGCCTCGGCGCAAGGTATGTCCTAGCCTTGCCAAATCAGTGTCTGCACGAGCTGGTCCTCAGTCCAGGTTCAGCTTCCATCTGACTACATACTGCTGCTTGCTATCGATAGGTTGCCTCCCAGATCTCTCTGGCACCATCATCATCACCTGCTGCTGGCCCATCCTCGTCGTCATCATCATCTACGCCCATTGGAGCTCGAGTGAAAGCTCGAGTGGACCCATCAAATATCATCTCAACGCCCTCACCCACCCCCGGCTCCGGCACGCAATTCTCTAGACCCATCCCACGTTCCACACCATCCACACTGTCCCTACGTTCAGCTCCAGCAGGCAGAGCACGATCACCCGCTCCGGCTTCGTCATCAACGCCTACTGGAAACGCTGCTCCTCGCATCGCTAGGACTCCCGGCGGGACTCCGAGTCTTACGACTAGACCGTCCTTTACCGGTGTAGGAACTGTCGGGTCCGGATCTGGCTCTACCTCATCGAGTGGGACGCCGGCCCCGAGGATCAGAGCTGCCAAGTCTGTCATCGATAGCTCGGTCACGACACGTTCACCTCGCACGCCGGATGTTCGCCGTGCGGGCACGCCGACAACTGGGACTTCCGCTGTGGAAGAGAGGCGAAACAGGGCGCGAGCGCAGTCCATGAGGAGCAACACAGGAGATGGGAACACGATAGCCAAAGTAAGACCATCGATAGCTTCTTCGAGCTCCGCGCCGGCACCCCCCGTACCGCCTGTACCGCCCGGAACCTCTACACCGACTCTACCGCATATACCCAGATACGCAGGTGGAACGCCCAGCATCCAGACACCTCCTCCTCAAGAGACATCGTCATCTCGATCGCCGCCCAAACCCCAGACGCACATCTTGTCTCATTTAGGACAGGCTCCGCTGCTTTCACCTGGATTAGGGATAGGTATGGACGACGGAGGTATAACGTTTCCAAGTTCAACATGGAGGGATCGGAGTCCAGAGAGAATGTCAGATGGCGGATCACACGTTGAAATCTCGTCGAATCGGTCTTCGCCCACTCGCCGATCACCTCAACGCAATGCGGTGCCCTCTGTTCAACATGCCCTAGCATACATCCTGCAACATCCTACTGCGTCTGCGCCCACATCACCCATGCAACCTTCAACGCCGTTACCCGATTCGTCTCATCGACCGGCTCCTCGTTCAAGCGGTCTCAGTGCCCATACAAGAGCAAGACTACCATACAATCCTCACATGGCGCATCCCCCTCCGTTACCGCCGCCGCCTATAAGTCCCGAGCTGAAGACAGTCGCTCTTCCCAGTCTGACTCCAGCGAGATCCTCCGAAGAATGGTCAAGAACAGGCTCGTCGATGGGGCAGACGTCTAGTATACGGAAGCTGAGCGGTGCTGGGAGTGCAGGCGGCAGCGAGCTGAGCGAAGAGAAGGAACGGGATCGATTGAGCGGAGCGACCGCCGTGGAGGTAGCTGATGAGCCAGGAATGGGGAAAGAGGGCGATGGAGAGGTTGATGTGGTCCTGGGCGCGGATATGGAGGAGGCCAAGATAAACAGGAAGGTGAGTGAGCGGGCGGTCCATGTTGGCAATACATGATTCAACCTCAAAGCAGAAATGCATTTCCATGCTAAAGCCAGCCACACCTGTACCCAGGTTGCAGATCTGGAGATATCGAATGCGAGTTTATTGGCTATTAATAAAATGTTAGAAGGTGAGTTTCTAGCTGTCAGCTGCCGCAAGCATGTGACCTTGTACTATCGCCAAGCTGAATATCACCTCTCTTCCGGTTACAATGGGGCGATCTTACAGCGACAAAAGCGAAACAACGTACCGAGATCATAAAGCTGCGCCGGATGCTACGAGAATCTCTAGCTGGCGGTTCGCTTCCCTCTTTATCCCACTTATCAGCGCACAACGCCAGCTCGTCTATCCTCGGATCACCTCTAAACCTCCTCTCGCCCTCGGCAGATCTCTTCCTCGACGGCGAAGGCGGCGCGGGCTCTGAGGAGGCGTATTTTGACGAAGAGATGATTGACCCTCAGCTCGAAGCTAGATGGGATAAGATTGCCGATATGGTGACGAACATGAAGCGGAGAGGGGAAGTCGCTGTGGAGTATGGTAAAGAGGAGATCAGGGCAGGTCCCGGACGGGTGCTGGGATGGATGGAGGTGGAGGAGAACAATAAAAACAAAGCGAGGGAGGAGAACACCGACAGCGGTCGTGGCGAGAACGATAACAGGCAAGGAGAAGAAGAAGATGAAGGGGCTGGCGATGAGACAATGAATTCGATCGCGCCCAGCGAGCTAGAAGGACACGAGGAAGGTCTCGCAGAAGGCGGAGAGACGTCACGAGAAGAAGTTGACATGGTCATATGAAACCACCCTTATCGACCGGACCAGACGGAATTTCTTGTTCACACCACCTCACGACGCCTTTGCCGCTTCGGCGAATATGATACCATCGACCGCTTCAGGTCAAGATTACTAGACGGAGCACAATGCTGTGTTCACGACAAGACTACGTAGACTTTTCGAGATCGATTAGACCACCTATTAATTTTCAGGCTGTTGTTCACCTATCTCCACTGTTTCAGTCAGTATCAAGAACCCCCTGTACTTATCACCAGATTACCATTTGTACAACTTGAGTGATGGATCACTCGATGTATACTGTACGCACTGTGCTGTAGTTTTTGCGACACGGCGTTCAACTTGTGCAAATTGCATAGATACTTCTCGCCAGAACAGAAAGCTGCGTTCCTAGATTCGTTACTTCTCACTTGCATACTCTCGTCGATACTCATGCTTTCTTCTAGACGACTACCATACTAGACAAGGCTGATCAGAGGAAATAAGAGAAAAAGATGTACAACTTAAGCGAGCATTCTAAATCGGTATGAAAGCGAACCGTTGACTGTCGGTTTTACTCCCCGTTCTGGGCTTTCGACGCTCCCGACGCGGCGTTGGAGCCCTGGACGACGACGCTGGTGGCTTTGAAGCCTGATAACGCTGCCGAGCCGAGGTTGGCGCCTGTCTGGCCGACGTCTGGTGGGGTTGTGAAAAAAAAAACGGAGTTTGGAGTCAGCTCTCCCACTCCTCCCTCTCAACAATCAAACTTTATGAAGGCCATGATGTGTGATCGTTCTATAGGGATTCCCCGGATGTCAATTGAGTTGGATGGTAATCCAGCTCACCCTGCGCAACACCCTCAGCCTCCTTGCCGAAATTATGCTCCACAGCCCGATGCGCACTGCCGCTGATAGCGCCTCCGACGGTCGTAGCGGCCTCCGCAACGCCCTTGGCAGCAATAGTGACCTGCTCCCATCCGCCCTCTGCCATCTTCCTAAAGTCGGACTTGTCCTCTTCGCTGACAGGCTCCGACTTCTTGGCGAGGCTGTCGGGCAATTTCTCGCCGATAGACTTGCCGGCGTCGTGGATGTATGCGCCGACGGTGTTGGCGCCTGATTCGGCGGAATCGGCCAAGTCGGAAGTGGCGCTGTTGATTGTTTGGGCTCGCTCTTTGGTGATGTCCGATGGAGGTGCAGGGTGCTCCGGGTTGGTGGTGTGAACGTGTCTATGATAAGACAACAACGTCAAAGATACAGATCAGCGTATGGTTCTGTGTGATCAAAGAAGCACATCGCCTCCGCCAGTATGTGTTTGCGGTGTACGCATTGAAAGGGGCCATGATACCGGCTGGCTATCACCGGACAGATACCAAGAAGCAGATTTTCCTCGCACTCACCGATCAGTGTACGAGTTGAGCCTTTCAGCCAAAGCCTGCCCAGCACCAATCACAGCGCCAGCGATCGTCTCTCCCCAGGGCTTAGCCACCTGTGACGCGCCTCCGGTCTCATACTCGTCATTGACGAAGAGAGTCGTCTCATTCCATACTTTCTCGGCCTTGAGAGAAGTTTCAAATTTTTTGAGGAGGATTTCAGTCGCGTCCCATTCGCCTTGGTTCGCGCTGCGCAGAGGTATATGATCATCTCGTCAGCATGGTCAGGCCAACGGGATACACTTGAACTCTTGCTGGAAAAGAACGATAAATGACCCCATCGGATGATTAAGGCGCGAAGAGAAAATCAATACCACCCACCTGTCCTTCACTTTGATCTTGACCTGTCCGACCGGCGCTCCCCCATCGGCAGGCACAGGGCTAAACACATAAGCGGGGTGCTCGTCTTTCGCCTGAACCTTTTGTACCGGGCTGTTAGGCAACAGGGGGAAGCTCGAGGCGCCGATGGTCAGCGTCAGAGTCGAGTGAGGGTGCGAGGGCGGGTTAGCAGGAATAAGGGTGAGGTTGAGCTCGCCTGATGAGAGTGGGAGGGGATCCGATGTCGGCGTCGGGAGGTGGAACGCCTGCGTCGAGGGGATAGTGACGAGAGTAGTCATTTTGTAGTCGGTATTCGTTTGCGTCTTGTTGGCGAAGTATGTGTCACTAAAGTGGTGGTATCCTCGTCTGTGATTCTACTTGGATATCTTGGAAGAGGAAGCAAGCAAGGAATGGGGATGCGGACGAGTCAAGGGCAACAATGATCGAGACCGACCACATTGATAACGATGGCGACAACGATCAAAGTGGTGAGTGAGCGTGAACTGCGAATTGCGATTGTGGAGAACAGACGTCATTCCCATGAGTGATCTACTTGATCGGGAAATAATTGAAAGCGCTTTCAGGCACGGTGATGGTGACTGGCGTTGTCTGTTGTCTTTCCGGCGGATCATGACTTTGTGCACGGTGGTGTGTTGGTGTGTTGACTAAGACTTCGCATGGATTAGAGAGAGAAAGAGAGGAATGACCAATGACGGAAACTCAAGTCAGTAATAGCGACGACGATGGCATGCATATATATAAAGAAACCATACACCGAGCATTCATCCCCTCCTATTGCGTATATAACCTACACATGTCCCATCGTGTCCTCAAGCCCATCTTACGCTCATCGACACTCGCAACTACCAGACCATTAGTACAAAGTCGGATCTCGCCATCTTTACCGTCTCACAGCCCTCGCTACCAACCCAACAAATCGACAGTCATCAGAACAATGAGCTCTGAGAAGAAGGACATTACCTCTTGGGCCAACAAGGAAGGCTCCTTCAAGCGACAGGTCAGCTCCTTCAGGGATGTCATTGAGCCCAATGGCAAGTTCGCGCCAGAGAAGGGTGAGTCGCGCCAATTCTCACCTCACGCTTTTCGTCGATGATATCTTCAAAGCAGATGGGCGGATGCGTAGCTTGGTCATGAATGAGTATGACGCTGATTAGGTCTGCGTGGACCCAGGCCGATATCACCTCTATGTCAGTCTGGCATGCCCGTGGGCCCATCGAGCGTTGATTGTGAGGAAGCTCAAGGGACTTGAGGATTTCATCGGTAAGTGACTATACGCTAAGTGACCTGCTTCCCTTGCAATCAGTATCTGACGCTCATCGCGATGTGCTCTACAATTACAATTGCGCCCTCACAGACGTGTCGACTGTGCACCCACATATGCTCGAGAAGGGCTGGCACTTTGTCACCCCCGAAAACGCCAAATCCTCCCCCGCGGCCGCTTCAGAGCATTCCAACGACACCTTCCCCGCCGCGACGCAAGACCACCTCTTCGGATCCTCTCATCTCCGTGAGCTGTACTTTAAGGCACAGCCAGACTACGACGCGCGATTCACCGTGCCCGTCATATGGGACAAGAAGACCAACTCGCTCGTGAACAATGAGTCGTCCGAGATCATCCGATTCCTCAACACGGGCTTCAACGAACTCATCGATGACAAGTCATCCAAAGAACTGGATCTGTACCCCGAGGAGCTGCGAAAGGAGATTGACGAGTTGAACGAATGGGTCTACAACGATATCAACAACGGCGTCTACAAGTCGGGGTTCGCGACTACCCAAAAGGCGTATGAAGACGCCGTGAAGCCGTTGGCAAAGGCTTTGGGCAGGGTCGAAGAGCTCCTGAGCGATGGAAGGGAGTTTTTGGTTGGAGGTCGATTGACAGAGGCGGATGTGAGGTGAGTAAGGATGTGGTCGTCTACCTGTTCGCAATTCCACCCGATCAACATGCTGATCCCACTGCAGACTCTACACGACTATCGTCAGATATGATCCAGTTTACTACGTCCACTTCAAGTGCAACTTTGGTCTCAGTGAGTTGACCCACGATCTGTTCTGCTATCGGTTAAGACCTCATTGATGAGCGTGTGCTAATTCGTATCATCCCTGACTTCAGTCCGCCACGACTATCCCCACTTGCACAAGTGGTTGCAGAAAC
Source organism: Kwoniella sp. CBS 9459 (assembly GCA_036428585.1). NCBI lineage: Eukaryota > Fungi > Basidiomycota > Tremellomycetes > Tremellales > Cryptococcaceae > Kwoniella > Kwoniella sp. CBS 9459. The sequence goes on along the minus strand of CP144065.1, from coordinate 3,732,611 downwards.
TCTACTGGAACAACCCCGCTTTCAAAGACACCACCAACTTTGAGCGTAAGTCTTAATCAGTCCTCAGTGGCTCCCATGGTCTTCAGTATCGAGGAAAGAATGCACGCGAGGCTGAACGAGCTGACTGTGTCCGTTGTGACGCGTGCTCACAGACATCAAAGAGCACTACTACTACTCGCACAAGCAGTTGAACCCTAACCGAATCGTTCCTTTCGGTCCCAATGTCGACATCGAGCCTCTGAACTAAGATTTATCCCTAATGCGGGCGGATGCGATTCGAAAGGCAGGTATGCAAAATCGACGTAGTCTCCTTGGAAGGAATGCGAAGATGTAGCAAATATAAGCACCTTGAGCTTTGGGCCGTGCTAGCGGTCCAGTGCTGACCGTAAGAGGTTGTTCCGTGATTTGAGATATTGATAGCTAATGTACCGTTGGAGCGATCTGCAAAACTTATGGCTCCTTTGAAGGGATTAGCACCCTATGAGTCTGGAACGCGAATACGATTGCGCCTCGGCTACGGATACTAACCACATTAACAACCTTTGTTCAACATCCTTTGTGTTTGTCTACGAGCTAGGGGCTGGATCGTGTGCGATTGCGCCTGTTTTGATCGGCCACCTCTGCTTCATGTGCGATCCCCCCATAGTAACTTATGTTGGTCTTCCATCGTCATTGCTTGCTTAGATGAATATCTTCCGCTACGTATCGGCTGACTTGTATGGCTAGAGCAGAAGAAATTTCAGAGCTTTGCGTGTGTAGTACATGGCGGGCATCGAGCGACAATCTCGAAATATTCATTCAGACGCCAAAGTCAATTTCATATGGCATCGCAGCAACGTGACTCCTTACGAGACTGGAAGGTCTCTTCATGACTCTATTTGACTCGACTTGACATCACTGAGAGGAGCTCTTTCTCTTTGACCCCGGAAAACCTGCGTATATCAAGATGGTCCGAAAACAAACTACCGTCTCATCAGACGAATACGCTGCCGACCTGACTCCACTTTCCACCTCAACCTCAGCCTCGACCTCGGCACCTAATTCGGCGGCAGGAGGAGGAGGTGATAGGGACTCTCAGCCATTCTTCTACTCGACGGCAAGACCGCCTACAGGGTTCTCCGAAGTAGACACCGCCTGGTCAACTTCGGATCCTTCTTCCACTTCAGCGAATACCAGGAATCGATCCAGTACGAGTGGGAGTAAACGTACGCCACCTCCCGTTCCACGATCCGGTGGACCAGGACGTACCGTTCATGCTCGAGTGACGAGCAACAGCCGAAAAGGGTTGACGCCCAGAGCAAGACACGGAAATACCACTCCGAACCCGTTTGTCGGAGGAGAAGGGGATAATGATGATGGAGATGGTGATGTGGAGGAGTCGCTCGACGATCTCGTGGATAGAAAGCGAAGTACCAATGAGAATGGAGATGAAGATGGCGATGGTGCTTATACGAGTGATCTGTACCAGCGAAGCGATTGGGCCCAGAGCGCACGAACAAGCCAATTGCCAACAGCTTGGAGCCGATCTTCGTATGCCGGTAAAACACCTCGAGTTACAGGACATAATGAGTTCTTCTTGAACGAGGACGAGGTCGAGATTCCGATTCCGCCTTTGCCCAGTCCGTACGATACAAGACACGGCAAAGACGGACAACAGCGACCAGTCCGAAACTACTCAAGAAAGCACACCAAGAAAGGCACGACGGCAGCTGGCGCTGTCGCGGGCGCTCAAACCCCAAAACACGTGCAATACGCTCACGAGCAAGACGTGGTTATGGATTCGCCTGCAGAGCTCACGCCGGGGACTGGTCTCGGTCTCGGTCTCGGTCTGAAGAAGAAGATGAATGGCGGCGTTACACCGAAATCGGCCTTGAAGCACAGTGCGATGAGAACGCCCAAGACTGCTTTGACACCTGCTTCCACTGGGTTGACGACATCCTCTGTTATCACAACTCAGGAAGTCGGCTCGGTCGATCCAAATAGGAGGCAGTCGACACTGCCTTCCGTACTGGACCTACACCATCTAGTGCCCCCGCGTCACCAAGCCGGATACTCCCTGAATCACTTGAACTCTCCCAATCCGGTGCAACCCACATCTCGCTCCCCGTCACTCTCGCCAGCGGCATCGCGGGCCCATTTTACAGGCCAAATCCGAGCTCCGAGTCCTTCTCGCTCCATCTCACCTGCACCGTCTTCTGGTCTCTTACTGCCTCCGGGACAAAGCCAGAGTCCAGGAGCTGTCCTCAGGCCTAATCGAGATCCGTTTGCGGATCCACAACTACACCCTAACGCTCATAGTTATGGCCATGGTCGTACAGTTGATCATGACGATGCGTATAGCCCCGCACTAGATTTCAGTAAGCCCCGGTACATATCGCCGGAGGATCAGTCCAGATTGGGCAGGATGTCAGTCGCTCCTCCTCCTGGACCCAACCCTCATAATGCGCTCGATGCAATGCCTTCCCGGAACGGCAATCAGCCAGTGGGGCAAAGCGAACCGAGAGCCCTCTTATCGCCCGCTGCGCAGAACAGACTAGGCCGCATGTCAGTAGCACCTGCTAGGTACACTCTCCCGCCGCAGAGGAGACAAGTTAGACTGGCTAGAAACTCAGCGATCGACGGCGAAGCTGAAGCGTCAGCGTACGACAGGACGATCACACCGGGCCTGTCACTCCGCGGTCCAACGGCTGCACATAGCGATCCTCCGCGAAGCAGAGCACACACACCCGTTACCAGATCGCATGATCATCAAACCAGTGACCACGCGATTACGTCCGGGGTATCGCACAAATTCAAGCACTCAACAATCGGAAGGTGGTACCTGACCTGGCGACCGTTCATCTCTCCTTGCCTGTTTCTGCTATCCGCTTTGCTCTTGACTATATCTCACGGAGTGAGCGATTCGCATCTCGGCGGGTTCGTGAAAGTGTACAACGGTGTGTTTGGGGTCAGCAGAGGTGGTGAGGTACCAATTGTCCTGGGTGTTTGGGGGTGGTGTCAGGACGTAGTGAATGAGTGAGTCTCGAGTGGATTAGGTCAAACCATTTCATCTCATGAGTCTAGGCTGGTGACCCAGCAACAAGGGGGGTTGGTATCTTCGCTGACACTGTGGCCTTCGAATCGCCGCTGCAACAGACCCGAGTGTGCTCGATACACAAGCAACGATTTCGCCAATGATGCCGCTACGTTCACCATCCCGGGCAAGTGAGTTTTATCTTCGTTTCAGTCGAACCTCTTCAGCCTAGACGCCTCTCATCTTGTCAAAGCACCAGCGCTGGTGCCGCCCACGCAGGATACAAACGCACTTTTTGACTCACATTCACGATACACGAAGTTGACGTATTGCTGCGATATATCATTGCCTTCATAGCTCGACACTGAATCATCTTTCCTCTGTCTTGACGGCTCTGACGGTACTCTGCTGGCTTCAGGCAGCTTTTCAAACCGTAACAGCCTTTCTACATTTCTACCTCTTTTTCGCTCTCTCCATCCCTTTCTCACACCTAATAAACGCCACGACCGGCCTTAGCCCAGATCAGCCAAAGCTAAATGGAGGAGTCAACACGGCAACAGCCCGAGACAGAGAGAAATCCTCTTCGCCGAATCAGGATCAGCAAGAGCAACAAAGAGACCCCGTGATGGTGGAAGTGGAGATGAGAGTCAAGTGCCAGCGGGTGCCTTATGAGGGGTATGAATGGGTTTGGTGGGCCTGGTGGGCTCACAGGCGGGGTCCCGTTGGACCGCTCTTTGGATTATTGACCGGTGCTCTAGCCATCGGCACGGTGAGTCTAGTGTCTCGATTGGCCACCAGCAATTTGCGTGTCTTGTTGCATTCATCAGCTCAGAGGTACATACTGCGCGCGTCTGCGAGAGCTTATACTGATGGGTATTGGCTTGACTGTCTGTGCTGTATCCAGTTCGCCCTCGCATACATGCTGAAGAAAGATATAATCCAAGCCACAGGTTCTGAAGAGGTATTCTTGTAGTGAGGCAGATTTTCCTTGGAGCCGCATCTGCTGTGATGGCTTGAGCTGACTACTGTGTCTTTCTTGCCGCTCTGTCATGGCTGCCTGTCGGTGTATTATAGCTACGGAGGATACCTCCCCCTTTTGGTCGTCTCACTCACCCTTCACACGTTTATCTCTTCAGTTATATATGCGCTCAAATTGGTAAGTGTGAGCTCATCTTGTCCGCTACTCGGAGTGGATTTCACAGACTCAGGTGGATTGTATAGTTGTTCCAAGCTGATCTGGCTCCGACCGGCAACCGTCTCGTCATCTACTCGTACGCGTATAGAAACGCAACCTCGCCACAATCACCTCGCCGCCCGACCCATCCCCGGCAGTCCTCCTGCTGCCACCCTCAGATGCTCGGCAGATGCAGCACGTGCGACCATACACCAACGCTGCGTCCATCTTTGTGCCGCGCGATGTTCGAGGGGTCGATCCTCAGCTGCTGACCAATACGAGGGACACGTACCTCCATCCTAATACCCCTGCTCTTCCCTCTGGAGCTGCTGGATATGGGACTGCAGTCACAAGAGGCAAGCCGGAACTGCCAATGGGCTTGGGAATGGCGGGTGAAGGTGGACAAAGCGGTAGCGGTAATGGTGATTGTCATGGAGAACAGTACGGGCTGGACGAAGAGACGGTTCGTTGGCTTGCCGCATACCCGACCGACGAAGAGCTCGTACCGCTCATCAACAGCTTACGAGCCAAAGCCTCGACACCACCTTCGAACGCGGACGCAAACGCGAACGCTATCGACGAAGAGAGCGACTTCATTCTTTCCGATGTGGGACTGCTGTATCTCCGACCATCGACTGATGATCCCGAAGAACAGGCTTTACTCGTCCCGCCAAGGGGAGTGATCCGTCTCGAGCTTGTGGAAGATGCGCATCTCGATCCAGTGGTCGAGCCTTCTCCGTACGTCAGTAAAAGTGATAACGGTCCAGCAGCAGCGGCGGCGGCCGCAGCGCATAACTCGGCTGAGGCCATGATGGACGTGTTGGGCAAGACGTTCTGGTGGAACGATATGTACCTCGATATCGAAGATTATATCGCCTCTTGCAGAGTGTGCAGAGAACGGCGGGAAGAGCAGAGGCTCAAGGATAAGTACGAGTATCAGAGCAAGTATAAACGCAAGAGCACGCCGCCTCAGAGCAGCTCCTCCATTGATGCTCAGGTCGAGCCCTGGGGACAGGCTCAGGCTCAGAGTCAAAGTCGGAATCAGAAAGGCGATGGACATGGACATAGCGGAGAGGAGGCCCCATGGACAGGTATCGCCACAGCCAGCGATATCGGCGAACGTGCGGGCGGATCGCAAGCGCGCGAGCGAAGAGGACAAGCAGCAGCAGCAGCAGCAGCACCGGGATCGCATGACCGGAGACAGAGTCCGAGTCAGATGGCTGCCGAGATGGCGTTTGCGATGCGTAAAGCGCAAGAAGACGCTGAGAGGGTTTGATGCTGTACTAGTGCCTACTGTATATAGGCTGTACTCGTATACTGTAACTTAAGTGGATACGTGCTCGAATTCGTATCTTACTGTATGTAGAGTACTCGTATTTGTCGTGGCGGACGACCACCAGAACACCGCGTTTGCGAGACTGTAGCCAACATCCCATCCGTGCTAGTGAGAAACATGGATACATGATGACATAGATCATGATGGTATTGGTATTACACACACGCAGAAGATTAGAGGATATATCGTTCAATCGTACACAGGATTGTACAGTACTTTACTGTATTGTACAATAGGATGATGCGGCTCTAACAAGTTACTCTACATTCTAGCCAATTAGCTCTATACAGTCCAAGCGGTCTCGGACTCATACAAGTTTACAATAAGAATAAAAGGGTTTCTTCGCACTCGTAATGGATCGTTGGTGAATGGCGATGCTGGGTGCTGCATGACATCGCGAGGACAGCCCCCCAGTGTGTCTTTTAAATGCTCTGAGGTCATAACAAACGCATCCCCGGCCCAAGAGGCTCCCTTCACCTTGTCGTTCCGTTCAAACCCCCAGAAATTGATGCTAATGTCTCGGATACGCCTACCTCCCTTCTTCGACTGCCGCAACTCACAGACCTTCGCCCCATCTCCTCCTTCTAACCACTTCAAGCTCGCCCAAGAGCCTATTCGCTTCCTCGTACCTTCTCTTGACCTCGTCTTCGCCTCCATTATCATATCCATACCCGTGCCCATACACACTCCCGCCTTGACCGGCATCATGATGTGCCAGATACTCCATTTCTTCGTCTCCGCCTTCTCCGTCCATGGCACTTCGGACCGACGGAGAATGTAAATTGAAATTGCTCGAACCGATGAGCTGGGATGAAAAAGGTGATGAATCGGGGTATGAGGTAGTCTGCTGGCGGTATGAGTGCGCGTGGAGATGCGAGGGCGATTGAAGGTGTTCATGGAGCCGGGACTGGGGATGAGGGGAGGAAAGGATGGGGGTGGATATCAGAGTCTGCTGCGATGACGTGCCTTGGGAGCTGTATATGTTGTTTGTTGTTGGAATCTGTGGATTTGAGTATGCGGCCGGGTGTATATGCGAGGGAGTATGTGGAAGGCCTTGAGTATGCGAGGAGCCGCGAGCATGAGGCGATCGGGTGAGGTCCAGACGGGCTAGCGTTTGAGATTGACCTTGCATGCGAGCGAGGTGCTGGAAGCGAGAAAACCATCATACAAATCGGAGTCAGCTCATGTGCCCCGACCAGAGCTGGCTTGGAAAGGGCGAGGAATAAGAAATGAAGCAATCATGGTCGATCTTGGTATGGACAGACTCGCAAAAGCTGAGGATTGCTGGGTACGTCGCACTTGTCAGGGCGCGCAGTGGAAGCCGGACGCTCACCAAATTATGCAGCAAGCTGTTCTGAGCAGCATATTCCGTACCCCATTCTCTCTTCATCTCCTCTTCGTCCAGCTCCTCCATCTCTGCCTCCATCGCTGTCGCCGTCTCCATACCGATCCCCATACCTGGACCAATCTGACCACCTCCACCACTTAGCCAGCTCGTGTCTTCCGTAGCTCTGAATGGCGACGATGAGGGCGGTACGTTCCTTATGGGCGAGGAAGACATGGGATTCGGCTGAGAATGCGCTCCTCGAGCGTTCGGAGTGAGGAAGTGCGATGGTTGCGGTGCAGCAGGAGGGGTTGGCTGAGATTGTGAGAGAGTGTAAGATATAGGTGCTGATTGGGGAGCGTTCAGTCTTTCCCATTGCTTGGTCCTCCTTCTTTCTACCCCGGCCATAGAGCGTCTCAAGGCTGCTGCGCTGCTCTCAGCATGGGTAGCAGCACCGCCTTGATCGTTCGCGCCATGATGCCCTTCGCCGTTTACGTACCCGGAATGTTGATGCGGAAGGTTGAAATAGTCGAATTCGCTGTCACCGTTCGGTATGACCGCGAAGGGTGATGCATGTGCAACATGTGATCCAATCGGACTGGAGGAAGACAGTTCGTCCCTCCTACGCCGCTTGAGAATGACATCTATCGGCGATGCGAGATCCGGCTCGAAGGTGGGGGAAGGTGATCGGGGCCGCTTGGGTCGTTCTCGGTGTCGTTGTGGAGGAGCTAGCATGTTGAGGAGAACCGCCGCACAGTCGTTCCTCTCGTCTCTACACTCCGTTGACTCAGCCCAGGTAGACTCTCCGGGTGGAATATAGACACGACAGAGATGACTTCGGGTGGCGTCAGATCATGTAAATGATATTTGGCTCATTGGTCGTTCTGTGGAGGTAGTACACGAGAACGGTTGAATAGCTCGTCCTCGTAAGTGAAGGGGTACAAGCGATAGCAGGCGGGGTCACTTTCGCCCGAGGAAGTCGGTGATGGTGACTAAGGAGGGGTGAGGCCTTCCTTTCCTTATCAAGAAGAAGCTCCTCCGTTAATGCCAATGATGTCAGGGCGCGATCCAGAGAAGGGTTATCGATTTCGGCTTGTGCTAATGCCGGGATGGTGGAAAAGAAGGGGTGACTCGAATTTGGTAAGCGTTATCTGACGACTGAAATGAGCAGAGGAGAGGAAAAGGAGCTGCTATGGATGGCCAAAACACAATCGCAATTGCAATAACAACACCTAGCTAAGCCTAAGGGATCATAGCGCTAGGCTGACCCAAAAGCCACGTGGAAGTGACGTGTTGTTCGGAAACATTATGTAATCGCGAGCCAGATTTCACTTGTCCTCCACCAGCTGCCTAGGATCGAGCAAGTTGGGCAAAGTCAAAATATATCTGTCCACAACGCAACGATTTCGAGCAACGCCGTCACCGTCTGAACAGCCGTTCAAGGTCTTCAACCGTCTACCGAGCCTCAAGCGCTTGTTTTACCTACGAGCAGGGTCTCGACTCATCACAATGTCCGCTGCTCAGCCACAGGCGCAGACAGACTTCTCCGCAGGAGCCGACTTCATCTCATTTGGCTTTTCGCCGTCTCCTCCACCTGAATCGAGATCACAGGCGGGTCCATCAAGAACGCCCATTCACCCTTCCCTCCCTGCCAAACCTACATCTTCGGAGACGAGGAAGGGTAAACGAAAAGCTTCGGATGCTGGTCCCGAATCTGAACGAGCTGAAACCAGTACGACGACCAATAACGACAAGAACAAGAAGAACAAGAAGCAGAAGAAGGGCAAGCGGGATCGGGAGAAAGAAAAGGGGAATGCTTCCGCTGCCAACGAGGATTCCGAGACCGGACCTAGGAATCTCAAAGAGGAGAGAAAAGCTGCTGAGAGGCATGCTCCATGGGCTGATCTGGTAGATTGGAGCAGATGTCGCGATCCAGCGGAAATGTACGTGACCATCCGTCAGTCCTTGCCACGAGGACCTGGGTGAGCTGACACGAGACTGACCATCACTCCACAGGCTCAATGAGGAGATCAACGCTTTCTATAAATACGTGTCACCGACGAGAGAAGAGTTCGAAGTCCGGTTGTTCATGATTGAGCTTATCACGAGAACCCTCCTCAAGCTATGGCCTGATGCGGAGGTGACGCCATTTGGCTCGTGGCAGACCCAGCTTTATCTTCCTCAGGGGTAAGTACAGCTCTCCTTTCACAGCGATCTGGGAAGCTATGGCTGATGAAGTGAGAATCGCGCATGTCGCAGCGATATCGACCTGGTCGTCTCCAACAAGCAATTCTCCGAATCAAACAAAGCTCGACTCCTCGCTGAGATGGCCAGAGCGATGCGTGTGGCCCGTATAACCGATACGGTCGCCATCATCTCTCGAGCGAGAGTACCAATCATCAAATTCATCACGAATGAGGGTAAGTCAGCTGCTGTCAGCAGATGCTTGTCATACTTGAAGATAGCTGACGCGACGAAATGCACGTACCTCAACTTCAGGCAAATTGAACGTTGATATCTCGTTGAATCAGGTCAACGGCATCTCTGCCGGCAAGATCATCAATCAGTACCTCGACGCGCTCCCTGGAGCGAGACAGTTGATCTTGGTGGTCAAGTCGTTCTTAAGCCAGCGGTCTATGAACGAGGTATATACCGGAGGTCTGGGCAGTTACGCCGTCATTTGTTTGGTTATCAGCTTCCTCCAGGTAAGCTTATGGGATCCGAACCTTTCTGCTTAGGCGACGTCAACTTTCTTCTTGCTAATCACCAACCCAATACAGGTACATCCCAAATTACGCCGATCGGAGCTCGACCCAGAAGAGAACCTAGGTACACTCCTTGTCGAGTTCTTCGAGCTATACGGCAGGAATTTCAACTACCAGGATGTCGGACTCTCGATCCGGAAGGGAGGATACTATTACCTCAAATCATCTAGGGGATGGCTGCGGCCTAACCAGAGCTTCTTGCTCAGTATAGAGGATCCTCAGGATAGAGGTATGTCAAATACACAGCTTCACCTTGGCAATCAAGGCTATCCTTGCATTGATTTTATGTCCGATCCATCTCTAAATTTCGCTGATCGCAAACCTGCTTGATAGACAACGACATATCAGGTGGATCATTCGGTATCAGACAGGTCAAGAACACCTTAGCGGGAGCGTACGAGCTGCTTCTCATGCGTCTGTTTGAGCGAGCGGACGAGATGAGCGGTCGGTCATCGGGCAGGAAGAAGGTGGATTACGATCCGGATAAGATGAGCATACTGACCGGGGTGATGGGCATTACCAAGGAAGTGAGTGTTGCTCGTGTTTCGGTTGTCTCATTCTCAGGTATCCTGGAAGTAGGCCACAGGGATTGAGCGTACGCTGACCGCTGGCTATGTGCAGACCTTGAAGCAGCGAACGGAATTGAAGAAGCTGCACGCCGAAGGTCGTCTACAGCGGCTGCTCGGCATACCCCCAGGTGCAAACCCGAAGGACCATGTGGTGAACTACCGTGAACCGCCCTCCCTCTCACGCAAGTCAGATCAAAGTCGCAAGGACCGAACGGCAAAAAGCGTCGATGACGCCTTGCTGAAGAATGATCGAAGGACTGGCGTAGGAGCTATCATCGTGGACGACGATGAGGTGGACGCCGAGGATGACGATCACTCGAACACCGACTCTGATTCTGATCCTTTTGCCTCTGACGACTCTGACTCGCATGTTGGTGACACAACGCGGGATGCGGGGATGGACCTGGAATCGGGCGACGAAGAAGGCGAGATTGTCGAAATCCCTCACCCAAAAGGTCATCATCATTCGACGAAATCACAGCGCGACGTACTTACTCGGAGCGCTGCGGCCGTCGAAGCTCGATACGGAGGCGAATCGGACGTTTCGCAAGACTCTATCGAGATACTCTCTTCGCCGCCTACCCCTCGCAAGGAAGAAGCAGAAGAAGAAGAAGAGGAATCGAGGTACGCTCTGTCGACGGCCAAGTCAAAGTCGAAGAGTTCCTCAAAGGCGAATTCAGAGACAAGCAACGCTAATTCTAAGAAGAAGCAAGGCAAACGAGCGCGTCTCTTAGCAAAGCTAGCAGCCAACCCGCCTGATCCACACCGATATCAGACCCGGACCAGGGGAGAGGCCGATCCCGTCAAGATGTCCTTGTCAGACTCGGACTCGGATACCACTTCGGATTCTGATTCAGACTCAGATAGCTCCGTGCAAGCTATCTCGCCGCCTGCTGGGTCGAAAAATGGCAACAAGACCAAGAACAAGGGCAATAGCGGCAAGAGCGACCACGGGAGAACCTCTTCTAAAGAGGGATCGAATGGAGCTGGCACCGGGATCGGCGTCAAAGGCAGCGATAGAAGAGCTTTCTGGGCCGCAAAAGGTAGTTTGGGCGGTATCAGAACTGGATCCGGATCCGCATCTGGCTCCGGCACTGGACCTATAGGCGGAGATGGAGAATGGGATGATGATGCGGATTTCGTCGGGCTTGAGTGATGAGATGAGATGCGGGAGAACAGAGTCCATCGGGAAATTTTGGGCTTACTGCCGACCGCTGGCGGTGTTGTATATACCTCGGATTGGTTTGCGAAGGTTGATTTGAACCGCGCCCATCTCTTGACTAGACCGTCCTGTCTCAGAATCGCGTTCTTCAGATTATGCGTGCCCATACCAGTTCATCAAGTCATGTAGACCTCAAATCATTGTAATCATGTACGTGAGAAAGACGAAGACGAGAAACACGAGGACAAAATATGCGCATCGATGAGGTCTATGTACCCATTGGCACATCTGCCCATCGTTGTTTAGTTAATTGGAACGATTATTCATATCCATCACAACAAGCACAAATTCATCTTCGGCCATAGAATCGATAAAGCGCCAGATCCCGTCCGCTCTCTGCAGCTCCAAAGCTCGATATCGCTCGGTTAGTAACATCGTGGGGGACCAGGTGGGAATCCCGGGTGCTGAAGTTGTCTCTCTCTTTTTCCTGGATCCTCCTGGATCCGCATTCCGCGAGACAGAGAGAGTCCATGAACTTTTGTGCAGGCGCAGGATCTACGCATCGCATGCCAGTATTCTATACTCATTTCATGAGAGCGAGGGTACGAATAGTCTCGGATTAAGCTCTTTTACACATCTGTGCGAACCCGGCATGTGCGTATGGGACGAGCCGATCTCCTCCCGCGATAGGCGGTGTTGTCATTACTAGTCAGTGCCCACGTGTCAAATCTAACTCACTGCAACCTACACCTGCTGTTGGTCTGCTGGTCGTGCAGTGCGCTTATCGTCCAACGGTCATCAATATGCATGTCCCGCTGATCATGATTATGGTACAAGTCTGGCCTACATCCCTGGCCTGATCCTGATCCCATCTCATCGGCCGCTGACTCTGGCACCGTTGCATCTTGGCATTGGCACGCAAGAGTCAAAGCAGCTAATCCTATCCAACAACCAAGTTGCAATCTCGTCCAAACGCTTTGATTTAAGCGGTAGACTTGATCTTGAGCTGACCGAGGAAGGCGTTCTTCTCGGCAGCGTCCTGGAATCGACCGTGACCGAAGTTGGAAGAGGTGTCGATGAACTTGAGCTGGACCTTCTCGGTGTGGGCTCGGGAAGTGTGGGTTCGGAGAGCCTTTCGGAGAGTAAGGATTCGCTTGACGGGTCCGGCACATGATCCCTTGATCATGACAAAGTCATTCTTGACAATACCGTATCGAACGAAACCGCCCATAGGGGTGATGTCTGCGGATGTGCGAAGACGAGCGAGACGATCAGCATAATCCTGTGATAACCAAATAAACTACCACAAGACTCACCCTTCTTGGTAAGGTCGAAGTCGGTGGAACCAGAAGATCCGGAGATACCGTTGTCGATTCGGTAGATCTTGTGGTTGATCGAGGTTCGCGAGTGGTAACCTCGCTGACCGGCTCGGGCGACGGAGAACATGACCTTGGAAGGGTGCCAAGCTCCGATACAAGCGACCTTTCGGAGACCTCGATGGCTGTATGAGGAAAGAGAGCGTCAGTCAATGCCCATACGAAGCCAAGATTGCTTGCGCATGCAAACTCACGTCTTTCGGGGAAGCTTGGTAACACCCCATCGGGCGGTGACACCCTCAACACCGTGACCCTTGGTGACACCGATGATGTCAATGCACTCGTCCTGCTCGAAGATGGAGCCGACCTCGACGGTCTTCTCAAAGTTGTTCTTGGCGAAGTCGACCTTGTCGGCGACGGAACCACCGTTGACCTGGATCTCCATGAGGTGGGCCTTCTTCTGGGAGAGACCAGTCTTGGAGATCTGGGTGTGGGCGAGGACTCGGACGACGGTACAGTACTTCTTGATTCGCTCAAGCTCTCGCGCAACGGACTGGCCGTTGTTCTCGGTGTGCTTCTTGGCGTATCGGGTGAAGGCCTTCTTCTTGGATCGGTACCAGTTCTTGTAGAACCTTCGCTTCAACTCGTCGCTCAAGTGCTCGGCCCAGACGGTCGTCAATGATCGCAGTCCTCGGGGGGTCTCTACGTAACCGACAACACCAACAACGACGATAGGAGGAGTCTCGAGGACGGTAACGGCCTCAACAACCTCTCGCTTGTGCATCTCTGTTGAGAAAAATAGGAGACAGGGTCATGGAACATCAGCGAATGTCGCGTCTATCGACAATTCTGCACAGACGATAACTCACTGGATCCGGGTCGGTCAAGGTCTCGGACGATGTGGGTCATACCGGCCTTGTAACCCATGGTGGCGGTAAGGTGGACGGGCTTCTTGGGGTCGTCCTGAATACCAACACAATGTCAACCAGCTGTCCTTTTCCCCATGACCTGTGCTCCTCATTCCCGTTCCATGTACCACCATCGCCTGATCTCTTCGCTGCGCGCCAATTGTCCCAAGCCGCCCATGTCTCGACCGCTGCAATCTTCGTTTTCTTCCATGTTCGTGCTTCTCTGATTTGTCCATCCTCCTTATTTGCCCATAACGATCTGTCAAGAATACCAACTAACCTTGGGGAAGGCCTTGCATCGACCCCTGTGTCGGGCGGCTCGCTTCCTGGGAACTGGAAACGTGAATCAAACAGCACTTCTGTCAGCGTTCTGTCCCCTTTGATCCGCCTGTTCGTCTGTGGGTTGGCTGTCCATCCTGCTGATCCCTCCCTCTCTCCCTTCATTTTCCTCGCACAAAGTTTTCTCCCTCTAGTTGACCAAGCCCAGCGAGAAATTGACGAAGAGCTATACTCACGGAAAGCAAGCGAACCGGATCGAGGTTCTTCGTACTTTCGGTGCGACATGTCGATCAGGTCTTTTTTGTGAAGGAGAAAAAAACTTGAAGGATGAAGAAAGGGAAAGCTTCTTTTGATAACTTGTAAACGTCAAAGATTTAGGTGGTAAGGTGGTACAGTACCAGCAACGGCAGCTACCGGGAGCAAGGAGAGAGGGAGAGATGGGTAGAGCGTGAGCAGCAAGGCAAGGCAGGCAAGGTGAGGAGGTGGATGCAGGTGTTGGTAGCGCACTACCAACGTACCGTACATTGTATGCTGTATGTAGGTACTGCAGAAAGTCGCTTGAGTGCAAAAGCTTAATTCAGGGTCTAGCCGCTGAGGACTGAGAAAGCCACGAGGTGAGGCAGCCTCACCTGTCCAAGTGCGTCGGTGCTAAGCGTTTCTAAACGCCGATGCCTTCGATACTTGCGGATCGGAACTTCAACCTCCACTTTGTAAATGCATTCCCTTTGTAAATGACCTATGACACTTCGGATTGCTCTTGTACGGTTGCATTCATGCGCTTTCCCAGGACAACGATCAATCTGCACTTTGCAGCTCATCTCTTCGGCTATAAACTATCAGCTTGCCAATCACGACAATCCTTCAGTCGTCTAGCGTGAACGCTCGACGCAGTCACTGCAACTCTTCGTTGTATTGTGATCCAGAAACGAAGGACCAGGTCAGCCCGAGTCCGAAGCCCAACTCATTCCCATGCGCTCGACAGAGAATTGATCGGTTGCAAAAGGCATGCTTCTCACCACGGTCAATATGTGGGAGTGATCTTCGGACCGAAATCTCCCTTCGCAGATCACCATTGCGAGAATTCTTGCACAAGCTATACAACACCATCAGAATCAATAAACTGCTTCTGCGGGCAAGATCGTTTCCACGACTTTCCATCGCATCGCATCGCTTTTTGTTTGTACGCGGAGCCGGTACCGCTCATCTCCGAGGGTGAGCTAGCGGATCTCTTCGCACGTACGTACGTGTGTGTCCCGTTGATACTATACTTTTTCCATCTCCGCAGATTCGGGCGTGTCCCGATCAAAGGTGAACGGACTGCCCATTGACATGCTATGTCTCGGATCTCGTCGGGAGTCGTTCTTGCCTGCATGTTCAGATAGCCGCTGACTGCTGATCTGAATACTGAGGTGAGAGCAAGGTTGGTGATTAGAGATGCGCGGCGGAAGATGGTACCATCATTCCTCTCGATTCGATCTTTCTTCCTGATGGACACGCCATTCAACTTGACTAGATCAAAGGATGTCTCAGAGGATGACATCGCCTCTGCTCGGGGCAGGAGCAGCGAGCAGCGCGATAGGAAGCTGTATCCGAGAATCCACATGGGTGGTCAGTGCGTTTGACAAAGTTCGCCCTCACGTATTGACTGAAATTACAGTTCACTCAAAGGACCCCCTCGAATTTCCGTACTTCATCAACTTCAAGGTCCGATTTGACAAACATCCTTTGAGCTACTGATACGTTGTCGTGGGGAAGGATATGATGGGTGGTGTGTGGACCGATGGTAGCTTGTGATCCATATCAGATGACTGACCGACCGCTCCTCCGCGGCGATGCCTTCTAATGTGGCCTTTGCTTCCACTTCGGTAAGTCCAGGAGAACGCAAAATCAGAAATGACCTCACGACTAACATCAGATCGGAGGGGAACCGTCTCTCTATCTCACTGGGTGGTCTCGTTACTTCCAGCGAGAACCGAGGAAGAGTGAGACATCCTTTGGCGAAAAAAACCAAACGAGTTTGATGGGAATCTCTTTTTGTCCCCATATCTTGACGGTACTCCAGCGATCAAAAAGATCGTACCATACAGCCTTCCCTGCCTCGAGGAATGTGCACGGACCTTCTCTGAGTCACCAGTACCGGTATATGCTATCACGACATATTGCAGTCACTGATACTATCGGTGCAGATCCGCTGCTGCATCTCACTTCCATCGCAGGCGTCCCCGTGTCCTCTTCCCTCTCACAACGTTGCCGCGCCCGCTAGGTCGGATTCAACCTTTTTCTCACATGACATGGCACGTCATTTCCATGATCATGATGTGGTTCACCCGACCTCCGAAGGACCGAAAGACCGATCTGAGGCACGACCCCTTGGTGCGTAAAACTCATCCCTCGTAACTGCCGATCTTTCCACCGTTCATCTCACCCCGCATCATCACTTCCACTTCCACTCCCGCTTCCCCTGCTCCCACGCCTCCTGTCCCCGGCGAGGTCATCGAAAGAAAGGAAACACGAGGCACGGAACTACCGGGATTATATTGCGTACGGTCTGATCGTTAGGCCGCCGGCTGTGGAGTGACGTTCGATGAGATGCGATGGGCGGTGAGAGGACGGAGATCTATGTTGATTGAAGAACGAACAACCCACTAAAGCTCGCAGATGAAACGAGGCTGGTTCATTCTACCTCGCCTCGCTGTGGCAGTGGTGGTTGACTGTACCGCATCACTGAGCATGCTGTAATCTCACCTCGCTCGACAACATCACTCAACGTAGTCTAGATATAAATATACACCAATCACTCATCTTCCCGCCGATTCCGATCGCTTCTTCTCTCTTCTCTTTCTCAGCGATCGCATATCTCTTATCTCGCTGACACCTCAATCCAATACACTCCTGCCAATCTCCTCGACGTATGCAGACCTGCTTTAGAGCCTGGGTCGTCTCAGCACCTTAAATGGAGTAGAAGTTTCCTTCGTCCGCTTCAGGACCTCGTTAGCCGGTCTTGCTCATTCAACCTCTCTGCCGAGAGGTAGAGGTACGTTTCTGCTACCGTCACTCACACCTTTTCCCGCTCTCCAATCTTGTTATCGTCTCTTGTTATGCAGAATCAAAAGCGACATCTTGTTGAGCATCTTCGCATTGTGCTCGAGCTAACAACATGTCCAATGACTCTTAGCTGCCTTCGTTTCTAATTAAGCCGAGTAGTGAGTGACAGAGATCTATGTCTGCCCTCGGTCATGCCTTGTCGGTCACTTGCTCTTCCTTTCGTGCCCATCCATGCCTTTACATCACACTTCGTTCGGGCTCTACCTGTCTCCCTCTCTTTAGTCGTGGCATCGGCCAAACCTTCCGTTCCCCTCCTTTCATAGAAGTTTGTGTCTGAGACGCTCTGCTACATTCCATCTCCGCTTCTGCTTACGCACCCCGGTCGACACGATCTCATCTGCACTATCTCGTCATCCTATCTTCTTCAGCCTACTGAGCCTTTATGACTCAGAGTTGATACTCCGCTTTTCGCTTCCCCTTGCGTCATTGCCCGCTTTGGTTCCCCGCTCCAAACGTCTCAGTCTCCGCTCAATCTGGATTCCACCATGACACTTGACACGACAGCAAGGACCTCTCCTCACTCTTCATCATACCTTCCTCTTCGACTCGCTGAAGTCCCTGCCATGAGATGGCACCTTACCTTTGCCTCGGTCATGGCATCGCACGTTATCCATTCATCGTCACGCCATCTGCTGTCCAGACTCCGCTGCCCTCTATATGTCCGCCTCCCTCACTTGCATCTCGCATCACCTAGTCATGACCCCGCTCGGTTGTATGACAGACATGCTTGACTCGAAGATCCGCTCTCATCCTATCGTGTGATCGAGGATGCGAAGCGACGGACTAGATTCGGTCTTGCTTCTGCATTTAGTCATTCGTGATGATATGGTTGCCACTTGTAATTATCCAGTCGACAGCCCAGGCTGACCCATTGCGTTCATAGGGTGCATTCCCCTCTCGGCGCAACTTGTCGTGATCCCTCAGTAGAAGGTAAGTCGAAGCGGTCTTGGATCTGAAAGCTACCGTCACTAATCAGTGAACGCACCCAGCTGTATCAGGCCGTTAATTTCTCTTCTAGTCCGTATAGCGCTTTCGAAAGCGACTATCCTTGGCACTCCTGTGAGTCACTGACGAATGTGTAGTGCAGAAGTACATCCAGCTGATACAGATAGATACATATGCTTAGCGATAATATGGCTCCGTCAAAGAACCACAAGCGGGGATTGGCCTCCCCGATAAAAAAGACTCGAACGCTTCGGAGGACTTTCTGTCAGAATTGTGGCTGCGGCCCTGTGAGTCTAGATCAGTATGAGTTTGAGTATGTCCGGTTCGAAATCTCTAAATGGTCACATACCCGTGTTAGAATGATACCTCAATGTGGAGGAGCAACAAAGGCGCGCAGGTAGTGCCGGCGGAGGACAACGTCCTCTGTAACGCCTGTGGTTTATACGTGAGTCCGCTGGGTAGTCGACTATTTCTGTTGTTGACGAGCGAGCGTCGACTGTCGTGTTCGGCCCTAGCATGACACTCACGGACGACAGCGGCCTCGCCAATTTTGGAGAAAGGGCTCGCCTTCTGATTCCTCCGACCGTGATTCAGCTCGCTCATCGACGGGCGATGAGGAACAGCTCCAGACACCCTCGCCGAGGAAATTGGTGTTTGTGGACGTCGTGAAATCACCCTCATCCCCTCCACCTCAAATCTCGCCATCCATGTCGCTGAAGAGGGCTGCAGCGTTGAGGCCAAAGAAGAAACAATCGACAGCAAGAAGGATGGAGGGAATTGACGAGGACGAAGAGGTAGTTCTTGCGGCAGAGATACTTGTAGGACTGGGGGAAGCGGTGAGCATGACAGCGTTCAGCATGTGGCGGTGCTGATTTGGACCTGCTGCCGGTTGCAGAGCCCCGTCAGTAGCCGAACTCTTCCAGCCAAGGTCCAGCACTTACCCGTGCTATCACCCGGGCTGGCCGGTATCCGCCCTTCCTGGATATTCAATCACGACCCCTCCGCTGTCTCCGCCATCCCGCCTCCTCGAGGGTTCCACGACCGGCTTCCCGCTCGTCAGATTTCCGTCTTCGAACGGCCGTACGGCTGCTGCCCTAGCAGCCATAGACCCGAGCGCTGTTGACGAAAAGGTGTCTCGTCTTCGATAATACCAGCTGGGAATCCCTATACTTCTCATCCATTCCGTTTGGTCTTTCCCTGATACCCCTTGCGTAGTCTGCTCTTCCTAATCCATCCCAAAGACCATGTGGAATAGGTTAGCTCCGCGTAGCGTCCTTAAACCTTACTAAGCCTGTCAATATTTGGGGGTCAGTGAAGTGAGGGAATGAATGGTATGAGGCGTCGTGTGAGAAAGAGTTCGGTCGCCCTTAGTCTTGCCACTTCTCCAATGCCAATGGATCATGAAAAATGTGCGACGATATTGCATATCGGGATCATCCGGTCATATCCCTCTTCCTGCCTCTTCTGCGCACTGTATTGTGAGTACGATCAGTCAGCACAAACACCGTGGCTGAGAAAGAGCAGTGCGACGGGTCTCTTAGCGAAACGAGGACTCACCATCTTTCAGCTTTGTCTCGATAGGCTTCCACTTCTTCTCTCCCAATCCCTTGGCATACGCCTCCAGGACCTACGATCATTCAATCAGGCGAGGATCAGCCATTCGTCCAACATTCGTACACAAACGATTCATGAAGTATGATTGAGAGATACTAGCTCCAAAGGTCGCGTCCTCTAATATCAGGATAAGAGTTGGATGATTGCACTCACACCTGCATAGAGACCCTCTGATTGCGGATGCGTAGAAGCGAACGCCCGTTCCAAGACGTACAAGTCGACAGCGTAATGTTCTGGGAATTGAGCGGTCGACGAAAGCCCGAAATCGATCATGACCTGTTTGTCGAGCGGGACAAAAAACCAAAAAAAAAAGACACATGAACACTTGTCTTGAGACAGACGCAGGTGGGCTTGTACGATTATTGATTGGTACAGAGCGAAAACGCCTCACAGAAGCGTCTATCTAACTTACGATTTCAAACGGCTCGACCTCGCCCGGCGTAAGCCTGACCATCATATTTGACGTGGTCAGATCACCGTGGATGATGGTAGTGATATGTAATCGGGCGAGGGCCGTCCCTATTGATCGCATGAGGTGTTCTGTGGGCGGGCAAGAAGGCGAGAGTGGCATTAGCGTTATCTCGCATCCTGAAGGGGAACGGTTTCGAGTTAGGCTTTGAACACCACATCGGCACGATCAGGTATCATGGTCTCGCCTTATTGAATCATCGCGCTGACCGGTGAATAGGCCGTCCCGTGTGCCTTTGCCAGGAAGCCGCGCTCATCACTCACCCTGTGTCACTCCAAGATCTCTCAACGCCTTCATTCCCTCAATATCCTCATCTTCCACTCCACCTTCAGTCGCCTGACCCGGACCATCTTGACCCTGCCCAGCTGTGCTATCTTTCGCAGATGCAGGCAATTCCTCCTCAGCTTCATCATCCTCAATCTCCACTTCTCCTTCAGCTCCACCGCCCAGAACCTCCCTCACAGACCAGCCGTCTACCCTCTCCAGGCCCAGCACACCACCCTTCTCGTCGACCCATATCACCTTGGGTACTACCACCCCCGCTTTGGCGGCCCTCGCGAGTGCTCTGGCCTCGAATGTGAGACGCGAGGCGGTCAAGGTGGTGTCGAGCGTTGGGTGTCGGTATTGCTTGGGAAAGCGGTACTTCAGTATCACACCGCTATCATTGGATGTTGAAGTCGAAGCCGAGGATGAGCTCGACGATGGAGATGAGGAATGAGGGTAGTAGATAGCTGGTTTGGGCAGCAATGATGAGAGAGCGTACACTTTCTGCAGAGAGGATTACAGAATGACAAGATATCGTCAGCTTCAACAGGTAGGTTCCAGAGCCGAGGCTTGCTCTCTCTTATACCGCTTATGATTGGCCTTAGTTATGAGGCGTCACGCAATCAAGACTTGGACGTACCGCCTCAGCACCCTGCTTGATCAATTGCCCTTGCTCGATCAACCCTCTCGAGATGGGAGTCGGGTAGGACGGTCCGGCATCGCTGTTCACAGGCATCGCTGTCGACATTGTTGTTTTTTTTGTGTCGCCTTGGTGTTAGATTCGCGCAAGACGCAAGAACAGAAGCTCTTTTGGCTGATTGTCAATGTCACTGAAAGGTCG
The DNA here is from genome assembly GCA_036428585.1 of Kwoniella sp. CBS 9459. Classification (NCBI taxonomy): domain Eukaryota; kingdom Fungi; phylum Basidiomycota; class Tremellomycetes; order Tremellales; family Cryptococcaceae; genus Kwoniella; species Kwoniella sp. CBS 9459. The sequence goes on along the minus strand of CP144065.1, from coordinate 3,711,527 downwards.
TGAGTGGTCTCAAATATCTTGGTGTAGGACCACTTGCGAAGAACAAGGAGCATCATCGTCACCGCTACGCGAAATCTCAATAGAGCTCGTTATCGACACCTGCAACGGCGAACGCCGCCCGTTGATCCTTTTGGTCCGTTCTGTGAATCTTTCGGTGCGGCGGTGCGGCACATGCATGGGTTCATGGTTCATGGATCATGATTACACTGATTCTACCAACTCTTCACCAAGTCGATGGTCCCTATCACTACACTTTATTGGCTGTGCTGTGTGCAGCCTGCCTAGTCATCTCCTCGGTCTCAGTGCGGCTCGACCCGCTCTTGCTATGTACTGAATGATGGCCTCTCATCGCTTCCCCTGGAGCCGGCCTCCCAAATCCGATGGGCTGATCTACCTGATCCTTTCGCATATCAGAACCGATAGAAGGCCGACCGCTGACTTCGTGCCGCGTCGACATCAAATCAGTACGAGTCCTATGGGGCGGCGCTAGAGGCGTTTTCTGTGGTCCTTGTCGGATCGGCAAAGGCGTGGTGCCAGTCCGTTCTGGCTTGATAGAGCCAGATTGCATGTAGGGAAGCAAAGAGGCTCGGTTAGAGCTTGATCCAGTGTCGGTCCGAGGGTTTGTCGGACGGACGTCGTTACTCAGAGCTCCGTGTAGTGTTCCCGAGTTGGCAGTCGATGCCTGCCGCAGAAGCTGCGTCTGCGTTCTCACTAATGACGTGTGCGAGACTGAAGAAGGCGCTGGCGAAGGCGATCGATTACGGTCGCTACTGAGACTGTTGCTCCTCGAATCAGCGTCCGTACCAGGTACGACTAGTGCTGACTGGTTTCCCCTTGCAACTTTAACAGATGATATTGCAGTAGAGCTTCTCCCTCGTCCGTTGGCATCGACCCTCAAGCTGGCGCGTTGTCCTTGGTTCGGAGGAACCATCATCGTTTCGCGCTTTCTCCTTGAGCTTGACGACACGGAGGATGAGGGTGAAGGTGTCCTCCTCCTGCCTGGATCGTTCGGAATCTGCAAGGGGGGAGCCAGATGGTCTGCATGTGGTGCTTGATCCGAGGGCTGATCTCGGGCAGGCATCCATACAGGTTTCGCAGGCGACGGCGTCCTGCTCCTACTTACCTCAGATCGAGGTTCAAAGTTGCTGGACAAATTTCGCGGCATCTCGGGAATCCCTTCGAGCTGCTTACTTCCCGAGTCAGGGAATCTGGGCGTGGGAAGTACTACTGAAGACGCTGTGGACACAGGTCGAACGGCCGAAGTCGACACTCCTCTTAGAGGCAAGATCCTGCCATGCTGAGATCCTGGCATAGGCATAGGCGGGTGACTGTGGGCCATTTGAGGCGGAGGTTGACCATGAGACGACAAAGTCGATGCTCTACTTCTACCGGTAGACCTTGCTTGAGCTTGAGCTTGAGCTTGAGCTTGAACTTGGCTCTGAGCTTGACTTTGACTCTGATCGTGGCTTTGACTCTGTGAACGATTGGCGGGAAGGTTTGTCGCTGATTGAGTAGGTAGCGACGCCTGTGTCTGAGCCTGTTTCGGAGGTGCGGATGTCCCACTGGCAGAGCTGATGGTGCTAGGCGCCACGGACGGGGGGTAGACAGAGCTGACTCTAGAAGACGAATGAGAAGCGTTTGAGACGAAGAGCGGTCTTGGATTGATGGGTGGTATCGGCGAGCCAGAGCGAGAAATCGGTGGGGATGAACCATCTAAGCCTTTAGCCGTGGCTGCTTGATGAGGAGATGCCGTCTGTACAGCATTTGAAGGAGGAATTGGTCGAGGTTGAGCGCCAGCTTCGGATCGAGAAGGCACTGATTTGTGGACGGAAGGTTCTAGGGCTACCGCGTCGTTTGTTTTTGGTACAGGGGTGGAACTTTCTGTCCTTTCTGGAATGAGGGAGGCACGGCTGTGTGAGTGGACCGTGCTAGGACGTCTGAATTGAGCCTGGGCAGGTCTTCCCTCCCTGGCGTCTGGGACTTGCAAAAACTCAGTCCCGGGCCGCTTGACCGAAGCTTGCAGATGAGCTGCTTCAGGTCGCCTGACTGGTGAGATATCGCTCAGTGAGCGGGAGTGAGAGAGAGTCGGAGTCGAAGTCGAAGTCGAGGAGGAAGATTTCGATTCTTTCAAGATAGACGGCGAAGGGAACCTTTTGGAAGGTTTTCTTGCGATAGAATCCGGCTCGTCAGAAGAAGACAAAGAAGAAGCAGTATCGTCTACTCGCGCCGCTTTGCGATCATTACCGTCGGTTCCACGTGATCCTTGGGAGGTCATACTGTGATTCCTGACATGACCTTGCGTTGTACTAGTACCATTGCCTGCTTGTTGACTTCTCTGCGTATTCGATCTCTTCAAATCAAGGACGGGCGGGACAGGCGGTATAGCGCTCTCCCTCCTCCTTCCATCTCCTCCATGAGAAGTACCTTTCTCGGAAGCGCCTTCCCACGTGATTTTCGGTACGGAGTGATCACTCTTCCTCCTTCCTTCCAGATCTTTCTCATCGGCATCGAGAGAAGATGATCGACCATGTTGGTCCGCGGCGTTCGCTCGCTTGCGCTTGGTGAGCCATATGCACAGGAAGGCGAGCGCGAATATACCTAGAGTGACGCCGATACCCGCTCCGATCAGAGTGGTCGTTGAGATCTTGTCCTTGGCGCAGGAGAGATAGTCACTGAGGTCAAAAGTCGCTCGTATTCAGCGAGATTTTACCACCACAGCGCTTCTATAAGAATGAGAAAGAATCACTCACATTACAGAGCCATCGTATTCACATTCCTCAGAGTCACCGGTCGCCGAAAATGCGGAATTGGTTCCAGAGGTATCAGAAGCCCCTGTCGCTGTCGCAGTAGGAGATGCGGCAGACTGCGCCGAGGCCAATGACGCTTCTCCAACTACCAACAAGAGTACGAAAAGCAATTGCATGAGAGTATGGCTTGGGGCTAGGAAGTCCCCAGTCATCGTCGGATGGTAAGGGTTACTTGGAGTCCTCCTTCGCTTGCTCTGCAGTCGTCTTAAAGAGAGCCGCGACGGCTTTAGTTGTGGATTTTACAGCTGGTTTGTAGGTGATGTGTTTTCGTGGCGATTGTCCTTTCGGTTGCGATGACCGTGTCAGTATCAGAACACGCGCTTGACGATGTCCAGCTTTTTGGTTGGCATGAAAGAGGGCTTTGACGACACGGTTTTTGAGAATGATAGACAACACAGTCCCACCGATATCATTATATGGCACGATGGTGCTGTGTGGATGTACCTCAGAACAACAGCTTGCCACATCTCGTAGCTGTGAGCTACGATTACAACTATGACCCATCCGCTGCAGTAGCCTATCGCACCAAAGGCAGCAGTCACGTCACGGCTTCGCCAGACCGATACTCGCACCTATGACCAAACGAAACATCCAAAGGATCTCCAAGGAAGATCCGCGGACATGTCCTACAAAGGATACTCAAACGTCGATCAGAAAGGTGATCGAGGTCTTACCAGTCTCAAGTGACTGGCCGATTCCCAATTCGTTTCAGTCAGTACTCGTACTCAGTGAGTGGTCATGTATCTCCCACAATAGTGGTACGGTGTCGCTACCCTCCATCGCTCGAGCTTGTTACTCGGGTGCAGAGCTCCGGTCGGATTGATGGGCTAAGCCGTGGCGAGTCAGTATGGACGACAAAGGACAGGCTTTTATTGAAGGGTTCACATACCGTTAGCTGTTGGCGCATGATGATATGCGTTGGGGACACGTGAGATACTTCGATCCACCATGTGCTAAACAAAGCAAACACCGCAAGCCTTACATTAGCTGTACCTTAACATGCGATACAGGGAATTAGACTGAACTCCTCCTGAATTTGACACGCTAGGCCAATTGCAGCGATCTTTTCGATCCTACAATCGTAATGTGACTCTCATCCATGAAAATCGAAAATCGAGAGTCACCACAGTGAGACACAGTACTTGTTGAGCCCTGCGCAACGGCCGCCGGACACCGAATTGCAGACAACATCAGCTAAGTCTACCTCCGCAGCATTTTTACAATGGTTTCTCATCTCGTTCAGCTGCTCCATGCGAGAGCGAGGCGCGAGTAGAGGCGTCTGGGGCACAAAGGTGGGGGGGAAACGCCACAGGATCCAGTTACGAGCTGCGCTTTTCATCGTACAAGTTCCCCTTATTGAGCGTAGATAAGAGTACATGCACTGTCATCGTTGACCAGGTCCAACTGCACTCAAGGTCCAAAGCGTGCATTTCAAGCCTTGGGCCTTGGCGACTGTGCGCTGTATAGCAAGGATCTGCATCTCAGTCCAAGATGCGAGGGGAAGGCACTCGGATCGGAACGAAAAAACCGCAGCAACAACAACAGGGTCCGGAAGCCGGACAACGATGTCGTTCTCCCCCCCCCCTTCCTCCCTGCCTACGCGGTTCGTCCGGGATCTCCTTCTCCCTGACTCTTTTTCGCCCTTTCTCTGGTACGGCAAAGCACGAGTCTACTGGGGATCCCGGCTTCTGTATTCCTAGTCAACCGGTGAGCTTAGCACCACCCTAGCTCCGATCTCGCCGAATGCACCCTTTGTTTTGGTTTTCTTGTAACCAGATGAACGCGCGCAGCGAAGCTTGGTTGACTTGAGTTTTGCTGCATCTCGTGCCTGCTTTGCTTTGTTTTGGCGAGACCCATTGGCCAGACTTTCCGGCTCATCATGATCAATGACCAACGACCATGGATCACACGACCTTCGACCTGGCTTCATGATGTTTACCGGAAATGTCATAATTAAACTCGTCTGAACCCCCCCTCGAACCCCTGAAGCATGAAGCAAAACTCGTAATAAGCCACCGATTTGACCTACGAATGTGGTATATGCTGGATTTTGGCACAGACAGGCTTTCAACTTCATGCCCTCTTTGGGAATCTCGAAACCGTCCGTCCTACTGTACCTTACATCATTCATTTGCGCTCTTTGCTTCTTACTACCTCTACATATACTAAACGAAGGATGCTCCCGACAGAAGAGCAAACGCCTAGGCGATGAGATGTGCAGCGCAGCACAGGCAGGCACAAACGATTACATGTACATACAGTACGGCGCTAAGGACGAGCTTAGCCTTCCTTACCTGTAGTCATGAATAGACCGGCCGGACTGGACTGGGCCTTGGCTAGGCTGGGAGGGGGTTTGTCGTCGGAAAAAGCGTCCTTGTGCCGGATCTACCTGTTGTGATGATGTATTTTCTACTGGCTTTGACACCCAGGCTGCTGTAGACAACGACCCAACGAGTCGATGAGATCCCACTGACTTCATCGTTGTTATTATTGATCTCATCATCAATGTTGACTTCATACTGTACCTCTTGAAAGTGCTTCTTTTTCGTTTTCCTCAGAATCACTGAAATCCACTTACAACAACTACCCCGCACGTCGTACATCTCATCCCCCCAGGCACATCCGATCTTCCGGTACAAGGCGCCGTCATCCCTCTGCAACAAATTCGACAACTTTCGTCTTCGTTCAAAAGCGGCAGTGCCTCCTTCGCGCGATCCAGAATACATCGAGGCCAAGGAAGGCGGTGTCAATCGGATATCCATACGAAGAAAGGAGCAAAACTGAGCTCAGCCAACATACAGAAGTGTCCTTATTCTTCATTACAATCCATCAGCTGGACCATTCCACTCGAAAGAAAGGTGAGCGTGACTGAGCCACTACATCACGCGACGTGGGTGACCGTGCAACTCCTCTGGTCCCCTGTTCGAGGCTCGTTTCAAGAATAAAGGATCGGTCCCCGTCCCTACCCCGTGTGACCCATCCTTCCGATACCCCGCCAACATGCCAAGCTCTGTGTCACAAAGGAACACCCTGATGTAAACACTGGGATCTGAAATGATCAGCTGACCCCAAGTTCCCCAAACTTGATGGTTGCAGGAACCAAACAAAGGACAGCGCATAGACGGTCTTTCTGAGACCGCAAAGGATCAGCCGTGTCTCGAAGCTAAAACAATTCCATTGAAATCTCGACATCAGGCCGATTCACTGTAGACCAAATCTCATCGCCCAAAGCCACCATGTCGGTCGAGCTCGCTCCACCAGTTGCGCCGCCCGCGCCCCTCGCAGATGGAGCCGTCTTGGAAGAACAGCTTCCGTCGTCGTCCCTTCTTGAGCAGACGGAATCGCGACCTTCTTTGACTCATTCAGTAACGTCCGGATCGACTTCAGCGGACGAGACCAACACCAACACCGACAACAACACGGACTCCCAGCTAGACCTGGAGCTGAACCGAGCCGTGTCTTCATCCGCCGAGTCGGACTCACTCGTCACTCCCGTAGACCCGCCTTCACTCACCGTACATATCAAGAACAGCGGTGCAGCCGGCACAGCTTCTTCCCCGATCATCATCCATTCCACCATCGACGAAGAGCCCGAGCTTCCGCCGCAGTCTCAACGATTTGAGAATAACGGCAGACCCCAAGAGAAGAAGCCGATTAGTGCTGTCGGTGCGGAGACGCAAACGCCCAAAAAGGGAAGACTAAACTTGAGTAAATCGATGCAGACTCTGAGGAAGAAGAAAGAGAAGGGTTCTGGGAGGGAGAGGGCTTCGTCACTCTCTGAGAAGTGAGTGCTTTGGCATCCACGCTGTATCTGCTCACCTTACGCTTCGATGCTGATCATCCTGTCTTTGAACTTTTCAGAGATGTGCCTGCCGTACCACCTCTCCCAGCGGCTTCGGCTTCGGGGAAACCGGTCGTCGCACCGACACCAGCAACCGCTCCCTCTGCGGCATCTCGACCGACTCGTCCTCCGCTCCAAACCAAATCAAGCTCTGGCGCTTTCTCCTCCTTCCTCCGAAAGCTGACGGGCCGATCCACCCCTTCATCTTCGCCCACCACCGAAAAACCAGCGGGTCTGCCGCAGCAGGCGGATAGCAAGTCAGCTACCATGACTAAGCGGAAGACAATGGCGTTCGGTACGACGTCCAAGCCTGCTTTGACGAGACTGGACACCTCGTCCGCTTCGTCCCAAGGGAAGAAAGGACCTGTGTCGGCACAGTCCAGTAGCACGACCTCCAAGCTCAACCAGGTCACAGCGTCACCCTTGCCGATCACACCTGTTCAGCCTTCTCCAGCGGCTGCTTCGGCTCCCGAGAAAGAAACCGACCCCCTCCTGATCCCCCTTCCGCCTTCCCCTTCAGTAGAGGCAGAACCTATCTTCCCTGTGCCGGAGAAGACCGTGACCACCACTGCACCTGCGCAAATCCAATCAGGTACATTGCCGAAAAAGAAAGCCGAGGCCATGCTGAGTCTTGAGGGTTTCGATTTCGATGAGGAGGAGGAAGCCGCACCATCAAAGGACATGCGAGCCCCCGCGGCTGCCCAGAACGACCTTTCAGCGGGAGCCAAAGAGCATCTGACGGAAGCCAAGGACGTAGTGCGACCTCTTGCACCAATCCAGATTCCAGCTAGGACTCCATCAGCGTCAGCTTCTGCCGCAGGTCCCGCCTCGGCTACTTCGACGCGCACAGCTGCGTCTGGTACATCAGCATCGTCCAACTTGTCTTCCTCGATTGAATCCAGGCTAGTCACCCCTACGTCAGCGGTATCGAATACTGCCCCTCAAGTACAGGTCAAAGCTAATCGACAACCGAAAGAGATCCCCGAAACTATGCACGAGGAGATAAAGTACGCTGGATCCAGCCCACCTAGAAAGGCCCCGATTGGGACCGGTTTGGGCGACTTGGGACGAAAGGAGAGCAAATGGAGGAAATCCGTTATGGGTCTTGCTGATGTGAGTGAAAATCAACGTCTCCCATCTTATCAATCAGTGCGGGATCTATGCTGATCTGACCTTTTCATAGAAATCCGTCTCAAAACGGCAATCGTCGGCCAGACCGCCGCCAACCTCCAACGACGCCTATGCTGCCCGACAAGCTGCGATCGCGCGAAACAGACAATCATGTCAGCCTACGCTTCACAGTACGGCCAGCATCGCCGCTGCATCGAGGGGTCAGATGGGCAAACTCAGCAAGGAGGAGCAGGAAGTCGCCGAGACTTTCTTTATGGCGTAGTTGAGTGGCTTTGGTCGGAATTAGGTCGCCATTTGGGCGCCATTGCGGTGCCTTCGCCGAAGAGTCAGGAATTAGTGTCTGATCTTGTTTCTTGTTGTCCCATCTTGGTAGCGATTTCACTTTCCAGTTATTTGCTCGATAAGCAGAAAGGGAAGTGTAACTGTAATCTTGTAGGCTATCTATCTGTGTATATATCCTGTATTATATACCTTTTTCATCCTGCAGTATATCCGGGTCACTTCATTAGTCATATTATTGTTTGTCTGTACTCGTATCTCATTCCTCACCATGTACACGCATACGCGAATACAGACGCAGCTTGCACAGCACTGCTAGTGCGTGAGAAAAGATACGTCAGGTCTGTTCGCGATCCCGCAGAGTAGCTTCGCTCGCCATCCGAGCTATCAATAGCCTTCGCCCTTTCTCCCTCGGTGGAGGTCGTTGGCCCTCAAGTCACCACACCTGATTACCGAATTTATGCCTTTGCGCCCTATTGTTCTCAGTTCTAAGCGTAAGATTGTGTCTGTCTGTCTGCGGCCTCCTTGAAATACAGAGTAATCCCCATTTCGAGAAAGAGGTGTCGTGCTTATGCTTGGCATCGACACGAGATCGTATCGATCAACATGCCTGGCCTGATCCGCAATGCGAGGGACACGTCCACCCGGACACGGGTCATCTTCGTTTCAATCCTGGTTCTAATTAGCATCCTGCTCCTCCAGCCATATCATAATATCTTGCCCTCGTCGCCCTTCTCATCTAACAGCAATGATGACATCGAAATCGATAAGGCTATCTCCTCCCAATCAGGCTGGAAGGGAAACCACTCGGACGAATCTATGGCGCACGCTGGAGCTGTCGATCAAGAACGACCGAAGCGAGTCGCGATCATAGGCGCAGGAGCGAGCGGGACTTCAACTGCTTTTTTCTTGAGTCGAGCTGCTAGAGTTGTTGAGAGACGTCTGGGGCTGGATAAGGGGAGGCTGCTGGGTGAGATTGTGGTCTATGACAGGGAGGGCTATGTAGGCGGTAGTGAGTGAACATAATCATTCCTTTCTGTGCAATTTTGTACCATCATTCCCTATCTTCACCGCCCCCTGCAACCTACGACAACTTGATATGATTCTCGATCACTCAGAACTGATGGCGCCATGGCTATTCGACAGGAAGCACGGTTGTCTACCCACACGGGGACGAGAGACTCCGATGGCAGGAGCTGGGGGGCAGTATATTTGTGGACGCAAACAAAAACATGATGAGGGCTGCCAAGGTGAGCTAAACAGAGCGTGGCTCATGCCCAGCATGCCCAATGGGCGGAGAGGAGAAGATTTGCTGACTCATTGCTCATCCTGCATATATCTGGGTCGCGATCTCATGTCTAACAGCACTTCAACCTTACGGTCATTGACCCGAGTTACGGGGCAGCAGGCCTCGGTGTCTGGGTGAGTCGTCGACCCTTTGGACGATCGAGGAGGTCTAATTCAACGTGCAAGGAACGTGTATTGATTTCTGTTGTATTCCTCCACCACAATCCAGGACGGAACGCAATTTCTCTTCACCACCTCGGACTCGGACACCACCACATCAAATTGGCTAGACTCGGCCAAAGCTCTCTGGCGATATGGACCCTTATCTCCCATGCGAACCAAATCCGCAGTCAAATCGCTCGTCGACCGCTTCTTGAAGCTGTACGACCCCGTGCATATGAGACAGCGAGGCGCGGTGGACAGCGTCGAGGATTTTGCCGAAGACTTGGGATTGGGGAATGAGTATACGACGCGGACAGGCGATGATTGGGCGCGTGCGGTGCTGAAAGTTGGGGATAAGTGGTTATATGAGATCATGGGTGGTTCGACTCGTGTCAATGTGAGTGTCCTGTGCTACGTATTTGTATCTCATCAAGCAGCTTTGGTTGTTACATTCACTCCCGTTGTCCAGACGTCCTGTTCTTGGGACTCCAGCAGTCGTCGGGAAAGCTAACGAGGTCTGCTCTTTCTTCCCTGCGTAACGAACCCAGTACGCCACCGATATCAGCAGCATACACGCCTTGGGTGCGGGTGTGTCGATGGCAACATCCGGTGCGTCCCAAATCGAAGGCGGCAATTTCCAGGTGTTCAGAAATATGCTGGAGGCGAGTGGCGCTACGGTACATTTGGGCACTGAGGTGAGTGGAGCGGGTACACGACCTCCGCATCCTCGTGGTCCTCCGTGATGCCGATTGATAGCCACAAGAGAACAGGCCATGACATGAGGGCACGACCAGCCTGCTGCCGAGCGTTAGCAAGCTCAAACATAGTTTGGACTGATCTTGAATAAATCTTCGCCAGGTTACCGACATCGTGCCGCTCCACAAAGCCGATGAGTCGCCGTCTTTCCACGTCCAATCCAACAAGACCAAGATCAACGACGAAGAGCCTTTCGATGCCGTGTTCTTCGCTGCTCCTTGGGGTTCGTCACGCATATCCAAGAAGATTGCACAAGATTTCGATCATCCCATCCCGTGAGTGCAATAACAAGTGCAACCGCGGAGGCAGACGTCAATTCGGTTGAACGGAATACTGAACTCTTTCACTATTGTCACAGATCCCAGCCTTACGTTCGACTGCACGTAACATACCTCACGACTGCCCAGCCTCATCCGCAACCGTCATTCTTCGGTCTACCAGAAGGCTCATTCGTACCCAACACAATTATCACCTCATCTTCCGCCAAAGGGTCAGCGATCCCTCCTGCGAGGTTCCAAAGTATCTCATGGCATGGCGAGACATACCCTGGCTCGAAGGAATACGCGGTCAAGATCTTTTCCCTGACTCGACTGAACCAGCGGTTCTTATACGAGATGCTGGGCGAAGAGCCGAGCTGGCTATTGAGGAAAGAATGGGACTCGTACCCCAAGCTCAGGCCTATCAATGCCTATGCGCCAGTCCAACCTATCAAGGGGTTCCATTATCTTGCGGCTCAAGAAGCCTGGGTATCAACGTGAGTGCAGCGATAGCTTTGCTTCCTCACCAACCAGTTCGCAGTCTGTGAAGGAACTATCCACCTCCGAGCTCCCCATGTCATCATTCATACTGATGTCCGTTTCGTCAATGTTATATCCTCTACAGGATGGAAACACAAACGATCTCTGGCCGAGAAGCTGTTGCCAGGGTTGTACAAGATTGGTGGGGACTGGGCCTGGGCGAATGCGAGGATGGCAATTCGTGGGATTGGACTTGTTCATAGCTATGTCCCTTTCCAATCAATTTGATGTTGGCTAAGATAGCACGATTTCGGGAGCAACGGGGGCCTTGTCCGTTTCCCGGTGCCCCATCAACCTTAATGACTTAACGATATACTGCTGAAAATGTAAATTGTACTGTATCATATTGTTCCACGACGAATGCATCGCGATGAAATCAGTACCGTATCACTTCGTTGACGGGAATGCGTTCGGCGCGAGGGATGTGTCTGGTTGTGATCAGACGCGAACCGGCACGGCTAGCGGATACATGTACAGCCTTAACCACTGCTATACGCGTACGACATCGTACTGTAAGGAACAGCGACTTTCGAAAGATCTTTCTGGCTACTGTTTGTATCAGCATTTCGGACCTCAGTCTGGCTGATCCGAACAAGCGGTGAAGCCGTTACTGGATTTTGGGTGAGTTTGAATTCAACCAAGCTGCTAGAATTCTTTTCCCATGTTCCCTCCCTTGGACTGCGTTCGTGCATACGAGTACAGAATGTGTGGTACTCACATGACTGCGCGTCTCTCACCGCGTTGACTTCGTCTCGCAGGATGGCGAGCAATTCCTCTTCCAGACATCGGGTACCACTGACACCGACACCTCCATTAATATGGTGCAGCGCTACGGCATTGAATCACTCATGAACATAGACTCGGCGGTCGGTACCCTCTTGGAAGGCTTTTCAAAGCTTTACGAGCCTGCGCACACGAAGCAGCGAGGAACGTTATGAAGGGTCGAAAGCTTCGCGACTGATCTGGGGCTGGGTGTAGAGTATACTGCGATCTCCGGAGAGAAGAAAAGTGGAGGCGTGAGAAGGTCCAGGTTGGGGATGCGTTCACCAACGAGATCATGGGCGGTTCGACAGGTGACTAACATCGTTCCTGTAATAAGGCCAAAGAAGCACCTCAGTTCCCAGTGAAAGCCATCAATGAAAAGTATAACGATCAAGAACCGTGGGACGCCGTCTTCTTCGCTGCCCCCTGGGCTATTTCGCCTATCGCTAAGGGTGTGGCAAGCAAGTTTGAACATCCGATCCCATAAGTGTGGCTTGTTGCTGCTCGCGGACTCGTCTCAGCATCTGGTGTTGAGAACCCTTGCCTGATGGCTCTCGTCTGGTCGCACGCTGATTTGGTGCGCTCATCACTCACCGCCACCAGAGCTCAACCATATGTCTACCTCTATGTGACGTACCTAACAACCACCAATCCTCCAGCACAAGCTATATCTTTCGGTCTCCCCGCCGACTACTCCATGCCCAGCTCAATCATCACCACCGCCACCGCCTCCACGAAGGGCTCCGCGACCGCTCCATTGAAGACTCTCAGTATCCAGTGGCTCGGTCAGACCCAGGCCGGCTCAGGCGCCCTTTTAGCCTTTCAACGATATCTACTGTGCGCTGATGATTTTGAGTCAAATGGTATAGTGCATAAATGCGAGGTATACAACGGTAGTGGAGTTTTGATGACCCCAAGTCCTGAGAGCTGGGGTCTGATGATATGCTACTTGTTTGAAAAATCCTTCAGCCGGGTTCACACAATAGACATGTGATCTAGTTCTTGGTTTTCCTGTCATATCGAACAAGAAAAGTCAGCGAAAAAGTCACCTGGATCTCTTCGTTGATAGCGCAGCGCGTTATCATAGATACACCAGGGAGTTCCCGGCAATCCAGCGACGAAGACATCGCCAAGGAATCACCAGAACCCTGCCGGATGATAAACACATTCCGCTTGCTGATGAACCATGGTGAAGTCGAACTCACCTGTAACTCCAAGCCTTCCTAGTCTGCGAGAACTCCCCCAACTTGTGTCCGACCATCTCCTCAGTGACCGTTATAGGCAAGTAATCTTTGCCGTTGTGAATCATGAATTTCAGCCCTACGAAATTGGGTACGATGGTGCACGCTCGTGATTTTGTGAAGATTGGGGTGTTGGATTTCAGGTGGTGCGATAGTGAGGGGAATGCGGTGAAGAAGGGACCTATATGAGAACGGTAAACGGTATGTATCCAACATGGTCAGCATCTTGAATTGTTTGGCGCTATCTCTCCAAGTCTTGAGAGCATTGGGGACCCAGTCGGGCCTGAGCGGTTACTCAGCAAGGGAGGAATCCATGATGAGACGCTCTGACTCACCTTTCCAAGTCGATCGGCGCAGAACGAGCGAAGTGGGGTGCATTGTGTGAAAGTGGGTGATCCCAGATTTCGATTTGCAAGGCAAAGATTCAAGGCGGTTCGGCCGGATGACCTAGTATAGTCGTGACACTGTCTGATGATATCGTGTTATGTCAGATGTAGATGTTCACTTGGACCTCCGAAATCCATCGTCCTTCCGAAATGTTGAGTTATCGTGACAGGCTTCGGAGAGAACGAAGGGGATCAAAGCATGACGTGTCTTATTAGTTCAACGTGCAGACACATCCCACGTGGTTCTGCAAAGAGAGGTTGTGCTTATCACTCCACTTTGAACGCGCGCTTTGGCTCGTCGTGGACCGTGTCTGCCAGAACATTTCGAAAGCATTCCTCTCAAAGGCGATGATGATGCCTGTTGCTTGTGTCTGATCCTCTACAACTTGATTCAAAAAATCTCTCTACTCGTCACACATTCACCCGAGTCAACGCGTCACGGATCATTTCGCTGAACACTTTGGACAGATAAACACCCAAGCGAAAAACGAGGAGCAGCCAAATCCGTCGCTGCGAATCCCTACTTCCGCTCGTCCACCTTCAACCCACTTAGAAATCAGTCAAGATGGCGATGCCTGGAGGTATGCCCATGGTGGTGATGAGTGAGTGTGCCGCATACAAAAAACTCAGATGACCGCATCCAGCATGTCAGAGGAGCTCCTGTCGCTCGCGGTCTCGCGGTCCGGTATAAGCCAGCTGACACATCCCCCAATCACCTTACCTAGACACCGGGCCCGAGCGTCAATCAGGTCGAAAGGCTCAGACGGCCAACATTGTAGCTGCCAAGGTGAGTGGCCAACTTTGATGCGCATCTGGCTCACCGGACTCTTGACGCTGATCATGCTGACCCGGCTCATGTTTGCTGACCCTCGTAGACCGTTGCCGATGTCATCAGGACATGTCTTGGACCAAAAGCTATGTTGAAGATGATCCTTGACCCCATGGGCGGTATTCTGTGAGCTACGAACAACTTAAGAGAGGTTTCATCTTGCCTCGGTAGCTGACATAGATCTTCTCACTTCGTTTAGGTTGACCAACGACGGACATGCTATTCTTCGAGAAATCGATGTAGCTCACCCCGCTGCCAAGTCCATGATCGAGCTCTCGAGGACTCAGGATGAGGAAGTCGGAGACGGAACGACCAGTGTCATCATCCTCGGTGAGCTTCGAAATCAGACGAATCTGCCTCAGCGTGATATCATAGCTCACTAAGATTGCTCCATCATGTAGCCGGTGAAATCCTCGCGTACTCTCTTCCCTTGCTCGAGCGACACATCCACCCCGTTGTCATCATTCGAGCATTCAAGCAAGCGCTCAACGATGCTCTCGAGACCATCTCATCCATCTCCGTCCCCGTCGATATCTCATCCGAATCCGAGATGCTCGCCCTGATCAAGACGTCCATCGGAACGAAATTCTCCTCGCGATGGTCAGATCTCATGTGTTCGCTCGCTCTTCAAGCCGTACGAACGGTAGCTGTTACCGCTGAAGCTGAGAACGGACTTGTCGGTTCGTCGACTGATGCCGAGAAGGGGAGTCTGTTGAACATCAAGACTGTGGATCTGAAGAGATACGCTCGAGTAGAGAAGGTCCCCGGTGGCGAGATCGAGGACTCAAGGGTGTTATCCGGTGTCATGGTCAACAAAGACGTCACTCACCCCAAGATGCGAAGAAGGATCGAAAACCCCCGGATTGTCCTGCTCGATTGTCCGTTGGAGTACAAGAAGGGTGAATCGCAGACCAACATTGAGATTCAGAAGGAGGAGGACTGGAACAGGATTCTCCAGATTGAGGAGGAACAGATCAAGAGCATGTGTGACAAGATCGTCGAGTTCAAGCCTGATCTCGTGTTCACTGAGAAGGGTGTCTCAGGTGAGTGCGATCTTTTGTCAAGATTCGGATATCCAGAAGTTTTATAGTAAGGCCGTCACTGACATCGAATCATTTTGGTTTTATCATAATTGCCAGACCTCGCCCAGCATTACCTGCTCAAAGCCAACATCACCGCTATCCGACGAGTCCGAAAATCAGACAACAACCGAATCGCTCGAGCTGTAGGCGCTACCATTGTCAACCGAGTAGAAGACTTGAGAGATAGTGACGTCGGTACTCAATGTGGTCTCTTCCACATCGAGAAGCTGGGAGACGAGTGAGTATCGCAGTCGCACCAAAGCAGGAGAATCATCAGCTGACAATGACCAAAATCAATGTCTTACACAGATACTTCACCTTCTTGGACGAATGCAAGAACCCCAAGGCCTGTACCATCCTCCTGCGAGGCCCCTCAAAGGACATCCTGAACGAGATCGACCGAAACCTTGCCGACGCGATGTCGGTAGCCCGAAACGTGGTCTTCAACCCTATCCTCGCTCCTGGTGGAGGTGCGACCGAGATGGCCATCTCCGTCGCCCTTGGTGAGAAGGCCAAGATGTTGCCTGGTGTCGCCGGTGCGCCGTACAAGGCCATTGCCGATGCGCTCGAGGTCATCCCCAGGACATTGGTGCAGAACTGCGGTGGAAACGCAATCAGGACATTGACGGAGCTCAGGGTGAGTGATGTCGAGTGTATCTGCCATCTCCGACGTGTCCATGAAAACACATACCCCGTATCTGAACAGCCTGATTGAGGTTACACGATGGGGCCCACATGCTGATCAACTTGAATCTCAATAATACAGGCCAAGCACGCCGAGGGCCACCACTTGTTCGGTGTGGACGGTGACACTGGTAAGGTGACCGACATGAAGGTGTATGGTCTCCTGGAATCTGCTTCCGTGAAGATCCAGACCTTGAAGACCGCTATCGAGGTGAGCATTGTTTTCTCTACAAGTTCCTACACCCCAAGCCCCTTCAAGTCACCGATCAAATGTGTCCAAATCACGCCACACCTTGCCGAATTCAGCGGATCATCGTAAAATAACAGAAGCGCCAGACAAGCTGACATGTACATACACGATTCTTTAGTCCGCCACCCTGTTACTACGAGTCGACGATATCGTCTCTGCCAGAAGACCGGGAGAAGAGGCTGGTGCGGGCGGCGGCGGTGGCGTCCAGACCATGGGCGGCGAAGAAGGGCCCGGTGGTGAGATGCCTGAGATGTAAAGAGGGGACGTGACGTGGAACAGATGATCGCATGAAGCTCTTTCAAGAAGGAGCTTTAGGTAGACAAAGGTGTAGGATAAGCTGAAAAGGACACGAACGTCAAAATCTTTCGGTAACCGTGCAAGCTTGAGTAACGCATGCATGCTTTCCACTAGAGCTGAATGAGATATGCGACCGCACGACAAAGGGCCAATCGCACTGAACAGCGAAGTATTGTCCTGCGTTCCATTCATATCAAGTCGTAAGGTCGTTTGATGAAGCTTTACCGGCACAGATAACAGACTGAAAAGTCGCATCTCACTGCTCGAATGGTTTACTGTGGCTGTTGTTTGCCGATTCTTGCACCTTTGTTATAGTTGTCCAAGAACCACTGCACGCTTTCATGCAGCGCTGCGAGAGATACGAAAACGAATGTTCGGTCAGCCTGGACCCATGTGACCGAAGCTTATTGTTCTTTTGTACCGTGAGCAGACTAAGACATCTGAGGACTGAGTAATTGAAGGGCTCGGAAGGGGGCCCGGTCCAGCACGATGGACTATGATTGGAAGAACAGTATTATTAGGCTCACCTATGTCAAAAGGCGTAAAAGCAAACTCTGAATAGCCCGTTTTCTTCATCAGCTTCATAAGCTTGGCATTACTAGCTGGCTTCCTGTACTGTCCGTCGGCTTTGCTCGTGTCGTACTATTTGTTGACCGACAATGAGTGAGTCCCCGATCAGCTAATTCATTGAAACCTTTTTGAGGGTCTGAAAGGGATGGACAAGGACGAGGGCGAAAGAATTCATGAGACGGCCTGTGTTCGGACCCTTTCGAAAGTCCATGTATACATAGCACTCACCTTAACAAGTCCGGTAAAGTCCATTGCTTTCACGATGGCGTCCGCCACATCCTTGATCGACACCTCGTCCTCTTCGCCGACTGCGTAAGTGAGAATGACAAGCAAAAGCAAGAAAGAAAGAAAGAAGGCACGGCGATTACCAAGATAGGTCAGCTCATGGCGCGGACCTTGTTTGTGCAGGATCTTATCCAATTTACCGCTCAGTATCACTGGATCGACCTCTTCATACTCCCTCAAGACCCATATGAACAGCTTGGCGAGATCGCGCGAATAGATGAATTGCCTCAGGGGCTTACCAGAGCCCGAAACGATGAATGGGGTGTTGTTCTCTGTTTGTGACGCGGTGCGAGGTCCCAAGACACAGGCTGATGTCAGCTACATACGTCCATCTGATGATCCTTTTCGGGAAAAACGAAGGCATGATCACCTCCAGAGATGGACTGATAGAGATCTCTCGATCTTGCAACGGGCAAGCGGTACGACAGGCGGTGGGGCACAAAGGGTCGATCGGAGATGGAGGTCACGGCTCACTCGACTCACGCTTCGCAAGGTAGCATTTGTGTATCAGGCCCGGTATCACATGGGCAACTTCGAGATCCTGTTTGACGGCCCGAGTCCAGTCGAGTCATTCGGCTCAGCATCTTCTAATATATCTGCTCCGAACGTCTGTAGACCCACGTAATTGTCACCAGGACCAAAGACGTCTAGGGATGACAGATCAGCTCGACGTACATCCAGAAATTCTCGGATGACCGAACCGCAAGATAAGTCCGACCGAGACTTACTGGTAGGTATGACACTGGTGAACATCTTCCCGAACTGATCATGATAAGCGCTGTTTCCGAGATCAGCATCCTAAACCACAGACCGAACGTTGAGATTCCTCTGCCCTGCACAAAGTTGAACACCATGACACCTACTGATTTTGGACATCTATCAGACGCTTAGCGTGCGAGTAGCCGAAATTGGAGGGATGCGGCGGGCCCAGGTGGATCTTGTCTTCTGTCAGAGGGTAGGTGACCTGTGGAAAGGCATTTGATGGTTCGTCAGCTGCGCAGAAAACAAGCGGCCTGCTTCGGCTTCAAACTCGTAATGGCCCATTGCCTTTGCGTCCCGATCGCCTTGCTCCCACATCCCACAAGAAAGCCTTGTCGGCCAGTACCACGAATACTCTACGTCGAAACGGAGAGACCCATCGTCACTGCGCTCAGACCGACCCGCTCTGACCTAGATAACGATCACAGTCGAGCTGCATTCAGGCCACACTCACCTTATCTGGGAAAACACATGTCGACAAGCAAGACACGACCTTCTCGACACCCAGCTCATGCGAAGCCTGAAGTACGGAATCGTTCATGAGGCAATTATCGCGCAGGAAGGTGTGTTGAGAAGACATGTTGGCGAAGAGGCCGCCGACTGGGTTGACGAAGTGTGGGGAATCGAGGCGTTAGGGGGGCAGGATTGGAGCGGAAGGCATCGGAGGAAAGCAGAGCGAGAGTCACGGTCAGCTGAGCCTGGTCATTGCTCCTGGCTGAAGGCCATGGGTCATCTGAGCATTGCGCTAGGTGCTCATGCAGGAAGGAGTCTTCTATAGCAAGGGGTAGTGCCATGGCACAGCAAGCATCCACAGGAGCAGAACCATGGTAAGAGAGAGGCAAGTACAAAGACAACCGATTCGAAAAACCCCCAACTCACCCTTCGCAGCAAGATGCACGACCCTCCTCGCACCATATCGTCTCATCACCCTGCGCGTAGCTTCGATGTCCCTCAAATCGCATTCCCCACTCGACAAGAACACCCATCGTTCTTCTTCCCGTCGGCCATAGGCAGAATTGACGGGTTCGGTCTCTATGAGATGGCGGAGTGCCGAGCCTACGAGGCCCGAGCCTGATCCCATCCATCCATCCAGGAAGGAAAGATGAGATGAGATGATTCAGATGGCGAGGATCAGCTAAGCTCATGCTCATATAGCTAATCACATGGCACGCCGGCCCCGGCCGGCTGGTTGCACAGGCCACAGTCGCTCAGAAGATAGAGAGAGTGACGAATGGAGGTGAAAGTGGAAGGGAAGGAAGACCGGAGAGGAATGAACATCAGATACTCACCGCCGGTGACGAGGACAACTTGCTCTCCCTTCGCGCCAGATCCCGATGCCGAGCTTGGTCCTGCTGTACCAGAGCCGACAGCGCCACCGGATACGGATCTGGGATAAGAAGCGGACACAGGCGTAGGAGGTAGCTGTGCCTGTTCCCTGCCGCTGTGAATCTCATCCTCGTCCCTGTTCTCCATTATCTCGTCGGCGGTCCTCTCGTTCTCGTACGAATTTGACATGTCGTTGTTTCGCGGCACGAAACTTCTTGGTGTGTAATATTAGGCGATACGGTCACGCGAGGAGAGGCTGGACTCGGCTGGGCTCGGCTGGGATAGCAGATGACCGGCAGTGGGATCGTTCTGAATTGCACTCAGGTACAAACTCACTACAGATACCTGAGACGTGAATGGTGAGCCGGGGGGAGGAACGAATGAGTCTCACAGGAGCTGAAGAGACAGACCAGCGGACCCAATGATATTATGCTATGCTCCTATCGTAAATATCTTTCCATCTATCTTGCTTTGCCTTGTACCGTTATAGTGGAGGTTACACACCTCTAGGCCTGTCCCTCGGCTTTCATTCCGTCATTCGTCATAACTGACTAACCTAGCTAGAGATATCTGATCATTTATTTATCGCACTATTCAATATCAGGCACGGATAACATTCGACCCAGTGTTCTTACCAGGTATATCTGCACTCCAAAGGATGCTTCTCTGTGGCGTATGGCGTAGAACAGATGACAGATCTTGTGTGTGCACACTTGTGGACACGTATACTGCATGATTGAGTAGCCTGTTGCTTGCGTTGCAGCAAGTAGTACAATACGATATGCATGACAAGTAGTATACTCGTTCGTCACGCAAAGATGTCGCAACAGGCAGAGCGAGCGAGCGAGCACAAGCACAAGCACAGTTCTCGTCTCTGATGCGCGCACACGCACACGCAAACGCACACGCCACATGCACATGCCATAGTCGAAACTCGACACACCGCGGCAGGACCATGGATTGCCAGTGGACTGCCATGACACTCCGTAGCGTGAACCGGGGCAGCCCATCCCGCGCGCCCAGACAAGCCTTACATGACCAGCTGCGCAGACATTCCCGAGCCTGCATCTAAGCCAATATCACTTCCTCTTTGTCCTCCTGCTGCTGTATCGCTTCTGCCCTCGCTCGTACCGTTCGTTCGCGTGCCATCCTTATCCTCAACATCATCCTCATCCTCATCCGCTTCGCGGCTGCCATTATAGTCCAAAGGCGGCACCACGACTCTCCCTTGATCGTCCAGGCCCAGCTCGTATTTGCCCTGCCAAAATTCGTCGGGTAGTTCTCTGAAATCATCAAAGACATCCCACTCGTCTGATCCTTCTCCTTCTGCTTCTTCATCAAGTCTATTGCCATTGCCATTGCCGGTTCCGTTCCCATTCGAGTCTCGCGAAGGATCTCCTACTCGAGGTCCGATGCCCATACCACCATTGCTCAAGACCCGATAGGCGTTTCTCTCAACCCCGTTCTCGTCTTCGGCCGGATTCATCCCATTTTCATCTTGTTGGTCCTTGTGATCCCTTTCTTCCTGGCGCCGCTTCTTCCTCGCACGCTCCGTGACGTCGATCACCTTGTAACTGCCCGGCAGAGTGTGTACACCGCTCGGCGTGATGACGTAGTCCACGGTTGATGATGCCGAGAAAGGGGAGAAGACGACGTGCATTCGTCTGATCAAGGTGGGTTTGACGTCATCCACTTCTACGCCTAAGCCTTGTTGAGTGAGCGAGAGCGCAATGGCAGCGTCGTCGTCGGCGTCGGCGGGGGTATCACCAAGACCACCACCACCACCATTGGGATATGTCTGAGGCCCTTGCATCGATGATCCTTGGCGTGAAGACTTGGACACCACTTCATCTCCGGTCGCATTCCCCATTGAGCCCGGCCGACGGCGCTTAGAAGGCCTCAAGTCCGTCTGATGAAGGAGCCTTCTCCTTCCAGTCCTGGAGAGCATGATCCTGACATTCACAGCGTTGGCCCACACGATCCCCAGACTCGCTTCCTTGCCCAGCGTATTTGACTGACCGGAGAACCACCTTGCCTGACTCGCATACAACATTGGCGGATCCTGGTCGATGTGGCCTCCCAAGAACGCTTGAGTCTGCGTGAAAGACGAAGTGGGCGGAGTACTCGAGTTGGGCAAGAGCGGTGGCACGCGGGTGAAGACGTCTGAGACTTGGTTAATGACTACTATAGCTAGATCATACGTGACTGCCAATGATTTGAGAGCGTCGGCCACGATGCAGAGATGCTTGGATCGTTCCGTCAGCGAAAGCGATGAGGGCGCAGTAGGCCTTTCGTCATTCGAAGAGGTGCCGCCCCGGAAAAGCGCGGTGATCGAATCAAGCACGATGAGACGTATTGGCAAAGCATTCTGCTTGCGTTTCCGAGCTGCTGAGGTGGTGGAGGAAGCAGCTGAGCTGCTGGAGATGTTGCGATGGGGCCCAGCGACGACCGGCTTGCTCGTGATCTCGCTATCGTTCGACTCTAATCTGGATTTGTTGCTGGAAGCTGACATGTTCGATCCATTTGACCTGACTCTTGCCCCGTTCCCGGCCGAGCCAGAGTTGCCAGACCGCCCTCCATATGGGTTGCTGAACGCGCTCAGCTTACTCTCCAAGATAGCGGGAACAGCGTAATTCAGCGCATGTTCCAGAGCATCGACGTCTCCCACCCTGTTCGTGAGGACGTTATCCAGCAGACTCTTGACTCGGCCTTGGCCCTGCTCCCACTCGTAGCCGTCATAGCCGTCGGTCCCGGTACCGTTACCATCATCGTGGTCGTTGTCATTGTGCGAGCGGAAAGAAAGAGGCTCATGGGTCGCGAGCAGTGATTTAAATAATTGGATCAATCGGTTGGTGGACAATTCTCTTTCTGATGTGAGGATCAGGGATGCCCCAGGAGAAGATGTGAGTGAGGGAAGTTGGGCAGAGAGAGCGAGTGTGAGTGCGAGATGGGATTTGCCCGCGGCGCTGTGAATTGAGGATAGTAATGACTGAGCATTAGCAACGGCTTGATGAAGAGAGTCATTCCCGATCACGATGAGGTGTAACGAAGTCTAGCCTCGCGCCAGATGCGTAGGCGATTCACTGTGACTTGATTCGATATGAGAAGCAGAAGTAACCCACCTCTCGCCGGTAATCTCGTACAGACATCCCCTCCGAAGCCCGCCACCAAGCGTCTTGTCTATCCCTTCATCTCCCGTTGATATCCACTTGCCTCTTTCCCTTTCCCTTTGCTTGCCTTTCCCTTTGCCTTTGCCCTGGGCGCTATCGGAAGTACACGAGGCTGATCCTTCCTCACGACCTTGACCTTGAGCTTGAGCTTGAGCTCGAGCTTCGGTGTTCTTGCCATCCGCGTCGCTGGGTCCTTCGATGCCATCTCCATTTTCGATGACCTCAGGACCATGATCTATCGCACCGGGAGCAACGCCAGTTGAAGACGAAGTCGAAGGTCCCACGCCCCTCTCCCTCTCTTTATCATACACCTGATCCAGGCTAGTGGTGCATGGCGCTACAGCTCGAGCCACGCGGCTGACCAGCTGTTGCGCGAGGGGCACTTTGACGCGGAGGAGGTCTGAGATGCGCGGGATAGGCGTTAAGAGGATCGAGGACGGGGTGAGGTTTGCTGTTGAAGCGTCGTGGTGTGGTATGATAAGATAGGAGAGGGAAGGAGAGGATTGTCCATTTCGAAAGATCAGCATATCAGCATCCTTCTTCAGAATTTCGAGTCTGGAGAGAGAGGCGATCTTCACTCTCGGACAGAGATCAGGGTAACGGGTGATCATTGGATGTGAGTATATGAGTAGAAGGCGATCAGGGGCATGACTAGTCCAAATGAACATTTCTGCCTTGAACTCACCTCTGTTAGCAGCTTCTAGCAGATCCCGAGGCAGGCCCAGATGGGGCGCCAGCTGATCGAGAGATAGGTTCATGACGATCACCCGAATGATAAGACGGGAGTGAAACGTCCCCTTCACGCTCAATCGCTTGTAGCACTAGCTAGAGTAGAAAGTTTGACTTGGTTTTCTTGGATTTGCAGGATCGAATTCGGGCACACACCCTGGGGAGAAAGTGGTCGCGCAGCGTCGATGTCGGTCGGCTATCGAGGATCGGCAGAAGCGTACAGCGAAGCGATTGAGGTGAATCTGGAGCAAGCGCAAGCCGGTCAAGTCGCGCGCACAGAGCTCGAGTAGAGGTAGCAGAGGTCGAGAGCTGGAGGATCCTGGTGTTGATCGTACTCATGAGGTGAAGTGGAAAGGAGGTAGGAACTTGGTATTAATGTTGTAATGTCACACGCGTCAAGCGTCAAGCGCCGATCAGTCGCGTCTACCATAGCCGATTGCAATTGGTGCAAGGTGCTTGTGGCGAATTTATTGCTTCAAGTGCTTCAGTTAGTCCAGTTAGTCATGAACATGCATCAGCTCTCGTCTACTTCCTGCAGACGTGCTTGTGAGCATAGTTATACTATGTGCGCTCCGACACGCCTGCGCTTCGGCGATGGAAAGGGCCAGACAGAACACCGACCACGCGACTCGAGAGACAACCGTAGCAGCTGGCAACGATGTCCACGCATCACCAGGGTCGTTCTTACACAGACCCGTCGTTTTCGTATTCGGCTTACGGTGCACAACAACTGCGACTGCAACATGCCGACGTCGATTGCAAGAACCAGCGATCCGAGACCAAGAATAATGTGTGTGCCGGTTGAACAGACTGCATTTTCTGCTTTTTCTTCTGTCTCCTTCCTTTACTACCGAGTGACTAATGACTAGACTACTTTAGTTGCACCACCACTCGGTTCCCCCCTGCGCCCAAAAAAAGAAGTATATATCACAACGCCGTACAATATGACAAGGATTGTATGGATCGACCAAACGAGAAACGAATCTAGAGGAAATGAAAATCAAGGGTATCAAACATGATGGAAATACGTTAAGAGTAAACTATGTAATAATGCAAGGATTGCAATAATGGATTGAAGAGTGTTGAAGCTCATGCTAATGATGGAATGCCGACACCAAAACGATATCCACAAAGACTACGCTTAAGCGTAGGTCTCACGGGCCCATCGAGCGGCGGCGACAAGGTTGGCGAGGGACTCCTCAGTCTCCTTCCAGCCTCGGGTCTTGAGACCACAGTCGGGGTTAACGACCATGAGGTCAGCGGGCAAGACCTTGAGCATGGAAGCGATTCGGTCCTTGATCTCCTGCTCTCCGGGAACTCGGGGAGAGTGGATGTCGTAGACACCGGGGCCGATCTCGTTGGAGTAACCGTGAGCCTTGAAGACGTCAAGGAGCTTGAGGTCAGCCTTGGAGGCCTCGATGGAGATGACATCGGCGTCGAGTCGCTGAATGGAGGGGAAGATGTCTCCGAAGTCAGAGTAACAGAAGTGGGAGTGGACCTGGATGTCGTCCTCGACACCGGAGGTGGAGAGTCGGAAAGAGTCAACAGCCCAGGTGAGGTAGTTGTCCCAGTCGGCCTTTCGGAGGGGAAGACCCTCTCGGATAGCGGGCTCGTCGACCTGGATGGCCTTGATACCGGCGTTGGCGAGGTCGACAACCTCGTCTCGGAGAGCAAGGGCGAGCTGCTTGGACTGGATTTCCTTGGAGACATCGGCTCGAGGGAAAGACCAGTTAAGGATGGTGACGGGACCAGTCAACATACCCTTCATGGGCTGCTTGGTGAGAGACTGAGCGTACGAGGACCATCGGACGGTCATAGGAGCAGGTCGGGAGACGTCAGAGACAACAATAGGGGGTCGGACGTATCGGGAGCCGTAAGACTGGACCCAACCAAGCTGAAGAAGGGAAAATTATAATAACGATAACAAAGGTCAGCGACATCAGTGCGCGGAAGAAAGAGGCGCGATCATCTGCTTACCTGAGTGAAGATGAAACCATTGAGCTGCTCGCCGAAGTACTGGACCATGTCGTTTCGCTCGGGCTCACCGTGTACAAGGAGGTCGAGACCGCACTTCTCCTGGAACTCGACGACGGCGCCGACCTCCTTCTCCATGGCCTTCTCGTACTCCTCCTGAGAGAGCTCACCCTTGGTGAACTTGGCTCGGGCGAGTCGGATCTCCTTGGTCTGGGGGAACGAACCGATGGTGGTGGTGGGGAACTTGGGGAGGTTGAGGTGCTTCTTCTGGGCCTCTCGTCGGGCGGGGAAGGGAGACTTTCGCTTGAGCTGCTCCTCGGTGATGGCGGCAACTCGGTCTCGGACGGCAGAGTCAGAGGTTCGCTCGAACTCTCGTCGGGCAGCGATGTCCTTGGTGTTCTGCTCGAAAGAGGCGGACTCCTTGCCGTTGAGGGCGGCAGCGAGGGCGGCGACTTCCTCACACTTCTCTTCGGCGAAAGAGAGCCAGCTCAATTGCTCGGAGGTGAGCTTGGTCTCGACCTTGAGGGAGATAGGGGTGTGGAGGAGGGAAGAAGAGGAAGAGACGGTAACTCGGTCAGCGCCGAGCTCAGCGATGGCCTTCTCGGCGAGGGCCTTGGAAGCCTTGAGGTCGTTCTTCCAGATGTTTCGGCCGGAAACGACACCGAGCTCGATGGAGAGCTTGGTGGGCTTGATGGCGGCGAGGACCTCGTCGAGCTGCTTGGGCTCTCGGTCAAGGTCGAGGTGGAGGGCGTGGATGGGGAGGTCCTTGAGGAACTCGATGGACTTGCCGACTCGGCCGTAGGCGGTGGTGATGGTGATCTTGGGGGCAACGGGGGCGATGGCCTCGTAAGCCTTCTTGAAGAGCTCACCCTGAGACTCAGCCTTGTCGAGGACAAGGATGGGCTCGTCGATCTGGACCTCATCGACACCAGCGTCCTTGAGCTGGGTCAAGAGCTCCTTGTAGATGGGGAGGAGCTTGTCAAGGAGATCAAGGGGCTCGAAGTCGGCGGGGGCGTCTCGAGACTTTCGGACGAGGGAGAGGTAGGTGATGGGACCGAAGAGGACGGGTCGGGTGGTGATGCCGAGAGCCTTGGCCTCGTTGTACTCCTCGAGCTGCTGGTTTCGCTTAAGCGAGAACTCGGTGGAGGGCTCGTGGTCTACCTTTACGATGTGGTAGTTGGAGTCGAAGCTATTTAGAAGAAAAAGAAAAAGTCAGCACGTGCGTGAATTACGAGCGAGTGGTGCAAGTGATTCAGGAGTTGACTTACAACTTGCCCATCTCGGAGGCCTGGACGTCGATGCCCTTGGCTCGGTCCTGTCGTCCTCGGCCCATGGCTATGAAGAAGGCAGCAGGATCAGTTGCTGCTCAAACAGCATCGAGATTTTTGGGGTTTTTCACTCACCGAAGTAGGTGTCGAGGGGAGAGAGCTTCTGCTGGACGTATCGCTCGGGGATGACACCGAAGTTGAAGGAGTGGTCGAGGAGGTGGTCGTAGAGGGTGAATTCACCGCTAAGCAGGTTCACGAGGTGTCAGCGCAAGCTATTACTGTTAGTGTTACTGTAGTGTGATTTATATGCCCACTCACGAGGGGATGGTGTCGACACCGGCGTTCTTGATGGACTCCCATCGCTCCTTTCGGATGTTCTTGGCAGTCTCCTGGAGCTCCTCGGCGGAGATCTTGCCGGCCCAGTAAGCCTCGATGGCCTATCAACATCAATGATATAACCAGAAAAAAGCGTTAGCAGCTGATTCTTTGCCTTGATTCTGGTTATCCATTGTGGACGAACGTGGAACAACGTAGAAGCAAGCTATCTTCAAGAAGTGGGAAGACTGACCTTTTTGGCGGATCGGTTGACACCGACACGGGGGTAACCAAGCACAGCGGACTTGACCATTTTGAATATGTTAATTTTGATTGTGGAAGAGAAGAAAAAGAAAAGATGAAGGGAGAAGAAAAAGGTTGAAGAAGAGGAGAGGAGAGGGGAGAGAAGAAGAAGAAATATGCGCTGTAGGAAGAAAAATAAAAAAGATGCTGTACTATCGGCTGGAGTGGGGTGATTGGTTGGCTTAGGGCCCTAGGGCTCGGATCGCGCTGGTGGCTGAGATCGGAGCTTCAGTGTATGGTACGATACTGTAGTGTTATGGTGGTATGGTGGTTTTGATTGGGGTTTAATCGCGCTGTCCACTTTACTATTCAAATAGTCAAATCAGTTGTGCGTTGTACGCTGGTGGTTTCTGCGCGCTTGCGATAAAATACCACTCTGCCTCTCTCTGCCAGGGAATCCCGGTGCACTGTTCAGGGTCAGGTTTGGGAATTAACTTAACTCACTCGGTATCATATCACGCCATCACACTCTACAACCGATGTGGCGGGTTGCAGCATCGCAGCATCCTTGTAGCTTAGTATCGCTTAGATAACTCGAATCTCTGTAACACAGCGTGTCTGTTTTATGCATATGAATACAGCTGTACTTCTTTTCCATGACAGTGATGAGTAATTATAACCATGAGCTCTCGATTTCTGTAGCTGGATCAATCAAAGTCACAACACGAAGGCCGGGTAGAGCTACAAAATAATAAACTACCATTCCTGCATGCTTTGTATAAATCGTAACTCGTTATGCAATGTGGTCACTCGCTCTACTCTTCACCTTCCTTGGCCTTCTTAGCACCTCCTCCACTCTTCAATTCCTCCTCCCTCTGCCTCTTTCTCGCGAGGTACCTCTCCCTGGCTTCGATCCTCTTCCGCTCCGCTTCCCCATTATCGCCTTCTCTCCTCCTCTTGGCCTCTTCTTCCTCCTTGCGTAATCTCTCTTCCTCCTGAGCCTTCTTCCGCTCGGCCTCGGTGCGCATCTGGTCTGCGAGGCGCTTACGCTCTCTCTCCATCCTCTCGCCGTACGAAGCTGCCGTCCCGACTGCGCGCGATTTGTATGGCCCATCACTGTCGCCATCTGCGTTGCTTGATGATCGTTGGGATGTGAGCAGCGAGTTGGGTAAGACAGGTTTCGGTTTCTTCATGATGTTGAGACCGGCTTTGAGCAATGAGCGCTTGTCGACGATCTCGCCGTTATCGTTGATTTCCACATTTTCGCCCTTGGTCTTGCCCGTCGCAACGTCATTCTCGATCCTCACGCTAGGCCCAGATCCAGATCCCGAGCCCGATCGGGCAGTCTCAGCTTCCCGAGCGAGCAGAGGATCGTATTCCTCCTCGTCATCATATATATTTCTCGACTCCTCTTCGCGTTGAGGCCCAGAAGCCGACGTCGGCGGACGGATGGCCAGCGAAGGTCCCTGGTTCGATACCGACGATGGCCCAGAAGTGGCCGCTACGGCGGCGGCGTGTTTCGCTTCATCGCTATCTAGCATCGTCTTGTAGAATGATGTAAGGCCTGGCCCGCTCTTCGATTTCCGCATTGCCTCTGTAAGAGAAAACAAATAAACAAAGGAAACAGGCAGCGGTCAGCATACGCGATTATCATGACCAGTGTCGCTGATGAGATTATGAGTAGAAGAAGGTATACAGTCCAGGAATCGGGCGACCGTACACGAGCTAGCAGCAAGCAGCGATATGACTGGTAGCAGACGATCGACGCGGGCAGAGGGAGATGGAGGGAGACAAAGAAGTCATGTTCGAGGGTTGATATGAAATACGACGCGATCCCGACCAATCCATTGCTGACGACTCGCAAACTCCGACAAGGAAGTGATTAAACCAATGCCCACTCACCTTCTCGTATCTTTTCCTCCTCTTCGGCCTTCCTGACCTCCTCCATCTGCTTCTTATAACCCTCCGTGACGAACTTTTCCTTATCCTCAAACTCGTCCCCTTCCTTCTCCCTCTCCCTCGCTAGCGCCTTCTCCTCTGCCCTGAGCTTGTCCAAACGCCTCGTCTGCGCCGACGCGAGGAAGTTCTCGATGTATTTCGGTTTACGTTCTTCCGCCTCTTGTTTCTTGGACTCCTCGACGGCCCGTTCGGCGGATTTCATCTGGTCGTAATGCGTGTCATAGTCGAATATCGATTGGTCGATCGCCTCGGCTGCTTCCTTCGCGCGACGCTCGCTCCTCGATAACAAGTTTGCTTGGCCCACTGGAGCGACGCTCTTCTTCTTCTTTCCAGTAATCTTTGAGGGCCCAGCTCCGGGTGAAGCAGTCCCCTCGTCGTCCTCTTCGTCATCGTCAAACAAAAGAGGCTTGGATGAACTATGTTTGGGCACCTGTGCAGGACGAGCGTTTGAGGTTGATGAAGCATTGCTACCAGCGTTCTTAGACCGAGCCATCAACAGCTCGAGATTCGATTTCGGGGCGGACGATAACGATGCTGATGACGATGAAGCAGCTTGCAGCGGATTGCTAGTTCGGAGCCCGCCCTTACTGCTCGAAGAGCCCGCTTTGGCGGAAGCAGCGGGAGGGGCGAACGCGAAGGAGAGTTTCGGACCGTTCGATGTCATTTTTTTATTCTGGGCAGCTGCGCAGCTTAGAGCGGGCGTGTCTCGGGGGGTGAAGTGTATGTAAGGGAGACCGGTAGGTATTCAAAGAGAAAGCTCCTCACCTTGGGATGTGAAATCAACCTCTGTATAGCTACATGTATAGGTCGCTCGAGACGTACCCATGCATCTTGACAGAGGTGACTGATGGTTACGTAAAGATTGGTAGTTCAAGTGGCAAAAACCTGAAACTCAACTCAATAACCTCAATAACGTCATAGAACTGGGGACCTTGCTTCTAGAACCGGATCAAAACACGTTCATCCCAACGCATTCATTCTCATTCATCTCCTCTTCAACACCCAATCAATTATCCATAAACTGGCTACTTACTCGATCGTATCAATCCGAAACGGAGAATCCAAAGCAACAATCGCTAGACTCGCTCTGATCAGTCGTACCACTTCAGTTCAAAATCACCTAGCAACCGTTCTTCACGAGATAAACAGATAGACAGGTCGTCAACATGGGTTGGGCATGTGAGTTGAGCGGTGGTTCGATTCTGATCTCGCTTCGAAGCGTCTTTCTCAACTTACGAGGCGAGAGGAATGGGCATTCCCCCAAACATCCTTCACGATATCGTCGGGACTTTGGGTTAGGACATAAACATAATAGCTAACTGACACTTGGATGAACGTGTAATCTCATAGACCACAAGCGAATCACCATCATTCCCAAGGTAAGTTCCTGCCCCGTTCCTCTTAACACCAATACTCTCTTACTCCGTCGTCGTTCGCCCTCTCGTATCTTCACTTCGACTTCCACGTCATTGAATGAGGCGCTCGGCACGTTTGGCGCCTTCGCCATTGTCCAAATAGTCGAGCGAGATCAACTTGTGTGACGGGAGCAGCTAGTGCAATCACCAAGCTGACCTTGACACAACTTCGACTTTTCACAGTTCCTCTACGTGAACATCAATGGTGAGTTTCACTTGATCGCCTTCACCCAGCAATCAATCCCTATCTCGTCCTCCACCGGGCTCGCAAGCAGCAAGCAGAAAGCAGTGCTGGCTCGATTCTCAGCGGCATAAAGGCTCCTGACCACCCCACCTGCTCGACTCTCTTTGCTGACACGATTCATCACTGACTCGTACTCGTTCCATCCTGATTGATCGTAGGCAAACGAATCAGCTTCAGTTTCGGATCGGGCCATCTCCAATATCGAACCTAGTGCGACCACAACATCATGACGATGAGGCGAAACGAAGAGGCGCGGGTCTACTCCTTTGTTCTCCGCCTTCCCTCGTATTTTTCGCGACCATTATGATTCACTTCGATTCGACCCTTTGACACGGACCCACTGCCCATTGGCGTTAATCCGTTTTTCTGCTGTTGCTCTCTCTTATACAGCTAGCCTTCTCGATGATACCCCATAGAACTCAAACATACACGTTGTATATAGCTGTCCATGCAATTCCGAACGTCTCTCGCTATGCGAACCTGATCGAGGTCCAAGGAGATGTGATCGTACGGAGCCACCACTACTGGAAGTACCGCACCACATAAGAGCAGGTGCATGGATGCGATATATTGACAATGTCTCATCTCATTTCATGGACATGCGGTCGGGATTTCTCTCCTCGATATAATACTACAACAACCATGATAAGTCACCCCCTTAGCCTGACTACAATCAAGGCAATCCACAGGTCTTATCTCCTCGTCCTCCCGATCACATGGTTCCCCTATCTCGGCATGTCACCAATCCCAAATATGTGATTATTCATGCGCTCAAGAAGGTCGTAGCGGATCCTTCTGCAATGACACTTTACCCCTGATTCGCACTGATGTTTCCTTTCGCATCTTTCAAATCACCTGGGCTCAATTTATTCCTCTTCAAACGGTCTCATCAACGCTTTCTTCAAGGGCGAGCTAATTTTGGCTATGCCGCACAAGAATCGAATCAGTGAGATCAGTATCAGGTCTCCAATGATACGATACGATCTGGCAATAGGGTCGTCCGATTAAACACTCACGGGCATATTTCATGGACTTCTGCCTAGCCTGAGCGATGTCGAGCACTAGGAAAGGGGACCCATGTGAGGTAAGCATAGAGGTAGAACAGACATAGCCATGCGAGCGACTTACGAGCTGGTCTCATTGGGTTGGGCGGAGGGGCTAAACCTTGGATGGTAGCAATAGCTTTCGGTTCCATCGATTTCCGTTGCTACAAGTGTGATGGTGGACAAGGGTAAGATTAGCCACAGCACCACCAGCATAGATCAACGGTAGATCAGATGGAGCTCGCTCCAGCTTTCACCACTTACTTTCTGGAACACATCCTCTTGGCTGACATCCACCACGAACTTATCCTCCTCTACCCTCTGGCCGGCTTTCTTGCATTCCGTCACCCACTTGATCCCCACAATCAGCGGTTTTGGATCTTCCTGCTTTCTCCACCACGCGAGGGTTGACGATTTTCCGGATTTGTAAATGACGTGGGTACATCGCTCGCTCGGACGGGATTGCACCTATGAACAACAAAAGCGATCAGTACGGCTCGATGATTCAGACATGGTATCTTGTGCTCACCCTTGCCCCTAAGCCCTTCAAGATTTCCACAAAGACCTTGCCCGAATCCTCTCCATCGGAAGTTCTCACATCCACGAATGCTCTAACTCCCTTCAAGCATCCTCCGCCGGTCGTCGAGCAAAGCATAGCGGCGATACTTTGATCTGCTACACCTTCATCCGACGATGTAGACAAGTCTCCAGGGTGCACAGCGAAAGACGAGCGCGGTCGATGATTCGCCGAAGAAATCCTTGACGGACCTGCATCCTGAGTAGTGCTTGACGTGGAAGATGTGAGGTTACTTGGTCTCTCTTCAAAGACTCGGAAGCCGTTGACATTGATCGAAGGGGTCGCAGCTGAAGAGTGAGGACGCGAGGGAGCTGTTGATGAGTTCGCATCCAGTCTCTTCATCTTCAACTTGCCCAGAGCCTCGCTCAGCCCAGCAAGGCTCTTGCTAGTTTCGCCCGACAGACCTTCACGCGTGCTCGAGCTGAGAGACGATCGAAGTTCTGACGCTACAGGGTTTCTAGGGCCGGGAGCGGAGACCGACCGAGGCTGTGGATTGACTATCGTGTGTTCAAGGTCTGCGGAGTAAGTGGACGAAGAGTCGGACAGTGAACGAGGCGGAAAGATAGGGTTTGATACCATCCGAGGGATCGGACGAGCAAGAGGACCTGATCCGAGGGAAGAAGGGTAAGACGGTTTCCTTCTGACTGGCGAGGGAGGTGCAGCTGATGGAGCTTGAGCGCGAATGGTATTGGAAGACGCAACTAGAGCTGGTCTCGTCGATGGCCGCCGTTCCGGCAACGAGCCGAGAGAATGCATCGAGGGCTTCTTAGCGATTGTGCTTGGGGCCTTTTCGACGATTTTCGCAGATGATGAGGCGGTGGCAGCGGCGCTTCGAGGGATTCGTGAAGGCGGGGCCATCACCCGAAGTGTGGAGGACGTAACAGCTTGATGCAAGACGTCAGAGGTAGAGGCCTGAGAGGCAGAAACCGGACCTGTGTCGCCCGCAGAGGTGAAAGCTTGCTGCAAGGTCGTCACGTCATCGTCAAAGCAGGACCTCGAGTGAATATCGTTGACGCTGATATCTGGCTCAGCCGAGCGGCGGGCAAGCTTTTGAGGGTCTTCCGCCAGATTGCCTTTTCTCTCCTCATCCTCCGGCACATGGTCTGGAGCCACGGTACTGAGAGCTGAAGATCCCTCAAAGCGGTTTGCCGCTGGCTCAGATGGCTGCATGTGTCCTGCACTAGTGGATGTCGAGAACGAATTCGTAAAGAATGAGTCTAGAGTGCTCTGCGTCTTCTTTGCAGCGTCTGCGACTGAAGCGCCCCGTGGGACCAGTGGTATGGATGGCGCCGGTCGGGACAAAGTGGATGGCGAACCCGTCGGAGTGGTAGACATAGTCAGTACTGGGACGATATGTCTGCTAATGTCTTCCAGGTTGGAAGGCTGTGATTGTGACCCTTTAGTCGAGCCTGATCGAGTGATTTTGTCTTGCGTCTGAGTCCTCAGAGACTGAGGCATCTTGGGAACAGTGAGCTCCCTCGGAGTCATGGGCGGGAACAGCATTTGTCCAGGGGTCTTTCGTAGAGAGGCAGGCATTTTCGATAGCTTTCCTTCAGTCTTCATTGGCTCTTGTGTGTTTGAAGGCGTCTTCTTCGGAGTCATAAAGGGTAGCGAGGGTGCAGGAGCAAATGAGGGCTGTTCTTGCTGTTGTTGAGGACGTTCACGCATACGGGGTGGCGTGGGTGGCCGAGCGATGAATTTTGACGGTGGTGAACCGGTAGGAGAGGGAGAGCGATCGCCGTCCTTCTCTTTGCGGAGTATATCTCGGGCAGGAGTTGGCACAGGTCGAGGTTGTTGTTGAGTGAAAGATATATTGGATTGGATGGGCGTTGAAGGTGCTGATGGATTGAGTGACCGTAAAGAGTCACGCGAGGACCGATGGCCCAGATTTCGGATTGGCCTCTGCCCATCACTCTTCGGGTTATTGAAGGCAGCTTTGGTCGGGACAGCCAACTGATCTACCTTCATCACCTTGGCGGCTTTCTTCCCATCATCGCCGCCGTCACCTTGTGAGTCCACCGCTTTTCTCTTTCCGTTTCCATCCATCTTTCTGTCCCCTAGCACAGGTACGTTCATGCTGATGCTTTCTTTGAGCGGACCTTTACTTCTCAGACTCCGTCCTGAGCCCAAGCTCTTCGCTCCGCCCAAGCCAGCAGCAGCAGCAGGGGTATGTGCGTTTTCGTCGTAAACCTGTAGCTTTGTCGATCGAGCCATAGACCTCGTCCGAGGTGCAGTGATGGACGGTGCAGACCGAGGTCTCGAGAGAGTCTTTATCGACTGGACTTGCGATCCTAGTGTGGTCGATGCGGATGTCGATGTCTGGCGACGGCGAGGTGGGGTCATGGTCTGAGGGTTAAAACTATCTAAGCGGCTTCATGTCAGCGCACATGAACCTTCACTAGATACGTCACGCAGCGAAATGTCTACAGCCAAAGCATGCACTCCATCGACATTGGACTGGATGAGATGACAGGCGGGGAGGATGAGATGTGAATTGAGGAGAGTGGTTTGACGAATGTGTTGATCACCAAACATTGACTATACTCACCCAAGCTCAGGGAACAAACAAGAAATCAGGCGCGTGTGTTTACTGTGGATTGAAATGTACCGAGGTCCATCGATCTCAATCGTTGTGTGTTTGGTGTGGGTCGTATCGTGTGTGACAGATCGAATTGGTCTATCCCGCGAGGAGACTATGTACGGCACTGAAATATGG
Organism: Kwoniella sp. CBS 9459; assembly: GCA_036428585.1. Classification (NCBI taxonomy): domain Eukaryota; kingdom Fungi; phylum Basidiomycota; class Tremellomycetes; order Tremellales; family Cryptococcaceae; genus Kwoniella; species Kwoniella sp. CBS 9459. The sequence continues at coordinate 3,676,343 of CP144065.1, read as the reverse complement.
ACAAAAATCTAATGCAAGGAATGTGAACAAGCTGGACACAAGCGTAGGTGATCAAGAATCCAAATGGGAAAGAAGATCAACAACAAGCAACAATCTTTACCGTAAGGCAGGGGCGTATGGTGGTGTGCCTGAATTCCTCATGATACGGTAACTGATGCTCAAATGCACCAAACAAGCGAACCTCCACCATACAAGATCACAAGCTATGGCGTGGCAGTTTTGGCCACATACAGTGCATGGACAGTTAACATGCTTACGCCTTCTCTCTTCGACTCTCGCTGGGCATTACATCATACTGTATGATACAACGTATGTGCAGGCTGTGTTGAAGGGAAGGATGGTGCCAGTCTTTCTCGATGTTGGATTAGAAACACAAGAGCACCATGAACCTTTGTAGCAAAGCCCCACCTCGCAAACTGGTTCTTCGTGATCTCGTTTGCCTGTACCTCTCAACGCTATTCTCATCGGTCAAAGCTCTTGCATAGGGCTGGGGAAGCACATAGATTCTAGCCCTGGTCTTGCGACGCTCCCAGCGCAGGAGCGAGAATGCGTACATAAGAGATAAAGGGGGCGAATCTCCCTTGCACCAGTAGATAGCACACTCTTCTTCTGTCCCGTCACGTCCAGACCATGTCCTTGGACAGTTGAGTAGGGGTAGAGCAGTGAGCTGGTTGAAAGCTTCCCCTACATTCATAGCAGAGCAGCGCACCTCTTTTCACAGAACAGCAGGGAGAATGCAAGCTACTACAGTCTAGAAGATGAAGAAAGGATCCCGATGGTTTAAACGCTTGACCTATGAAGGTCGTCCCAGCGTCACAAAGGACATCACTGATTCAGTTGCACTTGGCGAGAAACTGTTCAAGGGAAGCGCCTGGCCTTATCTTGTGCCGCTTAGAGCAGACCACGCTTGCCTCTTGACCAGAATGGAGCAGTTCTCTCATGGACTGAGAGGCTTGACCAACGTAAAGAACCACGTATAGCATCCTTTCCTTTCTCTGGTTCACTCCCAGCGCGAGCGAGGGTGCATACAGTGTATATAAGCTGGGGTGGCTAATGTCCCCTATAATTGTACCAGCCGATAGCTACATACTCTTTCTCACTCCCCTTACGTCCCATCCTCATCAATTTCTGTCCGAGCCAATAGTCGTCATCTGTCCGTCTATCCTTCCAACGATCAATTCAGAGGCCTACTCGCCCACGAACATGGCACGGAACTCTGCAAACTGGTCTTCTAGGTCTGCAGTCAGGTCGAACCATAGTGACGGCCTGTACATCAACTCGCAGATTCCTGCACCCACGCACCATCGTACCAGTGCCCGGAATGACACGCGATATCCCGGCCTGAGATTAGCAGTCAGCAGGGAGAACTTACTGGCTTCGGGCTCTTCTCGTCCCTCTGTTTCGGGTTACACAAGCGCTGGTGTTGAGCTGTGGCGCTCGGGTGGTATTAGCATCACGATTGGCAGCTCAACTGGCCCTTTCTCGGCCGGCCCCTCCCGCTCTCCTCAGTCTAGCTACAATAGCGGCTCCGCCGCACGTCCCTCGACCAAACGCGACAGCCGCCCTTCTCAGCCTATGCACGGCGGCCGCTCGGCCGTTGATACCTCGAACGGGCGCTTCACCTCTGCCCATACCACCGACCATTCCGACCCTCCTCCCCCTTATGAGGAGGTGCCCGCTCTCAACCCTACTGATCCAGCCTCTGAGCAAGTCGGCAGTGAGTTTACGACCGACCCGAACTCCAGCCGATTCCAATCGCAGCCATCGACACTGTCGAGCCAGACTGGGCATGATCTTTCATCTCGTCACCCAGGATCGACGATCGATCGAGCCGAAGAGGACTGGCGTTCCACCCAGCGGAGGCCTGCAGCAGGCGTCTCCGACCAGCCACCCATAAGCGACCACATGACGTACGGGAGCATCCCTCCTTCGTCTGACGGCCGTCGAGGTGAGTAGACGAATCAGACACTGCAGTGTCGAGCACGTCAACTGATCTCATTATCTGTTGGTTCATAGACGGTCCCAATCATGCTCGCACCCGACGAGGCCTTTTGTCCAAGGTCCCCAACAGCATCGTCAGGGCATTCAAATCCTGCACCTCCGCTTGTCAGGACGAGCGGGATGATTGATGTGCCGACATGGACGCATGCTGTCATGATAACAGAAACTGTGCACGTTAGGACGGCGAAGACGAACAAGGGCGTAAAGATCCGCTACAGTAAGTATCCGGAGGAGTGATTGGTCGCAGACATGAGCAACAGTCTAGAAGCTCTTGTGATAATGCATTGAGGGGACTGAAGGCGATCAAAGGTATTGGGCATAGTGTAATAGTGAAATGTACATAGGATGAAATATGGGGCATTCAGTGTTCCCGTATGGCTAGACAAAGCTATTCCCAGATGGTCGACCTCGTATGATTTTCCTCTCTGTATCTGTTCCACCTATGTCAGCCGATAGAGTGTCTCCAGGACCGGCTTGTCGAGTGCACACAGACCAGATCAAACTTGAAAGATGACATCGTTTACACGGGAGCTGTCCAGAGTCATACCGTCCATGTGACACTCCCTAGTCCTCGTACAAGTCTCACTTTGTCCGTCCACCGTATGTTGGCTGGGCGTCGAGGGATGCACGTCACAGCTCGTTCTTCGTGGACGGCAGCAAGACCATGTAGAATGGCTCTGAGGCCTACAGCAGTATGGAGCGGAGCATATTTGCGATACGCGTTGGACCAGCCAGCTTTCCGAAAATTCACAAGGCTCATAATCCTGATCTTGTGATTCTCGAGTGCTCTCTACGTGCGCACCTGTGATACGAACTTCCTCCCGGTCGAATCAAGTCTGGCTCCACGTGCTTCGGCACAACATGCTGAAAGCTTATCATGTCCCTTGTTTAGGTACACTGCCAATTGCTCGAGGTTCAGCTTGACGTATGAGTCCGGCAACCTAGTCCGAGAAGCAGGCTGCTTTCGATGATCCGATGCATACTGTACAACCGTGTGGACACCCGTTCGGAATAGAATGCAACCAGGTTACTTGACGTCTGCACCATCCGCCGCTGAGATAGCCTGAGCAAGTCCCTCAGCGTCCGGTCTATCAGCCATGGCGTCCACCTTGAGGCCCCTCTCGTCTTCGAGGTATCGTCGGGTAGTCTCGCCGATCGCGAATATTCTCCAATCTTTCCATGGCCCAGGCATCTTTGAGCGGCCGAAGAACTCATTATCGCCTGTCGCACCTTGAGGTCCACCGTCGAAAGTCTTTTCTCCGTTGTGTGTGAGTCCAGTCATAGCCGACAAGGCCACGTCGACCCCACTTGGCGAGAAGAACGCCAGCCACCCTTTCGTCGGCCCTCTGTCCACACCTTCAGCTGCTCCCCTTCGTTTCAGATTACCGCTGTATCCTTCCGATCCTGGTCCCTGCAGCTGCACCGCTATCTCGTTCAAATTCTGGCGCACATCTGGCTTTGGCGAAGTGGAGTAAACCACGACCTCCTTGAATTCCCTACCATGGGCTCGTAATTGATCCGGTATGTACTCGAGCGACTTGTCGCCCCTTATCAGGAGATATGGCTTGTGCGACCTTCCGTCCAGCGGTGGGGCATCGAGGATCAGGGGTGTTAAGACCGATGCCGATTTCGGGGGTGTCGGAATCGCTGAAGAACATGATATGGGGTTTTCGCTTTGATTGTGTTGGAGGTTTGGTATATGGTCTGGGTCGAGGACCGGCTGGCCGTGTGGGTATACTGGTAGTCTCGGTATGTATCTCGTTGGAAGGCCGGAATGGGTTAACTGTTCTGTCGAAGCGGTTCCAACGGTATACAGCGGTACGCCCGCCCAGCCCACTTCCAAGCCTTCTGCGTCTTCCTCCGAATCTCCAACTTCCGCATGCATAGGCTCGCATCCTATCCTTGGCTGTTCTTCGGATGACTCGCCAGCATGAGCTCGCTCTTTGCCTTTCCTCGAGATGGTCCGTGCACCTTCTATTGATTCCAGATGGCTTTTGACCGCTCGAATCCACCCTTCCGCACCTCGTCTGGAGGTGATCACCACCCCTTCCCAGCTCCGGAGAGCTCTTGAGCATCCGCGCGTATCGCTCCCAAGCCCGTTTCTCGATACTTCCTGATAAGCTCCCCTTCCTTTCGCATCGCGACCGGCCTCTCCATCACCGCCATCCCTGTCGTCTTGAGATCCCGCCTGAGCCGCAATGATAGGTACTAACTCATCAACGGTATATCGCTCCTCCAATACGGGTATAAAAGTCGCTTTGTATGACGTAGAGGCGAGGGCGCTCGTATATGGGTCTGATTGGATATCCGGCGAAGGGGTCTTGAATAATAACACGCGTCGTTTAGGGCGCCTCGGGAGATCAGACGAAGATGATGCCGACATTGCGGGTGTAGATGTTGTAGATGCGTGTTCGGCCAGTTGAGCTTGTGGACCCATCTCGGACTGCTCCTGCTCCACCGATACCCAACGAAGTTCCTCTCGAAGATGGCAGGCAGTGTCGCAGCGGCGAGGTAGCCGGAGCTTTGACTTCGTGATGTGTCAGGTAACAGGATACCTAGTGAATGTGAGAAGACAGACAGTCTTGACGAAAGGATAACGATTGTTGCATCATTTGAATGGTTGATTCGCTGATTGGGCGCATCGGATCAACCTCCACTTTCCATGTCCACCCAAATTTCAGCTGTTTGACGGGTATATCATCACAAATCGCATGCTGTACTCGGACTTGCTTGCTCCTCGACAGCAGATGCGAGGTCTGGAAAGGGGTGATACTGCATGACATGTGAGATATGATGACCATGACATAGCAAAGAGATGCATTATGCCAACTCCGAACTCTGGATCATTTTCGAGCCTCGCTGCGAGAGCAATAGCTCAAATTGATCCTAAACCAACCGAGCGATACAAACAACCTCCATACCGTATCCGTCATGAGGTATCGGTGAATGAGACAATGAGGGTAAAGAATGAGACCAAGGGTATATGTGAAAGACACAGAGCGTGGAGATCAGACAGAAATGAAGAAACAGATTAACAAGCTCGATTACACCAACAAATCATAGAGAATTAGACCTTATCCGAACAAACACAATCGATGAAGGAACAAAACATAGTATGTCCTCTGAACAGCGTCAATATGCACCCCATCCTTGCTACCCCGAACTCATTCTGCCGCTGAGTCCACCGCACCAGAACGGCGTCCCAGGCACCGCGCTCCACCATACTATCGTATGGGCCGCATGATCTCCCTCTCTCGTTCGAGCGCTCCCCTTGTCCCAGCAGAGACAGGTACACCATTCGTAGGCGGTTTCGAGCCTTTATTGCTCATTCCGTGTGATTTGATCTTAGCCAAGACATCTCTGATAGTCAGGTCGACTGTATCAGCAATCAACCCTCCTACAGCGCGTCGATTTGAGATGGACATAGTCGCTCACTTGGCATATTGGACCTTATGCACCACACTCTCAATCCTCTTCTTGTCCTTGGGAGACAAATCATCGCTCTGTGGCCCAAGCAAAGCTTCTAAGCTCCATGTGCGCAGTGTCGAGTGGCGATCGATCACAGAGACGACCAGCCCGTCTTGCGACAAGATGAGTTTTGTGTGATCATAGAAGTTGAACTAGGACATGAAATGCGGAAAACCCGAATATGGGTGAGCTAAATTTTCTCGGACGACTATACGAGCAAGTCATTTTCCGCGCGGACTCACCTGAAGGACATCGTTACTTAGTCTGAAAAGGATGACATGCTTCATCCGCAAGTACCGTATGACAAAAGTCATCCCCGTGGTCAGACTCAAATCGTTGAAGGTGTAAGGCTGTTCGCCAAACAATTTGTCCAGCATGTAGTTTTCAAAGTGTTTGAGGAGGTAGACCTTGTTCTTTAGGTCTGAGGGGTACGAGTCGATCATGTGGTTTCGTCGGACGTTTTGTAGCAGATCGTCGGTCCCAGAGGGTCGAATATCGTCGAAATGTCTGAGACAGGCGCAGTACGTCAGTGCAAAGCACTCATCCGTGAACCAAAGTCGCTCCCCGACTCACTGTTTACCTGGCGCGAGAACCAGTGACGTCGAGTCGTTGAAGTGCACGCTGACTGTTCCGTCCGTCATGGCGAATCCCATCCCGTACTTGGTGCAATAATCAAGCCAAGATACGACAAACACTTTCGGCGGTTTCGGATTCACGTCGATGTCTGCAGCATAATTGGATTGTGGTCAGAATCGAGAGAACATGCGCCACTCGTCGTGAACGCAAGAGGATTGTGGCTCACTCGGTGTTCTGAATCCTGAGGCACTTTGACTCATCAACAAAGCCTTCGACAGGTTTTGTTCGACCGTGTCGAACAAGCTGGCACTGTATTCTCGCTGCTTCGATGGTAATTTGCTCGAAGACGCAGCTGACGATGCTGGCGCTCTGGGCAGAGTCGTCGCTGAAGCCAAAGGTGCCGCTTTTCTGGGCGAGGGAGCAACCCGTTCGACATGCGCGTGTAGCGGATGCCTTTCACCCGCCATCTGCGACACGATTCTGGCCTTTTGGGTGGCCAGTTCTCGCTCTCGGACAGCGTGATCATAGCCCTTTTGCTGTACCGGCTGTTCGTCCAGGACCTCTTCCTCGCCCTCTTCTTCTTCTCCAACGCGCTCCATAGCATGATGCCTCCTTGCGGACGATGAACCAGGGTTGTTTTCCTTGCCGAGTGCTGACTTCCGGGCAGGACTGAGCGTGCTAGCTGCGCCGGCTGCGGAGAGCTTGCGAAGCAAAGAAGGCTCCTTGATAGCTGCTGGTGCCTGGACAAGCGGTTGTCGAGCAGAGTTGAGGAGGGCGGAGATAGGGCTGTCGGGTTGAACGGCATTCTTGAAGTCCCGCTCTTGTTGCATGATAGAGGGTCCGAGTGCGGTACGGGTTCGAGCGGGTTCGGGCTGGAGAGATGGCATGACCCCGATCTTGGACTTCTGACACAGTGTTTGGAAGTTCTGTCGGCTCTTCGAGAGTGAAAGGTGAGAGAAATCGGGACAGAAGTCGTTTGCTGAAGCAGGAATGTAGGCCGGGAATGGACCGTCAAGAAGCCATTTATGAGAAAGAATCGCTTCCAACGTCGGTCGTTTCTCTGCGGCGTATTAAGGTAATGGCGCGTCAGCTTGACTTACAAACATGGGTGAGCTTGAGCTGACTCACCAGGATCCGTATTCAAGATGGACATGATCAACTCCTGAGCAGACGGTGAGATCTGCTTTTCAGCGGGGAACTCGTATCTGTTCTCCCTGATCCGCTTGTAAATTGCCTTGACATCTTTGGTCTGGAAAGGTGGTTTTCCTATCAAGAGGGTGTATCTATGTAAAACTGTTTGTAAGAACACACTTTTTTCAAAAAAACCTGGAGTTAGGTCAGACTCACAGAATGACTCCGACCGACCAGATATCCACTTCAAAACTGTGACCATTGGCAGTGTCGAAGAGCACCTCGGGTGCGATGTAATTTGGTGTTCCACAGATCGTCCTGTGAGATGTTAGCCATGACACGTTCGCCAATCATTCCTACAAAAGTGTCGATAGACGGACAAGGAGCAAGAAGTGCGGCGCGGCGATCAAAGCTGAGTATAGAACTTACTTCTTTCTATCACCAGGCTTCTCGATCAACGCCGCCAATCCCAAGTCACCGACTTTGACATTCATGTTGGCATCAAGGAACAGATTGCCGAGCTTGAGATCCCGGTGGATGACGTTCATCTGGTGCATGTACTGACACGCTGCGATCAGTTGGACCAGGAAGTATCGAGCTTCTGGCTCTGAAAATCGTTTTCGTCGTCTGAGGCAGTCCATCAAGCTCTAACATCCATGGAAGACACTGTTTCAGCTTTCACCCAGCTGAGTCTGGGGGAGGAACATGCCGGAGCAATGGAGTCAGGAGTGTGTTCCTGTCCCACTTACACCGTTATCACACAGCTCTAGCACCATATACACGTTCTCATCGTCCTCGAAACAATCGTCGAATCGTACAACGTGAGGATGCGCCAGCATCTGATGCAACTTGATCTCCGCCCAGAGCTGCGAGGAACATAAAAGAGGATGAGTTGGTGTGAAGCAAGGGACTCTCATCTCCACTCAAGCCCATGGTAAAACGCCCCGCCAGGAGGGCAGCATGATTCGCAGTGAACAGCACGCAGTGGAGGGGACGTAAGAAACTCACCTTGGTCTTGTTCTTCTTGGTTTTGATAGAAGCCTTATTGACGACTTTAACCGCCCTCCTCGTCGCTCTCTGATCTTGCACCTCGTATACTCTCGCGAAACCACCCTACAATCACAATGTGATAATTCACAAGAGGGATGATGTCAGCAAAATGAGATCCCATCCTGTTTTCCCTGCTCAAGCAGGGTGTATGGATCTCGAAGCCGAAGAGAACAGGATATCTCGCTGTACGCTGCGTGGTCGCCTAATATGGTTTACCAAACTCACCTCGCCTAAGAAGCCTACACGGCTATAAGAACATCCTCGCTCCCTATCCTTGATCGTTAGAGGAGGAGAGGGAGGCACGATCTTCTCCTGCTTCTTGACCGGCGTGCCCGTCATCTTGCCAAAATGGTACGACTGCCTGCTGACAAATGGATATGGAATGTGTCGATTCTGGGGCGTGTGGAAGCGACGCCGATCTCCTGATATCACGACGTGGTGGTGACTAAGTGATTTGAACTTCTTCGCAGCCCCCTATAGGAGTACGGTCGTTCTTTATCGTTGTTTATGACCGATGTGGACCCGCGCGTTCAGGGATGTTTTGATGAAGGTTGTACTTGTTTGATTTTGTTATTTTCGTCTCTTCCAGATAGTATGATGGTGAATGTCGGTAGTAAGCTCTGTGTGAACGAGTGACTGAGGTGAGTAATGGTTTGCGATTAATTATTGAGTGCTTTGAGCTTACTCAAGAGATAAATACGAAAGCTCACAAGCGCAAGGCGGCCTCTAAGTTGGTTGATTTGTTGTTGTGATCCCATCCCATCATCCCATCGCACCCCATGCCATGTCAACACAAAAGTCACTCGCGTCTCCCTCGACATGCGGCACCTAACAACGTAGCGGATATTCCCAAAACACCGAAAGTGGCACTCGCCCAACCTTGTGTATGCTGCATCTGTATACCGCTGCATGTATACCTGCATACTCTGTGCGTCAAGTTATGCCTCCTCATATATCTTATGCACACCTTGTCAGCAGGGTATCGGTGCCGAATGAGTACTCCATGCTTTGATGATGTACAGTACATGCATGCAATGATCCTACAGTATTCGACTTTCCTTTGGTGGTTGTACTTCTTACTTTACCTTACCCTTTGCCCCTCCTCATCGTGTGCGCAGCACCGCTGGCATCACGGATATGACTTTGACTAGGTTTACATTCTATCCCGTTTGTCTTGTACAGTATGAGCACATCGTGATCGATCAGAAGGAGCAGGGACAAGAGGAGTTCGTATTGTTGCTGGTGATTTATAATTTGAGGAGTGATGAAGGAATGACTTTGGAATGACGTATGGGTGTCGTTTGCTGATGTGTCATTACGACATTTAACAGGAGTAGGATCTGCGGTACGAGTCGCAGCTTGGATGACATATCTGCCGCTCTCCGTTGCCCGCTCAAGGTAGCTCTAATCCTTGCCCTTGGTCTTGAGACCAGACAGCATCTTGGCGAGCGACGAGATCTGGCCCTTCAGTTTCGGTTTGTTGGGCGAGACTCCGATAGCAGGCGGCGACGCTGAAGACGTAGGCATCGTCGTCGTGATGGTTGACGAGCTCTCGGCCGACGATAAAGCGGGCCTGGCGTAAACTTTGGCGCCACCACTGCTATCAAAGGAAGAGTTCGTGTGCGAGTTGGGGATAGGTACTTTGCCATATGATTTGGCAGAGTTCGATGCAATCTCAGCGTCGGTCGAAAGTGCGTGTGAGAGACCAGATCGATAAGGCGCTTTACCGGATTGCTGTTGTGAGTACGGCGGCACTGGTCCGGATCCTATAGGTACGGAATTGCGGACCGTGTAGTGGCTGGCAGAGTTGGGGATAGCACCTGCACCAGTAGACAGCTTGTTGGCAGGTCGCAGAGCGCTGGGTTTGCCGAAAGAACCCATCGGTTCCATACCGCCCGCGATGGCCGCCGCGGCCAAAGCAGCCTTTCTCGCTCGAGAATGGTCTTCGTCGTGCCTCTTCGAAGTCGCATGGATCGTCTTATCCCTCCCCCTCGACTCAGGTTCCTCCTCAACAATCTTCTCTTGCCGAATGGGTTTCCGCCAATCGTCATCATCGACACCACCACTCGAGCTGGTCGCACTGGACACAGGACCGAAGCTTGACAGAGCACTGCTGATACCAGAGCTGACCGTGGTAGTCTGCCTGAGAAGATGCTTCGTGGCAAGAGTGCTCTTTTGACTTCCTTGCTGGAGTTTTGCAGGCGCAGAGAGGTTGAGACTCCCGTTGGCGTCCCGTTCCGCAACGCGTCGAGCGAGGGCAGCGATCTCGGGGTTGCCCTGAGACAGCTTCATCATGTCCTTCCACTTAGACTTCTTGGCAGCAGCAGCTTGGGCAGGTGTCGTACCAAGAGGAGGGAAATCTTCGATTCTGTTCGCGTCGAATTCCGCAGGTCTCGAGACTTTGGAGATCTCCCTTGCCAGCGATTGAGAGGCTTCAGTGAGCTCAGCCAAAAGCGCATCCCGCTCTTCCTGAGAAGGCTGTTCACCTGCCGCAGCGGCTGCAGCAGCAGCTTTGGCGGCTTTGCCTTTGCGGATACCTCGTTTTCTTCGCTTGTGGGTCGACAAAGATCGAGAATCAGCATCGGCGCAGTCCTTGTCGTCCGCGACAGACTCAGTAGCATTCTCCTCATCTATCGTTTCTTCGGGTGACGGGAAGGTGCTGGCGTCGATGGGAGTAGGCTGTTCATCCACCGTGGTCGCCGAGGTTATGTCGAAGCGGTCGTGCTCAAGCTCGGGTGTGGGAAGAGAGGAGTCATGTTGAGACAGCTGAGAGGGCGGAGGCAAAGACGAAAGCGTCGGCGCCGTGGACGTGAGAGCAGAAGCGGATCCTTTGCGTACGGCCTGCTGCGTGTTGGCAACGGGAGACTTGACGAAAAGTCCCTTGTCGGTAGGCGTCTTCTGGTTGGTCTCGAGTCGCGACAGCTTGAGAGCATGCAGAGCTTTTCGGCCGCCGATCATATCCGGCAGAGACTTGATCCATGATCCAAACTCCCTGGCTGACACTCTCGCATCGACATCGATGCACAAAACATGGTCGGCCAGATACGAGGCAACTTCTCGTCCGATACCGGTGAATTTGGACAGCAAGAATCCGGTGGGATCCATGAGGAAGTTGTCAAAGTTGGGATCGCCAGGCGTGGGGTCTTTCCAAGGGTTTCGGTGGAACAACATGTTGATCAAGACAATGCCAAGTGACCATACGTCGGCAGGTGCGGGGAAATACGTGGGACCCAGGTTGTTTCGACATTCTACGTAACGTAACAAAGTCAGCTTACAGTATAGTGTCACGCATGTATTTGGTACCACTCACCATATGACATGTAGGGCTTACTGCCACACTCAACATCTCCGCTTTCATCTTCAGTAGTAGCAAGACCAAAATCAGTGAGTTTGACGACTACCTTGCGCTTCGCCTGAGGTCCAAAGTTGACAGGACCGCCCGACTCCTCATCATCTTCACCGAAATCTCCGTCCGCAGCAGCTTCCAGCTCGATAGAATCGCAGCAGATGAAGTTTTCAGGCTTGATATCTCTGTGACTAACCCCTGCATCATGGCAGACAGCGACGGATTCGCACATCTGCTTGAACATTGAAGCGATCAGGCGCAATCGTCGTTGACTGAGCAAGGTGTTGGCTGAAAAGGCAGACAGCAGGCTTGGCGTAGGCGGTGTCTGGGAAGGCAAGACGTGCTGAGAATGGTGGTGACCGTTGTGGTGCGCGAAAAGAAGCGAGGCTGGCGAACCACTGAACTGGGAGAACGCGTTGCCGGGCGAATTGGTGAATGACGAGGACATATGGCTGAGGTTGGAAAACATTTGAGATGACGAGAAGGGTATGGAAGAGGATGACAATTTCGAAGAGGACATCACACCTCGACGTTCATCTGGTAAAGGTACTGGAACAGCTTGAGGCGAAGCATCTCGGGATTTCTCCAGCCAATAGAAGCTGAGGCCGAATCAGCGGAGATTCTCAACTCCTCGCGACAAAAAAATCAGACTCACAGATCCTCGCCGGGGCACAGCTCCAGCATGAGAAACAGCCATTTCCGAGTTTGCAACGTCTGATGTAAAGTAACGATGTTCTGGTGGATGGGCAAAGACAAGTGGATGTACGCTTCGAACAATTGTGTTTCCAATTGTTCTTCCTCGAGATCCTGCTTGCTGAGGCACTTTAGAGCTGAAGATGACGATGGGTCAGCTCGGACATGCGGAACAGGATCGAGGTGATTAACACTCACCATACTCCCTCTTACGCCCTCCCCGCTCTTTCACGAGGTATACAACAGCATAACTTCCAGTTCCCAACTTCCTCACAACCTCATATCGCTTCTTCTCGTGTTTCCCGTCCGCACGCGTAGCCTTTGTAGCCTCGCTCCCACCTCGTCGTAGCGGCAATCCCTCGTCGAAGCCTCCGGATGCAGCACGTCCAACAGCTGGTACGATCACTTCGCCTTGGAAATCCAGTCCTTCTCCTATCACCATTCCAGGTTTAAGAATCTCCTCCACAACAGGTTCATCATCCGAAAACCCACTCCAAGACTTCTCTCTGCCTTGATACTCGTCGAAGTCGTCCTCATCTATGGCATTCTCATCGTCGCCGTCCAACAGCATTCCTCCAGCCGGTTGCCAATCATCCATCTCCTCTACGCCTGGCGCCCACGATTCCGACAACTGAAGCTGGGACCCTTTGCCTCCATGACCCACTTCATCCCCTCGAGGCGTCGCGTTTGATGAACTCTTGTTTGGGGTTCCCGTGCCACTACGTTGTCCCGGCAGAGGTGCTGCACTACCTCGAGGTGTTCGCGATCTCGAGCGAGAGCTCAGGCTGATAGAGACGATGGCCGCGGAGTTTCGACGGGACCGGGGAGGGAATTCTCCGCCTAGACCTCGAGGAGAAGTTGCTAGTGGTCTGGGCGATCCTTCAGTCCAGTTGAAGATCTGCTCCACCGGAGTGGTCATTTGCGGGGAGAGTGACGATAGCCTTCGATGGGCAGTGTTCAGCGCGAGGTGTGGGGGCGCTCGCGGCGAACTCGACGACGCTTCCGGAACGGCCGGTAGTGTCTGATGGGTTGGCACGGGGCTGAAGCCCATTACGACGCTTGTTCTCGACCCAGGCAAAGGCGGTGACTCCAGGTGATCGAACTCCAGCGACTGCGAGGCTGATATGCTCGGTAGTCGAGATGACATCGAAGGTCGAGGTTGACGCGGGGAGGACGGCCCGGCTCCACGCCTCGGTGATGCAGAGGGAGAATGGTGATGATGAGGGAGAGTGGGGATCGGCGAAGCGAGAGAAGGCGAGCCACTCATTGTGCTACAAAGATCGTGAGATCGAAGGATGTTACGAGAGACCTCAAAATAGTCACCACTGTCAAAGCAGACCCGTTCGAATACACCCTCAGCGTGCGATGAGGTGTAAGGACGGGTCGAGCCCCAGACGACGCCGAAAGGAGTATAAGGCGTAGAGGTGGCCTAAGGCGAGAAAGGGCTGTCGTGGTGCAACTTTTTATCAGTTACTTCAACTGTTTTTTTGGAGATGTTGAGGGCACGACAAGAAGAAAAAAGCTTCTTGTGTATTTGAGCTTGTTTGGACTACTCACACGCAGGGATTCCGGTCCGTCACTAGCTCAGTAGCGCTGGATCTTCTTCTCCTGCTGACCACACACACAGGCTGACGCTGACACTACTGACAGCCGCCTACGTTCTGCTTTCTTCCCGAAACTATCCTGATCCTGATTTATTCCCCTTTGGTTTAGAGACACTTCCTTTGACTATGTGGAGCACGTCGCGGCCATGTATGCTTAGTATCGACTCGAGTGGAGGTGGAGACCTATGGGACGAGCAATCTGGGCGAGCGTCAACGCCCCTTTGTGCGTCAATCAATGGTTGGTGGGACTGTCGATGTGGGGCGATGCGTTTGAAGCGTGCGAGGCCTGCAGGTGTGAGCTCCGTGGAATTATAGCACACAAAGGTCGATTGATGGTGTGACTGATAGGACTGGAGAAAACAAAGACAAGATGGGCTATACTATGCTACACTCCAAGGGCAGAGTCATGTGTAGTATCTTTGATGATAACAGGGTTGATCGACTGATGTGAGGCGGATTGTGGGGGAACCGGGCTAGTGAGGGGTTGACGGTCCGAGCATCTATGCGTCCTTCCGTACTTGTCCTGTTGATGGCAATGGCGAGAATGTGAACTCCACTTTGATCCGTGTCCTTATCCGTATCCGTGTGTGATGAAGACAAAACCGGTTGACTCCACGGCCAATAACGAAGAATGCGTGTGTGCGTTTGATGTGTGACCTATGAAACGGATCAACAATGGATTGCGACTGTTGGATTGAATCGAGCCAAGGATGAGCCTAGCGAAGCTGCGGGCGCGGTGCAATAGGGTGGACCGACGGGCAGTTGCGGGCGGGGCTTTTCCTGGCGAGACTGATAGGTTTGACCCCGACCAACCAATTGGTAACGTGGCTACGTCGTCGCCGACAAACTCTCGGTGATGATGGAGTCTAACTAGCTAGATTTATACTGTGCTTGTAGGCAGTGATGTGCTGGCGGCCGCGTTTGTACGGGTCGATCAGTTGTCGCCAAGTAACCTCAGAAAAGGAGAGTTGAGAGTCGTGGGCGCCGGTGAGGTCGGGATTTCCGGCGGAACTCTATAATGGTCGAGCAAGGAATGCGTGTGCAGCGTGAATGCGAGGTGTGTTTGGTCTGTAGAGGAGGACGGGGAAGGCGTATTCAGAGGATAAGGTGAGCAGAAGGAATCGACGAGAAGTTGTAAAGAGAGGTAACTACAACAGCGACTGGAATAAGGATGACTGCCGGCCGGAGTTGACGGTCAAAGTTGTATGATGGGTTATCGTAAGCATCTGATAATTCGACTCGGACGAAAACCCATTTGCAGTGAGTGATGCAAGTGACTGCGGCAGTCAGAGCCAGTTCAACGTTGAATCGCTTAGTGCCTTTCCCACTTGCCACGCATGCGATTACCGAATGTACCACAAGCAACCAGAACCGGAGGCGTACCGTACCATTACTAGCGTAGCGTTAGCACTACTACTGTACGAGCCGAGAAGGAAGAAAACGCCTCCCCCACAAACAGAGCCGCAGAGTGATTGAAGGCCGAATAAACATAGCCGTTCTACCGAAACAGGCAATTTTGTGCTTCCATACGGGCCCTTCGTGGACTCGTACAATCAGATATCGGCGTAGCATGGGTCTAGTAAGGCGACTTAGCTCTGACCCATATGGTGCTCGTGGATGGCACCGCGAGGTACCTCAATCCAGTCTTTTGGACTCCTTGGCCTCTGTCAGCGGCAATGTGGCGTCATGACGGATGCATATGCTCCTCGAGGAACGAATTCTGTCTGTATGTGACTGCAGACAGAAAATCTCCCTTGCAACGAATGTTGCGCCCTTTGACTGCCTCGTCTACCTCGTCAGGCTCCTGATCGTCCCAAATGTCGCCATGCGATCCTCTCATCACATCACCGGAACACTCACTCATCACTGCAGCTGGCAATCGAGTCTTTCAAAGGGGTCATGTGATGTTTCGAAAACTCACCTGCACCAACGGCAGCTGACCTTTGTTCTGCTGGTGCTGGTACAGCTCATTTTCTCCCTTCGGTCAGGGACCAGAGGTTGAAGTGTAAAGGACATTCCGGAAAAATCTGTGCGCTCGGCCGTACATTCTCCATACAGAAGCAGTTGTGATGATTGACCGACCGCCTGTATCATCACAGTTTTTTTTGGTCGGTATGCGTCTGAAATACTGGATAGCATGCATATAATACGCCGAGACTCAGGCTCGTGGTCCCCGGTGCACATGCATCCACTCCGGAGGACGTACAATCTCCATTGACATGTGTCGGATCGCTTAAGTCTACTGCTCCGTTCGGAATTGCCAAGCGAGCGCCGACGCCAAACATTCCATAAAACCAGCGTGCGCCTGCCAGCAGTCAGGATCGTGTTTCGTCACCGAAGTCCGCAATTCCAGAATTTAGCGGTTTCTTACTGGACATTTTTGGATTTCTGTCGCCCGAAATAAAAATAAGCATGGCACGACACGATTCGGGACCTACCCGAAGTACATCCAACCAATGACGATGCGGTGCGTTCGTCATACGGGATCGGCGTGGACTATTTCAGGATTCACCACGACAACCGACAAACATGCACATCACATCACATCGCACAGGTCCACGTCAGCGTAGCACTCTTGCGGACGTGGCATCTTGACAAACCTTTGTCAGAGGCGGCGCGAGTGAGGTAGGATATGCTGTGTGGGGAATCTTTGAAGACTCGCAGAGTACGATCAGACCCTTGCATGACCACTCACGTCCAAACGAGCATCGATCATAGTCGTGTCGCTCGGCTGCACCTACGACCTGTCGCCGGGGGCCCATACCAAGAAGGAGAAGCGGATGCACCTCTCCTCGGCTTCAGTTGTGTGGTGCTTCTTGGGACCATGAATGTGTACTTCGCACTTGGTCCATTATTCACTGATCAACGGTCCAGATCTCTCAAGACTGTCAGTATCGCATGTTTGCTTCTCTATGCCCATAGAAAGGAGTACCGAAGTTCTCTCTCGTGCTTAGTGTTCCCCAGATATCTTCAATCTCTTTCTCCCTGTCTATCTATCTCGACCCATCGACCGGGTGGGTGAATAGAGCCACCGTAGAGCTCACTTCGAGTCTAGCGACAAATGAGTGTCCGGACTGACGCTTATCTGCCTCCGGTGCGATCGGATCGCAGATGTCTAAAGAATGTGCGTCAGTGGGGAAATTGGCACTTCGACAAGACGCAAGCACTTTGTCGATCTTCTGATGAATGGAGGGCAGAAGATAGGTTGCAAATTGACTTGATCCGTGACAAGGCCGGAGCAACAGGAAGCAAGACTCGAGATGATAGAAGAAGTATCCAACGAAAGCTCGGCGAGAACCGGGACATATCCTTTGCTGCGTCCTTCGTCTTTGCATTGAAATGACCATGACTGATAGTGACATATCTACGTAGTCGTGTCTCTCTGTGAGGTATGTTAAGGGCTCTTGACATTGGCAAAGACTGACTTGCGAATCATTCCCCTCCACCCACCATCCGACTCACTAAGAGCCTCCTGCTCCTATACACTACCGACTCACATTACTGGTGATCCAGAGATCCCACAAGTAGATTGAACACGAGATGGCTGCATACCACTTCTCCATCGCAGATGATGACAGCCACGCCCCAACCAGCAGCGCGGCTTCGAGCGTGACGTTTGGCTGTGACGATGCCACCCGCGCTGACCCGCCGACTACTGGTACTGCGGTCACGGCAGGAACAATCCATGCCGGTCGACGTGGGCGAGCCCGACCGGCGGGAGGGACTGCCCGCTCAGCCTATTCCACCTCCGCAGGCCCCGACGTTCGATACGGCTCAATTACGAGTGCAGCGGTAAGTGCTGTTCAATCGTTGCCACCTGACCAATTTTATGAGTGCTGATGCGTGTTGTGCCTGGCAGCCGACGGTGGCCAACTTGAGATCCGCGTTTCCGCGACAACTTCAGGCCTACAGCCAGACCACCGCCTCTCCCTTGTCCACCCACTACGACGATCCCAGCGTGCAGGGCATTACAAATACATGGTCACGCGGTGCACCAAGGACTATATCCTCTCGGTTTCCACATCTACCACCTCCTCCTCCACCACCACCACCACCACCGCCTCCTGTTCCCTCTCTGTACCGGCCCCCGCCTGCACTTTCACTGCCTCCTACTTTCTGTTCTGCTCCTCCTCCTCTCCCTCCTCCTCCTCCGCCTCCTCCGCTGTTCCAAGGTGTTAATACGAGTGCAACTGGTTCAACGACTTCCTTCACCGCGCAATCTGAGACCATCCAACACACAGCACCCTCCATTCGGCCTGCACCTCAGAGGGTTGTCATTGGAAAACCAGGTCACGAACATTACGGCTGGGATGTGCAGACCGACAATCCGTATTTGAGCGAATCCAACACCGCCAAATTTGTGCAGTTGACTGGGTCGGAGATGACCGGATGGCCAACGCACACCGTGACTCCAGGCGGATATGAACTGCTCACGGACAAGGAAGGTTACGAGCTCTGGGCAAAGCTTGAGCCCAACGAAACAGTCCGACCGGCGGCCAAGGGCTCCCTATACCTTGATACACAGCCTGAATCGACGACTCGGAATCTAGACCACAAGGGAACGGTCGAGTTTGATGGCGTCTACCATGGCAACCACCCGGACGATCACGACGACGACTACGTTGGCGCAGTGTTTGGCGTTCCAGCCCACGGCGCTTCTCTCGCAGGCGCCAGAAACACAATCAGGCGGCCCAATGACACCGGGACTCACTCTGGTCAATCCAGGTCAATGGTTGGCTTTCACCCCCCATCCCAGCAGGTTACAGCCTCGACTCGGTACAACAATGAGCATCCCGAACCCCCAGTCATTCAACCTTGGACCCAAAGGCCCTCTGCCCGGACGTCCGCAGATCCTTCACTCGCACGAATGATGAACGCGCTGCACTTTGGCTAACAGCAGCCGAGATGTGCCTCGCGGTAGATGTGAAGGAACGTTGTCGCGACTGATAACATACTGTAGCATGAGCTCTTTTGTTATGTCGGCGTGAAGTCCCAAGGTATTGCATACTTGAATAGCGGTCGCTTGTCTATGAGGTCTAGGAATATATTTTCTCTCCAGTATCATCGTCCTGTCTAGAGCAATTTTTCTTACCCAAAAAACTGAAAACCATATAAAGAAAAGAGTAGGAATTGGGTTGAGAATTGTGTAAATGCAAGCATAAAACTGAAATCGACATACTGGTAAAAGGAGATGCTCAATGTGCTTGCGATTCGTCTATTCAGGATGATAATTCCGTCTGCTCAGCCGATGATTACAACTCGATACACACTTTGCCCATATGTTTCCCCTCGTCTACGTATCTATACGCAGCCTTGAGGTCTTCGAATTTGAACACCTTCATGATGATATATCAGCTGGACGATTCCAAGCCAAACTGACCTGAAGTGGACCTACTTTGTCAATTATGAGCTTTGCGGCCCCAATCTCGAGAGCAGATACCATCGTCTTGTACTCCTCTCGGTTGCACACGAACACCCCTCGGACGTTCGCCGCGGAGTAGAGGATGGTCTTGGCAAGATCTGCGAGGGTCTCAGCTGGTTATCTCGAGGTATCCCCTGATAACATGGAGTCAACGTACCTTCTTGAATAATGTGGTCCGGAATAGATTTGTAATCGCCCAAATACCCTGAGATAGCGACCAACCCTCCTTGCCTTGTGCTCCTGATACTTCGAGCGAGCGTAGCTCTTCCAGCGATCTCAATGACAAAGTCGACTCCTTTGCCCCCATTGAGTCGCCGGGCTTCGACGTCCCAATACTCGATCTTGGAATAATCGATCGTCTGAATGACGTTGTTCGGTGCATTGGACGGCGCCAGCGGTCTCAGTCGATCCGCAGCTTTATCGAGCTTGATCTGTGAAGAGGAAGTGAGGATGACTCTCGCACCGGATACCAAAGCGATCTGAGAATAACGACGTTCAGCGACCTGTCTTCGACCTAATATATCATATAATTACGCGTACCTGGGCAGCACAGACAGACACCCCACCTGTCCCAAGACACAACACCGTCTGACCAGCTTGCAGCTTTGGATGATGTGAGTATAGGCTGGACCAGGCTGTCGCGCATGCAACGGAAAAGGTTGACCCCTCCAGCGATGTGAAACTGGATGGGATCATGATTGCTTCTTCCTGTTCACTAGCGATCAGCGCGTGGGAGTAATCGTATCGAATGCGGACATTCGACTTACCTCATCGCATACGAAGTATTCTGCTGCGACACCATCGATGGCTCCGCCCAGTCCCCTTTTGAGACTCTTCAAAGCAAGATCTTCCTCCTGTAGCATCGTCAACAACAGCTCACCCTGACGCTGACTTAGTATAAGAATCCCCTCACATGATGGTGGCCCTGCGGGAACACAGGCGAGACTTGGTCTCCGATCTTGAAGAGCGTTACTTCATCTCCAACGGCTTCTACGATCCCGCAGCCGTCTGTGAGGCAGAGGGAGCCGTCAGTGTTGATCTAGACGATAAGAAGATATAAGCACGTACCCGAAATGGGCACGCAATCCTGTGGTACGTCATGAGGCGCAGGATACTCGTTCTTGACGATCTGGATGTCTCGTGCGTTTAACGACAGAGCCTTGATACGGATACGTATCTGCGAATCGCTACAGGTATCAGCGTTTTGTCTGACGACCTGTCTGTCTCTAGTCTGCTCGTCTCTCACGTCTGTTGGCGATCTCAGTTCCGGGAGAGGTGCGTCCGTTTGCAGGACCAGACCGTCAATGCCGTTTCGGTGGGAGATGATGTATCTCTTCATTGTGATATCGTCGGTAGTCGCGTCGGTGATCTAAGTGGACTGACAAGATTATGAATGAAGACCAGGCATATATGGATGGCCCTTTACAGGAGCATCACCTCCACTAACTAGCTAAGCCTTTCTTACTTCAGCATGAAAGCTATAGACCCGGACTTGAAACTTCAAACAAGCGACCTCCACACCTGTGCCATCTGCGTCATAATATTGGCCTTATCTCGGAACGTTCCGACGGCCCTCGGTGTCTGTCCGACCAAAAGGCTTACTCCCTACAAGCAAGCCCCTGAACACGTAGCGAGACTGCTTCTGCTGTCAGGGCTCGATTAATCGCATATTCTCTCGATTCTCTGGCAGAATCATCATCATTATAGCATTCTACCTATCAACAACATAAACACAACAGGAAACGAGCATCAGAAAAAGGCAAGAGCCGCAGGGCCAATCTATGTACCTCGTATCGACTGCGACCGCCCCTCGGGGGACAAGATCAAGAGGAACCAGAGCTATCATCATGCGTCAGCTCAGTTCCAGCACTGTCATGGTAAGAAGCACTTACTTGTCGGCACAACTGAACGGGCGATCCACAGCACCAATCGCATAGGAGTCAATGATGGATTGCACCATGGCATACGATCCCCCAACGGTCATGAAGGCTCCGATAGCGACGAACAAAACGTGGAAACACCATAGACCCTTCTGGGCGGCAGAGCCTTTTCGGTAATGACCAAAGTCGTACAGCCAAAGAGTCATAGGCACAATAATCTATCGATGACAGAGTGAGCGTTTCACTTGGGAACACACTCTGAGAACAGTATGGGGCTGAAAGACTCACGGCCAAAGGCGCGTAGGCGAGAGCTCCGACAAGACCGATCAGGGTGCCGAAGAAGGGAATAGCTTCGGCTACGATGAACGAGATGACACCGATAAGAACGACACTCCCGATCCATGTGATCCAATGCGTCTTGGTCTTTGACTGAAGGTGCTCGGTCCCTCGGAGCAATCGGACGAAGAAGTATTTAGCGGCGAGCTGCGGGGAAAGATCGCATGATCAGCCTACCGGGACCTAATTTTGCTGTTCTACGGATGGACCTACATGTTGGCAAAGAATGGCGGATACCAGCAAACCGGGAAGACCGATACCGTACGTGAGCTTTTTGATAAGTGTACCTGCGCTACCCAGAGCCACGCCAGCGATGTAGACTGGGGTATATCGACCGTCAGCGAGGCTCCCATGTCTTCATCACGCATGTCGGATAATCACTCACTGCCGCAGTATCGGTATACGACTAACGAGACGACGAGGTAGGTGACGTTGAGGAGAAGCATCGCGCACACGATAGGCTTCTTGTATTCTTTAGGGTTCTTCATCTCGGCGATACTGTACGAGTTGGTACCTGGTCAGCCGGAACATACGATCTCGAAGACCACACGACTTACATCGGAATGAACGCGGAAGTTCCCGAGGACGAAACAAAGATGATCAAAGACGCAGTCATGCCTGTGATGAAGGTGGTGCCTGTAGCGACGACCTTGTAGCCGTAGTCGGTGACCCCTTCAGGAGCCAATACTGGTCGTGATTGCACTCCGACGGCGATGGTGAAAATCATAACGGCGATGTATAGAAGCGAAACTCCGATCCAGGCTACCACGCTGATTTGCCCGAATTTGGGGAAGGCGGCCACAGCGGTCGAAATGACGAAGGCCACAAAAGCGAACCAGACCGTGCAAGCGCCGTGCTCAGACAAAGCATTGAAGGCTGTGGCGGTGCCAATGTAACCGGAGCCAGTGACAAGGGTGTATCTGCGCCGATGATGTGACGTGAGTTAGTGCGACTTTGGTCGACCCTTGAGGTGGCAGCTTACCCTACGACATAAAGCACGCCGACTAGTTCGCGATACCACGCGCCCCCGACTACGTTTGCCATATCCTGCAGCCCGTGCATACCAGGGTGTCGGAGCCGGAAAGCACCAAGGATGAAGCCGCCATCTATATGCAACAGAGTCATTCAATATCTCCTGGGTACATCTTATCTGGACTTACACGTGTTAAATGAGCCCCAGCCAATGACTAGAAGCGCGCCGGGAAGTGCACCTGTGTTGAGTCGAAGCGATCAGTGACAAGTGACATATTGCCAATCGTCGATGAGTACACACATACCAACGTAGGCGAAGACACCTGGAATGGACAAAATACCAACGGAGAACAGAACCTTGAACATGAGAGCAAAGCTGCTATACCTGTTGAAAAGGTCAACATTAGGACTGGCGCTGCAAGATTCCAAATGTGGCAAGCCAGCTTACCATGACACGGTTCGGTAGTTTTCACCATTGACGTTGGACTTGAACACTTCCTCCTGGTCATCTTGCTCGGCGATGTCAACGGGAACTTGCTCGACATCGGTGTTGTAATCCGCTTTCTTCTCGAAGGTAGACATGGTGCTGCGCGTGGAGAAGTGGAGTGGAGAGAAACCAGAAATTGGTGGGGTTGCAAGTCCTGGGTGATGGTGCGACGTCTATATAAACACCACGAACCCGGCCATAGGCATCTTCGCATTCCTCCATACATGCATACTTTACGGTACTTTTCGTCCAGAAATTGGTACGATAAGGAAGGATCTGCAGATAAGGAAATTTGGCAGATCGGATGCTTTCGTTTGGTAGGCTAATATTCCGTCGGAATGATTGAGCAAGGGGGAAGATCTCATTCCGAAAACCACTTCCGACGAGTAACTTCTGTAACTATTGATCACATCGAACGACTTGAAATGATTTCACTCTGCTGTGTGGTCGGACCTGGGTACTCCGACGAGAGTATGTCGCTATCATGGCTCCATTTGCCCGAATTCGGTGCCAAACAGACGATGGGCCAGCTTCTTGATCGATACTCGTAAAGAAGCGGGAGGGGATGGTGTCCAGTAGCAGAACGAACGGTCAACTCTGACAACCTCGATTCCTCGACTGCACCGAAGTCGCCTCCCCACATCCTCCCAGCGGCAAGAATGGCTTCCACCAAAGTGGAGACGGTGCTGGCCGACCAGACTACGCGACTGTCCAAATCCAAGCTACTTCTTCTATGTTTTGGGCTACAGACAGCGCTCTTCCTCAGCTTTATCGACTCGACGAGTGTCAGCACCATCCTTCCGATCGTTGGTGCCGATCTTAACGCGGCTAACTCGATCACTTGGGCTGGAACCGCGTTTCTGGTAGCAAACACAAGCTTTCAGATCATCACCTCTCGGTTATCAGACTGCTTCGGCCGGAAGATCGTGCTTCTGGGATCACTGTAAGTCTTTTCGGGCACGCCCAACAGAATACAATCATTGATACTCTTGCAGACTCCTGTTCGCTCTGGGGGACCTTCTTGCTGGATTCGCTACGAACAAAGTATGGCTGTACTGTGCTCGTGCGGTGGCCGGTATCGGTGGAGGTGGGATCAACTCGCTCTCCATGATCATCATGTCTGACGTCGTCACTTTGCGCGAGAGGGGCAAATACCAGAGTCTGCTGGGTGTTGGCATTGCCATGGGCTCAGGTGAGTTGCTATCTGGCGACCTTGACAAGCGTACAGGTGCTGACAATGCTGCTCAAGGTGTCGGACCCTTTCTTGGGGCGATACTGGCGGAAAAGGCGAGCTGGTCTTGGGCTTTCTGGATCATTGCCCCTCGTACGTCCTTCTCGACCCGATTTTGGAGAGTCAAACTGCTGATTTCCTGCTAGTAAGCGCCTTGACGATGGGTCTGATACACTTCACGGTTCCTCTGAGACCTGTGGAAGGCGAGATCAGCGAGAAGCTCAAGAGCATGGACTGGATCGGTAGCATCTTGAGCTTGACCATGACTGTGTGCATTTTGGTACGTCGAAGGTACTTAGCGGTGTGATGCGGACTTGACTGATGTCTGCCGTACTTTAGGTGCCGCTGAGCGGAGGCGGGTCGACCTTCGCCTGGAATAGTCCGGTCACTATTGCTCTGTTTGCAGTAGGCGGTGTCTCCATCATTGCGTTCATCTTGGTCGAGCGCTATCAGGCCCGTTTCCCCCTCTTCCCAGGAAGATTGTGAGTGTCTCTATCACATTAGGAAAGCAAGGTTGTCACTAACGTTGGCGACAGATTGCTCAACCGAAACGTCTGCTTGATCATCATTCAGACTTGGCTAGTCGGGATCGTCTTCTACGGCGGAAGTGAGCATAAGCTTCTTGCCTCATACAGTACGAGATAGCTTGCTGAGCCATCCTCTCCAGTTTACTTCGTTCCTCTATACCTACAGAACGTTCAAGGCGACTCCCCTATCATGTCGGCTGCCTTGCTCCTGCCTTTGGTCCTAGGCCAAGTGCTTACAACCGTGATCTCGGGCTATGTCGTCAAGTATACCAATCGAACTCGATCTTCGTTTTTGTTCGGCTTTACCCTTTGGGCAGCAGGCCAAGGGGCTCAACTATGCTTCAAGAAAAACACAAGCAGAGGTGTTGTAATCGGCTGTTTGATCCTACAGGGCTTTGGTATCGGCGCAACTATCCAGAGTAGTCAGTAATCTCAAGCTAGAGTTGAGATTCAGACTGACATGTGTCATTCAGCTCTGGTACTCGCTCAGGCTTCCGGCCCGTCGTCAGATCGAGCGGTAGTGACCGGCGTACGGAAGTGAGTCACCTTCCTGTCACAAATTATCTCTGCTGACTCTTGCCCAATGTCCGACGTACAGCTTTGCCAGGACAGTGAGCATGAACTGCTGCTGTGTTTACGCTGCACGTGCCAAAACTGACGACCAGAGCAGAGTGGCGGTGCCATAGGACTCGCGATAGGAAACAGTCTCTTGCAAAATGTGTTCCTCTCAGAGCTGCCCATGACGATTACACCTGAGCTTCGAGCCGAGCTGGCAGCGAGCTACGAGGTGGTCAATACTCTGGACAGTATGAATGCTGATGCGGTGCGGGACGCGTGTGAGTCGTCTCGCTTGCACGACCGCTCAACGCTGATCGATGGCTGGTCCAACCCCCAGATATGAGCGGGCTGAAATGCGTGTTCATTTTCTTCGTACCAGTTGTCTTCATATGCTTGATCATGTGTGCCTTTATCAAGGTGGGTGTCGATCTACATATCAGCCTCTGAAGCATGCTTGCCCGACTAATAATACTTGGATTCATCAGGATCTGCCCTTAGATACTCCCGCCGTCCCTGCTCTACCTACGACCGCGTGTGAAGAGTCGCCCAATTCATCGCATTTCACTCATAGCGACATTGAACCGGAGAAGACGCCGGAGCTTAATGTCCCGACTTCGAATTCCCCAACGCAAATCAAAGCCTCCGAAGGGGAGAAGGATATTTTGAAGGTCCTTGACAGATCCTCTCAATACACATAGATACCCAGGATGCAAAATATGACCTTGTGCGAGAAGCTCCGATCGATATGGTAGAATACTCACGTGCATTTTTGGAAGACTGTCAGAAAACCCATGTCGCGGCGAAATGCCTTCGATCACCGCATCTGTCATCCTGCTGAGCGTGCATTCCAAGCCCCGCCGAAATGTCGGTTACTGAGCTCGGGAAAGCACATTGCAGCTACGGCAAGAGGCACGGGCAGTTCTCACGACACGAAAACTGTACCAGAACTGTCCGCCGCGCATCGGAATGCTAGCCACTACTTCTATATCAGCCGATGGATCAGGCAGAGACATCGAGACGAGCGTGTCTCGTTCGGTGATTTGGGTGTAGCCCGAACGGGCAGGTCGAATTCCCGAAGATAAGCATCTGTCGATCGGAATGAGGGTTCAGGGTCCGGTGAGACCCGTCAACGGAATTGATAAGGCATATTCCGATGCACCAATCGTGCTCTTTCCGGTTATCGAGGCCATCTCAACGGTCTTTATGCATCCGCTCTCGGTATCAAAGCCTGTATGCAGCACGAGAGGTGATACGCATGTGTGGGGGCATCATTGTAGTGAAGCAGTGCTGGCGATGAGGGCCGGCATATGCTTAAAAGACTGTGACGTCTGGCCTCGCTCGTCTTGTACTCTTGACCAGCACCAATTGTCATCATTCGCAAAATCAACTACCATACTACGATCATCCTCAAAAGTTAGTGCAAAGACATAAAAATGGCTAAATTCGACGATGCATGGATGAAGCGTGACCTGTTCGGGTACGGACCTGACAGACCGGATGCCAAATGGCCCAAAGGCGCTAAGATCGCTGTCAACTGTGAGTGCGAATGCAGTCAAGAGAAGAGGTCAAAGAGCTGAAGGGTCGTTGCAGTCGTGCTCAACCAGGAGGAGGGAGGTGAGCGAAGTGTTGAAGACGGTGACGAACATGCAGAGACGATGCTACACGAGTATGGCTCGGTTGTGAGTATCGCTGTTAAAGCGAACAGAAAAGATTTGTCTGGACATTATCTGATGACAATTCCATGTCCCTTGCAATCCCTCAGCTCGCTGTGGAGCCTGGAAAGCGGGACCCTGGCACTGAGTCCCAGTTCGACTATGGCTCCCGAGCGGCGATCTGGCGAATCATGAGGCTGTTCAAGAAGCATGATATCCCAATTACATTCTATGCCGTAGGCAGAGCTTTCGAACGGAACCCTGCCGTAGCAAAATACGCCGAAGAGAACGGCCATGAGGTGGCGTCGCATTGCTACAAGGTGAGTTTGTAAATCTCTTGTTTTATAGTGGTGCTGATGATGGTGATTGCCGCGAATCTAGTGGAAACCTTATACCGGGATGAGCGATGAGGAAGAGGAGGAATATATCCGAAAGGCTGTTAAGGCTTACAGCTCTACTTCGCCAACCGGCAAGGTCCCTGTCGGCGTGAGTGTGGCTGGCTGGGCGAGATTCTTGAGCTCAAAGCAATGAAAGGAAATGTTGACACTTGTGACCTTCCCAAAGTGGTTCTATGGACGACCTTCGGCGAGATCTGCACCTCTCGTAGCGAAGGTATACCGTGAACTCGGCCACGAGCTCCTGTACTGGGCCGACACATACGCGGATGATCTCCCTTACTACACGGCTATGCCCGATGGCAAGCCTGGAGAAGCGCTCGTGATGATGCCTTACAGTCTCGATTGTGTGAGTACATCTTATCCAGTTTGCACTTCGATGGAACGCTTTGCTGACCGTGCTCATTACTTGTACAGAACGACTTCAAGTTTTGGCAAGGCCAGATGGGATCGGACGATGCGTTCGCCCAGCACTGCATCGATGCTTTCACCACTATCCGAGAAGAAGGTCTGGAGGGCAAAGGAGCGTACATCACGGTGGCTCTGCACTCGAGGTGGATCGGTCGACCAGGTAGATTCCAGGCTCTCAAGAGGATAGTCGAGCACTTCACTTCCTTTGACGATGTCTGGTTCGCCACCCGAGAGCAGATTGCTCGTCATTGGGTAGAGACCTACCCTCCTAACATCTAGACAAATGAGGAGAAACATATAGATTGATATAACAACATGGTGTATCATATGTACAGGAGTCAGAGCATAAGAAATGTTAAAGCAGTCAGTCATGTACGGTACAGAGACTCCGGAACACTCTGACAATCTATAGTGAGTTGAAGTCCTGCGTGAGCTGCGAAGGGAAGAGGTTACCGGGCGAGAACGCCGCCAGATCCCATAAAGGTTCTGTATACGGTGCTTGGCCTGAGAACTCATCTCCGACCGACAATCCCAGCGTTTGCAGGATACTAACGTACTCTCCGGCAGTCGAGGGGTCTTTGCAGAGATTGACAATGTCAGCCACCAAATCAGCGAGTTATTCTGTTGAGTTCCTCTGATAGCGACTCACCGATGTTGCTTGTAGCGACGGACGAAGCCTTTTGCCACTCGTCTACAGATGGTTGAGGTTGTGTGGTATTAACGGCATTGGCCTCGGTGTCCCGTTTGCCGATATGCTCTATACACGCCGCCGAAAGATCCTCGAATACATCGTATAGCACTTCGGCGGATCTTGCATGTTGCGCATAGGCAAACAGAGTATTTGACGCTGCCTTGATTCCTCTGAAAACGTCTCTCAAAGGCATGACGGTCGGTTGAAGGAAGATAGCGTAGAGCAATGCCAATCCGCAGATGAATACAGAGTGCACAGAGGCATTGGACATCGGTTGCCCTTGTTGATGCATCCGCTTCCTGTGGCTCCATTAGCCGCTGAACACTTTCTACTTGGTTCTTACTTACTGGATCTCACATCCTCGAGCGGCTTGTGTGGCTAAGTGCGAAACGAAGGAATCTCCACTGGGCGATCCATCGGTGCACAGGGGTCTCAAGAGGTGCAGTCTTGCTTCCACCCCCTTCAGAAGGAACCAGTCACGGGAACAGCTTGGATATTTGCCAAAATCATCGGAAGAAGCCTCCGATGGGATGGCACTCTCCCATTCGTCCAGCATGCTAAGGAGCTGCCAATAATCACTTGGTTGGCTTTGTCGCTTGACGCTGTATACCGACCGCTGAATTTGGCTTTCAATCTGTTTCAGCTTGATGTGATGGACCGCCGAGGCCATCGAGCTGTGCTTCATCGAGACAAGGGTAGGTCTTTCTTCTTCAGTCGGCTCGTAGACTTCCGGTAGCTCCACATCGAAGTCGTCGTCCGATAGCCCGGGCGGCCTTCCTAGGAGCAGGGCGATCATCCGGTCGAGAGTGTAGCTGATGTTGGACGAGCATTCAGCGGATGTTCGAGCCAGACCGATAGTGTAGATCCACTTACCATGACCAAAACACGCGCTTCCTCATCTCAATTTCGTATCTTGATAGCGACTTGACAGCTCGACCTGCTGCCTGTCGATGCAGTCCCATTCCAATACATCTAAAAAGTCAGCATGGAGCCTTCACAATGTCAACTCACAATCTCAAAGAAACCCCAGATAGGTACCACACCGAAGGACCCTTGCTGTCCCGCAGCGAGTACATTGCCAGCAGCAAGAAGCCTTTCACGTTCGTCATCAGCGAGGTCTTGCGTTTCTTTAGTTGACTCACCTTGAATGTTCGCTAGGTTGTGCAGGGTAACTATAGTGTTGAGATACGGCTGAGCTAGCGTGTAGTACTCCTCGGGCCGAAGTAATCCTGGAAGAGAGCGCTCTTTGCAGAGCTGCGACCCTACGGCAAGGATCATGAGGATGAAGAATGCTGCTACCGAGCTATCTCGGTCCATCCTTGTTTTCTGGCCTACTCCTACGAGTATCCGATCTCTCCGTGCCCATTGCTTCTCGAAAGCAACCCAATCCATGAACGGGTATCGGGGGTGAATGTGCCTGTAAACCGTCTCCAGTACTGTTGTTGCGATCTCGAGGGTAAGAGGTTGCTGTATAGATCGGTGAAGTGCCTTATCAAGGGCTTCCTCGATCGATGTAGACACTGGCACCGCAAAGCCACCATCCAGCCGGGCCGTGTGCTTTTTGTTTCCGTCCACAGGCGAATGCGGGTGTGTTGACATCCCTCGACCGATGACCGATGTCCACAAAGATCCTGCTGACTCGCCAATGTAGTGCGGCTCGGCTGAAGCCTCAAGCGATATCATCGCAAGACCCTTGGCGGCTTCTTCCATTGAATCATCATCGCTAGTGACGCCGCTACCAGGAGACACCGCCGATCTGGAAGGTGCTTTCGTTGGAACTGCCGGAGACATAGTCTCTTGGATTGAACCAGTCTCGGGCCTGTTCATCGATGAGTTGTGACGCTGTCGTTCACTGACATCTTGACCGGATTGAGCGATATGAGGATGAGGCTGACCAAGGGTATTCAGCAGATCCAATGGAGGGGGCATCTGTCCAGGCGATCGGAAAGCCACCGGGGTCTGCATCAAGGGAGTCTGCTGTGGCTGATTCTGTTGCATGTTCTGGTGCGAGATCAAATTGGAGCGATACTGGGTTCCCATCGTCGACAGCCATGACTGCCAATCGAAATCGGGCTGCTGGACCGGGGGCGGTATGCTTCGACTCAGTGACGGTGCTGAGAAGGGGTACGCAGGTTGTTCTGCCGGGGTGCTTGTACCTGATCCAGGGAACATGAACGTGGGAGAGAAGGATTGGAAAGTCGGAGGTTCTTGTGTATATCGCTGCGATGGTACCGGTATGGCTTGCGGGATTTCCATATGGCTGGCGTTCATGGTGCTTCCATCGAAGGTATCAGGTGTGTGGGAGTCATGACTGTCCGGAGACGTGAGGCTTCAAGGAAGGCAAAACATGGACCTTTCAGATCGTGATTCACCACAGGTGCAGCCCAGCTGTTAGCTACACTCACGAGCTTCCTCGACTCCGCTTCGACTTCTCCTGAGGCCTGCTGAAGACGCATATTGACTTGCTTTCGATGCAATTTCGCTGGATTGTTGCGATGTCAGTCAGTGACTCAACGCTTATGGTCCAGCCATCATGACCGCTTTGAGCTGTACATATACTCACGCATACCTGCGGGATGACAAGCTGCGTCAGCTACCCATCAAATCCAGACTTATGCTGCGGACTCACATCGAGATCCTCGTCACTTAAAACACACCTCTGGAGCGGAGTCAGCTAAAACCCTGATCTGCACCTCCACTTGCTCCTCTCACTGACCTGTTTTCGACTTCGACACCGTTCGCATGCTTGAGGGGTATAACTGTGCGGTCTAGGCCTCCTTTGGCCCGCCAGGGAGGTCGTTAATCTTGAGCTCGAGGCCATATGTTGAGTCATTTCACCTTAGATCGACGGTAAACTATCAAAGAGAACACGAAAGTTCTGTGATTTCAATATGCTACGGTGTACATGGAATCGAAGATAAGGGTGGCCACTTGATTTCGAAGCTGACCAAGCTGCTGATAAGGAAACTTCAGGGTTAGTTGGATTTCGGGTGATTCGGGTCCCGCTGTTTTGATTGGCCCTTCTTTGACATCTTTGACATTATCTGTCGATGCACTTATGATCCTTGAGCTAGACAACATATTGGAGGAACACCGGCCATAGATCATCGGTCACGTTGCTCTTGTACCCAAGTCCAGGTCCGGCGAGAGGTTTTTGCAATGCAGTATATCGATTGTCTGGATCTGCAACCTGCTGTTGCGAGGATTCCTTGGTTCGGGCATATCCGAAAGAAGCCAGGGTGAGATCTGCGTCGGCGACAGTGGCCCTATTGCTACTATACTAACATAACTCTGATGCATGTACTTTTTCATTCCTCTGATAGAGATAATCCGCAAGAGGATAGCATATTACGCTTA
This sequence comes from Kwoniella sp. CBS 9459, assembly GCA_036428585.1. Taxonomy (NCBI): domain Eukaryota; kingdom Fungi; phylum Basidiomycota; class Tremellomycetes; order Tremellales; family Cryptococcaceae; genus Kwoniella; species Kwoniella sp. CBS 9459. Next base: position 3,644,555 of record CP144065.1, on the reverse strand, counting down.
AGCGGTGCCTTTGTTCACGGGAAGAGCAAGCTTCACAGCATCAACCAAGTTAGGTCCACGCTGTCTCCAGCCCAGGGCTTTGGCTTTCTCGCTGACTTCCATGAAGGAATTAGTCCCAAACATATACAAATCTCCTTCGTCATCCTTCAGGCTGATTGCGCCTGACTGAGTGACTTCTCCTCTGGCATAGAGAAGATCACCTATGAGAGTGATGACCGGACCCCAAGCATGTTGGTCGAGTCCGGCGTATATGAGGTTCGACCAGCCGTGTGATGCTTCGCTTGCTTGTGTAGTAGCAGGTGCGTTTAGGGAGTGGTCCAAGAGCAGCAAGTAGAGGTCGGATAGGTCTTGAATATGGACCTATCAATGTCATGACATATCAGTTCAGATGGACCAAGGTCTCACCCGATAGCAAGACCGTGGACTTACGTTGCCCCATATGTTTTCACCTTGGCCGATATAAGCGGCCTGGCCGGTTCTTTTGGCGTATCGCACGTAAGCCGGGATTTGCAGGGACAGCTCTGGAAGGGCATCAGCGGTTGTCTAGCGCCACTTCACCACCGATGCTTCAAGCAATATTAGGGACTCACTATTACCAGGCCCAGTACCTTGACCGTATACAGTGGGTGACATGACGATGTACGCGGAGATTATGCCTCTTTCAGCTGCTTTAGCCACACTACCCCCAGATGTCAGCCTTACTTTGTTCATGTAGGACCCGTGAGCGGAATGACGATCTCACATTTTGTCACCACTATGGAAGAATGCCTCGGCGGGAAGGGCTTCCCATCTGTTATGATCCGAGTCCTAACACAGTTTGTCAGCTGCAGTCCGGGGGGCGAGAGTCACTATGGTATTTATCACTCACTCTCCAAACATCAGTTCCGGCTTCACCGTTCCAGCCGTACATGACGGATCCAGTGCCAGAAGTCTGCAGCAAGACCGGTTTGATATCGGAAGTGGCGGCTCGAGCTTCGAGTCCGTCGACCAACGCTTGGATGGAAGCATCTCCACCAGCAAAAGGAACGGCGAAGTTGAGCACTGCATCATGAGACCGGGCGAGCTGCTCGATCAGAGTGGCGTCTTCAACGTTTCCTTTCACGAGGTTGATGCTCAGAGGCTGTAGAATGGCGGCTTTCGCGTCATCGCGGATCAATGCGGTGATGTTGTCCGGCTTATGAGTCTTGAGTAGATCGACCAAAACAGTACCTGAAGATCAGGCCGACATCGATGAGCATGATTGCGACGCCCTGTATGACGATGTACGTACCTCCAATGTAGCCCGAGGCTCCGAGGAGGAGAATCTTGAGATCGGCGGTCATTCTGCGGAAGATAGGTTTGTATTCGTGTTGATTGTCAATTGTGATGAGGGGAATTGTTGACTGTGTGACTTTGATGGCGGATGGTGAATAAGGGGAGTTTCGATGGTCACAGCTTATGCGCGGTATATATATGCTTCAGGCAAGCATCATGCATGAAAGCAGAATGTCCTCTTCATCACTCGGTCTTATCAAGCTCAGTATGTCTGGGATAAACTGCCACACGGAGGTTACGCCAAAAGAGACGGAGACTCCACGTCACCACCTATTCCCTTAGACGCACTGAAGCAGATGCCCGACCACAGCAGTGTCAGCATTTCTGCCCGACATCAAGAAGATGATGCATTTATATTGCATAAGGAGACTCCTGTACGTTGTCCGGAGACTCCAGTACATCCTCCATGACAAAGCGTAAGCGAGCTCCGAGCCTCAAGACACCCCGTCGCGCACTAAGCTGTACCGAATGTAAGCGTCGGAAGACCAAAGTGAGCTGGACATGATATGCTTATCAACGCGCGGACCCACATTCACTTACAAATCACACGTTAGTGCGGAGCGATTGGTAAGGTGCCTTGTGACTCATGCGTTAGCAGAGGCAAGCCTGCAGATTGTCGTTGGGACGGCATTGACAGGTGAGTTCTCAGCTGTCAGTCAAGTGTAATGCTGTCCGGTACGAGGCCGATTCATGCTCGGTTCTCCTTGCTTGACTGTCAGTGATCCTCCTCCGCGCGGACCATCTGTGGACCCTGAGTCCGACGTGAGCGCGTTACGGAGACAAGTAGACCGTTTGGAGAGAATCATTAATGGCCTCGAGTATCGCCAAACAAACGAGCCGCGAGGCAACGCCAGCGTCGCCATCGATAACCCGACGGCTGACTCCAGCAATTTGGAGGATGCCGCAAATCACCTCGAGCGCATAGTTTTCGGTCCTAGTGTCCGCCCAGGTGCTGTAGAGACTACCATAAACACGCCTCATGCCGTGTCTGGTCCCTCCCCACCGTCATCAACGTTCCCATTATCCTCTTTGCTTGGCTCGTCAAGCTATGACACAACTTTGCTCGATGTCCTGCCGCGACTACTGCCCAATTCGCCGCTCGCCAAGGACATGATCGAAGAGTTCTTTGTTGGACCGATCCACTGCACTTGGCATGTAAGTTTGCAATATCCCACATGGAGGCTGACGGCAGGCGGTCTTTCGTGCTTCCTTCATGCCGCATTTCAGACAGCATAGTCTGATGAGCTTGGAACGACTGGAAAGCAAAGTCGACCCGATGTGGTTTGCTCTGTATCTGATGGTATGTATTGGTGCCAAGCTCTACAACGCGATTTATTGATTGTTCTTTGAAACATACAGATACTAGCCTTTGCCATCAAGTTCCCGCACTCTCCTCGGCCCGCATTACAAGCATTTCTGGCGAGTTGCGCTTCGGACCTACCATCGATACTACAACGTGCGAGTGTCACAACTTTGGGAGCCTCAGATTATCTGACCAGGCCGCAGATCGGTCATATACAGGTGAGCGATCCTCTACATTTGGTTTTCCACAAGTTGATCAGCTGAGTATGAGGTCTCACAGGTGTCCATACTATATATTGTGTTTCTTTTCGTAAGTCAGCATGGTCGTAAACCTCGGTTGACTGTTTAGCATTTCGGTGATTCGACCGACAAGGCGAATCTCGCTCTTCGTCACTTGGACAGCGCCATCACCACAGCCCAATGGCTTGGCCTGGACGCGCTGGATGGCATGTCAACCGAAAAGCTACTTCAGACAGACCCGTGCCTAGCCTTTCTGACAGACCAAGCGAGGCTAGAGTGCTGCAAGCAGCTGTATCACCTGTTGGTCTTCTTGGACGGTACCATATTCCGCAGACCTGGCTTATGGCGACTGCAAATGACAGGTGAGGTGCAACATGTGCTTCTTGTGCGCTGAACCTTTTGTAGAGCTTTGTAGCCTTCCGATAAATAGCAATGAAGACGATCTCGCAGCTTCTTCAACGACATCGGAACGACCGGTGACAGAGATGACAGAAGCTACCTTGTCAAGAGTAAGTCTGTCGTATCAAGATCCTGAGCTGATACGCGACCAGATCGGCAGTGCATTTGCTAGTGCTATCAGAAAATGCACCCATCACAATGACCGTGGTAAGCTGGATGCATGTGAACACAAGAGAAGACATGGGGAGTCAAAAGCTGACGTACATCGCAGGAAGGATGGGCCGCAACGAAATTCTGGAGTACGATCAAGCTCTTCAGGAGATTCTGAAGTCAGTACCAGAACCTTCCGAAGGCAAAGAAAATTGTGAGTGTCCACACCGCACCCGACTGATTGCAATAAAGACACTAAGTTCTTGAGACGCTTAGGGATGATGCGAACTCTCGTCACGAGTGAGTCATTCGCTTTCGTCGCAAAGCTGACAGCTCCAGGTATACACAACCGTTTACTACGGCTCCACCGACCGTTCATGCTCAAGGGGTATTCGGATGAGCGATGGGCGTTCTGCACGAAAGCCTCGGTGAAGAGTGCTAAGCAAATCATCTATACGCAGTATGGCTTGCTGCGATGGTCAGAGCTGCGTCCAGGGTAAGTGGAACAGCAATGAAAAAAGTGTTGATCCTTGATAGGTTCGTGGACCGCTGGATCATAGGGGCGGCGATCGTCCTAGCGACTGATACGGTAGCTGGCGCCCCGGAGAACCGCGAGTACCTCTTGCTTGCCTTGGAAATATGTTCGGGGCAGGGCGAAAACTTGTCGGGCTCTATCCAGGCTATGATTGACGCAATAGACCGTCCAAGGATCCCTATGGTCAATTCAACGCCGCTTAGCGAGGTCGACGTGCAACAATACTCCAGTGACGTGAATGAACGGCTCGCGACATTAGGTGAGTCAGGCAGTCACAGACAAGGACTGATATGTGACACTTAGCATCGACCGACCCATCTGTCCTACCAGCTACACGGGTCGAGTCTGACGTCGGAAACATAATCCAGTCCAACGATGATCTCTTTTCGTTCGACCTTTCCTTCCCTTTCACCGACGATGCCGCTGCTGGTTCTACCGTGCTATTGCCTAGCTGGGAAACCTTTGACTGGACGATGATATGATGGATCCACAACGCAGATGTAGTGCACAGACATATCACATCGATACGAGTATAGCTCGTACACGTACAGTACATAAAGTAGCCTCATACGCTCCTATTGGCATCCAACTAGAAAAATGCTTTGATTGCGCTGGCGACTTGCTCCACGTGGGTTTCTAGCAAGAAATGCGCCCCATCCTCGAAGAACTCGTAGTGCGCATTCGGAATGTCCCTCTTGTAAGCCTTGGCGCCCTCGACGGTGAATGCGGCGTCTCTGGATCCCCAGACCACGAGTGTACGAGGTCGAACCTCTCGCAAGAACTGCTGGAATTGGGGGTAAAGCTTTACGTTGTTCTGATAATCGTAGAAGAGATCAAGTTGTCTTTCAGCTTTGAGAGGGGTCGACATGTTTAGGAGATAATCGAGTGTGTACGCGTTTGGGTCGACTCCCTCGGCTACTTCAGGAGACAACGCTCCGACGTATTGGTCTTTCGCTTCTTCCAACGAGACAGCAGCTCTCAACTTGTCCCTCAATCCTTGGTGCTCCTCAGTCCCCTTCTGGGTGGCCCAGTAAGGTCTGAGAGGAGCCCACCAGTCCGACAGCCCTTCCTCATATGCATTGCCGTTCTGCACAATCAGCCCTTTGAAGGCTTCTGGTCGCTCGAGCGCCAATCGATATGCTGTTGGTGCCCCATAATCGAAAGTGTACACGATGAACTCGGTAAGATTGATCTTGTCGAGGAATCGAGAGAGGACATTTGTTATGGAAGCGAAGGATACTTCGAGATCATCGGGAACGGTGGTCAGACCGAAGAACGCGAGGTCAGGCGCGACGACATGGTACTTATCGGACAAGAGCGGTATGAGGTTTCGAAATTGATTGGATGAAGAGGGGAAGCCATGCAATAGCAATATGGTGGGGCTCTTTGGACTCCCGGCTTGGGTGTATGCAACATTGACACCGTTGTCAAGCGGGATGGTGTGATAGGTCGTCATCTTGTTGGAGATCTGAGTTCGACTTCGGCAGGTGTTGTGTGGCTTGGTCTTCGACGTTAGATTCCTCGCGCCCAGCTAACCATATTTATACTATCTCGGAACAATTCCGCTGAGTCAGCAGCGGCCTCGCGCAGTCATCTTCATGAGTCTGAAAGACGTGCTTTTGCAGTTCATAAGAGCGCAAACGACGGGTTGGACAGTCTCATTGAGGGTATAGATCTATGCTTATTCAGTGATGTTTGCGGCAACCACCGAAAACGCGCTAAAGCTCAGGGGTGATTGGTAATCAGCTGTACGCCGCAAAATGCTTGATAAGCTGGAGAATTGAATTCGACATGCATGCGTATTCATGGTCACCTCTCGCCAATGCAAGAACATTGTATATTGCCTCAGTCGTGAAAAACGTACTATATAAGCTTCCAACCTCCCTGTGCGATCACTTCCGAGACAGCATGGGTCGTCCTGAGCAGATCTTGCTCGTGGTACCTCGGCGCGACCAGAGACAAACCAACGGGCAAGCCGTTGGGTCCTTTGAAGCCCGGTACGTTGACGACAGGAAGGTGCAACACGGTCCACATCAGACAGAATGAAGCGTCGCCTGTGAAACGGAGCGGTTCCTCCATGACGGGTGGTTCGCCTGTCACGCTAGGTGTGATGAGGGCGGTGTATTTCGAGGCAATTTCGTCGATGACCGGTCTAAGCTTGGCAATCTCGTCGAGCGATTCTAGGTGTTCTTTCCGTGTTGTCTTGCTGTCGTTGACCACATGCTTGGTGATCCACGGATCCAATAGCTCGGGATTCGCCAAGTATTCGCTCAAGAACGAAGACTGACCCTCCATGTGCAAGATGTTCCGGTGCCAAATACTCAGATTGTCAAATTTGGCGGGTAATTCCACCTCTTCGACTTCGGCGCCCGCGGTTCTCAAGAGATTTTTGGCTTGTTCCCAGATACCGATAACTTCAGGCTGGGCTTTCGGCCATACGTGGGTTTTGACGAAGCCAAATTTGGCGCCCGCCAGGTTCAGGGGCGCAGTGGGTGGAGGGATATCATCGTGAAGACGGAAGATGTCACAGAGGAGCTCCAGGTCCTCTACGCTTCGAGAATAGAGACCGACTGTATCACAGGTGAGGGAGTCTGTGGTGGGGAATCAACAAAACACATAGCGCTGGGTAAGACAGTATTCTGAGATGATTGGACTAGGAGCATGCCATCACTCACAGATTTTTAGACCCTCTCTCGAGATCGCATTCCAAGTAGGCTTCAATGCATAGATGCCATTGAACGAGCCTGGCCTGATCGTGCTTCCACCAGTCTGCGTTCCAAGCGCCAAAGGGACCTGGAAATCGCCGACTGCCGCGCCGGACCCTGAGGAGCTACCACCGGCCGTGCGACTGGGGTCGTGAGGGTTACATGTAGGCGGGCCTTTTTGACAAGTAGCGAATTCGGTCGTGTGGGTCTTACCGAAGATCAATGCGCCCATAGTCCGAAGTGTCTGAACAACGGCGGCATCAAGGATGGGATGGTCGTCCTTGTAGATTGGGGAGTATTGCTGGGTCGGCATGTCTTTGGTGTAGATGACATCTTTGATACCGACTGCAACACCGTGGAGAGGACCTCTCTGATCGGCGGGCAGTGAGTCCAGGGCTCGAGCTGATTTGAGGATGAGTTCCGGATTGAAATACGCCCATGCGTGCACGGTAGCATCCCGCTGCTCCACTCTAGCGATCAGCGCCTTCGCGCTACGATGTGGGACGACAGGTCAGCATCCCCTCGGTACTTGCTCAAGGCTGGGATGCTCACTAATCTTCTACTTTGAGCTCGCCCGATCGGGTCAATTTGGCGACCTCAGTCGCTGACAGTCTGCAGAGGTCCTTGCTCATTCTGATCTGGTGTCGGTTGTAGTGTGTGAGTCTCTTCTACAGATCAACGGATATTATTGTCGATATGAAGGGCGAAGAAGTGTTGCTAGCAGAGAGTCCAATACATGCAATTCTCGGTATAACTATCTGAAAAGCTCTTCGACGCCAGGTATATGCTCGATCTAGCACCAATTGAAGTACCGTTATCAAGTGCAAGTAATTCACTCTAGCAGATCGATGACCGCGCCGGTGCGCCGGTCATATTCCGACGCGAAATGAATGTCTCGTCAGGACAGCAGTCCATCGGAATGAAGTAATAGCGTTCCGAAGAGCTTAGTTGTGTTTCCCTGAGGCTTATCTTTGAATCGTCGGAGATGACCTAAGTACAAAATACAGTCGAGGCCAGACGCTGCTGCTTTAAGAGCTTGAGGCTCTGGCTGGCTGCACAGACGGCAGGGAAGGCAGGCCCTAAGTTTAGGGTGAGCCAGGCATTCCGATGCTCGCGATAGTGACTTCGACTTACGCAAGTAAAGTGTAATACAATGCTGTAAGTCCGATAAGGAGTTGTAAGAACAGTGGAATCCAGGATTTCGGCAGCAATTCCGAAGTTTGTGATCGAAGATAGCTTTGAGACAGTCTTTCCAAGCTACAGCCGACAGGAAGACAGCATCACATTGGGCAGGACCAAACATTGGTCATTAAGATTCTCTCCTTCAATCCTCAACTTGTGCCGTTTTGTGTATTAACTCTCAAAATCATCCAGACCACAATAGCGTTCAGCCGACCATCATGACTATCCAGACTACCGACGCATGGACCCCTCTGCGCATAGGCGATATCGAGCTCTCGCACAGAGTAGTCCTCGCCCCACTGTAAGTGTCAGCTTCGACGCCCGCTCATCCGAACAGGTAGACCTTTCTGCACATATTTCAGGAGAAGTCCCTTGGCGCTGACGCTGCAGACGATCGTGTGGTGTACAGGACGCGGAACAGAGCGACAAAGTCGGACAACTACCCTTTGACATGGTTTCCAAGCGACTTGATGAAGGAGTACTACGAGTACGTGTGACTCACACTTATGAATCTGGGTAGAGAAGCGTGTAACGGCAATAGAAGGGGACTGATGATCGGCGTTTTCCCTACTTGTAGGCAGCGAGCTACTCCTGGCGGCCTGCTGATCAGCGAAGCAACGTGAGTCATCCTATCAGGACCGCAACACGCGGCAGCCTGGATATTGCTGTGCTCGTATAGTTCATCCCAGATTGATCGCGCAGACATGTCTTACAGGCCGGTCTCGCTACGAGCTTCGGGCTATCCAGGTGTACCAGGCTGGTTCACTCCCGAACAGCCCCCTGCATGGATCCCTATCGTCCAAGCAGTCCACACTAAAGGGGGTTTCTTCTTCGCTCAACTATGGCATCAAGGTCGAACTACTCATTCCATGTATTCCGGCCATCAACCCGAATCTTCCTCTGCGACGCCGGTAGATGGGTCCCTCAGGAAAGCAGGTGCCGAGGGGGTTCCGTATGAAGTGCCCAAGGCCATGACTGTTGAGGATATCGAGAAGACGCAAGATGAGTTTGTGAGCGCGGCGTTGAAGGCCAGAGAGGTTGGATTTGATGGGATTGAGATTCATGCGGGTAATGGGTGAGCAAGATACTTCTGTCCCGAGTGGGTAATTTTTGGACCTGGACGGCCGCTGATCAACCAAGAATGTTGAACTGATAGATACCTCTTCGACCAGTTCCATCACAGCAATAGTGAGTCGCTCACTCCGTCAAGGGCCGTTTCCCCCCTCCAAGCTCTTCGTCCACATGGCTGATTCATGCAAGTGCTGACATATGGCTCTGTGCGGAACTCGCAGTAAACACCCGAACCGACCAGTACGGCGGCTCGATCGAGAACAGATGCAGGTTCACCCTTGAGACAGTGACAAAGCTCTGTGCGGCCATCGGCCCAAGCAAAGTCGCTGTCCGTCTCACGCCGTTTGGGTTGTTCAACCAGACTCTTGGCGAGAAGAGGATCGAGCAGTGGACGTATCTGTGTGAGGAATTGGGTAAATTTGGTCTGGCCTACGTGTGAGTGGCTTCTCATCTGTTTCATCTGACAACGACATCATCCCTAGTCCCAGGTAGCTTGACATAAAAGTATGGAAGACAGCTCGAACAATCTGAAACGCTGACTCTGCTTTGATCCGCGCGTACTGATCAGACACATGATCGAGCCGCGATTCGACGAGTTCAAATCAGCAGCGGAGAAACAGTCCTTCCTGGAAGGTATGGCCGTCGCCTCCGCTGTCGCTAAATCGTCCAATATAGCCAACCCCTCAGCGGCCGTAGACACGCTCTCGCTCCAGCCTTTCAGGGAGGTACTTGGCGGTACACCGTTGATGGTTGCTGGAGGGTATGGGCCTGATAATCTGCACGAGGGAATTCAGAGGGGCGATCACGATTTGGTAGCGTTCGGACGATATTACGTGTGAGTGAGACCTGCAGCCCTGGCATTGCAAGGTCTACTTCAGTCTATCAGTCGGTGAGCGCAGCACATAAGCTGATACGTTATACGGTACTAGAGCAAACCCCGACCTTGTGTCTCGTTTGAAATCTGGAGAACCGCTATACAAGTGGGACCGATCCAGGTTCTACGGCCCGTTCGAGGACAACGAAGTCGGATACACCGTATTCCCAACGAGGGAATACGCGTCCGATAAGGATCGGCTCAAACCTCAGCTTGCGGACTGATCCGAGCCTTGCTGCTGGTTTCTACTGTGCGCCTGGAATTGGGATAGATGCCGCAGATGTCGGGAACTTGGATTGATCAGATAGCCTAGCGTAGCTGCAGGCCTTTGTGGTTATAACTACCGGTGAATGTTGCTGGCTAGGGCGACCGACGTTTGTATTATAGGGGATATGCATAGATGCTTAAACTCTATAGGACCAATAGTGCAGTCGGCGATTATGGTTTATTGATCAGATTAAGTATGTTGAACGTAAGACTAGCGATGAAAGAAGTGTATGATTAGCGGAACGTCCTCCAAAACATAGAGGGAAACGAGAAGTGACTAACCAGAAGGCCATGACCGCAAAGCCGTAGATACCCAACGCCAAAGCCCACCACTTCATCTGACCAGGTTCATCCCTGAACAGCCTGAAGTAGAAGAATCCGGGCAGGATGAAAGAGATGATGGTTGAACCTGTTGAGCCGACGAATCCGAGGACTGAATGGCATTGCCGTGAAAGAGCGTGAAGAGGTGAGCATCGGTCAGTTGGAGAAAAGATGCCGATGGAGCATGCTCAAGGATGCGAACCGTAAAGGGCAAAAACGGCAACTCACCGACTTCTAGCTCATGCACATTGTAGGCGATGGCGAAACCCGCAACCAGGATGCCAGTAGTAAGGCTGACGAACTCGATCCTTCCCATCTCATGCTTGTGGACGGTGGCGGATTCCTCAGTCCGTTTGGGAACGAGGGGATTGATCTCGCTCTCGTCGTCAGTCTCGCTCTCTTCGTGAGTATCGATAGAAGCAAAACCGCTAGTCTCGGCTCCGCCTCCATTACTTTGGTTGATCGTTGAGGGTTTGCCGTACATTTTTCGCAGTTTCTTTGAAATGCTAAACACGATGTGATGGAGGGATTGTCGGCACGGTAGCAGCTGTAGAGGGTACGACAAGCCGACGAGGAGAACGATACCAAATCGGCCAATAGCAATGATCATCGATGTCGGAGGGTACCTGCGTTCACATAGGCTAAGATCAATATACTGGCCGTCTGAAAGCAGGACTGGACTTGACTCACATGGCGATAATGTTGCTGCCGACCTTGCTGCCAAAGGTGAGATATCCGATCTGTACAATAAACAAGGATGAGCTCATGCTTAGCAACAATGTAACATTTGCACCTGAAACATCATCCACTTACAATGCCGAGCTAAGCGAAGGAAGATAGGGAATCAGCGCCATATAAGTGTACCGACCTCTGTAGTCCACTCACTATCTCGTACACTACACAAGCTGAACCCATGGAAGCTCCAATGACGACGTTCAGTCTCTTCTGCGTCCTATTTTGCAATTCATTGAAAATGGGAAAAAGCTACAGCCAGCGTGAAGGTTTTCTCAGATGAGCGAACTCCCCTTGTTATGAGATATGAGAGTATCGACTTACGTTCTGAGCGCAAGTATAGGCGAAAACCTGAACGGGGAAGCTGGAGAGGGTGTTCTTGCCGAATCTCGCTAGCTCGATTTCCCCTCGGGTAGGACTGGCTCCCTTGATGAAGAACCAGCCGGCCACGACGAAGACGAGGCTGAAAGTTAGGCTTGTCAGCTTCAATTCTGAGTTGCCTAAACGAACACGATTGAACACATGCGGCTTACTAGACAACGGTGAGGAGCGCGATTTGACTGGTAAACTTCAACGCGTCGAGTGTTTTGAGGAATGACAGCGGTACGATGACGACCATGCATACGAATAGCCAGAAGTGCGACGCGAGCAAGAGAGAGTCGTCGGCCAAAGGATGATGGAGTACCTTGGATATTGTGAATGAAACTTGAGGAAGCAGTGTCTGTACGTTACGAGTTGAAATTATGGTAATCAGCTACGTGACTGCAGATGCATCTGAGCCTGCCAGACAACTGAACTCACCTTGCAGATAATCAGGTACGACACCGAGACACCAAAGCACTTGATCGCTATTGCGAGCTAAGAACGGCGCACAAGGTCAGCTAAGCAGAAACACATGCAGGAACCAGCTAGCTCACATCAAACAATTTGGTCGCCCATCCTTTGCCAAAAGTCAACTTGGCCAATTCGTTGAAGCTCGCTTTCTTGCCTTCGTCTCCCGGTCTGGTGCCCACCACACCCGCGCATCGGCTCAGCAAGTACAATCCGAAGACGCTCGTCACTGCTGATCCCGCACAACTGATGATACCAGGTATCAAGCCCATCGACGCGAATGCCGAGGGGAAAGCCAAAGCGCCCGCCCCGACAGCCGTGTTGGTCAGGTTGATGATGGAAGACTGGACAGTGGCGATGCCTTCGTACTTTGCTTTCCGAGGTCGCAGGCGTTCTTCGCGCGAGAATCGCGAGGATGAAGGTGTGGCGGGCGGTGAGGCCGCTCCGTAATCTCTGTCGGTCATCTCGATGGAGTGATTGCGAATTATGAAAGGATCGCGAGTTCAAGACAAAGGGTTGATTGGTTCGTAACGGCCTATGATAAGACGCTCACAATAGCTCGCAGTCGATTATGTAGTTGCGGATTGCGATGCGAAATCTTGCGACGACTTGACGGATGCTGATGCCACCAGGGACCGTGGTCCTATCGGAATGTGAACTGGGCTGGCTGATAAGGGCGGGTCGATTTGATTGAGGGTACACGTGAGTGACCGCCTTGACGATAAGGTCTACCAAGCACGCCTGTCTAAGATGTGTTCGTGGGTCAAGAGCGTTTGCACTGGTCGTTGATGATCAGTAGTCGCTGGGACTGAAGAATGTCGAATGATTGACTTATGATCTACGGGAGATAAGCAAAGCAAATGCTCAAAGGCATGATGATTATTCGAGCTCTTTGCTCGGATTCGATCATGCCATCGCTCTTAGTGAAGCTACTAAATCATAAGCTAATCAGCGAGGCCATGCAGCGAGTTTAGGTGCTAGATCGGTCATCTCCGCTCGATCCCGTCAGCGTCATGTAAGCACAAACACATCCAAAGGGGAGGGACAATTTAAGTTAATGCTTGAACTCCCCCGGCGCGACTGCCTTGTTGAATGAGTAAAGTCACAGGTAAACAAACAACACTCATTCACTCATTTACTGCACGGGCATTCAATTTCGCCTCTCATATGGTCGGTCAACGATCTTTCAACCCTTTCTACATGTTCTGACAGTGACCATCAAGCTCGCACTCCTCCTCTCGAAATCCTCTCGACAATCGACCGATACGACAACAATCTATACTAACGACTAGGCGCAATCGACACAGAGCGATACTCATCAAGATGTCCGACTGGGCACCGGACGGATCGCCCATGCCTGTGGCTCGTCCGTCGGTCACTCTTGGTCGACTCACTTTGATCAAGCGGAAGGGAGGCGGGGATGTACAAAGTATACCATTGGATGCTGAGCGAATCACTTTCGGCAGGTGAGCTATGCAGCGTCAGTTTTGGCTAGCAGATATAAAGCTGACAGCCGACGTCCTGTCCGTGCTGCCAGGGACTATGACTGTGATGTAAGTCGGCTCTTCTGCTCCCTCTTGCTTCGCTGGGAGAGCACCTAGCTGACGGTTGCCCCCCCCCCATAGGTGCGATTGTACTACTCTGACGTCTCCAAGCTGCATTGCGAGATCTTGTTCGACCCCATCTCCGGCATGGTGAGCAAGTCCACCTAAAATCCACTGCTGTCAATCAACGTCAAGCTAACGCGGTGACCACACAGGCCTCCCTGAATGTGCTTGGCACCAACGGCCTGCTTCATACCCCCGCTGGAGGCTCTTCAAGCACATACAAGCCGCCGGCCACTATCGAGCTCTCTGACCGAGACTTGATCACTATCCGCAAGAAGCCTTTCCGTTTTGAATATGGTACCGGCCCTGAAGCTCAGATACCCGCTTCTCCTTGTCCTGTATCCTCCAGCTCCCATCAAGCTGTTGTTTCCCCAATCAAGTGGGCACCTGGCTCACCGGCTCAAGGACTCCGACGACGAGCATCTCACCGACTGTCCTTGGTGCCAGAAGGCAAGACCTTTGTTCCCTTGTCTCCCGCCAAGAATCGTCGACACAGCACCCTGGGGCTGGGAGAGATGCGCACTCCTGCAAAGACCGCTTCGAAATCCAAGCTTAGTGAAGAGATACCGCAAGAGCAAGGGGAAGAGGAAGAAGAGGTAGCTGGAGAGCCTGTCATCGACATGGCGAACGGGGAAGAAGGAGATAAGGTGTATATCGAGATGACCGAGGAAGAACAAGACAAGGAAGAAGAGGTCGTCCAATCTAAAGTGAGCAGCTCTGAAATAACTTGCGAATAATACCTCATACTGATCACCCCGAATAGCCTATCCATAAAAACCCTTTCATGACTCCTCAACAGACCCGCAAGGCCCCCTTACGAAATACGAGTGCTGTCCCACGCACTCGTAAGGTGGCCAATCCAAATAGCACTTCCGCCTCCGAGGAAGTCGCTCCGGAACATCAAGTCGAACGTGCTTCAGAAGTCGATACTACACCAGCGACTCCCCCGAAAAGCCCTCGATCAGTACCTTTGCCTGCAGCGATGGACACACCATACAATCCTCCCGCTACTCCTGCATCGCAAAAGATGTCAGCGACCCCTGTTCCCGCCAGGGTCGCCCTGTCGACACCCAAGGGTCCGGCCACGCTTCGAAAAGCTCTGCTCCTGCGGTCCGCAAGAAAGGTGTGGCAAGAGTCAAACGAAGCAGGGGTGGAAGGAGCCATCCAAAAAGGCAATGTCGAGACTAGGAGGAAAAGTCTTAGTCCGATCACTCGATCTGGTAGAAAGAGCGTCACCCCTGTGCCAGAATCGCCGATGGTCCAGCTTGGCCACGACGAGGAGATTCAAGAGGACGTTCCGGAGTCAGCTGAAGCAGAGGCACCCACCCCTTCGACGGGAGAGCTTCGATGGGTGCACGAGGACGGAACAGCCGAGGCGTCTTTCGAGTCGGACTCTAGTGGCGGAGACTCCTTAGAGGCCGACATGTCGCTGGATATTGTGAGTATTTGTGATGGAAGCTTCAGAGTTTAGAATCTCGCAATACTGATTCATGACCTCGACAGCCCGGGAAAGGTGTCATCGACTTTTCCTCTACCGTTAAAGACAATGACAATGAGGAAGGTCACATCAACGAGAATCCTCAGATCGAAGAAGAGGACGAAGACATCGATATGGACGTCGAAGAGGACGAGAACGATGAACGCGACTACGAAGATCATGAAAAGGCTCTCAAGGACCCTATAGACGAGGTCGAGTCCTGGGAAGAAGTCATCGACGAAGGCGGTCGAACCGCGAATGACCACGTGGAGTACGAGGAAGCTCTCAAGCTCCCCACAGACCAGTCAATGGAAGCTGACGAGGACGCTCAAGCTGATGAGGACGATGAGGAGGGTGGTGACGAAGCCATGTCGCTCCCCGGCACACCTCAATCTGTGAGCATATCTCCCACGTATTTGCTGCAGAGCGGTCAAGTCTCTAACCATCTTTGATAGCGAAAGCCTTTGTCAAGCCAATTCTTCACTCCACAACTTGCGCGTGGGAGCTACGGGCACGGCCGTCGATCACTCGGTGGTGTCGGAGGAGCTCCTGTTCGATTGGGAACTATGCCTTCCACTCCAAACTCCCTTCGACCGATTCGCACCCCTGGTTCACTTGGTAAGCCAAGCCGAGGGGTCTGGACGACCGTGCCTGTGCCGACACAGGATATGGACTTTGAAGAGCCCGTGGAGCCGAAGCCTAGGAAGCCCGCAACTCCTGCTAGGACCGCAGCCTCAATTGCAGAGGTGAGTTTTCACTTAATCTTGTCACCGCTAAATGGCTCAAAGCTCACCGAGGCTCAATCCCTCAGATGCAAAGACAGCGAGAGAACCTTGCCACCCCTCGGACCCTGCCCGCTCCTCCCCCAAGCGGCTTCAAGGACCCAGTACGAGAGACTCGCTTTACCAACTTGATCGCCACTCCCGGTCACCGTGCACTTGCGTCACCCTCGCCTGAACCTGAAGAACAGCAACGCGAAGGGCAAGCCGGGCCTGTCGTTCCTGGCACGCCCATTGCTGATTTGAAGAAGCGGCTCGACAAAGTCCGTCGACAGTCTACTCAGCGCACCGATCGACGAGCGACAGTCGGTTTCGCCTTGCCGTCTACACCTAGTCAGCCCATCTTCAATCAAGCTGGGTCCCACAGCGTCAATCCTCGACGAATCATTGGCAAAGGGCCACAAACACCCATTTTCCCCAAGTTCAAGCGTGAAGACAGTTCCATGATCGCTAGTGGCTCGATGACCCATCTTGCCGCGCCACAAGCAGAAGGCAAGGCGGAGCCCGAACAAGATGCATCCTTTGTCCGCCATCAGGAGCCTTCATCACCTGTCTATGAACCCCCTTCCTCGCCTTCTACCCCACTCTATACTGGCTTGAAAGAGATGCTCAAGCTTCCTCGCCCAGCCACGACACCCAATATGGCCGGTATCAAGACCCTGTTCCCGGCCACTCCTAACGAGACTGCTACCCCGTCTTTCGTCGGCGTGAAAGAACTGCTCAAGCAGCCAACCGTGGCCGCTACACCGTCGTTCAGCGGAATGAAAGAGATGTTCAGGCAGCGGCCCGAACCCCCAACGCCCGTCATGGAGGGTCTAAATGAAATGTACGAAGCGGAGGTTGAAGATGAGGAAATGGCAGAGATGGACCAGACTGAAGATGTCATCGCTGTGGACGGCACTGTTTCGCCTAAAGAGAATGCTAGGAAGCCCGTGTCAAATGCTCCGGTCAAGACCGCCGCAGACCAGCACCTTCCTGCAAAAGTCGTCGAGTCAAATTCAGAGGTCGGTGAGGAGGAGGAAGAGGAAGAGGAAGAGATAGAGGAAATTGAGATCAAGTCAGAACAGGGTACAGTTATGGGGCTGGTCAAGCGAGCTTCCCCTCTCAGGACCACGGCAACCTCTTCTGTCCGGACCATCTCGGCGTTCGCATACCCTTCTCGATCGCAACGTGCTGCTTCACCGAAGAAGTTCGTTCCCAAAGCATCAGCTGCTGCTCCTGCTGCCGCTGTCAAAGCGACTTCGCGTTTGCCCGCTCGACGTGCCGCACCTGCGAAAGCGGCTGAAAAGGCCAAGGCTGATGAGCCGGCCTTGAAGCCCATTCGATCTCGAAAGGCTCCTGAGACGACCGCTGCATCTCGATCTGAACCGTCGTCTCGACCTTCTCGATCCACGCGTGCGGCCAGTGTGGCTAGTACCGACAACGGCAAATCTTCTTCTTCTCGAGTTACAGCAGCCGCTCCATCTGCTAGCAGATCGAGGTCCACTCGAGCTCGGTCTACAGCGGAGCCGGAGGAAGTCCCCCAAATCGCCTCTGAGCCTGTAAAGACCACAGCACGAAGCCGATCAACCTCTTCCCGTACCACCAAAAAGGCTGAAGAAGAGGAAGACAGCAAGCCCAGTCGAGGGAAGAAACCCTTGACACAGATCGAGGAGCAAGTTAAAGGCGTGCCCGCCCCAATGGGCGCTGAAGAAAAGAAGTCTACCTCGTCCCGTGCTAAGAAGGCGACACCCGCTACTGCTCCAGCAACGACTGCCGCCACCGGACGAACCACCACTACCAAGGCTTCAGTCGGTGAAGAGAAAGTGTCGGCTCCATCTAAGAGGAAGGCAGCTGCCAGTGCTATAGCCAGCATTGCCGCCACCAAGGATAAGGAGAACGACGAGACTCAAGTGGAAGACAAGAAGAGCATATCTGCCGCCAGCAGAAGAAGAGTAGTCAGCAAGACTTCTGCTGAGGAGACCAAGTCAGCCGGCGCTGCTGTGCCTGTCGCCCGAGCCACTAGGAGCAGGAAGTGATTGGACTTGACCCGCGTGTTGAATTTGGGGTTTCTTGCATGGCTGAATACATATAGGTCCTTGTATATAGTACGGTTTTTTTTAGTGATTCGGTGTCTTCTTATAGGCTCTCCTCTCTCCGAAAATATAATGAAAGACGTGTTCCTAACGATATCCTCACGCCACGATCCGATATGAAAGTACTTAGTCACTTGGAAAGTGCAAGCCGAGCACGTCACTGTACATCTTGCATCCGATGATCAACACCATGTCCGAGAGGTTGGCTGTCATCTGCTCCCGGAGGTACAACTCGCAGAAGCATTGAGACTTGGATAGAGAGGAAACAGTGTTGTTGATTGCTGAAAGTATCTGGCACAGATAAGCGAGGTCGGCGAGATCGGCGACAATTGGCGAAACAATCCTTTTTGAGACCTTTTTGACCTTTTTCCCGTGATGCGCAGGGGTGATGCTATCCTTGATGCTGATCGCGACGCTGTTTATGCGTCGTAGACTCGACCCCCTTTTTGGGGGCAATAGCAAGAGAGTCCAGTCCGTGTTGTTTGTGTTGAACCCTCCTTTCGCTCTCGCCCTGCAATCCATGACCATTCTGAGACTGGTATTACCGGTTGTGGGATAGACAATAGACAATGCAAAGTGAAGTAGTGCGACTCAAACCTGCCAAGAAGCTATTGTCCTCTTTTGATGGGTGATGAAGGGCAGAGGACATCCTTTTGTTCAGCTTCGCGATGCCTGGCCGGTCATGGCGCAAAGGTCCCATTCTCCAGTAGAAGCTAAGAAAGATGGTGATCCTGCCAGAAGTATATATATGTATATATATAGAGCAACCGCAACCGCATCCAACTCGTGAGCTGAACAACAAGTACTACTTGACCAGAATAGTGTTCTCACAGCGTCTCAGCAATCAATACGTACTTACTTGCTTTCAAGCGTACATGGAGTGAGCTGGACTTTACCACACACGTCCTCGATGAGCTCTGAAAGCCATAATGTAACGAGATTCATCGGCACATGATGAAATGTCCCTTACGACCAAAGTACGGGGTCAGCACCAGAAACGTGAGTCTCGTGTCCTCCTCTCAATTTTTTGCCTTCAAAGCCCACGATTTCCCTTCCTTCTTTAACGATGATTTAAACCCAGATTGCATGGCTTATCTCCAACCGCCTACTATACCTCTCTTGAGAGTGTGAAGGGGGCGAGGCATGTGAGAAAAACCGTCTAAGAATGAACATCACCTATCATTCACCGACATACTTCTTTTCTTCTTCTTTCTTGAGATACAGCTCCCTAGCGCCGTGGTGGGCCGTGTGCTTCGTGATGAGAGGCTCTCGCTGACGTGAAGTCGAATCAATGTCTTCGTGTCATTCGTGCCTCCAAATCGGTAGCTGTCCATAAGGTCTAGGGAGTTAGGGTCTCCAGGTGGGTGCACTGCACTGCGTGTTCAGGGCCCATGATGCTACGTCTGTCATCTCTCTTATGATCCTCTCCTCTCCTCTCGCCATTCCTCCCGCCTTCTCGCTCTCCTTTCGCAAAGATGACAGAATTCAATCGCTTTACCTCGCGGAACGGGACGTCTGACACCGTCTTTGTTGATGATGATCTGTCGATTCATAAACAACTTTAAGTCTGAGCTGTAACTTTCTCTCTCTCTCTCGTCACCTTAACTACTGTGGTCTATGAATGTTACATGGAGAGCTGATTCGGATTCTGCAGTATCGTAGGTCATCTCGTCAGCACCGGTCCGAGTCTTCAACGTCCGCTGGAGAAGAGACCTGATTTGTAGTTTCTCGATCAGGTGATGAGTGAGTGGTATTATATTTCGATGATGATTGTTCTATGATTATTAATGGCTAGCGGGATCGCGCTCTCGGCTTGATGGGACTATGGAATCAAGTATGTCCTCAGATCATTCCGCGTCTGTGCGATACGGTTCATGAGGTCGCTTGCAAGTCGTGGATTCAGTCATGCCTACCGTGAAGAATCCATGGCCCCCAGAGCGAGTTCGAGGGGCCAAGTGGTTTGAGACATGGAGCAGCGCCGCGTCCTAGAAATCTGCTTTCATGTTGTCATGACTCACCGTCTCCTATCCTCCCACAAGCTCCAACGTAAACACTGACGGACAGCCCCTTATTATACGGTACGTTGGTATTCCTAAACCCATTCGTCTCGTCGTTCAGGTATTCAATCAAGTCGGCGTAACGGCTCGCAGAGCCTGTGATGTTGTCTGTGATTACGACAGAGCCTGGTCTGAAGGATGGTTGGACGATTCGAAGTGTGGGGCGAGCGAGCGGAGACCAAACTGTAGAGGTTGGGCGAAACATTCAGCGATGGACCTCACGGTATATAAAAAGAAGAATCTGCCCTTAGGTATAGATCGGTGGGTGGACGCGTCGGACCTCGAAGGTGATAGCCAAAAGCCAAGTACCAAGTAAGTGACTTCAGCTGTGCTCGCACTCACTGTCCAGAAGAAGCAGGTCCACAGTCGGCAGATCCCTCTTCAGCGTCTCCCTCAGATCCCCCTCTCTAAGCTCGATCAAGCTCTCGACCTCTCCGCCAGCTTCCTTCCAGTACTCTCTCGCTTGAGCGGCCTTGGAAGGCTCGTTCTCCGTCGCGATGACTTTCCCTGCGCCCGTGCCCGAGCTGGAAGACTCCTTGTGCATCTTGAGGACTTGCGAAACGGCTAGGGCTAGGTAGATCGTACTGACGCCATAGGACGTGCCGGCCTGTGATCATTTAGATAACGGGATAGGCGATACAATAAGCGGACGATCTCGGATGCGGCCGCTATGACAGATAATGGATGCGTAATGCCATCCATAGCCCTAGCTACCGAGCTCCCCCGGAGCGGCTGAGATCCCTCAAGGGTCTCGATGTCGTCTTACTCAACAACCACTCACTCAGTCACCCACTCACCTCGACGACATTCCTGGCGCCCATGGACAAGATCGTACTATAGACAAACCAGCATTTCTCCCTATCGAGCGCTATAAACTTGTCCCTCATCAGCGCGTCGAACGTGATTTGGTCTGCCGCGTAATCGGCCGATGTGATCTGACGTTCTTGTGCCTCTGATCGCGCATGTAAGCTGTCTAGGAGGCTGTGGACGTGGGGAGGGGCGATGATGGGGTTGGGATCGATTTGGGTCGGTGTGGATGGCATGGTGTAAACGTGAAGATTTCGGTTAATGTTCAATTTGGTGACTTCATGGGTGTCTTCGAGACAACAAGCAAACGTTATGCCCGGTATCGAACCGCTCGATGTGACAATTCCTGCACAACTATCTCTCTCTGAGCTCTTTGTCGAACATGTCTGACACCCTCCCGCTCGCCCATTGTCAGCCGACATACAGTACGAGTAGTTGAGAGTCGGGTATACTGTAGATGGCGAGTGAGTCGCCGCCTATTTAGAGTGTCCGAATTAACCGAGGGCTGTCGGCCCGATCGTCAAGTCGCGTCGTTTGCAGTAACACCACCTCTGTTCAACCGGACCTGTAGGCATCGCATGGAGTTACCTTGTTATCCATACAGTCGACTGACATCGTGTCACACAGACACACCGTTCTTGAACAACACATATACATCGGTGGTATCACAACGATAAGCAGGAGGACAGACATCTTTCTCGTTGCATTTCAGATGTCCACCACCGCCCAGGTCAGCATCTTTCTTCAGCGTGAACGAAAACGCTAGTCGTGGCGAAGCGGAAAGGATACCTATGCTCGTGCTCTGCATGTCGAGCTGTGAAAATCAATGGTGGCCTAGACTTTCGGAGCATAGGTGACCATCATGGTGAGACATCACCTCGCGAGTTCGATCGCCATGGCCATCTGGCATGTAAGAACAAAGGATGGCAGGGGTATCGCAATGAAAGGAAGGACGGCCTAACTCCCTTGACCATTGATCAGCCGGACTCAGCTTTACAAAGTAGACTGCTATCATTGGCTATTGGATGATCCAGACAGTCGACCTTTGCGACTCTGATCTTTCGTGCTGACAGGCTCTGCTAAAACACCCTCATGCTACCGCTTCCCGACCACTGACTGACTTTTGAAGATAAACAACCATACTGCACTACCTAGTGCAAGTCTGACCTTTTTTTTACTGAGGCTCACACGCACACGCAAGAATGCCTTCAGACAGCGACAAGAAGAAGGAAGAGGCCAAGAAGAGAAGAGCGGAGGAAGAGGCGGTCAAGGCGAAACGGAAAGAGTACCTGAAGAAATGCGATCCCTCGACGGTGGACGAGCTGGTCAGCGGCGAGGAGACGGGCAAGAAGTGGTTTGAGGAGGGCAAGTGGGGTCCTGGTTGGGCTAAAATCGAATTTGTGGGTCCGAGACCGAGTACGAGTAGAAGTTCGGATCGGATGAGACAATAGCGTAATAGCATAACGCTGCTCTTATCAACAGCTTGTGGCTCGCTCGATCACTATCGGCCTATCGCTTCTCTGCATATGGTTCTTCATCTGGTGCTGACATTTCGCTTGTCCACACAGGACGGCGACGCGTGCCTCAAGAACGTCACCAAGTCCGCCGCAGACGGCTTCTATGCGCCAGCTGGATCGTAAGTGATAGCGACCTGGGTCCGGCAACGCAAACTGACCTGATATTCTCGTCTTCCCGTTTGAAAAGTATCTTACCCCTTGGCGCGCAGATGCCCGAGATGACAGTTCTCAAGTATGGAGGGTGAGTGGTGCCCGCTTGTTTTTGGCAGTATACCGCTACGCCGTTCTTCGCAACAAACTCCATTCTGCTATCCAGCTGCGATCACTCTTGTCCCGGTAAGATTGTGGTTGATGGGGCATGATGGGAAGCCACACACTGCGCCTTCGACACGAAGCAGCAAGTCCTCTCTCGGATGCGAGTCTCAAGGTGCCATGCCACGCAGTACCTGTTTGGCTTCGTCTTTGGTTCGACGTCGTCAAATCTGCATCCTGCTGACTGATGACCTTATTTCGTTCAGCTACTTTCCCGAAGGCACCTCTTTCCCGGGCGGGGTGAGCGTACCCATGCACGCTCGAATGGTCAATGTGAGTCCAGCGCTCTCAGTCACATATCTATCATCTATCCCATGATGGATCACTCATACCTAGCAATTTATATACGAAGGGTAAAAGATGCATCAGCTAGAAGAAGATAAACAGCTGGACTGACTTGACTGACTACTTGACACCGCGTACTACTTTTTTGTATAGCTCTTACCTGAGAAGACCAAGACTAAAGCAGCCGCTGCTGCCGAGGAATCTCTGTGCTCAATTCAATGATCTGATAAAATTCTATCCGAATCGAGATCCGGGGTCGCCGAATCACCGCGTCGGATTTCTGCTTCTCTTGAGCGAATTATGACATCCCAGACATCGGTTTCCGGCCTGGTCTGACTATCCGTCCCCCGTCCCACTTCGTCGCATGGTGCCTGCCCACAACGTGTCTACCTATATCGCAGCTGGCGTCTAGTACCGACATGCATTATTGTATACTGGTAGCTGCGATTTCGAGCACCGCTGGTCCTATGATCGCACACACTTGTTCATTTGGAATGGATTGCGTATTGCCAGTGTGACATACGCCTCGTCAAGCTATGCTATTGTATGCATATTGGGATCAAGTCATAATGTAGCTATGACTGAGCTTCTACCAGCAATGTATCGACTACATCTATGTTCTGCTTTTGACTTACTTCTAACAACTAATCCGAACACCACACCGGGGAGCGCAACCAGCACATTTACTGCTCCTTGGCGAACTGAGCCTTGTCGTTGAACTCGGGGTCGTTCTCCTGGTAGATGTCGTAAGTAGGCTCGAAGGCTGAAGGGAGACAACCGGCGCGGATCAGCATACATACACCCAATGCGCATACATGACGAGTCCTCAGGGTAGAAAAGCGACTCACAGTCAGACTGGTCACAGACTCGCATAGGGGGGTGAGACTCGGCGAGCTTCTCGAGCTCTTCGAAGTCCTCCTTGGCGAGGTCGACGACTAGAGTCAAAAGACAGAACGCATCAGTCAGCATCGATGTTCACAATGCACATTGCAATCTTTGACTTGAAGAGACATTTCACTCACGCTTGAGGTTGTTGGAGATTCGCTCGGGGGTGACGGACTTGGGGAGAGGGTTGATACCTCGGGATACGAGCCAAGAGAGGAGGATGTTGGCAGTCTGAACACCGTGCTTGTCGGCAATCTTCTTGACAGTAGCGTTGTCTCGAAGGTTGGTCTTGCCGGTACCACCGAGAGGAGAGTAACCCTGGGGAAGAATGTCGTTCTTCTTGAGCCAGGCGACGAGCTCGGGCTGGGGGCACTGAAGGGAGAGCTCTACCTGGTCGGCGACGGGCTTGATTCGGGCCTCCTTCAAGAGCTTCTTGGTTCGGTTGATGTTGAAGTTGGAAATACCGATAGACTTTACGAGGCCCTGGTCAACAAGCTTCTCCATCTCTCGCCAGGTGGGGGTGACATCGTCACAGAGAGCGACGTCGAGCTTGAACTTGCCGCTCTCGCCCTTGACTCGGTGCTCGAACTGGGGGAGGGTGCCGGCGGGGGCGTCAACCTCAAAGTTGATCTGCAGAGTTTGCAAGTACATAATCAGCTTTGCCGCCCATTTCAGGACCGGCGAAATGGCAGGCGGGCGTTTATCACTTCCGACTACAATCGGCCCGATTTGGCCGATCACGTAAAAGCTGCGCAAAGATGGCGAGACATGCGTGGTAAAGGCATAGGCGGAAGATCACTCACGTTCCAGTGGAGAAGGTAGAGGTCAAGGTAGTCAACGCCGAGGTTCTTGAGGGTGTCCTTGATGGCCAAGGGGACGTGCTCGGGGTGGTGGTGGAGCTCGAAGAGCTTGGAGGTGATGAAGATCTCCTCTCGAGGGACACCGGAAGCCTTAATACCTTGTCCGACTTCGGCCTCGTTACCGTAGGCCCAAGCACAGCTGATTGAGCGGGCGATGAAAAGATGGGAAAACAAAAATATTGAATTACGCCGATCGAGGGATAGAATTACGCCGAGAAGGGTGTTTTTAGATTAGATTCGCCGAGATTCCAGCGAAAGCGAGATCGGGGAAAAATATAGCCGTTGACAACGTGGAAAGTGGAGGATCGATCAATGTGATCGTAAAGAAAAGTGATACATTATGAATCGATGCAGCAGGGAAGTGAAGTGGAAGATGGACAGTTGAAAGATAGAGAAACTTGGTCAGTGGACGATCGCGATAAAGTTGTTTTCGCGGACACTCACTCAAGGTGTCGGTAGCCGTTCTGTAATGAGACGAACAGTCAGCATGTGATCCGTTAACCGCAGAGGTAGGTGCAGCAGTTTGAGCTCACCTTGAGAGCGTACTCGACGGCCTTAGCAACCTCACCGGGGCTGTAAGAGGCAAGACACAATGATCAGTATAAACTGTCAAGGCGGGAGAGCCTAGGGCTTCTTCGGTAGCTCACGCGGATTGCCACTGTGATAGACGGAACCTGTCAGCTTCTCGCCTGCCTTTACAACATATTGTAAGCTGTAAAGCTGAACTCACTGTTCCGAGACCGACCGAGGGAATCTTCTTGCCGTTGTTGAGGGTGAAGTGAGTTTGAGTCATTGCGTTAGTGATGGCCTTGAGGCGGAGTAGTCTGGGGATTGAAGGTAGTATTTTGGAAACTTGTGTGAGGTGAAAAGTTGTTGAATTGGAAGGAAACAAAGTCGAGAAGAAGAAGAAAGAAAGAAAGAAAGAGATGAAAGGTTGAATATGGAAAGTGTTGGAAGGGGAGGGTGGTGAGCGGTGGTAGTGTGGGGGGCATATGCTGCAGAGGCTAGGTGCGAAAGTGAAAGAGTGCAGTGAGCAGTGAGCCGTGGGCAGTGCCCGCTTGATCGGACTGTATTCCCGGAATGCTGCTGCTATGACATATTCACATTTCGATTCAGGGTCCAAACCACTCACTGCCCGCACCATCGGACGTTATTTTATCTATTCGCCCAACAAAGATTTGGTCCGGCGTCATAGATTGCAAGTCATAGATTGCGCACGCACATGGTGCTGTCACTGTACATGTATGTCACTTGAACGGACCAATTAATTTCGAACAATTGAACTCCGGCGGCGTCGGTCGCCCCTGTTATGTTTTGCTCTGCCCTGCTGCCCCTGTGTGTGCTTGAGCAGATGCCGCAAGAATTAGCCTAAAGCTGAGCTTAGAGCACTCTTGGTACTCTAGATCGGGACTGGTAGACCGGAACCTCGGTACGACGCGCCACTACTTTTCACACTGGCTCGAAGTTACGGCGAGTGAGAGGATGTAAAAGATGGAAGTTGCAAATATGGTACAGCATGGGCCAACAGATCTCATCAGAGCCCGTGACAGAATATCATACAACGATCATAACAACAATCCCTCTCTTCGACCTTGCTCCACCCTCAGTAGTGCGCTCATGCTCATCATGTTGCACTCTCGCTTAAGAATGACATCCCCCTCAAAACGGCATCGGGGTCCCGATGGTGCACCTGCCATTCTCTTGTCTAGCAAGCATAAATCCACACCCTTACACACAAAGGTCGTGGTGGAGGGCGTTTGAACCCTTATCTGCAAGTTAAGCGAGGCGTTTCTATTCAAAACTGACCTGACTGCATAAGGATCAAGGAAGCAAGAAAAGCAGCAGCGAAAGCGGCAGCTGTGGTGACGATTTGCTCGAACAACCGGTCTGGCGATAGTGAGAGCAATCGATATGGCTCGCGCTTTTGAAACGAATACAATTGAGGTAAGTGAATATTAACGTGTACATGGGCTTGACCAAGCCCCCAAGTCGATCGAGAGAGAGGCACCAGTATAACTTGACCAAGAACAGCAAAAGGCAACGAGGCGGATGCATGACATTGTACGTATATGTTAACGAACAAACAATCCACCCCATATTAATCACCTCTCAAAAAGAGCAAAAAAGCGACTCGTACTCCCCTCGAAGATCGTGCATCGTGAAAATGCAAGATGGAAAGTGGGGAACACGAGATCTAACTGATGAAAACCCAAGAAGAAGAATAAGGGGAGTTGACGTGTATACAAAGCGATGTCGTGTTTTTGAACCTACTACGATATACTGCTACTACTACTGAACGCTATCCACTCATCAAATCTCACAACTATCGACCAACAATCAGAGAGTTCATCTCACCACAATTAAACGACATCTTTCGCAAGACTTACTCGACCCTGTATGTGTGTGATATCCACTTAGTGGAGGAAGCCACCGAGAAGACCCTGGGTGGAGGCGGAGAGGATGTCTCCGACCTTCAAGCCGGCACCGACGGCGGAGTTGACGTTGTGTCCGGTGGCCTGGAGAGCGGCGACGATCTGAGCCTCGATGGGGCCGAGCTGGACGTTGAGGCCGTCAGCGAGCTTGACCTGGCCGTTGCCGACGATGGGGAGGCTGTTGACGAGGGGCAAGCTGGAGGCGATACCGCCTACGACGGGGACGTCGGAGATGATAGATTTCTTGAGGTGCAAGTTGGCTCCACCGAGAAGACCACCGGCAGCAGAAGTGACGCTGTTAAGGGTAGCACCGAGACCGCCAGCACCGAGGTTGAGGCCGAGGCTGTTGGCAGACGAAGCCTGACCTTGAGCAGCAGCGGAAGCAGAGGCACCGATCAAAGGAAGAGAGTGGGTCAGACCGTTGACAAGACCACCGACGATGGGGAGGTTACCGGTGACACCGTTGACAACGTTGCCGACGGTTCCGGTGACCTGACCGACAGTACCAGCGAGACCGTTGACGATGTTGCCTCCTGAACCGACAATAGGCAAGTTGGAGGTCAAGCCGTTAACGAGGCCACCGACAATGGGGAGGTTGCCAACAAGGGGAAGACCGCCCTGCTGTTGCTGGGAGCTGCCGCCGAGGAGGCCGTCGAGCAGACCTCGCGCACCGAGGTGCACACCGGTAGCACCAGTGAGCGAGCCAACGGCGTGAGTGACGTCGTTGAGCGAAGCGCTGATACCGCCAGCACCGAGGTTGAGGCCGGCAGTGGCTTGAGAAGCGGCACTGGCACCAGCCTGAGCAGCAGCACCAGCGCCAGCGGTCAGCCCGCCGACGATGGGCAGGTTGGAGGTGAGACCGTGAACGAGACCGCCGACGATGGGAAGACCGTTGACGACGCCCTGGACGGTGCCGACGGGGTTGGAGAGCGAGCTTCCGACCGGCAAGCTGTTGACGATGGGGAGCGAGTTGACGATACCGCCTACGGGAAGAGCGCCGAGCAAGGGAAGACCGTCAAGGATGCCCCTCTTGAGGTGAAGGTCGGCGGCGCCGGCGGCACCGGTCGCGGCGTGGGTAACGTCGGAAAGCCCGAGGTTGAGCCCGTTCTGGCCGATGTTGATGCCAGCGTTGGTAGCGCTGGACAGGGCGCCGGTAGCCTGAGCAGCGACGTTACCGACGACAGGAAGGTGGGAGACGGTGTTGAGCAGACCGTTGACGGTGTTTCCTAGAATGGGTAGGTTGTTGAGAGCACCGGTTGGGTTGGAGAGAACACCGTTGACAAGACCTCCTACGACGGGAAGACCGTTGACGAGGCCGGTGGGGTCGGAGAGAACGCCGTTGACGAGGCCGGTAGGGTTGGCCAGGATGCCGTTGGTGAGTCCGCCGACAATGGGGAGACCGTTGAGGAGACCACCAGCACCGGAGCCACCGAGAAGACCAGAGAGCAAGTCCCTCCTCTGCTCGTAGGCGAAGACGTCACCCTCGGCAATCTCGCTGGAGATGTCTCTCAAGCCAAGCAGGTTGGTAGCGGCACCAAGAGCGCCAGCAGTGCCAGCAGCAGCGTTGGCGTTGGCGTTGGCGGCGCCCGCGACCTGGCCGGTAAGCGAGAGAAGACCAGGAACACCGACCTGTCCGGCGATGTTGGTGACAGCGCCGAGAGCACCGGTGGCCTGTCCGACGACACCAGCAGCGGTGTTGGCTACGCCGCCTACAACAGGGAGGCTGGAGACCACGTTGTCGACTGTGTGGGTGAGCCCTCCAACGATGGGAAGACCATTGACGAGACCGCCGACCACGGGGATGCCGGCGGTGAGGCCGGAAACGAGACCGGCGGCAGCACCGGCGTTGATACCCGCACCAGCCTGAGTAGCAGCACCGGCGGAGAGAGATCCAGCGGCGTTGACGAGGTTGGCGATGCTGAGAGCGCCGGCAGCCTGAGCCTGGGCCTGGGCATTAGCCGTCGCGGTAGCGGCAGCAGCAACGGTAGCCGAGGCGGCGGCGGTGACGGTGGTGGTCTTTTGGCCACCGAAGAGGTTCTCGAGGCCGAGGAATCGCTTGTCGGCGTGCTCCTCGTGGTCTCGGAGGTGGAGGCCACCGAAGCTGAGACCCAGAGAGCCCTTGCTGGAGGCGCTGGCAGCGGCGTTAGCATTGGCCATCACATTCTGAGTGAGGGAGCTAACGATGGAGGTACCGGCGTGAGCAGCGTCGATCAGGGTGATGATACCGTTTGCGGCGAGCTGCTGAGCGGCAGTCGCAGCGATGGAAGCATCGACTGTGGCCATACCAGCAACGTAAGTCGACCAAGCAGCGAGCAAGGGCGAGCAAGTTGAGGAAGCTTCGGCATGAGCACAGAGCTGAGTGAGAAGCTGCTGGAACTTGGCGACCCTGTCCTGTCCGAGAGCGGCGAACAGCTGAGCGGCGGACCAGCCTTGCTCGAAGGCGTAGTTGACAGCCGAAAGGTAGGCGCCGATCTCAGTACACATGCCAATGTCGGCGTAGTGTAGAAGACACTGGCTGGAAGCCCAAGTGTTGGCGGCGACGGCCCGGGTGAGCTATGAGCGGGATGATAGAATTCGTCAGCTCTGTACGAAGTATAGAAGAAATCCTCCCTGATATTTAGCTGCCACTTACGCCTACAGTGCCGGTGAGCTGGTCGGCAACCTTGGAGACGGCGCTGACTGCACCACCAGTGGCGGAGCTGACCTGTATGGCGAAGAGATAAACGCGGATCTGTCAGCATGCAAGCCCTATAACACAAAAGCTAGAGGTACTGATACACTCACAAGAGAGTCAGCAAAGGTGGTGAGGTCACCGGTGATCTTGGCGGCGGCATCAGCGCTGACGCTGGCGGTAGCCTTGGCCTGGGAACCACCAAAGAGGTTGAGGGGAGCGGCCGAGGCACCGGCGATGAGGGAAAGAGCGACGATCTTGCTGGAGGAAGGCATCTTGTCTGTCTATCTATCTGTTCTCGTTGAGGTTAAGGGTAAAGGATAGTCACGCTAAGTGGTAATCGTTGGATCGGTTGCGGGGCGAGGGGAGTTGGAGCAAAACTGTCGATTCGTGGCGAGATAATCTGTTGAGCGTCAAGCTGTTGGATTATCGATTGAGTTCGAATTGCGGTCGTAGTAGAGTATAAGAATTCGTATCTAATCTATATAACGTGTGTCGAGATAAAAGTCGGTATCAAACCTTCTTATATACGAGTACAGTACGAGTAAAAGCGATTATGTGTATGTGTGTCGATGATAGATAAATTGGCCAATCAAGACAAAATTATGTATGTTCGTGATACGGATACGTTATTTGATACGTTTAAGTTGGGTGGTATACGAGTACTACACTACAGACGTCAAGTCGAGGAGTAAAGACAGTAGGTGATCGCTGCTAGCGTGTGTGTAAAGAGGTCAAAGAGCAACAAAAAAGTTGAAGAAATAAAGACCGCCGGGGTGATTAATTCTTCGTTTAAGATTGTCTTTGGAACCTTTAGTTTGAGGTTATCGCGGAGTTGTCGGTGAGGGTGGGTGGGTTGAGGGAGGAAAAAAGAAGAGGAGAGGCATCAGACAACGAGACTTATATATCTGCTTTCGTCTGGGTTTAGCCATAACCATGACCATGGCCATGCTGGCTTAGTAGTTCCTGATCCTCTTCGGCATCGGTACTGTATCATCCTGTGCGGGTCTAGCTGTCTCACGTATAGTCGATCGTGTCCAGTAGTGAGTAATTCGTACTCACCTTGTATTGGCATAGACGATATGGCGTTCGCTTTACTGACGTGACAGAACGAGCTCCGCTGAGGCCATCACTGTATTGTACGAGTATCACAAGGGAACCTTGAAACTGAGACAAGAGACTAGATCGTGTGTGAGTAATTGAATTGAAGCGATCCGCTCATTCGAATATTCCTCCCAGGTGAGTGAACACTCAATTGTGCCACATTACAGTACTTCAGTATGTAGTATGTAGTATGGTCATTCATACTCATCTGGGGTTTGTACTCTGGCACAAAGTACAGACCTGATGAGGTCGGATCCAGCTGTATCCGACTGTTCGACTCACTCACGCATGGGCCACATACGGGAATGACTGAGTACGGTATTGCATTGTAATCTGTTGGACCACCATTCGCGGTCGCTGTCAACGACTTACTGTATGTCGTGCTCGAAGATGTCAGTAGTCAGTCAGTACCCGTGTTTCACCCACCGAAATCGAATGTTTTTGTTCTGTTTTGATCCTTTCCTTCCCAGGTGACACACCCTTGTGATTCAGATTGTGGTACGATACTTTGCGCGCTCTTTCCTTGAATCAATCAAAGTTTTGGCTCCTCAGGAAAAGGAAAACCTAGGCCACAGTACTACTGTATATCGTTCTGAGATTAATCGGAATATAGCAGTCAGTACTCGAGTATGCTGGCTTGGGATGATCCAGTCTTTAACTCGACCTGCCCTGATCAATTTGACTGTTGAGCCCCTTCTTCTATTTCGGCGCCTCCTAATCCCCTCAATCAGTCCATCATGCAGTATGGGGTGAGTAAGTACGTGAGGAAGAGGGATAAATCCGATGAATCTATCGTGAGGTGACTGAGTGAGTGAGTGAGGAAAGGGAGGGAAGGATCAGGAACCGATCTTGGACGAAACATCCAGTGGCTTAGAACGATACATTAGGGTATAGCAGTTAGGATCGGCCCGATTGGAATAACTTACGCCAGTCAGTCACCCATATGTATATTAGTACAGTACCACGCTCTGTGGCGTCGCGCCCAGTTGAGATATACCGTACATACAACAAATGCTCTCGACCGAGAGCAGGCTACCGTACGTGTATGTTCGTGTCCAAGTCAAGATTTCTGACTACCGTAGTCAAGACTGACTGGATCGATTGAGATGAAGAGCTGAACTAAGCGAGAGAGAGTACTGTACACACCGGCCTGTCTGTTGCGTTATCCCTTTGGGTTAAGGGAGGTCATAGACCGTCGTTGGAGACTTGATCAAAAGTAACGGACAACCGACATACTGTGCATGCAGCTTGACTTCTCGGCTTAGGTCGTTTCTTGATCATTGATCCTGCTTCCGCTTGTGGGGTGCAAGCTTTCCATATCGGTCTGCAGCGTTACTGGAGATTGATCGGTGCATCAAGTAGCCATCCGGTAGCTCATGTCCTCGACCCCCTCGACCCCCACGACCTCTGTACAGTATACTCATTGCCGCTGACACATAGAATCGCCCGTTGCTCGTCACCCATCACCGTCGCACTTGAGCTGACTCCGTCGTCGCTTAGACCGAAGCCAGAAGTCCCAGGTCGTCCGATTCAAAACATCGCTTGTAAAGATTCCTGAGGTCGGACGGAAAACGTAAACTGACTGCACGGGTGCATAATGTATGATGCTTCTTTCACTCTTCTCTCTCTCTCTCGCCATGATCGAGTAACGACTCGACTCGAATCGATTCGATATACTGTATGCGCTATCTACAACGACTGCTCTACACTGAAGCATGAATATGATATGACGATCTCTCCCCTAATGCTACTGCTACGAATGATGACGTTCTTCTTCTTCCTTCTTCACATGTCACCAGCAGACCTCGGACGAGGCTACATACAACGCTGCTTTGATGATCACGGATGATGGAACCACAGGCGACTTCCACCTCTCATTCGACCCGACATATCGAACCTCTGTCACGCATGCACAATCACTCGCACACGACACATGGACACACTGCGCCAGCTTGCTCCCTTGCATTTACTCCTCATCACTGCTCTCTTCCTCCGAGCTGCTCTCTTCTCCCTCGTAAGCACCAGCCGCGTTGCCCCTCGCGTCAAACGATTGAAGTTGGGCTTCCATCCTCTTGATCCGCTCGGCTTCTTCCCGCTCGTTGACGCTCTTTCGAGACGCACCACCCGTAGCCTTCTTGCTAGCCTTCTTCGCTGATCCGGCGCCACCAGCCTGCTTGCCGCGTTTGCCCGTTTTTCCACCCCGACATACAAGGTTGTATAGCTTGAGGACAGTGGCTTGAGGCAGGGAATCAATATCCAGCTCAATCTCTTCGTTGTTCTGTATACCGCCAAAACGTCAGCGCAGGCCAGCAGGATTTCGAAAGGGAATTCTAAACATCATAAAGGTGACTTACAGCACCGAGATTGGTGGTTTGTTGAATGATCGTGATTGCCTTTTGCAGAACGTCCGCATCGGCCACCTGGATCTTTTCCGCCAATTCCTGCTTCTGTGTCAGAGTCATGGTCGTAGGCTCATCATCGCTGTCCATCTCCTCATCCTCATCCTTGTACTGCAGAGTCTCTTTGGTCTTCTTCGACTTCTTGGCAGGCGCATGACCATTACCGTTGATGCCAGGAGACTGCTTAGCTGTCGACTGTTTCCGTTGTGAGGAACCGGCTTTCGGCGCTTTAGCTTTCGCGGGCTTTGACGCTTTATTGGCTCGTCGCTTGGCAATCTTGGCACGAAGGGCAGCGATCTGATCGTTGAGCGACGAAACCTGGGCCTCCAAAGATCGCAGTTGAGTACCTGAGGGACGATAATTGCGAATCAGCTTGTATGCTTCGTACTCTTCTTGACAACGAAGACTCACCATCTTCCTCGCTGGAGTAGCCAGCCTCTACAAACTCTTCGGCTAGAGGATCCTCACTGGACTCTCTCGTCTCCTGCTTGGCCGGAAGACCCCTGAGCTTTTCCTCCCAAATCTGCAGGAAATGGTTGGCGGCGGTATTGACCTCGTGTCCTGGAGGGTTGAACTTCATGGCATTGGAGACCATCAATCGAACATCGTCGTCGACCTGCTGAAATTCTTCGTAGACGCTGTCGCCAAGCTTCTCGGTGATATGATTCAGATCGATAGGTCTCTTAATGAATTTCTTGTAATCCGGCAATTGCTCAATGATCTGCTCGACCGGATAAAGGAAAGGCTGGACGGTGGTGTAGAATTTCTGGCTGACTTCGAGGGATTTGATAGTTCGGCTCGCCCATTGCAACTGAGGATCGTTCCTTCGCTTGGGTTTTCGAGCAGCACCAGCGGTCTCCTCGTAAGCGAGATCCTTGGATGGAGGGGGGTGGATCTCTCGTTTGGGTCGCGCGTCGTCAGAGCTTCTTCGTATTACTGGAGGTTGTGAGATCGATGCTCGTCTAGCGCTGGGCCCAGCGACGGCAGGGGTGGGTGGGGCAGGAGTAGGAGGGGTAGCAACCACAGCAGCAGGCTTTAAATCGAAAAGGATTGATAAGTCAGTATGCTCGTGCTCAATATACGATACTTCAATCGGCGAAGACTATTACTCACTTCAGGCGGGATCTTGCTCAAAGCGGTTTCGAAAGCAGAATCCAGTCTGTCCGCAGCTTGCGTAACACCATGCTCCTTGCCATTGAACTTTCTCGAGTTCTCCCAGATCGTCCTTACGTCAGTCACCACCTCGCTGTAATTCTTGTACGCTCCTTTGCTCGTGTCCCACTTGGCCATCTTGCTCTTGTCTTTAGGCGGTCCTCGAGGATCACTGACGATCAACTTCGTCTCTACCGTTCCCAGATCCATGGGGGTCTCGATTATCTGAGGGTAATGAGGAATGTTGAAGAGAACAGTGTCAACAGGCTGAGCGAAGAAAGAAGCATCGGGCATCCTCTTCTTCAGACCTCGAACGGCATTCAGCAGATGTTTGTGCTGATGTTGCGTGAGAGGGGTGGTTGGTCCCGATGGTCGAGGAGCAGGGGGTTCGTATGAGAGCCAAGCAGGGGGAGGGGCATCGGCAGGCTGGACAGGCAGGCTCTGCGAAGCATCGGACGAGGGCACAACTGCAGATGGAGCAGACGTAGAGGACGATGCGGCGGGCGCGGACGTGGTAGCTACCTGGGCGGCAGGAGCGGGAGTGCCGTTGACTGCGGGAGACTCTTCCTTCATCCTCTTCTCCTCCCTTCCATCTTCGATACTGTCTCCAGCTCGCTTCAAGCTCCCGTCAGAAGCACTAGCCTGCAAGCCAGAGCTTTCTGGTACAGGAGTCTCCTCTTCGCCGTTGGCATCGATGTCCATCGGTTCTTCCGCCTTGACCTCCTGCTGCTCCAATGGAGCTGCCTCAGCGGGCGTGACCGGAGCAGATGCAGCTGCAGGTGTAGGAGTCGAAGACGTGGGCTCTTCGGGCGCGGGAGTGGGCAAGGAAGGTGCTTCATCACCGAGAATGCTACCCTTGCCCTGCTTCTCCTGCTCTTCGGTAATGATGACCGACGGAGTAGGAACCGCCGAAGGGATAGCGCCTGCGGGAAGTGCTGGAGGCGCCTCATCCTCAGCCCGAGGCGTAGGTGGGACCGTGGCGTCAGGCGGAAGAGGTGATCGACTCGGCTCACCCTGCTCTACGACCAAAGAAGCCGGGGGAACAGGGGTAGAAGAGGCAGAAGGAGCTGCCGAGGTAGCCTGAGGCTGGAGGTCGCCATTAACAGCGTCGACGACGGTGTTGCCCTTGTCGTCTGTAGCAGGGTTAGATGAGTTGGGCGATCGAGGAGGCTCGACCACTGTAGAGACTGGAGCGGATCCTTCAGACTGCAGGGGATTAAGAAGCGGCTTGGCGATGGCAGCAAGAGCAAGCGCAGGCGTTGATTCCGCCTCAGCTAAAGGCTGGGGGGTCAGAGGCTCTGTTCTCGCAGCTGGGGGAGGAGGAGGAGGCGTGGAGGTAGGTGCCTCCACTTGCAGATCTGACATGTTGTTATATGGACTGTAGTTCCGTTGCGGCAGGGTGGGGAGTCAGTAAGGAGGAACGATAAGTAGATGTGCGGTTGATGACGAGATGGAGCGATAAGAAGGAAGAGGAATTCAGCGGAGATCGACCATTGACCGTATGAGATTGGATGACAATCATTCGAGTCGAATCGATGTCGAGCATACGGAAGACCGGAAAAGGAAGACACAAGGAAGAAGGCGCAATACCAGTACGTGTCAGCGCATGATCATTAACAACTGCTTTGAAATGACCGAGACCGCTATATGTATGGATATGCATCTCCTTCCGCTATCTCTACTCCTCTCCCCGTGTCTGTCCATAGTATATATACTGGTATCTCGTGATCGTCTTCGACCGAGGAAAGACAAGTGTCATGTAGATACGTGACCACCCACGCCAAAGGAGGTCGAGTGGAAGAAGACACGGCAAGAGCAGAGCAAAAGCTCACCTTTTGTAGTGGCTCTCGAGCTGGGACTCGACACTCTTTCTTTTCCTTTTGGCCTTTTGCCTCTCGGACCAGGTGAGATGATCACGAGACGAGATTGACCAGACTAGTGAAAGTCTGCTCGGTGGCGGTGAAAAGAGAGGAGGAGGGAGTAGAATAACAGTAAGAGGAAGGATTAGATACGCCTATGCTGTATGTATGTATGTATGATGTATGCTATGCCAAAGGTGGAGGAAGGAGGAAAGAGGAAGTGCAGTGATGATGATGACGAGAATGCAATAACAAACGAAAATGGGATAAAGGCGGTGAAGTCCGTTTATGTATGTAATGTACGAACGGATTCGTTTTTATAGAAGAGAAAGAAAAGTGGAGGGGAGGAAAATGTTTTGTTTTGTGTGAAAAGGGGGGAATCGCCGGAAGAGTTTGAGCAGAGTAGGTCACGTTTATATACTCTGACTCGTTTGTTTACCCGCTTCGCCACCTTGCTCACCGTACGTACCACCTTGACCCACTTTTGGCTTGTCAATTTTCAAAACATTTTCGACAAACGCTTTGACGAAGGGTGCCTTTGACCCTGAACATATCGGCAATGACCCTGAATGCGGAATAGCGCACATAGCATGGTGTATGGGCATGAAGAGAGAGACGTGGCCTTGGGCAAAGGGGGTATCGCGTCGGCTTTGACCCTGACGATCCCTTTCCTCTCCTTGGTCTATATCACCGCGTACCGCCGAAGCTCAGAATCAGACGTGGCACTTTAGCATTACATCATTACCAGTCCGCAGTGAAGTCACGTCTGTGACACACAGGACAGCTGTTTAATCCTCGTATTCGCCTTCTTCTTCATCCTCCTCTTCATCCTCCTCCTCCTCCTCCTCTTCATCGTCTTCGAACTCGACCATCTCCTCATCGTCGTCTCCCTCGCCCTCGCCCTCGCCCTGTTCATAAATGTCTTCCTCGTCCTCTTCCTCATCATCGTCGACCTCTCCGTCATCCTCCTCGTCCTGGGCGGTCTGACTCTTCTTGTTCTGACCTGCCACGAGCCGAGCTACGTCCTGGCCATCCGCAATGTATACACATGTCAATCTGCTCCCCTTCGTGTCGTACGATGCATTAGACTCGATCTTCTGCTCTTCGCCCTCTATCGACGAAGCATTGGTGTTGGAAATTGCTGATAAATCATATACGTTGATGAGACCGTCTGACGAGGCAGTTGCGAGCAATGTTGTCTTCCGCAGACCACCGGGGCTGTTCGCGTCAGGAGCGGCAAAGGGGAGCGCTGAGACGGATTTGATTCTGTTAAAGTGCGTCAAAAAACAGTTGGCGCGTTAGCAACGTAGCAGACTCTCGTGGACAGGATGACGAGCGAGCGATCCATGTTTCTCAGCATACGACATTCACTCACCGATTGGTATGTCCCACAAGGATGGCAACCTTGTCAACGTCGGCTCCCTTTCCATTCTGAGCACTCTCGGCGGCTTCGTTCTCGTTCTCATTCTCGTCCTCCTCCTCCTCGTCGCTGTGTTCGTCGGTACCGACAGTGATGTTGTACACCTCGACGATGCCCTTCTCCGTACCGACGCAGAGCAGCTCTTCATCCTCGGTCTCTCCATCTTCCCCTGGTCCTGGTTTCGATAAGGCAGCGAATACAAGGGTGTTGAATCGTGATTGCGTAGTCAACGTATGTAAGAGTTTGAGAGTCTGTGATAAGCAAGCATAAAACCGAAATGTCAGTATCGTCCGATCGTTTGAGAACGGATCTAAGGAGGTGAAGACTGACCAAAGAGTAGATCTGGATCTTCCTGGGGAACAGAACAGCGAAATGCGTTCCTGTTTGAGAGAACTTGACCATCTCGGCCTCTGTTGATAAGAACGACCCAAAGAATCGGTATCAGCTGAAATTCATATTGAGGAGTGTGGACAGTCTGTTTAGGCCAACTCACCAGACCCGAGCGGCAGACTGGCTGCGCCTCGACCTCGCATCAGATCCCACATCTTGAGCGTCATGTCCTTCCCGACACTGAGCGCTACCCGCCCAGTAGGATGCACGTCTACATGATTCACTCGGCCGGAATGGCCCTTGAGCGATTTCAGCAAAGCCCAGTCAGAAGTTCGGAAGAGCGATAGCGTCGAGTCAACCGAAGTTGTTATCAAGTGTGATTGCGTGGGGAAATGCAGAGAGGTGATTGAACCTGGCAAGCCACAAATAGCATCAAAGTGATTTAGCTATGTCTCACGCCCAGAATTGGTATCATATAGTCCAGTCAGATGTACACTCACCGGTATGTTGACTCAGACTACCGACCTCCTTCCTCCTTCTTAGATCCCAGACTTTGACGAACTCATCCTCGCTTCCTGTCGCCAACCATTTACCGCCAGGACTAGCGGCGACAGCTTTGACGCAAGCCAAGTGCGCGGGAAAGATGAAAATCGGCTCCAGCGAGGGCTTGCTCTGGCTGGCGGACGATGCGGAAGAAGCAGACGGGTATGATCCTTCAAGACCGTACAAAAGTTTCTCGTAAGATCCTGCGACGACCACAAAAGTACCTGTTGAGATAGGTGTAGACAGTACTTGGGCAGAGGTGGATGGCTCGGTGACGGCCTTGGATTTGCCTTTCTCCTTGGTCGAAGGTGCAGGAGCAGCAGCAGGCTTGACGGGTTTGGCTTTTGAGCCTGAGGCGGAAGCGGTACTGCTGGTCGAGGCGACCTTGGATTCTCCAGCATTGGTTGTTGTGGCGGAAGATCCAGACGGCCCTTCGAACTTCACTTCGACTCGAGCTTGCTTGCCCTTGGTCTTGGTATAAGGCGCAGGTCGACCTGAGGCTCCGGATCCTGCAGGTCGAGC
This sequence comes from Kwoniella sp. CBS 9459, assembly GCA_036428585.1. Classification (NCBI taxonomy): domain Eukaryota; kingdom Fungi; phylum Basidiomycota; class Tremellomycetes; order Tremellales; family Cryptococcaceae; genus Kwoniella; species Kwoniella sp. CBS 9459. The sequence goes on along the minus strand of CP144065.1, from coordinate 3,605,539 downwards.
GTTGGACTTGGACTTGGCGTGTTTGGCCATTGCGATGGTTTGTTTCTTTCGTCTAGTCTCGCTGATTCGATTTTTGGACGAGTTATTTCATGTGAAGTGAAAAGCTGGGCTCTTAGAACATGAGCGAGAACACAAATCATTGAAGGTGGACATGGCATGCATGGACGTGTGGAAAATCAACTTTTGAATGATTACGTATTGTTCGGGCTATCCAGAATGATGTGGTGTTTTATGCCAGTTTAGCCTTGTATCATGCAAGACGTACGTTGCCCCGCATTTGACCACGTGGTTCTGTCTCGGCTCGAACACTGTACGGGCTCTCTATGACGAGACAACGGCTTAAGACGACGATGGCCCGATGTTGACAAGCACCAGCTCAAGCCTACTTAGAGATACAGGACCGCAAAAGTACATAGCTTGACTTGCAGTATCAAGCTGAGCTGGGAAGCGCCTCCAGCTCAACATCTCCGCTTGCATTACGACATTCACATCTGCTAGCCAGCACACTCTCAATTGCGCCTTTTGTAGCTCGCTCCCCGGATCCGGAGAAATGTCAACGCTCACCCCCGCCGCAGCTGTGGGCGAGCTCCTGCGCCAGCCTGACGATCTCCTCAAACTCGCTGCTCATCGCAAGAAGCTCCTCAAGGAGAAATCGACGCTAGATGCCAAGTTGCAGTCGGGTGTGAAGCTGCAGCTGGACGCGACCAGGGATGCGCTGCTGAAGCTCCAAGCGAGCAGAGCGGCTGTAGGCTTGGTCAAGGAGGAGATGATGGCTGTTGAGAAGCTCAAGGGAGCTGATGGCGAGGATAGAAGTGATGCATTCGATAAGATCTCACGGGTGGGTGCATGTTCTCAAGAGAAAATCCGTCTACTTCTTGTACCCAGCGCCACGATGAAGCGTACCGTGCTCTCACCATCTGACGAACAAATCTTACCTAACGCTCAACTGCATCATAGGTGTCAACGATCCATCGGAACTTTGCTCAAACGACCAAGATGGTCAACAATCTCCGGTCAATGTCGGACAAAGTAGACCACCTAGCGTCGCTGCTCGATGCGGACCGGAACCAGCCCAATGGCGCTTCTGGCCCGTCGCCGAACTTGCTACCCATACATTTCCAGCTCCAGCAGCTCGAAGCCTTCAGGAACGAGACGCTACATCAGGCCAAGAAGAGCGACAAGGCAGAACGAGAGGTGCTGGTGAATTGGTTCGAGAAGCTGGACAAGGTCGGCCAGGATTTCGAGAGCTGGTTATGGGAGATTGGCACGAGAATCGTCGAGTTGGCCAGGAAGGGCAATGGTGGGACGGTTGTGAGGCTGTTGAAGATTGTCGAAGTGGAAGGCAAAGAAGATGAAAAGGTATGTGGGCCGGCATATCAGTCGAAAAAGTCTCGCGATATCGTAGAAAGGCAGCTGACAGGATCCGGTATCATCTTGTGTCCCACACCAGGCCGTAGCAATGCGACTAGTACGCAAGGTAGCGACCACCGACGCCGCATCAAAATTCAAGTCGATGCAAGCCAACGCGCGAGTCATCAAGAACTACCGGCACAAGCTGCTCGACGTCATGTCCAACTCTATCGCATCGTCTTTTGAGACGTACTATCTCGACAATCAGTACGACTCGCTCGGATTCCTAGAGGGTCTGGGATGGATATACAAGGATATCATCCGGATCAAGGACGATGTCGAGCCGCTCTTCCCGCCGGACTACGAGATCACGCCATACCTTGTGAAAGCGTATCATCGGAATTTGAACGAGACGATACGCAAGATTGTCAATTCCGCTCCAGAAGCCAAAGTCTTGCTGGAATTACACGCCTGGATCAAGGAATACAGGGTATCGATGAAAGAGCTGGAAATCCCTTCGGCATGGCTACAACCGCCTTTGCTCGACGGCAAATCTCAGGACCTGATAGAAGATTACGTGAAGTTGATCGTGACGAAGCTGGACGAGTGGACGATCAACCTCATGCGCGAAGAAACGGGCAAGTTCAGCTGGCGCACGAAAGAGCCCGAACAGTCCGACGACGGACAACTGGGCATGGAAGGTGTGGTCGACTTCTTCCAGCTCGTCAACCAACAGTGCGACTTGGCGCTTGACTCGAATCAGGGTGCTGTCTTAGCGAGGGTCGTGACGGAATGCGCTAAAGTGATGAAGAAGGTCCAGAGCCAATGGCAGGGGCTTGTGGCCGAAGAAGCCAAAGCGCAAGTCGAGAAGAAACCCGAAGAAGTGCCCGGCGGTCTCGTCGAATACGTGATCGCTCTCGCAAACGACCAGCTGAAATCCGCCGATTACGCCGAAGCGCTCTCCACCAGGCTCGAACCGCTCGTCTCAGAGAAATACAAGGCTGTCATTTCCGCTTGCTTGAACGACGCCATCGACGGTTACTTGGACGTCGCGAAACGATGTACCTCCTCTTTGGTCGAATTCGTTTTCAACGATCTCAAGACCGTGACAAAGAACTTGATCACTCCAGCGTGGTACACGGATCCACTGATGGCGCAGATGATCGAGACCATGCGAGACTACATGTCAGATTATCAAGCCCACCTGAATCCGTCCATCTTCGAGATCCTAATCGAAGACCTGCTCGACGCCTTCCTCATCTCGTACCTGACGGCACTACGACGCGCATCGCCTCGATCGCTGAGAATGCCAGGTGCGGTGCAGAAGATCCGTTCCGACGTCTCGACCGCTTTCGACTTTTTCGCGCAGTACAAGCAGCCCGCTGACCTCGAGGGCAACTTTGAGATCATGGAGATGATCATCTCGATCTTGTCCGCTTCGAGCCAGATGGTGTTTATGGATTACTGGAACTTTGCCAAGATACATGGACCGCAGTTGCAGTTCATCGAGGGTCTCATGCGCGCCAGGGACGACTTTGATCGGGTCATCGTAGGTGAGATTATGGATACGCTCAGGAGGAAGGTCAAGGAGGAAGATATCGGCGAGCCAGAGGAACCGACCATCATGGTGAGTGCGACGTGGAAGATTCAGATACGGCTTGCTCGCTTCCAATAAGAGACGCCGAGAGGCTGGGTCCCAGCGCTGTCGCTGTTCATCACGGTTTCGGTCTCAAAGGGATGCCTGTACTCTACCCATCCCCATCAGTAACTGTGTTGACGCTGATCTCGGTTGTTTTCGCCTTCGCCCCTCCACTGTGACTCGCTCACTCTTCACAACGCGCCCTGTGACTCGCTCACTCTTCACAACGCGCCCTGTGACTTTCTCCCGCTCTATGTACTACAGGTCAAGATCCAAGCAACGTCCGGCGGTCTTCTCTCCAATCTGTCCAACCTCGCAGGAACATACGCGAGCAATTTCACTTCGTCCAATTTCACTGCTGATAGGTTCGCGATCGGTGCTGCGGGCTTTGCGGGCGGCGCAGCTGGGTTCAGGCATATGTAGAGCATCAAGGCGAGAGGGCGGGACTTGATCTGATCTGAAGATTGGCGGCTTTAGATAGACCTTCCTCATGATAACGATTTCGATTGTACTGTACCTGTGTGAACGTTGTATCAAGTATGAATATGCATTATCCACCCCACGAGTCTGATCTGATTCTTCTATTCACATTATCATGATATTCTTCGCTTTACTAGCAAGCGGACCCAAGCAACCACGAAAAGGGAGTTCAGCCCTCGATCCTGTGCGCCTCCATATTCCCAACCCCTTCATATTGTAAGACTGCCATTCGGCCGACTAACGGGTTTCTCACATCACAGCTAATCGACCTTGGCCTTGTCGTTTCCGGGTTGGGTCGAGCGGTTAGGCAGCTCAGAAGCGAGTTTGTCGATCTTCTTGAATTGGTGAGTAAATCGAGAAGGGTACAAGAATGGTCGAAGGTCGAATCCTGGAGAAAGTATCAAGGGAACGGAATGATTAGCTCAAAACACTCGCAATTGTTTGAGAGGATAAGGTAGGCATTTGGAGGAGCTCGTGGTGAACATGGGCCAGTATAGTGCGGCCCAGACTTACGGTTGTCGTCGGGACTGTACGACTCCTGTACAATACAAGTAAGATTACAAATAGCAACGACGGTATCAGCTATATACGTCCAGCAAAGTCAATAACTTCGGTACGCACCATATGCACGGACGGCGTGAGGGTAGTCCTAGCGTTTTGATGGTGAACGTTCAGCTTTTGCGATTTCCTAACGGACATCTGGTAGCAGCTGGACTTACATCTTGTGTCGGTTGATGGCGTAGGTGAAGAAGAAATGCTTCACTTTGTGAGCGATCTGCACACCGGTCCACGTTCATACGATTAGCAAGTACACTCTTGGATTGGAACTCGATCCTCGCATCTTAGCGGGAGAGCCGTCAATGACGATCCACTCACCTCTGCGGGAGACAAGAAGCTTCCCCATTCCTGCACGAGCTTGCCGAACATGCTATAAGGTCCGCACTTCTCCACCTTTCGCAATCTGCCAAATACCGAAAGCTCGTTGTAGGTCATGCCCATTTCTTGCTCGTCTGACTGGGGGACGTTGTCCTCTCCAAGCGGAATCAGCTCCGCCGAAGGAATTGCATCCAGGAAACTGGAAAGCAGAATCATGTCAATAGATATTGCCTATGAGGATTGATTGGGAGACGTCTGGTCGTGGTAGCTTACCTCTGCAGCACAGGCAGGTCAAAGTTGACCTCGGCCCAACCGATAAACTTCTTCAGGTCAGTTTTACTGATACCACCGATAGGGTTAATATCGGCAGCGGAGCAACTGATTTGCGCAGGTGCAAGTATCAGCTGAAGTTTCATCCGATCATTGGGGCTAGTAGTCACGAGCGTCGACTCACTCGTACTTGGTATAGTACCCTCGCAGACTCTCATCAACATTGGCACTACCCAATACCAGCAGACCCCCGACCTTGCCTCTGGTCCAAGGAAGGAGTTGGGCGAACATGTACGCCAGGACCATTCGCAATCGGGCCTAATCGATATCGTCAGGACCACTAATGAAGTGTCCATGGGTATTCGACTCACTTGAATGTTCTGCAGGGCTAGGTTCTCCGCGCTTGAACCTCCTCGAGAAGCGAATTGAGGCGTTCTTCCGGTCACGAAACTGAAGATGCCTTGGACAGCAGAAACCGCAGTATCCATCTTGAGGTCAACATGGTAACTGATAGCCAAAAGAGACATCGGATGGTCAGCTTCAATGCCACCTCCAGGGGTATGCAAACAATCAGCTCACGAGCCAATAGCCTCTGCCAGATCCTTAGCACGCTTTCTCGTGTCCGCTCCTGAGTGCTGAGTCCCCATGTAGCAAGTATGGAAGATCCGGCTTGCGAATTCCTTGGGGTCGGTCGGTACATATTTGGAGTCTTCGAGTTCTCCAGTGATTCTTCTTGCATCGGCTATGACTTGCTCATCTATGTTGAAACGAATCAGTCATAATGCAATTCCTCTCAGCTCATAAGAAGGACTGTGACTCACCACCGTCCGATGCCGCCGAAACCACTAGCCGACACATGGAGTGAATAATGGTCGCTGTAGCACATGAATCGATACCTCCTGACAAGGGTAGGAAGAAACCCTGCATTCGGGATCGGCGAAGATAATCCCATAGCCAGCAAGCGGGTCCGAGACTGTAATCGCGTGGCAAGTAAGCTGTGTTGTTCACACGAATCAAGCATAAAAACAAAGCTTACGCGATCTCTTCCTCTGGAGTATGGTATGAGACCTCGGAACTTCCTTTGGTCTCCTCGTCCCCGATTCGGATGCCTTGTCCTCCGTCCAGCCGGGTATCGACGTACACTCGCTCGTAGCTTTCAGCTTGCGCGCTCTGCATTCGTCGGCTGCTGACGGTCCTGTGAGCTCGGACGGCACCCAAGTCGACAGTGGCGGTGACCACGTCCACGTCGGACAGAGTGAATTGGGGTCCTCGAGCGAGGACCTGGCCGTTCATAGCGATGAGACAGGCTCCGTCGTAGTAGAGTCGATCACCGTCACAACCTCGCTGATTGGCGTACAGATAAATACCGCCAAGCTGGGATGCACACACGTTGTGTCAGCCGAAATGACGATCGCGTGGTGAGGTATAAGTCAATGACTGACCTTCATGGTGGCCTCTTTGATCAAGTCTATTCTTCGATTGAGCTTTCGAAGCTCATGATGACTGCCGGAAGAGTTGGTGAAGATCTCGACGCCATCAAGGCCCATCTGAATATGGGGGCTGATCGTGAAAACAGTCAGTTACAAGACCCGATTGGTTATCTAAGCAGCTACGAGCACTTTCAATCAACTCACGAGGCAGGGGTGAAGAGCTCTTCACATAGCTCGACGCCGATCACGGTGTCCTCAGTCGAGACGACAGCATCACCGAACGGCACATATTGCTGTTGATATGATTAGCATTAGCCCCGTTGTACAAAACGATGACTGACAATGTGGAAACTCAACTCACCTGTCCAGTGATTCGCCTAATCATACCGGGAAGAGAATGCTGCTCAACCTGCCTGTGCTTGTGCCAAGGTGTGAAGTGTCGCAGCTCTCGCTGATTACCGTTTATACATACATCAGCTGGTCCACCAGGCTGCGATATGGAGCCGGCATTGAGGAGCTCACGTAGTTGCCGTCGTTGGCCATCCACATCTTGGGTCGGATCATTACGATCTTCCCATCATGAATGATAACTCGGCAGTTGTAGTTGCAGTTCTTATGGGTAATGGGCCTGGACGTCAAGAGGAATGACAACGAGCAATATCAGCATCGTTTCCGTTCGTTCCTATCCCGACTAGGCCATGAGCCTACCCGAATCGGAAGCACAATAATACCATTACTCACATGCCGATATCGCAGATGATCCCCTTTGCTTCCTCGCTCTGCAGAATTTGGGCGAGAACCTCCCACGAATGGAGGATGGTGTCGCCTGTCGCAACCGCCAGCGGTCGCCCAATATTTTGTCAGCTATGGAGCAGACCGACCGGGGGATTTCCGGGTCCAATAGCTCACCCTCGAGGAAGTGATCAAGACATCCATATCCTGGAACTTCCAGCTCGGGACCGACTCGAAGGGTCGCGCCTCGCGATTTGGCAATGGAAATCGAACGAATGATACGCTCGCAGTTGCCCTACAGATGAAGAGTGACCGTTAATTATACACCAGCATGGTGCTTGGCGCAATGGGAGCTCACCTCGAAGTCCAGAGCCCATTGGTCCAGTTGGCTGGGAAACGTCAGTGTCAAAAGCGACTATCAAAGTGAGTTAGGCATGGAGTAGGCGTACCAGCTAGAAAGGGATAGTCAGATTGGTCCTCGTAACATTTGAAGTTCAAGAAGCTGTTGGCTCACGTTGCTACAGTGACGAGGTGCATCTTGACGTGTCTTCAACCGTATTTGAAGTGATTCCAAGAGGTCAAACGAACGAGTCGTCAAGATCGGCTGTTGAGGAGAAGCAGGAAGGACGAACAATGTGTCTGTCGCGAGAGGACCGCTTATCTTTCTTCTGCGTGGTGATCCTTGGACTTCGTTGATGTCATTTCGTACCCGGTACTCGTACTCGGTGTATCTCAGTGGAGGCGTGTACGGTGATAAATCGAGATCACGTGATAAGTCAGACGCTCAGATGCCTTAAGCTTGGAGTACTCGTATAGAATTGATCCCGCTCTCGCGTCTCGAGACTGCCGCAGGTGTTCTGAGCGTTGAAACATGGAATATATGGTTCGTAGGAATGCTTTAAGCGTCAATGTCCACTATCATCCAAACGAGCGCATCATCGTAAAAACCACTGAAGGCATCAACGAAGACCGAACGATACTCTTCAAGAGACCAAGCAAGGAAGGAAGAAGAAAAAACAATCGCGCGGCGCGGCTCGACCAACGTACGATCAATAATGGGCGAACAACAAGTGAACATCACCGACCTGGATCCTACTCAGCTGCAAGAGGTCAAGAAGCAGCTCGATCAGGTGAGTGAGGCTCGTCCATCTTGCTCAGCTGTTGCGCTCTGTACAAAACGCAGAAAAGCGGAATGTTGGAGACGGTCATCGAATCCTTTCTCAGAAGGGTGTATATATACATATGTTCGGGTTTAGGACCTCACTAATTCACCTGATTCGAACAACTATCGTCGCTGTTGCAAATCACAGGAACTCGACCACCTTACAAGCTCGTACTCGCAGCTCAAGCAAGCTCAGACCAAATTCCGATCATGCGTAGATAATGTAAACTCATTAACGCCCTCGTCGAAAGGTGCGTTTTACCCTCCATTCTCACCGCATTTTTCGTCCCTGCCTCTCTCTCTCTTGCCCCGCTCGCAACGCTGCTTGGAGACCACCAGCAGTACTGTCTCTCGTGCATTTCGTGACAAAACAGAAGCTGACATGAACGGTGGTTGTCACAGGCAAAGAGATCCTTATCCCCCTTACGAGCTCGTTGTATGTTCCCGGCAAGTTGACGGATGTGGAAAATGTCGTGGTGGATGTCGGAACGGGATACTACGTGAAGAAGGTGAGTTTGCTCGTATTTTTGCCTATGGGCCCATCTTGATCACAGCATACGACCTGAGACGATCCACTGACGCGACTTCCTTATATTTCCCAAATCATCTCATCTTGTCGCGCCTCTTGTTCATGCGCTCTCTTCAATTTCCGATCCACTCATATACATTTATGTATATTCGCATATTTAGACCAAATCCGAAGCGACGGCGCACTACAACTCTAAATCATCCTTCGTCACGTCGAACCTCGAAACACTGCAAAAGACCATCGAGCGCAAACAGGAGAACGTCCAATCCGTCGTTCAGGTCTTGCAGATGAAGATGCAGCAAGCGCAAGCTCAGGCTCAAGGGCAAGCCCAGGGCCAGGCGGCGTAGCGTAGAGTAAGTAGGTCGTACAGTACTGGCTTGTGCAATCCGCTTGCCCGCGCAAACGGCCAGGTGGTCCAGCGTACTTGCGATGACTTTGTGGCCGTGGAATAGAATCTAGGTCGGAGGTGGACAGAGTGTATCTATCATTGTAATCCATATCATGCACAATATACCCTAGCGAATCGTTCTTCTGGCTATCGTCTCCAGAGCGTTTGCCGCCATTTCGCCCATTTACATCAAGGGCGCCAGGTTTGCAATACTACTCAACCCGAGAGTCCTTGTGCCGCCCCGGGTGTGTTCTCCGCACATTCACGCTTCGGTAATGTCATGTCTCGTGAGATGTGAGTATCGAGGGAGCTGCTTCGTTGACTACGCGCACTCAGTCTGTCCACTCTTCTTGGTTGAATAGATAGAACGATGAGCTGAGCACTCTTAGATGGCATAACAATGATATATACACAGTACAAAGAATTGATATGTATGATAAGGTAATGTAGCAATGTGGGTTTTGACTGATAAGGGTGTTGTAATGACAGGTGATTGTCGTTGACGTTGTTATCGGTGTGATAAATGCTTGGGACCAATTGCGAATTGATGGGTAGAATGATGGTAGGTCGGAGGTTGAGGGTCGGTTAGATAGCTTTCGCTCAAGAGAAGGATCATATAGGTGTGGGGATGCGGTGGAGCCAAGATTCGCGCCCACATGGGAGTCTGGCCGCCTTCGCCTGCTCATTCGCTCATCCTTGCGCTTCTACTGACGCCAGGGCTTTCTCAACCTCCCTCATCGCCTTGTCAGCACTGACGCTCTCTCTCCTGATTTTGCTGCCGCCATTTCCATTCGAATTGCCGAATGCGCTTCCGCTCCCACCGCCTGTCTTCCAGCCCTGAGTCGCCGAGGGATCAAGTATGACCACATTGGGCTCGCCGTCCGACTCGCTCGTTGATCGGCTAGCCATGGCCGATTCGCTGTGCGTAGGCAATTTTGGTGCAGAAGCGAAAGAGAGCACTCCTCCGGACAGACCTGCTGATCCGCCAAGAGATGGTCGTCCACCCCACGAAGACGAGGCGGAGGAAGTCCGTTGGTGATATCCGCCGATTCGCTGAGGTGCTGTGGCTCCTCTCGTGTGACCACCTCCACCACCACCATTGAGCCCGCCGATGCTGCTACCGCTTCCGACGCCGACTAATGACGCTCCAATGTTACCCCCAGACGGAATTGAGATAGACCCCGACTTGGTCATGGTGTTCGTGACGCTCATAGCCCTCGAGTGGACTTGCGGCGCAGAAGGTTCGTTGTTCGAAGGGAAAGGGAACGAGATGGAGCCGTTCAAAGCGGTCGATCCAGCTGATCGATGACCCAAGGCTCGGGCAGCGAGGGATTGGATAATTTGCGCAGCATCAGGTCGGTCGTATGGTCGAATGAGACCAGAAAAGGCAGGTGGTGGGCGAAGGAGTAGAGAGAGGTACGCTCGTTTGGCTAAAAAACGGACGACATTGTCAGGTCAGTTCCAACAGAAAGTTGCCCTTGATACGAGTGGACACTACTTGACGATCTATACATCTCTATGCGGAGAGTAAAGAAAGTTTGGTAAAGGTATTCTCCGGTGGATATGGCAAGCCGGACAAGCTGTACCAAGACTGGCCGTATGTGGTGAGAATGATCGGTATCGATAACAGCCGAAACGCGAGAGATCGTTCAGAAAGTTAGACATCATCCCACTCACCTACTGACGCATCGGCGAATACGACCAGCGCGTTGACATCGTCGAGCCATTTGATCCTGAATCCGCCCTTCTCATTCTCCCATTCCTTGAACATATTCTGGAGGTCTCGGGTTTTGAGGCTGAATCAAGTACGTTACAATCAAAATCATCATCGTAATGAGTATAAAACTCTCTCCCGTAGTATGCAGACAAGATGTGTACAATGTCAGGAGAAAGACTTACTCGGCTGAGAAGTTCGCGAGGTGAAGGATCCGCGTCACAGCTGCTGAGAGTTGGACGGAAGAAGAGGAAGGCGCGGCGAGCATAGTACCGTTTGGCAGTGAGATGGACATGGTGGCGTGTTTCTTGTTAACTCGTATAGCTGAGCGAGAGAGGCGCGGCGAGATAGGAGCGATACGATACAAGTGACCGGAGACTGAGCTGGGGTGGAGGGGTACCTAGAAGGAGATGGAATGGGTAACGGATGCTGAGATGATGCTCAGACTAGGATGCAGAGTTGTTTGTGTCTATCGGGAGTACGGAAGGTCGAGGGTGGGGCTGTTTGCTTGTCGAATTGATATGAGGTACTTGGGCTGATGAAAGAGGGTGGTGTATTTGATGCTTTGACCCAAAGGCGCTTGTTGCTGGTGTGTAGTTGTGCGAGTGCGCAGACGAGGCGAGAGGAGACGGGAGGACGTGTCAAACGACCGTGAAGTATGGCTAGGTATGGAATGAAAAGATACTTTCAGATGATTCAGACAAATAACGATGGTGGTCAGATTTGGGCTGACAGAAAACAAGATGGTAAGAAGGGCTGTGAGTGATTGAAGCTGATGATCAATTGACAGCTCGTTGCCATCATCACTTCATCCCATCCCATCATCTGAAACGCTTGGACACTGACACTGCAGTGCTGCGACGTTGCGACACGGTGTCGACACGCGTCATCCATAAATGCTGGCGCTGCTATCAAGGTGACCGAGGTGCCACTGCTCGGGATTGAACCATATCGCCGTCCACTACTGCCAGCTGTGTTATCGGGATGGGCCGATTATCATCACCTCAGGTTTCTAATTTCAGGGTTTCAGGTGGTAATAAGGAGTTAAGCAGTCGATCTCGTTCAGGTAATAAGGGTACCTTACGGTTCTAATCGTCATCTCCCCCATATCCTAATCCGGGGTAACGTCCACCCAGAGTCTGAGTCTATCGCACGGTGGATACGGATACGGTGCATGGGGTGCCGGTCGGGTTGAGTGTACAGTCAGCATCACACGGGCAGCCACCGCCCGCTAGCGCTGGTCATTGCCACTATAAGAACGATCACCTAATCAATCGTGTCTCTCTCCCTTCTTCCTCTTATCATCCGTTTCTCTCTCCAAGAGTAACCTTCATTTCATCAACGCTTTCAGGTGAGTTATTCGTCGTCTGCCCTCGTTTCTGCGATCGTCAGGCTGGCGGACACAAGATCTCAGGTGGATGGATGCGTCGAGATCGGGTGATGAGGCGGTGACACGTCGATCAAACGCTCCTTTGCCACCCTTATCCTCTCATTCATCGAAACAACTACTGCACGCTTTTCACTTTACTGCTGTCGCTGGGTCGTGAGGAGGTTTCTACAGCTTTCGAAGTCATTCCATCGTCCTTCACCGTTGCTGCTGTGGAACTTGCGACGATCCTCTTTGCTGGTAGACCGATAATCGTCGATAAGAAGCGGTCGCTGACGATATCGCCCTCTGTTCTCTCCTTCCCTTCTTCTTGCATCCATCCAATTCAACAACTGGCTCTTTCCTTCACTAATCGACCCGGTCATACAGACACCTTACACTTCAACTACTTCCGACTGAGCATCGATCAACATGCAAATCTTCGTGAGTACATCCCCGCATTATTCAGTGTGAGAACGGACGGAGTAGCTAACGCCACTTTACCGCTTTAGGTCAAGACGTGCGTATCATCATCGTGTCAACACTGCTCCTTCCATCCGTCCATCCACCCATCCATCATCTCAGCCTTATCTCCCGACCATCAAGCCATCTCTCACGTTTAACATCTTCTGATATTTGGGATGTACTGCATGTACTGACGTTTGTTATAGCCTTACCGGCAAGACTATCACCCTCGAGGTGGAGTCCTCTGACACCATCGACAATGTCAAGTCCAAGATCCAGGACAAGGAGGGTATCCCTCCTGACCAGCAGCGACTTATCTTTGCCGGTAAACAGCTCGAGGATGGCAGAACTCTTTCCGACTACAGTATGTCGAAACGTCTACTACTGATCTCGCATATGGCTTGTGACTGATCCCTTCTGCTCGTCTCACAGACATTCAGAAGGAGTCCACTCTCCATCTCGTTTTGCGTCTCCGAGGTGGTATGCAGATCTTCGTCAAGACGTGAGTTCCGCTCGTACATCTTGTCAACAGTGTGACATCCGCTGATAATGTTCATAGTCTTACCGGCAAGACCATCACCCTCGAAGTCGAGTCCTCGGACACCATTGACAACGTCAAGTCCAAGATTCAAGACAAGGAAGGTATCCCTCCTGATCAGCAGCGATTGATTTTCGCTGGTAAGCAACTCGAGGACGGCCGAACCCTCTCTGACTACAGTGAGTTCAGCTTTGGTCTTGTGTCTTGACATGGAGCATCTATTCTGACGGAAACACGCAGACATCCAGAAGGAGTCGACTCTCCACCTTGTGCTTCGACTCCGAGGTGGTATGCAAATCTTCGTCAAGACCCTCACCGGCAAAACCATCACTCTCGAGGTCGAGTCGTCCGACACTATTGACAACGTGAAGAGCAAGATTCAGGACAAGGAGGGAATTCCTCCTGACCAACAACGACTTATTTTCGCTGGTAAGCAGCTTGAAGACGGACGAACGCTCTCCGACTACAACATTCAGAAGGAGTCGACCCTTCACTTGGTTCTGAGATTGCGAGGTGGTATGCAGATCTTCGTGAAGACGTGAGTGTGACCTATCTATTTTGTCTTCAATGATATGAGCTTACTCCTTTCGTTTCGCTTTACAGCCTCACTGGAAAGACTATCACTCTCGAGGTCGAGTCTTCTGACACAATCGACAATGTTAAGTCGAAGATTCAGGACAAGGAAGGCATTCCCCCTGACCAGCAGCGACTAATCTTTGCGGGCAAGCAATTGGAAGATGGTCGAACGCTCTCTGATTACAACATCCAAAAGGAGTCGACTCTTCACTTGGTTCTCCGACTTCGTGGAGGACAGTAAGCCTTTCCTATCGTCCTTGTAGTCGACAGACATACGTTGTAACCCCCCTTTTTTTCCCTGTTTGTTTGTATTCGACCGTTATTTCGTTATCGCGTAAAGAAGTTAGCAAATGAGAGGCGTCCGTAAGCCGTAGGCGAGATGAATAAAGTTGCGAGCTTTTAGAAGTCTTTTGGACTGAGTCATCCTACATCGTCGATCGCCTGCATCGTGCACGAAGTAACGTGATTAAGCTTAAGCATGACGTCCTGAAGGTTGATCCGATGATAAAACCGGAGCGGCAGATTGAGCGTCCTTGACCACGAGGGTATCTCAATGATCTTGAGCTTTCTCGAAGAGAATATGAGGCACGCAAAGCCCATCGCGTTGATGCATGGCGATATCAGTATCACCATGACCGCAAGACAAGGAGGTCCGGTACAGAGAGTGGTGTAAAGTATCATCGCAGGAATGCATAGAGTCACTGATCTGATCTGATGCTGTAAATAATCATGCACGTGTTTGGCCCTGTTGCTGTTGCCGTTGCTGTTGGTCGAACCCTAATAGCCCTAATAGGGCTCGACATCCCTTAAAATAGCCCACGTCCTGTCAAGTTACATGTCGCTTACTTTGGCTGATCTATCTATCTCTATCTAGACATCTGTGCACTTGGTTTCGTATTCATCGCTTCCTCCTACGTTACAGCTTCAGCTACACCTCATATCCTCGAAAGCACCGGTCCATTTCGCCACGTATAGAAGGGGTATATCGCTCAAACGTCAAAACCTCTGTTGTGAACAGCGACGACTATCTGTCCACGGTCCTCCTGAGATGGGATAAACGGCTTTCCCCTTTCTATCCTAGGCAGTAAAGGAAGGTCTGTGTGTCATCGGTAAAGAACACAACCACGACAGAGAGAAAAGATTTTGGCTCGCTCCATCATCAATCAACAACGGCCCATCGCCCATCAGAACATTTTCCATTCCCTTTCAACAAGCGCTCCTTTGGGTTTGAGTCTGACGCATCTGGGCCACCTGCACGAATATCTCTTCCTCCTCATCTCGCTTCCAACCTCTGACTTCCGACTTCCAGCGGCTGCGTCGGTGTCTTCCCCTTCCAGGTCGGCCGAAGGTCTCTTTGCTGGGCTCTTTTCTCAGTAGGACCTGCGCAGGCAGCCTCAGTCTTAGCACGACCTCGATAGGGCCGCCTGGACGAGCGATTCAAAATCGCGAGGTCATCGGCTAGTTTACGCTGCACTTTCGGTCGAGCCTAAACGCCACGCTCTCGCTCTCGCTCACAAGTGACATATCTTGGCCGCTCAGGGATCTAGTCCGAGCACATATATAGCCGTCGCCAGGGAGAAAGGAAGAAGAGGCTAAGATAGGAGGTTCAGGAAGGAAGGACCGGCGTCAACAGCGACAGCGACAGGGTGGAGAGGGGTCAAGCATAACATTGAACGCATTCCACCGAGCCTGCCTGTCGACCTGGTCCATTCCGCTGTCGGCTACGAAGACGTTTACCGACCAATAAGACGTTCATCAAATCAAGTAACATGTCAGCCTCAAACCCAAACCCGAACCCGAATCCAGGCTCCGCCTCCGCCTCGACATCAATACCACTCTCGCCCTCAGAACCCATCATCGGTCCCGCCAATCCTTCAAACCCCCCAGAACTACCTTACGCATTCATCGATTGTCCGCTCAACATCCTCGTCGACTTGCTGAGCCACATGCTCGACCTGCTCATAAAGCATAATGACCAGGTCGTCCTTACCCCCGATGCCTTGACGAGGTTCCATTCGAGAGCGGCACCTGGGATCAGCGTGGTGGATTATTTGAGACGTATAGTCAAGTACACAAATCTGGAGGTATGTTCTATGTTCTCTTTCCACTCGGCACGCCCGATGACCCTTGCTCCAACCACTTGGAGTCTCCTGCACTGAATTGTAGAATTGGATCTCCCGTTTGGAACTCCACTCTTGCTGGCCATGTACGCTGAAAGAGCTCTACTGATCTTCTCATCTATTTCCCTGCTTGTCCCCTCCAGAAAATCCCCCTTCTCTCCCTCCTCGCTTACATCGATACGACATGCACCAACTTGCCGACATTCACCCTCTCATCGCTCACCGTCCATCGATTCCTCATCGCCAGCGTCTGCGCAGGCTCCAAAGCTCAATGCGACGTGTTTTGCACCAACGCTCATTATGCGAAAGTGGGGGGTATCAAGACTCAGGAGTTAAATGCGCTTGAGAGGGAGTTGGTCAAAGTGACGAAATGGGATCTTTGTGTGAGTAGGAATGGCCATATCTCAAGGTGCAATGTCCGGCTCTGCTAGGCTAGAAAGCTGGGTGATGTTCCAAGAAGTATAGAGGATAACGGGGAAAAATCACCGTGGAATGGAGAATGAAGTAGGGCGAGCGAGACGATTTGGATCACTTGCTTGGCGTCCAGAGAGAGACTTGCATCGCTAACAAGTCCATATGCTCCATAGTGCCACGCCGAACAGCTTCAAAAATACTACTCATCCCTGATCCGTTCACATGGAGGCTACGTGCAGGCCGCGGAACCTGAAGTCCCAAGATTCCTCCCATTCCCACGATCCAACTCGAAGCCTCGCTCAGCCGCTGCGGCGTCACCAACGCCCGATCCAGTGGCCGCCACGCCAGCTGCGGTCGACGAAGACGAGCGGATGGACCAGTCTTCCAGCGGCGAGCAAGACGCAATTGGCGATGATATGTTGGTCGATGATGTGTCGCCTACTTCTGATAAGATCAGAGGCAGATCAAAGACGAGGCCAAAGCGGAGGCGATCTGGAGACGATGCACGTATGCACATGGAAGTGGACTCCAATTCGCCTTCTTCCCCTATCGGTGCGAGCGAAACAGTAGGGAATGAGAGCGAAGCAGGACCATCAACATCACCCGCATATTCTGCAGCTTCGTCCAGTATACCGTCCTCGACACGATCTTCGATTAGAGGAAGTATCAGCCGCGGCCGAAGAGGAAGAGTCGCTTCCATATCTGTGTCAGATCCGAAACTTGCCGAACCGAGAGTCGATACGACACCCATCACTGTCAGTCCGCATTCCCACAGCGACGATCATCTGTCTCCGACGAAAACTCAATCGGCCAACGTGGGAAGGAGGACCTCTGTACGGGAGCTAAATGCTATCAATGGCTCTTTTGGATCGGGATCGAACAGGCCTGAACCTGGCTCGCCACTAGCCACTAGCTCGCATCTTCCAGGGGATCATACATCGACGCACTCGACTAATGGATCCGAAGCCATATCACAATCCGTGTCTGCTGCCCCGATCCCATCGCTATCTGCTCCGATACCGGTGCCAGTGCCAATACCTCCAACAGGTTCTCGCAGAACGTCGTCGACCATGCCTAAATCGCCCGGTGCAGCAGGACCATCCGGTACCGGTACACCGACTACGGGCACTACACCACATTCGCACTCAAGCGGAGGGAAGTTGCTGAAGTCGCTGGTCGGCGGAATATTCCGACGCAAGTCCCTCCCGGGCGACGATGGGCTCTCGATCACCTCTGCTTCGAGCTCTGTTGATGTTCGAGGATCTAACATGCCATCGGCCGCTTCGAAGAACCAGACTGGAAAAGACATCCCTTCGAAACCTTTGACAACGTCCAGCTCAACAGATGCGGCTGACCCACACCCACACCCACAACAGCGTCACGGCAGGAGTCACGAGCCTCAATATCCCATCTCGCATTCCCCTCGACTCATAGCTACTTCTCCTCGGATCCAAACGTCGACAGCAGTAAGTCCAAAAGGGGCGCATGGTGCTTCGTCTCACGGATATGGGCATGGGCACGGACACGCTCACTCAGCGAAGCAGGATGGAGAAGAACGGGCCCCTGGTCTCGCCAAACCCGTGACGCCTCGTGTGAGGACAAGAGAAGAGAGGAGTATCGATCCGCACGATCGTGTTGCCCTGGGCGGGTCTGCTGTACCAGTTTCTGTTCCGGCTGGTATCGCCCCGACGGCCGTAGTTGGCACTGGAGGTGATGCCGATGAAGGTGGGAAGAGATCGAAGGCTTAGATCGGGCATGATTGGACAAGTGCCATTGGCTATTTCAGTCAAGATGGTGCTGCCTATCAGTCACCACCGCGCTTGCGGCACAGTGGGCAGGACACAGGAGATATCTGAACAGTGTTCCCGCCACGAAACGACCGAATGAGTTGATACGACTATCCGCAATATCATACTACATGGTACATTGGATCATGTCGTATCGTTGTATACACAGATGCATTGATTGTACAGCGTCTCATCATTTTCATTCGTCCAAAGTACAGTGACTAGCTTCTAAGGTGTCCCGAGATGACGATGGTGTGGGGCTGTCCTGTCGGGACTATTCCAGACTGCTATCTGCAGCACCATGTGCGCAAGCACGCTATCCACCGCTCGAGTGGAGGTGCACCAACGGCTTTGTCCTGTTCGCCGTCTGAAGCTCGATCTATTTGGCTCGGGCTCTTTGGTGCGTTGTGCATTGTGCACTCAAATATTGGCGATCAAGACAAAGGCAGAACCGCAACTTAGCTTGAAGTGCCTTAGCGTCCAGCTCACCTGCTTTTCAAGACGACGATTGGCCCTGTGTCTGCGAGCTACAGCCAAACGCTCAAATCTTCTTTCGACCTTCGACGAACTTGACACCAAATCAATATAATCACGCACGCTCCGTCAAGCGATATATTCAGTGCAGTGCAAGATGATTCGTTCCCTCCTCCCAGTGGTCCAAGCCGCCGACAACTTCCCTCTGTACGGTCTGCCCCCTGCGAAACCGCCCAAACCATACGTACCCTTTCACCTAACTCTGGCAGACTACGACAATGGTCTGCCTCCTCTCGGACTCCTGAGGCCCGACGTCTTGGGAGAGATGAAGGCTATTTCTGCGGCATCAGGATCAGCATCGGCATCATCGTCAACCTCAAGTGCAGGTGGTGAAGGTGGGAAAAGCAAGGTATGGGAGTTTCGTGAAGAAGAGTACGGCGGGAAGGGAAAACCGGACGAAACTGGTACTTGGCGAGATGCGTCGAATATCAAGCCCGAGACGACGTGTGTCTACTTTGCTGAACACGTCGTGAAGGGCGGCGTGGAGGGCATCAATCAAGTCATGGCGGACATTGTAGGGACGTGGAAGAGAGAGGGAAAGTTCCCTGGGCCGCTGGCTGGTGAGTCGTGGTGTGTATGCCTCCTCTTTCTGACTTGACCTTGAGGTGGTGGTGGTGGTGGTGTTATCGCGGACTTTGGGGAAAGGACATCCGCAACCTGCTGAGCTCCACCCATATCTTCCATCGACTACAATCGATCGGGACATTCAGCGATTCAGGCCAATTACAACATCAGCTGATTACCCCATATTGTGTGCCCCTTCTGCCATTGTCCTTCTACAGGCTGGCGGAACGAGCTCTACGCAATCTACGCCCACCCAAAATCGTCAGGTCTCAAGCGTACCATGATTGGTGGAACGGGGAACAACGTCGCTTTCCATCTCGAGAGAGCTGCTTGTGCTCTCTTCGGGCTTGCTACGTTCGGCGTGCATATGACTGGTGAGTGGACCTTGCGCCGTCATTGTTGGAGTGCGGCCGGCCGGCCAAACGCCTGTGCATAATCTCATCTCCGGACCGTGTGCACAGCAACTTTCTCTCTTCTTCCATAGCTCATCTCATTCAATAGTCATCACTGACTTCATCTTCTTGTTTTATCCACGACATCTTAGCATACGAGGGAGCTGGAGACGAGATGAAAGTATGGGTACCGAGGAGGAGTAAGACGAAAGCTACGTAAGTGGGACGGGACGGGACCCACCTACACGTACCGTACCGTATCCAGCGTTCGAGATCTGCCGCTGACGCATCCGGGTTTCACATGTCCTGCTGCTGTGTACACAACACAGGTGGCCTGGACGATTAGATAATGTAGGCTCAGTCTTTTGTTTTTGCATAGGCCAGGTACGTGTATGCACGCTAATGCCGAGTACAGTCCGTCGCAGGCGGTATCACGGCTGGCGCTTCACCCGCTGAAACGATCGTGAGGGAGTGCGACGAAGAGGCCAACCTGCCGGAAGACTTTGTTAGAAAGCGAGTGAAGTAAGTCCTCTCATTCAAGTTGAAGAAATTGACAAATCATCCTTGCGGCCGAGCACCAGCTGATCTCGGGGTCTGGTGTAGGAGCACCGGGGTCTGCACGTACTTCTACATCACCGACGACGGCTTCCTCCAACCAGGTAAGCTCTACCATCGCTCCTTCCTTTTCTTCTCAATGCTGGTCTTCTGCTGTGGCGTACACGAGCGCTGATTTGAAATCCCCTTTCTCAGAGGTCGAATACATCTACGACCTGCCCCTACCGCCTGCCGATTCGCCAGAGTATGTCAAGCCCAGACCTCATGACGACGAGGTCGAGTCATTTGCGGTGAGTGGGCGAGATCGTCCGTTGTAATTCTTTGAGCGGCCGTCTGTAGCCCGTTCGCAAGACTCGTAGGGCTCCTACAGGAGAACGCGTCATTCAATTTTCCGCTTCTTGGATTGATTGAACCTCTCACATCGACAGCGAGCTGACCGGCACTATCGTCACTGTTTGCTACGACATCTCAACCGCCCACACACACAGCTCCTCAGTATCAAGGAGCTGATCGAAGCCCTCCATTCTGGCGATATGAAGCCCAACTGTGGCTTGATCTACGTCGATTTCTTGATTCGACACGGATTCATTACGGTGGACAATGAGCCAGAGTTCTTCGAGATCAGCTGGAGGCTCAGAAGGAGATTGGGCGTTGCTCTTCCGGGGGCGTAAGCGATTCACAAGCCGCGCGACTGTCGCAAGATGGTAGAAGGTGTTCCTAGTATCGTATCAACCGACTCACTCAGCAATCATAGGAGAGGAATGCTACAGTGATATGTATTGTCCATACATACATCCACAGTCACCTAGAACTTACAATCTGGTCTGCTCATGTCGCAGCTTTACGTCCATGGTCGCATCGTTGCATCTGTGCATCCATCCGGTCTTTCGGGGTTCCGGTCGTGACTGATCGGAGAAGAAAAGCAGAGACGCGATGGATGACGTCAGAATCCAGCTGTCGCTCGCTCCTCGGGCAACATCTGAAATTGCCCTTCACCGCCTCGAAAGTCGGGCTAGTGCTACACCGCCTTTGAGTACCTCAAAGATGCGACCCATGCTGCCTACTACTTGGTGTGCACGACTGTTGGCATTTTGCACCATTGACCCGTTCATGTGGATCCCGAACCGTAGATCCGCATGGGCACTATCTTTTGATCAACCGGCTTTCTTCTCAGGGTCAGGATGGATGTCTTAGCTCAACAGCTCATGTTGACCGGAGTCTCGGATGCCGAAAAACAGCCCGGCGTTCGCCTTGCCCCACCCTCGAACCATGCGAAAGTCAAAGTCAAACCGAGTCATATGATGTTGCGCAAGCGATGGGGTGTGGTGTGGTGTGGTGTGGAGCGTCGGCGATGACAAGACAAAAATCAAAGGAACGAGGCTCTTCTAGAACTCCTTGCTCCTGTATGGTCTTCCAGGCTGAGACTGCATTGCATTGCCTGCATTGGTTCCTCTCATTGCATAGCCTTCTGTGGAAGCTAGCTGGTTCCGGGATGATCGTGTGCCCTTTTCTTTTGTTCGCGCCTTCGTATGCCATGTCATGCTGTGTCTTTCGGTGGGCGAGGTGCATATGCTTCGCTCGGCTTACTAGATACATATGCTTATTCAACGGACTCGTGATCGGCTGTCAGAGGTATATATATAGGTCTCCATTCCTTGGCTTTGGACTGATTTCTTTCCTCCAACAACACATAAAGTTCTTTTTCAGCCGACAAATCCACACATACATCGACAGTCAGTCCAAACTAGCAACTATCACTTATCTCATCATGATCAGTCGACTCTCCCTCTTTGCGCTCCTTGGCCTCTCCTTGGTCTCGGCCAGCCCCATCGCGTCGACGCTTCACAAGCGAGAATCGACCTTGCCCGAAGCACCAGAGGGCGTCACCGTGACTCCCGACAACCCCGATACTCCCGGCCGACGGATCCGATTGCAGGACCGAGAAGACCTCTGCCTGACAGTGCAAGGCGGCTACGCGGCCTACGGCACCAACGTCGAGATCTCGGGCTGTTGGCCCGACAACGCGACATTCATCGAGGAACAGCTCTTCGACGTCTCGAGGCCTTACAGGGGCCAGATCCCCCTGACCGGCAAGCCGTACATGTGTCTTGACGGTGGTGATCTCTCGAACGGTTCCGGCGTGACCATTGAAGCGTGCGAAGATGGCAAGGAGAGCCAGATCTTCACCCTCGGCACGACCGGTTCAGGGGACAAGCCCAAACTCCGAGCTCAGGTCGGCTATGGCAGTGAGTGGTGGTTTTTTCTTTATACTGCTGCAAAAATGTGCCTCCTTTTCACATGAGTCTAGCGAGCTGCCCCTATCCCGTGTTCAGCTTAGACCCACACTGGCATGTCGCTAATCTTTTTTTGCTCGTTTTCTCAGACCAATGTCTCGATGTAGACGTCAACAGCTCCCCAAGCTACCAGAAGCCGTACAACTCCGTGCTCGACCTCCAGATCTGGGAATGCCACCCCACCGATACTCCCGACAACAACCAGGTGAGTGCTAGTGAAAAGCAGCAGCACCAGGCCGTACAAAGCAGACCATGGCTGACTTTCATTCAATCCAATCTTGCGTGGCTGTTGCGATCATAGTGGATCGAGCTCATCTAAGCTCCATCCTCGAGTGATAAGTCTATTTGACGTCACAGAAGGAAGAGAAGGAATGGGTCGGATGACAAGGTACATGGACAATCGTCTGCAATACGGAATACGGAATGATGTTATAGGAAACGACGGACAATGAGTACTGTGCATCGGAAGCACTCATGTAGCTATAGATACGCATATTGAGCAAAAGACCGTAATGTAAATGCATCGTGCGCAGTCACGGAGACAATATCCTCTCTCTATCAGCCTGCTCTGGATCCTTACAGCGTCAAGCAACGTATAAATAGAGCCATCATACAACGGACATGATTGGATGAGAACGAGGAGACTCAACCCTAGTATACCTGCAAACTACCACCGGCAGGCGGATCCTTCCTCCTCGACTTGTTCCGTTTCCTCAGCCCCTCGATCGCACCATTTGAGACCCTCTTCTTACCCTTCTTCCCTTTCTTTCCATCATGATCAGCTTCATTCGCTCCCAGTAGTCGGGAGAGATCGTCAAAGACGTCTACCCAGTCTGATTTTACCCATCCTTCCGCCCATCCTGAGCCGCCACCGCCCCCTTGTGGAGGCCGGAACTTGCGTCCTGCACGGTCCCCTGAGCGATAGGCGAAAGACGAACCCAACAAGTCGATCTCCATGCGTGGGCAGATACGCAGGAAGTCCTCGACGTCAACAGGAGTATTTTGAGCGAGGATGGGATTGAAACTATTTGGATCTTGCGACTGATGCGGCTGATTCATCAGTTTGGTCGCCGGTGAATAAGCAGGAACAGTGACGGTGAACAACGTTCCATCCTTTGGTATGACTCTGACCTTATCGTCGGCTGCCACGACGATCCGGAACGTCAAAGCCGTTTCCTCGATCACGATCCCCTGCAGGCCTTCCAGCGATGGATTCTTCGAGCTCTTGACGCGGATGATTACGCCTGTAAAGTCCGCTTTACTCAGTTTGGAGAGGATGGGCTCCGGGTTGAAATGCAAAGACGGCTGAGGGTATGTCGTGGCTGCTGCTGCGGATGTAGATGCTGCCGCAGATTCGGATATATTGTAGGTCGGTGGGAGCGACGGGAGCGAGAGGAGCTGAATGAGATAGGTTGTATGAAGGTAATTTAGAGGGATGAGGGCGTTGTACCTGGGAGATGAGGGGGAAAAAGATGAGCTTCGTCAGCTACGACTCGGCTCCAAGACCTATTGACGGAAATGAAGACAGTTCCATTCGATAGTGGAATTGGAGCGAGTCTCTTTGAGCCCGTCGAAGGCTACAGGCTAGCCTTCGTGTTTTAAGGTAGGTCACGAGTGCTCGTAATGAAGACAAGACAAGAAGTTTCGGACAGAGGGGAGACTCACGATACCCTCATTCCTTTCCCCATCGTCGGGTGGCCTCCCGCCCCACTTTGTAACCTCCTCTTGACCTTTCTCATACTCTGTGCCCCAATATCTCCCCTCTCACGCTCATACTTTTCAACTTCAAGCCTCGCTTTTGCTTTTTCATTCGGATGGCCCCGGTTTCGCTTCTTACCAGTGACGAGACTCGATACAGCCCCGCTCGTTGTCGTCGATGATTGAGCGGGTCTCTCGAGGTCGGAGGTCTGTAGGGTCTTTCCTGATAATCTGGAGGAATATGTGCTCGGGTCTAGACGAAGTAAGGTGGGGAGATTGGGCGGATCGGATTGTACGAGCGGTAATGCGGGTTTCTATAGTTCATCCGAACGTCAGACTCCAATGTAAGAGCCGAAACGCACGCCTGAGAAAAGGCCTTCAAACACCCAGCAAAGGGCTGTTTGTAATGTGAAAGCTTCAGCTTACCTTGACTTGAGTTGATAATGTCCGGTACGAATCGGTAGTCGGCCCCAAACCTGAACTCGGCCCAGCAGCAGCTGTAGCAGCGAGAGTAGGATTAGATGCGCTAGGGGCAGGGGACGAGTTGCGACTAGAGGAAGCGGACTTGGATCCGCCCGGCCGGCTCTTGTCGAACGGAGCCATCTTGGATTATCTCTCGTTTTGCTCTTGAAAGGGCGCGGGAATATCGCCGAGGTGTCCTTGATCTGCTTTGTCAGTGGGACAATTGATGATGTGAAGGACGACGAATTGCATAAGTTTGTCTGAAGCCTCTTGACATATTTTGTTGTTTTTACCTTCAGAGTGCGGGGCAACATGAAGCACTGCATCGGCGATCGCCGCTGTGTGCCTCTTCAGCGAGCGAGCATCATCACGCACAGACACACCGACACCGACACATAACACCATGTCGCGACAACTAAAATGTGTCTTCTTGCACTGGATCACTTTCAAATAGTGACACGACCCCATCTTTGCAGCGCGCTCTTCATGTGCTGACCTCTCCAGCTCTCTCAAATTATAGACTAGGTGGTACTGTTTGGGAAATCAGGACGGCAGCTGCGCCATCTATTTTGACGATTTGACGACAGCACGAACCGACTTCGTTGACGCAAAATCAAAGACAAACGCATACCATATTTAAACATGTCACGACCGAATATCTCGTACCCGACGCCTATACCAGGTCCATCGACCTACACTCCTCAGCAGGCACCGAGGCCTAATATGGGGCTTGATCCCAGTCCTATCAGCCGAGATACAGGTGGTCCACCCGTGTTGGGTTCTAGCATTTCAGCAGGAGGCGTGGTGCAGCCTGCTAGGAAGACTAGCTCGTCAGCCAAATCAGGAGTGAGTGCTCAGCCCAAGATAAAGTGGATTCCAGCTGTAGTCGGGCCGCTTCATCCCGAATGTTTGACTGAATCCTGTTTTTCACGGCGGCTACAACCACAGGGCCAGTACACCTCTGCACTGGATTCATCGATTACCCGATTATTGGTGACGACGAAACAGCTCTTGCAAGGTCTGGAACAGTGGTCGCAGCGGATTATATCCGAGAACGATGTGAGCACCTTCTCTCTCAACTGTTAGCTGCCACGTGCGGATCGTGCTGATCAGACCTGGTACTCGACGTTCTTCTACCGCAGGTAAGCGATATATACGTCAGGCTCGGGAACGGATTTGAGATTTGCATACAGGCGTTTCAGCGTGCAGGTCTTCCAACGCAGTGAGTGGAGTGTCAATCTGACCGCCTGCCCCATCATCATCGAACCCAACTGTATCCAATCGGGGCAGGTTGCTAAGTCTTGACCACAGAGAACTCGATACGATCCCGGCAGATCTCCGAGCGTGTCTAGAGCAATGTCTGTCATACGAACAATGCCATGAAACGCTAGAGGTCTACCTCCCTGAGATCCGGCAAATCATCTACAATCTGCTGCACGGGCTCAAGCAGAAACAGGCCGCCTACAAGCGGCTCATCCAAGACAGACAGCGCGATACTCCCCCGCCGGGATCATTGACCCATGCTCATACCGCTATGCCCACACCGGCTTCTGCCCCTGCACCGGCGCCTCCTCCCCAGGGCGCACCACCCCCACCACCGCAGCAACATCAGCAAACGCAAACGCGCAAACCTTCTCGGGGTGAAGTCGTTCCTCCAGACGTTGAGAATAGGTCTTCAGCTCGCTCCGGAGCTTCGGTGCCTGCTTCGGCGTCAGGATCGATCAGCTCGGCAAGTCCCGCTTCTATCAATTCGCAATTACCACCAACCAAACAGCCTTCTTCTTCTGCTTTGGCCGAAAGAGGAGCGAGAACAGGTCTGCCAGCTCGTCCTGCGCCACCCGATGCTTTCCGTCCACCTCGCATGCGCGCACCTGAACAATCACAACCCCGCAGATCGGCATCGCCATCGCCAGTGCCGGTGCTTGCGCCGTTGCCTCTGGCGGAACCCATTCGTCATCAACTGGTAGACAACCCCGTGCCTTCCCCGTCACTGTCGGTCAATACCAATGTTTCATCCGGATCAAAGCCGCCGCCAAGACCCGACAGGTTCAGCAGAGATAGTTACGGCAGTCAGAGACCGGTCTCAAGGTTCTCGGCTGATTCAGATATCACCAACGGATCGCCCATCCGGTCGCCACCAAGTCGAAGCCCGCGCAAGTCCATTTCAGAGCAGCTGCCTGAAGCTGATGAGACCGAAGAGGATGTCAAACTCGTCCTTCCGCCATCTTTACCCATACTCAACCTGCCTTCTGCTCTCGAGTTATCTGATGGTCCCGCTCCTCCCGCTCCTCCCCCGCAACTACCACCACCTTCAGCGCCACCACCTGTACCTCCTCCGCAATTCGTTGATGCTCCGCCGGATGTACCTCCTGAAACGCGCGCTACACTCGCCGCGTTGCAGAGATCAGACGCCTTGGAAAGGCGAGCGTCAAAACGATTCTCGAGTTATACGTTCAACAAGATGCTTCCTAGCTCTCCGGGCAAAAAGTCAGGTATCAGTAGTCCCCAAAGGCCTACTCGACGCGCAGATCGGCCACCCCCTATGCCTGCCCTGCCGGAGTCCCTCCTGAACGCTACAAAGACCGGGTCGATACTGGTAGACTCAGACGCCTTATCGCCTACAACCACGACTCACCTACAAGCTAATGGTGAAGGCTCCAGATTCGACGCTCGACCGTCTAGCCCCACAGTACATGTCACGTCAGACGATTCATCGGATCGCAGTGTACGAGTAGTCAAGACCCCAGATCCAGACGACATCAGCTCTCACGCTACCCCTCGACCTCGCGGATCGATACCTTCTCCGACTTCGCTCAGCGTCTTCTTGCAAATCGGCAGACAGGTCAAAAAGGCTACTATCGATTTGCCGGCCAGTATGTCGAATCTTAGATTACTCTTTATGGAAAGATTCGAGTATGATCCTGGTATGGAGGATTTTCCGGACGTGTATATCAGGGATAATAGGACAGGAGTGCAGTTTGAGCTTGAAGAAATGGAGGATATGAAGGATGGTTGTGTGTTGAGCTTGAATATTGAGCGTGAGTGGTTGCACCCTATCTTCGATGTCTTGATGTCGCACGCCTGTCGCGCCAGCTGATGCTGAAATGTTTCCAATCGACCTAACAGCCCTCGACCAAGTGAAGCAGCACTTTGACACCACCTTCGCGACTCTCATGCAGGAAATCAAAGAGATGAAGACGGCTATGGACGCTTCTCGGCGGCTTTCTATGACGCCGTCCCCTTCCCTCCTCACTGTATCGCCTTCGCTTCAGATGTCAAGAGCGCCCACTGTCGTCCGACGCCCCTCATCTGACATTGTCGCACCATCGTCTTCCCAGACAACTGCGATTCCTCTTCCTCGCACCGGCTCGCCAGCTCCAGGATCAGCTCCGGATAGTGCTACATCGCTTGGACCGGAGAAGCAGATAGAGCTGAAGGCGCAATATGAGGAACTCCAGTCACTCCGTCGGGATTTGGCAATCATGCGACAGATCCACGTCGACTTCCTGAGCGAGACCAAAGAGTCATTTGGCAAACTTCGAATACAGAATTCTGCCATGAGGGATGTCGTGAAGACCAAAATGGGAGGATCAAGGGCTATCTTGGATAACTCAAAGGCGAAGCTTGAGGGTCAATGTCAAGATACGATCCAAGCTGTTGAAGAGATCAGCGATACAATCGATGCGGCCAGAGAGGATGCGTACAAGCGTTTCGTCACTCCGTCAAAAACCCAAATGGCGACTATCCGAAGCGATCTCGAGAAGGCTCGGGCACTGGTGGACCAATTTGCTTCAGATGTCCAGTTTGCCGACCCTACGTGGAGGGCCACTTGGCAGACCGAGCTGCATCGAGTGATGGAGGAACAGAAATTGCTCAGCTATCAATTGAAACTGTGCTCCGACCTCAAGAACGATATCAAGGACGCCACCGAGATGCTTGGGAACGTGCAAACATTCGTCGACCAGCGAGCAGCCGGTGCCTCCCGAGTCGGGTCAAAGACTTTCCGGGCTCCCAAGGAAGAAGAAGAGAGCGAGGGCGGTATCTCCAACTTGCTTATGGAAATCCGAACCAAGGGAGCCGATCCTGATTCGAGGTTGAAGGCGATCGAAGCCCAGCAGCGTATGCGAGAAAAGGAGAAAGCGAGCAAAGTGGACGAGTTTGAACAAGAGTTGAAAATGGGAGGCAAGAAGCTGAAGAAGACGGGTGGGACGGAAGAGGCGGATCGGATGAGACAGCGAAGACAGGAACTTGCACTACGGAAAATGATCAACGGAGGCGATCCTTCCGCGAATCAGGGGATACTGAGCCCTCAAAACACGGGAACCAGTATCGCGAGAGCCATGTCGCCTCAGTTCACCGGACCGAACTCCGCCGCGTCTGGCCAAAGAGCATTGTCGCCGCAGTACACCGGCACCGGCGGCGGTGCTAACGGCCATAGCAGTGCAGCGTTGACCCCGCAAATGACAGGAGGCAGCATGGCGGCTGCTCTCACGCCCAATTTGACCGGAGGTGGGGGCGGTGTTGGTGGGAGTGGCATTCTCAGGAGAGGAAGCTCGCCTGGGCTGAGCGCGCATGGGGAGCAGGAGGAGCAGGAGGTCATCGTCAAGCAAGAGCGGGAGTAAGAGAGGGACCCGTTCATGATGGGTGATGTTTGATAGGCACGCGTTCAGGTGAATGACAACATGATATAATATCTACAGTCCTTGGGATGGCACGTCTCACCTTGCAACGCTATGGAAGCACTGTATGTATCAAGCCATGAGCCCGGCCCAAAGCCAAGCCACTTTGAACGATCGTCATCGTGAAGAGCGGGCCATTCCGGCGGAGTTGATTTGGATTTGGATTTGGATTTGGGCAACATGGGCCGGTGCCTGGAATGATGCCGCGAAGCTCAAGTTGACTAGTACACATGACATTGGTCCAGTGACCGACCGGCTCCCTCTCGTCGATGATGAAGAAGTCCATGATAGCAAGGAATGTATAGTCAGCCACTGTTTTGTGATCATTTACTGCTTCTCTCGCCTTCGCCTCCGCCCTTCCCTTTCCTATCGAGAAGGCTCACTGCAGGCAGGCTGCGCTACTTGCACTCGGCTGGACTCGAATGAGAAGGTCGTCCACCTCCACCTGGTCCGCTCTTGCTTCTTCCACTCACAATACCCCAAAAGCACGACAACTTTGCATATCCTCCAATCATCTTATTCTCGCCAGCTCTATCCCGCTCTCACGCCAAAATCACCGACCGAGCCACCGACTTGAGATCCGAGCTATCTCTCGCCCTCGTGTTCATCAAAGTACTAAAACTCACCGATCACTCGCCCATATCCGCGGCATGTCTTCCGGGACAACGTCTGTCTCGGCGATGAGGCTGGAGAAGCTACGAGAGCTCATGAAGGAGCATAGTATTGACGCATAGTATGTATCGCGTCCGAGCTCTTCTACATGGATATTGGGGCACTGGCAATGCCCGTGACCTTCTTGGGGGGCTGACGGGAGATACTTGCTTGTTATAACTTCGCAGCGTTGTACCTTCCGAAGATGCTCGTAAGTCTTCTGTCTCTCCTCTCACTTCTTGAAGTAATTCATATCACTACCGGATGAGGGGACTTCCGCCTCGAGCCTGTTGTCGTTAAGCAGGGATAAGCTGATCTCAATATACGGTATATGAATCACAGACGCCTCGGAATACCTGGCTCCATGCGACGCCAGAAGAGCCTTTATCACTTCCTTCACAGGCTCGGCTGGGTGCGCTGTCATCACGCATGATACGGCTCGATGTTGGACTGATGGACGATACTGGATCCAGGCTCAGAGACAGCTTGGTGAAGGGTAAGTGGAAACAAACAGCTCATTTCCCCACAATACTTTCGTTAATCACCCCCCTCGCTCCTCAATAGAGCACTCTGATACTTGCGGTGTGACAATTCGCTGACATATATAATCTGGATATGTGAGTAGTTGGACGTTGATGAAGTCCGGCTTGCCCGACGTGCCTACTTGGGGACAATGGCTGAAGACGGTAAGCGCCTTCAGCTCCTCGCAGGTCGATAGATCGCTCCATACAGATCGGCTGACTGACACACCTCTGACAACTGAATATCAATACTCTAGGATCTCCCAACTTCCTCGCGGATAGGAATCGACCCCACCTTGATATCTTACTCCGAGCAAACCACTCTCTCAACCTCCCTCTCCGCGCCACCGACCAATTCGACCCTCATCCCGCTTCAAGCTAATTTGATCGATCAAATATGGGCCGACCGCCCGTCTAGGCCATGTAATGAGATATTCCACTTGCAAGACAGGTACACGGGCGAGTCTGTCGGTCAAAAGATTGTGAGAATCAGAGACAAGCTCAGGAGGATCGGAAGTCCTGGGATGGTCGTTGCGGGGCTCGACGAGGTCGCTTGGCTGTTCAATCTGAGAGGAAGCGATATCCCCTATAACCCTGTACGTTGTAACACTGCGTTGTGAGATACGTCTGGACCTCACTGTTCTCGCGAATGGCATGGGGATTTCTTGAACTGATATGGCCCTTCTTTTGCACAGGTCTTCTTCGCATACGCAATTCTGACTCAAGACGATTGCACCCTCTTCGTCCACCCAGGATCGCTCAATGACTCCGTCCGCCGATACCTCCACTCCCACGGCGTAGCAGTTCTCGACTACAACCAGCTCTGGCAGTCGCTCGACTCATGGCAGAAACGGCTGAGCATCGAGCGTTCCGCCAGGTCTTCGCGGGCCGCTTCTGTACAGGGAGACGTCGATATGGATGGGGTACCGAACAAGAAAGCTAGGGTTGTTGGCGACGCTGATGGGGCGACAGACAAGGACCGCGCGAAAGATGCGAAGCAGGAAGAAGGGAAAGAAAAGGTCGTGAAGACTGATAAAGTGCTGATCGGAGGAAAGACCAGCTGGGCTATTGCGCAGGCAGTGGGAGAGGTGAGTCTCCTGCTGTTATAGCCTGGTATACAGAATTTACCTGCTCCATACAGCTAAATTCAAGCACTCACAGGACAATGTGGAAGTACGCCGATCAATGATTGAAGATTTCAAGGCGAAAAAGAACGCAGTGGGTACTCAGCTTGAGTCTGACTTGTCAGTCGACGTAGATGCTTGTCTGATGGTGCTGGTTGCCCAATCACTCAGACCGAGATTGAAGGTTTCAGACAATCACATATACGCGATGGGGTGGCCTTGGCGAGATACTTTGCATGGCTGGAAGAAGTCCTGCACAAAGGCGAGAAGTGGACCGAGTATGATGCGGCGACCAAGCTTGAGGAATATCGAAAGTGAGTATTGGCACATGTGCTTCGCTCTCTGATCATCGCATGATGTGGGTGCTCATCGCCTGTGCGACCTAACAGGGAGAACAAATGGTTCATGGGGCTCTCTTTCGAGACTATTTCGTCGACTGGACCAAATGCGGGTACGCCGCCTGTGTATTATCGGATGCGAAACGAATATTGATTCTATCGAAATATAGCTATCATCCACTATGCTCCTCCCGCAGAGGGAAGTGCAATAATCGAAAGGGATCAGATGTACCTGTGCGATTCCGGAGGTGAGCAGCATAGCTCTTATGTTGTGGTCTGTTATACTCGGCTGACAGCTCAATGGGCTCCCAGCGCAATACCTGGATGGTAGGTTTGAGCATACTACACAAGCGCAGTATCGCTGACATGAGAGCAGGTACCACCGACGTCACTCGTACTCTGGTAAGCTAGCTCACAACGAATCGGTGGCGTTCTCAGCTGACTCGTCAATAGCATTTTGGCACGCCTACAGAGGATCAGAAACGCGCATTCACGAGAGTTGTAAGTGTTCACCTGTCTCTCACTAATTGATTATCTGAACGCTGATGACACCATTCTGTCACAGCTTCAAGGGCATATCTGTGAGTCAACTTATACAGATACGGTGAGAGAATCAGCTGATTCGGTTTGTGAATAGCACTGGACACTGTCATCTTCCCTCAAGGCACGACAGGTAAGTTGAAAATAAACCATTGAATGCCAGTGCCATGCTGACTTGTTCCACCTTCCTCAGGATATATATTGTGAGTTATTCAATCTGACTCGTCAGGTAAGTGCTCGCTGACCTCCTCGCAGAGATATCTTGGCACGAAGAGCGTTGTGGTCTGATGGTTTAGACTACCGGTGAGTCAGAGACTTGGTCATCGTGTGTGGTAGCCTCGCAATCCTCCCCGTCGCCGGGATCGAGCCTTCTCCGGTATTGCGATCGCCCAAGTTCGGCGGTGGCTGAGTCATCCGTACTCCCTCTTCGTAGCCACTCGACATCCCACGGCGTAGGCTCGTTTTTGAACGTGCACGAAGGTCCCCATGGTGTCGGCCAAAGACCGGCGTACAATGAAGTCGCTCTGCAAGAGGGCATGGTCATGTCGAATGAGCCTGGGTACTATGCGGAAGGTAAATGGGGGATCAGGATCGAGGGTATCGATGTGATTGTGCGCGCGGAGACGAGGGAGAATTTCGGGGATAAAGGGTATTTGGGTCTTGAGAGGATAACAATGGTGAGCTTTGAGATTACCGTGCGCAGGAAGATGGTAAAGATATCGGAATCGCGGCCTTGTGCTTGCGCCCTGTTATCAAGGACTAGTCGAACGGCGATATCCGAATCAAAAGCAAGGCAGGGGAGTTGTCGCTGACACACAATATGCCTTATTCGTCCGCTCCCCACAGTGCCCTATCCAGACCAGTCTGGTGGAGGTTTCGCTCCTGTCGCCAGCCGAGAGAGAATGGTTGAACGAGTATCACGCTGAAGTGCTTGAGAAGATCGGACCTCTGCTACGTGAAACGGGTGATCAGAGGGCCGTCGACTGGCTGGAAAGAGAGTGTAAGCCTGTATGATCATGAGCCAGTGCATATAACGGCGCAGTACGTATACAGGGGTAACATGACGCCAATGAATCCTTTGACGCAGATCACCAAACCGTGACATGTTTCTACACTCTACACGATGCATTGATACTATCATCTAAGTGACGGGTTCGTGTGAACACAGGCGGACGGACGAGGTCTATAAGGTGCGCTCAAGAGGGAAAGTAGGCGAGTCGAAGACAGAACGTTCTACTTGAATCCAAGCAAACAAATTATTTGAATATCTCGACAAGCAGAATTGCAAACACAACGCTAACCGAATTCAGATCTGCAGTAGTACTGACCTCGTAGATGTAAGTACCATCAAATACCGGGTCCAGCAAGGCCCGTGGACCGATGACATCGCCGGACGATCTCAAAGTAATTCACCTCGTTCTCAGGGGTGATGTGTCCGTGTCGGATCAAGAAATCGATCGTGATAGCCGCTGAGAGAGGTTTGAACTTGTGGTTCCGCAGAGCGGTGAGGACCTCTTGGACTGGCATGAGCTGTGACGGTGTACAAGTACAAGTATGGAGCACATATTATGACTCAGTTAGGTTAAGAGCTTTTTGCTCAAGCTACAGCAGCGCGGACTTGAAGGTTCTTTCCTTCTTTCGAGGTGGATGATAGTGAGCGGCAGAACGATACACTCCCAACTCACGATAAACTCATCGGCCTCCTTGTGATCAGGTCGAGGAGGCACATATCGCCCAGGGGGAAGGTGCATGTCGTAGGTGTATCTGCAGAGATCATCAGCTTGGGTCAGTTGCTGGTGTATCAGAGGCTGGCAGGTCGTGGCGAATTATATAACACCTGCAGGGAGACCTTGCAGTCCATGCGATCTGTGTACTCACTCGATACCTGATGATACAGTATGTGGACAAGCAGTGCCACAAAGTTCAGCATTCGCCCAATGAAAGCCAGTCATCCAAAAAGTCCACATCGTAGAGGATGTGACTTACCAGGAACGACGAAGTTGGTTTTCAAGCATTTATAGAAGGAAACCATGCCAGTGCATCTGTAACATTGACCATCGATAATCAGGAAGGATATGGGGACCATCAGTGCTGTGTCCGCAACTATAACAAAGTCTGTACAAACGGCACAGCAAGAAGAGTCGGCACAGGTGTGCAAGGCTACTGCTTGCAGTATTACTCACCTCGCATGCTTCCTGACCATCTCTTCGGGCCAACCAGCTTCTTCGGAACATTCGATGATGATGTTCTGCAATGGGGTCACTCCGACTGGCATCCCGCCGGCAACGGTCTGGCGATCCAAGTGATCGTTGCAAAATGTAGGAAGAAACCCAAGTCAGCCGGACCGGAGAGTCTACACAGATCCTATCTTGTCACTTCTGAAGTATATGCACGAATGAGGACTCACACTGTCCAGCTTGGACGGCCAGCTATTGCAAACGAGCAGTTATCAGTGGGTGCTTGGATACACAGTGGATTTCCGACCGAAGAGACTCACTCTGAACGGGTGGCGCTTCTCCTCGAGATCCAAAGCTTCATCTCGTCTCCTTCCCCTTCATAAGCTGCAAGTAAGGAATACCAAGTCCAAGCGGCTCTGCAGGTGAGCTACAGTACGACAGCTCTCTGAAACAGTTTGTTTCTTGCTGAACCTACCCGTTAGGTGAGTGCCGAAAGGTGTGAAACCCAGGACTTGCATCATTGGTCTCTCGAATTCGAAAGCGACATTGCCGAACGGTCGCTGAACCTGACTCTGAGCCTGGTCCTGGTCCTCCTTTTGGGCATGTTGTTCGGGGACGAACTGCTTCGATGACCAGATGGCAGAGTGCGGAGAGCAGTAAACCGGGAGAGCCTCGTCACACCACCCTGCAAGAAGAGTCCATGTTTGGATATCGCCGCAATGGGTCAGCAATCACCCAGGCCTGCCTAGTTTCGTCAAACCGTTGATCTACTCACGCTTCGTGGCATCGGGAAACTTCCCCTCTTCTTTCCATTTCCTCGCGAGACCCTGCATGAGCTCCGTCCTTGCCTGATAACCACCAGCGTTGACTTCGTCCGTGAAGGAGACACACAGCACTATACCTTGATATCGGACTTTGCCTTTCGGAGTCTTCTGCATCGTAAGGCCCTTCATGTCAGGTTGGGGTTTCGGGGTTCCTTGTTTACGTCCGATCTTGATTTGAAAATCCTTCTTCCCTCTCGACCTCACTACTTTCGTCATGGCTTTTGATGGGCCCACTGCTTTTGGCTTGGAGCCGGGGACCCCTTGGCATACCGAAGCGAACGGAGCTGATCTCGATGACGCAGACGGCACAGGCGGGGCAGAAGGACTCATCGCTCCGGACGGTTCTTTGGATGGCGAAGTCGGGCCATCTTTGGGTCTAGAAGAGACGAAATGGTCTTTCTTCCCAGAAGGGGGGGTCAAGACTTCGAACTGTCCCTCGCAAGAAGCGAGTTGCCCCTCGCCTTGCTTCTCCTCCTCTTGCCTTGTAGGCGTCATCCCACCGCTCGGGTGACTGCCGCCGTCAGCTCGCACAATCATGGTAGACAGCGAGAGGCCCTTGATCCCCTGCAATTCTGGAATCACATTGGCAGGGACCAGGCCCATCGGAGGGACCTTTCGTTTGAAGTCGCTGGAAGTGGCGTGGAAGGGGATCAAACGGAGCTTGGTGATTGGGTGGCGAGTAGGGAAGGGCGAGCTGAAGGGAGGCAGGTTGTCGATCTCTTCGATCAGCGGGAGGAGCGTTTCGGTCAGTGGGTAAGTGACTTCTGCGGGTGCTGCAGTAGGCGTGTCAGCTGGATCAGCCGCTGGTGGCGATCTTGGAGGTGTTTGAGGGGAAGACATGGTCAATCAGTAGGTGTTGGTACTGAACCAGTGCTTATGATGGGTCAAAGGCTAGGACTGGTTCAGGTGAGTATACTGCAGTCTAGAGACAGTGACAGCGTTGCTATGAGGTCTTTCTTTGCGTGAGGACACGGGTTCGAATCGCCTTATGTTTAGACATGGTATAAGACCCTTTCTGCCCGTTCTGGGTACGGAACGGACACGGAGCTCTTATATGTGTCTCTATGAGCAGATGGCGAAACGTCTTCCTCATAGCATACAGTATGTGACTGATCCAGTCAAGTCGAGTCGAGCCCCAGCGGTCCAAAGAGAAGACCACATATCGTCCTTGCACGCAAGAAAGGATCCATCCATGGTCGAGGGCCTTGGATAAGATGTGTAAAGGAGCTCCCGACAATCAATGGATATATTCTTCTGTTGAAGTGGTCGCGATTTAAAGGAACGAGGGATATCATACTTGTTTGAGCTTCTGCTCTGAGAGGTGTGCGATGTATATACTCGTAAAATGCCTGTCGAACGAAAGTCGGGTTGAGGTGACACACGCTTTCGAGAGTTCGACCGGGGGGAGCCCCACTCTTCTAAGTCTCATATGCAGCAATGGTGGATTCTTGTTAACGATGATGACCGGCCACATAGTTCGCGTGTAATTGGTTCATTCTTGCGGTACCACTTGTCCATATCTAATTGAGCAACAATCAATCGACTTCCCTCAGTATCGCGAGCAGAAACTCATTAGCCTAGATCAGTATATCCTGAGTGTGACGAATCAAGCTTCATACCTTCATGTAAAAAAGCTTCATCTTCGTAAGCAGCCGATCACCAGACCTTCGTAACAATACTTTTAGTACTCGATACATTTCACAGTACTGTAGATCGACGCTTCTGCGAAGGTATGTCATGCCGTCATGTTGGCTAGTATTTCATGGCTCGATGGTTCGACTCATCGATGCTTACGACTTCCTGTTCGGAACTTTCGCTAGATCAAGCTGCTGTAATAAATGCGACTAGCCTGTCGAGAGACATTTATCTCTGCGCCCATTAGTTGGTGATTGAGCGTATGCTAGGGTTTTACGGTCGAAGTTGTAATTAGAGCAGGCCTGACCGACCGAAATGTCCGAGTCGTTCATCGTCTAGGCGTGTAAGGCGTACGTACACCGGTCGGCCTACCACAAAAACAAATAAGCATGGGCTTACACACTGTACCCGGCTTGGCCGGATCACTCGACCCAAAATTGTAAGTTTAACATGTCATGTGCGTATGTAGGTAGGAGCGACTGTGTCGTATTCTCTTCCTTGA
The DNA here is from genome assembly GCA_036428585.1 of Kwoniella sp. CBS 9459. Lineage (NCBI taxonomy): Eukaryota > Fungi > Basidiomycota > Tremellomycetes > Tremellales > Cryptococcaceae > Kwoniella > Kwoniella sp. CBS 9459. The sequence continues at coordinate 3,568,213 of CP144065.1, read as the reverse complement.
CGACACCACTTTGGCATAAGACATGTCCAATGCATGCTAGGAAGTTATGCGCAACCATGTTCAGTTGTGGTGACGACTCCAGCTTACGACGTACCGCAGCTAATGACTAATTCTAACTCTAGAATTGTAAAAGCGCAGACGGGCGATCGCTCCGAGACCAAACCTCCTTGATCTGGCCATCATTTGCAGTATCAGTATCACGCAGCGCGACTTGCGACGACATGCAGATACGATATGCGATATGCGATCTGGCTCCAGCGAGGACGCGGAAGCTTACCCTGAGAGTTGTGCTACGTACTACTACATAGACATAGCGACTACCGCGGCACGCCACACCTGGAAAGAAAGCAAAGCCGTCATGACACTCACGAGTCAGGGGAAAAGAGAAAAATAAGAGCAAGAGAAAGGGTCATCATGCCAATCGATCCTTGATGCATGTCATGTCGCGTTTCGCACTAGCCCCGCATTTGCCGTTGCAGCTGAGAGACCACCTGGCGTCGTTTGACTCAGGGTCAATTTAGAGAAGAATGAAAACAAGAGAGGCCAACTTTCGGAAAATAATGATAAAGACTCCGATCCATAGAACGAGGTACATGACCCAAGGCAGCTCTAAAATCGAGCTAAGCTTTAAAAACTCCGTAACCGCAGAGTACGGGACCTGAACCTGACTTTCCGATCCCAGAACGTAACATCATCCACTCATCACTCACTAATCAGCCTAACGCACGCCTTCGCTTTGCTTTGCTTCTTCCCCCCTGCCGTACTTGGTTGGACCTTAGCGTAGATGCCGAAAGAGTGTAACCAAAACTAAAGAACCGAATCCAGAATCAGAAGGACAGACCAAGACCTTACCCTATCTTACAACCCCCCCTCCGACTGACTCCCTTTCCGAACAGACAGACAGACATACACATACCCATACCCGCGAAACCTCTTTCCCCACGATCACCGTTCCATTCCATCATCGTCTTCATCATCATTCTTCTTGTTTCCCTTTCTTTCATCCTCTTTCCCCGCAGCTCTCTCATTCGTATACGAATCACTCTCCTTCTTGTTCTTGGGTTTACTGCCAGAGATCGTCGAATATCACAGCTTATCATCAAGCAACGAAAAAGTCACTATCAGATAATACGGTTCGACAGCTTGATCGCACAGAACGCGTGTCAACGAACCACCCCTTCGAACACCCCACCCTCGTTCGACATCCACTCGATACACCTATCAGCGAGCAACCTTGTCCTTTTTCATATCGATCCTGCAACCAGACCCGGACTGTTCACTTAGAATCTGTAAGTCACACTCCTTATAGTCCGCTGTGAGACCCGACGAGCAGCGCCCAATCTCATCAGATCCGAGGGGTGGAAGCATTGCAGAAGGGAGCCCGGTTCCACGTTCACGTTCCTCGATGGTCGAGATGTCCGAGCGTCAACATAGCTGACATGATCGTTGCATCACCCACCCCCTTTCATCCACTCATTGCATTGACCCTTTCGGCTCGGTGAAATGCCATTCTCCGTTTGATCCATCCACAACTTGCGCTCGGACTTGATATCATCCATCAATCACACCTGACCTAATTCGTATAATCGTGCTCGACATGACACCCCCTCGGGCTTTCAAATGACTCAATATCACGGCACTCGCGAACCGCCTTTCCCGCGTTGCTGATCGCGTCGTCAACCAAATCATCCATCATTCCGAACTCATGTTGATATCCGACAGGGGACTGGGCTTTGTCTTCGTAGCCCTCGATCAAGTTGACGTACGACTCTGCGCCCGGCCCTTTTAAGGTTGTAGGGTCCTTTCAATCAAAGCCATCAATCAAGGAATCTGTGTGTCTCTGCTGTGTTGATCGCATCACCCATCAAACGATCACAAACTATCAAAGTCACAACACAAACTTGCCACGTTTGGTGTCTTAATTGATCACCATCAGCACAACCACCTTCGAGCTAGTGGATAGTGCAGAAAAAGAAGGAGAAAAGGTAGCTAGTGCCACGAGCCATCAACAACCATCATCATCGCCATCACTGCCACCCATCATCACCCGCACCACCATCAACATTGTCCTCTATTGCGAGTCATAAGCAAAAGGAAAGGATCACAGACCTCCCTTCTCCCCCGATAGACCGCTTCTTTTTCGATTCGATTCGACTTGCTCCCTTCAATTCGAACATCGTTTGTCATCAGTGGTAGACGTTACGACCTGGGCCCTTGTCCAGATATACTTCTAAAGCTGCAGTCTGGTTTCCCAACAAAGGTGAGTACTAGATTCACTCTAGAGGTCCCGATTTCCGAGCGTGCATGTCGAAGCCTTCCTCATCGCGCAAGCCCCAGCCTCTGTGCCCTTACATCCATAGAGTGGAACTTTCATGGTCAAGCACAAGGGAGACTATCTCTCCTCCGTTGATCGTATGAGCGTAGAAGCCACAGTCAAGATGATCAGAGAGGGCTTCCTTGGTAGCCGAGTCGGTACCATGAGGGAGATGGAACGGCCCCAGAAGGACTTGAGGTCTACTTTGATGCCCACTGTCGACCCACACTTGATCTCAACAATGCTGCAAACGTATATCTCACTGCCACTCAGCTCCTCATTCCGCGATTCTGATCTTGGGGTACATATAAAGGCTCTCGCTGACCAAGGTTTCCACCATGCGCCCCCGCATTTATCGCCCCATCGTAGTACGGACCACCATGCCTGACGGACGAGTGACGCACCCGTCGCACCACCACCATCACCACCCTTCTCATTCCTCGCAGCACTACCCTTCACATGCTCCTCCTACGGGCTATCCCCCGTCTACCTCTTACCCTTCACAGCAACATCACCATCACTCATCGCGACACGTATCGAATGGGCCCCCTCCCGCGCCTATAGTGGTCAATGGGCCGCCTCCTCCGACAATGTCGATGGCCGGACCTCCACCTGAAGCAGTCGGACCCCCTCCAGTGGTAGCAGTCAGCAACGGACACGCACATCCAGGACCGCCCGCTGGTACGCCCGTCAGTCAAGCCGCGAGAGCAGCCAAGGAGAAGATGGATAGTCTATTAGCACAGCTAGCGAACGCCAATGAGAACACTTGGATGCTGATCGGTAAGCTTCGGTCATCCTAGTGTCACCGGCCCAAGGAGTGAAGCTGACGCGAGACGGACACAGGCGCTGTCGCCGAAGGTATGAACAACCAGGATCGAGCGTTGTCAGCTTTCGAGAACGCCCTTCGACATAATCCTTCCTCTCAGCTTGGGCTCAACGCTGTAGCCTCGATCGCTAGGAGTAGGGATAACTTTGATAAGGCTATCGAGTATTTCCAGAGGATTTTGAACATTAACCAGGAGAACGGAGAAGTATGGGGATCAATGGGTGAGCTGCTTGCAGTCATTGTCCTCGATTTCAAATGCTGACTCTGTCGCATGTATAGGCCACTGTCTCTTGATGAAAGATGACTTGCCTAAAGCGTACACAGCTTATCAGCAAGCTCTGTACCACCTTCCCAATCCAAAGGTAAGTGCTTCCTCAGTCAAGGTGTTTGCTGGGCAGGAGTGCTCATTTGTATCTAGGAGCCCAAACTCTGGTACGGTATCGGCATACTGTACGATCGATACGGATCGTTTGAGCATGCGGAAGAGGCCTTTTCGAGCGTGCTGAAGATGGACCCCAGTGAGTTTAATGACGGTTTCTATGATGGTCTCAGCTAAAGTTAACCGGTATCGCAGACTTTGAGAAGGCGAACGAAATTTACTTCCGATTGGGCATCATCTATAAGCATCAGCGCAAATACCAAGCTTCCCTGGAGGTGAGTTAGGCTCACATGCCCATGAAGGTGCGAGACATTGCTGACGTCCACATAGTGCTTCCGATACATTCTGAACAATCCCCCTCGACCCCTCACTTCATGGGATATTTGGTTCCAGCTTGGTCACGTCTACGAGCAAGACAGGGACTATGAAGCTGCTCGGGATGCGTACATGCGAGTACTCAGTCATCAGCCTGACCACGCCAAAGTCTTGCAACAGCTCGGTTGGCTTCATCACCAACCCGGCGCGCCTTTCGCCGACCAGGACAAGGCTGTTGCATACTTGACCAAGAGTCTCGAGACTGGTGAGTGTAACGACAATGTTCATCGCTATTTGTCTATGCTCTGGCTAATCATCGATTATAGATGGCACCGATGCGCAGAGCTGGTATCTGCTTGGGCGAGCGTTCATGGCTGGTCAGCGATACAACAAGGCGTACGAGGCATACCAGCAAGCAGTTTACCGAGATGGACGGAACCCAACATTCTGGTGCTCCATTGGTGTGCTCTACTACCAAATCAACCAGTATCGAGACGCCCTTGATGCCTACTCTCGTGCGATCCGACTTAACCCATACATCAGCGAAGTCTGGTATAACCTGGGCAGTCTTTACGAGTCCTGCAACAACCAAATCACCGATGCTATCGACGCATACTCTCGAGCTGTTGAACTCGATCCTAATAACACCACCATCAAGCAGCGACTTGGTATGCTTCAGAACGCTGGAAACGCCCCTCTCCCTCCCGCGCCTGGTCCTGTCGATGTTCACCCTTCGCAATACAGTGCCGCTCCTGGACAACAGCCTCCAGGTGGATCACCTGGCGGATCGCCTCGATTGCATCCTGGCCCGCCTCTGCCGGCAGACGGCCCTCCTGCTGGCCGAGATTTGCCTCCACCTCCCCCAGGTTCAGAGTTCGGTCGACCTCAGTCTCCTGGTCCCTTCCGAGGCGGTGCCGCTCCCCCACCACTCGCTCACGTCGACGAGAGCCGAGGCGCCATGTCCCGACACGCGCCATTGGCTCCAATCGAGGTCGACCGACCCGATGGTCCCCCTCGTGACCGGGAAGCTCACCGGGAAGGTCCTTCTTTCAACGGCGGAAGCCGATTCGACCCTGCTGGACGCCACCCCGATGCACCGCCTTCACCTCGTCGGCGCGAGCAGTATCCTCCTGGCCCACCAGGGTACTCACCGTTCCCCAATCATCCTGGAAACGCATACCCCCGTGACCGAGAGCGAGAAGAATGGGAAAGGAGCAGAGACAGGTCGCGAGCACCCCCTGGCGGTCCTCCAGATGTCCGTGGTCCTTCGCCTCGAATGCACGACCGAGCGCCTCACCCTAACATGGACCCTCGACGACAACCATCTCCTCGTATCCCGCCTGATTTCCGAGGAGACTTCCCCCGACCAGGAGACGGGTTCCCTCCCTCTCAGTATCCCTACGACAATCGAAGTCAATTCCCGCCAGGACCGGATCCCCGATTTGACCCGGCCCGCGATGCGCGACGTGAGGATCCTAGGAGGTTTGATGAACGGGAGTCTAACGGTAGCATGCGACACCCCTCGGTCACTCGTGACATGCGAGCCGAAGACATCCGTGTACCCAGTCCTGCCCCGTCGACAGGCAGCAAAGCTGGTTCGAAGAGGAGGAACGACGGAGACAAGCATGGAAGCGCTAAGCGAAGCAAGGACGATAAGCCGCCGACCAAGAGGTCGAGCGGTGACAGCGCCAAGAAAGAGAAGCCTGCTTCGCTCAAGGCGAGCTTGAAGCAAGAAGACGAGTCTCGAGGTATCTCACCCAGACCACTAGCAAGCAGCCCTTCGGCATCCATCAGGAGCACGCCCCAGCAGACGCCTCAGAAAACGGCACCGTCCCGAACAGTTGACGAAGGTGAGTTGTGTTACTACTTGTCTGTCTGATCTCGATCCAATTACGGCTAACATTGGCATCATCGTTAGATTACGACGAAGGAGCCGCCGATGCGTTGATGACGCTACACGGCGATCGTCCGACAACCAGCAAGGAGGGTGCCGTGCGAAACGCTACGCCCACACCCCGTCAAGCTGAGCTCGAAACCAACAGTCCTGCTGCTTCCGCAGTGACGGGGGCTAAGCGAGCCGACCCTCCTTCTCCCGTCTCTCCTGCCAACTCGACCAACAAGAAGGCGAAGGGCGAAATGGCCGAATCACCTGCTCCTCCTTCGTCAAAGCGCACCATCATCGAAGTGCTCAACACGCCTAGCATCGGTTCGCCTTTGCCCAGATCGGCGCCTGCTACGGAGGAACCCAAGGGCGACTACCTGGACGCTAAGAAGATCGAAGAAAAGCCCACGGAGCCCACTTCGGGAGACAAACAAAGCCCGGAGCCGGTAGCTGCCGCTGTATCACCTGAACCCGTACCGCCAAAATCACCTTCACCAACAGTCGAGGCGCCTGCGCCGAAGTCACCTGTGGTCGAGAAGAACGAGCAAGAGACAGATAATTCAAGACCGCCTACTCCCCCTCTTCCTGAGGAAGTGGCCCTGCCTATCGCAACTCCAGCTCCCACTTCTCCAGCTCCAGCTCCTGAGCAGAGTGTAGCCGAGACGGAAAAGCCGGAAGGTGACGCCGACGTGGTCATGGCTGAGCCCGAGGTGGAAGCTGAGCCTGAGGCTGAGAAGCAATCTCCCGACGCTGAGAAGCAGTCCCCTGTCGCTGAGAAAGCTGCCCCGGCACCACCTGTTGCGGATGATCCCGAGGCAGCCGCTGTTCCTGTTGCGCCGTTGGAGAGCGCAGCACAAAAGAAGCAGGAGGAGGAGCCAAAGGAGGAAGGGGAGGTGGTCTAAGGCTCGGAATAGGTTTCATGTGAGCGGCGCAGTCTAGGGGGAAGGTCAGACCTGTGCCAATATTTCTAGTCGACCGTATGGCCCTGAGGCGCGATACGAACATCATCAAGTGAGAGTTCTTCCGTGCCTCTCGTGCATAATTTAGTGCTTGATCTCCTTTTCTCCTCAGCTTCGTCATACTTATCATATTTTCTTTTTTGAGGGTTCACTTTCCGTTCCGTACAAACATCGTCTCACAAAAAGAAGAAGAATGCGATATAATGCCATAGACAGAAAGTAGTAAAGTATGCGCGATGCACTGTGTACGTATATACGTGCTTGCAATGTGGGCAAGATCGAGGTCGAATGACAGATCTTTAGAAGTGAAGGATGTATATTAGGCTACTGGCTTCCATTATGGAGATGTATCCGCTGGAGCGCTTTGAGGTAGAGTTTCAGTCGCTACATGGATTTGTCCATGTTCTATGATTGTCGCAGAGCAGCACAATCCCGTGACGGTATGGAAATACAAATACATTGTATAGCCACTCGAAGCCCTTGAGTGGCGTCTCATGCTCTTTGACGCCGCTATTTGCCTAGACCCAATGCCTCTGACAAAGGCGTGTTTATTATACCTTGTAGTAACCACAATAAGGCTACTTACTCATTTCAGCTGATCGCCGTTTTAGAAATATCGACTCCGGATAAGACCCTGCCACGATTTCGCCACGAACCCGACAAAGCCCGCTACGTCGCCCATGTTCTGCTCGGTGTTCTCCAATGAAGAGATGGTCGATTTGTACGTCTTGATATTAGCCGAGAGAGCGGATAGTGCCGATGGGAGATGCGGATTCGGAGGGACGGCATTGACCTCGATAGGGCCAGTAGCTGGGACGCGGGCGGGGGCGGGGGCGGAGGCGGAGGCAGGGAATTCTATGGTGGATTGAGGGTATGGTTGTAGCAGTCGGGATTCTGCATAGAGGAGTGTATCAGAACAAAAGGAAGACGCAGTGGGGAAATATGAGGCAGAGCACAGGTCATACATGATATGTGGAAGAACGCGGTGGTAAAGGCACGAAGTCACTCACCAGCTGAGAGGTATGCGGCTGCCAGACCTATGCGCTTCGTATACCATTCGGGCTAACGACAGATGAATGGGTCGTAAGTCACAAACACCGTCAGTACTGTAATGTAGTGAATATAGCAGAAGAGCTCAAGCGCAAACGTCTTGAGGTTCACATGATACAAAAAGCCAGACCCCTGTCTGGCATATCGTGCCGTTTAAACTTACTCCAGGACCAACAGGTTCGTTCCAATAGCCTCTCTTGACCTGCCCGACCGGCTTACTCTTCTGCTCGACGACATATAGCGCCTGGTCCGCTACTTTCCAAGCGTACGCCAAGGGCCCGATCGGATTCGTAGATAAGAGCGGGATCCGATGGCCTGTCATTGTCGAGAGCTGGTCGAGGATTGACGTTATAGGTCGGCTGCTGGTCGATGCACCGGTTGAAGATGACGATGAAGGTGAAGATGACCCGAGTTGAGGAGGTGAATAGGCAGGGGGAAGCTTGAATGAGGAGAGCAGCTGACGCAGTATCGGTAGTGACGGTAGAGGGATCGAAGGTGTCGAAGAGGGTGTCAAGAGATTTGCGTAGGCCTATCGAGGTGTGGAGAGTCCGCACCGTCAGCTATGGTCCTCTCCCTCACACTTGAGTAGCCGCACAAATGACATCTGTCATAGGAGATGCGGAGATGTTGACATCGCATTTGACGTGAGAGCACGGGCAGGAAATCCAGCAATCTCGCGATGGAACCCATTGTAGTGATAGAGATCCGAGGTTGAATGGTGATTTGCTGTAACACTAAAGCCTGCACTGACCTCAACAAGGTGCTCGCCGACAGCAGCGCTCCACTCCAGCCTTCTGGCCAGCACATCCTCCAGTTCCACGTTGCCCTCTCCAAGTGAACTCTCCATCTCCATCTCCGATCGACCCTGTTCTTCCCAGAACTCAACTAACGACTTGACGGGCCCTACAGATCCAGATCCAAAGACGGTATCTATCACTGCGTCTGCATTGTTGATCTCTGGTTTCAAGGATCGGAGGGAGGTCACCAGCGCTGAGCGTGTGAAGGAGTGGGTCGGGAGAAGGGGTAGAGTATGGCTGAGGATTTGAGATCGGAGGGCCATGACGAATCGTCGCCTGAACAATGCGAGAAGGCTTTCGTTTTTTTCTTTTTGAGCGGCAGAGAAGATTCAGTGTAACAGAGCTAAATCTGCTATCGATGCTGGCAGCCAGGCCCTGAGATGAGTGATGAAGTGATGAGCAGGGTCTTGAGCAGGCGAAGATGTGACGATGCAGGATAGACTGAGATATTGAGATTCTAAATGATCGAGAGGTTGTCTTGTCGGAATCGTTCGAAAGTGACTTCAGGTAACAGGACGCTTCCGAAGGAAACAACCCAACAACAACCGACCCGAATGACCGTCATTCTCCCAAAAAAAGTTCAAGAAATCAACTCTGTTTATATCTTTGAACATTCCAAACACCAAAACAGATTCACACGCTAAGTATACACTCATGTCCGCTCTGACGCGTACAAGAGCGCTCAAGAACTTGCGGACGGTCTGTCCGAGATGTATCCCGTCGACATCGACGTTACGCATAGGTCAACAAGGGCTATCGGTTCCGCTTCCGTCGCGGGCCAACTCTTCTTCGGCTTCGGCGAGCATCACGCCTCGAGCTGTGAGGCCTTATGTACCCACGTCGGGACCGAAAGCGCATCATGGTGAGCAGCGGATCCCACGCCTCGGCTCTTCCGAAGCGCTGCATGTTTCCATGGATACTGTGCGATGTCCCGGAATTACTATGGTACATGGTTACTGACTTTGTGACTGACCAGGACCCCGAGCGAAGATCACTCATGAAATAGCGGAACTCTCGCCTGCTCTGGAAGGTCAGAAGGTCGTCTTGGCCGGATGGTTATTCGCACAGCGGTACGTGCGTCTCTCAGCGAATAACTGCTAGCCCAAAAGCAACGAGGACTTTGGCATCTAGTATCGTCGAAGGCTGACCTCCACGCTCGATCCCATATTCTGGCGTCGACGACGGCAGCCGAGCTTCCGAGAACCTACACTTTTTCACTCTACGATCATCTACCTCGTCCATACAGCTTGTTTCGCGCTCTGAAGACGCCTCAAGGGGTCTCATGGAGTGGCCGTTGGAGAGTGTCGTGCTTGTACAAGGTACTGTCAAAGCTCGGAAACAAAAGGCCAAGAAGGTCGAATCGGTGAGTCGCATCGAGCTGGCTGGGGGAATCTCCAGCTCCGAACCCTAAAACCCACAAGGAGACTTTACCCTTTCTCTGATACAGAGATTTATAAGCTTGAGGACTGATCATGGCATGACATACCTACTTTGCAGGCTGTAGACGAGATCGAGCTCGAGGTAGAAAATGCAACGCTGTTAAATCCGGCCGACGCTGTACTGCCATTCTATCCCAACAGACCAGAAGTGGTGAGTGACGACCACCACAAAAGCTTGACTATGAAAACCTCTATTTACTGGGCTACGAGAAGATCTTCGAGAGATTGATCTATATCGCTGATCTTGCGTCGCATATGCATGCCATCAGGCCAACGAAGATCTTCGAGCGCAGCACCGATATCTGGATTTGAGACGTGCGGATCTAGCCGAGAATCTCAAAACGAGGAGCAAAGTCGCTCATATCGTCCGAAATTACCTGTTCGATAATGGTGCGTCGAGATCAAAACCTGTTGACCGAGAAGCCCTCCCTGAGCTGACTTTGAAACTTCATATAACTCGTGTCAGGCTTCACGGAAGTGGAAACGCCCGTACTGCTCAACTCTTCACCAGAAGGGGCGAGGGAGTTCCTCGTCCCCACTCGTTCGCCGACCTCGACGGGCGACCCGACCTTTTACGCACTCCCACAATCACCGCAACAGCCTAAGCAGCTCCTGATCTCGTCCGGAGCCATTCCGACGTATTACCAGATAGCGCGATGTTTCCGAGACGAGGACGGGCGGAAGGACCGCCAGCCCGAGTTCACGCAGATCGACCTCGAAATGGCCTTTGTGAGCGGCGCTCCTCCGCAGATCAGCCAGGCGGAGATGCGTTCCACGTGGGCTATCGGAGGAAGCGAAGTGAGGGAAATCATTGAGGGTCTGGTCAAGAAGATTTGGAAGGAGATCAAGGGCGTCGAGCTTGAGGGCTGGTTCAGAGTGATGCCTTACGATGTTGCCATGGACGTAGTGAGTCCAAGGTTGTCTCACTTTGTGACTGATTTGGTGGAGGTAGAATATCGGGATCACTGAAGCGTTCATCTTTGCACAGTATGGCTCAGATAAGCCAGACACGCGATTTGAGATGTATGTGAGTACCGGGCAATTTCACTCTTGAAGTAACAGAGTGAGTTAGCTGTCTGACTGATGCGATCTAATGACCACCTTGCAGACCTTGCCTATAGGCTACTACCCTTCACTGTCAGATGCAGCTCTGGACAAGATCTTGCTTGATCAAAGTCCTTCTCACGTCGAATTCATGATCACCCCCGCCAGCCATGCTGTCGGTCTTGATATACCCTCAATAGCCAAAAATAGCCAATTCGTAAGCTGAGATTTTTGTTTATGATGGAGCAGCCAAGTATGGAAAGATGGACTGATCATTGCGTTCTTCCTTTTGTCATGCAATTGACAGATCGACTACGTCAAGATTACGGATAAGAACGTCTATACTTGGCACGAAGAGTCGGTCCTTACCAAACCTTTGGGTTTGGATCAAGACAAGTCCTTGCCAGCGGGCGTTAAGCCAGGAGATGTGGTTTGGCTTTCCCGTCGAAAGAAGATCGCAGAGGTGAGCGAGCGCGTCAGTGCTTACCAGATCTGAGCATCACTAACGCGGTCGCTGTCAATAGGGCGGATGGACTCATCTTGGTCGATTGAGGGTACAGCTTATGGAAGCATTGGTCGCGAAAGGTGAGCCGGACTTGCCTCTCGCTGTACGGCGATATCCGTTTTCACCGGGATCATCCACCAGTTCCTCTCAAGGAAACAAGCTAATCTGGCTGGCTGGCTGTGGTAATATCTTGTATCTTTCGTCTTGTATTAGGCCTGATGACCCTCCCTGATCGACCCCATTTCCTGTGGATCACCCAATTCCCCCTCTTCACCCTCGCGGACGAAGACAAATCCCATCTCTCAAAGGGCCGGTACGCTTCCACCCACCACCCGTTCACGGCGCCCATGTTTGAAGACCTTGAAGATCTCAAGGCAGGCAAGGTCGACGGTGTACGAGGGCAACATTATGATCTGGTGTTGGACGGTCAAGAGATCGGAGGGGGCAGTGTCAGGATACATGATGCTGAGCTGCAAGAGTGGATCATGAAGGAGGTCCTGCAGGTGAGTGGGCTCAGGCTCACGACTCACGGCGGCCTTCACTTTCGAGGAGAAGCAGAAGTGGAGTGCCCACATGAGAGTGGATCCACTCTGCCTTGACCAACCAATGATCTACTACCATGATGATGCAGTACTGGTACTGATATATCCTACTTCTCCATCTTCCCCTCGCCATTGCACTGTGTCAGCTCGACGACCAAGAGAAAACACGGTTCGACCATTTGCTGAAAGCGCTGAAATGCGGCGCTCCTCCTCACGGTGGTATCGCCCTGGGTAAGTGAAGTCTACCCAATGTTACGTATGGTCAAGTCAAAAACCAAAAAGCTGATCACGGTCGTCCTTTTTGGTGCTGTTCACTCGCCGTGGTTCGCTAGGCTTCGACCGATTGATCGCTATCCTGTGCGGAGCCAAATCCATTCGAGAGGTAATAGCGTTCCCTAAGACTGGAAGTGGGATTGACCCCGTGTTCAAATCGCCCAGCGTATCGGGGGACGACATCCTCAGGGAGTACGGTTTGAGGAGCTTGGAGAAGGAGAAGAACAAGACTGACGAGAAGGAGGGAGGCGTCGAGCAGCAATAGCATTAAAATGTCCAGTCAATACCAGCATCTTGAAAGCAAGGCAGGAGGAGGATTGGCGGAGAGATAAGTGCACAGCGTCACAGGACGCAACGCGCAAGACATAAAACATATCGACATCTTATCGCCCCTTCACTCATCACATATGCATCATCACAAACAGTGTGACCATATCATACTCTCGACGATGATCTGATCTACGACTGACCAGGACACACTAGTGTACAGTCGTATCACATGTGCCTGCCTGGAATGATCGAACACGACTCGACTAGTACTCGAAGCCCGCGTTTCGAAACACACTGAGATCCGTTCCGGGCTTCGACTGTTCAGCGAGTTGTGGCATATCCTATATGCACACATGAGAGGAACACATCGTATATAAGCGATTTATCCATATATATCCCCAAACACGACCGCATGTCAGATTGAGATCGCGAGGTTGGGTGGGGCTGAAAGCCGATGAAAGGTGGATGTGGGGACCATGGCAGGAGAGCTATGTATTGCGCCGAGACACTCACCAAGGCTGTCAGAGCCCGCCTCAACGTGGACCACAGGCTCCCAGAATCATACAGCTGGGCATCTGTGAAATCACCATCCAGACTGCCCTTGGAAGCTTGGGCTGGATGGAGCGATAAAGCGGCGAGGACTGCGAGACGATATCAAGAACCTGATGTCAGTGTCCGTACACATCGTGAATGACATCCGCGGATTGACAGATGTACTGGTGACTCACAGTGCTCGGCAGCCTCTTTGTAAACCCCGATGTTGAGGCCTGTGATTAGTAGCGTATCACGTCAGCTGCTCATTGCGCGCCCAACGAGAGATACATGATCGAACCAGATCTTAAATCCCAAAATCCGTGATCTCACTTACATGCTACACCTAGGTTGAAGATCGCTCGAGTGAACATGGGTTTCAGCTCAAGAGCTCGTCGGTACGCGTCGACAGCTTCTTCTGAGCTACCACCGTTGGCCAGAGTTGCTCCTAGTCGATTCCAAAGGAGGTAGTCCTGCCATTGTATCATATACAGGAATCAGCGCCGCGACTCACAGCGGTTTGTCGCGTCACAGCGGTTTCGTATTTGCCGTCGGTCTGACAGACAAATAGTGATACAGCCTGGATAGGATCTTGAATCGGAACTCACATCCGGCCTCTCGTTCAACGCAGCCACCCAGCACTCCCTGGCCCGATCGTACTCCCCCATCATATAATAAAGTGTCCCCAATCCCACTTGAACGTCCGGATCGACCTGCCCACCAGATTGGTATTGCTCTCTTGCGAGGGCTAAGAACGAGTCGGTGACTCCCTGGTGGACTGCCCAAGGGGAGGTGGTATCTTCTATCCCGATAGCCTGCTTTGACGGATCTTGGCCTGCGAAAGAAGGGTGTATTGTCCGCAAGAACTGGTGCAGTACCGTGAGAGCTGCCAAGTCGAGCGATTCATTGACGTATGATATAGCGAGATTCTGCGAGGAGATGTATCAGTAACAATCATGACACAAAGCGTCGAAAGCGTCGAACAGAAGAAAGCCCTGGATAGATGTAATAATAGCCAGTCAATGCTCAGAACGCACCGTCATCATCTCCCCTGCGATCGCCTCTCGTCCCGTGACACCTTCCTCTTCCAGCGCCTTCCTCCCTGCCTCGAACGCACGAAGAGCTTTCTCTTCCTTTTCATCCATCGCATGTACTCGCCCTAGCAAAGACCACGCTTCGGTAGCTGTCACGCCTAAATCAGAGCGGTCTTGCGATGTAGACCGTCTAAGGAAGGACTCGATCATTGATGCAGCTGTCGAAAGGGATCCGCCAGAAGTCAAAAGTTCGTTGGCCTCGGTCCATAGTGCCCCTAGAGACTTGGTATTGTGCTCGTCAATCTCGCCTGGGTTTGCAATACACACAATAGGTGGGCGTGTCAACGTTCAGTCAACACACTTTTTCCAGACCAGAGTCGAGCTAGATATTAGTGTGGTATCTGACGACTCACCAAACTCGTATCCTTTCATCTCAGGAATACCGTTCCCAACTCGATACGTGCCATCTTCTTCAAACCCATCCGGCATGCTGATTCCTCCCATGTCCATGTCCAAGCCGAGCTGCCGATCCAGATCGCTCTGACCGACGTCTGGTCTGTTCAGACTCTCGTTGAGAACATCATACAAGTCGTCTTCATCGTTCGTGAACTGTGACGCGTCGGCGGATTGAATGATTGTAGGCAACATATCACGTCAGCCTTTTTCCCAAAAGTGCATACCGGGCGCAGGTAAACTCGGTTCAGACACGCTATTGCACGATAACTCACCTGTGAGAAATCCCTTTCCCACTCGGCTAATTTACCCAACCTCTCAGCTTCAGGTTTCAAACTCTCCCACACCGCTTCAAAATCGCCTTTCGGATCATCCGTCAGCTCCCCGAGTCCATCCGTTTCTGCCTCCTCTTGATGCTGCTGCGGTTCTACACTTTCATCCACCTTCAACTCGGCTTCCGAAGATACTGCTTTCCAGTCTGCTTCGGCTCTAGCAAATAGATGGTCCATTTGCTCATGACTCATCTGTCCGTGGCCTTGGCCATATTGTTGAGCCTGCGGGCCCATGCTGCTGTGTAAAGCGGAACCACCGAAACCTTGGTAGTTGCTCAGGCCTGATTGATAGGGGTACATACGCGACGCGTGACCGTTTCCGAACTGACTTTGATGTTGATTATACTCGAGTTGAGGTTGATAAGCTTGAGTCGAAGATTCTGCAGCTCGGCCTTTGCCTTTCCCGTTTCCGATTCCGTTGCTTCTGTACATCTCGAAATCAGACGACCAAGCGGACTGGGCCCCGTTTTGTGGCCGATGTACCACTTGAGCAGCGGGAGGAGGAGACACGAGCCTGTTCGGGAAATCAACATGCAGAGGAACTGGCATGGGTACCGGTCTCACCATGCTAGGCTGCTGCTGCTGCTGCTGGGCATGACCGTTGACAGCATGGTTCCACTGGTTCTCGAATGCCTTAGAATCGACTTGACGAGCGGGAGCAGATTGCGATAGAGCTGCTGAGAGGTGTGAGAGGTTGAACGGGTGCGGAGTCGGGTTGACGTGAATTGCGTTGGCATTGGCGCTGCTATGAGCGTTGAGGGCTGGCGGATGAGCTAGAGCTAGATTTGGACGGAAGGCAGATTGTGAAGGACCTGAAGGGCCTGCGGTAGGTGCTAGGCGGTCCTATGTTCACAATGACGGCTGACGCATCAGCTTCGTAATCATGCGTATCGACCTATATTACGAAGCTACCCGCGCAGATTCTGGAGCGGAGGGTGGTTCGTCCTGCACAGAGCTTACCTTGAACAGACTGTTATCCACACCTTCGCGTTGCGCGACCTGTTTCAGCGGGTTTGAAGAGGTGCCGCAATCGGCACCGCCCATGAGCGACTGCATTTTTTTTGGCTCAGTGAAGCTAGGGGCCTTGTCTTTGTTCGCGGTTTACCCTGATGCTCTGAGGCGAGGACAAGCTTGATATCAAGTGAGATGACTGTGAGAGATGAGAAGGATGTAAAAGAAAGGCATTGTCCGTTTTGCTCGCCGCTTGCTTTGATATGTCATCTCCTAATTGCGGGCCGGTTAGTTTGGGTGGATCAGATAGCCGAGATTTTTTGATCCCGCTAATACCCATATTTGAGGAGTATTACAAAACGCTTTTCTAATCGCTAATTCGCTTTTTCAACAAAGACCGTCATCATCAACAACAACGAGTAAGTCACTCCGATCGGCGAAGACATACATCCATCCATTAACTCGAGTATGCTGGGATGCATCTAGGCTTTTAAGGCTCTGAGTCTTTGGATAGTGATACAATTGTCTATCGGGGTATCATGGTGTCACGGCGTCATCGATTGCTGATACCGTACTACATGTGGTGGCAGACATATATACGCTACAGTTCGTCCGATGCATTCTGCCGTGCTTCTTCGGCATTGTGGTGCTCGTCATCCCTGAAAATAAGAGTCCAGGGGCGGTGGTATGCTCTGCTCTGACGACAAGGCATCCTTCCCAGTCTTATGCCGACAAGCCCTTGCCGTGTCCCCGCCATGCTCCGATATTCCGCTCCCTCTCACATCCTTACTGCCCTCGTGCGGTTCTGAATCACGTTGACGAAGCTGTCCGAAGCCCTCTCGCGTGACTTGATCCCAATCCACCTGGCTGTGCGAGTTGGCGGTCAACCCGCCTCCGAGGGAGATGACCACCAGTATCAGTCCGACAGTCGAGACAAACTTCCACATCCCTCCTCCACCAGCAGTGCCCGCATGCTCATCGTCCTCGCCCTCTGCTTTCCGCTTTCCAGCCGCGCCCGCTCCAGCGCCAGCTGCGCGCCTGGCATTGGGGTTGTACTGGAAATTGTACTCGTACGTATACTGGAAGTTTGGAGGTGTGCGTCTTCCGAACGGAGAGTAATGTTCCGTCCGAGGGCTCTGGCCTTGCGACGCTCGTTGAGACGCCGAAGAAGCTGACCATGCGCGATGAGGTCCTTGGGCAGCTCGGTGCAGGTACGGGTCATGCGGTGTGAAAGAGGAGTGTGAGCCCGCGCCGTGTCCGTGGCGGTGAGATTGAGCATGGTGGCCGTATTGATGGGATTGCGAAGCTGGCGTCATGGAGAGATCGTACTGGCGTCTGAGGAAGCAACGGGTACAGAGTACAATAGTGACCGCAGAATAAGACAGCACAAAGCAGTCAGCATGGTCCTGTCCCGAGACTGAAGCAACGCTATAAAGCCATCAAGATCCGTCCTCCCTCTTCTCCAGAAGTCCGAGCTCGACGCCCTGCCCTGCGCGTATCTTTCGGCACTTAAACCGTCCCAGGGCCACAGGCCGACATGGCGCACAGCACATGCTTCTTGAGCTGATCTCAGACATGCGCCTTTCGTTTCCTCAGTGCATTAGATCTCAGATCTCAACTTACCGTTTACTTTCGTCCCCTAGTACAGCGTACGCGTCGTTGATCTCGTGGAATTTCGCCGTGTCTCCGCCTTTCGCATCGGGATGATATAGCTTGGAGAGCTGTGAGATGTTATTACATGTGAGATCACGAGCATGAGGGAAGAGGAAGGAACCAGGGGACCAGGGGACCAGCGTAAAGCATATGCGTTTGTGTTCCGTCAGCTCATCTCACGGATCGACCAATCTGATATATAAAGACAAGACGAGAGAGCGTGTGGGCGATGTATATTCGATCAAGAGCTGGGTGAAGGGTGAAAGGTGAAGCGAGGTAGACGAGGATCGGATAAAGTTCCACCATCAAGCGATGAGAGAGAGGTGGAAAGGACATCTGATAGACGCAATAAGAAGCGTAGTATACAGCCAACCGACAGACCAAGCCAAGCCAAGCCAAGCCAATACAGACTATGATCATTCGTGTGTTGATCACTCGATACGCGCCGTCACTCAATGCAGTCAATCTCAATCGCTCACCTCGTAGAATTTCGCCTTGATCTGCTGCCTCGTAGCATTCTTGCTCAACTTCAACGCGTCATAATGACTGATCGAGCCGTGGACCCTCGCGGATCGACGAGCGGTAGAAGTGAAAGACCGAGAGCGTGGTGTAAGTTGGAATTGTAGTTGTAGTCGTTGGGATCGGCTTGAGGAAGGTCCCGGTCCCGGTCCTGGTCCAGCGTGGGCATGGGCAAGAGCGTGCAATTGCGCGTGAACCTGTGCGAGTGGAAACCCGGAAGATGCCCAGAGGCCTGTCGGCGGTCTTGAAGGCATCGTTTGAATCAGAGGATTGTCTGTTACAAGCAGAAAGCAGAAACGCAGTATCGTCCTAAATCATATCATGACAATGTTTCGCCGGTGTGGTTATCGTTGTCGTTGTCGGGCGATCGATCCGGTAAGCTGGGTGATGCATGACGCTCTTGAGTCGCGCATCTAATCTGATTTAGAGATCACCAGCATAGCATTTGATCCCGTTCCCTTTTAGCATCTACGCCGAAGCTGGGTACGAGCAGCCAGCCAAGTTGAATTATATGATATGAGTTTGCACCAGGTGATCATTTGTAGACCGAGTCGTGCGAACAAACGTACGCTATGCTAGGTCGTTCGTCGTCTCACTACATACATAATGCTTTCACTTGGTAATCTATAAATACAACGATCGGCCCATTCCTTTTGGTCTACGGTGCGTCCAGCGCCGATTGAAGTTTGATTCACTGCCCGTTACTGGTGTGTCTCGACGCGATATGCGACTAGCGATGATCCCTATCGATCATCGAACGTCCTTTTCTTTCTTTCTTCAAGCCTTGACTCCTGCGCCAACGCCCCCGACATATCCCTCGAGGACTTTCCTCACCATCCCCAATTGGTCCCCAGTCGAAGCGACACCTTCAGCCCTCCCAAGACCTTGGACGAGCCTCATTAACCACGCGAAATCAGCTTGCGCCTCCAGCGGTAGGGAAGACTGTCTTCGTGAGCTGAGCTTGGCGTTGAACGCCGCGAAGAATTGGTCCGAGACGTCTTCTGCGCGAGTCACTACTTCGGTAGGTACGCCGGCCATCCGAGCGACGTCTAGTGTGGTGGGGCCGATGCCAGAGCAAGGATACAAGCGAAATGTTCGTTGTCAGCGGTTATGATGGCACAGCTCGAATGCATAAAGACCACTTACGAGTACCGTGACTAGACTCTGCAACGCCAGGGATGAGTTTGTATAGGAACACCACCTGCTTGAGCTGATCATCGACGTGCGTCTGCATGTGCATCTTGCGGATATTTGGATGATACGTGAAATCGTCTGTGAGCGACCCGTAATGTGTCTATTGCGATTATTCAAACAGGCAGTGATCAGCTATCACTCCCCGGTCATTGTCGGAGTTTTGCTAGCTGTCGAGACCAAGACGTACCGCGAAGAATCCCAGAGGTAAGGTATGCGTAGCCAGGTGATGCAACACGGCGCCTGCGATGGCCATGCCGTCATATGTCGAAGTTCCTCGACCGAGTTCTGAAGGTTGACAGTGACGCATGTCAGCTATGACGGTCGTCCGCCTGATCAGGAACGAGTAGCAGCTCACCATCGAGAATGACAAGCGACTTGGGTCCCGCTTCTCTAAGGATCTTGGAGCACTCGTCGAGCTCCACCTTGAACGTTGAAGCGCTCGCAAACATGTCTGAGAAAAAATGTGTCAGTTGAAGGACCGCGACAATCACGGCATTGCCAACTCACTGTCGTACGCGCCCATCCTCGTCTGAATTCGATCTACGGGACTCAACCTCGCCCTTGATGCGGGAACGTAACAACCCAGCTGGGCCAAGATCACGCCGGCAGCCGTCATCCTCAACAAAGTACTTTTACCGGCCATATTGGGACCGGTGAGCAGCACCTGTCTGGGCTGAGCTGCACCAAGCTGTACGTTGTTGGAGATGAAGTCGCCTCGGAGACACATGGACGGATGTCGTAGGTCTGCAAAGTCCACGAACGCAGAAGGCGATTCGACGAACTCAGGTCGGCATTTCGGCTCATCCATGTCGGAGGAGGATTTGGCCAAAGAAATGAGACAGTCTAACTCGGAGACGACTCTGCAATTGATGCAAACGACGGATCAGACGAGTCCTGCCATAGTACGGGGTTGGTATACCAGCACTCACTTGACGGCTTGGAGCCATACAGTCCTGTCTTTATCGAATTCCGCCAAAAGTCGCGCAAAGAAGTTCTTCTTGGCTGTCGACTGAGTTTCTCTAGCCTCCTGGACCTGCCGAATGTATGGCAGTGTTGCAGGCGCATAGTAACGATTGACCGCCTGAAGTACAGCGCTCAATCGTTCAGCGGCTGTATTACTTGACATGTGCCTTCGCTTTGACAACAGCACGCACCTTAATTCCACTCTGCTTGACCCAATTGGAAGGCGCTTCGATCTTGACCGGTACTTCGATCTGGAAAATCTCCTTGTTTCCAAGCGAACTATGCCAGAATTTGACCTCTTTGGATCTACAGAATGTGAACGATAGCGATAAGACAGTTACGATGTGAATGATAGCGATAAATCAGTCTGGGGTCGGCGAGGCTCAGATGCAGCCGTTGATGAATGTTAGACCCACCCTAATTGCTTTTGAGCTTGCACGAGGATCTTAGCCAGCTCATCCTCGATAGCCTGAACAGCTGCATCTGCCTCATCGCATTCGGCATCCGCTCCTTCTCGAGGAAGAATCGTGATGCTCTTCTCGTCGGACAGGACTTTGTACATTGATCGAATGTGCTTGGTGTGCGGAGCCAGGTCCGGGGCGCTGCGCAATAGGCCTGCAATGGTGGATGTCTCGAATGTCGCTGCCACTCGGCTGAGCTTTTCGAAGCCGCCTTGTAATTTGACAAAGCTCTGCAAGAGATTGCGACATGTCGTGAGCTGGCATACGCGTGTCTTGCTGCGCGGTTCGACAACTCACGTCGACCACGTTGGTAAAGTCTTTCTGCTTGACTCCATTGGCATGTATACGAGATATCAAACGCTGCGAGGGTTGTCTGTCAGCTGCGCAGATACTCTTGCTTCGAGCGATTGCTCACCTCCAGGTCGGGCAGACCTTTGCAGAGCTGAGTGAAATCGCCAATGAATTCCGGATGACGCATGAGATCGTCGACAGCATCAAGCCTAAGATCGTTGTTAGCTAGCTGATCCGACGATGGTCTCTAGCTGCGGAAGACGCGACTGACCTGTCATTGATCGCCTGAGCGTCACGAAGCGGTGTCATAAGCCATATCTTGAACAGTCGTTTGCCTGCGATAGCAGCGTAAGCTCCCATGCGATATCGCGAGCGGGGACAGGAGCACTTACCAAAAGGTGTCTGACCCCGCTGAAGCAGTTGTAAGAGCGTTCCATCTAGGCCACCCTCGCCATTGACCAATACCTATTGCGGCACCCAGTCAGCATTAACGGTAAGTCGTCTCGCTGCGAACCAGACCTGTTCAGCTTACCTCCATGTGGCCCAAGGTCTGACCGTCGAGGATGAGATTCTTTCCCTCTCTGATCGGGTCATAGATATTGAAGTTCCTCTGTGACACCAGATCCTTGTCCAGCTGAAGCGACTTGATATAGAAGAGCAGACCACCCAAAGCCTCCATGGCCAGTTCGTTATTCCTCAGACTCTCAATTGCCTCCGGGAGAGCAGGTTTTTCGTCGTCGGATCCATCTATTGAGAAGTACGCAGAGAGACGATGGAGGGTCTCGCTCGCAGAGCAGAATTCGGGACCTTCTTTGAAAGATTGTCGTTGCGTCGAAGATGGTAAGATATTTCGGAGCAGACGGTCGGTTTCAACCGACAAATTCCCCTGTAACAAGTCAACGATGATCAGCTAAGCATCTGTACCAGCGGTCAGGGCTCACACCCGACTCACCTTGGCATGGACCAGCTCCTTTGGTCGGATCTGACGGAACATCGTCTCCAATCTTGTTCGGCAGATATCATCCTCGAACGTGCAAAGATCAAAGGAACCCGTCGACGCGTCCATAACACAGATACCGAAAGCAGAATTGCCGGTGGATTCCAACACGGTCTCCTAGTAAGATCGACATCAGTTGTCGCTTTCGACGAAGGAACAAGTAACTACAACTAACCTTGATTGAGACACAGTGATTAGGCTCATCAGAGCTCAGGTAATGTCCATCTACGATAGTGCCATTCGTGAAAACCTGCTTCAGCTCCCGCCTGACGATCTTGTCCTCCTTCGATTTCGCGGCCCCCGCTTGTTTGCCTCCATTCTTCGTGCGCATCTCCATGCTGTGTGGTAGTTACAAGTCAGCTGGGAAGCAGTCAATGTCGTACCATCACGCAGCTCACCCGATGGCCGTCTCAGCCTGCTCTACTTTCCCCACCTTATACCCCGCACCGAGGAACTTCTGTACCCAGAATTCTAGCGATTGCTCGGGTACACCGACCTGAGCAAGACGACCAGAAGCGTCATCAGCATAACGAAATCCCTAAATCTCTTTCATGGTGTGCAATGGCTTACCATCTTCATCTTCACTCTATCGGTGAGTTTCAGATCAAACTCCTGATGGCCGATCATCGCATCGTCCTCGTACAATTCGTAAAACTTGCCCTTCTGGAAGAAAAGAACGGTGTCGTAATGATCCTGCTTGATCTCCCAGAATTGCTTTTCGAACGGGGTGAAGTGCGCCCAGCTTGACTTTGGTATATGGATTGTCCTCTTGTCATAGTCGGGGTCATCTGGTCGGTTGCCGTTTCTGTCCTGGATATCGACCAGGAACTCGAAACATTGCTCAGACTCCCTTTTGGTCTCTTTATCAACCAGCTTTTTCCTCTCAGCTGCAGTGAGGAGGAACGAGCTCGAATCGGTAGATCGAGCCACGGCGTTGGCGCTGCTTGGTCCCGACTCTCGATTCTGATTGGGCCTTGGTCCAGGACGAGACACGGGGGAGGAGCCGGAAGGCGAGGAGGGTCTATTCCAGGACGTGGTAGGTTTGGGCGGTACCCGTTTGGGTGGTACGAACCCCTTCTTCGGCTGGGCTTTCTTCTTGATTGGTTCGGGTGAGGCGGAGAAGGCGGTGGAAGGCGACCGCGACACGACGGAGGCTTCATATTCTTCAGCGGCAGCGGCTATGGTGATGGTGGCGTCGATATCAGCGCAAGAGCAAAGGAACGTAATGATAGTGGGTATCTCACCCAGAGCGGCATCATCTGCATCGTCAAACATAAACTCGTCCGAATCCGAATCCGCCTTCAGGCTTTTCCTAGGTCCTCGTCCTATGACACCACGTATAGGGCCAGATAAGCGATGCTCCTACACCAAGAAATCCGTATCGACTCACCTCGCCCAGCAGTAGGTTTGCTCTTCCTGACATCTTCTCCGCTCGAAGCTTCCGAATCGGACTCGACATATAGGACCTTTCTCTTCGCACGTCGGCCCTGTAGACACTTGTCAGCTCGCATCAACTCTCACCACGTTCACCATAGCTCACCAGAGGCACTGGCGAACCGTCTTCTGCAGACTGCTTGTCCATATCCACGTCCTCATCTTCTGCCAGATCCTTCTCGGCTTTCATCCCGCTCGACCCAGCCTTGGCGGCCGATGAAGGACCAGATTCTGGCGGAGGCGTGAGGTCATCTTCGCTCGCAACAAAGCTAGCCTTCAATGGACTCGTAGCTCTCTTCGTAGCCTGCCCCTGTCCTTGAGTCGCTCGCACAGGCGGGGCAGCTGGCGAACTGCCTGCTACAGATGATCCATTGCGAGGGGCTGTCGCGGCAGGCGAGGAGAACGGTTGGGAGGGTTTGGTGGAGGATGGCCTCGGACCAGCTTTAGGCGCGCCGAAGAAGGCGGCAAGCGTAGACTGCTTGGTCCTGGTAGTCTGAGTGTTAGCTGACATAGCTAGTCGCGGTGGACGCGGGAAGTGGAGGCTTGACGGTATGAACAGGTAAAGTAAAGGGTGAAAATGGTGATGAGGGGTAGAAGGGGAAGGTGGAAGGTGAAAGGTAAAGAGAGTCGCTTACGATTTCGAATCTTTCGGCGTCTCGGGTTTGGTCTTGGCCATGGTATCTGCCTATCCGCCTGTCCTACCGGATGGATCAGGTAAAAGAGTCGGGTGAATGAGGAGGAAAACGAGGCTTGGGCTAGATTAGATTCAGTTCTGGTTCGATAAGGGAATAAAGGGGGGACGAGCTGGGGGGTGCTAATCAGATAACGATAGTTGTTGTCGGCCGCACTCGAAAGACGCGCAGGGACGTGACGCGTTTGACTGAGAAATGAATATGTGCAATGTGTAATGTTCGTGTAGGTGTTCGTGTTCGTGTAGGTGTTCGTGTTCGTGTTCGGCCGGACAGGATGGGGAATGGAAAGGGGAATGACCTCACGTCGAGACGCGGTCGACTGGATCGATCCGTGCGATGATGATGCTGCTGATGATGAAGATCGCGGGATGACAGACGCGTGTTACGGGACGTCGCGAGAAGCAGCGTCAACTAACGATCAAAGGCGGACGTCCAGTCAACTGTAGGTCCCAAAGGGCAACACGAGAGAAATCAGTTAGGTCGTTAGGTCGGATGGGAAGCCCAGTAGCTAGGTATGGTGCCAGTCTAGGTCGAGGTTTGATGATGAGGCGTGTGCGAATTGTGCGCCTCCACCCTCGCGTCACCCGATGGGGAGCCCTTCACCCTGAAAATGTGATTTAGCAGGCTTACGGGCTTGGCTATGACATCGCGGAAGGCCTATTTCAATGATACCAAGCGATAAAACATATCCACATCATGTGATAATGAGCGAAAAATAATACCACATCATGGTTGACGTGTATGTTTTCCAGGTCGGCCGACTGGTGCCTGAAGAAAAAACGCCGGATCAAAGCTTTGAGTCACGTGATGTTTACGCCTGAGACCAGCCTTCTTCGCGTCGCTCGCTCTTTTGGTGCATTACTCATTCCTGCAGGAGTGTTCCAACATTACCTGGCGCTGTCACCATAGAGACACACGATCTCATCCCATCCGACGCGTTGATCGCTTCGTCCAACATTACACTGCACGACTTACCTGTATACCCTGCTCTACCTCACACTCACCCTGACATAGAGAGAGAAATACATATAAGATCACATAACCGTCTCACTTGTCCTTTTCTCTTTCCTTTCTTTCCTCTTTCCACAACTTTTTGTGTCTGCCCATCACGATCACCACGCCCATCCATAACCGTTATTGTCGTTGAAGGATCTCCATAACGCGTTCCAACTACCTCTTTCTTGCCCTTGCTTGCTAGATAATTACACTACACCTTGTCACCATGTCTGCCGCCGTCGAGACCCCCTCCAAGGCTGCTGCCTCTGCTCTCGCCGAGTTCAACCTTAACACCCCCAAGAAGGCTTCCGAGCCCACTCTCCTCTCCAAGCTCCAAGCCGTAGCGGTACCGACCAAGCCTACCCTTGTCGAGTCCGTCAAGGCTGAGGAGCAGGACGAGCCCGTCGAGGAGTACCGAACTCGATTCGTCGGTGATGTCGAGTGTGAGGAGAAGGACGAGCCCCTCCTCCAAGAGTCAAACTCGCGATTCGTCCTCTTCCCCATCAAGTACCGAGAGGTGATTGACACTATCCACCATAAACTTTCAGCTCATCGTGCACCGCTGACCTCTATCCTTCTTTTACCTCATAACCAGATCTGGCAAATGTACAAGCAGGCCCAGGCTTCTTTCTGGACCGCCGAGGAGATCAACCTCGCCCCCGATCTTCACGATTGGGAGAACAAGCTCAACGACAACGAGCGATACTTCATCGAACACGTCCTTGCCTTCTTCGCTGCCGTGAGTCTTCCAGTCGACCCATGCTTGATGCATGACTCAGCCAGCTGACTGCCATAACATCATAGTCCGACGGTATCGTCAACGAGAACCTTGTCGAGCGATTCTCGGCCGAGGTACAATGTGCCGAGGCCAAGTGCTTCTACGGTTTCCAGATCATGATGGAGAACATCCACTCCGAGACCTACTCGCTCCTCATCGACACCTACATCAAGGACAACGCTCGACGACAATACCTCTTCGACGCCATTGACACCATCCCTTGTATCCAGAAGAAGGCCAACTGGGCCCTCAAGTGGATCACCGACAAACGATCCACCTTCGCTGAGCGATTGATCGCCTTTGCCGCCGTCGAGGGTATCTTCTTCTCTGGTTCCTTCGCCTCCATCTTCTGGCTCAAGAAGCGAGGACTCATGCCGGGTCTCACCTTCTCGAACGAGCTCATCTCCCGAGATGAGGGTCTCCACACCGACTTTGCCTGTCTCTTGTTCACTCACCTCCGACGACGACCTCACCCCGAGACCATCGCCAGGATCATCAAGGAGGCCGTCAAGATCGAGCAGGAGTTCCTCACCGATGCCCTGCCCGTCTCTTTGATCGGCATGAACTCCAAGCTCATGTGTCAGTACATTGAGTTCGTCGCCGACCGACTGCTCGTCGCTCTGGGTAACGACAAGATCTGGAACGTATCAAACCCCTTCGACTTCATGGAGATGATCTCACTGCAAGGAAAGGCCAACTTCTTCGAGTCTCGAGTATCGGCCTACTCCAAGTCAGGTGTCAACCAGTCCGTCGGCGCGGACACCGATCACTCCGCCATCAAGAAGGGTTTCTGTCTCGACGAGGACTTCTAAGCTCGTTCTCCCTTCGATGCGGCTTTCTCCCAATTGTACTTTGTATTGTTACGCGCACGACAGACGGACAGTCCCGACGCCGGTGCCGATGTAGGGCGCCGGTAGAAGCGAAACCCAAAAAAGGTGTACCATCATCTATAGACTATTTATATATACATACTTTTGTTGTCACACTGTTTTCTCTTTCTTTCTTTTTTCTCTTCTCCATAGTGCTTTTGATCCTTCACTCTCGTCCCCTCTCTGGAGAGGTTGCGGCGAGATGGAGATCGATTGCTTAATTTTCAACCTAGTAAACTACTTTACTAGTATATAGCATGTGCTCTTGAACTTGACGATCATGGAATGACATGCATGTTTGCACGCACGCATCTCGAGCAGAGTCATTGTTAGGTGCGCTCAAAAGTGACATGACATGGACCATATCGGATGGAATAGGATCTGGCTGGCGGAATTCGGGGACGAGATTCACCGGTGGAGGTGTTCATCGATATCGTCGAGAATGACTTTTGGTGGATTTACTTGGACTTGTCATCTCTTCTGGATCTGGTTGTCCTCATCCCAACCCAATCGACAGACTCTCCAGCACAAGCTTCTGCGTCTATCATCAGCGAGCAAAAGCGACGAGTTTAGCGGTATCAAAAAGCAAAGACAAAAACACGGAACCAGTCTTGACATCACCAAAAGCGATATCGGATCCCGACCTCCCCTCTGAAGAGAATCGCTTGTGTTGGCGAGGATCCACGATCGATCAATCAATCAGAATGTCGGCAAGTGTACCTCGATTACTCGTCGTGGGCGGGAACGGCTTCCTAGGTAAGTCCACGATGGTCCCCACAATCAGATTACCTACCCTTTTGCCCTCGAGAAACGTTTCTTGTGCACACCTCATTACGAGTTTTTACATCCTCGTTGATCGGATGACAATGCCTTGTATACTTCTTGATTTGTCAATGCGCGGTACTGATCGATGCTGCTCCAATCTGCGCAATTTTCGTTTCGATTATAGGCTCAGCGATATGTAAAGCCGCCGTGAGCAAAGGCTGGGAAGTGAGCAGTATGAGGTGGGTTCATGTGCATCTTCGGTCCTAGTCGAGTCCGCAAGCTCGTCTTCTCTTGCTGTTACCCTAATTCTCCAATCGCTGTTGCGCTGTTGCGCTATTATGACATGACTGAGAGCTTTCGCTGATCGGGATATCCCTCGCCCCTATCTGACTGTTCTCAAATGTCCATTCGCTCGCCGTCCCAACATATGCATCATGGGCAATTCAACGGCACGGCAACTTCTCATAACACAATGACCTACCGAACATGAAACCGATATTTGTCTGGCCCCCACACACAGCTCGTCGGGAAAGCCATACACTACACCAGCGGGACACACGCCCGCGTGGGTCCCTCGCGTCTCATGGCACTCTGCCTCAGCGTTCGAGCCATCGACATATTCGTCCCTCATCGCGAACCAAGACGCCGTCGTCCACACTCTGGGTATATTGCTGGAAGATAAAGGGTACAAGGACAATGTTCGATCTGGGAATTTACTAGGTTTGGCAAGGAGTATAATTGGCTCGAGTGGACTTGTTCCTGGTGGTGGTGGTGGTGGGAATCCGCTCAAATCTGAGAAGGAGCGCAGGGAGGGGTATGAGGGCATGAATAGGGATTCTGGTGAGTGCGGCGAGTGATCGACTTTCAAGGTTGATTCGGCACCTCTGCGCCCACCCAGACTCAGCCTCTCCGCTTGACTCTCTGCGTCTGCCCGACCGAGATATGGTAGTCACGAGATGCAGCGAACGATCCCATGCTCGATATTTCTGCATAGATCGCTGACTTTGCCCCGATTTCTGCTCGATACCCCTACAACAGCCCTAAAAGTTCTAGAAACGATGCTCAGCTCTCCCACAACGTCAACTTCCCCATCCTCTTCATCCTCTCCATCATCCCCTTCCGCCGCCGGCGCCGGCACCGAGCCTGAGACACCATCCCCGCCTCATCACCGATCGTTCGTCTACATCTCAGCGGCAGATGCGTTCCGCCCGATCGTGCCAAACGCTTATATCGAGAGTAA
Organism: Kwoniella sp. CBS 9459; assembly: GCA_036428585.1. Taxonomy (NCBI): domain Eukaryota; kingdom Fungi; phylum Basidiomycota; class Tremellomycetes; order Tremellales; family Cryptococcaceae; genus Kwoniella; species Kwoniella sp. CBS 9459. The sequence goes on along the minus strand of CP144065.1, from coordinate 3,539,465 downwards.
GCGCGAAGCTGAGTTGCTCATTAACCGAAGATGTGTTGAAACCGGGGGTGAGGTGATACCTACGTTTATCCGACCTGGTAAGTCTATGAACGGCCGGTCTCGTTCCTAATTCTGGCTCAAGTAGATTCTCCTGTGGTGCTCCGCCGGGCCCGTTTTCGAGACCATCGTGGCAGTAGATCGAGCGCGAGCTTGATATCTGGGATCCTTCAGGTCTTCGACGGCTACTGACGACACTTTGATTGTCATCCTGATTCGCTCCGCATCCTCGCCTCTGCGCCTCATTTTGGACGCTGGGCGGAACTTCCTCGTAATAGGCCTCATGTATCACCCTCACATAAGACCCCTGACAACCCTCCCGGCATTCCTGATCGACCTCTCATCGAAGCTCAGCACGTCCGTCGGGATTCAGAACCCCTTCGCGTCCAAATCGCCCCTACACGGCGCTATGGAGGCGCTGAGGACGTACCCTCTTCATGTGGACCATGTGGCGTCTGCTGTGCTGAAGTGTATCCAAGAGGGGAGGGAGGGTGTTGTGGGTGTCAAGGAAATGCGGGATTGGGCAGGATTGGGAAGGTGGAAGAAAGAACGTGCGGCTGTTCAGGCTTAGGATGCGATATGCCACCTGTCTCTTCTTACGAGATAAAAAAAAAAAAAACAAGATGCATCGCTGGATGACACGCTTTCAGCATCTCTTGGGTCGCATTGGGTGCCACCGTAAAGATGTTTACAAATGTGCTCGACCAAGCTGGATCAGCCTACACCTTTTCCACCTTGACCTGGACTTGTTCTTCCGTTCCCACCGTTTCATCTCTGCGCTCTTCACCACCATGCATTCCAATCGAGTCTCTCATCCTGTCAATCGGTACTGCTCTCGCACTCCCTTTTCGCCTCTTCATCCCTTGTACTTTCCTCGAAGCTGCCACTTCCCTCTTTCTACACCTCCTCCACTTGGTCCAACTCTCTCTTTGTGCATCCTTGCTATTCATCTTCTCCATGATCTTGTATATCCGATCCTCCACAAGCTTCTTTTCCTTGAAATACCGCTTGGTGATAACCCGCTCGCTCATGGCCCACTGATCATCCGGTAGGTTGACAATCTCCTGCATGAAATCTCGCTCTAGGGATGCTCTTGTGCTCTCCAGCGAAGACACGCGCTTAGAGAAGCTTGAGGTGCTTTGGCGAAGGCCGCGGTAGTAGAGCGGCGTCTCGAGCTGAGTAGGGATGCCCCGCAGCAGAGGGTGTCGAAGGATCGCACGTATCGAAGAAATGTCTAGATGACCGCTGATGAAGATTCGCGGAGATGACAGAGAAAGACTTCAGCGCGATTTCATTGCAGACGACTCAAAGAGGTACTGATAACGACGGCTCAAAGACCTGGGAAGCAGGACAACTTACCGCCCGATACTGTTATTCTCGACATGGGTTCAAATGTAGCGAGACTTGTAAGCGTTCCAAAACCGAGCTCTCCATTCAAGCTGGGATCGGCGTTTGGTTCAGTCATCGAACTCACCTAGCATGTCTCTCGCCTCGTCCACCATGAGCCGTACAGCTGTCTCCGACATGCACGACCCTGATCTTCCCATGTATCTGCTCCAGCAGCTCAAACAGCGTCTTCCTGCCTCTCGGGTCGTTGAGATCAAGTTCTGACAGATGAAGGTGGGTGAGATCTAGGCAGAGAGCGGTGGAAGGGTGCGGGAAGTGGGTGAGGAGGAGCGAGATCGAGGCGAGGGTCGTTAAAGATGTTCGTGGAGAGCGGGAGGTGCGGACCTACAAAAAAAAAAAACTGGCACATCAGCAACCTGTGCATTCGATTGACATATTAGACCAGGGACAATTGGTGAAGATGTTCGAAGAGCAAAGGTTGTACCTGCTATACGGAGTGAGGAGACTGCCGGGAGCCTCGGCACTACTCACCGTATTCTCGATAGCCAATGTTACGCCCGGAACCTGTCTGATCACATCGTCTAGGTCGGTGATAAGTGTCCGCATCCTATCCATCGTTTTATCCCGATCTTCGTCCTGGCCGGCGTAGCTATCAGATCCGAGACTAGACCAGGTTTCAGCAACTGCTCACCAGTTCGGATTTCTTTCCTCTGCTCCGCTTGCTCCCGCTCTGTCTCGGATCGCAGAATACATGCTGGGTCCACGACTGGACTCACTGGATGATCAACGTCGGGATGCCCAGCTGCCAGGCTGTTCGCATCTCTGCCACGATGCTCTCTTTGGATCGCCGTCGCATGTGCCTATGTCTGTCAGGTCAGCTCAATCTGCGCGACTCGCGAGACAGGCTCATCAACTCCGTGAAGCATGAGGGGTCTGCAATCGTGGACGCATGCAGAAGAGTGAGATAGAACGTACACATCTCCTGATAACAGATTTGCAGTATGCACAGCATGTATGGTGGAGTTGGCACGGAAAGCTGGCTCTATTGCACGATACGATGGGTCAGCCTGGTCACCCACCCTTATGGAGACCTGCGAGTGAGGCTTCGATGTGCGGGGATCTGCTCACCTATTGCATTCATACCCCGTTGAGCGTCTAGCAGATCGTCTCTTCCCGGAGCTGCAAACCGCTTTCTCGGAGACTGGAAAAACATGTTCACTCCGCTCACATGTTCCGTCTTCATTCGGCTTCTTAATCTACGCAGGGATGCCGATAGACCGCCATCAGTCGATTGATGCGCTATCCAGTGGATCTTGGTCTCCTCCTGATCGCCCTTACTCGTGACATCCTGGGACCTGGCATTGTTGCTCTGACAGGAGGTCGGCACGGCCGCACGAGGCTCGTTGGATAACCGCCTCCTGGGACCCGGAATGAGAGGGGGCTCGGCTATGACGAGATCAAAGATTGGTTGGCGGGGTGCTATGAGCCTACCCTTGTGATGGGCATTCGCAAGCGGTGCGTAGAATCGAGCGGGCGTGGGAGTATCGGGCATCCATCCCGGAGACGGGGGCGATAAACCTCTCCTCAAACTTGGACGAGGAGATGACGGCGGTGATTGTGGGTTTCGTTTGTTTTTCGATTCCAGCAAGGGATTCTGATGTTGGATAGACGGGGGCGAGAGTGAGGGTGAAGGTAAGGGCGAGGGCGAAGTCGTCGAAGTTCGTCTTTTTGGGCTACAGAGTCCCAGCTTTGAGAAAGGGCTTTCGAGACCGATTGGAGAAGTGGAACGACCGTCGAAACAGTTCTCGTCTGATGACAATGGAGATGTGACTGTTCCGTGAGGTCTGAAGATCTGTTTATTGCGGCGATGTATGGGGGGCGGTGTCGATGGCGGGCTAAGCATTCGAAGCTCGGTATCTGCGGCAGGAGAAGGCGATTGAGGAATGAAGGGTGAAAGAGTTTGGCTCTCAAGCGAGGGTGTCTGGACACGACTCGAAGCAGGCGAGGATAGCGAAGAGCTCAGCTCTGGAGTGTGCTGTACATCGTGAGGAAGCCGTTGAGTTTGGACGATAACGGGCGATGGGTACAGCACTGAGGGAGTCGAGGGATACATCTCTACCGGAGAGGGGTTGTTCTGTACCAGATCAGGCCACAGTTCGAGCCAGTCGAAATGTGGTTGCTGATCGCCAGGCTTCTCATCTTCGAAATCGTTTGTGATATCACATTGACAGAGCGTGTCATCTACGGTGCCGGAGAAGTTGAACCAGTCCATAATTATTGTCTGACAGTGCCATCAAAGCAAGGAAGGGACGAGGGGATAGTATGGGAATGACAGGGATTAAGCACAAATCGTGCTCTAGAGACAGAGACGAATGCAAAGATGCCAACCCAGGCAAAAGAAGGAAGAGAAGATGATGAGTAGATCGTCATTCAACGTTGATTGATGGCTTGAAGGTACAGTGAGTAGACCTTGCAGCTGCTCGCGGCAAGAAAATTGTTCAGTTCAGGTGAATTTGACTCTCGTCTAATGGGATTAGTATATCCATGACAACGAGCATCTGCAACTGATGAGCACTGATAAGAGCTATCCTATGCCAGTCCATTAGAAGAGAGCTTAGACCGTCTTGTCCGGCTTGTTGCGAAAGCATTAGAAGTTGATTAGACCTTGATGCTAACACAAGCAGTTTTTCCAGCACTTAACTAGCTTCCTCGGGCACTAATGAAGCTCGGATAGGATGTAAGAGGCTGGGACAGTCGACTTTTGGCGTCAGAATGGCATGTTGTATTAGTATATTCGTAAGATATGGCGACTTTCAACGGTTTTTATAATTCCTCAAATTGGGCGAAGAAGGAAAACCACCTGAAGAGGTGTTATCGTTCAACACGGTTCACGCGTTATTGGAGGCATCGATTGCGCTGGGGCGCTTGAGAGCGATGAAAGGACAAGATGGCGGCGATCTCCGATCTCGCATCTTCGAGCCCATGGCTCGGGCTCTTTTACCGACAGCATCACCAGCGAGAGAAATGGGCCAGTAAGGAGGTTCTTTCGCTTGCCGTCTCTTTGATGGATATGATGTCGTTCTGGTCTGAGGGCGCAGGAACCCGTGATGTCTCGAGGCAGCCGGTTGATGCAACACTGACCAGGATCCCGAAAGGACTATCGGATCGGTATGTTCTAATTATGTTCTACAGATCCGGGCTTTACGGGCGTAACTTTACACAGGATCAGGACATTCGACCTACGTTGACATCATCGCTTAACCCGTGTGGTCGGTAAAACCCTTGTTTCGGTACCGCCGCAGCCATCCTGTTCTGACCTCTTCCTCTTCCTGTCCTGTTGTTCGGTAGGCTCACGTTCACGTAGCAGACGGAAAAGGGGTAACGGAGGAAACATGCATGATCGAGGGTAACTGTCACCGCATGTCCTGATTCTGCAACCTGGATCCTGATCGAAATTAACTTTCTCTATGCTACACGTGAAATCGAAATGCTCAGTCGTTCGAGACGTACGGAATTCCACCTATATGAGCGACATCTTTTCAGGATATCCATACAAGCCATCGTAGTGCCCAAGCGATCCAAGCGTATTGATATCCTGGTCTAGAGCATACATCACCACCACCCTAGAGGACCCCCATCCCCCATCTTCCCTTGAAGGACTCTTGAAACGCGCAACATCCCTTACATCTCCAAGGCCTAGACATCCTTCTCCAACATACATCCGGTCAAAGCGACCTTGACGCCCCACCCGTCCGCTCAAATGCACATGAAAAAATCCTCCTTCCGATGTCTTCCAAGCCTTTACGTGACATCACTCACCCCTTCCGTCAACTGGTGCCCAGCCCATGATTGACGGAATCTCCTTTGTCTGGTTGATGGATATGACGTTGAGGAGGATTGCTGAAGTTCTCGCTCAATCATGGTGATTTGCGGTGCGCCTGCGCATTGCGTATGACTGGGCTGGAAGATGCAACATATAAAGACTTGTTGAACAAATTTACCGACTGGTTCTATTCACACTACAATCACCAGCTACTCACCCGCGAAGTACTTATCAACAGCAATATCGTCACTCTTGTTCTGAGCAGAAGTATAACCAGCTACATACACCCTACCACGCGAGCAGATAGACCAATATGTCTGAGCAGGAGCAACAGTGAGGTCGAACATCTATTTGCTAATTGCGACAGCGTGCACCATCGATTTGCTGACACCCGTATATCTTGTCACAGACAACAACAGGTCGAGCGAGCCCAGGCTCAGCCTCAGCAGAAGGAGGAAGAGGAGGACCAACAACAAGAGAAAGGCGGCTCAATCGACACCAACTTCAACCAAGTCCTCCCTCCTGGACAACACGATATTGTGAAAGACGTAGCGATGAACCCGCTCGGCAAGAGGAAAAAGATGTTGTCAGAGGAGATTGGAGAGCAGAACCTTCAGAATGTTGGCAAGAAAGACGGCAAGGAGGACAATGACGCTGGCAGTCTCAGGATCAGGATCCAGCTCGACTTGGATGTTGAAGTTCATCTGTCCGCCAGAGTCAAGGGTGATATCACCATCGGATTGCTATAAGCCATATCCGAGGATCTTATCGCCGCCAGCGAGGAGAACGCAGAGACTGCAGCAGAAACCAAGCGGAGCTGCAAGAGAAAGGAAGGATTGGACATTGCACTTCTCTACACCTTATAACCTGTACATTATGTCGCCCACTTCACATAGCACCAAGCGCACGCTTGATCACATCTTGCGCCCCTCGGAGAAGTCTCCATTCCCCCCTTTGTGTACGTGTATCTGAATAAAGGATCATCTTGTAGCCCATCCTCACACACACGCGGATCGTAAACCAGATTGCTCCACCATAGCTAGACACCCCGTAATGACAACATGCATATTTTGACGACTTACGTGTAAGCTGCATGGTGGTAACCAGGGCTGTCAACGCATGACAGGGTGCAGAAAGACTCGTGCTTTCATAAGCCCTGACGTTATGAAGCACCGACGTCGGTAAAAACCTCCGAGCGTAGCGAGCCCAGCGGCCGTCTATTCTGCTCAAAATGAGACCAACGGTGCTGCTGCTGGGCATGAAAGGAGCGGAGATGCGGTGCATGAGATGGAGGAAGTGATCGAACGGTACCACGTCATACCATTCACCAATTTTCTTGGTAACAACCTGGTAGCGGTAACCTTACCGTTCCTTGTTGTTTTTTGCATGTTCGTTGGCCTCTGGTTTGACCACAGTAAAGCAAAGCCCGATTTCCTGCAACCATTCAGTCCACCATCTCGTTCGCTCGCAGTTTGGTCTCAAATCAGCACACCTGACGCCTCACCAAAATGGTATTGGGCATCCTGAGTGCCATCGCTGCTTGTCCCGCTATCGTCGGCACCACTGAAGCGGTCCGGCAAGGTCAAAAAGCTCAAGCGAAAGATAGACATCGAGGACAGAAGACCAACCTCGTCATCAAGCTTCCAGCACCGAATGCTTATAGCAGGAAGTTCGAGGGAGCTTTGGTCGTCCTCAAGGATAATAAAGTGAGTTCCGAGCGGTCAGCAGCTAGCGATCTGAGTAGGACTCGTTGGACTGTTTGCGTGCATCTGGGTGATTCGAGCTTATTCTGTTCCCCGTTCTTCACCTTCACTAAGCTCTACGTACAGCATCCCGAGTCGAAATTCGCACCTGGCACTGTACACCCGTTTGCAGGCTACTATCTGCCTTACCCGTCCAACCAGAATAAATGGGTCGGTGCGGGATACAAAGGCGAAGGCCTCGTGAGCACCATCAACGACGAGAACCACCTCAACTGGGTGTATGTGGATCGGGAAACACACGAAGCCAAGTACGGGGTTCGGGCGGAAGCTGAGGCGAATTGTACGGGACCATGGGACTGTACCGAGGTCGACAAGCGCTTGATCTTTGAAGGATGGGAAGGGTTCATACTGGTGCAAGAAGACGACAAGGAGGATCTGTGGTGTCTGTATTTTGACAGATTTGACGATGGACTGAGCAGTGAAGGACGGATAGGAGATTTTGAAGCCACGGGCAAGCCAAAAAGGATGTTGGAGGTGCAGCTGGTCAGGAGGGAGATGCCGAAAGACTTCGATATGGCCCAGGAGGAACGGGTGGAACGGCTGAAAGCGCTCGCGGGGAAACAGAAGGAACAGCAAGAGAAGGGGTTGACAGGCGGCGAAACCTAAAGGACTTGCAGCTCAAACGCACAGAAAGGCCGAAGCTTGCTTCGTTGCGCAACGTAAAGGGGGTTCCATCCGCTCCGATGGGAGCACTGTTATGGGCGACAATTCCAACCGTCGGGAGGCGCACCAGCACTACGGGGCTCGACAACGGCTCACACCGGGACCGACACGGCCTCACACCGATCCCTATACACATCAAATGAATCCTCCTCTGTCCATTCCCACACCGCGAGTATCGCCTAGGATGGGCTTCCCCCTTCTCGGACTACCGTGAATAGCAGTCAAGCCACAAAACCGCTGCCGACTAGAGGCGAACTCCGCAAGGCGATTGAGAAACGGTGGATGTAGCAATGGGGTAAAAGCCGGTTTGAGTCGGATAAGATATGCTGTCGAGAACAAACATTTTCCATCGGGCTTTCTCGGCTGCATATCACTCGACGCGTATTATACGTGCCTTGCTTTGGCGCAAGCAGGCTATATTAGAGGCATGGTAGAGCATGCATCATGCTTAGAAGGGCGTAAGTGCCTTGAAGTGCCTGGCCTGACTATGGTCCTGTCATCGCAGCTATGGTCTTGGCCATTCTAGCTATAGTACCATCATCCACCACAAGATCGCCACCCGCCTGCCATATCATTGCCCAAAACTTGATCAGACAAGATCAATAACACCACAATGGCCGCCGAGTCCGAACGATGATGATAGTGATAGCGCTCTGCACCTCAAGAGCCTACCCCTGCAAGTGCGCAGGGCACGGAGCTATTGGCTTAGAAGCTTCGACAGTGCTAGTCGATAGGATGCAATGACATCTAATGACAGTGATGGGCAGGTATACCAATCAGATACCTCGTTCCATCTCTGTTCGCCCACATTAGTGCCTCATCTGGTGGACGAACGGCACGCTGATCGCCGTCCCATCGTCTTAACGCACCGCGACCTCTGACTTGGGTCCGACTTGGTTCCGATAGCAATCGCATCATCACGGCACGGAGGGGCACAGGACTGGAGTCGTCACATCCAATACCGATTGGGTGGACGTTCACCCCCTCGATGATTCACTGCCTGTTCATACCGAAGAGGGATCCTTGATGAGATAGAGTATCCCCAGCCTCTGAACAGCGAATACAACCTCGGGGGCTTCGGAGCCTTTTGGAGCTCCCGCTTGATACACAATGTAGTTAGACAGAATGGGACGTCCTCCCTCGGCATATAGCGGGGTAGGGGATCTTCAATATCTCATATTAGGTGCAACCAAGAGGTCGGAAAGCGAGCATGACCGCAACGTGGGACACCCGGGGGAGTAAGTGATCTCCGCAGAGCCTATAACCTACACTATCGGAGACCTCGTACCGAAAGCCGAAGGATTCTGATAAAATCTTATCGTGCTTGATAAATTAATGGCCAACCCGGCATAAGTTCCGGGCTATGCCGTCAATGTCCAATACGCTTAATACGCCTCTTACCTTGGCTCCTAGTAGTAAGGATAAGCTAGTCGACGCCTACGTATCGGGATATCTCGTTACCCCGCCTTTTGCCGTCTAGAACCCTTCGAAAGACGGCGTGCCCCCTTGTCCAAATGAGCATTCTTGCAACGCTAAGGACGCCTTCGGGCGTGGAAGCCGGACACGAAGAGGTTTGGCGGCTAATCATTCATTATGCTTCTAATTCAACCATGACACAAGTGCTAAGGCTGCCCCCAAGGGTATGCGGTATTATTTCTGGCCCCGGGTACATGTCCTGTCTCTGACCCGCGGGGGATGGGGGCTCAATGCGGCAAAGCGAGAGGGCAGGTGACTTGCTACATCGGGAAAATCAGAGAAGGAATCTGCTACATCCCCCTGAGATGTCTTCAATCGCCTCCTGTCTTCCTCTCTCCATGTGCTTGGCGCCTCTCGCTCTCACGCTCAAGGGAGAATGACTTTGTGCGTAATCGCGATGTGAGCGAGATGCAGCAGCTTGAGAGCCTTTTCGACCGGGAGCCTCCGGCAGCTCTCCACAACAATTCCGATCCATCATCGTCAAATCTTGGAAATCAGATCATCATCGGTCGGCTCGCTCATCCGGATCTAACCACCTTGACCCGACCCTTGTGATTATCGCAAATTTAGCAGCTGTGTGTCATCATCGTATTGTGGAGAATCTGAGGACCCCACCTGACTTGGGCATCATATATAAGTTGGCGGAGCAACAGATACGGCCCCTCACATCGCCTCTCGGTAACGATCCAGTCTCGACATCTCGACACACATATCTCTCTGTGTCCAACAAGCGATTCGATAGTCGTCTTGGACATCATCATCACTCTTTGATACGACTTATACACCTTGAATATCGCAGACCAAGTAGTACGACGCCATGTCCCAACAGGTAGTCTACGACGACAAGCCCGACGTGGAGCACGTCGAAGCTGGGGATGAGCATCTCAAGAGTCACGATCCGCATCGACATCTCTCCACCAATGAGATCAAGCATGGTGACAAAGCGCTCAAGTACCTGGGCGATGAGCGAGTCGTGGTGACAGAGGAAGACGACGCTCGAATCCGACGCAAGACGGACAAGCGAATCTTGTCTATTCTCGTATGGGTTTACTTCCTGCAGATCCTCGACAAGACTGTGAGTGGCGCGATCAGTCTAGGAATACGCAATGTTGAGAGCTTGTACTGATAACAGCAATTAAATCTGTGATTGTGCAGATCCTGGGTTACGGAAACAACTTTGGCATGTCCGTGGACTGCGGACTTGTTGGCAATCAATATTCTGTCCTTGGTTCGGTTAACGCCATCGTCCAACTCGCGTGGCAGCCCTTCTCTTCGTACCTTTTGGTCAAGGTCCCCGCTCGATACCTCATGCCCGCCATGATTTTCGGATGGGGTGCCGCCGCAACTTGCATGGCCGCAGCTCACAAGTGAGTCCATCGAACGACCCCGATCATTCAATGTTCGAGCCTCCAAATGAGTGCATAAGCTGATCAAAGCCCACCTTTCTTACAGCTTCGCTGGTTTGATGGTGTGTCGAGCTCTGCTCGGTCTGTTCGAAGCCGGCTGTCTCCCTCTCTTCTCGCTTATGACCGCTCAATGGTATCGTCGATCGGAGCAGCCTGTCCGAGTCGCCGCTTGGTACTGCACCAACGGTTTCGCTACCATCGTCGCCGCCCTGATCTCCTATGGTCTCGGCCACGTCACAAACGCCGCCCTCAAGTCATGGCAATTGATCTTCCTCGTCGTCGGCCTCATCACCGTCATCTCCGCTCCCGTCGTCTACTTCGTCATCGACTCGGACGTCACCACCGCTCGATTCTTCGATGACGACGAGAAGGCTAAGGCTATTGAGCGACTTCGAGCGAACCAAACCGGTACCGGATCCAGCGAGTTCAAGATCTCTCATCTCTGGGAACTGGCCATCGATGTCAAGTCCTACTTGTTCCTTGCGCTTACCCTCCTGCTTAACGTCGGAGCTGCCGTCACCACCTATTTCGGTCCCACGCTTCTCGGCTCGTTCGGATTCGACAAGTACATTTCGGCTCTGCTCAACATGCCTTTCGGTTTCCTCCAGATCTGTGCTATCTTGTCCGGTTGTTACGCTGCTCAGAAGTTCAAGATCAAGTCTGGCGTCCTTGCCGTTTACATCGTGCCCGTTATCATCGGTCTCGTGCTGTTATACGTCGAAGGCAAGGGCGCCGCCAAGCGAGCACCCATGTTGGTCGGCTACTACTTGCTTTCTTTCCTCTTTGGCGGCAACCCCATCATTGTATCTTGGATGGTCGCCAACACTGCCGGTACCACCAAGAAAGCCCTCATCATGTCCCTCTTCAACGCTGGATCTGCTGCCGGTAACATCATTGGTGAGTTGACCGTTATCAGACATACATACACCTCTTCATCATCATGGTGCTGACAACGGCTCTTCTGCTCTTCTTCCAGGTCCTCTTCTTTTCGAAGCCAAGGACAAGCCTCACTACCTTCCTGGTCTTCGAGCCGTTCTCGGTATCTTCTGCGCCCTCTTGGCATCGACCGGTGCACTCGTTGTCATACTCTTCTTCCTCAACAAGCAAAGGCAGAACCAGCGAGAGGCTCATGGCAAGCCCAGATACATCAAGGACCATTCCATGTCCACCAAGTACCAAGCTTATGGAACGGACGAGGATGCTACCCTTGGTCAGAATGGTGAGTGAACCTTTCTGTTTGTTGGGTAGTGAATGGGATCAGTTGCTGACTTTCCCATGTCTCTTGTTTATAGCTTTGCTCGATTTGACCGATTTCAAGAACGACGAGTTCGTGTACTTGTATTAAATATGTTTTGCCAAAGTCTGAAGTCAGGGGAGATGACATTTCTGTGCGCGGATATCATGTGAACGATCAAGAAGAATCAATGTCGGAATGTTATACGGTCAAAGGGGCTATCAGTACTCTTTAGTTTTTCATAGGTTTGCACTGTCATGTATCTACTGCAGCACATCAATCCCACTTGGTGATACGGTCTGTGACACGGTCAGTTGGATTCTATACGACTACGGATGAGGGTGGGGGACTCGCGATTCTCTGCAGACGCTTTGCAACAACCTTGCATATGCGCTATGCGCTGTACATATACTGTATTGCATCTACTCAGGGGGCTCGTATGGGGTGATGAGCATCTAAAGGAGGTGATGAGGGCGCGGAAGTAAACGAGGACGTCAGCACAGCTATTAACACCTGATCTTCATGCCATTATACGTTATGTCATGCAGCACTCACTTTGCTGAATTCTTTGATCTTGTCGGTACCCCTGACCTCCTCTGTCAGAAGCGGCAATTTCACAATATGGAACTCGTCCTCGTAGAGATCGTACGCCTCGCCGAGGTACTTCTGCTGCATCTTGTGTCGGACCGTACATTGCTGGCAGTTGTCCGTCGATTTCGGGAAGAGTAACTGGTTGACGACGATGTTGTGCGTGTCGATCTCGTACGAAGTGAGTTCTTGGATCAATCGTTCTGTCTCGTACAGGGACAGGAATTCCGAGATGCACACGCAGACAAAGGTAGTCTTCTCCTGCAGATTACCAAAGCACAAAATGAGAGAATATCAGCGCCCGGTACTCGCTCTTTTGAGCAGTACCCCATGAGTTGTCATTTGTGCTCGACGAGAAAGCACTTACAGGATCCTTGAACTGCGTGTTGACTTCCGTGATGACCTCTCGCATCGCCTCAAGTTTGGCAAACATGTCTTCTTGAGGTGCTCCACCACCAAACATCGATTGCATCTGCGATGGGGACCGAATCGTCAGCAAGCGCAAGCCAATACAGCGAAATTTCTGATCGTGATCGTGATCCGGATAGCAAAGTATGAATTGGCAGGGATAGCGCAACTGACCTGCTGGAGCATGGGACCGAAGCGTCCGCTCAAGGTGCTTAGCTTGCCCAGCGCTTTTTCAAGCACTGAGGGGAACGAGAGGAATCGGAGCGTATGACCCGTGGGCGCGGTATCGAATACAATCACGGAGAACTCCATCGACTTGACGTGTCTGTAGCAGCACGGCACAAAGGCTTGCTGTTAGTATATACAAGGTATCTCAATATGTCGTGTCACGCGTGATTTACTCACTTCATGATCTCCGCGAACCCCATAGCTTCGTCCACACCAGGAATAGCAAACGCAAGATCCTGCATCATACCGCCCATCCCGCCGCTCTGATCAGCTACACCCCCGCCCCACCATCAAACAGAATGCTACACAGTCAGCTGTGTGGTCCGCGTTCGAGGAGCTTCTGGCTGGATTGACCCTCCATGTGCCCTATCCTATTGCTCGCAACAAATGGAGACCAGACACATCTTTACTCACACGACTCGATCATTTCTTGCAGACTTCCATTAGGGTCGATCTCCATCGCAAACAAATTATCAAATCCGTTGACCTTGGTCGCGTCTTTGCCGAACTTCTGGGAGAACGCATCGGACAAGTTGTGCGCTGGGTCCGTGGACTGTATATGCGAATATACAGATAGATACAGCCTTTAGCTTGGCTTTCGATTAGATTGATCGTTGAAGATGAGACAGCTTGGCCCCTCCGATAGTCGATGACGTCTTATCTGTCGAAATGATCAACGAAAGAGGAGACATGTCACTCACGATCAGGAGCACGGATTCTCGGCAAGCAGCAAGCTGAACAGCAAGAGAGCACGAAGTCGTAGTTTTGCCTATATCACCGAAGTATCAGTTGAAGCGCTCTTCTCCTGGCGAAATGACTCGATCTAGCTCACCTACACCTCCCTTACCACCTATCGAGCAGCAGATTAATATTCGATGAGCATTCATGTGCGAGGTTACCAGTGTTGTCCAGTTCTCGGCTTACCGCAGAAGATCCATTTCAAGCTCTTCTGATCCAGCACGTTCTGCAGCGTAGGGGCCAGTGGTTCGAATTCTTCAGCCATGTTGTCTATGATACGTGTCTATAAGTAGATGTGTGATCAATACTAGTATATAGAGATCAATCAAGTCTACAACACAATACTCTGTATGCACGGCAAAGAAAGCACCAGCACCAGCATCAACAACGCCGTTGAATGACGCCCTCCACATCGAGCACAACGTGGACGGAATCAATTCCATTCTTAGGCCTGTGGACCTTTTCTTAGTCACAGAAGCTACTGCAGTGCGAGCGACGCCAGGTCGGTGGTCTACGACGGCATGGAAGTATGCATGGGATGTTACAATACGCTGCGCCGACATGTTGCGCTTCAGAAAGCACGACAATACATCGAAAGACAAGATGGATTCAGAGACCATGGACCGCCACGCCCCTGTTCAGAAACCTCCAACCCTCTTCTTCCCACTCTTCTTCTTCTTCTCACGTCCACCATGAGGGCCCCTCTCCACCTGGGTAGCAGCCCACAGCATCTCTTCGGGCTGACTACTCTGTGGCTGACTGGATCCTACACCGTAATTCATCGCGGGAGGCGGCGATGATCTCTGCATCCCGGCGCCTGTGCTCAGTCGGTGCCTTTTGTCTTTATCAGGACTGGTGTCCAATGCAGGAGGAAGGTTTTGAAGACTCGGTAGACTCATCGTGGACTTCAGTTTCGGTTGTATCTGAGCCACCGTAGGCGATATTGACGATATGGTCGGAATCCGGATGGAACCCGGTAGTGAGGGATACGAGTAGTGATGCTGTTGCGAGGCGAAAGCGCCGAGAGACTGCGACGTTCGTGGCGACGGTAGAGGCTTGATAAGCCTTTGACTCTGGCTTTGGCCCAAGCTCTGAGTCTTCACAGGCGTTCTTTGGGTGCCGTATGGACCGGATGCTTCGTGGTCGCCGTTTGTATCGTCTTCGCCCTTGCGCCATGACTTCCAACTCCATTCAGAAGGATCTTCCCCCAATTTCCAGTCCGATAAGAGGGCTCGAGCAGTAAGATTCTCCAGACCTTTCGGTCCTGCCCTGTCCTCCTCACCCGACTGTATCTGGTCATCGATACTATTCTCGTCCGAGCTAGATACGGGATTTCGAGGATGAAGGAACCCGAACTTGATCGGTGGCGGTTCCTTGTCGGTCAAACTCAGCTGGCCGGCAGCCCTGGCGAACAGCTCATCGGGCTCTTCTTCCGCTTGAGTGGCGTCGAAAGGTGCAGTGGGATTCGCACTGAAGGGCTGATCCAGGGGTTCTGAGGATAGGATGGTAGATGCGAGCTTCAGGTCAATCGTGAGCTGTCCTGCGTCCACCTTAGATCTGAGCGAATCTCGGAATCGATCGGGAAAAGATTCTAGTAGCTGAGCGTATAGTGTCGTCGCTTTCATTTGTGTCGCTCGCACGCCTGGGGACACTGTCTGAGAGTTGATTTGTAGAGACTCTTGTGGATTCGACAGCGCTGGTCTGGCGTCCTGGAAGATCGGTATCTGGCGACTTAGGGCGGAGGCTACAAAAAGATACTTAGACATATCGAGTTGGTCAAGAGCTTCCAGAGTAGACGTGATAGCATGGACGTGAAGGGGAAGCGGCGCGAGCAAGTGTGAGCGGAGATCAGGCGGCTGTGAGTAGATTGAATCTCGAGCGAGGTCGGCACTAGATGACGTTGATCAGTGCATTGCCCTGTTACCAGCGTTACCAGTCGAAAGGCACTCACGCTGTCATGAGATGCTCGAGGGGCGCGTCCAGTTCACGTAGGTATCGTTCGGTCTCGGAAGGTGAGAACCATCCAGTTTCACCGGTCAAACGAAGCGGTTGATTGATCTCTGAGAGTGACGGAATGAAGCTGGATTAGTAACTCTTCCCCTAATCAGTCACCCGAGATGATCACAGAAGCTCACCAAGCCATGCCCACCGAAGGTTCAACTCCCTTCCCGGTACATCATCGGGACCTTGCTCCTTCTCCTTGCCCTTGGCGATACGCTGTATCTCATCATCCCAAATCGCCTTGAGCTCAGATATCCTCTTCTCTCGGTCCACCGAAATATCCTGATGCGGTACCACAGCGGTGATCGGGATGGTAAAGATCGAGCCGTCCTTTCTTGAGCCTAGCAAGCAGCGTGAATGTCGAGTTGAGGCCGGTGAGAAGTGGATCAGGGAGCTCAGGCCTTCTTGGGGTACGATCAGAGGATAAGGGTGAGCCAGGGAGCGTAAAGTGCCGAAACGAGTCGTGGGGAACACCAGGACCAGTGGCTGAGAACGAGAATACAAGATGGTGCACGATTCTGTAAGTGGAAACATTCAGCAAAGTTCGTCATCTGGATGCGTGTGGTACAATACGATGTTTGTACCTACCTTTCGAGGTCATACAGGGCATCACTCCGACTTCAAGATCGAGAAGATTGGATCCATAATCGTGCCTCCAGCTCATCACGGGGTTGGACGCCAGGTTTGTATCGATCCACATCACTTCCCGATTCGTACAAGCAACTGTATGGTTGACATTCCGCTCCAAAGCCGTCTTTTCGAGGGAAGTGAAGAATCGCTCTTTGCCTCCTAGGATAATTAGCGATGTTATTGGGTGTTCCGGATCCTGTATTGGAGGTCATCAGCTTCCTTGCGCTCTTCTACATGTGACTATTCGTTACACAGCAAGCTCACGTCGATATCGATTAGTGTAGCTTCTTTAGACGAGAGGACAAGGGCAGTTCCTGGTTTCGTACCGAAAGCGACCCGGAAGAATTGGTGTTTCTCTTGAGTGACAGCCGACCGCACTTTCCGTCTACGCAAATTTGTCAATCACCCGCTATATGCGATAGACTGGACGAGGCTGTACTCACAGATTCCAGACTTTCTCAGGCTGCCCATTCCTCGTCTCCTTCTCTTCCCACCATAACCAGACGCCCCCTCCTTCATCGACGATCAACACCCTGCTCCATACTGTTGAATCGAGGGCAACGTCCACATGGCGCCGGCCCTCTGTATCTTCGTAGGACAAGGACGCGGCTCGGAGCGAGATGATGGGTGGTGAAGAAGTAGGAGGGATGTATGTGTGATCCGGAATTAGGTTGAGTAGGTGTGTGGTGGCTTGCAGCCGGACCAGTAACGCTGTCGCTTCGCCTGCGAATGAGCAAACGGGGATCTGTATCAGCGATATCAACATGGATCAACCGATGGGAAGATCACAGGCAAGGCACTCACGATCGATCCTCGCGCTAGACACGACCGGGGAGGTCAAAATTTGCAAAATTGGAGTAGGAAACCGCTCTATCACTTTGTGAGTGGGGTAGAACCGCACCCTGCTCCGCTGATCTACCTTGGTGCTGTTGGCAGGCAGGAACGGGCTCACATCTAGTCCAGAAATCAGTCTGTTAGCTTCTCACTTCAAAATATCATGAAGGACACCGTGTTGAGCTCACTGAGATGATGTCCCACTTGTCCAACTGGAAACGCCAGTACAGTTCTTGCTATTCTCGCACGAGGATTGTGCACTACAGCAAGTATGGGACCAGAGTAGACATGATCGTCGATATCGCTTCCGATGTCCGTACGTCCAGCAGGCTGCTTGGAAGTGTGAGATGGGCCTGCTTCATCAGATCGTTGATTCCGGTCTTGCTCCCCTAATATAGATGCGATGGCTTCATGTAGTCCATATCGCTCGTATGGGTCGCACAGTGTTTCGACGTATCTTGTCTGTTCACAGATGCCAGGTAGCACCATCAGCAATTGCAGCTTGCCACTTATGCTAAGAGGTAAACACTTGGGGTAGGTGCACCTCGCAACTCACAGAGGCTTCGACGATGTCGTTCGTCTGTGCAGATCCAGTCACTGGATCAAGCTGTCTAGTTGCCGGGAACAGGCACGTGGCCGTTTCTCCAGCTTTGAGTTTCAGGTCTACAAGAGGAAAACATCAGCTGAAGCGCAACCATTGCTGATATGTCAGCTGACACGTACCTGCCCGCTCTTCACTGGCCCATGACCACGCCCAACCTCTCCTACTTCGCTCGAGGCCTGCACCTCCCGCTTTGCCGAAATCAAGCACAACTCCTCCTCCTAACCCAGCGAGGTCTGCCCTGAGCCCGTCATCATTCTGAATTCGAGACGCAGAGGCTGATGACTGTGGAATATGAGCAGGCTCATCTTGATTTCTCCGACCTCTACGTTTCGAGCGAGGCAAGGGGAGATGCTCGACTGATGCGGGGTATGACATGGTGCCTAATGGTAGATGTCACCGATGTCGCTCCTCCGCACGCCCATATTCAGCCTATGATACCACTTGAGGGATGAAAACAATTTCGGATATGCTCAGAGTTGTATTTCGTGTATGGATCTACAACTCTATCAAGAGCTGTGTAAATGTAAGATTAACTGAGAGGCTACCCATCGTAACGAAAACATCTGGCGAGGTCATGTTGATCATTTTGATGGTCGCCTCCAACGGAACTCGAAACGGTATGCGTCCATCTGATCACGTGATCCTTGACCGCCGTGATGGCAAATACAGAAACGATAGAAACGATCGATGAACTGTGAGCATTAGGATGACCTCCTTGACTTGTGTAAGCACAGTCTTTGGCATTTCAAAGAGCGTTACGTGCCAAGTAGCGAGAAATCGTCGAAGAGTCCTAACGCGTCACTAGATGCCATGCACGGGGGCCTCCTGGGGCATCGCTTTTCTCTCATCAATTGTGGAGTGACAGAGGGCGATGTCGGTATTCCGTGCGCCAGGAGGGCGTTTCATGGACAACGTTCTATCCCATTGCCCTTGATCTACGAAGGCATGTCTCGTCGGTCGCACTACTAGTACATAGACCCTTCTGGACTCTGCATTGGACCTCAAGCAGTATCAAGTGCGGCCAAGAAAGAATGCAGGTAAGGTTTTGGGGCAGGCAAGACGTCCTTAAAGGTCCAAGCGGGGTACTAAAAGCTGCTCCGGGGTCCCTTTGTCTCCTTTGATTGAACCAACTGAACAAATCCATCAAACACACCAAAGGGGTCACTGCAGCACTGACACTCACACTCACACTCACTCTCACACTCACACTCACACTCACAACCGATGCATCCTGCACAGCATCTGAAAACGCCGATCCTCCTGACGGAATGCACAATGCAATGCAGATCCCCTCATTCATCTCCCCCCCCCTTAATCCCCCTTTTCAACTCTCTACTGACTTGTTCACCACCTGCCGACACCTTCGCTGCTTACTACATACCTCCCAGCCCTCACACTGACAACATCTCTCCTTACTGCTTGCTCTCTCTTCCTAAACATAATCACAGACTTCACCTCAAGTTACAGCGCCTTGCACTCACACTCGTTCTTTGACTCTATATACTACCTTATAGATCCAGCAGCTTGGGACCACTGCTCCCTCCTGACCTATACGACAAGCTACCTTCACCATGGCACCCATTGCCAAGCTCCTCTCGGTCCTGTCTCTCGCGGTCCTCACCCAAGCCGCGACCAAAGAGGAATGGCGAGGTCGATCGATTTACCAGTCAGTAGCCTCTCTCTCTCTCGCCGATCAGCGATTCCGTCCCTCCCATACTAGTATACAGTTGACTGATGGTCCCTCCTTTCACCCTGGCAGGCTCATCACAGACCGTTTTGCCGGTGGTGGACAATGTGATCTCGGCTCGCGAAACTACTGCGGCGGAAACTGGCGAGCCATCATTGACAAGCTCGACTATATTCAAGGAATGGGCTTTGACGCTGTTTGGATTTCGCCTACCGCTCTCAACATCGAAGGTTACACCTTGTGGGGAGAGGCCTATCATGTGGGTGCTATATTTCACGCCATCGGTTATTGCAGCGCTAATTGGTATGCGTGTCTTCTATCTATTTCGATGTGATGGCAGGGCTACTGGACTGCCGATCCTACCAGGCTCAACCCTCATTTCGGTACCGCCGATGACCTGAAAGCCCTCTCGTCCGCCCTCCACTCCCGAAACATGTATCTCATGGTTGACATTGCTATCAACGCCCTTGCTTCCACCAATCACAGCATTGATGCCGATGCCCTCGCCTCTGCGGCTCAAGGCAACTTCCTGTTCAAGGACCCGGCGAACTTCCACAAGCGATGTGGTATCCAGTGGGAGAATCGGACTTCCGAAGAGTACTGCTGGCTGGTACCCGGGCAGCAGGAGACCGAAGTCGCCTTGCTTGATCTGGCTACGGAGACTCCTGCTGTCGCGGACAAGTTGATCGACTGGGTACCTGGCTACGTCAAGGAGTACGGCATCGACGGGTTCAGGATTGATGCTAGCAAGCATATGGGCAAGAAGTTCCAGCATGACTTCTGCAAGGCTGCCGGTATCTTCTGCATAGGAGAAGTCGCCGGTGATAACACTGCGTGAGCAAGGCATGGTTGCGCCGACATTTGACCACGGCTAACCTATGGTCATATAGATACGCCGCTACTTATCAAGGTGACGATGGCATCGACTCGGTCTTCGGTTTCGGTGAGTCCGTGCGATCAACTGGGGTGATGACAGCAATCTTAGAGGCTCTGTCTTTCATCTGCTCGAGGTCAACTAGCTGACGCTGCGTCTTTGTCTCTTCAGGCTTGCTCTACGGTTTCGCCTACGTCTTTGGTAACGGTGATAGAATGGATAGATTGACTCACTACATTGACGGTGCTGCTCGAAGCTATCCCGATCAGTCCGTCATCGGCTCCTTCCTCGACAACCAAGATCTGCCTCGATTTAACTCTCGAACAGGCGACAAATCTCGAGTCTACAACGCTATTGTCGGCAGCTTCATGTGGGGAGGTATTCCCACCGTCTATTACGGCTTGGAACAGGACATCGCCGACGGTCCTTACGATCCTGACAACCGAGAGGCTCTTTGGAACTACAACAACTATGCTACTGATGGCGAGACTTACAAGAGAATCGCCAATCTCAACAAGATCAGGGAATACCTTGGTAGCAGAGGCCAGTTCCATACCGCCGTTGCCAAATCTCTGGGCGTGACTATGGCCGAGGTCGCATTGCAGCGAGATGAGGCTCTGATCGTATTGACAAACGTGAGTAGGGCGTAAGGTCATCGTACTTGTCAGGATATGCTTTAAAGTACCAAATAGTCTTTAGCTGATGTCACCCCGTCCCCCAGCGAGGCAACGGCGCAAACACCGAGTGGACCGTTTCTAAGACTGAATTTGGCAACAATGCGGATATCCTCGAGTGGGTTCAGCTGCTTCTCTCTTGCTGATCTTCCAGCTGACGTTTTGATCCCACAGCCTCTTATCGTGTACCACAGCCAAGACAGATGGGAACGGCGCGCTCAAGGTCACCTTTAACAACGGGCTGCCATTCGTGCGTTGGGATTCAGTGTTTTCGTAACCTGCCTGCTTTGGACTCGCCAGCTGACCATGTTGCCCTGCCTTCAGGTCTGGGTCAAGGCGGATGTTGCATCCGCTGGTGGCTTCTGTGGCGGTGCGGGACAGCAACTCATCGCTGAGCCCACCACCACCTCTGCTGAATCTGCCTCAGCTACCGATATTGTCGAGCCGACCGGAACTGATAGCGAAGACACACCAGTCACTCCGACTTCACCTGCAGTAGGGGACGGCAACGGACCAACTTCCATCACCAACCCCGACGCCACCGCAACCGCCACTTCCACTTCCAGCTCCGCTTCCACCGCTTCCGGCGCGGAAGCCACCAACACAGTCGGCTCCGAGGGCCAGAACAGCGGCAGCGGCACTTGTAAGCGATCGAGGAAGAGGAGCGGTGTCGCAGGTAAGCGTCAGCGTCGATCCCAGTAGATCTGGACATACGTTCTGCACACACGCGCTTCAGATGACCTGGGGTTGTCTGCCATCACAAATCCTCTTATTGTATGATAATCGTCGCATTCCAGAACTTGGTCCTCTCGTTTGATCACGGACAATGCATTCACCCGACCTGTACTTTTCATGACTTGCCCTCAACCCTGTCGCTTGGGAACAGAGTGTGATCATTGACGATCTAATGCTGACTGGTTCGCAGTGGCCGCATTGTTGATCGGACTCACCTCAACTCTGCTTTGATGACGACGATCATTATTTGACTGATGTATCGTTTCGTATGGACACTGCGCAGACTTACGGTCGCCATGAGAGTATTGCGCATGCAGGCTCAATCATGCTGTACATCTGCCTGTTGCATTGCACAGAGTGTGTAACGTGTGTAGTAGTCATGCAACCTTGATATTGGACGGATGGCAGCACGTTATCGGAAGGGGTGATCTTCTTACCATTTCACAGCGTAGTCGAGCTGAACAGCACCAAGCACTCTCTACCATCCGACATCGAGGCCTTCTGTTATTATAGGAAGCACCATGCATTTTGTATCATCTTATGCATGTTCAGTACATCGCGCTCCGCTCTTGATACACAGTGGTGGCATGACGTGGATATAATCACTGGGGCAAGCAGGGCGGGATCAAAATGGTCTGCCATGTTAGAGCAGAACGAAGCGACGAACGAGATGAACGACGAACCAAAGCTCGTCAATTGCGAGGTAGGTAGATAGATTGCGCTTGTGGACATATACTCAAGAGTAGATATCTGCAATTCCATCTCGATCACACAGAACACTGGCTACGATCTACACAGCTCAGGACTACATCAACATCGCATTAGAACTGTAAAGTAAGAAGAAAGAAAAGTTGGAAAGATGGCTGTGAGTGCCCTTGATCCTGTCATTCATCTGGCTGCACCGTCCCTTCTCCGACATCGTAAATGGACGAGGTCGTGGCAAAGGTCGAAGCTAGATGGAAACGGGACGCAGGAACGCCAGAAAACTGACATAAATACATGTGACCTATGACAGTCCGGTTTCGGTTACACAGGTGGTACGTGTCGTGTTGCATTCCGCTTGTTCGATATCAGGATCAGTATTCTCGCTTCGATGCTTCGATTCGCAACGCTATGGCAGGATGAGAGCGTCTGGCGCCGACAAGCTCGGCTGGCGTCGGGAAAAGCAACTCGGTCGGAAGGCATAGAGAGGTGACGTCTGTGATGTCGGAGAGGCGAAACCGCAGATCAATGGAGCACAACATTCAGGAAGGATCAAGGCCGACAAATGGGTACAGCGAGCAACTCTCAAGAGGAGGGATCAGAATCGATGGTCAGAACAGACAAACCGAGGTTGAGGAAGGACAGTAGAGTGGGGAGATGCGAACGGAAACGCCGGACTGCTGAGCTGCAACGTTCAAGCCAAGCGAAGCGAAATGGATAGACGTCGCGGATGAGAATACAACCTACACGGAATCCAAGAATGACCCGGAGTGAATGCTGACTGCTTTACTGATTTGTTGTTCATTCATTTGGATTGCGTTAACACAGGTCGAACGAGATGTTTCCCTTTCTGGCAGGAGTTCTCAAAGGTGAGTCTTCAGTTTATATCTCTCGCTCTTCTTGACTGGTCAGCTGGGATCTTCTACGTCGCTACGATACGAGAGGGGGATATCGATCGCTGGATTGGACCAACAGTGCTACTGGAGGACTACTAGGGCCAGGATCAGATCCTGGATCGTTGGGGAGACGAGAGGTGTACATGAAGAATCAGGTACAGGAGCACAGAGTCTCTACATCGGCAGTAGGCCAGAACGCCGATTCGGTTGGGGTCGTCGTAATAGACAGGGAGGGGGAAGCGCGAGAGGAAGAAAGACAACGCGCAGGAAGAGACAGCGTGCAAGATTTAGACCTCTCCTTCCTTCTTTCATGTCCGGAATCATCTTTACGTTCTGACGTTCACATTCGGTCAAATATCGAGCATCCGCTGATACC
Organism: Kwoniella sp. CBS 9459; assembly: GCA_036428585.1. Lineage (NCBI taxonomy): Eukaryota > Fungi > Basidiomycota > Tremellomycetes > Tremellales > Cryptococcaceae > Kwoniella > Kwoniella sp. CBS 9459. The sequence continues at coordinate 3,515,742 of CP144065.1, read as the reverse complement.
CGTCTCTCGTTCACGCAGTGCTACGCTAGCGCCGAGAAGCCCCAAGATTGCGTAGCTCAGAAGGATGATTATATGGAATGCCTGCACAGGACGAAAGAGGTGAGTTGAGACGGCGTTGCGTCGATTCCCACTTCAGAACGGGTAGTCAGCTGGGCGATCGAATGGGTGCGAGGTATCGCGAGTGGCCGCGGTGTGGGGTGTGGGACTGAGCACGTCGGTGAAAGGCAGCAGGGGTCCTATTCATCCCAGGTCTTGATCGGGGGATAATGTCGTAAGAGCACGATGATAAGGAGCTGCACAACGAACGGAGTAGAAGAAAGGGAAAACCCAAACTGTCATCATACCCATCCGTGCGAATCCTGGCTGATCAGCAATCTCCTTTTTCTCCTGGAATTCCCCTCGCCCATTTTACGCTACATCATACAATATCTTCACCCACCCTACCTCCCCTCATCTCTTCGAATCGGGCCGGGCCTCCCTGAATAGATCGCCCGAGCCAAGGAGATCAAAGCCCATTTCATCCAAAAACAAGTCGAGGAATCAGCAAACTCTCGACAAGCCGCCGAGAAGGCCGCGACTGGCGCTATCATCTCGTTGGGCTTGGTGAAGGAGGAAGAGGGGCAATAAGTTGGGTGGCTGGCTGGGCTTATCGAGCTGCCGCAACTGGCGGAAGGGCACTTTGGCTATGTCGCGTGCGTAGATGATATGCATAGGTCCGACCATTGCTTTTGGACATTATCTTAATCAGCGAAAGACGCAAGTTTATGGCTATGCCCTTGAGCGCTCGACAGTTGAGGCATTCATTGATACTGATCGGATCAGATTGTCTTCGCTCCCTCATATTCTTCCATCGAAGGGCTCCCTTTTTGTCGCCGCCTGCCTCTGCCTAGGATGGTGCAGCGAATGCTCAAAAAAATACGCATCTTCTATTCACCGTTATACTGTCCTCATTCTAATGATGATGTTCCTCTTTCACATCCTTAGGTCGTCTAGTCATAAGACCCTATGCTACCATCTAAGGGCATCTTGTCCCAATCCACCGTTTTTACAAAGTTGCTCGAATCAAGCTTAGTAAGCCCTACATCGAGATCGAGGTCGTTGACATTCTCGCTGCCGTAGCGCATCTCGACCTCGTCAAATACTTTGACGTGCTTGACTATGCCAAAACCCAGCTTTCGGAAAAGTTTGATGGAAGGGATGTTGGTCGATGAGATTCGGGCTATGAGGTGCGTTGGTGGTAATGGAAGATTCTTGGTGAGGTACGAGAGACTGCAGATCGAAAAAGACACCAAAGGGTCATCAGTCACAGCTCCACAGTGCCTGATTGAACGGACACCAATCCACAATGGCGCTGTGGTAGTGGTCACTTACAAGAGTGAAAGGGCTTCCACGGCGTATCCTTTCCGTCGGTCGTCTATGGCTGTCAGTCGGTTGGTCACAGAACCAATTGAACCAGATCAGCATCCTGACTGTACAGCTCGACATTCTCAAAACAGAGAATCACACCCTTATAGCGAGTGCCAAGACACTTTGTTTCGCCAGCGGACTGCTTGCGCTTCATTTCCTCGGCGTAGAACCACCAGTCGACTCACAAGCTATCATGATCTCGCATTCACCGTCCTCTTCTACGCCGTTCGGCAAGAACAAATTGACATCCCCTACCATTCTACATTGCTTCAACTCAGCGGGCTGCAGGATGCGCAGCCCTGCAGCCGATGGTGACAAGTCGGAGTTCGATATTGAGGATGATGATGACGATGACGATGTTTCGGGACGGGCGAGGAGGATAAAGGTCAACTCTATACACGTGAAGTACAAATTATCAGTCGTGGTCCATCCTGCGACTATTGACTCATCAGACATCCGAATTCATCTTGCACTTACTGTCCTCATCCAGATGCCATTTCTCTGGAAACGGCCATAGCCCAGACAAGAGATTGTAAGCTCAATACTACGATTGCTGATTATAAACGCCAATTGTGGCTTAGAATGATGCCTTCGACCACTCACTCTGCATGTCCATCTCCTCTTGATACGTCAATGGCTCGGAAGCCGTCAACTCAAGCAGCTCCGGTGACTTCATCCATTCGTGGTAGGTCTATTCACAACCAGATGTCAATCGCAACAGCGTCAACATGTGGCGTGTATTGATCGAACCGCTTCAGTCAATCGTCCACCTGGAAATCAAGTGGCAATGCAAAGAGATGAATCTCACCGGAACATGCTCAGCCCTACATCGTATCATGAGAAGGAACCAGACAATCGCCAGTCAACAAATGAGCCAAACGCCAGATTAGTAGAACTACAGTAACCGCGAAAGTACGGACCGGTAAGGGACGAGAATGACTCTGTCTCCGTATATCACAGTATTTTCGTTCAGCCGCATTCTTCACGCTGCTTGGATCCGTTGACTACCTGCTATACCTGCAATTTTGCGCGTATATAAAGAGCGAGAGTAAGAACATCATCAAAATATCACCGCCTTTGGACGGTTATTTGTTGACAAGATCCAGCCGGCCGAGGTAGCGCACACCATGGTCCGACGGCGATCACCGCTGAGCTCGAGACAGTGATAATGCAGCCCAATACATGATGTGGCAATCCTGCTTCACAAGCTTAGGCTGTGGGCTTACCCACGTGGCAACGCCGCGCGTCTGGCTGTCTGTCGCTGTTGCTGTTGCTCTCGCTGTCGTCGCTGTCATCGTCCTCAATCCTCAATCATGGCACAGTTAGCTGAATGACTGTGGTCGACTTCTCCAGTTGGTGAATCTCCTTATCTTTCTTAACGTCAAACGCTGTCGAGTACCCCATCAGTGCGCAGACTAGCTACCTCCCGAAATAGCGAAAAGCAGAGAGTCCGAACCCGCAACTCCCCCCAGAAGTACACCTACTCTCCCTCGAATACAAGATGACCTCAATAGGAACAGGTTACGATCTCTCTGTCTCCACCTACTCGCCTGACGGAAGGCTCTTCCAGGTGCGTTGAGACGGAGACCAGAATGATCACTTGAACTGCTGAGCGGAGAGCAGATGCTGATCATTTCGCTCGTCATCGTGGGTAGGTCGAGTATGCCAACAAGGCTGTTGAAGCTGCTGGGTAAGTACCTCAATCCAACCTTGAACAACTGGCCCTCCAACGGTCCGATTGGAAGGCAACGCCAAGTACGACAGTCAGAGCGTGTGACTGACGTTCTCTGCCGCTCTGTGACGGTGACGGTGTACATAGTGTCGCGGTCGGACTCCGATGCAAGGACGGCGTCATCCTCGGTGTCGAGCGATTACTCCACTCCAAGCTGCTCGTAAAAGGAGCTAACCGACGTATCGCCTCGTTGGACGATCATATCGGTATGGCCGGTGCTGGACTGTTGGCCGACGGGAAACACGTCGCTAGGAGAGGAAGGGAAGAGGCTGCTAGTTTTAGGGAGAACTACAACTCGCCTGTCACTGTTCAGGTCAGTCATTCACACTGTCTAGAACCACCGTAATTGCATCTCGGCTGACGTATCATACCCTCTTCTTTCTGCCCCTTTGCTCCCCCTCTATCTGCCTCCAATTTCTGCGAACAATCTTTCCGTCCCACAGATCCTCTCCGACCGAATCTCAGCCTACCTCCAAGCGTACACATGCTACGGTTCCGTACGACCATTCGGTCTCTCCACAATCCTGGGCGGAGTAGACAAGACGGGACCCAAGCTTTTCTGCATCGAGCCCTCGGGAGTATATTACGGCTACAGAGCCGTAGCTGTTGGCAAAGGAAAAGCGTTGGCCAAGACGGAGCTGGAGAAGATTGTGAATAAGGAAGTGGAAGGGGAGTCGAGCTTGACTGTGCGAGAAGCTGTTTTGGAAATTGCCCGAATGTGAGTCCACTTCTGTCGCCAAGTTGATTGGCTTCGACGTACGGCAATGCGCCTTGACGGCACTACAGCGAAGACGCACGCTGACGTGTTATGTCTGCTTGGCTTGGTCATTTATCAGCATCTATCTGGTTCACGACGACAACAAGGACAAGGACTTTGAGCTCGAGATGACCTGGGTCTGCGAGGAGAGCGGCAACAAGCACGCCCCCGTACCCGCAGACCTGCTGGCGGAAGCTGAGACAAAGGCCAAGGCTGCGCTCGAGGAAGGTATGGAGGAAGACTAGGTAGCCTCGGGCTCTGGGATAGGCGGTTCAGTAACCACGTCTGTGCGAGATGGGAACATGACGATGTATACAGTATAACAAGACTTTCTTTCCGTCTATGCATATATGTCAACGAAGCCGCTTGGCCCCACCGCCCAATCCAGCATCAGGATTGCCCATATGCACGGCTGTAGGTAAGCACCTCCAAGGCACCTGATTTGCCTTTCAAGAGATACAGCCAAGTTTCCATACTCGTAAAGAGAACGAAAGAACGTATGGTGATCAGCGTTCGCCACGTGCTACGGTCAGGACCAACCGAACAACTGAAATTTCAGAGACCTCGATCGTTCAGTTTAGTCTCATTCTGCGTTCTTCGTGTCCTACGTCTCATTTAGTCCATCACTCATCGTAAATATCACTCGATAGACCGCGAGCCAGCGAAAGCTTACTGGCATTTCAACGATCATACAGCATGTCCGCGCCAGTTGCCGATGGGACGCAGAAACGACCTGCCGAAGAGCTGCCGGTAGAAGTAGGGGATGTTGTCTCCAAACGAGCTCGTGTCGAAGAAGCAGCTGTCCCTATCGTCGAGGATACCAAAGTCACACAACCGACTCCCATGGGCCATGCCTCTGAGACCCCGGCTTCTTCGGCACCAGCGTCGGGAAACACGACCATCGTGACGACCCCTAATTCCACCCCGGTCCCCTTACCGACCCAAGTAACGTACAACGACCATCTCTCCGCCTCTCACCGAACTTTGCCTGAACCCGTCTCAAGACTAGGTCTGAAACCAGCTATCCCCGTGCTTCCGCCCTCACTAGAGATTGTGGCGGGTCACAAGACGGATCTGACGGACCGGAAAGGGTTCGTAGGCGAATCAGAGTGTGGGATTAGAGGTTTTGCGGGTGTGGGTAATAGAGGGATCAGAGGTGTTATAAAACAGCGGTGCGTGAGTATTCGGAGGCTTGCCTCATGGATTGCCCTCCTCAGGGGCGCTCGCATCGTGTGCGATTATCTTTCTCATCCAACAAAACGTTATTGTAGCGACAGAGCCAGCTCTTCTTTAGCTTGGCACCTTATTCGTCTCACGGGCACGAGCTGATGATCAACTTCTGGGACGTAGGTTTACGGATTTCCTGGTCAACGAGGTCTCCCTTGATGGCGAAGTGCTGCATCTCAAAGATATCACGAAACCGAAGGAGCCCGAGTCCAATCGAGATCAACCGCAAAGCCAAAGTAAAGACCAGAGCGAGGGCGAGAAGAAGAACAGCGGTCCAGCTCCAGTGATATCGTCCGGCAAGCAAGGAGGTGAAATAGCTGCTACTCCAAGCACCGATACTCCTACGAGTGGCGAGACTAAGGATGAGGACGATGCCGCAAGCGCAGCATTGCCGGAAACACTCCGATTTGAAGCCCACCCTCAATGGTCTACATCAACTACCATCAAACTTCGACCTCATCTCTCGGACGAGACGATTGTAGCGCTGCGTCAACTTGTAGTGGAAGGGAAAGAACCGCCGCTCAGGTCTGATAGTGGTTGGGGATCTCGACCTAAAGCTGTCGGCGGGAACGAAGAAGATGCCATGAATGAGGAGTCTGCAGGCAACGGATCTGGATCTGGATCCGCCACTGGGCTCGGAAATGGGGCCGCCGGCTGGGGAGGACGGGGTCAGGGTAGAGATAGAGGTCGAGGCAGAGGTGGGAGGGGTGGACGTGGAGGTGGACGTGGTGGACAAGGCGGTTGGGGCGTAGAAGATCACCGAGAAGTGGTCTCTCAGGTATGCTATATCCCCTCCACACCATTCCCTCATCTTGCATCGTCCTTCCCGAGATCATGATCATTTGCCATCACGAAGCTGACGAGAGACTTTGCAGGTGATCAAGTCGAAAGATGAGCGGACCGCCGTCCACAAGGTGTTGAGAGAATGCTTCGCATCGACGTTCGAATCTTCGACCAAGGAAAACAAAGGCGAAGACGGTTCAAGAGTTGTCATCAAGTACGCCAAGGGCGGTCAAGGTGGACATCGAGGTGGCTTCGGTCAGAGGCGAGCACCTGGTGAGTTCAACGAATTGGGAGCATATAACCAGAAGCCGATTATGCTTCTTCGACAGGACGCTGATTTCTACCACGTCTCACTACTGCAGACAAACCTCGCCTGCCCCAATACATCCATTTCACCCTGCATAAGTCCAACCGAGAGACGATGGATGCCCTCGGTCATATCACGCGCATGCTCGGTGCCCATCCCAAAGACCTCTCTGTATGCGGTACCAAAGACAAGCGAGCCGTGACTGTCCAGAGGGTGTGTTTGAAACGCATGGGCAAGACATTGCAGTCGGTCTGGAAGGCTGCGAACGGCGTGAAACAGGGCAGGAGGAACGAGCGGGAAGCCGTGGAAGACCGCGGCGAGAGGGGAGTGAGGATCGGCGATCTCGCGTATTCGGACAAGTACCTCGAGCTGGGGATGTTGAGGGGCAATCAGTTTGTCATCACTCTAAGGTATGTGTATCCATCTTGGCTGTCCCCACTCCAATAACAAGAATTTTGGCATACTGGTTAACTTACCTGCCGTGGGTTAATAGAAACGTCCAAGAAGAAGACAGAGCCGAGATTGACAAGACCATGACTTCTGTGCGAGATCGAGGTTTCATCAACTTCTATGGTGAGTCCAACCACTTTTCGTTCGTTTCCCGTATCACCCCAATCTCAGGCCCATAGCGAGTTCTCAAGCAAATCCGATGTTCTTTTTAATCGACGACCAGGTCTGACAAGTGACTGACCATTCACATATAGGAATGCAGAGATTCGGAACCTCCTCAATGCCGACGCATGTGACAGGCCTCTTCATCCTTCAATCCAAATGGACAGAAGCTGTCGATTCCATTCTCTCCCTTCGGGAAGGCGAACATCCCGATTGCACCAGAGCGAGATTGGCTTGGCTGGAAGATGGCGATTTCAAAAAGGCGTATGAACTGATGCCTAGACGTGGAGTGGCCGAACGAAGTATCTGGGAGTTCTGGGGCAAGGGCAATAGGACTGAAGATAAGGTGAACGCTCTGATGACGGTGAGTGGTCGCCGAATGATAATCTAGACGTCAGCCCATCCGTATGACCTATGTTTGGGCGCTTCTTGTGCGATATGACAATGAGGATGCCCGCTGATGCCGCTCATGCCTTACAGATCCCTCGAAACCTTCGAGCGATGTACGTTCACGCCTACCAATCGTACATCTGGAACCTAGTTGTATCAGAGCGGATCAAGATGTCCGCTACCGAACCATTGGTGGGCGACCTCGTGTTTGTCGACAAGAACGCCAAGGCAGATGGAGATGTACAGGGTGAGTAATTCTTGGCCGAACGACGTTCACGCAATGGTATCGGAAAAAACACGCTAACATCAAATTCACTATGTCCCTTCGTTGTGCTCAGACCTCGACGCTATCCCTGCACACATGAAGGACAAACACGGCAAGCCGGTTCGGAAATGGACGACCACCTCTTCTCCCGAGGTCAAAGTTCTCACAGCTGAAGATCTACCGAATCATACCATCTTTGACGTTGTTGTGCCTCTTCCCGGATGGGATGTGGATTATCCTGGCGGCGAAATTGGCGAGCTGTACGAGAAGCTGCTCAAGGCTGATGGGCTGGACGCGCATCGGATGCGGCGGGATCAACGGTGAGTCTCACTGGGCGTCTCTCGCTCACCAACTCACACCAAGCGTTGGTCAGTACTGACAAAGAATTTCTTGGCGGTTTCACTAGAGAGTTCTCGTTGCCTGGCTCTTATCGACGGATGATCCTTCGACCGATCTCGCTCAAATGGACGCACATACAATACACGGACCCGGATCTCTCCTTGGTCCAATCAGACGAAGATGCGATCCTCGGCCTCAACCCTCCAGTCACCAATGACCCGGAGGGTAAATTCCGTGCACTCAAGATCGAATTGACCCTCGGATCTGCGACGTACGCCACAATGTGTCTGAGGGAAATCACTAAGGAAGAGACTAGTACATGGCATCAGATCGGATTGAGCATGAGGGGCGAGGATAGGGAGTATAAGGGGTCTAAAGACACTGAAAAGGAGGACGGTGATGGGGAGGAAGAAGGCACAGGTGACGCGGAGTGACCGGTCTACAAACGTTAGAGCTGGGCTATTGGCAGCTTGTAATGTAAAGATACGAAGGAAATGCAGAAATAACGGGACATCCCAATGAAGGTAAAGGCATCCTGCATCCTGCATCCTGGTATAGAAATATTGGTAGGGTTCCCGGTGCGCTCGTTCGCTAGGCCAGAGGGGCATGGCATGACCTGTGAGCGTTCCCGCATTTATAGAGACAACGCATCACGAATCGCTATATACTGTGCGAAAAAAGGAAACAGGACAGCCTGGGCTGGGTACAGGATAAGTACTAAGTTTCGAGCGCGCGTCCTGCATATGCTCCTGGTTACTGGTGATGTATGTTAAAATCTGGATCGGGTTGTCTGAAGGGGATTTATCCTATTGTGTGAGGCAAACACAGTCCGCCAGATTGCTATCTATGTCTTCCAACGAGAGGTGATGATCTCTTCTAATTCCGAAACTGAAGTATCGTAACTCAGCTTGAGGTTTCATCTGATCTACAACTATAGCCTATCCCACATCTCCTCGTCCTCCGTGTTGAGGTTTTCTCGCCCCTGATTGTTCTTGACGCCTGTCCCCGTTCTCATGTCGCTCCCGCGCTCGCGGTCGCCCTCAATATCAGCGTCAAAATCAGCTTCTCCAGCTACCCTCGTATACCTCCCACCGGCCGAACCTGTACTGAGACCGAGCCCGATTCCGGCGTTACGTCCCAGCTGGCGCTCAGCAGCGACTTCCTCGTCTCGATAAGCTCCATCGTTTTCGAGATCCATATCGAGGTCCAAAGCCAACGATGCCGCGCCTGCCTGAGAGAGGTCGATAGGTTTCGGCGGGTTCAAGATTGAGTGGCCTGATCGGCGCAGGATCGAGCCTAGTCGTAGGAATTGAACGGTGTTCCGGATGATGAGGAGGATAGTATCCAGGAGCTCTTCGCCTGATGATGGACAGCAGGGGCAAGAACAATCCCATGAGCACCTATGCGATGATGTGGGAATGACCGATTGGGAAGCAACAACAATGGGTCCATTCGCGCAGCTAATGCACTCACTTCGCGTGCCAGATCCACACGGATTACGGAACACCAATATCAACGTGACCGAACAGAATAGGACGAGGATAATATCGACGACGTTCAGCAGTGTGAGCGGGTATTTCTGGGATGTCGAAATGAGGGTCAGGTCAAGCAGGCGGTGAACATCACATATATTATCATCCAGATCCAGTCAGCTGCGACCTTGCAATTGAGATTGGTATCTCATCGGAGCTGATACCCAACGACGTTGACAAGTTGAGACCACATAATGAAATTATATATAAGTGAATGCCGCCAAACTCACCTTGCCGTAGGCCACCCATCTCGTACCGACTTCGACGACCATCAATATGTTGATGACAACTTCGAGGATATGCCATACCGCCGGGGGACACGTGTTACCGTCTGAAATGTCCATGTTCCGCAGCACAGGCAGAAGTCAGCTCAGTCCGCACATCGCACGGGTAGGCATGAAAGTAGCCTTTGTCGGATCTCTGCGCATAATCGTAGAGGTGTATCACGTTGGCTCGAGTGCCTATAGCGTGAAATCCAGCAGGACATCATGGGTGTTCGAGGAGCAACGATGCACCGTGAGAGCCGCCGTGCAGCCACCGAGAATTTCCATGCGGACACGAGATATAGACTCACGAGTAGCTATCAGGCTTATCACGAGCGTGGCAAAGCTCAGCCCCATCATCGCCCCGTAAAACAATATGTAATACCGGCTGAATATGATCCGATTCGCAACGCCTCTTAGCTGCTCCGAAGGCGGCAGATGGTATTGAGAGCGCGCCGGAATAGCATTGGACGGAGGCTGAGACGAAAGCAAGCTTTGACTGTGACTGTTGGACCCTTCATGTAAGCCGCTGTCGTCTTCTTCGTCGTCGTCGCCGTGTTCGAGCTCGAAGTCGGAGGCTGTTACATTAGAATTGAACTCGGATTCGCGAGGCATGATGGATGATGGGATACGTTCTTCCGTGTTCCTGTTCAATCTGCTGAGTCGTCTATGAATGTACGATCGAAGGTGGTTGCTTCTTCTCTGTGCAAGCAGCTAGGTTAGCGAAAAGATGATATCCGGCTGCTACAGCTGTATCTGGCACTAAAGACTGTCAACAACCCAACAACTCTGACACGGGAACGCTGCTTGTCGGCCCCGTACGTACGGCGGATTCAGTTGCGGTGCCGTGCGGTGCGGTGCGATGAGCTGAGCCACGTGGTTCGCGTCAACAACGGCATATTACAGTTACCATACCAAGAATGCTGTCACCGTCACATCAATATCTGATTTCGGTTCTCATACTTTACATATTCGAGCGAAGGCCGAGCAACACTCGAACGGCTAGTCCTACGCTCTCAGCTCGAACACTCTGGTCCATATCGAGAAATCTCACAGATCTCAGCTGCTTGCTACCCCTGGTCAACTCACAACCGACCGCAATTCGACTTCACGTCATTCGAACATGAACATGAACAACCCATAAGACACAAAAAACAACCCCGGCATGTCCAGACCCAAGCCTCATGCAAAGTCCTCGCTGTCGTCCGCCTACCCTCTGCAGAACCTATCCCAACGGAACTCGTTCTCAGGACCGTCCATGTCTCCTCGAACGTCCGATGAACCGCCGCTGAGCGCTTCCGGCAGTCGGACGAACGGTAACGGTAACGGTGGTGTGGGGCTGTCAGCGGGGTATGGAAAGGGCAAGAAGAAGAGAGTCAGCGATGTCGATGAGGAGGAAGCGTTACTGGGCAGATATGGGGATGGTACGGATCCTGATGATAGGAATGAAGTGAGTCTTTCTAACCCTACCCAAAATGATGGCCTCCGGCTCCAGCTAATGGACCGCTGTAGTTTGCTAGCTTAGAGACAAAGCAATCGACATCCTCCACGAATAAAGGCAAGGCCAAATCTCGTACGATACCTCTCCAGCCAATATGTAAGCTTAGTGCCTCTTCTCCGACCTATGGCCAGACTCGGCAGCTGATATACAGGCTTTCTAGCGTCACGGTCCCCGTATCCGGCCAACGTCGTGCGGAATCAGAAATACACCGTGATCACGTTTCTGCCTCTTGTCTTTTATGAACAGTTCAAGTTCTTCTTCAACTTCTACTTCCTGGTCGTGGCGCTATCGCAATTCATTCCGGCGCTCAAAATAGGTGCGACGGACTTCCATCTCTCATAAGGGCCCAAAGAGAGATGTATGTGTGTGTGTGCTAATGCGGATCAAACATTTCCTCCCTTGGAATAGGCTACATAGTCACATACGTTGCACCCCTGGCGTTCGTGCTAGCCGTGACTATGGGAAAAGAAGCATACGACGACTACTGCCGGTATCTACGGGACAGAGAAGCCAACTCCACACGATATCTCGTCCTGCTCCCTCAGCCTGCTTCCCCGATGCTCGGCGACTCATCTTCTTTGTCAGGAGCAGCATCGCTCCCTCGTCCTCAGACGAGATCAACGCCTGCATCCTCAATCAAGGTTGGCGATATGGTCTTACTCGAGAAGAACCAGAGAGTACCGGCGGATATGGTGCTCCTCACCACCAGCGAAGAAGAGGGTACATGCTTCATTCGGACCGATCAGCTTGACGGTGAAACGGACTGGAAGTTGAAGGTAGCCGTGGGCGAAACGCAGAAGATGGGGGAGAAGGGCATCGGGTCGGCGGAGGGCAGCTTATACGGTGAGCTGGACGTAACGGTACGGTGTCGCAGCCAGCTAACAAAATTGAATATAGCCGACCCTCCCATCAAGGATATCCATACGTTCTATGGCGTACTGAACCTGCGTTCTCTTACGCCTGGGCCTCAAGACGAGAATTCCACACCTTTGACAGTGGAGAATGTATTATGGGCGAATACAGTCCTGGCGGCTGGCTCAGCTGTCGGACTTGTAGTGTATACCGGCAAGGAAACGCGGGCGGTACTCAATACCAGCGAGCCTGAAACTAAGATGGGTACGCTGGAGAAGGAGGTGAACAAGATGGCCAAGGTGAGAATACCATGGGGGATGTAGATCGGCAGGCCAGCGCACAGCTGATAATGTGCTCTCATGGCTCGATAGATCCTGTGTACAGTGACTTTCGCCCTCTCGGTCTTCCTAGTCGCCCTGAACGGATTCCGAGGACAGTGGTACATCTACGTCGTCCGATTCCTCATCCTGTTCTCTTCGATCATTCCCATTAGGTGAGCCAGCTTATTTCCCCGTATGTCAGCATCAAAACGGTGCTGAGATCGTCGTGCATCAAAATTAGTCTTCGAGTAAATCTTGATATGGGCAAAACGGTTTACGCCCATCAAATACAATCAGATCCAGAGATACCGGAAACGGTTGTCAGAACGAGCACTTTGCCCGAGGAGCTGGGTCGAATAGAGTACCTACTTAGCGATAAGACAGGTACACTGACAAGGAATGGTGAGCTGGGACGTGCAACATGGCCCGTGGATACAGCTGACGCTGCCATGCAGAGATGGAGCTCAAGAAACTACATATGGGCACCCTGGTATTTGGCTGGGACTCAATGGACGAGGTGGCCCACCTGCTATCGACCGCATTGCAGGAGCAGGATGGCGCAAGTAAGTCGGCTTTAGGGGAGTCAGTCGATAGTGACCTGTAGCTGACGAGGAAGGACGGTAGTGGAAAGACGGAAGAGTTCAATGTCGGCTGTCCCTGGTCGAGGGCGACGTGATATGTCGTCGAGAGTCAGAGATGCTGTGATGGCGTTGGCTACATGTCACAATGTCAGTATACTAAATGTCCCACTAGTTTCCAGACTGATCATTAACAATTTCATTCGTAGGTAACACCGGTTACCAATGATGATGGGACGATCACCTATCAAGCATCGTCTCCTGACGAAGTCGCTATCGTCCAATGGACCGAATCTGTGGGCCTTCGGCTCACTCATCGTGATCGAACATCAATGGTAGTATGTTCCAATGCGGGCCAGGAATACACTTTCGACATCCTCGCTGTCTTCCCTTTTACGTCCGAATCTAAGCGAATGGGTATCGTTGTACGGGACCGCTCGGCCGACACCATCACTTTCGTTCAGAAAGGAGCGGACACGATCATGTCCAAGCTCGTGCAGAAGAACGACTGGCTGGATGAAGAATGCGGAAACATGGCTAGAGAGGGACTACGAACGCTCGTTCTGGGACGGAAACGACTGTCCGATGCCGCTTACTCAGACTTTGACTCGCGATACCGAGCAGCGCAGCTCGTCGCTGGTGAGGAGCGAGCAAGCGAGATGAGCCGGGTCGTTTCGGAATGTCTAGAAAACGAGTTGGAACTGTTGGCATTGACTGGAGTGGAGGACAAGCTGCAGGAAGATGTCAAGTCCACGTTGGAATTGATGAGGAATGCCGGAGTCAAGATCTGGATGTTGACAGGTGACAAGATTGAGACTGCTACGAACATCGCGGTCTCAAGCAAGCTGGTCGCGAGAGGGCAGTACATCCACCAGGTGGCAAAATGTGAGTCATCATCACTGGCACTGTTGGTGGATCAACCGCGCGGATCGTTTTCATTGCTGAATATTTCATGGGATTTCCGCATCACAGTAAAATCGTCTGACCAGGTCAGAGATATGTTAGACTTCTTGCACGCCAAACTGGACTGCTGCCTGGTGATAGATGGCGAATCCCTGCAAGTGAGTCCTCCATCGCTGCTTCCCATCTGGACAGAGTGTTGTTGCAAGATGAGGCTGATCTTGTCGCGTCTCTTCGCCGTGAAAAGCTCTGCCTCGACCGCTTCCGAACCGAATTCGTTATGCTTGCCACCCAACTTCCAGCCGTCGTTGCTTGTCGATGTTCGCCCACACAAAAAGCGGACGTTGCTCGACTGATACGAGAGTTCACCAAGAAGACGGTGTGTTGTATCGGCGATGGGGGTAATGATGTCAGCATGATTCAAGCTGCGGATGTCGGTACGTCTCACCGCCTAATCCCCCATTCTACTGCAACCTTCAGATCTCCATCGAGCAAGGCACTCCTCATCCGCGCTCAGCCCAAGGATCGACAGGATACTAATGCAGACGCACCTTTGTGGTCGCAGGCGTTGGTATCGTGGGCAAGGAGGGCAAGCAAGCTTCCCTAGCAGCAGATTTTTCCATCAACCAATTCTCCTACCTCACAAAGCTGCTCCTCTGGCATGGCCGAAACTCATACAAGCGGTCCGCCAAGTTGTCACAATTCGTCATTCATCGAGGATTGATCATCGCTGTCATCCAAGCTGTCTTCAGCTCCATCTTTTTCTTTGCCCGTAAGTACACGCTACAATCACCGTTTGTTGTACGGTTTCATTGTATACATCGCTGATATTCTGCAAATATGTAGCTATCGCATTGTATCAGGGATGGCTGCAAGTCGGCTATGCTACGCTGTACACCATGGCGCCGGTGTTCTCGCTCGTGCTGGACAGGGACGTCAATGAAGATCTCGCTTTGCTATACCCGGAGCTGTATAAAGACTTGACTAAGGTGAGCACACAGGACGCAAGCACATTGAGGATGCTTCTGAACTGCCGAGGCTAATGGTTGTCTGTATAATTGCTATAATCATGGCAGGGCCGATCGTTGAGCTACAAGACATTCTTCACGTGGCTCACGATCAGCGTTTACCAAGGCGGCATCATCATGCTCCTCTCCCTCCTTCTCTTCGAATCGGAGTTCTTGCACATCGTAGCCATCTCATTCACGGCGCTGGTCATCAATGAGCTGATCATGGTCGCGCTGGAGGTCACGACGTGGCATACCTATATGGTATTGTCCGAACTGGGGACGGCGGCTGTATATCTCGGCAGTATGGCTGTGTTGCCTGCTTACTTTGGTGAGTGAGACTGAGCGTCCGCACTCTCAACGAGTTGATAGAGAGCGCGACAAACCTTTCGGCTCGCTTGATAGGGTAGGGTGTAAAGAGTGTGAGACCTGAGGAGTGAATGAGTAAGGCTGACTCGCTTGCGTTTGCTTCCGATCCTTGACCTTGTTCTTGACAGATCTCTCTTTCGTCCTATCCCAAACATTCGCATACAAGGTAGCAATCATCGTAGCAGTGTCTTCCTTCCCGCTATACGTGATCAAGGCCGCTCATCAGCGATTCAACCCTGCTGCTTATACCAAAGTGGCGGGAATATAGTCGCGTAGGTAGCATCTTTAGTCTGATTAGGCGAAGAAGACTGGTGACGGCGGCTGTGATATAGATTACATACAATGGGGTTTAGACATCTGCAGAGAATGGCTCTGCTTTTGGTGTTCTGGTCTTGTATGCAACATATAGAGCTGAGCATATGAGATTCATGGATTCACAGTTGCAGACTCGTTCCAGACTCGGATTTTTATCAAGTACGAAGTCCAGCAGAAGGAAGCGCTTTATTATCGTCGTGTGTCCCTGAGAAAGACAAAAGTGACGTTCTGAGTTTACAGCTCAGTAAGGTCAGTGTGAACGTGAATGGGAGAAACTCTGTTCACTTTTCACAGCTTACCAACTACTACTGCTGTTGCTTCTTCACGCTTCCTTTCTCTTTGCATGCTCGCATACTCGGTCTCTCATCGACACATAGCATCGCACTGTATCATTGCATCAATCACTATTTGTCATCCCGCCAAAAGGTGATACTATCACTTACAGTACATCCAAGATACAGAACAATCAAATACCTCCTAGTGGAACCGGGATTCCAGCCGCGCCTGCTTCGACGCCTCATAATTACGAAACGATCAGCGCCATAACGTACAGTACTTGTAATCACTCCCCTTCAACACCACCACCACCAACACTACTGGACTGGTACTGTACTTCAACGCTTACCGCTCAGCCGGTGTCATTTCATCGCATCCAACTCACTTTTATCGACGTGATCTGCATCCATGAGTGGTTGAGATCCCGAAGAAGCGCAAAGGTCGACCAACGATCGTCGGCTCTCCCTGGAGAAATCCTGCCACGATAGACTGCGAGCACACAAGCTAGATAGTCATATTTCTGATCAACCCAGCGTTCGCTTGCGAGCCTGCAGCTCGGCGGCAAATCATGTCTCGCCAATCTTTGGCGTCTTCGAGGGACCGAGACTTTCCAGTCAGCCAACATTATCAACGACGAAACGAAGATCGCCCCTCTTCATCTTCTCCGCTCTCGGAATCGATGACAGCATCGAGCCCTACTTCATCCCCGCCAAAGACGAACGGCAGCAACACTTCGCGCTCTCGTGCCGGTGCACCCATATACTCGCCCATTCCTGTTCATCTGGCGCTCACCACTCAGTCCCTGTCGCACTTGTCCCTTGCAGGAGGAGAAGGAGGAGACGATCGACCAACGTCGTCGTCCGCGGCTTCATCCTCTGGGATCAGGCTTTCTTCTCCGGCTGAGGCGAGGCTGAAAGCTGGCTCAAGGCGGGCACATAGTACCGCGCCGTCAAGTACGAGCGTATCAGACAATGAAGAGGATGAGGACGGTACAGCTTCTGGGAAGAGGAACGACGCCGATACTGAGCCCTCGTCACCTATCACAGTGGATGTGCAGCAGGCAAAATCTTGGCTCGACATGAGCGAAGACAGGAGAGATAAAGGCAAAGGGAAGATGGCGGAACCTGAGGGTATGGCAGCGAGATTACCGCCAGAGATCCTTATGCACGTAAGTTCAGCGATCCTTGCTTATCGTATGCGTATACCAATATTTTGAGCCGCAAGAGCCAGCAGAACTGATTGGCTGACTCATTGCTATCCCTCAATCAGATCTTCCGCCTTCTTCCCGATACACGAGACTTGCTCTCTGCTCTCCTCGTCAACCGGACATGGTGTCTCTATACCTTCTCGCTACTATGGTA
Organism: Kwoniella sp. CBS 9459; assembly: GCA_036428585.1. NCBI lineage: Eukaryota > Fungi > Basidiomycota > Tremellomycetes > Tremellales > Cryptococcaceae > Kwoniella > Kwoniella sp. CBS 9459. The sequence continues at coordinate 3,498,649 of CP144065.1, read as the reverse complement.
CAAACCTCACTTGCCTGATGTCAAGACCCTCGCATCGCTCATCCGAGTCATCGCCAACCCTAACTCCTCACTACCCTACGCGCAGGCGGTGCGGCGCTTGCATCTCAGTCAACTTCACCCGACCATCACAGATGACCTCATTCTCGGTTTGTCGGCTTGCACGAGGGTCGAGAGGCTCACTCTGACCGGAGCGGCCCACTTGAGTCCGGAGGCGATCGCGGCTGCCCTTAGGGAGATGCCACTGCTCCAAGCGGCTGACTTCAGTGGCGTTATGGCGGTCGACGATAGTGTCGTAGAGGTCCTGGCGAAGACCTGTGTCAAACTTCAAGCTATCAATCTGTCTGAGTGCAAGCTTGTGGGGGATAAAGGCGTGCTGGCGCTGGCTGAACACTCCAAACTGCTGAGAAGAGTGAGTCTGCCCGTGTTGTCCTCTAACCAGAGAACCCACACAGGCACATCGTGGCGAAAGCTAATTCCCGGGATCACGATCTGCCAGGCCAAATTCCAGCAGTGTCACAGGATCACCGACCGATCGCTTATCCCCTTCATCCAATCGTGCAAGCTTCTTCTCGAACTGGACTTGCAAGACGTTCTCACTCTCACCAACGCGGCTGTCCATTCCATCTTCTTACACTTGACCTATTTACGCGATCTTCGACTGAACGGCTGTGTACAGCTCACGGAGGACTGCATACCCCACCTACCGGGATTATCCTCTTTACCGGATGACCAAGTCGTCCAGCACGCCAAATCAGTCGGTCTTGACTCTGATGATCTGAATCACCTTCGTCCGGTTAACGATATCGCGGACAACCTTCGGTCAGTGGATTTGACGGGATGCACGAACTTAGGCGACAAGGCGATCGAACACTTGATTGTGAACGCGCCGAAATTACGCAGTCTCACTTTGACAAAGTGTTCGTTGTTGACCGATCAATCGCTGGAAAGCATCGAAAGGCTGGGTAAACATCTACACTATCTTCATGTCGGTCATGTCAGGCTGTGAGTACAACATAATCCATCCTGATCCTGGGGGAACATCGTTCACATGCTTCGTTGCTGATAAGCGAGTTCGCACTTTCTTGCAGCATCACTGACCAAGGCGTAACAAGTCTTGCGAAATGCTGCACCCGGCTTCGATACGTCGATCTGGCCTGCTGCGAGCTATTGACCGATGAGAGTATTTCGGAGATCGGTGCCAACATGCCCAAATTGAGACGTGTGGGTCTAGTCAAGGTCAGTACCTTGAATATCACGAATACGTGTAAATTTTTACAGAATCAAGCTGACGACTTTGGTGAATCTACCAGGTCGTCAATCTGACCGACGATGCGATATATTCCCTAGTGGAGCGATACTCGGCGCTAGAAAGGGTTCACCTATCATATTGCGACAACTTGACAGTGAAAGCCATCACATTCATGCTGAATCGCTTAGTCCACCTCAAACACTTGAGTTTGACCGGTGTGAGCGCTTTCAAGAAACCCGAGCTGCAAAGATTCTGCAGGGCACCTCCTTCAGTAAGTCAGACCGGTCCTCAAGCACCTTCGGACGTCACATTCTCGCCGCGATGTATCCTCTCCGTTAGGGGCTGTCACGGAAACACTATGCTGAGTATGACTTTTGGTCATTGCTAGAACTTCAATGAACATCAACGCGCTGCATTCTGCGTATTCTCTGGTCATAAAGTCGATGAACTTCGGCGTTTCCTCAACGAGTCCTATCTGTGTTCCGGCCTAGAATCGGACGACACGTCCACCCGTCGAGGATCAAGCTCAAGCACTTCTTCCATCACTCTTCCTGGCGGCGGATCGCCACCGCTTTCAGCACCAGGCCAAAATCAGGCTGCTTCAGGATATGTTTTCCGCAGAGGCTCCGCACCTATACTTCGCGATCGAGAGTACAACAACGGACTCGGCCTGGCTGCTCCTGGACTACCGAGTGGGATGTTCACATCTCCTGCGCCTAACTTCCTCTCGCCGACAATGGAGTTCCCGTCTCGCTCAGCTAGTAGGACGGTCCCGAGAAATCCCAGCGTTGATGCCGGTCTTAGTAGCGCTGGTGCGAACACAGGCTCTGGAACTAGTCGCGGGAATGGAAACGCAAGCGGCGCTGGCGCTGGAGTGGGGCTGGGAATTGGCGTACCATCTCGTCTCAGGGAATCTCAATCAACCGCGACGACGTCAGACATGAGCTCTCGGTCGGGAAGTGCGAGCTCGCAGGACGATAGATGGAGGAGGTTCACCTCTCTGCAAAGAGATCGCGAATGGGACAGCGAAAGGGGAGGAACCGGCGAAGAGCGAGATAGGCCGCTCGGGCCAAGAGCTCCATCTGGTCCTGGCACCTCGGTGAGCGGCTCGGGTCGAAGGCGACATCTCAACAGCCCACATCGATCCCCGATTGGAGCGGAAGCCGGACCTCGCAATATCAGTATCGATGCGAGCGGGAATAGTGAAAACACGAGCCCTCGCAACAGCACTGGTCACAGTACTAGTACCAGTAGTAGTGCTTTGGCCGGAACCGGAGGGATGCCAGGAGCTTTCGCATGGAGCTCGAGCCCAGACGGGCTTGTCCCCATTCCGCCTCGGACAGCCGCGGAAATCCTCTTCGGGAACGAAGACGATGGCGACCATAATGGTGACATGTTCAATGGGCATGGGGCGTCGTGGACAACAACAGCGCATCCCGGTTCTGCTTCAAGCGATAGGACCATTGGAGCGGGAGGATCGTCAGGATCGTCAGGTACGGCTGGGGGAGGTATGGGATTGCGATGGGTGGCTGATATGGTCGGTTGGGTTGGCGAAGAGGGATCGCCACACGATGAGCGAACAGACCGCTCACAGTGAGGTCCAAGGAGATGTCATGGGCACATCGGACCATAATGTCCGACAACGAGGTGGTATTCGAGAAGTCTCTAGGGGCGCAGTGAACCTCAAGGGCAGTGAACAATCAGAGGAGCGAGAGGTCGAGTGAAGCGTGTCTGTCTGTTTGTTTGTCGCTCCACAATTAGGAGGACCTGTAGCCATTCATAAAACATAACCATGTATCTCAATGTAGCCTGATTTATCTCATTGTAGCCTGATTAGGGTGCATGTGTGCGTGGCATTTTCTGTCATCAAAGAGGCAGTGTCAAGATGCCGTTTCGCTTGATGTGCGATGGTCATGTCATGTTATGTCATGTCAAGTCAAGTCTGGGTCCTATCACTAGTCATGTAATGTATTCTCAATCATGTCACAGGCAGTACTATCCACTACTGAATGCGCTCTGAGATAATCCATGTATCACAGAGCTGCGTTTTGTCACCTTGTCCCATCCAGTATCCAGATCGACTTCGACTCCGACTTCGAAGTAAGTTACATCAACAGTGACTCGGAGCAGTGGGCCAAAAGTAGTAACGTAACAGGGGTCGGTCCGATTCGTCTTGCATCAAATTCAATCTCAGTTGTATTCGGTACGGGTTTCGTGAAAAAGGAAAAGAGAAAAAAAAGGAACAAGTACATGAAGGCGTTGATAAGAAAGGAAAGAGGAGAATGAATGAAGGCAAATCTGAGGACAGGATAGAGAAAGCCTTTTTGAAAATCAGGAAAACGGGGAATTGGGTGCTTGGTGTTTTGGGGTATACAAGGAAAACTAATCGATTTTCCTCATGTGAACAACACACATCGTCGCCCACTTGCGGTGGACTGGAAGTTGAAAGTATAAGCAGGCAAAATGAAAATGGTGGCCATTCCCGACTCAGGTCTCACTCATCCTATCCCTCGTCTGCGATTCAGCCCATCTCACTCCCCCAGGCAGGGGAAGGGATCTGTCGCTCGCCTGGTCTGGCGATTCAAGTCGAGATCCGTCGTTGTCGTCATCGTCGTCTTCGTCGTCGTCGTGGTCGATTGGAAGTGTTTTCATCGCTTATTTGCCTTGTACGCTGTAGGGATGGATGTATTGCACATGACACATGACAATGTATCAGCTTTCGATAATCAAAGCCTAGTGGGTTTTGCCTGATTTTGGTTCTGGTCCTCTTGATTCAAGATCCAAGTCTACATAAATCCGACTGTCGGGGAACTCTACTCCCCTCAAAACTTGGCTGAGCCGATGCCGGCGCGAGAGCAGAGCTAGGGTGTTTATCCTTCCGAACCTTGCTTTCTCAGCTGCGAAGAGAGGCGTTCCTCTCAATCACACCACACAAAACCCCTTTCACGTCCTGCAGACATCACGTGCGCGCGAGAGGCTCTCGCTATCCACCAGACCAGACGAGATCTTCGCTTCCACCCTCTCCACTTGCCCCACAGTTACGTCACGTCGAGCCCCGAGCCCCGGCAGGACGAGAGGAAACAGATAAACGTGTCCTCGGAAGGTGATCTAGCCAGAGGAAGAAGGACAAGAACAGAAAGGCTCGGCACGAAGGAATTCAAAGATTTTGAAAGGGAAAAGGAGCTAAAAAGCAAATCACTCGACTCACGCCTTGACGATCGGTACGACGATGATGACGATCAAAACGGCGATGCCGACACCGATGATGATCCTCATCTTCATGTCCTTCCACCACATCTGCTTTCGGACTCGGTTGGCGCCTCGTCGGAAGCCTTGGGCGGAGACCGCGAGGGTATCTGGGGAATTATTGTTAAAAGGTCAGTGATTGCTTCTATATTCTTACTCGGCTTCACGTGTATGCGTGAACCGTGAAGCTCGCACTCGTATGGACCTCTACTGAGGAGGGACCCCTTGTGACCACACCGTTCTAGCCCCGATGTATAGAGGATGCTCTGCGACGAGCCTCCTCCGAGGATCCACATCCTAGCTTATCCTAGCTTATCCTCGACCACTCTTCCAGATCTCATCCGATGCCACTCCTCGGCTCCAGCAGACACCATTCACTGCCTCGGCGAGTGCGAAGCTCCCTCTCTAACCGAGTACACAGCACACACACCCCACTTACCAGTCTTGTCCTGCAACGCGTCCAGCCTTTCACCTCTCTCCGCAACTCGCTGGATGTTCTCGTGCATCACATTGACGGTCGAGTCGATTTGTTCTTGGATGTCGGCGATCTGTTAGCGTTAGCAATGACGGCGGGCACAGTTGACGTTATGGCATCAACAGTCGAAGTAGTGGTAGGATTAGGCGAAAGTCAGAGAGCACAAGCAAAGCGTCAGTGCTCTGATCTGATCTTGACTGAATCCCGTTCCCGCCATTCCACTTCGCACACTTCCCTCACCCACCTTCTTGCTCTGTTGACCTCTGGGTTGACCAGCGCCATTCCCACTTCCTCCAGACCCACCAGCGGCGGGGGCTGACCCGCTACCGGCGGGGATATAAGGGTCGTAGGGCTCGGCGGACCTATCGCCGATAAACAAGGAGAGGGTAATCAGCATGGTCAGTGAGAATACGTGTGTGTGATAGTTGGACGGTCTCACATTGTGTGTGGTGTTTGTGCGTGTGCGTTAGCGATTGTAGCAGAAGAAGAGAGCGAGTAGAGATAGAAGCTTAGTTTAGTATCAGATTGTTGGTTCAAATTGGGGTGATGTCGATAGTATTTGTAGGTGTGATTGATTCGTTGTTCAAGAAGCGTTCGCAACGAATTGATCGACGCAGTCCAGTGAGTCAAGTGAGTGAGGGCTGTGTAACTGTAACGTTGACGGCGGGCAGCGTGAAACAATGACCATGACCATGACCATGACGACAGCAGGTAGGCAGGCAGGCAAGCAGCAGCAGGCAGCAATAACATCGCCTCGCCGAGCAATAGGTAGCAGCGGGATCAAAATACGCCACTCTGCTACATAAGAGAGATATTCCCGGGCGGGTCAGCAGCACAGAGCAGTAGAGCACAGAGCAATCAGGTTCCGCCGGAACGATTCAAAGTGGAGGACGACCAGTCGAGTTGCTGTTCTCTCGGTTGACTGGACCGCACGACGGCGCGACAGGAAACATTAGTTGCACTCGTCCTCGCGACTGTTCTTTGCCGCTGCTTTCTTCGTTCACTTGACTTTCTTCCTCTTCCTCTTCCTCTTCTCTTCTCCTACTCTTGCGGCTGAATCCACATAGCTCAACCAGCTAATACAAAAGCCGAACAAGGCTGGACGATATAATGCTCAGATAACAAACGATACCCAACGCCCATCATGAGGTTCAGAACCGCTATAACAAACGTAGCTCTCCTTCACAGTCAGTTGAGGATGCACTCGCTTTGTTTTACCCACAAGAATGCGGCCAGCTGACGTAGTGACCCTGTCTTATCGGCTCTTCTACCGCCATTTAGAGATCGCTCGATCCCTCGCAGCACTTGCCAAAACATGCGTGATACGTCTATCGCCCGAGCAGGTGCACTTCATCGTGCCCGGTAATGAAGGGTCAACGGGTGTCCAAGTGTGGTCGTGAGTCAGCTGTTTCGATCCCAGGACTGCAAATAGGGGAAAAAAAAAGCTGATTCTTCACGGTATGATCATTGAATCCCTTAGACAGGTCAAAGTGGTGAGCTACCTTCATAAAGAATCGTGGAGAAAAGCTCATTATGGCCCCTTTTTCTTTGCTCAGTCGACATTATTCGACTCGTATAAGATAGAAAGTAACGCCAACAACGAGATATGGCTGGAACTCCACCTGGACTCACTGATGAAAGTGCTTCGAAGCGCCGACAGCTCAGGTGCGTCTACCTTGCGCTGCACAGTTGTATCAGCTATATTGGCAACTCAGTCCTGAGAATGACCTGACCTGAACGTAGCTGACATTATGGCGTTGCTGCAGTTGGAGGTCTGGGCGAATCGGCGAGGAACACGGCTACTCTGTCAGATGCCGATGTCACGCTCAAGTTGAACAAGAAGGGAAAACAGCCTATCTGGGCATTCGAAATCAGAGGGAAGACCGTACGTCAGCTGCACAAGACAGTCACTTCCATGTAGCGATGTCAAGCTGACTCTGGGTTTTGCAGGCTGCAAGAAAATCGATGAGCATCACCCATGAGATCGACGTCAAGATCCTCTCCCCAAAACGACAGCAAGAGCTACAAGAACCGCTCTGTCCGCAACCCGATGTGAGCTATGATCATGTGTGCCCCGCCACAGACTTCCAGCTCATTTCGTATGTCGCCCTAGATTCATGTCGTCCTGCCTAATCTATACGAGCTGCGGAACCTCGTCTCGAGGCTGAGCCACGTCGCGGACGATGTCAAGGTCTCAGCAAATCATGTGAGTGACTGGCCAATAATCTTCGTACATCCATCGGCAAAGGGTGTGCTAATGTTCCTTCTTTTCCATCATTTCGCGATACAGGAAGGAACATTGGAGCTTAGCGTCAATTCCCCGCGAGTTAACTTATCGACGACGTGGAAGGAGCTGGGCGTACCTCAATCGAATGGTGAGTCATCGATCGCAAGAGCCTCGAAGCATATTTCTATCTTCGTTGTACAACGCCTCTCAGCAGATAAAGAATGTGCTTATTTATGATGAACCTCATAACTCACACAGCTGTACAGGATGAAGATAATGAAGAACCTCCACCGCCGCCAGACAAGATGTTCAGCGCCAACGTATCGATCAAAGGGCTGCTCAAGTTCCTCACGAGTCACCTGGTGGGAGGAACAGCCATCGCTTGTGAGCTACAGATTTGTTCAGCATCGTTGAACAGCTTGCATAGCTGACTAGAGCCATTTGTGACCTTGTAGGTATCTGCGAAGATCATTGCCTGATAGCTTATGTATACATTGGTGAGTCATCCACAACCGCCAAGGCGCTCAGACTACACAGCTCGCTAAAACTTGTTGGCCTCCTCTAGGCGAGCTGAACGAAGCCGGCGGTGTTTTGACATTCTTCATCCCCGCCAAGAACGCCGATGATTGATGACCGAGCGGAGCTCGGCGAGCAGGCAGGACAGCCGAGCGACCAATGGTCGGGTCAAGGTCACCTTCGCTGTTTTTGGAAACAGGCATGCCAGAAGCCGTGTTCTCATAATGATCTCAAGCCGACGAAGCGCCCGTCTTCACGGACCAGCTTTATAGTGCTGAATAAGTGTATGTATGTAATGGGAGAAAATTGTTGTACAGCTAGCTAGCGTTTCACAGCCATGCATATAATGGGCATCTGAATCACGCAATGCATTGGCACTGCATTGAACAAGATTGCTCAACCTGTGCGACAACGTCGCATGTGTGCTTGTGGATTGAGAGCTGGTCTTTTGCGGCGCGACTGCTGCTGGCTGATCATTTGACATGTGCATGTCTGGCGCACTGCTCGATCTATGGTGCATTGCAGATCCAAGAAAGGGTCATAGAAGCGGTGTGTGGTGTATGTTAGATGCCATGTGCGTTGTTATTCGCCCTATATGCGAGAATTTGAACCCGACCCCTGAGTGGTAGCACCAGTACTACTGCTACTGCCATCCGTATCCGTGACCGTATCTCGAGGCACAAAATCGCCCTCTCGATCAGGCGTAAGCTCGACCGTACCCTGATGCAAGAGCTCGCCCCGGGCTTGCGCTTTGGCCGACTCGGATAGGTGATTCCCCCTGAATCGACGGCGCATGTCGAGCTTTGTTTGTGCGTTGTGTGTTGTGCGTTGGGCAAAGTAGATTGATTGGGAATGTGAAGGTGAAGGTGAAGTCAAATTCGAGGTCGAGTGGACGGATGTAATTGAGGATGAATTGGAGTCAGCGTGTCTCCTTGACACATGGTCTTGTCTTTGGTACGTTGCCCGTGCGCAATCTCCCCAAGCCTCGTCACTGACCACTCAGCACTGTTCAGCACTGAGTCAAGTCCATCCAACCACCAGTCACCCTCGACGCCAACATCAACAATTCGAGAGAACACCATCGCCCATAGCCCATAGGTCACAGCCCACCACGGCTCACAGCACGCTGTCACTCACCATGCCCTTTTTGCAGTCCGCGAAACGCGCTATCAGGTGTTGACATTGTATCGGCAAGTCGTGCGGCTGCTTGAGGCATTCTTGTGGCGTCTTGCCTGTTTTTAGGACGCTGCGAGGGGAAGGGCGACAGTGGGGTCGCGTTGGGGAGACGCAAAGCAGGGTTGAGTCAGTCGGTCTCTTTCTCTTCGTTATTGCGCGGAAGCACTGATATCGGGATGCGATTTTTGCAAGGAGCCGGCGGGGAAAGATCATGTACAATCGGGATTGGGGTTGAAATAACATCTGCTGGGGTCTTATGATTTTTCCGAAGCTCCTTTCAGCCGGACCACATAACAGCGCACTGGCGCACGAAAACTAGCACTACTGTTACAGCTGACGATACCCGCCGGTATATCACAAATGAAGAGAATGGAATAGGCGATACTATAGATAGATAAAGACCTCGATTCTTCCACTTTCCACACCATCAACACTCCAGCCCGCACACTCACCAGTCAGTCCGAAGGAGACAAGCAACAAGCTCATCTCTGGCCTCTTGGCAAGCTAAAGGTGCCATCTTCCGTAAATCTGTATATCTCCGTCTGATGGCTGATTTCTTGATGCTCTCCTTTCCGTTCTACAGGATCAATTGACAAGGACGCTGATTCTAGCTGACGGGTCCAAGCAGTAATTGTCGTCAATGCTGTACAGACTCAAGGGATACTGATGGTGGTCGCTGTGAGTCAGATCTGGTTCCGAAGAGATCCCGGTTCGTTTCAGACGAATACAGTACAGCGCCAATTGTCTACTCGTCGTTCAGCTGGTCGTTGAGCCGATAGTATGGCAATTGAGCCTGTCTGCGACTTGTCTCCGTCGATTTGTGTTGTGGAATAGGGGCGATGATATTTCGTCTCGGACTCTGTGATGGATATCCTCTGTCGCCTTATTACAGTGTGCCGTGGGTAAATGCAATATTACTGTCTGTGAAGCAAACAACAAAACAAAAGTTGGCAAGTAAGCGACCGAGTCCAAGATGGTCTTCGCATTGATCTGAGATCTGAGATTTCGGATTATTCCGGTTGAGTTGTTAGTCCATGACTGCAGCGGCGATCTCCGCTACACCTCGAACTAAGCTCGTTGCGGTTGCAGTTCTCCTTTCGATTGTCGTCATAGCCTGATTTTGTCGAATTCTTCTTGAAATGCTCTGTGATGAGTAGTACTCGACCACTCCAGCTTGAACTTGCTTATATCTCACATACAGGCTCCAGGCCACATTAAATCGGGCGAGCAACAACCATCAACCGGGACTCGACAGACAGGACATAATTTCTGCCGAGGCGACTCGCGACCGCTTCTTCACCTCGTTCCCCTTTAACAGCCATTGCAAGGCGACTTTCACTGTGACTGTGATTGTGGTCGCGACTGCATCATGGGGTTTCTGAAACCTCACAAGCGGAGCGACTACCCTTCTACGCTCTTGTACATCCTAGATGAGGTATGTGCTACCCTAGCCGCGTTCTCAGGCAGAGATACCCAGTCATAACCCGCGTATTGGTTCGTTCAGCCAAGGTTGCGATTGCTGACACTGACACACGCTGGATTGCCTCCGCTTACCCTGCCTCACGTTGCCGTACCCTGCTTCGATTCGCTCCGGTTTGGTCTACCTTCGTCCCGACGTAGTAGACACACATCACCGTCACACTCTCAACGGCGCTAGCGATTCTCTGGACGCGCGATGCGCACGTAGCGTGGTTTGCTCTAGGCGCTCTCAATTCGTCCTTGTCTGGTGAGTGGTATGGTATATGCTGTCGCGCTGTCGCACACCGCAAATGGGACAGTATAGCCACCCAGCGCAGCCCCTTAGCATAGCTATAGCGTTGGCCTTTCTGGACGTAGTCCTAGCAGTCCTGCGCAACACGTACTGTCACTCCTCTACAGGAATGAGACGTCCCAGCGCACTCAATCACTCTACCATGGACAGCCAGATCAATTTGCGCTTGTACTGGCCCGCTGGAATGTAAAGTAAACAACATCACACCGGCTGACACTGACACTTGACTTTATCTCTGTCGTCGGCTGCATCCTCGCCTTGACCTTTTTAGCAAAAGTGCTCAAAGAGCTCATCCGGTCACCACGACCTCCGCCTCCCGACCCATCGTCGAAGCCGTCCAGGGTTCGACCTAAGCGGACGTACGGTATGCCCTCAACCCACTCGACGGCTCTCACATTCTACTTTATTTATCTCCTCCCTTTCGCCCTCTCTTCTTCCTTCTCATCGTCCTCGTCGGCGCAATCGTCGAGCCTGCCCAGCTCGCTATCGTTGATATCGGGCGCAGGGCTGATAGCGTACTGGAGCGCAGGGCTGTGGAGTAGGAAAGAGCTGGGGTACCATACGTGGGAACAGATCTTTGGAGGTGCAGCGTACGGGACATTACTTGCCCTTGGGTGGAAGGCTGCTTGGAAGGCTTATCCTGCCATTGGCACGGGCTTGCAATACCTTATAGATACGGTGTGGAGGATTGTCGTCGGATAAGCGCCTGGAGAGTCACCTTGCACCTTTCACACAGATCTGGAGGTAGATTGAGATATTAAAGGTAGACGAAGATAGATCATATAGAACTCACTTGCATATGCTACGACCTGACCGCGACATGTATACTTGCTGCTGACCCCGAGAAGGTAGTGTTTGTGACGCCTATAGAAACACAAATGCAATGCGTTTCACGTTGAATTCATGACTTCTGTTATTAATTCTTCTTCTTGTCGGTTTCGATGTTTCCCCTCTAGATATTACTTCTGTGAACTACTGATACTATGCACTGTATATATACAACTATGGTGATGATGATGACTTCTGCTGTACCCCGTCCTGTCACTCCCTTTGATACTGGTTCGCTTCACACTCATGACCACTCTGGGAGTTCCTGCTGCTGCCTCGGTTGTCTCGGTTGACCTCCGTAGCCCCCTTGACCCCCTCTCCCACCTCGGTATCCACCGCCGCCGTTATATCCTCTGCCACGTTGGCCACCTTGGCCTTGCCCGCCGTATCCGCCCCTTTGACCCTGGCCTTGCGGTTGTCCGCCGAACCCTCCCCTCCCTCGACCTCGTCCTCCGAATCCACCACCAGCTCCTGCGCCTCCGCCGGGATAAGCGGGTCCACCGGCTTCGCCGAATGTATCGAAATTTCGATGTCGCTCGTCCGCTCTGCTCACTCTAGAAGTGCCCGTCGACAGGTTGTCAAAGAAGCTCGATTTGTTGTACTTTTCAACCTTGGGTTTTTCGTCTGCAGGCGGCGACGACACTACCGCAGAGGGGTGAGGCGTTGACTCGGGCTCTCCAACCTCGCCAGCACCGTTTGCTCCCTCTCCCTCATCTTCTCCGATATTGTCCTTCTCGCCGTCACCAGCTTGTTTCAATGCTGCTCGTTCTTTCTCAAACTTATCGTTACCAGCAGCGAAGTCGAACTCAGCATCGGGCACAGCAGGAGGTTGAGGTCGAGCGCGACGAGGTCGTTCGTCGTTTCCTCCTACGTGAAGATCGGAGAGAGAACGTTGGACACGGTCGAGGGCGGTCGCAGCTGAGATGGCCGCGCCGGTCGGCTTAGGTGGGAGTTCGTATGATTCCCGGCGGGTCTGTTGTGACGATGATGCCACAGGTTGAGTAGGGGGTGCTTCCGAAGGCGGAGGACCTTGTGAAGACGGGGGCGCAGATTGACTCTGCACATTGCAAATTTGTATCAGCCCAGGCGAACCCAGCTCGATGTACCGGTATAGATATTGACGAACGACAAAGGGAGAGGATTTGGGATCAGAAGGAAGGCAACGGAGGTGTCCACACGTTTTTGCGCTCTCGGACGCCGTCCCCGAAGGGCACTTTACATCCGAAAAATACTTCATCATGAATGTAGGGTGAAAGTAAGGGTGATACGATTGGGTATTTTGGGAAGGAGGTGATAGGGTGATTGATTCAAAGTGTGGAAACAAGTGCTGAGACAGTTGATAAGGGACTCACGACTGATGCAAGGATGGGGTCTACGGGTGCTTCCTCGCCAGGAGGTACGTAGTTCTCTACCAGGGCGAGAGACTCGATGGATTCAGTGCTAGTTTGTCATTCCGTCAGCTCATGATGATCCTCTAAAAACAGGGAACATCTCAGCTCACTGGAATCTGACCCAGCCCAGTGATTTGTTAGATCCAGGCAGTTTTCGAGCGGTAGGTCTGTCCTCTGTTCCATGGTTGTATACTACAACACGTACGGAAAGCGTGAGCTACGGATCCTGACCACTCCTCACAGGAGAAAGCAGCTCACCCTGAGCGAGACAGATGGTCTGATCTTCCTGGTTGATGTGGTCGAAGATACCAGTATATCTCACACCCAGCTTCGAGACGACCTGGAAGGGTTTTCTGGTAGTAGGAAGTACGAGAAGAGGTATGAGCTTCCTGAATACAGGCTACGAATGAAATAGAGACTTCTACCAGACAGATGGATGAGTGAGAGAGTGACACGAAGGGAGGTTGACTTACCCCTTGAACTGACTATAATCGACGGCCATGATGGTTCTGAGATACTGGGTATACTGGGTATACAAAGACAATTAGAGTACAAAAGAGGAGGGAAGATGATAGAGGTATGCAAGGGGGAGTACGAAGAATGAAGGTATAAGGTCAGATGTTGGTGTGAGGATTGGTCCGGGGATAGGTCAAGAAGATGAATATAATGAGAAGAGTGAGGAATGTGAGGAACCCAGTGGAAGCGAGATGAGTAGTGAGTAGGAGAGTAGAGCGGTTTGGTGTTTGGTGTGACTTGGCTGAGTGCCCTATGTTTCGGGATAAAATCGATTAAATCCCCATCAAGGTATAATCTGCTACTTGCCACGCGAGAGTCATAGCTGATCCACGCGTCGAACGCGAGTGTTCTCATGTTTGTACGTGTGTGAGTGTGAGAGTGGGAGCGATTTCCTGGTTTCGGCGGCTGTCCTTCTTGAACGCTTCATCTGTCTCTGATCCTTTCTTGACCATGACCTCGCACCCAAGTCAATGAGATCTACGCGATGCCATAGCTAGCCCCCCAATCCAACCACGATCTGTGACCTGCCCTGGACCGACCCGAAGTATATACCGCGTTCGCCATGTTGTCGCCAGCAAGAACATCCGCACGTATCAATGAAGCCTCCACTTCTCTGCTACCTCTACTGGCTGTAGGCGTAATATGGTACTACCTCTTCGCTCGAGGAGTGGCCAACCAAACTGTGTGGTAGGTCCAGCTGCCGCACCTGCTGGATTCCGCTGACAGACGACGGACAGCTGACGCTTACTCTAAACTAGGCTAGCCCTCAATGTGATTGATACGTTACGAGCTCTACGAGCAGTGAGATCAAATGGGCGGAGAATAGGTGTAAATACTCGCAAGAACGCGATGAGGAGCACGCTAGCATGCTGGGTGATCTACGTGTGTTCAGCTTTCTCGTCCCTTCGTTTCGATGGGACTTACGCATGACAAGCTGAATCGCGTGCTTTCCGCAGGTTGCAGGGCAAATGGTAGGACCTGTCATATCGACCTTGCTGGGATGGATACCCTTCTACACGCCAATAAAAGCTGTGTTGTGCCTCGGGTTCATCTTCACCCGCGTATCGGTACGTCAATGTCACTCTGCATCTATGCATTGTGAAGCTGACGTGAAAGAGAGGAAATGCATATTATCAGACCTCGAGCCACATATACGCCCAGTTCCTCGTTCCAGCCATCAAGCCATACGAGACCCCCATTGATCTCACCATCCTGTTCTTCCAGTCGATCCTCATCCTTGTCTTCCACTATATGCTCGAGCTTCCCATCAAGCTCGCGTGGTCCAGCTTGAAGGCAGCTTGGACCCTCATATCGTCTATACGTCTACCGAGCCTCGCATCATACACTGGTTCACGGGAAGTTGTTGATTCCCACGACCTGAAACCGGAAATACCACTTGATCATCGTATGTCAACACCACCGCCGACCTTGCTCACGACGACAAGCATCGATGAGGACCATTTCCGTTATGGACTTTCGCCGAGCCCAGCGATCCCAGGTTCGATCCTCCTCCGACACCCAACCCCGAAACCCGCTCGACCGACTCTAAAGGGCAGACGATCCATCGTGTTCGTCTCTCCGCCTCTGACACCGAAAGTATCTCCGCCCTCGTTCCCTGAACCGGTGTTAGAGGTGCATGTACCTACCATACAGGCAGAGCCTTCTACACCGCGGCGAGAACGGGTGAAGCAAGAGGTGATTGAAATTGAGGATCGACCAAGTACGATGCTTGCGGTTCCGCAAGTCGCGACTGTTAGGCGCTCGCCCAGGAGACGGCCTCAGGAATCGGCAGGAGTCCAAGCGACTAAGGTGGAGCTGGACTTGGATGAACTGGACCTACTGCCGCGTCAAGCTGGCGGACCGGCACTGGCACCGGCGGGGGGTGGGAAGGGCAAAACGATACCCACTGCCCACATGATGATGAAGAAGACTGAGGAGGGCTCGGCGGGTCAGGATGATGATGAGGAGAACCCTTTCGTGCATACGAGCGCCAATGATCTCGGACGTTCAGTGAAGAAACAGGCCACAAGCAAAAGCAGAGTATCTGCTTCCACGAACACTGTTACCGACGAACCAAAGTTCCCTCTTGAAGTCGGTGATGCAACTTCCTCCGGACCGTTTCATATACGCCGACCTTCCTCAAAGACAGGACCACCGACAGCATTCGCCAAGAGTCTAACGGTGCCCAAACTAGAAACCAGTTCAGAACCCATACCTGTGGCACCCAGATTCACGTCTACTTCAAGCGTACGCGGCGTAACATCTGTCGCCGCACCTCGTCCGCGCGGCGCTAAGAGCAGAACACCCGCTAAGAAACGCACAGCTGCGAGTACAGCGACTACGGCCAGTATGGCGGCGTTGAAATCCTCTAACGGCGAGGCTGCGGCGGTACAAGACAACCGTGTGCTCTCAGACGCTACGGTGCGCAGTCGAACTCGTACCGTCGCTTCCTCCGCTACGGCTAAGGCCAAGACGTCATCGTCAAGCTCTGTTGATCCGGAGTCAAAGTCAAAGACGGGCGTTGCTAGATCCCGAGCTATACCGACTGCGACTGCGACGAGAACCCGTAGAGCGAAGGACATCGTGAACACTGAGACGGAGGGAGCGAACAACAAAAAGGACAACATGGAGGCAGGTAATCAGGGAGTCCCGACAATAGACGTGGAAGAGGATAAGAAAGTCGGCGAGAAACGACGTGCGATACAACCACCGTCTGCCTCTGTCGATCCGGCCGGCAAAGACGAGGGCAAGGGCAAAGCGAGAGCTGCGAAGCGGTCAAGGAGAGAGTGAGCTTCCTAGTACAACATCGGTGGTAGAAGGTGGGTGTTCCACATATATAAATCAGTCAACATTGCATTCATCCTTCTTGGGCGTAACATATTCATCTCATAAACAATTTCCATCTTCTGTTGTAACATGTAAAACCTGTACTGCGAAAGATTTACCCTCGTAGCCAAGACACTTCACCTCGCACAAACAACGAGCACACAGAGCACGAGCCTTCCGGCTGGACGTAGAACCTGCACAAAAACTTACTATACGCTGAAAAACGACACGTGTGGAGTGATACATGCAGGACCGCAAAATAAGAATGGGTATACACTATACACAACGCGATAGTAGCATTACTTCATCTTGTAGAATTGTAAAGTGTCTTGATACATGTTGTCTTGGTACTTCCTCCATCAAGTTGATTTGCGCAGACCATCCCTGCAACCATTTCCATCGCCAACTACCACTTTCTTACCCCACCTCGACCTCTGCCGACGGTGCCATAGAACGGATGACTTCGCTCCAGTGATCCTTGAGATACCGGGCCCGAGCTGCCACTGCCACGACTAGGATCCCCCTCTCCGGCAGGGGTGGCAGGTTGAGCGATGTAGTCTCTCGCCTTGGTAGGCTTCGCAGACAACCACAGGGAAGTCATTATCCGTCTCTCCTTCTCCCTCTCCGACTCCGAGGACCACGTCGAGATCGAGCCGGAGAGCGAGATGGCCTGCTCGACTTCTTCGTCCCTCAATCCAACGGGCGGGCCGCTAATCTCTTCGGGTCCCTGGCGGGTATCGGAAGTTTCGCTGAACGCAGATAATTTCCTCGCCTGTTGGCCCACTGTCACATCTGCGTCCGGCTCAGGCTCAATATTGGAGGTATTGGACCGGCGGTCGGGGTGAGAGAGAGACGAGGGATGAGGGAATATGAACGCTCCTGGAGTTTCCAACTTCGGACTACCGCAAGGCGACGGTGACGGCGAGTGTGAGTCAAGCTCCATGAAGTCTCTCATACCGTCATACGCTTTAGGCGTGACCGGATCTAGGTTCGCTCGATGCGTGTACTTCGGGGAGATCTGCCTGCACGTTGGCGACTGTGTGTGAGAGCATGCATGCTGAGAGTGATCGTTGTCGACGGGAGAGACCGGTTCGATAGAGATTGCCGCCGGCCTAGCAATCGCCCTCGCCTTGACAGCTGGAACGTGCGTTGAAACAGCAGGTAGAACCGGACCCGACGGCACGGTCTTCCTCCTTGGTCGAGGTGGAGGTAGCAGACCCGCACTTTTCAGCATCGGCTTGACTGATATGTCGCCCGGGTCATCTCGGTACAGCAAGAGCGTGTCGAGGGGCGCAGGTCGATTCTTGGATCGTGGCGGGGGGCTGAGCGGATTAGGAAATGCCTTGCTCCCGGCGCCCAGTGCTCCTTGTGGTCGAGAGGTCACCTGCAATGACAATCGGAGTTCTTTCTGCTTCCTCTCCTCTTTGACATGGTTGTACTCCCACGCAGTCGACCATCCTCCTTCCATCCCGTTGCCTCCAAGCATGACTCCCCCCTCGTCGCCTGTGCCCCCCTGTCCAATGTCATTGCAAATACGCGAATCTTCACTGCCGGCCACACTCGATAGGCTTGATTGAGATCCCCTACGTCTCCTTCTTTGTTCCGCCCTTATATCGATGCCGATCTTGCTTCTTTCCTTGGGCGGCATGATATGCCCGCCTTCCAAGCCATCGGGCGGCTCAGCCTGAGCCGTGATGGCCTGTGTATACGGCTGGAAGGAAATGGTTGTAACTCCGCTACCATATGATGTGGATCTTGTCGGATGTGGCGGGGCTGGAGGCATCGTCGTTCGCTGTGAAGCAGCCGCTTCGTCCAGAGCGAGGAAAGACAGCGCTGACATGCCTTCCTTTCGTCCCTTCTTTGATCGCATCGGCGAGCCTAATGCAGAGATCGAAGCAGGACTAGAACTGGGCTCAGCCGAAGGAGACAGTCGACGAGGTTCTTCCCTTGGAATGAGCTTCACGAGCGGCAGTTTGATCATTGGTTCGCAGCGGTCGACGGGGAACATCGGCACTGTTGCGGAAGGAGCAGTGGTTGGACGTTTTGGACGAAGTATACGAGCCGTGAGCTTGGGTTGAGGTATAGAAGGAGTTCGTTGTGGTGAGACGATTTGCATGGCTGGAGGTGCAGGAAGAGGTGGTAGTGGACGTTGATAAATCGGTTCGAGAGGTGAAGGTAAACTGTGAAAGGAATGCTTGTATCAGCTCTTGATATGGATCAGACCAGGTTCTGTCAGATACGAGGGATAAAGGAGGCTGGGGGAAACACTCACTTTGTAACGGGGGTCTGAGGTCTGCGCTCAATGATGACAACGTCCTCCTGATCCGTAGTTGCGAGGACTAAAGGCACTCTGACCCCTGCCCCTTTATCTTTGCTGCTCTTCCTTCCGGGGATAGTGATCATATTTTGAAAATCACCTTGCTGAAGAACCACCCTCTTGGATGACTTCCTGCTCAGACTTTGGTTTCTTTCGCTTTGAGCAGGGGCTGCGGATCGACTTGCAGAACGAGGTGGAATGGGAGGGGCGCCCGTGTTGGTTGGAGATCTACCTCTCGCAGACATTGCCGCAGTATATCTATTGTTCTCGTGCAATGCTTCTTGCATAGAGACGTCGTTACCCTGATAAACATTACCCATCACGCCATTGAAACTACCCATACGTGCTTCTTGATCGAACCTTGCTTCGAGGGTATTGTTGTTGTGTTTGTGCTGAACACGTGTAGGTACACCGGCGCCGTGAATCGGTGGGCCGAGAACTAGAGGACTGATCGACATGGGGACAGGGGGCAGATCACCTTCTGGTGGCGGCGGGGGCGGTCTATGAGGAGGGATGGAGATCGAGCCTCTGCCTCGTGTATGGTGATGTTGGTGCATATCGTTTGTTGATGAATGCGTGTTGTGACTGATCGAGAAGCCATACGACTTGGATCGCTTTCGGTGCACAGGGGCCATTTCTTGCTCGGAATGCAGATGAGGGGTACAGTTATCTCTGTCACCGTTCGTTTTCGATGCGGAATTGCCGCTTCGTGCAGAAGGGGAGTGGCTCGATACTCCTGTCGAGCCCGTTTTAACGCTGAGGCGATTGATTGAGGAAGCAGATCCCACATGACTAGAGCTGTTTGTACGTGAGTTTCTTTCGCCTGTGTTGTCGGCGTTGTTGTTGCTTGCAATATAGTGGTCCGGATAACGACTTTGATGAGCCGAAGACGAGTTGTGTGATGCTGATTGATCAGTCGTGATTGATGCGCCTGACCCGGTGCCATAACCGTATCCGTCACGCATCAGATGACCGTTGAAGTGCTCAAGCACAGTTAACGCTTGCATTTCTACGTCGTCCAGATCCCCTTCGCCTTCTTGACGATCTCCGAGCCACGCGGACATTTCACTCCCGTCTTGGTCAATCACGGAATTATCATGTTGTGAGGGTACAGATAACGCTTGAGACTCGGGCCTGGAATGGGTGTGAGTGCGGGATTGGGCCTGTGAGCGAGAGGATGTGGCTGATGATTCCTTTGAGGGCCCAGTCTGGCCTGGGAGTAAGGCCGTATCGATTGTCAACGAGACATGCCGACTTCTTCGGCCCTGTAGGAGGTACTGCGGTCGAAGCTCTCTCAGGTCTTGCGAAGGTGCTTGGAACCGGTCTGCAGGCTGAGAGAAAGTCGAAAGAGAGATGCCTCTACCGTATGGGTCCATCTCCCCTAGTATCTCAACCGTGTCCGCACGATCCATTGGTGAGTCCGTTCGTGCTGCACTTTCTGGAGTGATCGGTTCTGCTTGGAAACGAAGGTCCATCATCGGTAAGCACAGAGTATCCCTTCTTTCCTTCTTACTTCTCCCTCTCCTCTTTTCCGATTGTAAGGAAAGTCGCAGATAGTCTGGTTTGGCATCGTACGCGTCGATGACACCTTGTATGCTGGGCATGGCATTCAAAGAGGCCTTCGAGAAGCTAGGAGGTGTCGAGGATGAGAATGGCGAGAAGGAACGATAGTGTTGGTGATCACTATCACGGTGTGCTGGACCAAAGTCGACATCGTAGCCCGACAGATGGTTCGAGGGCGACGCAGGAGGCGGTTGAGAGTGATGATGCGACTTGATGCGTTGATGTCTCCCTTTCGAGCCAAAATTGAAGGTGATGTCCCATGGGAACAAGTTGGGGTAGGACGCAGCTGATCCAGAAGCCGCCTTGGTTTTCGGATTCGATGATGAAGTGGGTCGCATCGATTGAGAGCCCAAACGAGTCTTGATCAGAGGCATCTTGATTTCGATTGGCTGTTGAGCTTGAGATGAGACAGGTCGCTCAGGCTGTCGGAAAGAAGTCGAAGCTGCTTTGTGAACGGTATGGAGCTGTCGATTTCGTGCGCGGAGCAAATCGTTGCCGGGGTCTTCGGCTTCTTTTGGAGTCGGAGGCAGGGCTTCAAGTGTCTGCAGAGCTAGGAGCGCCGACGGAGAGGGCGAGGTGTGTCTTTTGGTGAGGTTGGGACGAGCTGCGAATGGATGGTTCGACATCTGGCCAGAAGCGGCCGTCAAAGGCGAGGAGTACACGTAGGAGGACCTTCCGAGGAGGTGATGAACGTGCTGACCTAGGTCTGGACGAGGAGTGTATTATCGATGCTGAGTGACATGTGATTTTCCCTATATTCTCTTCACAGGTGGAGCTAATAACGGCTGCCGAGAAGCACCTGCTTGCTTAGACTGAGGCGAAGACGCAGGGGAAGTAGAGGAACAATCCAGGTCGAAAGAGAATGCTTTGTCCATTTAGTCCTCCCAGTCGGCCGGTCCATGCGTCGACCTGGTGGGGTACGGAGAATCAGAGAAGGGAGGATATTATGGTTTCGGCATCCATTCGGCTTGTGCGTGAAAGCATCCGATCAGTTCAGAGCGGCGATCGGACAGCAATGGTACGGTATGGTATGATATGGTAACTTGAACTCACATCAACCAAAGGATAGATCCCATACTAAGGTATCCCTTCAGGAAGCCGTTCTTTCCGTTGCGTTGTCCCTCGGTCTCACACTCCTCTCTTCGCCGCCCGGCGATCTAAAGCTAGATACATCAGCTCGACATCAGTAGGACTTTAGCGCGAATATCACAGCGTTATCTCTTCGTCGCGTTGACAACGACATCAGTGTGCTCATCATAGTGAGTGAGTGGATCAAGCTCGGACTTGCTAATCCCTTTGATGCTGTCCTTACGCTCTGCACTAAGGACCGGCCCAGGCACACACGGACTGGCGGACGATCAAAGCTTGATGAGGGTCTAGCGCTACTGCACGGGTCTGAGCAATCCCCTTCGGAGGGAAGTCGACACCATACAGGTCATTTGTATTTGTGTACCAGAGATATGTATACAACCAGCTATATGTTTGAGACACACATGAATGATGAAACACACAAGAATGGCCTTGGTCACCGCGTTTCCGCTTCAAACTCCTCAGGAGATTCGCGCAGCTTCACGCCAGCATCGACGGTTATCTCCGCCCGTACGTCTACTTCATCGATGCTCGAAGCGAAGCTAGGCAAAGGCCCAGGCGGTATCTGCTTCAATTTCCACAGCGTGTATTTTTCTCTACGACACCATTAATCTGAGACTTCATCGTGATCTCATGCTATTCGCTGGCCAACGAATGAAAGGTAGATCTCCATTGAGCGGCGCTCTTCGATCTCCCTATCGTCATCATGATACAGTAGGTTGGAAATCTGTACAATTCACCCATGCCTTGCAAGTCGACTACAATGCTTCAAACGGCCTCGATCTTGAGCAGGGGACAAACGAACGGCAGGGGATGGCGCGCTTTGCCCTCTCGTCGATGGCTTCTCCGCTCACGCTCGCCCATACAGCAACTCTCTCACGGATCCATTGTCATGGGTTTCTAGGACATTCTGTGCATTCGAGCTCTGCTGAGGGGGCTCTGGAAATGACACAACTATTGAGCGGTCTATCCTTTCACTGCCCATCCTTTCATCCAAGAAAGAACCCTGCGATCGGAGTCACGCAAGTATCGCTCTTGATAAGTACAGGATTTGTGAGTTGACATGCTGCCTCACCAACGTAGTGCGCCTCAAAAGCGACTGTTGAGGAAGACGAAGCAGCAATTTATCCTTATCAGACAGTTTGTTTTATAATCCATCAGGATAGACACACGAAGCACTACCCAACCGCTTGATCATCATTATCATGAGCAGCTCGTATCCTGATACGATCTCCGTTGTCGCTGCCACGGGAACGCACCTTGATCCCACCGAGCTCTCTGGGATTGACAAGCTCGGTTTGACACATCAGAGCATACTCTCCAACTTCCCAATCCATGGAAATATCATACCCTACTTGAGGTCAAATCTTTCAGTCACTGACGGCGCCTGCCCTGAATCCTACGCATCCACCGTCCACGGTCCTGATGGGGCAGAAAAGGATGTGGTATGCCCTTACAAACGATGTACGTCGGTCATCACAGTGTGTGATCGAGATACCGTACCCATCAGCCACGAGTCGAGCTTGATTGGTGAAATCACCAATGTATTCGATACCGCTGGTGACGACCCAGCTACTCGGTACCTGGCAGGAAATACAGCCACTCAAAATTGGATCGAGCGGAAACATCTCACGTTCGCAACGTCCGAACTCCCCATCATCGGCTCAATCATGCATCCTGCCCTCGAGCAGGAAAGCGCTGCTTATCGTCAAGAGCCACATTCAAGAGTGGATGCATCGTTCTCAGGACATGTGAAATCTGTCCACACCATCATACCTCCCAAAGTTACCGTACCGTCTGACCTTCAATGTTCAGACGTCATTTCGAAATTCTCCCAAGTCGCGTTCAGCCTTGAGATCGCAAGGGACGATACTGAAAGAGCTGAGAAGTTCAGGCAGGCGACTGGCCTCTCACACGGACATCATCGAGCTTTCGTTGCGTCTCCGAACTCAATCGCGGTCGACTCATACCAGCTGACTGGATCGCGGAGAAGACGATTTGAGCTGAACAACAATGGAGATTTCGGCGCCGTTCTCGGAACTGGTCGACTCCGCTTCGACCCCAACTCCTCGACGCTGCACGATCCTAGAGATCAATGGGCTCACCAGACAATGAGGCACATGTATGGAGGATCGGAAGGCCTCGAGGTCACATGCTTGTCTACTATCATGGCTGAAGGGGCAGTGTCGTCGACGCAAGAGCCAGAGCTTGGATCGCCTCCGCTATCTGATTTCTCGTCAGGTCATCACCCTTCATCACCTCACTTGCCTTCCCTGAGTCTGAGTATACCTTATTCGACTCACTTCTTATCGGTACTGCCCAACTTTCGGGATGAGCCGATGCCCATAGCAGGTCCAAATCAGTACGGAGGCACGTATAGTCATCATGGATATGCTTCGGGGTCCGGCCGCTCCCAACACCCCGAGGACATGCGTACTGGACAGCATCAAGGAGGATGGGACGATTCTTCGTTCCCTCAGACTGGCTCCGAGCGGAGCGAGCAGCCTGGCGCAACAAGAACCGGGGGATTTTCCGAATCTAGTCTCACTCATCGACATGGAGCCGAGGCCAGTGAGACGGGGCAGGCAGAGTCCAGTCAGAGCTCTAACCAGCCCGCACCCCGTGCTGCAGGCGGGGAAAGAAAGAAGAAGCCAGTTCCAACTGCCTGGATCAGAAAGCGCCCCAAGAAGTGACGTGGTAGAGCAGCCGGAACGCCTTCTTCTTCGTATCACAGACATTTCCAACATCGACGACACGCTTTGTGTACCTTTCCATCCTGTGTATGCAGTTCACGTATCTGATATCTCAAATGGCGCATGCGTTGATCAGGTCGTAGCAGGCGCGTCTGGTCAACGTTTCAGGTCAGATACACCATACATCTGACGAGCGTTTTCAGGCACACCTGAAACAGCTCCGATTGAACGTGACGTGGAAGCTGAAATCTAGATTTTCAGAATTCGACGCGTTTCGAGATTCGCAGAACCCATCCGCGTCTATCTATCATTGAGAACATCGCTAATTTGCCCTCAATCATTAGCATATACGAAGCTTGCGTGTGATTCGTACCCAAGAGCGTAGTCAGAGCGTGCCACTTGCTGATCAGACTAGGAAGATCGACTGAGCGCTCGACGGCCGAGCGACGCAATTGTTTGCCCTGCCCTGTTGCTCATTCCCCGTTACATCTGGCCGTTTTCTCGCTTCGTTATCAAGCCCACGGTCTGCGCATAACGATGGGTGTGATACGGTGAGCTTCGTGGTCTCCTAGAATATAATCAACCCCAGGCTGACTTGATAAAAGTCTTGCCGTCTGTGTCTCGGGCGTGTATGCCGCCTTTTTGCTCTGGGCTATCGCACAAGAAAGACGTACGTTCCCTTTGTCTTCGCCAGGGGGAGCAGCCAGCACAACTGGCCAGGTACCCTTCCGAACTAGAAGCGATGTATAACTGATGATTATTCTGGAAATGGACACCTACAGTGTCAGCACCATTCCCTTCTACCTCGCCTCATCCCCATTCCGCACCGAATGCAGACCACTCCAAAGGCGATAAATTCCCGTCCCCCCTCTTCCTCAACTACGCTCAAGCCGTCGCATCCTCTCTCTCAGCTCTGTCATATCTTCTATTCAACGCCTGGCGAGACGGATCATTGAACAAGGGCATATGGGAAATTCTGGGTCTAAATCAGATATGGCCGGCAAATGTCAAGGCGAGCAAGCAAGGCGTTGTCGGTAATGGCGGTACCGAGGAGAAGGTCGAGAAACCTGTGAATGGCAAGGTCGAGCTGAAGCGAGCCGATGGAGCCACCCAAACACGGCCCCAGGGAGCTACGCCGCAATCTTGGAGAAAGAGCTTGCCAGCTTTGTTACTGCAAGTATCGCTCTTCCAGACGATTGCTGGTCCGATCGGGTTTTTGGCTCTGAGGCATATATCATACCCAACGATGGTATTAGGCAAGGTGAGCATAGGCCATCAGCTTGACCTTGGAATCCCGTTCACACCAGTGTGACTGACTCTCTTTGCTACTATTTTTACTACAGTCGTGCAAGCTCATCCCCGTCTTACTGCTCAACGTTATTCTGTATAGACGTCGCTTCTCGCCGCACAAGTATGTGGTCGTAGCGCTCGTCACGGTCGGCATCAGTCTGTTCATGTTGATGGCCGAAGGAGGCAAGAAGAAGAAGGGCGGAAGTGATAGTGCATGGGGATTATGGCTTTTGGTGGTGAAGTGAGTGATGTGCCATGAAGAACCATCGACATCAAGCGTTTCGGAATCGTTGCCGATGGACTATGCGGACTTTGGATAACGGCCGTTTTGCTGACCTCTTTATCAGCCTTCTTATCGACGGGTTGACAAACTCCACCCAGGATCAGATCTTCTCCGCATACCGGTCGTTCACTGGGCAGCAAATGATGTTCTGCATGTCATTCTTCACCCAATTGCTGCTCCTCCCCGCACTGCTCTTACCGCTGCCGAATCACCCATTATCTCTGCTTTCACATCTGCCGTTGCCGCTTTCTTCCTCGGTCGCTACCTCGCCCTTGACCTTTTCTCAGCCCGCGATTTTGACATCGGTCTCATTCCTCTACTCGCACCCAACTGCCCTCGCCCCGCTGGTCGCGTACGCCTTGCTGGGCGGGCTAGGCCAGCTGTTCATCTTCGAAACGATCCAGCAGTTCGGCTCGCTGACGCTGGTGATGGTCACCGTGACCCGGAAACTGTTCACAATGCTCCTCAGCGTAGTGGTCTTCGAACACAAGCTGACAAAGGGTCAGTGGATGGGCGTGGCCGTTGTCTTTGGTGGCATCGGAGTGGAGGCGGGTATGAAGAGGCGGGAGATGCTCAGAAGAGCTAAGAAGGACAAGTAGTGAAGCATATCTGATCATCGTGAGCATTAACACAGCATAGATTACATGTCTCATACAGAATAATGACCGCATACGCTATAGATAAAGGACAATGCACTGGTATATCATCTTTGGTCGAATCTGTCGACGTGCAGGCGGCCATCGGATCACGGCGCATGGACATGATAGACACGTGAACATAAGAAAAGGAGCGCCCGCATCTTAATGCGCTTTTCCTGATCGGCTTGGGTTGTTCCATAATCCGCCAACTACGATGAGGATCTGTGCTAGAAACGCGCTGATGAGGGCTCCAAGAGCTCTGCAGCAGTAAGGGGTTCATCGTTGGTCAGCCGGAACAAAGCAGGACTCAATGCTGAGGTCGCGGAAGACACTCACAATCCCCAACCGGTGCCTACATATCCCTCATATTGCTCATCAAGCCGATGCACCCCTACGCACGCAATGACGATGACAGGTAATCCCCAGCCTATGATACTGATGGTGAACAGCATTCTGATCCAGATGTTTCGCAAGGTGTAAGCGTACCACGTTCGTATGCGCAGGTGACTCGGTGGTAAGAGGTATATCTCGCCGTTTTTCGGTGGTTGGACGTAGGAGTAGAAGCGGAGGCAAAGCATCAGATCAAATAACAGGATCGTGCATGAGATGAGGACTGTGCAGGTGAGGCGAAAGATCGGAATGTCAGTATGAGCCAGATGGCCATGACCGTTCCTGGAAAGTCAGTGTGCCTTGCTGCTCTCCCTCGATGAGAGTGTAGCCTACACCTACAGAACTATGTACTTCAGCTCACCGAAGACGAGGAAGAATCCAGAGATCGATAGCGACTCGGACAGCGCTCTGCCAAGGCCCGCGACATATCAGGTCAGCAACTTATATGCACATTGCAAGTTAAGTTGCTTGATTGAGTCAACTCACGCAGGTAGAGGCACGTCCCTAATCGCGTCTCCACGAGCCGCATTATCTGGTAACCTCCAAAACGGCTGCTTCGTACACTCCGCCTCCGTGTAAGTGGTGATCGGTCGCGTGATGCCGTTTCCCAGTCGAGTCGTCCACGAGCACCAACCCCAAACGCCCAGTCCAAACTCCGTTCGACTACCACCGCCACCACTGCCACTGCGGTTTGTATCAGGCTTCAGCTTGGCGAGCCACAGTCTGTTCTCGGGATTGTTTATTGTACTGTAAGCCGAGGAGAGGGGGACATTGTATAGGACCACCATGAACAAGAAGAGGCTGGATATGAACATCAATAGTATGCTGAGTACATGAGGGACTGGGGTGTTCTGGATTCGCTCGGAGCGGGACGATGCCATCTTGCAAAAGCTCCAAATTGATTACCGAGAATGCTGTCCCTCTTGTTTTGAGTCTTCAAAAGGTGTATGATTCTGTGCGTGTAGCTTTTACGCGAATCTCTCCCTCATGCGATTTGATGAGTGGATGAGATTCCCTCTTGCTAGACTGTAGAAGATTGTCGGGTCGGAAGAGGCAGTTGATACTCGTTCCCCCTCGAGACGCGAGTAAAAGGCGACAATGTAGATTCAAGAGCGCTCGCTGATTTCATACATTGTATCAGCGGAGTATATACTGTATGGTTACTTTTTATATATACACCTCTCTCTCCCTACTTCAAACGCTATACCGCCAACCAAGGGGGGCCGTTTCAGGCAAAGATCACCTAGATGGATATCTTAAGACTTCTTTTCTGATACGTGTACAACATACCTGGAGCTGAGTCACAAAGGACGCTCACCCCCCTCCCCACCCTTCATCGATGGTACTGATAAAACGAGACTCAGAGGTGAGGAAGAGACTGTCTTACGTTCCTGCGAGATCTTACAGTGGTTCATAAGAGGTATCCCAGACAGCTGATGCCACGTCGCTTATGGCTACAGTACACCTCACCAGTTCAGCCATGTATGCGCGCGAAGAGGTTCATACACTCATGGTCTGATGTAATGCATAACGCAACGTAAAAGACATGTCCCACGACTAATGACGTGCGATGAGATGCCTTGCGTCCTTGCAAAACTGCGGAAATACAGGTGTCCGGCCCTTCATTTGTCTGATACCTTAGATCTGGTCTTCCCACCTCGTTTGGCCAGCCCCCACTTGCTCAGGCATAGCGCTTGTGCCAGAATGAACATCATCCAAGCGACGATCAACCTGTATTGACGACAAATCGCTTGTGTCAGCTCAGGCGGCCCTTTGCCTCCGTCAATGGACCGCGGGGAATATAGCATGGCGGCTTGCAGCTGAGCAAGTTCGGTGCCAGAAAGTTGTGGGAGGTGTCAAGTTTGCCGATCACATTCTCGCAACCGAGTCGACTTGACTCACACGATAAATCCGGTCCCAGGAGAAGCTACCAAAGCTCCTCCAATGGCCTTACCGCTTGTCCCATCCTGCACAGCACTCCTAGCGATAAGCACTACGATGATGGCAGGCAAGAGCAAGATAGCCATGATGACGGTGTAGATGACGTGCGTTCGCCAATCTCGGAGGATCCAGGCTACTCTCGTCTTGGTGTGGCGGGCTTCTTTTGGCCACTGCGATTTGGGAGGGACTGCCAGGGGTGGATATGGACCCGGGAACCGGATGGCTATTACTAGGAGGATGAGGTATGAGAGAACAAGGAAGGGGGCTATGAACATGATTACGGAAGAACATTGTCGGGTCAGTAGCGGATCATCACATAGGATCGTTGGCTACTGAAGCGTCGTCCAAAAGGTGTAAACAATGCCTAGACAGTAACATCACTCACCGAATACTAAAATGAACCCAACAGAGGACAAGACATGGGTGACGGTCCTGCATTTGAGACAGACAGCCATATCAAGTCAGTACTGATTGAAGTTTCAATCACAAGCAGACTCGTGCACAAGAAGCGGCAGACGCTCTGGCATGAACCCAACGGGCCACCCACTTGGGGAAGTTGTTGATTACCTGCTGTATATTATCCCACCCCGGCTGACAACTCCTCGGCAGTGTCCAAAAAGCCGATTTGGTACACCTAGCATTCCCCAACCAGTTCTTGTTGTCCCACTCACACCATCCCCAAATCCCGAACCCGTATGCATGGATTCCGTTGCTTGCCCTTTTGTCGAGCCTCGCTACCTCCTTCTCACGTGCCTTTGCCACTTGAGCTCCGACCACCATTATCTCGTCTTCTTCTCGTCGAGCCCATTGGTCGTCAGTGTGATTATCCCACCCGTCATTTTGGTCATTGACAACGTCTTTAGGCTTGTAAGCAGCAGCCGCTAATCCGATTCTTCCAGGCATGATATCGCCCTGTCTTCGATCCAGTTTCATCACGTTATCCACGTGATCTCTGGCGTCAATTACGATGGTGTTGCTTGTTTCGTTTATTGTAAGTAAAAACATCCGTTGAGCAGCTTTACCTTCCAGTGTCGATTTCACATGATCAAGAGGCGCGTTATAGAACGCGACCATCATCAGTAAGATGAATGAGGTCGCTGTGAAGACTATGGCGAGGACATGGCCGACTGGATTGAAAGGCAACCCTTCGGCCGAGCGTAGACCAACCATATGTTTGATGTCGATGGGGGAACAAGTATGGTCGAGGGCCGTCGCTTGGCTTATGCGTTTGGCTTTTTAGGGGTCAGGCAATCAGTATCTTCTGATCTTAGCCTGTTAGTGATTGATCTGACCTCTATGTCGAACGAGTTGACCATCTTGCGTGGTTCATCTCCGTTGCTTATACTATTTTCGACTCCAAAAGTCGTTCAGACGAAAATCATTCGTCTACAGGTATAGTGCATTATGGGTCATACAAAGGTGAGGGAAACTGTCTGAAAAGAGGTAAAAGCAAACGCGTCTCACCTCGCATCGTCAAAGGATCTCTCTCTGCCGTGGGCCAAAGATCGGGGCACAGCTGGCGGTCATCTCCGCTGTTTGTTTTCCCTCTGTTTTTCTTCTTTACGTTGACTGTTCCCGGTGGAGGTGTTCACAAATAGACCAATGACGTCCGAAAGGGAAGTGAGCGTCCCTCGCTCTCGAAGTAACGCAAGCAACGCACACACTGTGCACGTTTTGAATCGTGAATACGAATATGAACAACGAGGACGCCTCGGTCGTCATCGTCGAACGTAGACATCGTATGCAGAGCTATGACTGTCCGCCAATGCCTGTCGATCTGATAAATGCACAGCACCTTGACGCTCGAGCACTGCCCGCATTGCACGCTATCTGTCTCTTCGAAACAAAGATCGCCCAAAGGACCCTCCTTTACTTTACAGCACTTCGCTTATTAGCTGTTCCAATTACTTTCACCCTCGCTGTTCTTGATATAATCCACACAACCACCATCACAGCTTACAGGACCGTCAACCAACTGCTCCGCCTCGACTTTCACACGTTTTACCGTTAATCATTCGACTTTGAACTCCAGCAGCAGCTTAGAAGGTAGACAAACTCGTTACCATCGACCAGCAGCTTGAAGCTATAAAAAGCTCGACTCCTCCTTCTCGGATATCCTCCCTCATCCGCCACCTTCAGACTCACTCTATCACTCCCAAAATCAGCCAAATATGTCCCTCAGCCAGCACGTCAACGCTGAGCAGATCATCGAGCAGTCTCGAGACCACCCGGTCAGGAAGCACACTCACGACAGACAGTGAGTCCACCGACCGTAATCATAGCGGGCACATGACTATTTTTCAGCATCTAGACAGCTACGCAAATGCATGACAAGCTGACACCGATGCTCATCCCCTCACTCTTCTCAGGTCTACCCTCTATGACATCCCTTACACCTCTCGATACGATGTCGAGATCGACCTTCCTCGGTTCTCTATCCCCGACAAAGGTGTCAATGCCAAGGTCTGCTACCAGCTCTTGCACGATGAGCTCCTTCTCGGTGAGCATCTCACCTAATTGAGGAGATACGTGGACGTATGCGGGATTGGACTGATGCTGATGAATCTGGTTGCTGTTACCGCGCAGACGGCAACCCCAACATGAACTTGGCCAGGTACGTTAGAGTCTGCTCGGATTAATATAGACATATTTCAAGAATACTGATGGATTTCATCGTAGTTTCGTCAACACTTGGGTGCCCGACGAATGCGAGCGACTCATGCACGAGAACTTGAACAAGAACCTTGTCGACCAGGATGAATACCCCGCTGCCCAAGCTATTCATGAGCGATGTGTCGTGAGTCAGCCCGGTATCGTACTAGACAAGCATGACCGAAGCAGGTGCTGATCTTTGCTATCAATAGTCCATGATCTCTCATCTCTGGCACGCACCCAAGGACGCTACAGCTCTTGGAACAGCTACCACCGGTTCGTCAGAGGCTATCATGCTCGGTGGTCTGGCTTTGAAGCGTCGATGGCAGGTATGTTCTATCTGCTTTCGAGATGACGAACTGAGCCTTGAAGCTGAGTGTGGTATCGATATCGTAGGAAAAGATGAAAGCTGCGGGAAAGGACATCCACAACCCTGGACCCAACATCGTCATGGGTGCCGAGGCTCAAGTCGCGCTCGAGAAGTTTGCAAGGTTCTTCGAGGTCGAGGCAAGGCTTGTTCCGGTACACTCAGGGGTAGGTGATTCGTGCATATCTGACGTAGCGACACGATGACTGATCTACCCTTCTTATGTCTCTGTTGTAGTCCGGATATGTGATGGACCCTAAGGAGGCGATTAAATATGTCGACGAGAACACCATCGGTATCTTCGTGTAAGTGCATGGCGCAGATTCCTGCTATTGCGGACAACATCACCTGCTGATCCGACTCACATCACAGCATCATGGGTTCCACCTATACTGGAACTTTCGAATCCGTCAAGGGTATGGCCGATGAGCTCGACAAATACCAGGAAGAAACGGGCATCGATGTTCCTATCCACGTCGACGCCGCTTCGGGTGGCTTCGTAGCGTAAGTGGCGAGATGATCCTCCTCCTCCTCAGGTAATTGGGGTCAAATCGCAACGAAAAGGGAATGTGACATTGACCCTTGCGTTCTCAGTCCCTTTGTGTACCCCGACCTTGAGTGGGACTTCAAGATCCCTCGTGTCAACTCTATCAACGCCTCAGGGCACAAGTACGGTCTTGCTGCCGTTGGAGCAGGATGGATTGTCTGGCGAGGCGCCGATTACTTGCCTAAGGATCTGATCTTTGAGCTTCATTACCTCGGTCAGGTGAGCATGACGGTTTGACTCTGACAAGAAATCATCGAAGCTTATAGATGTAATTTTTCACCGGGATAGACTGATTATTCTTACAACATCAACTTCTCCCGACCTGCTCATCCCATTCTCAGTCAGATGTTCCACTGTAAGTACCCTGGGTTTCGAAGTACCACGAGTATAGAAGTGCTTTAGGTGCTGATATCGATATTGCTTTCTTGTGATGGCAGTCCTTAACTTGGGTTTCGCAGGCTACAAGCGAATCAACGAGAACAACCTCAATAAGGCGCGACTCATCTCCCGAGCTCTCGAAGCCTCTGGTTACTTCACCTGTCTCTCCAAGGTGCACCGACCCAAGAACCAGGGTCAATCCAACATCTCGCCTGTCATCAGCACTGCCGCTGCTAACATTATTCACGGCACCACCCACGAGATCTCGGATCCCGACTACTACGTCGAAGGTCTCCCGGTTTGCGCTTTCAGGTTCTCCGACGAGATTAAGGAGAAGTATCCTAATGTCAAGCAGGCTTGGATCCAGTCCCAGCTTAGAGCCATCGGATGGATCGTGCCGAAGTGAGTGGACCGAGCGTGTGGGCTATCCTGTCCAATAGGCTGACCGTGCATCTGTCAATAGCTACCCTCTTCCTCCTGCCGAAGACAAGACCGAGATCCTCCGAGTCGTTGTCCGAGAGTCGCTCTCTGGCGACTTGGCAAGGAAGCTCATCCTCGACATCATCTCTGTGTAAGTGGCCCGGTCAGCCGCATGACGTTCATTCAACGAGTGGAGGTCAAAAGACTTGTTGACTGACTTGTGAACGTGTTGTGCAGTACCGAGGAGCTTCTCAACGGTGCTGGACCTTCGTACCTTATGTCCATCGCAAGTAAGAGGAGGAACAGCACCCTCGGCTCAGCCCACAGAAACGAGACTCTTGATAAGGAGCATATCTCGGTGAGTTGCTATTCTGAGAGACTTGCAAGCCGCATGTGTTTCTGAAGCAAGAGTATAGTGCTGATAGACGATTCGCCTGTACAGAACAACACCTCTACTTATGCCAAGCCTTGTTAAGTGGTCTGGCACCCGTTGGCAGATCCAAGAACGGCTCCTGTCATATTAGCGATGAGCGAAGTGGAGTGGAGGGCATCAAGTATTACCCAAAGCTGGGCTTGGTGTTTGGTTTTCGGTCTCTTTTGTGTGACAAAACGGCGAGGCGCTCTCCGGGTGAGACGAAGAAAAAGACCAGAAGTGGCGTCAGTGATTATGTGAGCACGCGACACAATCGGATCAAGTGCAGTGCAAATACGTGAATACATGAGAAAATAAGATTTCGGTCTCTTGTCATCGATACAATA
This sequence comes from Kwoniella sp. CBS 9459, assembly GCA_036428585.1. NCBI lineage: Eukaryota > Fungi > Basidiomycota > Tremellomycetes > Tremellales > Cryptococcaceae > Kwoniella > Kwoniella sp. CBS 9459. Next base: position 3,465,101 of record CP144065.1, on the reverse strand, counting down.
TACAATACAATACATGGTGTACATACATACTTTGTCCAGGTTCCAATATATACGCTCTTATCTCATGCATGTCTATCGTGTGCACCCGTTCGGTCCGAGGTGTACTTTATAGGAGCTGGGGAATATGACTGTGTCTGCTCTTTCCCGTTGGCTGGCTAGTATTCAGAGCTCGAAGCGGGACTTCTATAGCTTAGCTGCGCTCCCAATGATGTGTCTCGATCAGCTTCTGGAACGTACGACTGCATTACATACTCACTCAGCTGCAGAAATAGCTACAATGACTCTAGCATGATAGACAGATGACAACTGTAATGAAATGTTGATAGAGCAAAGATACAAGTCAGGTTAATGTACACCGAGACAGTGTAAGTCTGCAGAGATGTCTCAGGGAGATACTGTCTGCGTCACGTCCTTATAGATTACGATGATTAGCCCGGCCTCCAACCGTCTCTCTGTTTGATTCGTAGAGCCGACTATTCTCACTTCCATTTCCGGTCATTTCACCACCCCATGACTTCTTTGCCCCACCCGAGCCCTAGCGCTTCCAGAGGTTCAAGCACGATCCTCGACCACGTGCCCCTCAGCAGCAAGAACCCGATGATCATCCACCACCAATCTTTATCGAATCTCTGCCCCACCCTTCCGTCGGCGCTGTAACCATATGTGCTCGACCTCGCTTGGGCTTGGGCTTGGGCAGATTGGATCAGCCCCTCGCTGGGCCCGATTGATCCCGTTCCCCGCCGGGTGAATTCGCCATTGCTGCTTCTGGTGTTGCTGTTGCTGCTGCTGAAACCGCTCAGTCCCAAAAAGGGGATCTGGGCCAGGCCGAGCTTGATAAGCCGTTCAATCGAGTCTCTTAAGCTTTGAAGACGGAGCATGAATAGGAACAGTAACGTCTTGATGAGATCCCGCTTCCTATTTCGATAGTACCGCGGACGAAGACTCGAGCCGCCTCTGCCCGTCGCATCGGGAACCCGGATTGCAGGGTATCCGAACCACGGATTCGAGGTGTCGTACGCTTGGACAGGAATGGACTCGTGATGTCGTTGTGAATCGCTCGACCGTTCGTCCACCGGAGGCGACGAGCCTGAGCTGGAATAGGTGTAGTGGGATCCTAATGATGGAGGTTCTAGTGCACATGGAGTGGAAGGGCTTGGAATCGTGTCCCCCGAGGTGCGTGTCGTCTCCACGGAGATGGTGCGGGGGTCGTTCGGCGCACCTGGATCCACCGATTGACCGTGTCCGCCATTCAGATCGGGATGCGCTGGACTAGCCAACCGTAGCTTGCTTGGCAGCCCTGCACCCCCGTTGCTTCCACTCCCAGTGTATTGCTGAAGTACTTTCGCATGGTGTGCTTGCAAACGGCCCGAGTACGTCCTTACGCCCGCCTCCTCATGATCTCTGCCTGCTACTCCCAAGAGCCTGAGAGGAGGTCTTAGTCGTCTTTCTGCTAGACCTTGATTCTTTTCGTTTTCCAACTCCAAAAGCGCTGGCTTCAGAACCCTGCGCGGTGGTGATACGGCGGCAGCCGATGCCCTTGGGTGTGGCTCTTCATCTGGGTCTGAATCGCTATCCGACAGAAGGTCGATATTGGCCAGCCTAGAGGGTGATAGGTATAGGTGAAAATCTGATAGTGATTTGATTCGCTGTAACGCCGACGAAGACACCGACCGAGAGGCTGCTGCGGGCTCGACAGGTGTAGGCGAGTAGGCTGACGTGGATCGCCGCGAAGGCTTTGAGGACGATTGAGGGATAGTAGGCGTCTCGCTATCTGAGCGATCCTCGAGCGGCGTGGGAGATTGTACGTCAAAGGCAGGTGGCTCAATCACCGATTGCGAGTCGGTCTGTGAGATGGGCAGATGCTTGCAAGACATCTCTCTGGACTTGGTCATTCGTAGTGCCGAGCCATATCGCCACCCTCCAGAATCACTGCCATTGGGAAGAGGATTGTTCGCAGCCGCTGAAGAGTTGCGTCGACTCCGTCCTGTGTAAGCGGTCATCGGCGTATTCGGCGCCGAATAGTATATGTCCGCTATCGAGGTCGTCGAGGTATACCGGGACGAACAGTGATCGCGCTGTACTTGGTTCAGAGGATCGTATGACGCGCGATGGGAATAGTAGGTGAATATCGGATTGTGAGACGGGGAGAAGAGGTATGGGTGTGTGCCGCCGTAAGCTATATTGGGTTCACATACTGTATGATCAGTCACGCGCGCCAAAAAGAAGCTCAACGAGTGGGATGACGATATGACTAACCATTTGGGAGCTTCGCTAGCTCAAAGACCTCCCCGACGGCTTGAGCACTATCTAGAAAGGCGACCTTCTCTAACGCCGAACGGGGTAAGACTCGCTTGATGATCCCCCACATACTTCGGTGAGTCCATCCGGCTTTGACGACATACACAGCCTCAATCATCCCGGGGAAGTTATTATGCCCTACGCTGAGCAGCGTAGGTAGGAGCTCGACTTCCTGTCGTGCGTGAGAGTTTTCTGATCAGCGAGGTAGCCAACAGAAATATGCCTACCTAACTGACTCAAACAAATCCGTGGTCGTCCTTTCGATCTCCATTCCACGTTGGGTAGGGTTTGGGTCCACTCACCATGTTCCGATAGCTCGCTCCTGCTGCATCCACCACCAAGACCAGCCCTTCGCCACCCCTGCCTTTTGCATCTCTATCCCATACGCCATCCCTCCAATAATCTCTCAGTGTCCTTCGGACCATCTCCAAAGCCCACCAGGACCATTCTTTCAAGTCGTCCAGCCCACCGTCTTCGTCCCTTACTACCTCTTTCACTGTGAGCACAGCCACCGGTCGACCGAGTCTATCGGTATGATCCGGCAGAGGCAGAATGTGGAATAGAGGGGAGTCGGTATACGGAGGCAAGGATGGAATGGGCATGTGCAGGGATAGCTCGATCCGCTGATTCAGAGCTGCAAGAAGGAATTGAAGGGTTCTCTCTTCATCGTAGCGATTTCTCTAAACAGAAGCGGCAATGACACATTGTAAGTGCTCGTGCGCAGAGATCCCAGCAGCCTCGTATAGAAACATTTGGGACGATAATCTCCCTGCATGTTGACCCGACACTCACCCTCAGAGCACGGAACACAGAATCCAAATCATCAATCCACTCTTCGACTCCAGCCCAAACCTCGCCGCCCCATCCTTCTTGCGCGCGGAGTTCCTGCGCATCATCTCTCAGAGCAGCTTGCAACCGCTGAGCGAGTGGCAAGTAGTCTGCATATTCTTGGCGGGTGGCGTCGAAGCGGTTGTGCGATGCGCGTGACGCGCTAGACGGGGATGCAGGACCGTCAGACATTGTTTCGTTTCGAGCCCGTTTACGATTGCTAACGGATCGGCTGTTGTGCGAATACAAGTCTTATCGGTTTGCGGTTCCGCTTCGATTGGACCCGCATGCTAGTCTCTTGCGAATGTTGGAACTGGCGAACGTAGATGGAGAACACATCAATGAAGTCCAGTCTGACACGACTAAGAGTCCAATCTGCTCCAACATGAGATCCGGCGTCGGCGTCGAGGTTTGCGGTGCAACTTCGACCGGTTCAGACGGTTTTGGGTATATCCATAACCGGAGTCATGAGTTTTAATTTGATTCCGCTGTTCCTTTTTGGTGATTCAGGCGGAGATGACCGAAACACAACGAAACACGAAATGAGACGAGACACGACGATAAGTTATACGATGACACGTCAAACGTCAAACGTCCTCGACGGAAAAATCCCAAATGTCAATGATATAGCGGCTGCTGTCTGACGATGTTTACATAGCTGCTTGCTCCTTTTCTTGTCTCACTTCTTGGCTGGTCACAGATCTCCCCTCATCGATAAACAGCATAACCGACATGCTGCCTTCATCGATCTTGTACGCGCTTGCGTTACTCTTCCTGACGGGGTGTATGGCCGCCGAGTCGCTGTATAGCGTTCTGGGACGTAAGTGGAGGTGGCTCATGACTTGTCGTCGAGTCTTCGTCATACATCGTTCTCCTCGGTATCGGTTCTTCGGCGGACGATGTTCGTTCTGGTCAGGCATTGGTGCTGACTGACGTTTCTATTTCTATCTCGCAGTGAAGAAGGACGCCTCAGACGCTGATATCAAGAAAGCATATCGGGTGAGCACACAATACCTCCATGGGCAGAGCGGGGGGATGAAGCAGGCAAGGGGTGAGGCGTGAGGTGCGAGGGCGTGAAGCATTCTGTCCTATGTAAGGTGGGACAGAGGTGATGACGGTGGCTACTGATCGTTGACTGTTGTAATCCTTCTCGTGCTACACTTCCTCAGAAACTGTCCAAGAAGTACCATCCCGATATCAACCCTGACGAAGCCGCCCACGAGCGGTTCATCGAGGTCTCAAAGGGTGAGCTAGTGATACTCAGATTCAGCTTCTGCAAGGAGACTCAGAGCTCATTCGAATGCTATGCGATATGCTATGTACTTTTTTAGCTTACGAAGTACTGTCTGACTCCGAGACTAAGGGGATCTACGATCGGCACGGCGAGGAGGGATTGAAGCAGCATGAAGCCAAGAAACAGGGTGGAGGACATGATCCATTCGCTAGGTTCTTCGGCGGAGGTGAGTTCGTTCGGTCAATCAGTAGTCGCAGTACAAAGAATACTTGCTTGTCACCACTCATACAGCAGGACACTGATTGCTGTTTGACCTCTTGCATTAACCTCTTCATTTAGGTGCTCCTCAAGAACAGAGAGGTCCTGGGCTCTTGACCAACCTCGAAGTATCACTGGCGGATATGTATACCGGTCGAACTGTCGAAGTAAGCTTCTTCGCGGAATGTCATGTATGCGCACCTGCCGACGATGCTGATCTTTCGTAAATGTCATTCGCCAGTTCCAAATACCTCGAAAGATTATCTGCACACATTGTCATGGTTCTGGCGCCGAATCGGACAATGACATTTCGGAATGCAAACAGTGTGGAGGACGAGGATCAACGGTTCAGAGACATCAGGTGTTCCCTGGTATGGTGACTAACGTACAAATGCAGTGAGTCACCGCATCCCAAATCTAATCACTGAAACTCACATGGTGGGGGTCTTGTTGGTTAACGGAGGTCCCTTTGCGTTTAAGATGCGTCCACTGCGGCGGTAAAGGCAAGCGGATAACAAGACAATGCCACCTGTGCAAAGGGCAAAAGACAATCCACACCGATCACACGCTCGCCGTGCATATCCCTGCAGGCGCTCCGGAAGGGTTCGAAGAGGTCTTTTCCGGAGAAGCTGATGAGAGCACCGAGTGGGAAGCTGGAGATGTGGTAGTACGCGTCAGAAGTCGGAGGGGCGAAGGCGAGGGGAACTGGGGCAGGAAAGAAGGTGGAATTTTGGGTAGGGTCACGCTTAGTGTTGCAGAGGTGAGTCGAGCGTGTCCTGAATACGGAATACTTTTTCTTGCGATACTTTGCCGTGTCCGGCACATTTGCGCAGGGTCAAAGAAGATAGCCGCTCGGCTTGATGAGGAGACGGTAGCTGTCACCGGAGCGTTCCGTCTCAGATCAACGTGGACCATGCGCAGATACCACCGTGTCCGACAGCCGCACTCACCCGTGAAATGCCCTTCGGCCGCCCTCTCCGAAGATCAGATCCACCTTGTTCTCTGGCCATTGCTGACCCATCTATCTACCTCTACAGGCCCTTCTCGGTTTCGAACGAAATCTTACTCATCTTGACGGACGAACGATATCGATCGGCCGGAAGGGGACTACGCAGCCGGGCGAAGTAGAAGTCGTCGAGGGTGAAGGAGTAAGTACATTTGCGCTGCCTTCGGTTTCCGCTACTCCATGCTGGCGGATCGTATCTATGCTTCCGCTTCTCGCGATCAACTCGACTAACACTCGGACAGTCATGCGGGAGCTTCCACTGCCTCCTGAGACGCCCGTACTTTTACTGACGGGTAATAACGCAGATGCCGAGCTACGTCGATGTCCCCCAAGGAGATATGTATATTGAATACTCCGTCGTCATGCCCACGGCTGTATCGGAAGAGGCCAATCTGAGTGAGTGCTGTTCCGTCAAGACGACAGCCGTGTATGTGTCAAGGTCGAGGGAAGTGCCGAAGCTGATGCTCCTCTTCCCGTATCATTCCTTCTTTTTCTGACTCGATATGCGTGCTCGGTCCCTTCACCTCATGGTCGTCCGTATTCGAACTCCGATGTGTTCCTCGGTTGCTCGCCGACTCCGCATTCCTCCTGCCCGCGGCTGTGACCTATACTGTTACGCTTGTATTGGCGGCTTCTTCCATCACGAACCGCTCATACTCCGATGCGGGCCGTACGTCACGTCACGCATTCTGACCCGATCATCTTATCGCCCTCGGTTTTTGTCCTCACCAATCGTATTGGCCGTGGCATCTCTTCGCACTTCTACTTGTCGTCCCGACTGCCGCGCCCAATGCGATCTTCGCCTTGGCTCGCTTGGTTCTTTTTTGCTTTTCATTGTCGGCATCTCCCGCGTCAACACCCTCGCGGCGCTGCGATCATGACCCCTATGCTTATGCTGGCGCATGGTCCCTATACCACCCCGCCTACTTTCTCTGTCTCGTCACCCGAACAATCCGCTCGAAATACGTGAATGTCTTCGTTGTACTGTACTATTCATATTCGGTCGGATCGGAACGCTCCGCATGCCTTCGGACGCGCAGAACTCCGAGACATCTTCGATTACCACCCCACATCGTCTTCTGCCGGGCATGATGAGCTGTGACCCCGTCGGTCACAAGCGTGTAGAGTGACGATCATCTAGATGCATAAAGGCTATCACTCAGAATGCATTTTTCTTGCTCCTTGTTTTTGACACTAAACGGGAGAGGATGAAGGGGGTTGATTAGATATGGGCTGAAGCTGCAGAACAGGAACGCCACATCAACGTAAAGAGATCTCTCCTACCGCAACATCCCCCATGGGGGTTCAGGGTATAAGGGCAAATCACCTCCACTGCCAATCCGGGGTTTTCTTATCGCCAGTCCCCGGTCACGCCCGGTAATGCTCATGCTCATGATATCACCGTTGGTGATAAGTAGCCGTAGTTAGCGTGATCTCTTTAGTGCCTGCCTTTGCTGGGGAATATCGGGTGATCTTGTGACCTTGTGACCTGGGCTGAATTGACCCTGTTTGTCTCCGTAGCGTACAGCGTACAGCGTACAGTGTACAAGTGTACAAGTGTACAACCATGACTTCACTGCGCCTAAAGCAAACGCTGCTTGCCAAGTGCCCAGGGGCGTTGGCCAGTGCTGGCTGCGCTGAGATGGACGTGCGTGGGGTAGACGTCGACCTGACCGCAGTCCAGTCGAGTTGACTATATATGGCGTGACGAGCAGCTGCTTTCCCCGTCACTTTGTCCCTTCCCTCAAATAACATATCTCAACCAAGTTACCGTTCACTCCTACACACAACAACGCCTTCTCTACCATTACTATTCTGATACTTGTGTTCTTGATATCATCTTGTAGCGATCTATCAAGATGACTAGGACTGAGGTGAGTCTACTAATCCCGGTAGTAGATGGAGTCAGTGAGCAGAGGTGAGATGAGAACGTCGCTGACGAGAGTGTTGAATTTCCTCTCTCCCTGTTCCTCTTTCTACCTGCACTTGGTCTCTCTCCTAACGCCTTTCGTTGTTGTATATCCTCTCCCCACCTTGATCCCCTTCTTCCTCTCCTCACTTATCTCACCCTGTACTGTCTCCGTATGTCCCCCTTGGCGCCTTCTCTTGATCTGTTATGACTGCGAACATACCCTCGTGTCGGGACGGTTCCCCGTCGCTATCCCATTGCCCCGACGTTCCTTCTCGTCGCGTCTGCCATTCATGCTCGTCCATTCATGTCTGACTCATCTCAACCACGCTCCGTCGTATTCTCGTACACGTCTCTGCTGTCACCGACTGTCCCACTCATCGTGCTCCTGACCCGTTCCCACGTGACACCTGCAATGTCTATATCACACTGAATCCCACAGAGGAACCAATACCCCGCGGCGCTCATGAAGGACAAGCATTCGCGCTCCAAGCCTGAGACGTCCCACAAGGGGGGCGAAGGCGTACACAACTGGGGTTCACTCCGCCGAAAAGGAGAGGACGAAGCGAGCGGTTTCGCCGACGCCCAAGTCGACCTTGATGGTCAATCCCAAGCTCAAGCTCGAGCCGACGATAACGAGATGTTCGATCTTGACGAGGATCGACTGGAGTCCCTGCCCATTTCCAAGCCCAGCGACGCAGGCAACGATATCAGGGGCACGGCGTCCGCCGACGTCGAAGGTAACATCGCCAGGTCCCCCACGGACAGTATGAGCTCTATCGACTCTGCTTCCGAGGGTGGGAAACCCTCTATGGGCGGCAGGAGGATGTCCAACGTCTCTGACGAAGAGAGGGACAGGGCCAGGGTCTACCGAGAGGGCGCTCTTCACAAGGGTGGTGAGTGGACCTGCGAGTGGTCGCCTGTCACATTCCCGTCTCGTCCCCGTCACACCGCTACTTATCGGCGTTGGGGTCTATTGGCGCTGACTTCTGCTCTTTCACTCAATCGTACCAGGCATCGACCTCGCACACATCGCACGAACCAGCTACGGCATCGCCCAGTCGCCCCCTACCAATGAGTACATCGGCACCAGCCCCACCAAAGCCAAGTCTGGCTTCAATTTTGTGAGCATTCTTTCACGTTGAGTCAACCTTCACGAGACACCTTCAAAGATATGGGCTGACCAGTGCCCATGTAATCCTCAGAGGCAGTAGATCTAGATCTCAAAGTCCACGACGCACCGTTAAACGAACTATATACACAAACCTCGCCACTCTCGACTTCTGCTACTGCTTGCTTCCTTGAGGCATATACCTGCCGACCTCGATGAAAGGGGAACAAAATTTACAATTCTCAATATAACAGGAGCGAAAGAAAACGAAAGCAACCAATACGAATAAATGTATGAAGCAAAAGTTCGGAGATGAGAAGGAAGTTGTATGATAGTAAGCGGCTGAAAGAAGAAGAAAAAGAAGAAGTCAAATTACAAACCAATGTATATATATCCAGGTCAGAAGAATACAGATTGCCATATGAATTCGATTGCATTGCTTGTACAGGCAGCTCGATGGTACTGCAGGTACTGTACATGAGACTTCCTAAGCCCCAGTTCTCCTAGTATTACCCGCACGACCCCTAATCCTTGCTCTGTCGTCGCCGAACCCCCATTTACGCCTGTTCGCCCTCCACCAAAGGTCCACATCCTTCTTGGCCCACTCAAACTCCCGCTCACCCTTCTTCTTAGCTTTCTCAAGGATTTTTCGGGAGAGCAGATAGCCCCGTTTGATGTTGGAGTAGGCAAAGATGATAAAGAAACAAACGGAAAGGGGTACGGATACTTCCCAGAAGTAGACAGGGGGTCGGGACAGGTCGGCGAACTCGTCGAAGCCCTGTGATGTAAGATGTACAAAGCAGGCGATGAGAGATCAGCTAAGACAGATCGGGGAGAACCGAATTTATGATGTGTCGTATTCGCGGTGTATTGTTAAGGGCTAAGCACCAGGACGACAGAGATTGCCAACGACAACATACCATTGAGAAGTAAGACGCCTAGTCAACCCAAGCATATCCATTAGAAGCTCAGTCAGCTACACGATTTCCTCATGTACGCGAGAGCTTAGTGTAGCTTACGATGAACGTCAGAGCTGCAATTCAGAGACACATACAAACAAGCGAAGTCAGCTTGCGACAGTAGCCAAGACACAAACAGACTGCGGCTTTTATAGCTCGATATACTCTGCAGTGAGAGACTCACGCAGGAAGACAATCGTAACTATCGCGAGCCTCTCCATCGAGTCATTTGCTCTCATCGACATCATGCTCTACGCATATCCCAAACGAAGTGGCATGAGCTCGCAATCAATCAGTATCTGCGCATCTCACGTGTGAGGCACGCATAGCCGTATTGGTGTATACGCGCATTCTGTCATGATAGAGGTGTCGGAGATGAGAAAACAAACTTACAAATACAAAGTCTTCGAGGACTTTACACCTCTCAACGAGCCCATCAACGTCCTCGATCACCTCGTCGAGCCTCTCCACGCTCTGCTCGACCATCTCCATGCCAATACTTGGACGACTGGCGTACCGTTGAGGTAGTGAGTCATCTTGCGGAGGGGAAGCAGTGATGGAATTTCGTTCGCTGCGGTCCTGAAGTCGTCTTAAAACCTTCTGTAAAGGCTTGAGTCTCTTCTTGAAATCTTGAAGCGCCATAATCATCTCGTTTATCTCGTTGATTCGCTCGACCTGGCAGGTGGTACATGTTCAGCTCTGCTAGGAAGACTCTGAAAACTCACTGTAAGCTCCTCGTTGACTAGTCTTGCCCAACTTGCAATGTTGCAATCTGCTTGCCGGGTGACCTATATCATGTAGCACATCAGAGGATGGGAAATGCTACTTGTATCCACGCAAGTGGTTGTCACTCACTCCCGAAGCATAGCCGACGACTGTTGTTGTGTTGTGAATAAGTGCGGATTAGCGCGATTCACAGCCGTGATGGGGAGTTGCAAGACCAAGGATGCTCCTGAGCCAAGGATCGCGTTTTGTACATACCTCGGTGGACCATGCTCAAGCCAAGAAGCGTCACATCAGTGGCGATCTCCAATTGACCGTTCTGCGTGGTGTCCATCTTGCCCGTTTGTATCACCAGTCTGGATGCCGGACAGTCGTAGTAGGGCAAAGTGATCGTTACAAGCACATTGACTGAAAGGACATAGTAATCAGCAACCCAGCACTGACAGAAACTGTCGAGCAAGAGTTGATGCGTGTCTCACTATGCGGAATGACGAACATGCTCATGAAACCAACTCGAACGACTTCGCCACCCGTATCCCCACTTCCAGTGGCGGAAGGACGTCCCTTCGAATGCACCGTCTGAGCTGACGAGTCAGGGATGAATGACTTCCGCACTATGTCGTAGATAGGCGACTTCGCAGATGGGTGTGAAGTCTGTTGAATCAACAATTGAATATAGGTATAGTCTGGGTGGATTTCTATGTGAGAGCGATGTTGTCGATGTTCCGAGCTCCTAAGACGCTTAGAGATGGTCTCGGTCGGCAGCCTGGTCATTCAGCCAAGCACTCGTAATGTCAGTCAAAATGTCGATCATAGTGTTGGAAGTTTGCCCTGTCTCGTTCTCGAGCTGCAAAGAGAGTCTCTACATCACTCCGATTGTGGGAGGTATATTCGTCTAAAGACTCACCTGCACAGATCTGAAATACCGTTCATCGCTTTTTCCTCGATCCCCATGATTTGAACTAGTCAGAGATCACACTCAGCTCAAATAGGATGTTCCCGGCGGTGTAGTGGCATCGTACTTACTCCAAAGGGAGCTCGACACGTCTTTTCCCGTCATCAGCCGACTCAGCACAACGAGCTGGTCCTCAGGTGTGTTCTGGCTCAACATATCTTGTGATACCGGCTGAGTGACGCTCGCATCTTGGGTGTACTTCCGAGCCTGCAGGGTGCAAAACCCGTCATTGATCAGCAGGCCCAGACCTGGGAGAGCTAAGTTCTCTGACTGCAGGAGGCAGGTTAATGAACGGGCAACTCACCACGATGAACGCTGTGCGGTCTCTTCTGACAGAGTTCAGGAAAGGGTCTTCCAGCTTCGGAGAGCCGTCTAGACCGGTCTCGAGACGATGCGCCAGGTGAGCCTTGAGCTCCTCGGAGATCGCTTTTTCCTGTTGACACTGCAAGTTAGTAAAGTCACAACTGTTCAGGTTACCTGTTGGACCATCCCTTACTCACCTCATCAGAAATCTGTGTTTGAGTAGCGGTGTCTGCAGAACTAACAGCTGCTGTCGAGCTAGAACTTGAGTCTCCTGTCTGACTTTCAGCTGAGGTTGAACCGACATCCCTCGTAGAACCGACATCACCTGTAGCAGAGCTGGTCGTGTCGCTTGTTGTAACCGTTAGGATTGAAGTCTTTTGTTGGTCTTGCGATCCTGGTCGTGATTGCGTCGTATTTGACATCTTATCGTCGTTTACCATCTTTTGATTTCGTCTAGGATTCTTTGTGAATCAACAGGATGTGAAGGTACAGAAAAGACTGTCAGGTCTCAAGTCAGCGCGCTATGTATCCGGTCGATGCCCTGATGAAGCATCAGCTTTGTTCTGTTCGCGCAAAGGTCCAGTTACTCCGAACTTTCTGATGGTAGGCAGGGACGCCGGTCTGATCGAGTGGTCGAGAGGGTTGCATTGGGTCAGAGCACTAAGGAACGAGAGTCAAAGTGGGGAAGCACGGTCGATCATGTCCTTTGATCGGACGAACAGAGTGGAAGGTGGGGTACCCCCGAATCATCTTGAAAGATAGATAGTACAGATTCCCTCCTGCTCTGAACTGGAATGAGCATGAGCTACGCGCAGCTAGCGGAAGTTTTCATATCCGACTCTGAAAGAAAGGAGATCGATCAGTCAGCACGAGTACCGATTTCGATCTCTTGCGCGGTCGGTGCGCCTTTGGCGTAGTGACTCCAACGGCGTCGTGAGGACCAGCACCAGGTGCAAGACTTTGGGCTCGATCAGTCATTGGAATCAGGCGACCTAGGATCAGATAGCCGTATGGACGCCATTTGAATATGCATCCGACGTCTTATCGTGTCTTGCCCGAACGTGCTTCAGCGACCTCAAGGTCGAAGGGTTACTCACTCATGATCACCGTGAGAAAGTTGACGCGTTCGCGTCCGGAATCAGACGTAACCGGCACGACCACCATGCATCCCCTCCACTCCTTCACCATAGCGGCCATGCGAGTGAGTCAACCGGTCCCTTCATCCATCAATCACCCATCATTCTGATTTCCAAAGTTGCTTTCTTCTTCTCTTCTTCTTCGTCTCTTTCTCCCGTCACCATCAGGATCGAAGGTGTATACAAACAACCTGTCTATCTGCTCAGGATGGACTTGGATCAAGGAGACGATGCAGCTGGTAAGTCCATCAAGACCTGCCTCGCACGGGTTTGGACTGAGCTAAGCATATACTATGCTGTTGATCACTCAGGCTCAGTGCAACTACCACCCTCTATCCACTCAGAGTTACAGTGCAGCTCAACCGATGGCCACAAGCGCATCCACAAAGACGACGTAGACATGAACTCTGACGTATCTTCAGAGTTGCCCGACCTTCCCGATTCCGACCTCGGTGAACCTGAAGATGACGAGATTGACATGATTTCGCCTGGCGAAGCACCTCCTTCTTCGACCGTCAAGACCAGGTCCGCCAAGCGAGATCTTTCGGGAAGCGAAGTCGATGAGCCTCTTTCGGCGGATGACGATTATCTACCACATAGCAAGAAACCATCCAAACCAGCCAAGAAGAAAGCCAAAACGAGCAAGTCAACTACGAAGGCTAAAGCCGTTCATGAGAAAGACGCCAAGAAGAAAGACAAGAACAAGAAAGACAACAAGAAGAAAGAGAAAGGAAAGCTGAAGACCAAGGCCAAGAAGAAGATTGTCGATCCTGATACCGAGGATGATGAATCCGAGGAGGCTCCAAAGAAGAAGAAGGGGCTTGTAGCAAAAGCGGTTGAATGGGACGATATCCCAGATTGGGGAGATAGGAAGGACTCTTTGCTCCTCAGACTGCCGGTCGAGGTTCTCGATCTTTGCTTTGGACTGAACAATGGGCTTACCGTAAGTCAAGACTTTCAGCGGCGAAAGCTGATTTGCCTTCTCGCTGATACTTGGAAATTCTTCAGGTCCGAGACTATCTAGCATTGGCTGGCGTTTCGAGGTACTTTCGAGAGAAGCTTACAGAGGCTGTATTTCAAGTGAGCCTCCTCGTCCACTCTTCTGAGCTATGAAAGGGTGGTAATTCGTCCTGTGCAGGAGATTATCTACGAAAAGAACCCCTTCCTACTTTGCGGATACCGTAGTCCACCGCACAGCACGCCCGAAAAGAAAGGGCTCGCGAATCACATTTTCAGTCAGAAACACAGGATCGAGTACACTCCTATTGAACCTGAGAAATATCCATACCCTCCTCCCGCCCATTACGTTCCATCGGGAATGCGAAAAGACTGGTCGGAAGCCCAATATACCATCTACAAGGAGGAACAAGCGAAATGGAGAGAACACCAGAAGACAGAAGCCAAGGAGCGCCAAAAGAAAGCCACAGCCGAGGCGAACTATTCACGCTCAAGAAAGGGCTCGTACCTTCGACATAAGGGAAAGAATCGAAGTATCCTTGGTACCGTTGCGGGTCTTTTGAACGGGCAGTCCCCTGCGGGACCAGCTCACGACAACGGGACCACACCTTCCGGACTGCCAGAAGAGGTCCTTGACCAAGCAACGGAAAGCGAAGAGGAGGGTTTGCCTCCCGTACCCATCAAAGGCGACAGATCGACCGGGAGAGGCAAGACCCGCAAATGGCAAGTCCCCGAGACCGATGATGAGCAACAAATCCTCCTTTCACCGCTCAAGCGAGACCCTAAGACCGGCGACCGTATCATTCATGATTACTGGCCCAACTCTTGGCGAAAGGATGCCGCTGCTGCCTTGTGGCACTCAAGGATAAGCAAATCGGTGAGTCGACGTTCGCGGTAGCGCTCTGAGAGGTGAGTAGTGCCATCTCTGACCCGACGGCAACGACAGACCGCTATGGCGACCTACAAGGTCACAGAGGCTCAAGTGATTTGTCTCAAGCACGTCCTCATAGTGAGTACTGAAAGGCCTGATAGTTCACATCGAGGATTTCTCTGACGGCACATCGTAGGCTAACACGATGGGAGGAAAGCAGTAAGTCCCTACATAGGCCCCCACGAGATATAGCAGTGCTTATCATAGTCCTTAAATACCAGCCCTCAGCAAATGTGAGTTTTCGAACCTGGTTCATTGCCCTTGGCACTGATTGGCTTTCCTGACATACGAGCAATAGGTACATATCGGCAGCGGTTGAAGCCTTAGCTTATCGTGCACATGGCGGTCCACTTGGCCATAAAACCCATCTGTGAGTCAAGGATCGAGCGGCTAGGGAGAAAAGTTCTGAAGTGCTTTACTGGCTTGGTCCGGAAACGTCATCGATATATAAAGGCAGCAGAGAAAAATCAAAGCAGACAAGGCTGCCCGAGATCGAAGAGAGAAAATCGCTAGAGCCAAAGCGGACGGTACTTTCATCAAAAAGTACAAGAAACATCATTTCCCGGCGTGGTCTTATTGGAGACGGGAGTACGGCCAGTACTGTGGGATCCACTGCGATTGCGGGGACTGGGACTCGGATGAAGATCCCCTCGTGTATAAAAGCAACCCTTTTGGTCCGCCCTAGTGGTCATAAGCCTGGGTCAGACGTTCTTAACCTGTCTGTTCCAGTACGTCGAGACTTCCATGAGTCTTTTGAAAAGATTTCCCCCTTCACGTACAGTACAAGTTCCTTTCTTCCAATTCCGACCCTTCAGAGCATGTTGTACATAATCGAGCATAGTCGAGTCCATATGTCCATATCATGTCACACCATGCATTGTATATAGCATATAAATCGACTCATATGTTCATGCATGAATGGGAAGGCATAATCAAGGTTGGTGACCGTGGGAGAGTCTACCTCTGACGCACGGGCCCCTATTAACCGGTGTGATCCAGTCAACCTTGAATCAACCTGAAACACAATCACAATTCTTCCTCCTCCCTTAAGGTCACACACACCTCTTATCTCTGCACCTTCTTACAGTATCGATGTCCTTCTTATCCCGTCGACTGTCCATCACTAGGACTCGCTCCATCTCCTACGTCACTTCTCAGCGCTAAGTCTGCCATGACCTCAGCTAGGAGATAGCTCAAGAGCAGGATGGATCACGGTATCGCCGGCATGAGCGAAGAAGGAGAGGGTGAGTGCGAGCTAGCATTCAGACATCAGATAAGCATTCTTGCTGATCTTATGGAGACGGACAGGTACGATGACTCAGTCACACGAGGAGATGACCATCGATCCCGTCTTGCTCGGTGCCGAAGGCGTCTCCGACTTGCCGCAAGAAGAGCACAGCACGGAAGATGCTCCAGCGCAACAATCGAATCAAGTCACCCCAGTGACTGCCGCGACCACCTCTCCTCACGTCATATCCTCTATAGCGGAGGAAGACGTTACGCAATCCTCTTCAGCTGCAGCTATGGGCGGATCGCAAACAAATGATGCGCAACCCTTCCCTCATACCCTTCCCGTTGAAGCACCGCCCAAAGGGAAACGATGGATTCTGGTCAGCGACACCGAGAGCGATCCCCAATCTTCGAAGAAACAAAGGAAGAAACGCAAGAAGACTGTTGGGTCGGACGGTACCTCCAATAAAGCCAAGGAGAAGAAGAAGAGGGGTCGAAAGCGCAAACCCGCAGGAAGCGATGGAGAGGAAGCGGCGCAACCGCCTCCCAAGCCTTACGGGAGGAGACCTCTCATAGCGAAAGAAGCTAAATGGAAGGATATACCTGATTGGGGAGATAGGACGGACTGTCCCCTCTTGAAGCTTCCTGGAGAGATCCTCGATCTCTGTTTCGGGTTTGGACCTACTCACGATGTGGGATTGAGCGTAAGTCAGCTGCGTTTCTCGCGTCTCTGGATAAAGGTTGAACAGCTGATATATGAACCACTGACATACAGTGTAGAGATTATGTCGCTCTGGCTGGCGTCTCGAGGTTTTTCCGTCAGCAGCTGACTAACGACGTATTCCAAGTGAGCTTGCCTCTATCATGTGATCCTCTACATACACCATGATCGCGATATTCTCG
Organism: Kwoniella sp. CBS 9459; assembly: GCA_036428585.1. Lineage (NCBI taxonomy): Eukaryota > Fungi > Basidiomycota > Tremellomycetes > Tremellales > Cryptococcaceae > Kwoniella > Kwoniella sp. CBS 9459. Next base: position 3,448,360 of record CP144065.1, on the reverse strand, counting down.
ATATCCTCTAACTTCTGTACGTGCCGTGGTGTTTTCCCAGGAGATCCTCCATCAACGATCAGTCATCTATTCCCCTAAACCCAAAACAAGCTACGCAGACCGCATCTTCACGACAATTACCGATGACTGGCACGATCCGCCCAAACGCCAGATGGGCCCCTCGACGAAACCCGATCACTGGTTCCCACGAGCTGCTGTCAGGTCTCAATGGTCCGAGGCCCACTACATCGTATACAAGGAGGAACAGGCGGTCTGGCGAAATAAGCGAAAGCAGTGCATGGACAGAATCAGGGATTCCCGGCTGAAAGATTCGGATTGGGAAAAAGCCAAGAAAGCCGAGACTGTCGAAGTTAATCTGCAGTCAAGGAAGATCATCGCTTATGTCAAAGGTCGAACCAAAGGTCAGCCACCACCGAAAAAGGATACACAGGGCATCCCCGAGGATGCTGTCTTGCCTGAGCGGCTCCCGAATCCGATCCCACAGCCACGATACATCCAACGAGCTCTCGCTCTTGAGAATCACGCACAGAAACAGCCAGAGGAGCTGAGCGAACATGCGATGAGTCGGGTGACAGCTCGAGCTATGGCGAGAGCCAAGAAGGCCAGGGAGCAGATGGTCGATGAGGCGTGGATCGCGCCTGATTCAGAGTACGAGACGGACGAGGAGGGCTTGGATGATCCTAGTGATATGGACATCAACGATTTGCGAGTCAGCGAGCACTATTGGGCGAGCAAATACAGGTATCTGGCTGCAGAAGAGGCGAAGAGGGGACATATTATCAAGGCCGTGAGTATGACACGATGGCTTTCGCTTCTCTTCCTTCATTAAAGGGTGCCGTTCACGTTACATGCTGCCCCACACGAGGCTCATAACGGCTGATATCTATGATGGTATCATCGCAGGACGCAATGAGGATTTACAAGGTCAGCGAGGCTGAACTATTGTGCTTAAGGCACTCGTTGGTGGTGAGTGAGACTAAACAGGTTATGCGTCGGATGAAATTTGTCGTGACACCTAGCTGACCTTTTGCCTTCATATCTAGCCGAATCCAATGAACGGTAAAGGGTGAGTTCGTTGATGTACTGTACCTCTCGAATACCATCGTAAGCTGACTCGTCGATCGCATTGGTACATTCAGCCCGGTGCAGGTGTAAGCTTTAAGGTACTCGTGCTTCGCGCCAGCCAAAAGCTTACCAACATGATGATCCCCTGCCGCTTAGCTACTTACGCTCCGCTGTAGAAGCACTAGCCTGGCGCTCGCACGGTGGTCCAATCGGGCACAGGTGGCATCTGTGAGTATCGACCTCTCCGCTCTTCAATTGGTGCACGCACACCACACACGTGTGATATTCTCTGTACAAATTCATGCTTATTGGACCTTTGGATTCCTAAACACAGAGAATGGGTCGCCGATAAGATGGCCAAGATCAGCGAGACACGCAAGGCCAATATTGAAAAAGCCAAACAAGACGGGACTTTTGTCCAGAAGAAGAAGAAACACCAGATCCGACCGTTCGACTGGAAGTATCGAAACAAGGCAAGCTTCGTCGACGTGTGCGATGACGAGAATTGCGATTGCCATGATCCGAAACAGCCTGAGCAGGGCGCAGCGACAAGCGTTGATGGGCAAGGTGAAGGTGATGGTGAAGGGGATGTAGGTGGTAGTGGGGAAGACGGAGATGGTCACGGTAATGGTGATGAAGACAGGGAGCATGGAAGCGAAGACGAAACAGAAGATGACGAGGATTCTGACTCGTGATGGGCAGCCTCAGCAATTGACGTGATGAGACCTTCTACGATGACACCGCATTCAATTGTATACATACATTACTCGAGTATCTTCTTTCGCAAGCGCGCGACACACAAGCTGAAACTGTTGTATAGCACCGCAAAGTTCATGTACCTTTACCTAGCACCACAAGTCTCTCTCACTCACGTAGACGTGTACTGTGCTGTATGTATATGTATCGATCATGACATACATCGTCGCCAATAGCATTGCTTGCTGCTTGCTGCCTGTAGCATTGCTGGTTCAAAAGGCGGTCTACACCGCCACAAGCGTTCTCTAGAGCAAGACGCCCTTAACCCCGTTCCTAACGCTCTTAGCTCACTATCAGCGATCCATTGTTTATCAAAGTCACTCACTTATCAGCCAAAGCCAAAAAGTAATGTTCTCGTCGTAACCGTCTCACGTAATTGCCACTCGTGGTAATAACAACCACTCTGTGACCCTGAAAATAAGTCAAAAAAGCAACGAGTGACGTGTTTGCGGCTGCCTTTTGACTGCTTGACTTGACTGGTGCTGGCTGATTCCCCCACTGTAGCATACGAGATTGATTTTGCCGCCTGCCTTGAACTTGAGAGCTGGTCAACGTTAACCTTCCCTTTTCGTCACTTACTCAACCTCTCACTCTGCATTTTCCGCTCACTCGCTCACTCGTACTCCCTTTCTTCGACGTTGACTATCACTTATTCCATCTATTCATTGCTCAACATCATCATTCGCATTCCTCATCATCTACCTCGGCTGCATATCGTCGTCATAACGAAAAAACATCGATTCTGTGGGAAGCTTGAACAAAGACTTCGGGAGCTTCCGACAAATCAGTCACTCACACTGTAGACAAAGGATCAACCGAGGTAACTAATCGCCCACCCACCCAACCATCCATCCGTTCACTTGATCAGCAAGCGGTCTTGAAAGCCTGTTGAGGTCAGGCTCAAATAACCAACCTCAACATGGCTACATCAGCCCCAATACACCACCCTTACCCACCAGCATCGTATAAGCATACATCGGACGATCCATATACCCATACTCAACCCTCGGCTGCATCAGGATCAGGCGGACCAGGCGGACCAGGCGAACAGTCGACGCCGAATTTGAGTCTGAGTGGACCGACCACTCCGCTGCAGCCTGAAACGCCGTATACAGTTCATCTGCAAACTCCGTCCACGACGATCGAGATGGATCACGCTGAGCCGTCCGCATCGATCCCACCGAGTCGAGAGAACTCCCCTTCGGTAGATACTGTCGAAGTTATCGGTTGGGCCCAAATGAGTCATAATAACGGGAAAGGCAAAGGGCGAGCTCTCGACGTACCTCCGAGTGCGGATGCGGATGCGGCCGCTGCTGTCTCGGGAGAATCGGCCCTCGAGGAGAGTGGGAGCATACTTGAGATCGAAGGACTGAAGAGGATGCAAGAGCGCATTGTAGCCATTGAAGGGGCTCAGCGAACTGGAGGCGAGGATGTCCTGTCCCAGAGAGACGAGCTACTTGGTCTGGTGAGTTGGGTCGGATCAGGTCCCCCACAATGCAGCAGCGCGGAGGATCGAGATGTGAGACACGAGAGCTGACTTGAACCTTCCTTCCTTGGCTTCGTCTACGCCAGACAAAATCGCTGTTATCAGCTACCATGGACGAGTTACCGTTCTTGCATGAGCGTCTGGCAGCACAACAAGATACGATACGAACGATGCAGCAGCAATCCAGACTCTCCGAGCAGCTCATGACAGTGGAAAGGTGAGTGCCCCGTTTTTGCTTGACGTTCCCTCTCTGTCGGGTCTTGCCAAGTACAGTGCCATTGTTTCCCCGTGGTTCGCTGATAGGATCCTGACTCATTCTCACTCTCAGACAACGACATATCGCCGAGCGCCAATCGTGGCATGCGGAGACAAGAGCACTTGTGAACGCTAGAGAAGCTGAGATCGCTGCTGGGACGAGACAGAGGAGAGTACTGGATTTGGATGTTGGATATCATCAGGAATTGGAGGCGTCGAACAAGCGATTGGAAATGGATAATAGGTTGATGGCGCCGAGGGTGAGTTTGATCTCCCGCATTTCTGAGATGCTTCTCCCAGCTCCTTCACCTCATAGCTCTCCCTCGAGCGTTGACTAATACCGACCCCTCTTCCATAGCTGTCCGATACTCAACGTCAGATCGACAAGCTTGTCAACGAGCTACGGATTTTGCGATCCCACGTTATCCTGCACTCTCAGCCTATCACGAAACCTGGCGACGATCAAAAAAATCGAAGTCAAAGCCGCCATTCTCGTCATCTTCCCCCACTGGCCATGATGCCTTTACTACCTGGTTCCGCTTCCGCCCCCGGATCAGGACGGCGCAATAGATCTCGATCGCCCCTCAAGGCATCCACGGGCAAGACCACCATGGGAGACGCAAGGGCCGAGCACCTGCTACTCGCTGCTAGAAGGGTACGGACGATGCGGCAAGCTGACGAAAGGGTGGGACGCTTGACCCTTGAGGAGTTGAAGCGGAATGGCGTGGTTGGACCGGATGGCGGAGTAGGATATACCGAGGGATACGGGAGAGGAGAATCCGAAGCGGAGGATGAAGATTCGGAACTTGAGGAGAAACCCGTTCTCACCCACGCTCGACGACCCAGTGCATCTGTCAAGGCAAAGAGCAAATCTCAGGGTCAATGTCAAGGTCACACCCAAAATCCCAGTCAGTCGCAAGCTCAAGGATCGCCTTTGCTTCCTCGAGTCAAACGAAGTGGTAAACGACCTACTCAACCGCCGACTATGCCTCAGACCCCCTCGAAATCAAGTCGAAAGCAGGCTCCACCGCAGACTACACCTGGCGGAAGCAATTTCAATGACCTACTCAGGGCCGCCGAGATGGCCACGAGACCTGGTACGCCGACGCCTGAAGATCAGACCCATTCCCAGATCGTGCCGCTCTCCGCCATGTCGGCGACCAGGAGCACGACTCGAGCCAGAGACGAGAGCGCAAGTGAACGAGGCAGTCCGGTGAAACGAGCGAGAAGGGACGAATGGAGCAGTGGGAGAGAAGAAGACGATGATATGCCTGCGCCCGCCCAGACACAACAGCAATCTATCCCGGCGTCTCAGCAGTCTGCTTCCGCGCTCGACTTGCTCGCTCAAGCGAGTCAGCTGGATGTCGCTCAATCGGGTGAAATGTCCTCAAGCAGCTCTTCTGGACCTCCTCCACCGCTTCCTTCAGCTGCCCGACTTGGCGGACTGATAGGCGACATGCGAAACCGTGGATCTAGCCCGTCCAGTATCGACGAACCGACTCTCGGACCTGCGATTGACCTTACACCGTATTCCAGAGCGAAGACCTTCACCTCGAACGCAGGTACCCAAGCCCAAGGTCAAGCGCATGCACAAGTAGTGCAGCCTAGTGTCATGGAAGACCAGCCGATCGATCCTACTCTCACTACCCCCAAGGGCCGCTCACGAGCCTATTCGAACGCTTCTGAACTGGCGACGCCCATGACAGGTCGAGCATACGCTTCGTCTCAGGTCTACCCGACTCCAGGCGCCGAGAGCTTATACGAGGAAGGTACGCCGAGATCGGACATCAACTTGAGCTATGCAAGTCCGACCGGCGGGACCGTACCTGGTCTTGGCAAGTATGTCCATTTGACCAGCAGTATGCCTGCGAGAAGGGTCAGGTCGCCGTACCTCAAATGGACGGTCGAGGAGGTGAGTCCGGGAGCAACATCACTCTCGTCAACCCAAAGGCCCTTGCCTGCAGACTATCTGTATCATTTCTAGCTTGAATCAGGTTAACGGTACTGATCTCGTCAATTGTGCATTGTTCTAGGACGAGCTTTTGGCTCGAGCTGTTGCGATCCACGGTGAAAAATGGGATCTGGTCAGCAAAGGCGTGCCGACCCGCTCCTATCATCAAGTCCGACAAAGATGGCTTCGAAAAACAGGAGCCTTTGACAAGAAACCTCAAGGAGGAGAAGACAGTAAAGGCGATATCGTCCAGCTGGATCTGGGAGGCAATGGCACCGGCACCAGTACCGGGAATGGGAATGGGAATGGAAACGAAGTCGGAGAAGACGATGAGAGTCCTACACCCGGAGGAGGAAGTAAGAAAAGGCGAAAGAGTCAGACCTCGGCGTAGTTTGACTGGCTTTTGCATCCGCCAAGGCGATTCTACTCCTCTCTCGTCGAAATTCAATTCCGGGCTTTCGGCGTACTTTCCGCCCTTTTTGCTCGTTTTGCTCGTTTTGGTTGTTTTTGGTGTTTTTGGTACATATCACTCATTGCATCTTGCACATTATTGGCAAAACCACACCTTGTTCAAAGATTACACAAAGTACAATATTACATCACATGGGAGTATAGCTGTCGGGGAAGGGATCAGAGATCCATGAAGTATCGAGTCAGAGTTAGAGGTGAATGGGATGATCATGCAGCGCGCAAGCGAGATTGTCCGAAGTATGGCTGACTTGAAAGACCAAGGACACCCCCCTAAAAACATATGGTAGAATATGCTGATGGTACTTACTGTACTGATGATCTCACCTGGCGCCATCAGGGAGTAGAAGAAGCTTTCGAATGTGCAGTATCACAGCTACTACACGTATCACAAGTGAGAAGACGAGTCGGTGCCAAAAGGTACACGTGCACGTTGGATGACGACCGTGCTCACACGTTGAATGACGACAACGACAACGACATTGATGGTGATGGTGATTGTGGTCCGCACAGACCTCAACGCCGCACACATACAGTACCACACGCTCATGCACACAACATGAACTTTACACGACCTTAATCCCGCCTGATCTTCTTTCTGTCTTTCTCTTCATCGCTCCTGCGCTTGCATCTTTCCCAACTCTCCTCGTCTCTAAGCCCTATCACTCACGACTTTTTACGAGCAGTCTGCTAAGAGCAGTTTACGAATAACAGCAATTCATACGACATAGCTTTCACAAAGGCTAGCAAAACATATACTGTACATGCTTTGAATCACGAATTCTCGTCAGAGATTTTGATAGATAAACGATCATACTGTAGGCACGATAACGAAGACAAAGACGAAAACGAGAACGAGAACGTTCGGGCTCGTCACGCAAGACGCAAGTCGAAAGGAGAGGAGAAGTAGGTGTTCACTCCGATCCTATCTCCCTACCTTTAATGATAATATCAGGTCGCTGACGGCACACTAGAGCTGCAGCGCTGGCTGAAGAGGGTCGACGAAGGAGCCAGGGCATTTGCCAAACGATACGACGGACACAGATAACGATTCTCCGACCTCCGAAACGTCAGCCATTCCAAGAGCTGTGCCCTCAACCATTCTACCGTCAGACTCCATCTGTGCACATCCCCGCATCAGTATTTCTTCCGAAAGCCTTCTCGAACATCTCTGCTAAGCCTGCCGACCCCATATCATATTCAGCACGACACCACAAGAGCACTTGCTCGTTAGGACGAAATGCGACTAGACATCCTTCTCTGGTCTCTTCTCGCCTGTAGTCGAGGAACGACGGTCATAGTCCTCGCGAAGCGGAATAAAGCGTTCAAGATACAAGAGCCCAAAACCCTGCTGCCTCTGATACCGCATCACTTACAAAAGCCTTTCCCATCCCTGTTGAATCTCAGCAACTCAGATCATCGAAATGAGCGACAAGGCCAACCGATGAACGACCCATATGGACTGCACGTTGAGGAGAAGAGACGTCGTGATATCAATCATGAACATAAAAACACAATGTCCGGAGCCCAGATAGAGAGAAGGATGTATAGTCAAGAAGAGATCCGTGGCTGGCCGGTGGAAGAGCGTCAGGATCGACAGCTCGACTGGGAGTTGCAGATAGCTTATCAAGGCAAGACATTCTTTGACGGGTAAGTGGGGTTGCAAGTCAGCTGAGAGCTAACGTCGAATACAATACATCTGGTTACACTGATCAGCTGATGAGATCTCCTGTTCTCTTCGTCACTTAGCTGGGACTTCTTCACCAAGCCCGGTGAGTTAGCTGCAATCAGAGTAGATGAACGACCCAGATCAGCTGACGCTTTCCGGTGGCTATCTCGCAGACCCCACGCACGGCTGTGAGTACTCCTTGTCTATTTCCGGGAGCTCTACGAGGACGTTAGCTCATTGTCGATATTATCGCGCTGACCTGGATTGGTCATTGAATATCGCAGTGGTTAAGTGAGCTGTCTTTGCACACTGGTCTCTGTGCCAGAGCATGCATTATGCGCAGCTGATGAAGATTGCTAGCTACATCGACGGCACGACTGCATTTTCGAGGGGGAACGCGTTTTGGACTGGCGATGGTAAACCGGGTATACAAGTGAGTGCCGCGCCTTGAATGGGTCTTTCCTGACCGGAGGTTGGGGGGGGGGGATGTGGGTAATGGCGGCCCCGATTTTGGAAATGACTGGACCCGATCTTCACTACTATGCTGCCCAGACATGATACTGGAAGGTTCCTGATTGGCAGGGCCCTCTTTCCGGATTTCTAGCTGACTGTCATTGCATATCCAATCACCATCTAGGCGGATCACTGGTCGAGCTTACCTGTCGGTACACCCCGAGACTCCGTGAGGATCACGACAAAGTCACTCTTCTCTGGCGGGTTGATCTTAGTTGATCTGGCGCTCGCACCGTGGGGATGTGGGGTTTGGCCAGCAAGTGAGCAACTACAGGGTCTTCTGTTCACGAAGAGCTGTGACAACTGCGCATATGCTCAGATGAAGACATTGACGCGCTCTGACACTGTCTCCTTCGCCAGTCTGGACTTTGGGGTATGAAGGGGAATGGCCGACAACAGTGAGCTATATGGTGACCTGGAAGCGTCATACAGTGGAGCTCACCACTGACCAAATATTTCAAATACCGATGACTAGGGAGAGATCGATATCTTGGTGAGCACATCGATGAGACTTCTGTGAGGCAAAAAGCTCTTTTTGACTTGGTTCCCACGTCCAACAGGAGGGTATTCACGCTATGACCAACAAGTAAGCAGCAGAGTCGATACGCAGATCGCGCTTGAGAAGCTGATGCATTTCTCACTTCTAGCTACTATACCATGTCAGTTAACATTTCTATGTCAGAGTCTGAATCCTAGCTGATCTGATGGTTTGGTTCGTCGTAGCCACACGCTACCGGGTTGTGAAATCAATCAAACAGCGGGGATGTATAGTGGGACGATAGGCGTGAGGTGATATATCGCGTGGCATTGAGATAGCTTACTCGCTGACTGGCTCCTTTTGCGCCATGTAGAACAGGGTATGCGATTCAACGACTGGTGAGTGTTCGCGAAGCAATTCAACACCTTTCGGATTTATCCGTTTGTTCGGAATCGCTCGAAGCTGATATCAACCGTCTTCACTCCTCTGTAATAGGCGGTTCGGGCTGTACCATCGTCTCTCCATCGAACAGCTCCTTTGGCGAGCTCTTCAATTCGGCAGGCGGCGGAGTGTTCGCCTTGCTCTGGACAGGAGATGGTATCAGGATGTGTGAGTGGTGCATTGCTGAAATGGTTCGAGACAGGACAGCTGATGCATGTATACGCAGGGGACTGGAATAGGGCTCAAATCCCATCTGAGTGAGGTCATTGAGCTTTCGACTGCGTGCCGCTATATAGCTGATCCGAATGGTGCAGTATCAATTCGGGTCAACCCAAGCCTGAAAGCTGTCAGTTGTTGATTCTATAGTATGAGGATCATTCCAGCCAAGCTGACTAATTCATCCACACCAGGGGGAACACCGGCAGCCGCATGGGACGCATCGACGTGTGATCCCGCCAAGTTCTTCCAGGCCCAAGTGATCGTTGTCAACATCGATTTGTGTGGTAAGTCCAGATACTTTTGGACAATTCGCTTACGAAGTGACTTTTTGACTGCATGTATTGATGTGCCTTTCCGTTGCTGTATCCTAGGTGACTGGGCTGGAGACCTGTATTCGAGTGAGTTGTTCGTTGGTTAGCATTGCAAATGTACTCATCACCTCACGCTTCATTATCCGTGTCAGCTTTCCCATACTGTCCTGGTACATGTGCCGAATACGTCTCGAACCCGGTGAGTGCCTTATAGCGGACTGCCTCTCTCCCGTGGCACATTTGGGCATAAAAGGACGTGGGGTCCTGGCTGTTTATGTCTCCTGCGGAGTTACGGCACTGCCAAATCTGCACATGCGTCTCCAAGAACTTTACAAGCTGAAGGCATAGCTTTATGGAGATGAAGGCTGATGATGAACATACTTCACAGCTCAATCTGAACAACACGGTCATGCTCCTCAACTCGATCAAAGTCTATCAGCAATCTGGCGACTCTCCGACTTCTCAACAAGCGGGGACCAACCACAATCTCACGGGAGCAGGCGGCGCAGTCCCTCTCAACGAGAGCGGCGCTTCGGCCTTGGCCCATCCGGGACCTGATCAGACTGGAGCTCAAGCTGGTTCGAATTCTGGTGCCACAGAGGGCGGTGGAGGTAATGGTTCAAGTGAGACAGCTGGAGGACGGACTACTGGTTCTGTCGCTGATGCTGGCGGTAATGGGACCGTGTTGCCCAGTTCCGGCGCAGCCGCATCAATTCACTTGAACGCAGGAGAGTCTATTTTCGCGGATTTAGTGGCGGTGATAGTGGGGTTATCAGTGGGGCTGATCAGTATCCTCTGAGAGCGGAAGACGTGTATGGACTGTTTCTGAGAGCTGTAGTGCGTGTTCAGCTGAAGTGTTGGACCATGAGCGGATGTCGGCGATCATGATAGGCTTCATCAGCACGCCAATCGTGTTAGAACGGAAGGTTGGAATCATGTACTGTATGTATTGTTTTTGTCATGGATGATACGCACACGAGCAGCGATTGAGAGACGATGAGTACATAGATTACATGACATGAGGAAGCGGATATCTGCGGCTTCTTCCCACACTGATATCACCGAGTACAGTACTAGTACAGGCTGTGATACCTTCAAACATGGGGAAATAATCTGAAAGTGCCAAGAGTAGCGATGTTCGTCATGGGGTTTGTGGAATATCGCACCGAGCGGTGCAAAAGGCGTGCTGCTGTGTCCCTCTGTCCTAAGTCAGACACGCCCATCGCCGCCTGTACAGTTCCTCGGGGCGGCATGAGAGCATTTGACGTGCACGAACACTGTATGTACACATGAGAGGCGCAGGCGAGGCGCAGGCGAGGTGAAGAATACAGTAATAATCTTGCGAGATCAGCTGTCAATTTCCATGTTGAACTGACAGCCGGTGCAGAGTTATGAGAAAAAAAACCCGTGACGTTCCCTTCGCGCGCAAGTCGAAACTTACCATGACAATCGTCGCACTGTAGTCCAGGGCGAATCCCGACTTTCTTCGAACAGACCGTACATCGACCCATCCCAGCACCAGCACCACCAGCACCACCGCCACCGCCACCTGATGCTGAAGAAGGGTCGGTCTTATAGGGGGAGCCGGTAGATGAGCCGTTGATTGTATTGCTAGAAGGGGCGGAGGCACCTGATAGTGCTCGGGGCAGGAAAGCAAATGCGAATGTTGATGTGACTGCGAAGTGTCGTTACACGATTTGGTCGGGAGGGAGATTGAAACAGTATCATTTTAGTATATCAGACATCAGCTCAATCAATAGTGAGCTATTACTACAGTACACGTATAAGTACTGTTCACTCACAGTTTGACGAGAGTTTCTTGCCATTGATCAAAGGCGCAGACGACTGGTCTACCAGCGTGAACCGATGAGTCCCAAGACCGTTCCCGCTCGTCGCCTTCTTCTCCCCTATTCCCGCCTGAGCACCACCACCGCTGCTGGATGGCGTTATTGCATGCATTGGCGTGGGCTTGGGTTTGGGAGAGCCTTCAATGGCTGATTTGAGATCTCGTTCTCTTTCTATCGCACTCTGATCGGTCTGGATATGAGTATTGGCGATGGCGATGGCGTTAGTTTGGTCTTTCCTCGGAATGGGAATCATCGACCCCGGCACAGGCAAAGACGGAGAACGAGGCGCATCGGCTCTTATAGCTGACACTGGTACATCCGCCGCTTCCGCTCGCGCAGGAAGAGGGGACACTGGTGCGCCATTCTCGGCCTTGACGTCGACGGTGGTGTTGACAGTATTGGCTTCGGGTTTCACATCTTCATCGATCTTAGTATCAGGCGCAAACACGCCGTCGCCTGTGGGGCTTTTGGTCGTAGAGGCGATCGGCGGACTAGCCGGCCCACCGCAGCCACGAATGGTCATCGTCGACCCTGCCTCTCCGTCGTCAACATCACCGACATCGCCATCGCCATCGACTTCCAGCGCAGGCTCAGCGGGTATAGCGCTCCTCAGTATCGAGGCTGTTTGCACGATGGGCTGATGCTGGTCGGATGAGCCGTGTGTCTGTATGTACGAGGACCAGGTTTGACCCTCGCCGTCACCGTTACCGCGTGTTCCGGCTGATCCGAAGGAGGATGTCGTGTCTGACGATGGGAGGAGACGTTCGTGGCCTGCAAGGTGTGTGTTCAGTGGAATGCTCACCACAAGACATGATTCGGTGTATCCGTGCAGCTCCTAAACCCAGAGATTTCCGTTCAGGCAGACTACGGGCTGAGAATCTCCTGCCCATCCTGTCTCCTGCGGTCCCTAGCGCACAAGAGCTCTAAACATGGCTGACCTCACTCACCCTTCATCGTGCTGCTGGCCGTCACATAGCTCTTGAGACTGTCAATTTCGTCCCACCTCGCTGTCCTCCACTTATCTTCGCCATCTCCATCACCGTCACCACTCATACCACCCTCAGTCGAGCCCGAGAGGGTACTAGCTCCATCTCCATTGACGTCCAGCTCCATCGTGGCCAGCTTCCTCAGGGCCTCTTCTTCAGCTTGGCGATCTTCCTCCTCTTCTGTCCTCGCTTCAGTTACCGGGGCCGGTTGCAGCCCCGGCTCAGGTTCTGGTCCGCCACCACCATCGAAGATAGGCATCGCCCGTTTCCCCTCGCGGTGGACCAGCCGGATAGATCCGACATGCTCTGAAGCTGGGTCGTCAAGTCGAGAGAGCACTTCAAGCTCGATCTCCCTCAGCCGCGATAATACTTCGGGCATCCTCGGTCGAGAGGCTGGATCCTCGAGCGTGCAGTCCAGAGCGAGGGCAATTAGTGCCGGAGGGCAGCCATGCGACGCGCGGCGATGGACTTCACACGGATCAGGGACAAAGTGAGGTGCTTGGCGCTAGAACGTTGACGTATTGAGGTCTCAGTATGGGCTCTGGTACTGCATGTGCTATGTACGGCCATAGCAAGGGACTCTCGAGCACGGGCATAAGGCGGGATAATTTGTATCCGTATACCGCCTCTACTCACAGTATATGTCCTGGAATCAACCAGTCTCCTCGACATGATCTCAATGAAGATGATACCCAGGCTGAAGACATCGGTGGGTAGGTCAAATTCCAAGCCATTGATGATCTCGGGGCTCATATATCCCTACGCCGCCCACGCGGGATGAGTGAGCAGCACACAAGTCCGTCAGCTTTGTCTCTGCGTTATATTACGGTCGTGAGTCAAAAGTTCAAGTCACAGTCGCACTCACGTCTGTGCCGCAGTACGTCATCCGTCGCATCTCTTCGGCGTTTCTAGAGGCGATGCGAGCGAAGCCAAAGTCTGTGACCTTGACTCGCTCGTTGGATGTGATTAAGAGGTTCTCGCCTTTTAGATCCCGGTGGATACACTGTACGTCCTCAGAGTCAGCTTTTTTCGATGCAATGTCAAGTCTAGGCGAGATGACCTTGCAGAGAGGTAGCATACGTCTCAATGAAGGCTTCTCGGGTCACGATAAGTGGTCTGTGATGGACCGAATGGTGAGACAGTACCTACCTGCCGAGCATGGAGATACGCGACTGCTCTGGCGACGTCGGTCGCGAACGATAGCCGTAATCGCCATGGGAACGGGTGTGGTGAGAGGATGTATTGACGCAGATTACCGCGCGGTACGAATTCGGAGATGATGCTATGGAAAAGGTCAACGGTGCGGCTCCGTCAGCTAATCAAAGAGAGTTATACATCAAGCATTCTGGTTCTGTTGATGCAGTATACCAAGACATGATATATTCTTTGGTCACTGTGACATAGTGCGGCATCGATCACTCACAACACCCTTCCGTCGTCATGTGGAGCCTTTGACAAGCCCAAGAAAAGGACGATATTCGGATGACGGCATTCACGCATGATCCGCCATTCTCGCTCAAAGTACTTATGGACCTGTATCGACGTGTGACGTGCGTCAGCGACCATCCCAGGTCGCGACATTACATTTGTATCCGCCCACAAGCGAGCGATGCGTCGGGGCGAAGCGAAAATTGGGGGTGGATCACTCACATCATATTCGGTTGAAGGCAGGACCTCCTTGATAGCTATATCGATGCCCAGATACGACCCTGCATCGGACCCAGACGCAATTGTAATGATCATCAGCCCCCACCCTTGTTCGATTGACATGTCACGGTCGTCGTTCTCATCTAGGTCGGCTCCATCTGTGCTCACCCTTGTAAACTGATCCGAATGACCCTGCACCCAGCCTATGACCCCACTGTATATCTTCGAGCTGGCGGAAGGAAAGGTGGTCAGCTATACGTTCTTTTGAGAACTCGCAAACAAGCTGACTTACTGGGATGATATCGAAATCCATCTCGTCGGGTGACTGACTTCGTTGAGGATAGATGCACGTATAGCACAAGCAGGCCAGATCGTACGTCGTACCTAACGAGGAGCGTGTCCAGTAAAGATGATCAATATCGTTAAAAATGAGCTTGAGAAAGGGTTCTGACGGTAAGGATGATGGTGTTGGTAAAGACGGTAGTGATGTCAGGGACCCGAGGATAGAATTGCTCCATGCAAGCCAGCTGGCTCCTTCTTGTTGCTGTTAGTTACTGTAGGTGTAGCTTATTGATACGATGGGTACAATTGGAACAGAGCTGTGCAGGTACAGACAGGCTGGTGTGTTTCACATCTGAATATTCACAAATGAATACGAGCTTGATCGAACCATTGCTTATACTATCATCGTCGTCGTCATCGGCTCAATAATGGGAGGGATGAGTAACAGAGGGGGAGGGATATCCACACACGCACACTCCTCCCCTCATCATACCATGGTTTCCGGTCAAAGCGCATCAGTCGGAACAGCAGATGATCCTGAAAGCACAAGCGATTGAGGATCATCCATCCCTGTCGACGCGTGATAGGTGTGAGAGAGAAAAGCGGTCGCGATGATTAGCGTGCGCATTACAACTATCCATTCTGCTTGACTCACATTCTTGAAATGTCCGTCCATCCTGAACATGACATTGGGTCATGTATCAGATATCATGATTCATGCCAATCACAGCCAGTCAGCGGACGCGCGCAGAATGAAACAGTAGATTTCATGATCTCGGAGACCTCCTCGACACTTTTGACTTCGGTCCGAGCCGAACCACCTTCGCGACGCGTCGGGATCACTCGAAGGAGCTCGAGGTATCAGCTACAGTAGTAGCCTTCTTCTGCTTATGCATATCTCACAGACCCTACCTTGCTCATTTTCCTCGAATCTGCTTTTCCTTGATCCATACGACGTATCTGACTGCATATATTTTCTGGAAACATGTCGGGGTATGCAGCAGTCCCGCTCGGATCGTCTGCCCAATAAAGGAGGACGGAAGACAACACATCGACATGATCAGGTTCAACGCACGGACCAGTCTGTGTGGTGTGCATGGAATATGTCGGTATCCACATGATTCAATTCAGTAGATCAACCGTACCCACTCCCTGGTTCGCCACTGGATCTGTTGTTGACATGATGTGTCTTTTGCTTTGATTACGAAGATCACACTCATCACTTTGAATCTCGACGGTCACCATCGATAGATAGCCTGGCCGTCGCCGAACACTGATTTTTTTTTTGTCCACCATCCATCTGACATATCGCTCATGCCTGCGAAAGTACTATAGCTTCACAGACGATGTCCACGAATCTGGACGGATCGCATGAACTCAGCGTTCAAGTCCCATGCCACGGTCGAGTTTGTCTAGTTACATTCAGTACATCCATAGGCACGACGGCCCGCGATGCAGCCAAGTCAGCTGTCGTGCAAGCGGAAAAGAGTTTTGACCATGTCCAAATCGAAAAACATCTGAAGCTCGGAGAAGACCTCGTCTGGGATGGTGATGACAGTGGTGCGGAGGGGACCCTAAGGGAAGCGAAGGAGCTTGAGGCGGGAAGATGGTGGACTGAAGAAGACATAGAACGGTACAAAGATCGTGAGTGGTATCTCCCCTCCGCCCTGTCGTTGTCTAAACGAACGTTCCTGATGTACTGATACTTCATGTTTTTTCCAGCGTTGTTACACCCGGACACAATCCTGTCAGCGGAAGCAACAGCACACACCCTGGTCAAGCCCCATACACCACTGCTGTCCGTCTCAATCGCTCTTTCGACCTCCAGCTCCACACGCCCACTGTCAACAAGAATACCAATCTACGATCAAGATATCACCGTTGCCGACGTGTTGAACCTCCTTCGAACCGAGTTCGGACTACCTGAAGTAAGTGACGACTTACTCGGTCCCGGATCGTTGCGACGCACCACCAGTAGATCTCGATCCTCTTCCCTCGCTCAGGCCGACGTCAGTGGGAGCATGACTGGGCGGGCTGATACGGTTCGCTGGAAAGCACAAGCTGGCCATCGGATTCTGCAGCTTGATGAAAACGTCTTGGAATCACTGCGGGGAGTTGAGAATAGAATGGTCAAGATTAGCTGGGACGATGAATGGCTTTTCGAGAGACGACCACCCTTGTCTTTACCGCTTCCAGATGGGTCTCAGCCAGATCGACAAACAGAAGAAGAAGAAGAAGAAGAAGAGCGTAAATCCACGCTCAAGGCATCGAACTCACAACCGTCACTGGCAACTCTGGCCGAATATGAGAAAACCCCATCACCCTCCCGAGTGCCCAAATCCGAATCTCGCCTTTCGAACCTGTTTCACGCGTGGGCAGAATCTAACGCTCATCCTGCTCCTCCATCTACGCCTCAGTTGGAAGTTATCTCTGGGCTGCCCAAGATGAATCGACCCATATTGGACATTTTCAATACGGCCGAGGGCTTGTCGACTCGCAAAGACAAGCTGGCCGCGTCCGTTGAGGGCGAGGACAAGACTCCAGCCAAGCCGCCGACAAGATCGAAAACGTCTCTGAGAGAAAGAGGTGAAAGGGACGAGCAAGGTACTGGAACTGAACAGGCACGTCTAAGAACGGAAGAGCATGCGCAGGTGAGCTATATACGCGTCAGGCAGCCTTCTCATGCAGTAGCTGACTTTAACCCCACACCAGAATAAGCTCGCCTCGCCGCAGATACCTTCGAGCCCCCCTGCAACATCTATCTCTCCCCCTCGTCCGACCACCTTCATATCCCTATCTACTGGCACGAGTGCAGGGATCTCCAGACTCCTACCCCAGCTCACAGGATCGCCTTCTACGACCGGGACCGGTTCAACGCCAACGACACCGAGGAATACGCAAGGCGGTTGGAAGAGGTTCTCGCTCGCCGGATTAGCAGGATGGGCCGACACCCCCACAAAACCCGATTCTGAGCAGGTATCAGAAGGTGTCGTTGCGAAGGAAGGGGATGCTACCACGCCGAAAGCGGATTATAGTGCTGCCGAGAAAGCTTTGACGGAGATCAAGCCGCTTGAGAAGCAAGTCACAGGTGGTCTGTGGTCCTGGTGGACAGGCAACAGTAAACCTGAGGCTGGGAGTCCCGCCGCATTCATCGAAGCTATGAGGAACTCGTAAGTCAGCTGATCTCTTCAATACGACGTCCTACGTATAGCTGAGTTGACAGCTTGTAGACGGAAGAACCCGCAGTCGCTTCTCAAGCAATTGATCTCTTTGCGGCTAACATTGGCAACAGCGAAGGCTCAGTGGATCAATCAGTTCATTTTACTGGACGGGATACCGATCATATCCCAGTTGTTATCGAGACAAGCCGGACAGTCGATACAGGCGGGAGACAGCGCGAAACAGGTCATAAGTGAAGTAGGGAAATGCCTGAGGATCTTGTTGAACACCGAAGTGAGCAAAATCGGGACCTTCTCCTCTGGCATGAGCGATCGTTGACAACTCATCACTATAATTTCCTCCCAGACTGGTTTCAACGCTGTCACCGAAAGCCCTGAACTGGTCACAAATGTGATACTAAGCCTTCAAGTACCTTCACATAAGATCCGGACTCAGCTCATCGAGCTGCTCTCGGGAATTGTGACTCTCGCGCCGATCGATGGATCTCGTATGGCTCTTGAAGGTCTATCGGAACTCGATCAGCGCAATGGGCATAGGAACAGATTCACGTATCCCATACAGAGTCTGCGACCTGAACCGCAGACAGATGGACTCGCCACCGAAGTACATGGTTTATGGGAATGGCGGACAAGCGCTTTGGCATTCTTGAGCGTGCTGTGCAATGCTAGCGATGAGGTCGAGGAAAGAGTCGCACTTCGTGGAGAGCTGAAAAGACGAGGGCTGTACAGCGTACTAGAGGTAGGTCCAGCTGTAGCACGATTGAGAGAAGCTTTGACAGCTGAACTATACCGTCCGCAGGAACTGGAAGACCTCGAACCGACGGACGGTTTCCTGAACCATTTAGATTTATTCCTCGAAGACGGCGAGGACGACTTGATCCAGCTTCGAGAGCTGTACTTCGGGGAGATCCAGCACCCTCTCCTGGCAGAAGCGGTTCACCGTTTACTGTGCTTGACGGGAGACGAAGAGGCCCAAATTCTATCAGGCATACTTGAAGGCTGCGTGGAAATTGCCCAGCTAGAGGAGAGGTGCGTTGTCAGCTCCCAAAATGCCATGTTCCGGGACTAGGCTGACCCAAGGGCAGTGAGATTGTATTCAAGGTTTTGACTGCCTTCGTCAACCGTCTGACAACTGTCGAGGACGTGTGAGCTTCGTAAACCTCGAGTATGACTGAAGACGCAGCGAAGCTGACCCATTGGGACATGAACCAGAACGGATGATTGGACCACTTTTCTGCGACTATTCCTGGTTGATCTAAACGACATCTTGCCTACCCTTGCAGACGGCAGAGGCCCCATCTCCGAAGGTCGTCTGATTGAGTCGTTTGCAGATGAGGTCGGCGATTTGCAGGCGGCTAACAAGGATCTGCGCGAGGAGAATGTGAATCTGCGGAAAGCTGATGAGAGCCGGAATGCCGAGCTGGCAGTATTGCGAGAGTTGAATGGGGAGAAGGACGGAGCTGCTGTGAGCTATTGTACCTGATAACCAGCAACACGAGGTAGCTGACACATGTCGCTGAAACAGGGAGTGGTGCATCATCTCATGCTGAAAGAGAAGGAAATTACCAGGCTCCAGGCAGAGGTGAAAGAGTTGCACGAGCAGATTGGTCTGCACAGAGAGGTGAGCTACGTAATGCTGTTCCTTCTAAAGCGGCTGAGGGAGCTAATCTAGAGCAGGTGGGAGTGACGCACGAGATGCGGGATCGAGAGCGATTGAGATTTGACGCGATGATAGGAGAGGTTACGACGCTGCAGCAGCGGGTGAGCTGTCCCTCCCCTGTTTTGTGATCGACCCGCTTGAGAACGCGAGGTACAAAAGGCAAGGAAAGCTCACAAGAACACGATTGCCAGGTCCAAGAAAGCGATAGGTTCGTTGCGGACAAGACGAAGCAAGTAGAGTATCTTGAAAGGGCACTTGAGACCATTCGATCTCGAATCCTTCCATCGAGCGAGGCGAGCAGCGATCAATCAAGGACCATGGATCCCGAACAAATCGTTTCTGCAGCCGTGGAATGTTGGGTCAGCCAGGAGACTGTCATCAATGACCTCCGTATAAAGGTAGATCGATTGGAAAAGTCTAAGGAGGAAGAACGCAACAGGCTGCGTTCTACAACCGTCACTCCGGCAGTTTCTGCATCACTTCCTGGCAGCAATCAGGTGACATCACCCTCAATGACTACTTTCCCTCTATCCCCTCCCCCTCCTCCTCCTCCTCCACCGCCTCCACTGCCTGCCGCTACACGACCGATAACCGCTCCGATCAAGTTTGCGGCAGGAACTCGCACAAGTCCGACTTCGATGCCTCCCCCTCCCCCTCCCCCTCCTCCTCCGCTGCCCCCTCCTCCACCATCAGTAGCTGCCTTCAAGACCACAGCGATTCCAGTCAGCATACTGCCTCCACCGCCGCCGCCTCCTCCGCCGCCACCTGCACCACATGCACCACCATCATTGCTTTTGTCCCCGGGGTCAGCCAATGTCTCGTCAACACCGCCTCCACCTCCGCCACCACCGCCCCCTCCGCTGCTACTCGGTTACGTCCTTCCACCTGGCCCAAAGCCACCCATGTCGCCACCACTACCACCTCCTCCCCCTGCCTCCGCCGGTTCGTCGCGGTCGGTGAACATCATCCAACCAACAGCCATGCAGCCCGCTCAGCCAAAACTGAAAGTCAGTTTGCCCCGATGTCATAATTCTTTTCCAGCTGTGGCGCCCGCTGACCGCTTTTTAGCCTTTTTTCTGGTCCAAAATGCCTACCTACGCCGTAAGAGATACAATATGGACATCGCTATCAGCTTCTGCACCGCCCTCGATGGACCTAGAGCTGGCTATGGGAGATCTAGGGGAAATGTTCGCGGTAGACGCGGTACCTGTGAGGGGCAAGCAGAAGGGCAAGGCGAAAGAGGTGATATCTGTGCTTGATATCAGTGAGTGCCAGCATCCGACTGTTTCTGCGAAAGGGCGGGAACTCTCACTCACCGATGTTTTGTTGTTGCAGCCAGGTCGAACAATATAGGTCAGCTTCCTGAGGAAGTATTCCTGCGATGATCACAAGCTGACGCCCTGCAATATCTAGGTATCATGTTGACGAGACTTCGACTATCGCCGGGCAAGATCCGCAAGGCCATCATGGAAGTCGACGATGAGGTGCTGGAGGTCGATGATCTTGCCACATTGAGCAGGATGCTACCCACGCCGGAAGAAGTGAGCTGAGTAAACCAGCTATAAGCGAACAGGGTGAAGCTCATCGTTTGCTCTACGGTTTTAGGCAGAGAAGTTGCGCTCTTTCGGAGGTGACGCAAGCAAATTGTCCAAACCAGATTTGTACTTCCGCGAAGTAAGTCCGAAACAAATCGTTTCGATTCGTATATACGCACAGAGCTTTCGTCCTATGACACGCTGATGACGCCACGATTACTCGATGGCAGATAAGTCGCGTTCCACATCTCAAACTCCGGCTGGAAACGATGGTCTTCAGACGCCGGTTTGCGATGATGATGGCTGAGATCATGCCGGATTTGATGGTTCTCCAGTCCGCTATTGAAGGCATAAGACTTAGTGACAAATTGCGAGAAGTACTAAGAGTGAGAGATGGCGCCGATATGTTTTGTCCTCACTTCAATCGGGCTGAACAGAGCATTGTCCTCTACAGGTCGTTCTGGCTCTGGGAAACAAGTTGAACGGGGGTACTTTTCGCGGAAATGCAGCTGGCTTCCAACTCGAAGCGCTCCTCAAGGTGAGCCACTGATCACCCGCCGCCGCAGACTGACGCGAGAACATGGGAAGCTGAACCCTTGGCACTGGATTGATGTCGATGTTGGTCCCCTTTACCAGATGCGCGATACTCGAACAGCGAAAGGATCGGACTGCCCGACCATGCTGCATTATCTAGCGAAGATTTTGCTGAGACGCGATGCCCGATTGATCATCTGGAACGAGGACGTGCCGGCTCTGGACCCTGCTGCGCGAAGTAAGTGACTTTAAAGCTCGTGACATCTTCTCTCGGCTTCGTTCCCCCGCCACACTTGCACCTTTCGCAGGTATTCCAGCTGATGACATAGATGCATGGCCATCCAGTCACGCTATCCGACCTTGGCTCATCGATCAACGAGATCACCACCTCTCTCACAGCCTCCCAATCTCTGCTGACTCTGCTCGATGCCGAAGACGCGCTGCGGCCTATACTACACGAGTTTCTCGAGATGTCTGCACCACAAGTCCAGCATCTGAGATCGGCGCATGGGAAGATCAAAGCGGACCTGGCGGATCTACTGAGATATTTCGGTCAGAAAGCAGAAAACAATGTCGACAATGCGGCTGAGGAATTGTTCGGCCTGCTGAGCAGTTTCGCGAGAAGTCTCGAGAAAGCAGGAGCTGAGATGAGTGCCCGATTGCTCAAGGCTGATTATACCGGTACCAG
The DNA here is from genome assembly GCA_036428585.1 of Kwoniella sp. CBS 9459. Taxonomy (NCBI): domain Eukaryota; kingdom Fungi; phylum Basidiomycota; class Tremellomycetes; order Tremellales; family Cryptococcaceae; genus Kwoniella; species Kwoniella sp. CBS 9459. The sequence goes on along the minus strand of CP144065.1, from coordinate 3,426,390 downwards.
CATGGTCAGTACGACCAGTATAGATTCCAGTGCAACGGGGTACGCAGCTGTGCCTGCGGGTAGCCAAGACAATACTCCGATTGGCACGGTTGCTTTGGCTATTACAGCTCCTGAGCACGACGAAGGGGGTCACTCTACGAGTCTGAGTGATGGATGTCTCACTCATAAGCCACCTCAATCGCCGACCATGGGCGAGCTGCTCCTTGCGTCACACCCACAGAGTCGGCCATCGAGATTCCGACACACTTTAACAAGAGGAGAATTTGACGAAGCCATTCGTACTATTCACGGGAACGGCCACGGCCGAATCGGCGGTGGAGGCGAATCCGGACACCGCTCTCGAGAGAGGCGAGAAGGCTCGACCACTACGCTTGGGCTGGGAATGAACGGCAATGGAAACGAAAATTGGGACATGGGATCTCGGTTGGGGGTAGGAAGCGGTACGATAGGTCGAGGATCAAGGCTGATGGGCGGGACTGTCGGTCGTTTCGGCCTCGGTGTAAGCGGATTAAGGGCTCATAGTAGCAATAGGGTTGGTAGTGTTAGTGGTGGAGAGGGAGTGAGGTTGAGTAAGATGTTCCTGAATGGAAGTAATGGTGCAGGTAGCGTGAAGGGGACCATCGGCAGCCGGCGATCTTCGACGATGAAGGGGAGCAGGGGGCAGTTATTGTGAGGCAGGGGCATACTGTGTAGTATGTATTAGGTCCAATCTCGTAGATACTGTTAAAATGCGGATGGATATTGCTGTTAGAAGAATCTAGCTTGGTCGGACCGTATGAGCTGAGTTTATTCAGATACAAGTCTTTCAAATCAGCCATGTGTTCCAGTCATACAGATGCATTGCAACCTTTAGTTCTTGGAATATTACAAGCGAGACTTTTTCCGACTCCGGCTTACACGCGGGTCGTACTGCAGTATCTTCACTGGGTCATCCAGTCATTCAAGCCGACCCGACCGCTTTCAGAGCTTCGCTTCTCCTCCAGGCTACCGGATATTGCTGATACGCGTATATACACACGCAGTACGACACTGCTTTAGTTGGCTAGTAATCGCTCGTCGACAGCTTGAGTGGTCAGTCCCTCGGCACCTTCTCGAACTTCCAGTACCTGAGGTTGATCCGAATCAGATCAGATCAGTCAGATCGAAACAAAACAGTCAAGTCAGTCTACCCCCATGAATCCGCACAGCATCTCCGTTATCCGGTCAAGGTAGGCGATGCAATCCGATGAGACGTGACGGTCCGAAAAGCAGCAAGGAGGAGAGGAAGAGCAAAAGGGTGTAGAAGACGCACCTTTGCGACCTCTGCTTTCTGTTGGAAATAACTCAGCGCAGATGCATGAAGCGTCATGAGTTCCATCGGTGATCCGCTCGGAGCCCTGTGATTCGTCGTACGTACGTACGTACGTGGAATTAATGTATAGTACCGTGCGAAGGTGAGTGATCAGCACTAGCACACCTGACTCAATTTTGCGTTTTGCACTTTGTTGAGATACCACGCGCCGCGATGACAGACGTCATTCGAGCTCTTTGTAGGATGTTCATGAGCGTTTGGAATGGCGCCTGTGGTCGGACTCTGATCTCCAGCCAGAGAGAACTTCCAAGGAGCACGACCAACAGCACGAGCTGCTTGAAAGCTTGAGAGATTCCATACTAGCACTAGCAGGACTTATCACTCACCAGTTGATCAAGATCAGAGGCCACGATATCCGCCCATCCTTGTGTTTCTGCTCGGAAGCGTCAACGTGAGCGTTAGCGTCAGCGCAATCAATGAGCAGCAGTCTGCTGGAAGCTGGATGAGTTGCACCCAACAGGTATCGACATCGACTCACAAGCTCATGTGATATCAATACGTATCGAGGTGCGTTCTCGGGTAATTCTGCCAAGTGCAGTCGACTCAATCGTCAGCTCCGAGCATCCCTAGCTGGCTGCCTCGGCCCAATGAACAGCAAGTGTCCTTGACTTGTCTGTACAGTTCACATGGCAAGTGCGCTAAACGTCCCCGTCCTGCGCTGCCATACAGTCGAGCATGAATCAACTCACCCTCGGCAATCTCCTCAATTGACTGGTCCTCGAACTCTTCATCCACTTTCATCGCCAAGTCCGCTTTGACAATCTTGACTGTATATGTCGGGTTGGTTGAAGCGGAGCCAGCAAGGTGAAATATCAGCCATCATTTTTCCTTCCTGTTGATACTGTATGCACTCTCTCCCTCTTCCTCATCACCCTTCCCCCAGACGCAACAGTGGTGATGTACTCTGCGTGAAACCGTACATGACCCCTCGCAAGCTCAAGCTCAAGCTCAATTTCCAGCTCACCCGAGATAGCAGTGGTCGACTTGGCATTGGCGAATCTGAACTTTTTGAGCGCGTCAAGCACGTCGTTTGGTATATCGACAGTTCGGGAGGACTAATTGACATATAAGATTAGCTTCTATGCGGCCGGCGATCAGGATCCCTGGCGGGTCACAGGATTATTCACCATTGTGGGGTTGTATTCCAGGGGGCGATGGCTGTTGCGGGGCTGCTGTGGATTAGAGAGAGTCGTCTCTAGCTATGATACGATACTGCTGCATTCGAATGGATCTGTCCGCTCAATATCGTTGTTGTTGTCAACGACGGTGCACTCAGGTCTTGGTCTCTCTGGTGCTGCTTATCTCCTTTGGCTGATCTATGCGTCATCGCTACTGCAAACAATAGCTTGACGTGTTATTCCATGTTTCAGAAACACGTGTCAACAACAATCTTATCACTTCCAGGTGTGTACAGTAGGTGTGCCTTGTTCGCCTGTTGCCGGTTAATCCGCGTTTGCCGCTCGCCAGCTTATTAGCCTTCCCCAACCAAGCGATCTACGAGCTGCATTACTTCCAACGAATCCTCAACCCCCTTCATCCTCTTTCGCCCTTTGTTATCGCGAAACAATCATAGGTAGCACATACCACTCTCACAGACGCCAGCGCCACGCCCCACATTTACTGTCTCATAACCTCCAGACCGCCCGCAATCGAGAACACCGTCCCACCACAATAAGTCTCAAGGTCAATCCGCCGCCGCCGCCGCAATGCCCCTTGGATGGCTACTCAAGCCGTTGGCTCTCGCCTCAACGATAGCCTTCTCCACCCTAGGCCTCCTGTCCACAAAGTATAAGCGCGCGAGGTTCTACTTCCGCTTGGGGCTGTATATCTCCACGCTCGGAGCTATCAGTGTATGGGGAGTCGTGATTAGCATTCTGGCCAGTGCTGCCGGACAGGTGAGTCGAGAGAGGTTCTTTGTTGTCTGCGCAGAATTGATGGGGGAACTCGTTTGCCACCTTGTATACATGCCTTTGGGCATGGTACAAGCTGCCGGTGGTCCAGTTACGCTGAAGGGGAGCGACCATCGCTCGAAGGCGGCATATCACATCCGAAGCTGTAGCTGTAGCTGACTATACCACACTCGTTCCTCGCCAGCGCCTCAACATCAACTACCTCGTAGCCCGTTCATTCTACCTGACATGTAGTCCTCAGGTGAATGTCACATTCGATGTAGAGGGCGAAGAGCATCTCACGGGTCTTATGACTGCCCGCGAGGGGAAACATCAGAGCGCGGTTCTGGTCGGTAATCATCAAAGGTAAGCCAGCGCTTTTCCGCATGGCTCAGGCGCTGCGTTATCCAGATGGGCTATATCGCGCGTAGATGAACCAATGCTGATCATCTGGTGCGGCGGACACTTTATAGCTTCCTGGATATCCTGTACCTGGGTCGAATCTTCCCGAAACGGGCAGCTATCATGGCCAAACAAGAACTGAAATGGACCCCGTTACTTGGACAGTTCAGTGAGTCCAGTTATCAGTTCGTCTTCCGCTTCCGTACGAGCGAGCATCAACTGACACCGTCCACCTTCCCTAATCCAGTGACACTGTCTGGTGCCGTGTTCGTAAATAGGAAGAATAGGAAAGATGCCGTTGCTGCACTCGAAATCGCCGGTCAGGACATGAAGAAGAAAGGAGTGAGTTGGAATGATATCTTGTTTTGCAGGACGATTTCCAAGCCCCCAAAGGAACTGTGAACTGATGACCGGGAATCACATATAGGTATCACTTTGGGTCTTCCCCGAAGGTACTCGATCTTCATCCGCCGAACCTGCACTATTACCCTTTAAGAAGGGGGCATTCCACCTCGCCGTCCAAGCGCAAGTGCCCATCGTCCCTGTCGTGTGCGAGAACTATCACAGGCTGTTTGATGGGAGAAGTCGATTCGAGTCTGGCAAGTTGAAGATCAGAGGTGTGTTTCATTAGCCTTGAGCTGGCGAGCTGCCAATTCACCAGCACCGCGCTGATGTCTGACGGGTATGCTGCTTCAGTGCTTCCTCCCATCCCGACCGTCGGACTAACAGCGGACGACGTGACGGCCCTGACCGACTCAACGCGGGAAATGATGCTTGAGACGTTACACGAGATCTCAGCTCCCGGTCCATCAGGAAAGCGCATCGCGTCGTCATCTCCCAAATCTACGCCTATATCAGCACGAGCCAATGCCGATGGCGAAAAGGACGAACAGCAGACTGCGGAGCCCAAGGCCATACATCTGAAGATCGGCAATAGTCATGGTGTTGACGGTGTTGAGTCAAGTGAGATTTCGGAAGAATTGGCGAGTCGGACTAGCAGAGGAAGCGGGAATGACTCGACAGAGGACGAGATGGATGATGATGCGGTCCTGTTGAAGAGACCGAGGTCACAAGAGAAGACCAAGGCTGAATAACGGTGCTATCGATTTTCAAGTACGATGGAAGGGTGACATGGATTGCTCACTGCTGCGCACATATACTTCATGCAGGGGGCCTGAGATGTTCATTAGCCTAGATACAAGAGTTTGTAGGCATGTATGTATTATGACCCCAGCATATCGAGCGACTCGATAAGCATAGCTCTACCTACCCGTCCATGTATGCATTATCTATCAGTGCTGGCTAGCGAGAGACCGCTTTAGAAGTGATGCATGTATGGTGGTCAACTCACTACTCGTGCAGGTCGCGGTGTAGGCGCCACGTGGTCTTTGGGTTTTGATCCATAATGACACCGCGTCGCTATAGATAGGTAGCAGTGATACATCAACGAGCGAACAACCTCTCCTCTTCGTGTACCAGCTTCATCCTTCCGTCACAGAACCTGGAATAAGACGAGCAAACCCAATAGACCCATATACCCTCTCGTACGAACGCCTCTGCTCAAACAAACGACAGGTCTCTCCAAATTGAGCTATAGTCTGCCATATATACACCGAGGATTGCCTTGATACTAGATTTGGGGAAGGACAACAAATAACGACGAGGCAAGACAACACTGGACAAGATGGCTATGGCTCCGCCCCGAAAGGGTGAGTGATGCCTCCCTAGGAGTCGTTTCCTCAGGATGCGATGTTTGCATATTGGAGACATGGAGCAAAGGTACTGACGGACTATACATTGCTACCTCACTCGCTTCCACAATCTACCACCGATCAGGCGAGAACTGGGAGCTCCGTCAGCAGCTCAACTCGGAGTACAGGGACAAACGGGCCGACGCGATCAAGCGGGTGATTGCGAATCACACGATCGGCAAAGACTGTAGTGGACTGTTCCCTGATGTCGTGAAGAACATGGTGAGTGACTGGGATCTTCGATGGGTCGTGCGAGCTGTGCAACTTCCTAAAAGGGAGAATTGGTGGTGCAGAGGTACGAGGTGGCTACAGGAGAGTCCAGTCTGATGGTATTTCTTTGGAGAGCGGAGCTGGATCTGTGACTGTCGCTATCTCTCCCGGCTATTCATGAATCAGGCGTTAGTACTAATACCGTACACTTGTGTTCCTCTTCATCTACAGCAAACCGACGACCTCGAGCAAAAGAAGCTCGTTTACCTGTATCTCATGAACTATGCAAAGACGCAACCTGAGCTCGTGATTCTGGCTGTCAATACTTTTGTGAAGGTATGTTGTCATCTTGTCTTCATCTCATCTCACTACACTATCGATCCTGCTCATCAATCTGATATCTATTTTGCTTGAATACTGACCTTCTCTCGCTATAGGACACCGCCGACCCTAACCCGCTCGTGAGGGCTTTAGCTATCCGTACGATGTCTGTTCTCCGAGCCGAGAAGATCCTAGACTACCTCGCTTCGCCGCTCTCACGATGCTTGAAGGACGAGAACCCTTACGTGAGGAAGACGGCGGCGTTGTGCGTCGCAAAGGTGTTTGACCTCAAGCCGGAACTTTGTGTGGAATATGGGTTTATCGAGACGTTGAGGGATCTGATAGGTGATGGTAATCCAATGGTGAGAGTCCTTCTTTCCTTGCCCATAATGCATCGCATCGTCCCATCTTACGAAATCGATATCTGCCTGCCTGCTTGATCTCTTTCATTACCCGGGCCGATCTCCATCCCTGCATGGAGCTCTGCGACGTGGACACGGCTTTCAGCAATTTCGGATAGATTCGCTGACATCGTTGGATGTTATTCTTGCTAGGTCGTCGCCAACGCCGTTGCAGCACTCGCCGACATTCAAGAAGCTGCTCAGGCTCTTCCACCATCCCCACCTGCATCGCCAGGCCGATCATCACCCCCTCCCTCGGCTCGACCTAATTCTCATCTCTTCGCCATCGACGGGCCCACACTCACCAAACTCCTGGTAGCGCTCAACGAATGTTCAGAATGGGGACGGATCGCGATCCTGAACACTCTGGCTCGATACAAGGCGCACGATCAGCAGGAGAGCGAGCACATATGCGAGCGAGTGATGCCTCAGTTCCAGCATGTCAACGCTGCCGTCGTTCTTGGTGCAGTCAAAGTGAGTACAACAGGATTGCTGTTACGCTTGCTTCAGTGAATGTGCCGAATTGACGTGTATGTTGCCCTTAGGTGATCATGATACATATGAAAAATGTTACCCGAGAAGACCTGCTCAAGTCTCTCACTCGAAAGATGGCTCCTCCCCTAGGTCAGTTGCGAATGACGTGTTTGTATCACATTCGAGCTATCAGCTGATTGATACTTTCTTGTATGTAGTCACCCTCATCTCGTCTCCTCCGGAAGTACAATGGGTAGCGCTGCGGAACATCAATCTGCTTCTACAGAAGCGACCCGAGATTCTCGCCAACGAGATGCGAGTCTTTTTCTGCAAATATAACGATCCGCCTTATGTCAAGGTAGAAAAGCTGGATATCATGGTCAGGTTGGCTAGCGAGAAGAATGTGGATACCCTTCTCGGCGAACTGAAAGAGTGAGTAGGAGGCTACTCTCTTCTGCCCCCGCTGCTGTACCTCTCGCGCGAATTATTGCTTGAGGCAAGCTGATATCGCTCCTCATGACCTGTTCAGGTATGCGTCCGAGGTAGATGTCGACTTTGTACGCAAAGCTGTCCGAGCGGTAGGACAAGTGGCTATCAAGATCGACGAAGCGGCCGAGCGATGTGTCAGCGTCTTGATGGAATTGATAGAGACACGAGTCAGCTATGTCGTCCAGGAGGCGGTCATCGTGATCAAGGTGGGCATTGCCTTTTCCCAGACCGTGCACATTGTTCCCCTAAGCTCCTTCAAGGGTCGGTAAAGCTGATTACCATACTGTAGGATATCTTCCGAAAATACCCCCACTCATACGAGGGTATCATTCCCACTCTTTGCGCCAATCTCGACGAGCTTGACGAGCCCGAAGCGAAGGCGTCTTTGATTTGGATCATCGGAGAATATGCTGAGAAGATTGAGAACGCGGACGAGCTTCTGGGTACCTTCCTTGAGACGTTCAAGGAGGAGAGCTATCCGGTATGTGTGATCCCCATCGACTGCCATTCCATTCTGCGGTAAGGCATGTCTCTGACCATCAATTGCTATAGGTACAATTGCAAACCCTTACTGCTATCGTCAAGCTGTTCCTCAAGAAGCCTGACGAGAGTCAGGTCATTGTGCAGAAGGTACTGCAAGCTGCTACCAAAGACTGTGACTCTGCGGACGTGAGAGATAGAGCGTACATCTATTGGAGGTTATTATCCTCCGACCCGGCCGCTGCGAAGGTGAGTCTAAACAGCTGCTCCTGATACCCCCATTGTGAGCCACAGGATGCAGCTAATGCCCGCTGTGTATCGTTCCTTTGCAGTCCGTCGTCCTATCTGTCAGACCGCCAATCAGCTTGCCTCAGACCACCGTTGCTCCTGCAATCTTGGAAGAGCTGCTCGGCGAGATCTCCTCATTGGCGAGCGTTTATCATAAGCCTGCTGCGACATTCATTGGCAAGGGCCGATTGGGTGCTGAGGAGATGCAACGACGTGCACTAGAGTGAGTCAGACCGTTTTATCTCTTCGGTGAAAAAGCGGTAGCTTGTCGATGTTGTGTTCATTGATCACTAATCGATCCCATCATTCACTCTAGACCCGAGGAAGACGTATCACGCGAGAAGGCTCTACAGACTGTCGTAGCAGGCAACCAAGCTGAGAACCTGCTCGACTTTGACGCGGACGACGAGCCCACCTCAGCGTCCATTGCAGGCGTTGGGGGAGACAGCAGCAACTCCTTATCGCTCGTATCGGACGGTCGGATCTCCTCAGCAGCCATTTCCAACGCTGCGAAGTCGACCAACCCGCTGGACGAGCTCATGGACCTGTTCTCGACAGCCTCGATGTCGGCGCCTACGGCTCAGCCTGTAGCACCTGCCAGTACGGTCGCTGGCGTACCTGGATTACAGCCCAACAACGACCCGTTCGCCTCGCTTTCTGGGCTGAGCTCGCCACCTGCCTTTGGAAGTGGAGCTGTAAGTCCTGCCCCTCCTCAACAGCAGCAGCAACAGAAGCAAGCGGCAGGTGGAGCGCAGGACGACCTTCTGGGACTGTTCTAAGGCTTTCAATCTGATCAGTGCTGAGGAGCGGCGCGTCGGACCTAGACCGAGTTTGGGCGGCTGCTGCGGTTGAGCAGGAATCAGGTGTATGTGGATAGATATCAGAGAGAACAGCAAAGGACGGGCTCTTTACACAGACGACACGCCTTTGAGGATATTCTGTGTTATATGATAATGATTTTGCATATCCTATTTGACAACGGGACATCATTTCATTGCCAGCTATTGAGTGCTTCGACAGAAGAGGGCTACTGCCAGGGTGAAATGGCATTCACATGACTTTGCATGACTCTCGTTTCATGGTACAATATTAACAATGAAGAGTGATATTTCTATCTCAAGAGCGAAAGCGAAAGATAACGAATGAGACGGGTCCTGTTATGGTTCCGACCGATATCCCAAGAATGAACATAGCCTCTCCCAGCTTCTCACCTCTCCCGATCTGACTGCTAGACGTCTCGCCTCATACCCTACCCTCTGCGCAAGACAAAAGCACGATGTATCGATCAACGATCATCGATCATCGGCCGTAATACTGGTTGTAGCCCTGGGCCTGCTGCTGTTGCTGTTGTTGTTGTTGTTGCTGAGCTTGCTGGATCTGCGAGTTGGCTCTGGCCTGATGATAGAGTCGCCACTGGTTCGAGTCCATCTGCTGACCATTGGCGATCTGGACAGGCGATTGGTACCCGGCGCCGGCTTGCTGGTAAGCGGGAGGCGCGACTTGCTGCTGCTGGAGGTAAGGCGACTGGTTCGTGGCAAGAGTTGGCGAGGGGTACTGTTGCTATTTTCACCGATCAAGAATTGGGACAAGATTGGTTGAAGTCAGTTTTTGGAGGAATCATACTGTTGCAGTTGCAGTTGCAGTAACCCAAGTCGGTCTTGCAGGTAACGAGAGGTTGATTCTACACACCTGAGGTTGACCGTTGTACGCTGCGTGCTGTGGGTTGTGCACCTGACCTTGAGCTTGAATCTGCTGCTGAGGCTGACCGTACTGAACCGAACCAGAGGTCTGGGGCGTAGGAAGCTGAGAGCCCGAGTTGGTTCGCTGAGCAGCGAGAATCGTATTGACGGGAACAGGTCGAGGCGCAGCACCGGTACCGGCAACAGCACCAGCAGTAGTAGTAGGAGCAGAATCCGAAGGTTGAGCCGGAGCCGGGTTTGCAGCCTGGGCTCGAGTCTTGACGGTCTCAGGAGCGATAATCGTTCGTTCCGTCTTATCACCGACGTAACTCGGGTCGTCCTCCTCGGCCCTTCGAGATCGCTTGATAGCCCTGGCGTTTCGGGCGTCGACATCCTCGTCGCCCTCATACTGCTCGGCGGCAGGCTGTTCGTCGTGCTTTCTCTTCTTGGGAAGCTTCTTGATTTCGTTGTAGAGGAATTTGGTGACTTGCCCGTTGGAGAAGACGTGTCCCGGGAATTCGGCATGGACTTTCGCTCGCAGTTGGCCAATTTGGTGAGCGATCGTCTCGAGGGAGAGGTTGCCCATTCGAGTGTAGATCATGAAACCAGCGAACCACCATTCTAAATGAAGGAACAGAAAAGAAAGAAAATCAGCACAGTTTCACTAGAGGCATATTGCCAAGGTCACCAATCGGACTCACCAACAGGAGAGACCCGTTTGCTCTTGATGGTACCAAACGCAGCATCCTTGTGGTTAACGGCGAGGTTGACGTAGAGTGAGAGAGCCATCTTGATTCGTGCCTTGAAATTGGCCTCGGGCTAAGAATGAAATTTTGGACATCAGTCACTAGCTCACCACGTTCAACGATGACTCGATGGTAACATAGTATGGGACAATGTGACAGTATACACGAGTACACGAGTACTCGATACTCACTTCGTCCGCTCGATTGATAAACTGCTTCATGTTGGCTGCGCTGGGCGTCAAATGTCTCGTAGGGTCGATGGCCAGCATGATAAAGCCTAGTAGGTTTTGGAACGGCTTGCCTCGTGAGGTATCCCAGCTCAACGCCTGTCCGAGGGTGCCATCCTCGATGATATACTGCTTCTCCAGTTGTAAAAGCCAAGTCGACCAAGGGCTGGCGATGGCCTGAAGTTTCTCAGCGGCTGTGAGAGCCACACCCAGTTGGACTCGTTCTGGGAGTGCGCAAGCAAGACCAAGCGTTAGCGTCGTTCTCGAGCCCACATGAACAAGAGACTTACGGAACACGTCTCGCTGCTGCTCATCCGACATGTCTCGGTATTCGGCGACTTGTATGGATAGCATCTCGAAATGCTGCATCAGCTGGGGTGGCATTTGTCTGCCATGTTTTGCGTGAAGGGCTTTTTTGTACCAGAACCTCTCTTTGGTCGCAGGAGAGACGAAAGGGATCTTGCCATCAATGAACCATGACATGGACGTGAGTCGCTGCTTGCCATCGATGCAGACCCGTGTGTCTTCGCCGGTAACTGAGTCAGTCGCGACACTAAAGATGATCGGTGGGACATAATAGTTCTAAATAGTCAAGAGCAATACTTGCGTCAGCTTGCTCGGCGACACAGATCACGGTGAGAGGATTGGAGCATCGTAGTGCGTGGAACGCGACAGGAGACGAGTGCCATGAATATAAGCGGCGAGGCATTTGACAGATGACTCACAAGCATCAGAGATTGGATGAGACCAATCATCTTCGCCTCCGGCCACACGACATCACGTTGATACGTGGGATTGAGCTCGATCAAGCCAAAGTGAATGGCGTCTAGATCGTGCGAAACGGAAGGTCAATACATGAGCACAATAACCGCATGATAACAGGAGTCTACATAGCGAAGCGCGAGGTTGACTTACCGTGTAGTTGCCTTGGGTTCATGATTCTATGCAAAGGCGCTTGCAGCCTGCCCTGGAGTGCCAACCTGATGTCGGTGACCGGCTTCTTCTTCTTCAATTTTGGCTTCCTATCAACTGTCCCATCCATGACCTCCTCATCGCCTGAATCAAGCTCATCGACAAGATCATCGTGCTCGTCAAACGAGTCGTCCGAGAGTTGGCCCGAAGCCGTCGCGATCGTTCGTTTGGGAGGCATATCGATTTCGAGCTCGTTCTCGCTGGTCTCGAGCGTTCAAACTTCGACGACGACGAGGTGAGGGGCGAAGCGAGAAGCGAGGCAGGAGTCTGGGAGCTGGGCGCTGAGTGCTATGGCGAGAACAACGACATGTCGGGCGTCAGTGGGCGTACGAGATCGAGGCGAACGTCATGTAGAACATCAAGGTATCAAAGACGAGGTCAAGTCATCAGAAAATCATAAAATCAAGAGACGCGACCGCCAGAACACCCCTCCGCGCGACGCGACAACACATCCGGAACATTACCATATCACAAGAAGAAAATCAAGACTCACCTGATTAAATGCTTCTGCTACAGGAAGCAGTAACTGATAATGGATGCAAGTTGAATAAGGTTCAGATATCAGGAAAAAGGAAGCTATGGTAGAGATAGTTCTGAAAGAATGAAAGGGAGGGGGAGATGAAAGGAATCAAGGACAATGGGGGGACAATTCTGGAAGTGTCCCATAATCCAAGGGGGACTTATATATCTTGTGTCCCCACTGCACAGTGTCACAGGGTCATTCTCACACCATATCCCTTTTCAGGCAATTTTTGGTATTTCACATTGCACAGCACGACACGTCATGCACGCAGTGCTGGTCAAATTTCAAATACATGCATGCTGAACCGGTCAGATTTCAAATTTCATGCATGCTTACTCAGCAGGTAAGATCACGATTTCAAATACATGCATCATACACATGCTTCTGCCTTCCTTTGTAAATCAGAATCCTGACATAGCCTCCTATTTCAGACTAAGAAGGAACCCCAAAATGCATGCCTCCCCTCAAGATCTGTTTGATTTGACTCAAATAAGCAGCTAGGCAGCTGATATATGGTGATGATGGTCAATGCCAATTACAAATTCCAGGTCTTGGCAGCTGATGGGCGAGCTGAAATCACATTCCCATTGGTTGCATGGAAATGGTCGGTTGTGCGGTATTTACAATTCCCACCCAAATCATTGATGATGCCAAGCTTGATGGACTCAGCAATGACCTCTGCACAACATGCAGTATGTGTCACATCATGCCTCAAAAGCTGTGTATGTGTCCATGCATTGATTGAGAATTGATTGAATGATGGAGGAGTGGACTGGATCGTGGAAGGGAGTCTTATTTAGGCAGAGTGGGGGAGAAAGGACAACCCTTGTAACAGCGGAGTGACGGTGATGACGAGGGATGCATTCAACAACGAGCATTCGCGGAGAGGTGGTGACGACGACGCAGCACGATACTACGTGTGCGCCAAATCATTCGCGCAATTGCATCGTTGAACAGATGAACTTGGGTGACTTTGCGTTTACTTGCAGTATCGTCGATCCTCGTTTACGGCAGCAGGCACGACGACGGCTCTGAATTTTGTTGACGTCTGAGTTCGACTTTGTCGACAGTCTTGTCTGACCGACTAGTTATTGACATCCTTCTTCCGATCTCTTGATCAGCATCTGCAGCTCTATTCGTCCTCCACGCGCCTTTTGCCACTTCGACTCTCGAATTCGTTTTGCCCGCATCTCAGCTCGAGTCAGGAGTCAGCGAGCTCAAGCTACACCGTTACGATGTCTTATCCCGCCTTTGCCCCAGTACATCAAGAGAACGAGCATGAGCCGCTGGCGACAGAGCTGCATCCTATCGAGGACGCGACCCTCACGATACGCGTGATCAAGTCTTTCGAGTTTAGGACGCAGAAGTCGATGGTGTTGAAGCATGTGAATCTGGCCGAGACGAGCGTTGGGACTCTGATGGAACATGTAAGAGATGGTGAGTGGAACATGTGGTGCAAAGGCGGAGGTTACTGGATCATGCGCGCACGTCTTTTCAAGGAGGAGGAGAAGGGAAGAGGGCAGACGATAGTGCTCTCAGGGAGAATCAGAAGCTACCATTCCTGGGATGACCGATTTGATGGCAGATCAAAGACGCTGCGTTGCTTGATCCCACCCTCGAACGTATGCCTTGCAATTTGCGCAACCTCCTTCGGCTCTGCCCTTCCTGCCTTCCTGTGACAGGATGACCCTTCCCGAGGTCCAGAGGCTGCGAGACGGGCGTGGGTGGACTGGTCTAGACAGACGACGGGTGGCCAGAAGCTTACGAAGGACTTTGTTCGACTTGTCGTAGAGATCAAAAAGCAATCAGGATTCAAGCCTTACAGAACTCTGGCTCTGGGTGAGTGCCGTTTTCCATTTCGTCTGGTTCGCACTCCGCACGTCCACGGAGCATGGCGCTCGAGCCTTTGCAAGTCTTGCCCCCGGTTGGCGTCACCCCAGTGAAGCACGTATGGAAACGGTCGAGGCTCAAAACTTGATTTGCCGTCGGTTTCTCGCAGACACGATGAAGCTCTACACCGTCGCGCATGGACACAAGGTAGGTCGATTCCCAAGTACTCTCTGTGCTCGGTCACTGGGAAGCGCTGATATATGCTTCTTCTCGCTTGTGTCACTCTCTCACAGACGACGAATCTCATCATCAACCTGGACCATGACGAGTGGATGCTCGACCCCGCTGCTATACTGAAAGACATCGGCGCAGGTGTGTTCAAGTTTTTCTCAATCTCACCTGCCTAGCATCAGCGACCTATCTACCTCGTCCAGCTTTTTCGGCCGGTTTTCTTCACATTCTACGTCGTGTCTACGCATGCTGATCGAGTCACTCGGGCTGAAACATCCTTTTCCATCACAGAGAATGAGACCGAGATCTCGTTGTTCAATCGAGAGGCGTATGAGGCGTTTAAAGCCAACCCGGAGGTGAGTTGTTTCCGATTCCATACCATCGAGACTCATATGACTTCTATCGGCATGGGAGGAACACAGCTTGTACCTGTTGATATCGTGGAATGCAAGCTGATTCGGGCTGCCTCTGATGTCCACAGATCAAATGGGACTAAGGACATTCCTCAATACGACCATAACCTCAAGAACCGGTCCGGTCCATAACACCTGCTTTCACACCGAGAACAAATAGACTCTAGAGGTCCCTTGAGCCCACGCAAGCTCTCTGACGCATTATACAGTACATATGGCATTTATAATTCCATGCATCTTTATACCCATATACGAGCCCATATTGTTCCCCTACTTGCCACGGCCGAACCATCCGCCCAACCAGCCTTTCTTCTGACCCGTCGGCTCCTTCTCTCCATCCTCCATCTCCTCGTCCTCATCCTCGTCCTCGTCCTTGGCAGACTGCTGAGCCTGTTGAGCAGGTCGAGCACTCTCGGGTGCGGGCGTGGCTTCTCGAGTTTCCCTACCCAGCTTCTTGACTTTCTCGACACCGCCCAAGGCGCTCTGAGCGACCTTTCCAACCTGCTCAGAAACGATTGCCGTTGCAGAATTTGTGGTAGTAGGTGCTTTCTGTTTACCAGCCAAGACCTCGAGCTCGTCGAAGGGTATGTCGATATAGTTGAAGGCCATGTCGAAAAAGACTGGTTTCTCCACGTTGGCCGCGAACAAACCTTTCTTCGCAGCCGTATCCAATGAGTGGATGTCAGCTTCGAGCGCTTCGATCTGGGAAGGAGGGATATCGATGATTGATTCTTCGAGTGGGGTAGGCGGGGATACGAGAAGTGCCCGGGCCTGGTGGATCGAGGGCGTGGCTCGGGCTAGGAGGGATACCGCGGAGCCGTATGAGGGAGTCGGGTGGATACAGTGCAGACGGGCAAGGGTAAGGCATCTAGTAGGGTACGAGGACAGATACCATCAGCTCAGCGAGTTTCAAGAGTCAAAAGGCTTAGTAGTGGGGCGAAGCCGAGCAAACGGTCTTGTCACTCACTTAGATGCGTGGTAGTAAGCCTCCAATCCTTCGACACCAATTCTGACACCCTCCTTCTCCTGAACGATACTGAGCTCAGCGATCCCCCTCAAGCTTTGAAGGACAGTATCAAGCAGCTTGACGATACCCGCCAGACCCTTGACGGTCTCTTCGACCTTGACTTTGCCTCCGCGGATTTTGAAGTTTCCGACCTCGGCAGGCAAGGAAGAGGACAAGGACGAGGTGAGAACGTCGATCAATTGAAGATCCCGCTTGATTCGGTGGGACAGGAGCAGGTGGATAATGTATCCGTGCGCGAGCGAGAGTGAATGGGAGACTTGAGCGGATCGCAGTGAGGTTGATGCTCCGGAAGACTATCGAAACTGTCGGTGTGAGCGGCCTTTCATCTTCTGTCGGTACTCATTAGGTTTCGAATTTTGCCTATGATGGCCAAGTGAATTCGTGACTTACCTCATGATCATCGACCAGTCTTCGGGCGACACTTTCTGCCTCGCCCAGAACAGCCAGCACCCTGTCCCAGCCCCTCATTCCTCTAGATTTCCCCTTTCCGTTCTTTCCTTGAGCTTTCCTGAGCTCATCCTGGACTTTGCCCATGGCCCTGACCAATTCGGCATTCCTAAATTCTACCTTCTCCCCGCCGAAAGTGACATCTTCCAACTTCTTCCTTCCCTCCTCCATCTCGCTGCCCAATTCCTTCTTGAGGCCTTCAGTCAGCTTGGTGTAGATAGGAAGCGCTTCAAGGAGGACGTCTTCTGTGATATCGGCCATGACACCGTCGATGTCGTGTGATTCTGCTCGACCAAGTTTGTATGCGCAGTACCTGATCAATGGGTCTTGGGCGTCGATGAACTCGTGAGCGAGGGCTTCATCGTACGAGTCCTTGGCTGACTCAGCCAGAACGCCGAGAAGCCGCCTTCGTGCAGCCAAGTCCGACAACGCTGAGATGAAGTCGTTCCTCTCGAACGAGAGCTCGGATCGAATGGTCAGATGATAGATGGTGACCTCGGCCAAAGTTCTCTGATCGATTCTGGACGCCTGCGAGGCGTTAGAGTCGGACTCGGATGAGAGGCTAGAGACGGTTTCGAATAGTAGTGTAGAAAGTTTGAGAGCTCGTCGGAGCCATGAGATCTGCTCCTTCTTGATAGCTTGAGTAGGGGCGTTGGGTTTGTTTCGCTGAGCCTTGAGCTCGTGCGAATGAGCAAGCGCTCGCTCGGCTGAGAACAGCACAAGCTGGAGCTCGCTACTCGCGTAGGTCAGCCAAGAACTACTGAAGACTTTCTGCCTGCTGTTACGGCCGGAGAATATTGACTTACCGGACATCCTTGACGGTAGCGGCATCCAATTTGGGCGGAGCCTTGTATGTCTTGCCTTTCCCGCAGGTGGAGTTGGTCACCTGCCTCAAGCGGTGGATCTTGTTCGCACAATGTCGTCTATGAGCCGAGAACAGCTTCAGTCAATCACTGATCAAGTGCACCTCGTGCAAGCTGTAACAAAAATCACCTGTATCGTTCGAAATCACCGTTTCGAAGACCGTAGACGGCCCGTTCCTTGCTCAGCGTGCTGAGCACTATCCAAAGAGTCTTCAAGAGTCAGCTTCAGCGAGCAAGTTAGAATGACTCAGGAGCACTCACGCTTGATGGACAAGTCAGCCTCTGACATCCTGTTATATGTTTTGTCCTGATGCTATCGATTATGTTATGGGTTGATGACTTTCAACGATGATAGGGGATTGATGACAAGCAGGTAGATTGAGGGAGAGTATGAGGGATGTGCCATGTGCTGTGTGTATGGTGAGGCCCAATTTGATCCCGCTTCGATTGCACCGGAAGTTATCCCTCCAGGTAACACACTGTCAAGACTACCTTCTTCATGTTCAACACCAAGATTCTCATTCGTGGTCTCAAACTATTCCTCGGCTGTGCTGCTACTACCTCTCTTTTCTTCTACAAACTACTACCAACATGTCAGGACGAGTGAGCTACAAACTGCTTCCTTCGTCTTTTCACTATCACCAAAGACCACCTGATTCATCCCGACATCAACCGATATCCCCGCGGTCAACGTCCTTCTTCGTATTCCTCGACTTCAACGGGTGTCTGCTGACGCTGTGTCATAATTCTTGCAGGGCGGACGAGGCGGCTCACGTGGTGGTGCCGCTAATGCGAATTCTGGCGAGAGAAAAAAGAGGGAATCGATCCTCAACCTCGCTCAATATGTGGATACGAGCGTAAAGATCAAGTTCATGGGTGGCCGAGAGGGTGAGTCTTGCTTTTCAGCTCAGCTCGGTTGAGGTACGACGGGGCAGGCGGTATCAAGGAGGTTAGGCAATAGGAAGAACGGTCCGAGTCCCTCTATTGGATTGTGACGGCATGACGGGCTCCCAGAAACTATGAAGAGTAGCTGCACGGAACGATTCACCTTCGTTCAGCTGTCCGGCTGGCGTCAAAGCGAGCCGCCTGGATCTAGTGACTCGACAGGAGGCTGACTGTTCTGTATCCTGTGTTCCTCCCTCTTAGTCACCGGAACGCTGAAAGGTTTCGATCAACTCATGAACCTGGTCATGGACGATGTAGTGGAGGAGTACGAGAGTGAGTCGCGGCGGATACTATTATCATCACCATAAAGTCCTCGTGGCACATACAGCTCGCCCATCGGACCTCTAACTCTCTCAGAACGAGGCGATTGCTCTTGCCTCGACGACATTCTGTTCGATGCTGATTCTGCATTTGCTGTCACAGACAACGCTATGCCCCCTCGTAATCTCGGTTTAGTAGTTCTGCGAGGACCTAACATCGTATTGATAAGTCCCACCGACGGATCAGCAGGTAAGCTTACGCTCGCACCTAGATGGTTTGTGATCGTACAACGGCTGACAGCATTGCTACCAACGCTTTTGTCTCTTCCTCTAGAAATCGAGAACCCTTTCGCATAGATATGAACTGGGGAGAAGGACCAATACCGCCCAACCTCATGACCATGTATACAATATAAATCAATACCAAGATGCATGCGGCATCCGTGCAAGCTTCTTCAGCCTTTCCCGTCTGCTTCTGCTGAGCCATCTTGAGTGTAGAAATTAAAGAAGGATTTGTGCATGGTATTTCTCTGGATCTGCTGCAGAAGAGGCCGATATCAACGTGTTTATGCACCATGCACCATGCACCACGTGGGATGGATTGATGCGCCACTCCATGTGATGTGTGATGCGTCTGCCCCGGTTAACAAGACATCCTATAGCGTCACCTTTCTGCGTACAGCGGATGCGGTTCTATGCTTTCCTCTCCACTACAGATTCCGACTTCATCTCATGCGTCTATAGCTGTTTATATCATCTTCCTTCCTATCTGTCGGGTCCGCGAGCGCGTACCTTCGAAGCGAGCGCTCCGTCATCTTTCAGTCGTCCATCGGTTTTGCAATGGAATAGACAGTCCTTAGATCCGACAAACGTGGAACTCCTCACGGCCCATCGCGTCACCGGCTGTGCGATCCAGTCTCGATAATACCTGGGACTCTGTACACAACGCCAACACAACATCAGTCATCCTGCTAATCACGCTCTACCTAGCCATACTATACCCGAGCAGGAGGTGAAGCTCTTGGATAACAGCGGAAGGAGGCATACAGACGTACAGTCGTTAGTTCATACGGAATATCCGACTGCCCTCGGACTCGGAGTCAGGCTAAGGAGGATAGACTAGTAAGTGCGTTCGGACCTGACCCCATACGGCTCTCCACTCTCCTTGGTTGCAGCCCACTTGATCTCAAGGCGTCGTGTTGTCCTTGCTCCGCCATCTCCATTGTCATGGAACCCCTCCCTTTCATACGCGCTCTCTGAGCTAAAGTTCAACCTTGACTTGACAGTCGTGTTCAGATTACCGAATACTGCGCATCCTTTATCCGGTCATATTCGCTTTCTCCGCTTCACCTTCCTCATAGACGCTCTAGCATAGAAGGGCAACATCAAGCACGACAAACGCTATTCATCGACGAACCACTGAGAGGGCAGGGGGTCCGAGATGTCGTCGTCTTTACTCCAGCCTCCGGGTCTGGAGGAATTATCAACTCAATCAATCGCCCGTTCAGGCTCAAGCTCAACCTCTGTAGATGGCTCTGAGCGAGGACGTTCGCCCATAGTGAGTATGCATCGATGCTCGTCTCTGACAGTCGCCTCAATGAGCGCAATCGTGCGCTGAGCTGAAACGTTGGTCTTGACAGATGCAAGCCATCCATCCCGTCCGCTCTCATTCTTCTCATTCTCACTCTCCCTCTCGTACACCTACCTCTGCGGAGATCGACGCTGTCATAGCACAAGCCATAGCGAATGCTCCGCCCCCTCCACCACCTCCTCAGCATCAACAGGAGGTCTTTGAAAGTGGGCCTAGATTCTCGATCCGTACCAGTGTACCGTTTGTAGATAAACTGATAGCCCTGCAGATGTCACTCGATCAGTCACGCCTCTCATGACAAATCTCCTCCCTTCAGCGGTCGGCGTAGATGGAAGAGTCAACCTGTTTGTGGGAAATGTGAGTGTATCTACTGCACAATAGACCTGGCATAGGACATACATAGCTGACCCAAGATGTCAGCTCCCATACCGCGTGCGGTGGCAAGATCTGAAGGACCTGTTCAGAAAAGCTGGAACGGTATTGCGAGCGGATGTGAGCTTGGGACCTGATAATAGAAGCAGAGGGTACGGAACAGTCTTGATGGGCAGCCGGGAAGATGCTGCTAGAGCGATTGGTAAGCTTTGATCTGTCATAGACGACGCGAGGCTAATACTGTGACTTCCACCAATGAAGATCGATACAACGGGTATACCTGGCAGACTCGTACGCTCGAAGTACGGCCTGACCGACTACCGCCAGAATATGAGCCGCAGCAGACACATATGCCACATCAACCGCAACATCCGCATCAGCACCAGCACCAACACGGACATCAACATCAGCATTCACAACATCACCATGCGTCGAGACCGGGCATGTTCGGCTTCCATAGCCTACCGACTGGTGGACATCCATATCCCCTTCCCGGTCATTTGACACCCCAGAGCAGCGGCTGGATGGGCGGACATTCAGGACGACCACCTTTCCCAGCTTCTCATGGCAGTGGTTCCGGATCTCACAGTATGCTGATACCTGGACTGGGCCATAGTCCCGCCGCGCCTCCGATGGGTCTCAGCGGTTCTTCTCCTGTCACTTCCCATCAGTCCCCCCCAGCACACTTTGGCTCTATCTCATTGCCTCTCAGCGTACAGAACACTGGCCCGCAGGCATTCCCTCAACTTGCCGCTTCTCCTCTTGCCGGCTCATTATCAGCCGGCTCCGGTCCCTCATCATCGACAAATCTCGCTGGCAGACTGGACTCTCTCGCGCCCTTTTCACATAGCACTTCTCCTGATCCAGTCGCAGGCCACCTTCGCAGCACCTCGCCTGCGCCTCCAATGGCCAGGACCGGTTCTCGTCCTCCTTCGAGCAATGGTCAACCGCTGGCCACTTCGTCTCCGTCTAAGGACGGTGCGAATAGAGCGCCTCCTCCCGGTCACCTCGGATCTCTCCCACCACCTCCATTCGCTCAGCCTAAGTCCGTGATCTCTCCCACGGAATCAGTCACGGGGACAGGACCAGAAGCGACTGGTGTCAGCCCCTCTTTGAGTCATCGGGGCCCACCAGGCGCTGCCATACCACAGCTGGAAGGCTTGGCGCATCAGGGTATGGGCTTGGGGCCGCCCGAGACTCTGCATGACCGAGTCATTTTCGTCTCTAACGTGAGCTGGCAATCCCGCTTCCGGTTCATGGGCTGAACGTTCCCCGAAAATTGCTGACATCTGCCTGATTGCTTCCCAGTTGCCGTTGTCGATGCAATGGCAAGATCTCAAGGATCTTCTGCGACCTGCAGGCCACATCATTCGAGCAGAGTGAGTGTATGAGGGTTAGCAAGGATGTGAACGCAAGCAGGTGCTGATACATCTGTACCGACTATCATAGCGTGGCCACCGATCACGAAGGAAGGCCAAGAGGTTTCGGAACAGCTTTGTTCGCGGCGGAGGCTGAGGCTGCTAGAGCTGTTACCATGTTCAACGAGTACGTTCAATCTTAACTCGGTCTCCCCGTAGCTGTCCCTTGGTCCAAGGGGTCTCGCCGCTGATGTCGCCACTTGAACCGCAGGCGAGAGGTAGGAGGACAACGCATCCGGGCGCATCTGGAGAGGGAGAGCCGTGAAGTATCACAGCCAATGCCCAATGGGGATGAGGATAACAAGGTGGATCAAATCGGGCAGATAACGCCACCACGCCCTATGACCGCAGGCGACGATGGTTCCGCGTCAGTAGGCGTTCAACGAAATGGCGTTCCGCCTCCCATCGATACGCATCCTTCGCCCGAAGCTGCGACTCGTCGACCAAGCACGACTACCACTGCAGAGACTTCTCCTGCCGCTAAGTTGCCTTGGAGCTTGAACACTTCATTGCAGCAACAAACACCAGGACGGCCCACCAATGGTGGTGGTCACGGGCTGAATCACATGACACCAGGCCCACATCAGCATACTCCTAATTTCCGTCAATTGCACCATCCCGGACCGATCTCAATGCCAGCATTTCCCTCCATGGATCACAGTAATCCGCTTTCGCCCATCGGAGCTCGTGGCTTACCGCCCATGACCCCTTCTATGCCTGGATTTGTCTTCAACGCGTACCCGGAAACACCCCCACTTCATACTCACTTCATGTCGCCAGGAATCGGGCCGTTCTCACCCGGCATTCCAGTCAGCTCGCCTAACGCATTTGGATACAACCCTTTCTTGAACGCTGCTCCTGGTGCTCCGGTCAATAGGTATCCCGCTCCACCCGGCCAACAAGGCGGATCAGCGGCTCTCGGTACACCAACGACTCAGGCTTTCCCCAACGGTCCCACACCAGGGACGATACATCAATACGCGGGTCCACCCGGTCAGCCCTTGAATATCTCGCAGACGCTATCCTCAGGTCAAGGCTACTTCCCTCCTATCTCAACGACTGCGCCAGACACGCCTACCCCCAAGCTGGGACCGAAGTCGATACCGGGTGCAAGTCCGCTGAACGCTCAAGAACGGCTTGCGTCCAATACAGATTCCGCGCTGGCTTCGCAGACCGATAAGCTAAGGCTCGATGGTCGCGAGGTCGAGAACGAGGCAGGTAATCAAAGCTTGCGACCTGCTTCTGCCTCCGATATCAGGGCCAAAGGCAGGGCTAACAGCAATGGCGCGCTTGAAAGTCCCGTGAGGAGGAGTGCTAGTGAAGTACGAGGGCTAGGATTCGCACCTGGTAGCGGACTACCTGGGGCAGGCGTCAACGGCGGCGGTAGACAAAGTCTTGATGAGAGGAGAACGCTCGGGCCTGATTCCGGCCTGAGCAATGGTACTGTGGATAGAAGAGCGAGCTTCCACGAATAGATTTCTACGGGAACCGGCTGGTCACGTGCACAATTGTTAGATAGATACAGTGTATTTGTTGGACTTTGTTTCGATTCGCTGATCCGTGCTTTTCGCTTCGTTTGTGTCGGTCTCGTCTCTGCTCGATGGGTTTGATTTCGCAGTTCAGGCTTTCATTTGCTACCAGTATAGCTTGTTTCCGCCATAAGCCTGACACACACATACAATTCTCGCTCCCGCTCGATCATCTCATTTATACATCATCGATAGTGCTACTACTACTACTACTACTACTACTTTTGGGCCAGATATGAATGTTGCATGGATAGACTCATCAACTGAGAATTACTTGGATGATCTGCATCAGAGCAATTCCAGTCCTTTTTTCGCCAAAACGCGGTGCCTCCGCTTGCCCCACCAATAGCCGCCTGGAGGCGCTCTTACGTTGAATCTCCGGTTGTCGGGTTTCTGGGCTAAAGTTCAGGTCTGGGTTGAATCTGTCTCAGGGTGCGCAATGCTGTCACAGGTCTCTCAAATCGCGGTCGCCTACGCTCGTCGCGTAAATACGAAAGTCCGCAGGGTACCTGCATGGTGATCTTGGACATGCATGTGATCTGGAAAAGTTCGAAGCGATTTAGCCGATCTCGAACTGCGCTGTCCTGCGTACAGACCTGCCGTCTGGCTCGAGCGAGTAAGAAACTAATTGGCAGCAGGTCAATCATCTGCTAGTTGTGGGAATGAAGATGAGCATGAATCAATCGTAAATTATCACGCGTGGACACTTGTTCGAAAAGCCCAGTATCAAGCTCTGATAGTCATCATGGCGGCACCCGAGATTGAACTGACCTCGTTCTCCCATCAAAGGGCAGCGAGCGAGATCTCCAGAGGGGACGATATCGACCTCGAATCCACTCGACGTACGAGCGGAGAAGGGCACGCAATGAGCCAGGAAGCCCTGCATAATTCGACAGAGGCCTTACCGCCCGTAGACGGAGGCATGAAAGCATGGCTGTTCTTGCTCGCCGCAACGTCGATTGAGATCCTCGTATGGGGACTACCGTTCTCGATTGGTGTGTTGCACGTGTACTGGACAAACGAGGTGTTCCATGGCGAAGGAGCGGGAACAATCACGCTGGCTGCTACGCTACAGACGGGATTGCTGTACATCTGTTGTGCATTGGTAGGACCGTGAGTCGCCTGCGTCCTTTTCATGGCTGTATCCGAACCCTCAGCCCGAGCTGTGTCGGACATACCCTTGTTGGACAGCTCATTTCCAATTTTGATTCTGCGCCGATATAGCATCTTCGCGGCGTACCCTCGACGAATGCGGACTTTCCAGATCATAGGGTTGATGGTCGGATCGCTGTCTATGATTGCCGCGGCATTCGTTACGAAGGTGAGTAAGGATCATAGGTTGGACGAGAACCAGTGGAGTTGCTTCATGCTAATGTGTATATCAGCCATGGCATCTCATCGTGACTGTCGGGTGCTTCTACCCATGGACATGTGGTGAGTTCTCTAATTTTGACATTGGTAACCAGACAGTCAATGAAGGGAGCGGGGACTGACCCATCATCTCTGTATCTCCTTGTCTTGCGACTCTCAGCCGCCTGGTTCCCATGCGCGACGATCCTCTTCGAATGGTTCCACGCCAAGCGAGGTCTGGCCAGTGGGATCATGTACGCCGGGTCCGGAGGAGGGGGAACCATCTTCCCTTTTGTCCTGCAAGCTTTACTGAGCCGGTTTGGTTACAAGGTAGCCATGATCACCTTGGGAATTGGGTACGCGATCTTGGGGTCCATCGCTCTCATACCTATCAAGAGGAGGATCCCGCTATCTCGTTATGAGCTGGACGGCGGTGCCGGCGCAGCAGGGTCGAACGTGAATGGCCAGGGAGACGAAAGGAGGAGGGCGGTGAAGATGAATTGGTCTTTCTTGAAGAACAGGGCGTTCGTGCTTGGTGTTTCGACCATCTTGCTGACCAGCCTGGGGAACTTCATCCCTACGTTGTGGATTCCCAGTGAGTTCAGCTTTGATGTCGAGAGTGTCGAGTCAGTGGATGATGTTAATTCAAAAACATCTCGTTGTCGGAATCCAGCCTACGCCGAAGATCTCGGTATGCACAAGCCGGACGGGACAGCCGTCATCTCTATCCTGAATGGTGAGTCACCGTTGACGGGCTACCGCCAATCTACTCGCCCGAGAACGGATGACAGTTAAGATTAGTGTTTCGCTAATACTGTCCCACTCTTCCTTCCTTTAGCTGCGTCCGTCTTCGGCTGCGCGGGCATAGGTTGGCTCTCCGACCGACTGCCTCTGCGAGTGACTGTTCTCATCTCTTGCATCGGCAGTGCGCTAGCTTGCGCTTTCTTATGGGGCTTCGGCACGAACCAGGCCATCTTTGTGGTATTTGCGATAGCCTTTGGAGCTCTTGGATGCTCTTTCAGCAGTGTCTGGTCCAAGATCATCGGCTATGCTGCCAGTGAGTATCTTCATGCGCTCATGTACCTCTCGTCTGGGCAGTTCTGATTTGGCTTTTGGGATGTGCTACGCAGAGGACGATCCTTCTGCTACCGCGTTGGTATTCGCCATCTTCACCGCGACTCGAGGTATCGGCAATCTGAGTTCTGGTGAGTCATTTGGTCTGGTCTGGACTACTCACACCAACGTGGTCCAGATGACCGAGGCTGACTGATTGGCCGATTCCTTTTATAGGTCCAGTTTCAGAGGCTTTGATGAAGTATCGACTGACCAACGCACCGGGCGCATACGGTGTGGAAAACTATGTGAGTCCATCCTGGGTAACCCATTGGATGGCGAGAAAAGGATCCGGCTGACATTGATCGACCCATCGCAGGGCATCTTGCTTATATACACCGCTGTGACGATCATCGCTGGAGGAATAGCGGGAGCCTTCTTCCAGGACCGGTGAGACCATGATATGGTAACCGCTCGCATTTGCTGGCACATAATGAAGAGATATCTATGCATTGATTGACTTACAGTCACGTGGTGCAGTATACCGTAGCTGTTCACAGCATGGACGACCCACAACGGGCGGTGTACAGAAGCGCACAGAACATCAGCCAATTGACCGCGAGGTAGAGCTAGCTGTTCAGCACCGTTCGACTGTCAATCAAAAATACATTATAATCGCTCACTATGCAAGACAAGACATCAATCATCACCCTATAACAATCCTGCACATCAAAGAATCAAGACCCTCATAAATATCCCGGTCGCGCTTTTGGCATCATCGCGCTCGTTGCGTGTCACGGCGCCTGAACACCTTTCGCCACCAGCCCTTCCGTGCCTCCCTTCTGCCGTTCCTAGCCTTTACGTCCTCTTCCTCCTCCTCTTCCAAGATAGCCGCCAGCTGTCGACTCGGCCCGAAGAAAGCGTAGGTCTTGTCTTTCTCTGCCGTGACTTCTGCCTGCCGCGTCCTTTCCCTTTCCTTCCCCTCGTACCACGCTGCGGAAAACACAGCTGGACCTTGCCTGGCGTTTCTCAGTTCCAACAGCAAGTCCTGAGGTAGAGGCGAACCGAAACCGACGATATGTACGGCAAGGAGCAGTCCTGCGCAGATAATCCCGGGCATCGGCATGGCAAAGAGGACGATGTGCAGGGCAATGAGCCCAAGCAACCACTTGAGACCCCAAGCATCGACGAAAGCTGTCCTCAAGCCCTTCCAGTCCACCTTTCGTCGACTTCTCTTCGCCTTTGGTGGCGGCGTCCACCCGGTCCACGACCTGTGCTTCTCGATCATCGCATACCATTCAAAGAAGGATCGAACGACCGTATCGACAAGATGAAGAGCGATGAGGTAGTCGCCCCACCAGATAAGGGCCGCGATCATGGCGAGGAGGCTTCGGCTTGAGGCGATCTGACGGAAGGTGACTACCTCGCCGTTGTCTGAACGGAAGACCTCGGTGTCATTGAGATGAGCAAGATAGGATCGGAGAGTGTAGTCGCAGTCAGATTTGAGGAGGGGCCCGGTAGGTTTTTCCAGGATGAAGAGGAGCATACCGTGCCGGATGACTCGGGGAGGGCGAATCCAGGTGTCGGGATTGCTGGCGTATTGGAAGTTGTCCGGGCGAGCAGACCTGTTCCAATCTGGTCCCCAAGCATCGCAGTACTCCTCGTCACCATCTTCCCTGCTGCTCCATCGCTTGACCTTCTCCACCTTCCGTTCCACAATCTCCTCGACCTTGGTACGAGCCGCCTTGATGGTTCTGCCCAGAGCCTTGGCGACCGTGGACTGATTGGCGGGATCCTTGGGCCCGGTGGATTCGATTGGTAAGTCGAAAAGGGTCGCTGTGGGCGAGAGCTCGGGGGAAGAATCTCCATAAATGCCAGTGAAAGTTGGCTGAGGTTGACTTCGGACTTTCAGCAGAGGAGCTGTGGCAGATCGAGCGACCCATGTTATCGTGCGAAAAGCAGGGGCGCGGGCGTCCGATTCTCGCTCGCTGGTCGAAGTTGACCTCCTTTCGAGGCCATCCGCAGCACGTCTGGGGCAAGGCATGATGCACAAGATTGAGGAGGTAGGGATGGACCGTTGAACCTAGTAGTGGCAAGAGGTATCTCAGGGTGCAGCCTGAGGAGGGCTGAGAAAAGCAAAGCTGCTCGGAATCTTCTGGATCGTTATCGAGAAGTAACAGCGAGAGAATGGTCTTCGAGGGGGATGTTCGGATGGTATACTGTGTGTGTGTAGTCTCTGCAAAGGGGGAGAAGGTGCAAAGCAAGCATTTGGTTATGGAAGTGTCCATGTGATTGTAGATGAGAGGCGGACTGGCGGATATTGCACGAGAGATGCATTATATACCCTGCCGCTAGAGACGGTCTCTTCCCGCCCTCTCGATTTATGTACGAGTCGTACTGCTCCCATTCACGTACGAGCAGTACATGCAGATTCCAAAATGAATGACTTATAAGGTGTTTTGAAAGCAGTCGTCGTATGTCAGTACGACGATCTTTCGTAGCCCTGCCAAACCCTGTTGTCAACCTTCTTTCGCAATGTGTTCGATGAGCTAAAAATCATGTGGGTTTCCACAGGATGAGTCGTAGCTGGGAACCCGCCATGATGTTGATTTTCTTCTTTGCTACTTCGTGTGTTGCCACTCGCGCACGGAGACGGACAATGGCTCAGCAAGAGACTGAGTGCAGTCTGATACCTCAGCTCATCATCAGGCTACCTAGGGCGCACAATGAGGAATCAAGGTTCAGCTGCCACGAACAGGGTTCAGAATGGGACGGAACCAAATTCACCACGTGAAGCGTTTCACGTCTGAACTCATTACATCGGTGAAATGATCGTGAAGTCTAGTACACCTCAAACCTCTTGAACTTGTCTTCCTCGCAAGTCTACCTCTCAAAACCACATTCCAGGCGCTCTCTCCAGTTTCATCCCAATCTCACCTTCCCGCTGCGAGGGAGCTGCGGCAGTCACCCAAAAAAAACATCCTCATTGGAAACATATACCCCTTGCCCGCTTCAGCTTCTAGTTGTCATGACATCTCTTCCTATCGTAGAATGGGACGCTTCCCTCTTCTCAGACCTGCAATACCTCCTCACTCGCGTTCTCTCTCAACCTACAACATCAACCTTACGGAAGCTGTATGGAAAGCTGGAAGAAGCGCAACCATGGCTATTGAACCTGACGCAGCTGCCCGGTCCTAGCGACGCGGACAAGCAACATATCGAGAAAAGTGAGTGAGACGCTACGCTCTGCCTTTGCCTGCATCTTTTCTGATCCTGGTACAAGCCGCTCAAGCTGACGGACTGTCTGTAGACCCTATACAGCTACCCTCTGGAACGACTGTACATGTCTCCGGCGACCTGCTGAATACAACCAACACCATCTCCAACGCCTTGTCCATTTCGCAACATCTTTCAGCTGTTCTAGCGCTTCAAGCCGAAGAGCAGCGATTCCAATACCCCTCTCGGTCTGCGCCTGAAGTCGCCGTCTATATCCTCTACAGATGGCAAACCGACATGCTCGACTTCCTCCGCGAACTTCTTCGCACGGTCCTGACAGCCGAAGAAGAGATAGGTGGAGCCTTTGAGCCGTTGAAAGAATGGGTACAGGAATTGCTCAACACTAGAGTGTCGCTCGGACAAGGCAAGGGAGAAGGAGCACTGGTGGACGGGATCATGGTCCAGCTGGACGTGCTGCAGTCCCAGATCGACGCTCTGCTGAGAACAGGACCGACTGGAGGAGGCGATTACGATCTGCTGAAGTTCAGGGTGGAAGCGTTGAGAGCGGAGCAGAACAAGTTGACCGCAATCCTGAGCATAATCGCTGAGAGCGGAAATCTGGGGCGAGGTCAGGTGGTCAGAATACTCAAATGGCTCAAGAAGACTGAGAGGACGGACGGAATGGTTGCTATGGTTGTCGCGTGAGTGAAAGAGCGGCGCACATGTTGTGCTATTGGCCTGCTGACCAAGTGTCACGATAGCTCCCTCTTTGCTGCCTGGAAGCCTCTGGAGACGATGGACGCATCAGACTTGAGATACGATGTAGCTGAAGACTGGTGTCACGATATCAAATTCCTAAAGATCGCGTCAAGCCTGACAGTGAGTCATTATCAAGGTATCGGAAGCAAGAGAAGGCGTGTGCATAGCTGACCCTGCCACAGCTTCAGGAACAATGGTCTGTACCCCGATTAAGAGAGGCAGTCAAGCTCGCATGGGCTCTGTTCTACCTGTCTTGTCTAAAGCATGATACCAGCGTCATTCAGACCGGTATCGACGCACATCAAATGGAACAGTTCCTCTTGGAAGCCGTCGCCGGAGAAGCTTTCCAGTTCACGCACGAGCTGGTCCTCAGCATCCGACGCGAACGTGGGTGGGAAGAAGTAGACGAGGCAAGGGAAGCGACTATGGATTCTTTGGTCAAGGTCGCTATCGCCTCGGACGCGAGCAACGACACTTTCCTCTTCGCGCAACTTCAAGATATCGTCGTTGCATTGGCAGGACGGAAACAATTCCTCCGAACCTTACGAAACAAGGAGGAAGACGCTGCCGTCCGACGATCCCAAGCGACCCCTCCTTTAGCGAATTATCAAGCTTTCCTTCTTCTTCTCGCTGCCATCTATAAATCTCTCCCGCCCGACAGTGCCGACCAGCTATGGGACAACGCGACCTTCTGCGGCACCGTCCTCGACACGCGAGGTGGTTTCCCCGGTCCCGCCTTCTGGGATGTTCTAGCCGCGATATCTGCTGGATCTTCCTGTTCCGCCAAGGCTTACGAGAAATTGAAGGACACAAGACTACCGTGGACTGCTCTTTTCAAGTTCTACCAGCACTACATCGACATCATGCCTCACATCTACGAGCCCATCAAGACAACCCGGAACACTTCCCTGGACCCGATGCCGCACGATGAAGTGGAGATCTGCAGAGGATGGACCAATGTTCTAACGACTATCGTGCGTTGGTCGCCTGCTGCTAGGGGAGCTCTCCTGCAGAGCAAGCCTCACCCGCTTCAGGTATTGTTCGACTTCCTCAACTGCGACAACTTGCCGTTAGATCTGAAGGCTACGGTGCTCAACGCTGTCACAGCATTCTGTCGACGAACGGGCGATCCAATTGACGAGGATGTGCTGAGCAAAGCAGTCGACTCTTACGAGCGCATCACCTTCCGCGACCCTAATCTCGATACCCGACACCTCGAGGCTGCTAGGATACCTCCGCCGATCGGATGGCTCGCCAAGATGGAATACTCTGAACAAGACATCAGCTCCTACCCGTTGAGCCGCGCATACGTCGACTTCCTCACATCGCTACTACCTGACCCTTCTTCACCCGAACCGTCGACCGCCTCGAGAAACCGCCTGATCAACACGCTTCGAAGGGGCACATTCTACGTGATAGATGGTATTCTGCTCACGCTGAAAAGCCGCCGATACGCTCGAGACAGCGAAAGATGGGAGGTTATCGACTCTTTGACGGCGTTCTTCGAAAAGGCGCTGCTCTGCTTCAACATGGGCGAGCTCCTGAATCAAGCAAACAGTAGATCTATCGGGCCA
Organism: Kwoniella sp. CBS 9459; assembly: GCA_036428585.1. Taxonomy (NCBI): domain Eukaryota; kingdom Fungi; phylum Basidiomycota; class Tremellomycetes; order Tremellales; family Cryptococcaceae; genus Kwoniella; species Kwoniella sp. CBS 9459. The sequence goes on along the minus strand of CP144065.1, from coordinate 3,395,309 downwards.
ATCGCCATTGCTCTATCAGAAGAACCAGGATTCGTTGTCCTCCTTCGGCTGCTGAGTGATGCCAACGTTTTCGCTGTATTCGCTTCAGTGCTCGACAATGCCTCGGCTGCTCCCGCTCCTCGACCTTCAATTGTTAACGAAGTTCTCCTACGCATTTTACGTATCTATCACCGAGTGCACGACATCCAGCTGGTATTCGTGGATGTCCTTCTCCTCACCCTTTCTGACCCGACTCGAAACCCCACGAACCCGTTCAAACGACCCTACGGGTTGCAAAGTCTCGACAACCACCTACTCGCACACCTTAGCAACATAAATGCCATCGCCCTCATGGTCGGCGAGGATGATGCTGCCATCTCGTATATCAGCGTGAAGATCATCTCTGCGTTGTCCCGATCACCGGTATTCAGTCGCAGCGACGTGTTCAGAGGAGAATACACATCTTCTGTGAACAGGCTTGCTGGGATCATCGATGCATCAGACGACTCCATCCGAATCCAACAGGGATTCTGCCGAAAGCTGGAAGCAGAGGATGCGGATGTGGTAGATCTGGCTGCTGTAGAGGAAACCGCTTTGCACGGAGACATTCAATCACTGAACTCCCTATCTATCGTCATACGGTCGACAATACTGGATCTTCTTGTCGAGAGCACGACAGCCGATATCACCAGCCCTAACCTGGGACATTTCTTGCTCGGATACGACTTCAGGCACCGAGACTTTGCCCTTCAAGAAGGCGAGTCGTGTCTGCACGTCGTTCTCCGACAACTATGCGAAGGGACAGAACTCAGTGGAGCATCAGGCGATACTATCATCTCTGTCCATCCCCTGCTTGCCGCCAAAAGCGCTCAATTGGCCTATCAACTTTTCTCTCACCCATTGACTGGCCGATCAACGCTTTCGTACGCCATGTCCGTTACCGGCTTCTCCGCCCGACAACTCGCCTCCTTCCCCCGTCGGTGCCCCGAAGCTGCTCAACCCACCGGATTTGCAGCTACTTTCGACGGCCAAGTACCCACCACATCGGACACGCTTGTCGCCTTCCTTGACTTCCAGAGATGGGTCTTATCATCCTCAGCCCTCGAAACCTTCACTTACGATGGTCACGGTGCCTCAGCGGATCACGTCGCACAGACGCTCTTCCGCGGTGCCACTGAAGAGGAGGATCTGGAGGAAGACGAGCTCATCAGTCAGTCGCCTGCCCTCATCATCGACCTTTTGTCCTCGATCGATGTACAATGGTCGGAAGAGGCGGGTGAGGAGGACCGGTCGCTTGAGTTCTACGGCGGGTTTGACTTCGATCAGTACAAGAGGGCCGATGCCGATTGGTGGGACCTCGATGGTCTCGGTAAAGGGTTGAAGGCTTTCCAACGCCAACTTGAGAGACAAGGTGCCATCACGACGGCTTCGACTCGATCGATGACAGCAGAAGCAGAGTACGTAGTCCGGCGACTAGGCAGCAAGAACAGAGAAACAGATATCTCTATCGCAAAAGGCAACTTCCTCACCGCTTGGAACGAGATCCTTAAAGTGTCCTTGGCGATGCTCTTCAAGAATGTCGCCGAAGAACAACAAGAAATCGTCCTGTTCGACCTGCTCGATGCTCTGCTACTTCGATTGGAAGCCGATCTGGCACCTGGTGTTCTCGATTTGCTATGCGAGTCGGTCTTAGTGACCATGACGACATTGATCAATATACTTGTCGATCTCGAAGGTGTCAACCTCCCCACAGATCGGCTCGCCGCCACCCTGGCACGAATTATTGATGCTTGCGCTCGACCGGGCACGACCGAGAGCGCTCGAGGCAACCTGTACGGTACCATCACGCAATATCTCCAGCTGGTCAACGCCTCCCCAGTCAACTTTGCCGATGACCAATCTGTGGTTTCATCCGACACCTTTGCAGGTCCGATTTCGAGCTTGACAAGGCCTACTCTTGCCGTACTAGCATCCAGAAAGGAACGTTTGATACCGATCCTTTGCCGAGACGCTATGGACGATCGTGATGTGTGGAAGACGGAGTGTTTCGCTCTGCTCGGTGGGATCGCTTCCATGTGTCAAAACGAGAGGGATCGTCATATCCTCTTGCCCTTGATCCAGAACGGTTATCTTCCATTGTTTGTGAGAAGCATCAAGGAAAGGGAAATCGCCCTGCAGGAATGTCTTTCCCCTGAACCTGGTGAGTGACCCGGTCATCAAGATATTCGAGCGAGCCCTGAGTGATAAGATTCTGATTTTAACAAATTACAGAAAACCTCCATGCGTACTGGGTCTTCGAGGCAAAGGTCGCTTTCCTGATGACTGTGGCCTCCAACCGAAAGGGCGCGGAAGATCTGTTAGACGCTGGTGTCTTCGAGATGTTCGCAACGTGTGGCTTCATTCATGCGCAGATTGGGGAGGAAGTCATGGGTGAGTTGCTGGTGCAAGATTGTTGAACAATTGCTAACGTCAGAACAGATGAGGCGGCTGCTGCCGATATCGTGGCTCGACAACATCGGGTTCTTGTCTGCTCGCTGCAACTCCTGTCAAGAGTTCTGTCTAGTTTGCACCGATCGGCTAGGTCGGGCGCTGGTCATGTGAGTCATCAACTATAGCCTCGGAATGTGCGATATACATGCTGATATTTCTTGGCAGGCTTTGAGCTTCCTCAACGCTCATCGGGAAACTGTCCTTGGACTGTTACGCGAGACTCAGCAATTCGTCAGTCCTACTGGCATCGAAGAGACCAGATTGGTTGTATCCATTTTGGCGATGGTAGTGCACAAAGTGCCCAGCGACGACTTGGTGAGTCATCATCTAAGAGACTGTAGTGACATGTGTTGACAGGCATTACAGCACTCACCCACTGGATTCGGAGCGTTCCACCTCGCCACACTCGCCACTGCTGCTCGCTTCTTCGATAGGGATAGTTGGGTCGACGACGCCAGTGCTGCGGGTATGTCCTCGTCCCACCTCCACCGGACAGACACTGATGATGACAACCTTGTAGTAGAATCGCAGATTCTGCTCCTTAACCAGGTGTTCCTCGCATACTTGTGCACCGCTACGACTGGTTTGAAAGCCGGATCAGGCAACCCAGTCTTCGTGACTGGTGCACAGAGGAGCAATGGCAATTCAAGCAGATATATCGGTGAGCCCGAGCTAGACTGGCCGTCACCTACCACGAGACAATGCTGATGCTCGATCCATAGCCTCAGCGCCCTCATTGCACATGGCCGTCAACCTCGTGTCCGACCTTGCTGAGCATGTACAGGAGACTTCGAACCAATACGAGCTGATCACCGACAGAATACAAGACGGGGGTGAATTGCAGGACGAAGACGTGCAGGTGAGCGATTTTTTATTGAGTCTGTTGATACTAGAACACAAGCTGACCATGCGTGCAGAAATTACGGAGCGCGGACATGCTTGGCGATGAGCCATTATCAGAAGACGCGATCAAGGCGGCCTTCGTTGGCAAGAGCCAGACTCTCTTCAGTAAGCTTGTCTGTTTTGATCTGCTTGCTATCGCTCTGTCACTGACCATCACGTCATCGTGTCAGACATGATCGAGTCCCTCTTGCTCCTCATATGGCGACACCTACTATTCTACGCCAACGATGCCCGAGGCAACCTGCTCGATCCTGTGAGGCCTAATAACCTATCAGCGTCTCTTGGTACGTTCGCGACGTCACAGGCACAGCTGGAAGCCTCCCGATCTGGCGCGGGCACGATCAGAATGCTGGAGAGAGTGGCGGGGTCTTTGAAGGGTACATTGGTGAGGTTGGACGACATGGAAGTGGTGAGTATTATGACCTATATACAATTGAGCTGGATACTTGTAAGAGAACGAGGGCGTGCTGACGTCCGCTATGTTCAGAATCTCGAATTGAGACGATCAGCGATGAGCGCCAGGGGAGATGCGTATTACAGTATGCTTGTGAGAAGGCTCAAGGAACTGACCGCTGGATTATCAGGATCTACCGCGGAGAGCGATGTATAGCGTCTCTTCGGGGTCGATCTACATACAATTGCCCTAGATTTATGACGTATGTAGATGTCGAACTTTCTGCAGCATAAGTATTTGCTGTGAAGATGCATAAACGAATAATGCGAACATGCTGCCTGGCCTGATTGAATCCATCAGCGATCGCGAGTAATCTGGCGCAGGGTCGGCGAGATATGAGCCCGTCGATGTCCCTTTTTTCAAGCTGGAAGGGAGGGGGTTCCAGAGGATAATCTTGACCTGCTGGTCAAGGTGTTCGGGCTGGTGTCGAAGCAATAGTCGTGAAGTCTTGCCGCTGGTGTGATGATGGGACACGCTTCCAAGCTGCGTGACATTGAAAGAGCCCAGAGAACAAGGCTTCGATATCCGCATGGCCCATGATTTTAACAGCATGTCATCTTCACCTGTACGGACCTCCTTGTCCATGGCGATTGCTGGCTCTTCCCTTCCTCCGCTAAGCCGATACATCGGGCTCCAAAGCTGCAATCCTATATCCGATCACGCTGCTCTAATATGGGTATCCCGAAACTTGGGAGCGTGCGCTTGGATGATGCGGAAAATATTGTGGTCTGACCCTGGCCGTTTCCCTACAGACCCCATCCCAAGGTGAGGTAAGGAAGGTTCTTGTCTCCTTGCTTGTTCAAAAGTGCCGAAGTCCGTCAGCGTCAGCGTCATCAGCACCGTCGTCTGTGCGAGAAGTCCGACGTCGATAACACCGACGCCGTCGGTTAAGGGTCTCCTGCACTGGAAGCAGGCATGTTCGGGAACACATATATGAAGGGATGGGCTGCGCTTCTGCACTCCGCGCACTCGGTGCTGGAGTGGGTCACGTTCGTAGATCTGGAGGGAATTGTGCTGGACCACTCGTTATATCCTGCAAGCTTGTCAAGCTGATGCGGTCGAGGATTAAAACCCAAGGCTCCCCGAATAACACTGTGTACGCTCTGGCAAGTCTCCCGATGGCCGCATACCCGGACATGGATAAACTTGTGCACCTTATGAGCGAACGAACGCTAGCTAGCCAAGGTCCGCCTCGGGATCCCGAAGTTCACTTCATCTTGCGTGCTGGTAGAGCTGGCGGTGGCGCTGGCGATATGCGGAGCATGTCGACCATTTGTTTGTATTTGTGTTTGGCTACACGCAGCCAGCTACTGCCGGGATCAGCAAAGATAGAGAAACGCCCGAGAGGCGCCAACTTCTTGCGACATGTATGGCTCTCATATCGGCAAAATAGCCGACGCATCCCTTACCTACCAACCAATCCCTAGATGGGAGATGAGGTGAGTTGAGATATCTCATCCTTCGTTCGTAGACGATACGCCACGCCTCATTATCATCACATTCACGGTTAGCTGGTTGGGGGTTGTCAACTTGTCTACCTATGTCTCAGTCCGCTTTCCAATCGCGCGTAACGATGAAGCGAACGACACGACACATGGCCCTCGGACCGACACACCCAAGACATACATACGATACATACGATACTGACTCGGTTCTACGTGGCGTGACATGAGGTGGCATGACGTTGACCGACGGTGTCAGCGCTAAGGCGAGCGCGAGCGCGAGCGGCCAGCGATGTTTTACGTCCGAGACGGTCGTCTTGTGTTTACAAGGCAAAGATAAAGACACCCATGCGTTCATACTTCGCGCGTTCCTTCGGCCGTGCGAGCTCCGAGTCCGATACGTGTCTCTCTCTCTTCAGCTGGTCTGGCCTGATATTCGTCAGATCCACATCACAGCGCTTGCGCACACACGGGGCTACGTCAATATGCTTCCACTCTCGTTTAATCGCCTCCCATATGGTAGATGTCTCGGTCACCGACGCTACTGTGCATGCATTTTCTTGCGCTGCTGTGGTCCTCGGAAGCCTTTCTTACTACATACGACTCACGGCTGCGACTTTTGACGCGCGCGTTTCCGTCTCACCTCACAATCAATTTAGCTGCTTAGGGGGGCGATAGGGCGGCAGGATACCTGACAAACCCTGAGAATATCAGGTTAGCTTAGGTCATCGGTCCCCCACCCAGTCTCTCTCTCTCTCTCTCTCTTGCTTCCTGCCTGACTCGTCTTTTCTCCGAGCTGCAAACAGTGTCCCCATCCGATTGGCTACTTCCCTAGCTTTACCTACTGAGGATGGTCTTCGCCGTCCGACCACCCGACGGATATACCCTACCTCATCCCAGCTACCGCAGCGCTTCATCTCCACCTCTGTAAGGGAAAAACTTCACATTTACCGCACCGTCTTCACCGTACAGCACCAAGAAGACCCTAGGATCCCCAATAGTTTGAACCCTTAACAGACCCTTTTTTCCCTTCTCCCTTCCCTTCCGTCTGCTCATCACTCTTCCATCATCAATCCTATCATACATAATTTTTCATTTGGGAAGGGCCCGACAGCGCAACGCGAGGCGAGGCGAGGCAATATCAAAAGCAAAGCAAAGGAATTTGTAAATCTTCTAGCAGGCCACTGTACAAGCACACCTCGGACAACGAGCGAGCGAGACACGGCGACCATCACAGTGACTGTCGGCGTCAACAGCAGGCCGAGCACATCACCACACCCAAGCCACGTCACACCTTGTCTTGCCTGCTTGCTTGTTTTGGTGTTCCCCCCCGCCCCCCCTCTCCTTCTTTCTCCGTAAGCAAGCAAACAGCCGCAGCACTGCGCCTGCCCGTGAGTACACTACCAGTATCACTTGTCGTGTCATCGTTACCGCCGACCTGTATCACGAAACTCTCTCCTTGTCTGTGGTTGAGATTACCTACGGTCGGTATACATTCCACTACTCCTGTACCAACGAAAAGAAAAAGAATTCCACCCATACAACGAAACAAGGACCCTTTATACAGGGGAGGGCCCTTGATATCTCGATACAAACCACGATTTTCGAACCCTTTTCCATTGCTTGTTATTTTATTTTTCCTTACCTCACCCATCCGTCTACCTGCATCTGCATACATCATCATTGCATCTCTGATTTGACGTTTGTGATATCTGGTCTTCGATAATAATAGAGTTTCGAGATTGGTTCTACCGTCATCTCCTCTTCGACTCAGGATTCGACAGTATCGGCTTCAGGTGAGCAGTGTATGGCCAAGCAAACCTCTATCTGTCCTGCTTCCAACCACCCCTTACAAAAGCACTACGGCGACGGGTCATACTCCTCGGTGTCGGTTTACCGCGTAACCTTCATGGAGTCTCCAAGGCTCTGTAGATAACGACGGGACAACCTATACTGACTGATCCGACTGTCTTTTCGCATCTTGGCCAATCACAGCGGTCCAACATCCTTTGCATTCCATCCCGTCTCGACTCGTCAATTTCGACCGCATTCCATCGGTTCGTTTCCGCGATATTGGTACTCTCGGAGCGAAGTCAGAATACTGAGGACATAAAGTGTGAGTGTAAAACTGCAGCTCTCTTTTTGTTTGAGCTATTCCATGTGCTCCGGTCGATGGGCATGAGAGGCTAGCGCGACGGACCTCGAGGTACAACATGTAGTGGCAGCAACTTTCCAAACTCTTATATGGGGACTCGAAGGGTGGATGGATGGATCAGATGATCTGCAAGGAGGAGTGAAAGGAATAAAGGGAACAGGGGTGTGGCAGAGGGCGAGGGATAAAGCCCTTAAATCATGTCGATCAATGATCCAATGCTTCCAAGGATCCGAGGATCATCGCTCTTTTCTTAAGCTTGACGCTACCCTTGCTGTTTGTCCGAGCCAACCCTCCTTTGGAGCTTTCATCGGACCTGATCCTCAGCCTACCACTTAATTACCTCGTGTCCTGTGCGCCCTCCCCTCATCCACCGTCACCCTCACCCCTACCATCACCATCACCATCACCATCACCATCACCATCACCATCACCATCACCATCACATCCTTGTCAGGTTTGGCGACCTCCTTTGAATCCTTGTCCCGGCCTCAAAGATCTCTCTTTCTGCGGAGATGAAGCGAGGTCGCTCTTTCTCGATTCTCCGGAGACAGTCTTGGACGTCGTCGCAAGCAGAGAGGGACGAGAAGCATTGCCGGCGTTGGGCACGTTGGCATGTTGCACATCACACATCCATCATGCACCGAAAGCCGAGCGGATTGATGGTTGTCGTGATGGGTGGCTCCCTTTGATCTCAATACACACACCGCATCGCATCACATCTTTCAAATGTTTACGCGCTATTATCCGCTTTGATCTCGCTTGGCCAGATTCTGGATTGACATCGAATGCTGACTCTTCTGCTCACTGCTTCACTGCCTACCGTCGGCTCTTCCGTCATCCGTCATCGCCCAATACGCTGTCGACCAACCTGACCACCGATCACACTCTACGCACCCACCCCCCTTCGGGACTGCCCACTTGACCGAAAAAAAATCACCCCATCTGATCCTTCCTATCCCCTCAACCCAAACCCTTGCCAATCCTCTGTGCGTCGGTCACGAAATCCTTGATAATTAATCCGAATTTCTTTCGCTGCGTTCCGCTAAACGTGACCGTCATCCGTCCTCGTTCACCGATCCACCGACTGCTTCTCGCCTTCGCCCTCATTCAGATAATAATCGTCATCCCCTTTTAGTTCTAGATCAAATCACGAGATCCGATTTTTGGCGCTCTGGCTCCTTTCGTATTATTTTCTCTCTTTCACGACTGCGCAACATACAGCCAGCCCAGCTCAACGACCGACTTCTCTTCGACGTTCACGACCGGCTTGCCCCGACGATATACCCCATACGTCACACGTAGAGCAAGTTTCACTGGGTTTTGATACCGACACGACACGTTGTTCATTGTACGCTGCAACCGTCGGTCATCTGACTGGGATCTCTACCTTCTCGAGGTCGCACACACATCGTACTTGGCTGCATACGTGCATTCGCATCATTGTGCCTACGCATACCTCCTCTCTGTAGAAAACGCGTTTGTCTCAATCGCATGCTTGCAGAAAGTGTAAAGCACCGAAAAGAAATCACACTCCAGTAATTACACAATACCGTACTGGGGACCTGGACTTTGGACCCTTAAAAACTTGAAACTCCACCGTACCACCACTCTCGCGTCTGCCCGTTCAAATTTCGGTAAGCGTAGCAGTCTGTTCTCTATTCTCTCTCTCTTCTTTATCCTTTTCATCTCATCGTCAACATCCATTTCATCTCCGTTTTCAAGCTTCTTTTGGCTCTTCTTATTCATTCTCCATGCGATTCCGACTGCATCCATAACAAACGTTCATACCTTGACTGGTGGGCACGAATTCCGATTGACAGTCATTGCATTCGTCACTCAGCATTACCATCATGTCGACCGAAACTTCACCGCATCAACCAACCCACCTCCAATCCGCCTACTCGCATCATACCACCCCCATACATTCCAACAATGCGCCCCACATGCCTGGCTCCGCCTCAGGCTTACATGATTCGTACACCGCCGATAATTCCCTCAACTCCATCAAAACGGACGACTCTTCCGTCTCGGGCTCACCCGCGCCAACCTCATCGAAGGGAAAGAATGGAGCTACGGGTCCAGCAGAGGGAAAGGCCAAGCCTCATGTCTGCCCCATCTGTAACAGAGGGTTCACCACCGGTGGTCACCTGCAGAGGCATCACAGGATCCACACGGGTGTGAAGGCGTTCAAATGCCCTTTCCCCGGTTGTGAGACCAAGACGAGCAGGCAGGACAACTTGCAGCAGCAGTGAGTGATATCGTTCTGTATATACACCTCGGCCCCATAGCTAATGGATTATTACCAGCTACCGGACCCACCTTTCCCCTACTCTCAGGCGCGGATCTGGGTCCGCTGCTCGTGCCGCCGTGAACGCCGCCATGGAAGCTGCTGGTCTGAAATCCTCTTCTCGTCAGTCCCGAAAGTCGAAAGGATCTGCTGGCGGCACCCCTTCTTCCACGGCGAGCGGTCACATGCCATCACCGTATGCTACTCCGACCAGTCAAGGCCCCGGTTCTTACGCGCCATACATGTACGATCCTCAACACGGCTACCCGCCTTACCCCATTCCCCCGCCTAGTGTAAGCCTAGCGCAGTCTCAGTCTGCCGCTTCAAGCCGAGTGCCATCTCCCGTCAACGGACACTCCTCAGGACACTCGAGCGTCGGATCCATGCCTCCTGCTCATCAACAGCCTTTCTTCTCTCAACCTTACACCCCAGCCTACACTGCATACCCTGGTCACCCCTACCGCTACGGCCCCGCAAGCGGTATCCCATCACCTTACGGCGCCGCTCCTCATCCTCAGCACGGCCTCTACTCCCCCGGTCTTGCTTCAGAACATGGCCAGCACATGTATAGCCCGATGCAGAGCAACTTCCAAGCGCACTCTCGTGAATCTTCTTACGGCGTCCTGACACCTGGCTACGGCGGTCAGAATCCCATGGCCAACGGATACCCTCCAAGAACACAGACTTCTACGCCTCTATCTCAGACCCACGACGAGTACGGCCGACGGGCTGGTTCCCCTCGAAGACGATCACCGCCCCATGATATGCTAGGACAGGGCGTGGTGGATCCTTCGAGCATGTCGACGAGGATGGGACAGGGAATGCAGTATGGTTATGGCGCTCAGCACCATGGTATGCCGTACGGATACGGTCAGCCCATGAGCCAGCCGCACTCTAGAGATCCTTCAGGGCATAGGGCCAGTGTCTCAAGCTTGTCAGAGGATGGTTCAGGCAATGGAGGTTCAGAAGACACGAAAGGTGAGCACAAGCTGTTCCATATCACAAGTCACGGAACCCCATTGAACATTCACAGCGCGATACCACTTTCCTTCGCAACCCGCATACTGACTCTTCCTACCTTTCTACGACACAGGATTGCACCACGGATAACACATCACTCGCATTATCGCCCTCTTAAGACACGAATAATGAGGGGCTCAAATGTGACTTGGCAGATGCATCCAACGCCCTTGTAATGTCACTGCCTCACTTACTGATGGATGCAGTGGAGCGGGACACGGGCTCGGCACGCTCAGACTGAGTGAAGTCTGTGAATTTTGGACAATTGGAAGGCTCGAAATGTTTGGCAGGAGAAAGTAGGGAGAAGGAGAAGGAGAAGGCAGAAGAAGAAGCAAAACCCCACCGATAGACATTGTTAGAGGATAATAACCAACCCCGTTTCTCTTTTTCTTTCTTATTTCCCAAAAGCTGTGCTTGATGATGATGATGATCGTTGTCGTCAGCATTGCGACCTTTTTCTCCCTTTATATAGCACTATACCACTTATACCGGTCAAGAAGCTTTTGGCTATCTGGATCTGTAAATCACATGAAATTGGACATGTCTTGACGGCACCTTGTTTAGGACCCTTCCTTGCCCTGACCATTGCATAGCACTCAGCACAGGTCATCGAACTCGTTCAGATCGGTGCTTGAGCTGATCTCGGGACGGGGCCTTTTATTCTGGCAACTGGCAACCTCTTGCACCGGTGCAGCATCTGGTCATTGTCAATGTCACTCACTCACTGTGTCATAATGTCACATTTGTGTGGCGGCGATATCCGATCCTCCACGTGGGTTGATTGCAGTACGTTACCTCCACTCTAGATCTCGCTCAATTTGTTTTGTTTTGGGCTCTAGAAATTCAGCTCTACATCTCCGGTGATCATCTATATACACCCATCACCCAACTACATTCCTCCTTCTAGTCGAGAAATTGCACCAACAACATCTGCACGATAATACCACCATACTCCTCTGACGAGACGACACCTGACAGCACAACATCCCTCACACCGGACCATATCGACCGACCAGACAATGTCCGAGACGCAAGTGTTTGACCCGGAAGGGTTTTTGAGCTGGTTCAAGCGGTCTGGAGGATGGTACGATGAGTCCTTGCTTGGATTGCAGCCGTTCGTTGGGATGGGATATGGTGCTGTCGCACTAGGCGATGTCCCGGTATGTCCACTCGAAGCTTGGCTTGACCTCACCCCTTCTTTCATGCCAGCGTCTGTCGAGGGTTACAGCAGAATGAGTGGAGACTAACGAGTCATGCCGTGTGATATTGTGCAATATATGCGTTGATAGGAAGACGCCCCGCTGTTCCATATACCCGATACGCTTATCTTGTCCTCATTCAACTCGGAGCTCAAGAGCAAGTTGAGCACTGAAGAGTGGGAGGCGATCGATAGAGGGTGGTGCAGGTTGATTTTGACTATGATGTATGAGACTCAGCTGGGCGATCAAAGTCGGTGGTCCGGTTATCTGTGTAAGTGCAGTCCAGAGTCACCTGTGTTGGGCTACTTCCGGGACCGCAACGTATCCCCCGGAACGGCAAAACGAATGACGTCTCCTCTATGGTCCGTCCATATCAACTGACGAGTTACATATGCAGCCAACATGCCTATAGAGTTTGATACGCCGATGCTCTGGAACGAAGAGGAGAGGCAGGAGCTAGCGGGTACTGATATCCAAGGTGAGCTTCCCCGGCAAAACCTCTGCAATTGGTTTCGCTCGACTAGCTCACTTGGGCTTTCGCATTGTAGACCGAATAGGAAAAGAGGACGCCGACAATGAATACGAGACGTACCTTTTACCTGTCATCAAGGTAAGCTAAACACCTCTTGTTTCCTAACCCTTCTCTCCCAGGGGCTAGTATCATCATATTCAACAGATTCTGATTCTCGAGGTTGTATAGGCCCATGCCGAACTATTTCCTACCGCATCGCCGCATGCGACGCTCTTAGCGTTCCACCTGCAAGGTTCTCGTATTCTCTCACGGTCATTCACAGTGCCCGCATCCCGCTTCGATCCTGCTTCGTCCTCTGCCAGACAAGGAGAAGATGACGACTCGGACATCAGCGATGACGACGAAGAAGAAGAGCATGTGGCTGTCATGATCCCATTTGCGGATATGCTTAACGCCGCTTTCGAGAGGGATAATGCGCATTTGTACGGCGATGAGGAAGGGAGTGCGAAGGCGGGGTCGAAGTGGGAGAAGGGTTTTACGATGAAGTCTACCAAGACGATAAGCAAGGGCGATCAGATTGTAAGTATTATTCATGGTCCATCTTGTATTGGGTCTCAAATGAAGCAACATAGTGTTATGAAATATCCGCCAGGCCATCATGTGCTAACGTCCGTATCCCCTTGCGCCACTCAGTATAACACCTACGCTTCTCCTCCCAATGCCGAACTGCTGCGCAAGTACGGCCACGTCGACGTCCTACCCTTACCGACCGACTCACTAGATCTTTTGACGCCGGAAGAAGTAGGCGGATGGCCGTACGGCAATGCAGGAGACGAAGTGCTGCTCGATGGCAAGTTGGTGGTGGAGGCTGTGGCGCACGTACTGGGCAGTGGGAGCGCAGATGCCAAGTGGCGGAAATCTGTCGAGAAGAGGGTGGATTGGTGGCTTGATGAAGGGCTTGAAGAGTGAGCGGTGTCGCTGTCCGTCTATCATTATTCAAATCACAGCGCCATGAACCATACGTCCCCAGTTTGGTGTACTGTGATCATCAAGACAAGGTGCGAGATTAGCGACCGACAAAGCGATCTAAAGTACTAGAGTCCGCGCCGCGAGAGACCAGCTTTCTGCATACTTCGTTCCTGTCCACAGCGCGAGGTCGAGAGCTGATCAAATACCGACTATCGCCCTTCTTTGCCTTGTGACCCCTTTTCCATGACGCAGCACATTTCCCCTCACCCTATCGCCCGAGATCGATGACGAACTCGTCCAATTCATCCGACTCTTATCGCTCGATGCGGAATGGCTCCGATACAAGAAAAAGGGCAAGATGCCAACCGCGATGATGGATCCGCAAGTGGCTAGTATCGTGCTCAAGGCGCTAGAATTGCGGAAAGCGGGATACAAGGGGAGCATACAGGTGAGTCTTGGTCGTTTTTCGACGAGGACAACGTGTATTGTCTTCTGAGAGCATTTATTTTCGTACGAATGAGCGGCGCCGTGTAAGGAGGCGCTAATAGGATTTGAAACGCTGAACCAGGACGACCTCGAGGCCATCGCCGCCTCTAATGCTGGACACATCCCTCGGCCAGAGGGACGCGATTCTGCTACGACGGTGAGTTGGGTTTTGGCAGCCGCCTCTCGACGAAATTACCCCGCGTGATAAGATAGAGGCCGTCGATAATGAATCGCATCTGAATCGATGAAGGGATCGAGCTGATGTCGTATCTTTCTACTCGTCTCTCGCTTTTTCTCCCTTTTTTTTCTCTTTTTTCTCCATTCATCCTGATTTGAACTGCTTACTTTGCCCTCGATGGTCCACTCAACTATTCGACCCTGCTCCGGCAAATATCTCCACACCGTCCCCACCCTGCTCAACGGACTATCCATTATTGACGGTCGACCATCGTCGAATGACGATCACCCACGCAGAATACCGGCGATTTGGAGCCTACACCGACAGAGCTCAGGAAGACGTACGCGGCTGTAGTACGACTTGGTGAGAAACGGATACTGAGCGTCGTCACTCGTCTGGCGGAGGAACTGCTGCGTACTTCCCAAAAGAAGCGGAAAGCAGATGATGACGGCGAAGGAAGATGAGCGATGAGCGATGTACTGTATTGTAGTATCGTCGGTCTTTGACGCGGACGATCATCCTTATTTTTATCTTGTGCACTCGCTGGGACAGTCTGCACATCAGTCCAAGCTGTCATAAATTACTGTCGACTGTCTATGCATAGACTCAAGAGTCACTAGCTAGATGCACGTTGCGCTTTCCTGATGCATGCTGCGTCTGATTCGTGAGCTGATACCGATATTCCATGCGTTGTTCATGATCGTTCGGTCTAGATTCAACTAAACCGTGTGGACTGGACCCAAATTCGCAGTAACTGACTGCTCCGCGCATTGCACTAAGTTTAGCTCAATCCTCGCTCGATAAGATGTAGTGCTAATCAGTGTGTCCGAAGCTAGACACTGAATTTGACCAAGAATGACATATTTATGATAATGATAGCAATGATATGTCATGACGATACAGTAGATCTAAATCTAGATGTGGTGAGAACAGACAACCCCAAGACCCATTGACAGAAACAGTAAATAATGTTGACCTAGATCGAGCGTGATGTTGAAAGAGAGGGATTCGCGGGGCGTCACCAAATGATACGGTCTCCACCTCCACGTAATCGGTCCTTGGCTTGATCTCGTACTGGCTCAGTCGATAAGCGACTGATAGCAGGACTTTCTTTTGACTCCACATGTTGGGCGCGAAGGGTCGGGTTCGGGTAGGTTTGCGTGAAGCGTAGGCTCGAAGTTGGGTTTGTGCGGGTGCGGAGAAGAAGGGCCGGAGTCGTCGTTCCATGACCCGCTGGGCGAAGGATTCCGATCGTCCACTCCCGAGCATCCCGTACCGGCACGGTACGAATGGGATCGAAGAGAGGAGGTCAGGGCCGGATGGGGGTGGTCCTACACATATGCCAGCTTGACGAAGCGCGAGCAGAGCTTCAGAACACCCCCTGTTCCTCTTCGAAAGCAGATGGCGCACGATACCAAAAGTTTCGAGAGCTTCTCCATTAATAAAATAGGCAAATCTTGCGCCCTGTTTGCCCTATCCAGATGCGCTGAACGCTCATTCGACCTTGATATCCTCCTTGATGGACGATAACAGAGGCGTTGACGCTTGCGCTTGTGCTGGAGCTTGAGCTGGAGTTGGAGTCGAAGTTGAAGTTGAAGCTTGGGCACTGCTGTGACCGATCGTCGATGATCGGGTCGTGAGTGCCAATTTCCCGATTTCCTCCGTGAAGAGCTTGACGACCCGTCCTACTCGCTCAACAGCCACAGCTATACTTCGTCCACCATCCAACTTCATCAGAGGCGGCATCGTTAGGCTACTACCACCACCGCCACCTCCACTGCCGGCAGTACCACGTGATCTGCCGATACTTCGACGTCTTTCCTCCTTTACCTGCTCAGCATCAACTGGCGTCGCTTTTTCGGTGGTGAAAATATGTTGGATTATATCGGAGATGGTTTGGGTGGGCGGCGTCGACGATTTGAGATCGGACAGAGGAGTCAGTTGACCAACGTAGTTATCGATGATGTCATCTGGTCCTTGGGGTGTGTGACCATCTTGAATCAGGTAGTGGGTCAGCGAAGGCAGGAGAGTGATGTCCAGAGCGTATCTGTAGAAGAGCACCAAGGAGCGGTCATCCGGTATTAGCAAGAATATTCCTCTGCGCGCGGTGCGACTACGGAAAAAGGAAGAACGACACACCTCTTGCCGTCCCAATCTCGGACGATCCTGAACGCGCTCACACCGAGCACGACCAGACCCCAACCTCGTTCTTCCAATACCGGCACCTCCGCAAGGAAAGGCAGAGTGTTCTTCAAGAGACCGATGAATTCCCTTGCTACGGCGCCTCGCTTGGTGCCGTCAGTAGGTGCAGAAGTGAGCTCATTTAGCTTGGCGCTTAATAGAGGCGCAAGTGTCGAGTGGGGGTTTCGAGCTCTGTGAACCTTGGCCTGGCCTTGAGATTGTCCCTCGGCAGCACCGTCAACGACATTGGACGACTCGCCGTTGGCCTGCGTCTGACCGCTGCTGACGTCAGCGAAAAGCGTCACTTGGTACGAGTCGTCGACGGGCGTATAGGTGATGGACGCGTTGTATCCTTTCGCGTAGCTCAAAGTCGCAGTGTGGAGATCGAAAGAGAGCATCTGGACGTCTTTGAATTCGGCGAGCTTGTTCAAGCGGTTCACTAAACAACGAATATGGCTCGTCAGCATCGATCTTCGCATGTGGATGCAAACAGAGAAGGCAGTGGATGATGAGAGGTACGACTCACCCTCGCCCGCAACGATGATGACTTTGCTCAACCGCTCCCATTGCTCCAAAAACGCAGGAACGCATCGACTGATATCCTTCGCACGGAACTTGACGATCGACGAAGCAGGGTCGAATGAGATGCCTTCCTGCCTGGGGCAGACTTCATTTGCGGGAGATGGATTCGTCGAGTTGTCCTCCGACGATGAGCTGGCGTTCGTTTGCGTCATGGGTGTTTGATGCCGCAGCTGGACAATCGTTGTGACCTAGAATGAGAATAACAGTCGTGAGTTCTTCGTTCCCTCCCACAGGTACCAGTATGTCTCTGTCAAAAGATGTTGACTCACCTCGCAGACGCCACCTTTCCACCAGTTCTCAATCTGCATCCCCACTTTCGGCAGAGCCACCTCGACAGCCGCCCCACCGCTCTTTCCATCTCTCAGTAGGTCGCGCACATCCACACAAATGGTCGGCACCATCCCAGCCAGTGCTGAAGTGGACCGAGGCGCGCCAGGGCCAGATGCAGGAGGATACTGTATCGTGTATGGTATTGACCTTTCCTTGAGTTGTTGCTCGATGATGTTTTGGGCGACAAGGGCACTGCGAACGAAGAGATCCGTGTACCGTCAGTGTCAGCTGAAGGAACGTCGTACGCTAAGCCCGCGCTTCGACTTACTTTGAGAAGAGGTACAAATCCTTGAGATCCCGGTTCTCAACCTCGAAGCTGTACAAATGATCAGCGATGCGATCTAGCACATGTAGGCAACGCAACGTGGGCATCTTTGCACTCACTTCGACGCCGCTGTCAGACCAGCTGGATTATCCGATTTCTTGCTCTTCCGCCTCGTCTTCAGCTTATCCAGGTCAAGAGCAGTTCTATCACCGATAGCCAGCTTAAGTCCAACCCCCAGCCCGTTCTCGATCGGCACCCTGGCGAGCTTGAGCAGCTCGAAAGAGAGACCCAATGGCGTAGCTCGGGCGATGAAATAGTGCATGGTAGATGAGGGAAGGGGAACGAAGATGGTCGTGAGGGGATGGATATCGGCTTTGGCCAGATCTGAGGATGAATATGCGCGTCAGCCGATAAACAAAAAGGAAACGCAAGTACGGCAGTCACATACCTTGTGATCGAAGGGCGAGACGTCGGGCAGGTCTCCAACCAAGCTGACGCATTTGGACTTCCATGTTCTCCATGATAATCTGTCCACGGCGCCGAAGATCCAATTTAGTTCCGGCCGACTATCAAGACAACGAGATCGAACTAAACTTACGGCGATCGTTAAACGTCCTATCTCGTCCACCAGCCTTGTCTTTCCCGAATTGACACTTGCAGCTGCTGTACGCACTTGCGCACCTCTGCCCTCGTTGCCTGAAGAACCGTCGTCTTCTATCTCCAGCAAGCCATTAAGCGATGATACGCCAACCGTAAGAGTTGATACCCGTTGATGAGACGGCAGAGGGATATGCAAGACCAAAGGAAGGGTTGATGACAGATCTTCTGCTTCTCGTAATGTCGGCTGGTTGAGCAGGGTCTGAATGAATCGAGGAGAGGATAGAAGGGTAGACGTGTGTGCTCTTGTCAAGTGAGCGGCATGAGCTCGAGTGGAAGTAACGAGAACGTCTTCTAGATCAATAGCGCCGGGATCCTGCAAAACCGCCATGAGTGTGCGCCCCTACGTAAGCTTCCAGAGCCACATGCGATACTCACTATACGCAGCAACCCGCCATCCATCACATCTCCCACTTTCAAACCACCGCCTACGCCGATTTCTCCTATTTCCCACTTGACTCCTAGTTGAAGCTTCAATATTCGCTCATTGGGCACCAGCCCACCAGCAGATACGTCTCCAAATAGACCATCGGTTTCATTGACTGCGGCGTTTGCTTCGGCCAGACTGATATTTAGGATTCCACCGAACATCGGAGAGCGGGCAGCCGCTGTGGTACTAGGTGGTGGTGGACGCTTGCCTACCGCAGCCTGTTGCTGCTGTGGTATCTGTACAGGTCGGGGACGACTGTGAGGTGCAACGGAGTCAGAAAAGACCAGCCATGGGACTAGCAAAACCGCAATGGAGCGTTCCGTCACTCACATCCAGTATTTCACTCGCAGCACGTTCTTGGGCCGATCAATCTCGACCGATAGCTGACTCCTCCATTTGCCTTGGCTAAGAGCCATCGCTTGTGAGAACAGAATTTCCAGTTGATACGATAAGGAAAGGTGTTCTGAGCGCGCCGTCATCAGCTCCGACATGACTCTACATCACCGGAGTTCAGATGATCGCACAGTACTCACGAAGGAAGTTGTACAATCGCACTAGGGGCGAGTCGACGACTCGATCCTTGTTCGGTCCAGCATCATCCTCTGAATCAACCGCTTTCGGCACAGCTACTTCGTTTTGCATGCCCGCCGCGAGACTAGCTCGCTGCTCAGCACTCTGGCCATCCGCCTTGCTCGTCACTATGCTCGCAGCTTCTTTCGGCGCAAGGACTTCCATATTGGCCAGATCCAATATTCCCTGTCTTTCCTCACCCTCGAACCGCTTGCCTTCGAACGTGGAAGCGCCGTTACCACCAGGATCATGCACGCTTTTCCTCTTATGCTTCCAACACCATTCCACGCCTGTCAGCCACCACCGACTGTCCTCTCCGAAGCCTACGACCGTCATCCTTGCTTTCCAGCCAGACTCCCCACCTCCTCGCAGATATACTTGTCCGTCCTTTATCGACTCGATAGACAGTTCGGGCGGCACGTAGTCCAGGCAGCGCAGCCGATAGCGGATGTGCCTGTTGAGACGGCGAAGGAGAGTCAAGACTGCCGAGTTCGTCAATGGCAATTTGGGCAAGTACGGCTCGGTTATTGATGTAGGAAGTCGCGAGTATGTGCCAGTCGACAACAGAGCAAGAGCCGTCAGAAGATCGGGATTGCGTTCTCTGCGGAGACAACATATAGCCACAATTGTTAGCAAGAGCGGGCAGCATCTTGAGGAAGGAACTCCAGGGATGACCTACCTAAGTCCCTCAACCACTTTAGTGACATGTTTGATGTGTTCGACGGCATCATCATGCTGCTTATTCTGATGCTCCATGAAATGCGCAATTCTCCTCGCATCTGTCACTTTCCCTCGAATGACTTCCTCTCCTGCGACATCCCCGTTGACTACTGCTTTACCCTTTCCTTTACCAGCCAAGTTGGAAGGCGAGGTGTCATTGGGATCACCGTTTGAATGGGGTGTAGGGAAGTTTGTGAGTCCGACCTGTTGCGCGGCCTGACTATGACTGGGCAAAGTGGACTGCTGGGACGAAGCAGAAGAGAGATCGACGGATGTCTTCCATCGGAGGACGGCAAGGTACTTGAGTAAGGACTGTCGGGTCGTTTTGGCGTAGTCTATTATATGTCTTGGTCGTTGACGAGTTGAGAGTGGTGGGAGACTGACACAGTAAGAACAGAACCACAAGGACTTTCAGTCTTGTGCCAAGACACGAACAATCTTGATGCAGGATTTCAGGTCGCCGGCGCAGTACTCACACTTCGCCGAGCAGGTATCTCAAGTCTCCATAACCCCTTCTCACGAGACGATCCAGCAACGGACCGAGAGGTACGTTCTCATTCTCGAAATAAGGCGGTAACTCCTCCTCGATCTGCTCGTCCGTCGGTGTAGGATAAGCAAAGTACGGCTCGTCCGTCAACTGGGGGTTCTTCACGGCGATCGGTACTTTGGAGCTCGAAGACGCTGGCGCATTGTTCGAGGTGGACATCGACGCGATGGGATCTCCTTGGCCTTGGCCTGTGGGGTGGCCCGAGGCGAGGCTCGCCATTTTGCGGAATTGGTTACGTTTGCCGTGCTAACCGCTATGATTTTTGGCTCATATCGCTTGATGTCGCTTTCCTTTCGGGGACTGTGGGCGAGAGAGAGGAGGAGAACGAGAAGATGAAGAAGACAATGATAGGTGTCCCAGAGAGGTGCGACGAGTGATGCTATTGTGGGGTAAAGAGAAGGAGAACCCAAGACCAAGAGAACCAACCAAATAAGCTTTTGCTACTACCATGTACAAGCAACGGGGCTTCACTGGAGGCGTAGGCTCGCTGTATGAGCGGAATTGGCGCGCCTGTATTTCAGTAAAGGTCCGCGTCGGACAGCTCCGCCTCTTTCGACACCACGTGATTGCACCCGCACACTGACGACTGACGACAACGTCAAGACCGGTATCGGACAAAAACACTGCGATCTGCGCTATCAGCTTTCACAGCAACAGCAGAAGCAAAAGCTTTGGTAGTCTCCTATCATTGAATCACGATACCCCGTATCATACCAAAGAAAGCGAGTGGCCATCGCTGTCACAGTCGAGGAAACAACACTTACGCCATGGTCGAAACGATATCCAAGACTTCGCTTTTGGCGGTCTTGGAGAGAGCAGAGCAGAAGGATCGATTAGGCGGATTAGTCAGAGAGGCTTTGGTCTTGATAGAGACTGTACTCAGTGGACTGGGGTGAGCGGACCGCGCCTTGTCTTTCTGTCTCCAGTACAAGGATGCAGACCATCGCAAGGGGTTGTGTAGCTGATATTCCATGTGTCTGTAGCGAAGAAGCCGTCGCCATGTCTTTTAATGGAGGTAAAGACTGTACGTGTCCTTGATTACCTTCGAACATGAGATAACCCTACAAGCTAACATGAGACTGCTACGCTACAGGCACCGTCCTTCTACATATCTACGCCGCTGTCCTCTTCGCTAGACATATGTCGTCCAAACCGACATTAACACACCTTCCTCGCCCGGACCCCTCTATCGTGATTCCGTCCCCTTACTCAGCTGGATCGTCTAACCAGCCGATCGTGGCTGTTGCTCAATCATCGTCGAATGCGCCAGATCAACCGATAATATCACCGCCTCCTCTCGAAAACTCTTTGGATTCTCAGCAGAGTGCAGATTCGAAGTCAGGCTCGAACAGCCGTTTAAATCCCTTAATGCCAAATGGAGATTCTGCTTCTTCTTCCTCTTCAATACCTTCATCATCATCATCTTCATCACCTTCGCTGCCATATCCCGATATTCGGTCAATCTACATAACCGCTCCGAACCCATTCCCCGAACTAGACGGTTTCGTACTAGATTGCACGAAGCGGTACAAGATGGATCTGTACAGGTTTGGAGGGGGTATGAAAGCTGCTTTGACGGAATGGCTGGGCTGCGGCGGAGGACGCGGTGTCAGGGGCGTACTGGTTGGAACGAGAAAGGGAGATCCGAACGATAGTGAGTGTTCTGTATTAGTCTTGTGTGACGTGCGGACTGTTCACTCGATGAACTATCAGATCCCAGATATCTCGATCTGTTCTCTGCGTATTGTAATCATCCAGCCATAAGCTCGAAGAGTAAGCTGACAATTTCCATCCCATCTTTCGTTGACTCCATCCACGTAGACGTTGAGATCCTCGCGCCGACCGATCCGTCTTGGCCGCAATTCCTGCGCGTACACCCGATACTGCACTGGACCTACGCGGACGTATGGAATTTCCTGTTGGAGCTGAATGTCCCGTACTGCACTTTATATGATGAAGGGTGAGTCGCGTTGTTCGCATACCCAAGTCCATGTCAGAGGCATGCAAATACAAAGCTGATCCTTCATTATACAAAATCCTCTTACCCTCAGCTACACGTCCCTCGGTTCGACGACGAACACTTCGCCTAATCCGCTATTACGCAACTCGGCGTCATCGACAGGATGGGATCCCGCATACAAACGTGAGTGCGAGAGCGAATACGTCCTAAGCAGAACCTCATTCAGAAAGCTAATTGACGTTGCCTGATCCATGACTCGATTTATTGTTCATTCGATAGTGCAAGACGCGTCGCAGGAGAGAGCCGGAAGACATTGAGGGATCTGTCGCCATGGAGATTGGATGGCGGAGTTGCTATCCGACCGCTCAGAGCTCGCTCGAGCAAGCAGATGCCATACGTGGGGGGATTAAATGTCGATGTGGGTGTGGGCGTGGGAGCATGCTCCGAATTGTTCTTGATCTCCTATACCTGTTCCCGAAATCATGCTTTCTGCATTGAGAACGCAGTTGCGCTTAGATGGATACATCCGATACCTGGCATCATTGAATATACATACACATGTATATACACATATATTTGACTATGTACGAACACATCGTCATATGTTGTGACATCGCACTTTCGTAACTCTCAGTCACTCACTGGATCTGCGATCCGTTTATCACCGAATTTTGAATCACAGACCACCTTCATAGCAAAGCGCTGAAATGGCAATCAAGTGCGCTGCGCGCGATCGTTGTTGGCGCGCCAGGGCCGGCCGGCAGATCCTGGGACACCGGTGATTCGTTTCGTTTTCTTCTTCTACTGACGTTCTGAACGCATACCTCGGCCGAGGGGAGTTTAAGCACCCTCACGAAGACTGTTGTCCCGGGTTTGCGAGCAAGCGACGTTCGCGTTTCTTCTGCACTCAAGGTTCAAGGAAAGCCAAAGCGAGTGCCGTGGGTGGGTGGGTAAGAAGGGACTCATAATGGCAGGAGCAGCGGATATGGTCTGACACCACCAAGAAACTCCGAACGTGATCCTTTTTCCCGAGTCACAGCTCAAAGCTTTCTCTCCAAAACTTCTCTCAATAACCTAAGTTCATCCCTCATTCCGCCCACAGCCTCTTTCAGCTCCTTGACCTCTTGTGTGACGTCGGCTAGCTTGGAAAATTTCGAGCCTATAGCCATCGCCGCGAAGACCAAGACCATCAAGAGGGCGGGAATGTAGGGCAGAAACGTTTCTTTGGACTCGATGATCATCCGGGCGACTTCCTCGGTTGGTGAAGTACCGGCTTTAGGCGATGTTTGTGTGGCAAAAGGAGACTGATCAGCTGGTTGTGGAAGGGAAGATCCGTCCGCTGCTTCTGATGTCGATGATGTTGGTAAGGGTAGGGTTGGGGTCGAGTCCGCGAGTGCAGGATCACGACCTTCCTCCTCAGGATGACTGGGAGTGGCATCGAAAGGTCAGCACATAGCACGGCATCGCCCCTACGAACACTTTATGCATTGCCTTCGCTTGTCTCGTGGTGAGCCGTTGCCATCGCCTGACGCATTGAAGGGTGACATGTATGGGATGTAAGATACGGGACGTGAGAAGTGTATTGTGGAATGTAGGGTATGCGGTGCAGGACGTGAAATATTGATTGTCCGGGGGGGGGAAATCACTCACTCGATCACAATTAAGGGCGCTCTCTCCTCAAGGTCCAGATCAATTCGTTTGCTCATGTTGGATCTTGGACTCGGTACGACTTTGGGTTCGCGACGACACTGAGCCGCACAATTAGATATGAGAGCTCGCCTGCAACTCGTCTGCAGATGTCGAGCTTAGATGAGACAGTTGGATGAGTATTCTCGGACTCGGCATATTTTGTTTATGCTCTTCGGTTAAATCACCGCCATCACTGCATCGTTCGGTCATGTCCGGCTCGGAATGCTCGGAATCGGATTGTCCCTGGACTGACTACTCGAAGGAGAGATCTCTCGCTAATAATAACTCGCGGATCGCATCGTAGATAAACGCGCTCTCGCGGAGATGATACCCCATCTCCTGTCTCCTGTCTCTTTGAGTATCTATACTATCCATGCAGCACAGCTAGGAAACAGTCGCTGTTGATAAGGCCAGTCTGGCTCAGCTGGCTCACCCAGTCCCTCGAGAATTACGCGACAGAACCCTCGAGAAGTGTGGTATTGAAGCTGAACCGCGGCTAAAAACAGTGAGAGTAAAGGGTCACCGGTCACGGGTACCGGCGGTCCGACTCGACGTATTATATATTATATTTGTATTATATTCGATAAGAGAAATCTCGTCACTCGAGCCGATATAAGACAACAGCTCGACTCGGCTCGACTCGACTCGACTTCATCTCTGACATATCTCACGTACTAAATAATAGTCTAAGAAACGCAACAACCCCAAGTCTCTGAGCTGTCCCAAGCATTCTTCTTTCCCCTTCCTATCTCGCATCTTAGGCCGCTCCTTCATCTGATACCTCACGATACGGTGATTGGCGGTCCTTAATCAACACCATGGCGCGTCAGACCCCTATACTCGGTAGGTGTTCCTTCTCTCTCTCTCTCTCTCTCTCTCTCTCTCTGTGCTCACCGGTATAGCATACCACGCGTGAATGGGATGGGCGGAATGTGCAAAGCTGATTGTCACACCTTCCTATGTCGCGATCTATCTTCTCGTATCGCTCTCAGGCCTATCCGAGCGATGGTCATTGGCTCGAAACAACGTTGGCTCGCCAATAACAGTCATCTACCACACCTCGCTGCCTATCGACCTCATCTCCGAGAGCGACCTCCGAAATGCCCTGGTCAAGTTGTGCGAGGTCTATCCGATCTTGGTTCATGGTGTCAGCGGGAAAGAGACGAGTCGGCCGTATTATGCCAAAAACGAGGCGATAAACCCGAGGGAGCTGGTCAAGATGGTTGAATTAACGGGCGAAGGGGAAAGGCGGGATGGAGTGGATGGTTTGGAAGCGCTGGTACAGGGAGTCGTGAAGAGGGGCAGTCAGTTCGACGTGGTCAATGGCCCTATGCTCGAAGTGCAATATCATTACCCCTCCACTGCAACATCGACGACGAGGACCTCGTCTTCTCTTTCGAATGCCAATAGGAACGATGACGACCAACTACTCAAAGCTCGACCGCGAGCGCGCTTAGTCATGATCATCGACCATGTCCTATGCGACGGGGTAGGGGCCCGGAACCTCTTTGCGGATCTGCTGAATATCCTTTCGAATGATTCGGCATCGTTGCCTGCCAAGCCTGAGGGTCTACCAGCTCGGATGGACGACACGGTAGATCTACGCTCCCCTGCCCCAGCCTCTGCGGGAGCGCAAGCGCAAGAAGCTGTTGAAGGGTCAGCAGTGGCAGCAACGACGGCAAGATCGGATGTTCAGACACCAGGTGCCGGATCGTCCTACTTGGGGAAGATCACGCAACAAGTCGGATCATTGGTCAATCGTGTTCTCCCGCAATCAGCATTTGCTCCCCCACTTTCCCAATCAGAAACAGCCACAGCTTCGACTGAGCTCACCTACCCACCCAAGCCTCCTTCGGAATACAACTCCATCACAGCCGGCCAGCAATTCGCTCAGTTCGAGCTTTCCACAATCGAGTTATCAGGCTTGTTGTCCATGAGCAAGAACCATTCTGTTGGGACCGTGCATCCCACAATACACGTCGCATCCCTCTTCGCTCTCTATCGCGCTCATCTGCAGGTCGACGCCCAGGCCAAGAAGCCCACGGATGGTACCAAGAGTATCAAGTTTACTACAAGCGTACCTATATCGGAACGTAAAGAGAATCTGGACTTGGGACATCCGCGCTCGACCGGCAACTACGTTATCTTCCAGTTCTCGACAGATACGGTCGAGGCCGATACAGCCTTTTGGGATCACGCAAGGTCGTTTGGAACCGAGTTGAGAAGACGTGAGAATCGGCAGACAGCCAGGCATACTCTTGGTAAATTGGGAGACATTGAAGGGGGAAAAGGCGAGCTCAATCACAATGAGTTGGGCGACGAAGCTTCGCCTTCGCCGTCAAAATGGGAAGATTACCTTCGGGGGTTGATGAGCGACCCGTCGGGACCTCACAAGTTGTCTCTAGCTGTATCAAATGTCGGAATCATGGACCTTCCGACGACGGGTAAACTTGCAGGACCGGGAGTGGTGGGGGACGTGTATTTCACGCAGGCTGCTTCTGCTATGGGAGCTTGTGTTGTTCTCAGCGTGAGTTCTCCATCCACTCTAATCCACTCTGAGGAAGCGAGGGAGGATGTACCATCGGTCCAAGATTCAGCTGGTTCATAGCCGTTGTAAGCTTCCTTGCGCATTCTCAATGCCCACCGCAGGAATCAGATTGTATAAGCGATGTTTCAGAGAACTGCTCGGGAAAGAAAGAAGAAAGTGAAATTTAGCTGACACTACTCCTCTTTTTGTTTGGTGAATTAGATAATGAGCACCCGAGGCGGCTCTCTCACTGTGTCCTTCAGCTCAAAGAAAGGCTCACTGCCCGAGGGAGTCTTTGATAACTTTGTCGTGCAGCTGAAAGGGTTGTTACAAGCTCTTGCGAGGGGCGACGTGAGCGAGGACGCTGTTGCGCTTAGCGCTCTGGCCGGAGTCGCTTAGGTATGATTGTGAAACGGCATTAAGCTGGGCATCAGTGCATGAGGACATCAGTGCATGAGGACATCAGGGCATGAGGATATGAGGGTATGAGGGTATGAGGGTATGAGCATGGACTGTCGGATCTGATGAAGTATTGTATTGCAAGATATCGAAGCTGTATCGTGCCGAGTGAAAAGCTGGAATGGTCGAATCTAATCATGTATACACGGATAGAAAAGTAGAGTGGGATGGAATGGTCATACAGTAGGGTATATACGACAGGATGAATATACTACGTACCGATCGGATAGATATGACTGGTAATATCACTAGATCAGATGATGCATATGCCTGTGAGCGTGAATGACTTGGCCATCAGCATTTGTGCGTTTTGTAGCTCATCCATCTCATCCAGATGTCTGTCTAGCTTTAGATCTACCTATCTATCTATCTATCTATCTATCTATCGGAAAGATGCCTCCTCGTTCGCGCCGCACGCCTTCCAGACCCGCTCACCAGCTTCCCTCTCTTTCCGACTGAGCATAGCGACGTTCATTCCCCACCTCTTTGTCTTCTTCAGGCCCGTGATAATTTCCCTTACACCCGACAATGTTAAACCTGAAGTCAATTCTGGATCCGATTTTGATGATTTGCTGTCATCAGATGCTAGATGCGATTGGATCCCTTTATCGAGCGCGAGAAGGATCAAGCCCAGATTATCAGGCTCGAGGAGATCACCCAGAATCTTCGGTATATTCCCCGGAGGATAGAAAGATAGTATCGCATAGTTTGATGCAGGCGAAGCAGTTGGAGACAGATACCGTAAGAGCTGTAAGCCCGCTCCGGGCGCGGTCGACTTCGTATCTACATGAGGTGGGAGGGTGGGCGGTAGAGTGTCTGTGTTCTCAGCGGTGGCTGACGTCGACGATGTCGGAGGGACAGGTTTTTGTGAGGGTGAGGCAGGTTTTGGCAGAGTCGTGAAGTCCATTGTTTTTCCTGACGGTATTGGTCCAGTAGCTGTTGTCGAGGTGGATCTTTTTTCGGTGATTGTCGTCGGAGATGCGCTCGACACCGTCGCCGGTCCAGCAAAGGCTTTCTTCTTGCCCTCTCTAGCCTGCCGCATCGCAGCGAATGAAGACCGAGGGCCCGCTCCCTCCCCCGTCTCTGGTGCTTCGCTCACAGACGGTTCCGGCCGAGGTGAGTCATCGGTTTTGGCTTGGGCGCTTGCCAGCGGTTCCTCCTTGGCTGCCGGCGCGGGCGCGGACGCGAACTCGGGCTTATCTCCTTCAACGAGATTGAGGTTGTCAGTCTTGGCGTTGAGCTGGTCCAGCTTATCTTCCGACTCTGTCGACGATGTCTTATCGGGCCGCTTGGGTAGCGTAGATGGCGATAAGGGTCTTCTATGTGTTTTATTCTGGATTTATGGATCTGAGAGTCAGTCAAACCACTATACTGTCTAGACCAACAACATCTGATGAGTCAGGTTAAAGATAAAGGTCGTACTGATGAAGAGTACTAGCAGGCCTGGCGGATCTTCGCACATGACCTCGGATAGAGAGAGGGAATGTACGTATGTATGGGGATACGAAGGCAGGCTGTGAATAGGATGGACACTCACCTTCGCTTCTTGCGTACTGCGCAGGGCTTTTAGCTCCTCATACTCTGCTCGAGCTACCTGATTAGTCTTTTCCAGGCGCAGGACCTCTTCGATGTCTACCGGCGGACAGGTTGTGATAAAACGATTACAGTCAGCGAATTGCCTAGAACATGTATGTTAAGGCACCTAGCCAGTAGCCCAGACAAGAGGACGCAGTCTTGTCGCCCAGAACTATCTCGAAGCAAGCGCTGAGGACGTCACCGGCAAATGTGGGACGGAATAGTGAAACTCACCTTGTATAGCGCCAGCAATACTGTTCAATCCTTTCCGAGCCAGACTCCGTCTGTAGAGGGCTTTGACGTTATTTTTGCCCTTTTCGAGGGACAAGACCGTCGAGCAATCACGTTCGGCATCGTTGAATCTAGATTGACGTATCACGGTTTAAGTTGACGTTTTGCTTGTTTGCCACGATAGGATAGGTTTACTCACTTGTCGAGCTTCAAGAATGCCTGAGCTCTGTTCGAGTAGGCGGTCGGATCTTGGGGGTTGTACAGCACCGCATTGGTATAATGACCTGGATGCAGCAAGTCGTCACACATGTCATCAATCAGCTCACGACTTCTCAGCCGGACTTCCGAAAAGATGTTAGAACGGAAACGCACTTACCGATCGCTTCGACCCATTTGCCCTTCTTGAAAGAAGCATTACCCTACGAGACCTCATAACGCATATACAGGAAGAGCAAATTCGTTCGAGCGGCCGTCAGCGAGGGCACATCGAGATGATAGCATAGCAGAACATGGGGGCAAACAAGGGTAAAGTAAAAACAGTACCATCAACAAGGTCGAGCGAGGTCAGCTTCATTCTCTAGTGGGACTTGATGGAACAGAAACGAGAGGAGTGAAGCTGATCATCGCCCAGCTGGAGTCAGACCAAGTCAACTCACGTCCGATCGATATCGCTCAGACTTGCCGACGTCCACTTTAAGCGACATCCTCCCGACAGATATTGTGGGCGGCTAGCGATGTAATGATCGACGAAGAACGGCAAGAAAGGAAAATACGGTCACAATCAAGGTGTCGTTTTTTGTTGTTTTTGGACTCGTTAAGTGGAGGTCGGGCGCTTCACCATAGCGATATCTCACCGGACGATTATGGTCATCAAAGTCTCTCGTACCTTCCACCTAGCCTTCGAAAGCGGGCTCATCGTGGCTCTTCTTGATGACGATGACATAGCGGACGCACGTAAGACAAAGGTCAAACAGCTACCACATGCATGAAGTATCTTGTATTTTATTTGCTACAAATTTGAACACGTTACGATTTTGGACTACGATGATAACAATGACAGGCAACTGACTCTCGCCTGGTACAACTTTTTGAGGCACAGTCGGCAAGTATAGTATGCTAGTAATGGGAAGCTGATGAGGGACGGTACGTGGTGACGAGACGGAATTTGCGCTTTGGCGTACAAATATGATATGATGCCTTATGTATACACTCTATACACATCGGGGGGCTTTGATTTCGTCTGCGACTCTTGTTGACAACTATGACAATAGATTGTATGTGCACATGGAACTGATGCGAGAAAAGCAGTTGAGAGAGATGTGATAGAGCGACAAGTGGTGCTACATGAATTTGGTAATGGAATCGACCACTTTGCTCTCGTGATTTCCGTGACGTGACTTAAGGTTGTTGACATAGCCTTCGTAAAAGCACCATGGAAAGGGTTTTTTTTTCGGTATTATGGTGATTGCGATCGGTCGATATGAGATGTTTCGGGTGCTTCGTCCTCGTCAGACACGACGATCGGTCGATCCATAAGCGATTGCTGGACCTGTTCACCACCGGCACCAGCCGAGAGCCTGAACCCAAAGTCCGTGATTTGGGAAGGCGCATGTTCGGAATCGAGGTTGGGCTCAGCTGCAGCCCTGAAAGCCGCCAGATCAAGTACGACGCCGTCTCTCCTGGTATCTCTGCCATCTTGCCCTTGTCTGGCTGCGGAACGGGACATGGGCAGCCCCGCGAGCCAAGGGTGATTATCTTGCCACGACGTCTCGCCGTCGGACAACGAGGACGATCGCCTCAAACGACGTCGGGCGGTCGGTCTCTCTCTCTCCATATCGTCTTCATCCTCCTCTTGACGTCTCCTCCTAGCTGGCCTGATGACCGAGCTGGGAGGTTGGTCCAGGAGGTTATCGAAATCGTCGGGTGCTTCGCTTGCGTCCGAGTCGGACAAGGGTTGAATCACGATTGGAGCCTGAGACCTTCGTACACGATGAGTTATAGGTCGAGCCACCCTCGGATGACGGCCTGTCAAGGTTTGGAACGTTGCGAGTCTGTGCGCAACGCCGTTATCTGGTGGGGCGCTGATGACGGTGGCAGCGTCGTATTCCTCCAGCCAAGCTCGACTCGATGCGTTGGGCGAACTTCTGGGCGACCCCATATCCCACATGTGGGTCGGGATCGACTGCTCCTCGTCTGGAGGGTATATACCCGATTGATGTTGTCTTCGGTTTCGTGCTCGAGCATGGCTGAGTGAGGGTGGTGGAGGCGAAGAATCGGATAGCATAGGTCCGATGGTTTGATCTGTCCCGTGAAAGGAGATCGCAGCGGTCCGACTGGGTACTGGTGGTGTAGTGGCGTACGGACGATAGTCGTTTGCGCCAGAAGAAGAAGCGTTCCGGACGGGTATCGGTGTCGGACTTCGGTCGAGAAGCCTCACCGTTTCCCAATCGTCCCTCGACTCTCTCGGTTCCCTCATTTGCCTGCCTCTCATTTGTCTCAATAGGGTCAGTTGAGATACTCCCGTTTCTCTCGTATCTGATGCACGCATTTCTCTCGGTTCTCTTTCTCTCCAACTCTCTCTAGCCCTCGATCGGCCAGCTAATATTCCCTCGAGAGCGGTCTGAGGTGCGGGAGGTCCTCCGTAGATGATTCGCATATGCTCGTCGGGCACAGGCAACGGTAGACCAGAAGGGCCGAGGGACGTGGAAGCAGGATGAACCTCTATTGGCCTTTCTGGTCCATACACGCCTGGACCATACACGCCATGCTACGGATTTTACGTATCATGTTAGCATGTGTCAAGGACGGATGTCCAAGGAGCGTACGTACCATGACAAGCTTCCTGAACATCTGTTGGGTGAATGTGTTTTCCGGATCCAGCTGCTTAACAAACGTCTTGAACCTCTTGTCCGGCACAGCAGGCCCCACATACCCCATTGCATGCTCACTAGTCGTTCATACAGTCAGGAGGAACCATAAGGGAATCAGCGTGCGTTGCATGTCATCGTACAGTCTGCGCTGGTACGAGATTAATGGTCATTTCGACTCACAAGAGCCGCATGACCTTGGTCACCAGCACGTCGTCATATTGCTTCTGCGACCACTTGCCCATATTGCTTATTGGCTATTTCGCTTTTTGCTTTTGTTATGTCGTATCGTGAATTGCAAGCATACAGCTTTCGATGATGAATGTGAGAATAACAGAGACGATACGTAGATAGACGGCAATAAGGATGGAATTGAAGTCAAAGGATGGGTTTTTGTTTTTCTTATGAACGGATGTGAGCGTAGTATATGAGCGGTTGCTGCGTCGCTCTTTTGAACTCGAGCTTCAGTCTGCCGAGAGCTTCGATTGTCGCACGATATAGCAACGATGATCTTGGGACGATGAATGGCCTCTTCGCTGAGAAGAAGAAGGAGAAGAAGAGACGAGCGAAAGGCAGGAATGTAGGAGGGGATATAAGGCTTAGACGACCTCTTTCCATCTAAAGTTACGAACGAAAGTACGACGCCAAAACGTCTATGGCCCATTCACGTGTATACATACGTAGGGTGGCAAAAGGAAGAACCACAATAATAAAAACAATGAAGGCCACGTGCCCACAACATGGCTCAACTTGTTTTGTAGGGTGTTTTTGAGCATTTATCCCATGCCCTTCGACTGTCCTGGTCGTCGCCGCCAGCGAGCGAGTGAATGAGTGAATGTTGATGACATCTTCGAGGAGGATAAAGATATCCGACCTTTCTCTAACGGCTCATTATTGATTACTCAATACTTATCGCTTAGACTAACAACATGCCCAAAATCCGAACACAAAGAACAAAGCCTCCTCCTGAAGGGTATGAGGATATTCAGTGAGCCATTTACCTACCGCTTCATCCCGGCAGAAACGAGCTCACGCGACTTGGCTGATTTCTTGTTTTATGCAGGGATGTACTGGAAGACTACGAGAAGAAGATGCGTGATGCCGAGAACGAGTCGCATGAAGGAAAGCGAAAGGTCGAGTCTGTATGGTGGGTGATTTTGAAACCATACACGCTGTCACCAGTACTCCAGAATCATAGTAAGGAGATAAAAGGTAAAGCTGATCATCCGAATATCTTCCAGGCCGGTGATGCGAATATCGCACGCTCGATCAAGATATATATATGACCTATACTACAAGCGAGAATTGATCTCGAGGGAGCTGTATGACTGGTTGATCAAGCAGGGATATGCCGACGCCAAGTGAGCTCACCGGCCTTTACGACTAAATTCTGATGGAATCGCTAAGTGCTGGTCAGCTAACCAAAACCCTTGCTTGACTTACAGCCTGATAGCGAAATGGAAGAAGTGAGTCAGCTGTCACTTGCATCAACCAGTAGCGGCACAAGCTGATGATCTTCGCTTTGTCTCTGTCACTTCAGGAACGGATACGAGAAGCTCTGCTGTGTACGATGTATCCAGACGAAGGACATGAACTTCCAGGGTTCGACGTGTATTTGTAGGGTACCAAAGGCCCAGCTGAAGAAAGGGATGGTGATAGAGTGTCCTCATTGTGGTGAGTGTTTTGAGTGTTTTGATGCCGCTTGTACGATCATTGGCGGTGTTGCTGTTGTTCTTGCTTGCTGCTCGCAATGCGTACGGGCCGTTCTGTTATCACCACGTCTATTTCCTATCTGCTTCATCTTTCAGCCGAGCTGTGGGCTGACGATATTGCCTCTTGTAGGTTGTCGAGGATGCGCTTCATCAGATTAAGACTAGCACTTCATGCATTGTACAACATATGACCTGTAACGAGCTGAGCCTACCCTCTCGACAATATACTACAACAAAGATTCAGATACGCGTAACATCTGTTTCAATCACTCCATTCTAACGTGGCCTACAAGATCACCGGATATATCACGATATCGGGATAGGTGAATTGAGGTGATCTGGTCGAGGGGTAAATGATGATGTGAGGGTAGAGGTATGAACTTGGGATGGACGGAGGGTAAATAACGATATGAGGGTAGTTGAAGGAGCGTAATAAGATAGGAATAGGAGGGGTAGCAATCGTTCGACAGTTGACCGTATCGCGTATTTCGCATGAGAGTCTGGCTGTTTGTACAGCACGGACCCCGCTTCTTCGACTGACGAGCTCGCTGCGGTCCTGACTTGTTTCTTCGCCCGACGATTGAGCCATCTCTGAACGGGTATACGTTGCAGAAGATGACGTATCTTGATGACGAAGCGGTGACAATCCCTGGGCCGGATAGATGATCAACTCTGGGTAGGTAATTACTCCGAGCAAGACAGGAATCAGTTGTCTTGCTGATCGATTGCAGTCTCCGTGACTAACATGGTGCTCGGAACCAACTTCGACTTCGACTTCGAATTTCGACTCAGATTCGAAATCAGACTCAGACTCCGCCTCTGACGATAGTGAATATGCCTCTTCAATCACCTCTAACCCACCGAGCGATAGTCTCCTTCGCCCGCTCGGGCTAGACCAAGGATCCGAGATGGTCTCTCGCGTGAGATCCATCCCCCCTTCGTATTGTGTTGGTATAGGCTGAAGATATTCGTCCGCGTATGAGACTGTTTGGAAGGCTGAATCCATAAGCTTGAGGTCATCGTCGAAGAACGACAACGATATGTCTGAGGCTGGGGATATTTTCGACGATGAAGTCAAAGGCGACGAGACAAAGGGTGAAGGGGGCGATAGAGACAGATGCAGAGGCAGTGAGGGCGACAGTGACATCGGATTGAGTCGACCGCTGGCGAGTACGAGAGGTGAGATGGGAGACAGTCGTTGGCCTGCGACGGGTGGAAGATCATTCATACTGTCGTGCTGGAAATTGGTGACATAGAGTGAGCGGGGTTCGTGGACGGTCGGTGAGATTGGCGAAGATGCAGGATAGCGAGAGGGCGATGGCGATGACGATGATGATGACGTTGAAGAGTCTCGGGGTGAATACACGGAGCTATCCCTCTCCCTCTCGCTCGCCGAATGAACTTCCCCTTCCTCCTCTTGGCCAGTCGCCGAGCCTCTTGAACTCCGACCACCAGCGAAAGACTGCTTGGCCCCTTCACCGAAATACAGGTTCTGCAGGCGCACCTCCCTATCCGCCTCAGTCTCGTGGAGGGGTATCGTAGGGCCCATATACGGCCACGAGAATTCCCAGGGTGTGGGCGTCACAGGACCGCGGGGCAAGAACGTCCAGTCTCCGACCGGTCGCAGGTCGGTACGATCTCGCTCCTCTGTTATTCCGTGCGTTTCGACAGTAGTTTCGACGCCGGCGTGGGATCTCACCTCGACTTTGGTGTGGTCGACCAAAGTGGGGTCATGGTGCGGTGGAGTGTGGTCAATGTGGATTTGAATGTTGGGTCGGCCGTCCTTCTGTTTCAGGCTAATTTCATGATCCA
Source organism: Kwoniella sp. CBS 9459 (assembly GCA_036428585.1). Classification (NCBI taxonomy): domain Eukaryota; kingdom Fungi; phylum Basidiomycota; class Tremellomycetes; order Tremellales; family Cryptococcaceae; genus Kwoniella; species Kwoniella sp. CBS 9459. The sequence goes on along the minus strand of CP144065.1, from coordinate 3,360,161 downwards.
GAGTCGGTGATCGTGGTACATCATCTGAAGAACGGGCCGACACGGGATCCCCGACGCACCCTGCTGCGGATGTTCCGTTGATCCCAGGAATGACAATGATATCCGCTCGCGCTGATATAGCCGAATTGAGATCGATACTATCGTACTCGAAGACCGAGGCCGTCGGCATACCTGAGCCGGTCGTCGACGGAATGCCCAGCGATCTGGGGATGCACTGCCCTTTTGATGGCTGGTCTACGAAGTTGATGAACGTCGCAGAGTCATTCTCTCTATGCGATGATTTCGAGTTTTCTGTTCGAGGCGAATTGCACCTAGCCTCGTCCCGTGACTCGGCACCAGACTCTGGTGTATCAGGTGGTCCCCAGGACGTGCCGGCGGAGTACATAGTATTCCCCAGATCGGCCCATGGTACTCTGTCCTTCTCTTCTACTTGGCCATCTCCTTGGTCGGCAGAGGCCAAAGCCCCCGTACGAGCTGATGGGATGTGAATGGTCAGACCAGGATTTTTGCTCCTTCTGACGCTCTGCTTGAGGCGATCTCGGGCCAATTTGGCTTGAAGCGTGGCGTGGAGTAGTTGCAGGAATGGCTGAGTTGCCAGTGCTTCCGGATCAGGTAAAGACGTGAGGGGCGAATAAGGGACTGAGGACATACAGAGTGGCGAGGACGCAGTTGTGAGCACCACAGATGCAGAGTCGGATGATGGCGGAGGAGATGATCTTGATTCTCCCGCTGACACTGTTATGTCACTAGGAACGGCATTGGGACAGGTCTCGGGCTCATGAGCCGATTGGAGCGAAGATTCCTTGGTACGGGTCTGACTAGTCTTGAAGCGGCCGTCCTTCCGTACGTGAGACACTGGATCGTTCTGCGTGGACATCCCACAGTGCGTCGGATGGTCGACTCGCCCCTTCCCCTGAGTAGATTCGTCCGTGATCTCTGCTTTTGTCGTAGGCCTAACCTCGCTTCCGCCGAACCAAGCAAGACCATCGTCCCCTCTTTTCCAAGGATCGTACCACCTAGCTACCCGTGTATTTACCCTCAGGACCAATCGAGCAGCAATAGGCAGCCCTCCCATCCCGCTGAGGAAGCAACCAGGCTGTCCCCGCTCATGATCAGTGTTGAGGGACAGGGCGGAAGATAGGTGCGACGCGAAGAATGTCGGCCAGAAGGTGTCTGAGATCACTGGAGCCGCCCATCGCGGGCTCGTATCTCCTAAGGATGTCGAGGTGACGTCGGCGGTGCGAGCTGGGGGCATGATCAGGTGCAGGGACAGGCCTTGTGGGGAGGGGAGGTCAAGTTGCGGCAGGAGCATGACAAGCTGCTGGTGAAGCTGTCGTTCCAAAATTCAAGGCCTATCAGCTCAGACTCAGACTGTCACCGCGTTAATCACTTCTGTCGCGATGGTCTCCATAGACTCGAAAGGTCGCGGATCACCAGGCAAGAGGACTGTTGCTCATCCGTAAGAAAGGGCACAGCTAAGAGATGGCACGCACTGTGGACTGAAGAATGACAAGCAAGCATCTATCCCCTTCCCGGTCGATTTCTTGCTCAATCGTGAGATCAGGTCGGTCCAGTTCATTGCCATACTGAATAAGCAAGAACCACTCGCACTTGCGCTTATGCTGGACCTCGCCGCCTCTCCATCCGCTACCGGAAAGAGCCGATGAGAATGACTGGGCGGTGTTTACGCCGGAGAAAGCTGGATAGGCTCGACGTGGAAAAGGCGGGAGATACGTGCTCGCTCGTTGTCGTAGAGGAAGTGGGTGGAAGTCCGAATTGCTGCTCATGTTGAATGGTTTCTGCGTGCGGCTGGAAAGCCAAATCTATAAGAACTGAAAAAATGAGCGGGGACAAAAACTATGACATGAGCACTGCCAGAGACCGACTCTTCTGCTTATATGATAGCTGTGGCGGCTTACCATCCCACTTTACAATGCAAAGAGCAGGCTAGATCGGAGCAGAGGTTGGGCACTTTTGTGCTGTGCCTAGACGACGCTGTAGCAGTCTAGCTTCTCCACGAAGCAATAAAGGGTCGAGACCCGTCTCTAGCGTGGCCGGGCAACTTGAGAGAGGCGAGCTAGACCACTCAAACGTACTCCTTCTTTTCACCATGACCTCGCAAATCAGTCTCTACGCAACCAGAGAATATGCAGTGCAGAGCAGCACAGCTCTACTAAATGATACCCAGAGTCATCCGAGCTATACGTTCATAGTTCCGAAGGAATGTTTCTGTAGCATCGGATGCCACTGCGCCACGCTACCAAGCGACACCAACATACTGCACGTACGGTGGAACGGTGCCTGACGACTTGGATCGAATCTGTCGGCAACCACCACAACGACAACGACAACGACAATTGTCCTTCTGAGCCGGTCTCTCGGATCCCAGAAGCGTCTGTCTGTCTGCTTTGCGCCGCTTTTTGCCTGTACACCTGTGAAGCGTGTGATGCTTCGCAGCTTGTCGACGAACTCTGCCTTACTTCTATCCCATCATCATCGCTGTCTGCCCAGACAACGCAGTCCCCTCTGCGCGGCGAGCCCGATACTCCCTCGTTCTAGGTCACACTTGACTCTGTCTTCCAAAGGACAAACTCATCACACAACGACAATCAGGTCCAATCACGACCACGAGCATCAACAAGAGAATCACAGGCAAAAACAAAGCAAAAGCAAAATGGCGTACCCTAACAACCCTTCCTCGCCGACCAATATCCTCACTTCGATACCTGACAAGTTTGAGGTAGCGCGAAAGAGCGGAGAATTGTTCTTCTTCCCTTCTCAAGCCAAGGACGTGTATTCGCAAGGGCGGAGGGTAAGTTATACAGAGCTCTTGTACTGAGAGTGGCATGCTACATTGATTGCTGTGATACAAAGCGAAGGAGTCCGGAGTTCTCGGTCCAGGTCATCTGAACGCTTTGCCAATGGCTGACGTCTGTTTATGCTCGCCATCCAGTTCAACCTTCGTCTCTGCCCTGCACTGCTCGACAAGTCCAAAGCCAAAGCCGAGGCTCTCGCCGCCGTACAAGCAGAGAACGGGGACAATTCCAACCAGTCATCGTCGCCTGATCGGAAGCGAGCTAGAACAGACGGTGATAGCGGTAAAGACAAGGTCAAGCAGAATGAGAACGAGCCGTTCAGACCTCCGTACGTACCCGAGCTGTATGTCGGATGTCTAGAGGGACTGGATGGCGAGGAGGGCATGTCTGTTCTTGTGAGTCTGGTCATATGGGTCATAACCCAGAAATGACCCAGCTCTTGGATCTTAAAAAGCCTTTTGTATTTCCATGAAACGCCGGCTGATATCACCATTTGGTTCTGATATTTTCACATACTCAGTTCAACAAGGTAAGCTTCTCACCCTGTGCTTCATTGTCTTTCTCCGTAACACACAGGCTGATCTGCTGTTTTACACTTAAACCAGTACTCCCTCCTACCCGAACACATCCTCCTTTGCTCTCTTTCGCCTCAACCGCAATCCCTCCCGCCCACTCCACCGCAGCTCGCACTAGCGTACAACCTCATCCAGGCGGCTTCCAGACACCCTGCGCGACCCAAACGATTATTGGGATTTTATAACGGCGGTGAAGGTGCCGGAGCGAGTCAGAGCTGGAGACATTTCCAGATGATCGAGGTTCCTGGAGGTAGTAGAGCGCCGGTTGAGGAGTGGGTGCAGGGTGTTCAGGCCGATCGATTGGGTGAGTGCGGAGGGTTCTCCGCTCGTGGTTCCCTCACAGCTTGCATAAGAAAGTGTTCACGGGACCCATATCCACTCAGAGACCAAATGAAACGAGAGGGAACAGCCGTCGCTAACCAAAATGACTTGATCGTTCCGTCCATCTTGGCTTGTGCTTTTAGACCAAGCAATCCTCCTTCCCAACGTTCCATACCTCCACATCATCCACCCTCTTCCGCCCTCACACAGCGTACAGTACCCACCGACAGCCGAATCGAACGACCAGCTGATCGATTTCCTCGCTCCTGCCTTGATGCGAATGCTCGACCTGGCGTTTGACGCTCTCCGGTCCGGCGGGGGCGAAGGCTCGAGATCAAACGGCAAGAGCGGGAAAGAGGGCGGATGGAATTTGCTCATGACGCTGGATCATCTGCACCTCATCCCTCGATCATTGCCGTCTTTCCCCCTCTCCGAGCCCGACGGCAACGGCAACGCCAACGGGCCGCAACTCGAGTTGAACTCGCTCGGATACGCCGGTATGATGCTCGTCCGGTCTGAGCAAGAAGAGGCCGATCTCTTGCAGAAAGTCGAGTCGAAGGGCGGGCTGATGCATGTCTTGGAGAAGTGCGGCGTACCGCGTGCTTGGGGCGAGAGGGCAAAAGAGAATGAAGGTGTTCAGCAGGGCTCGGGCGATCTGCTCGACATGTTATAGTTAGTCAAAATTCATCGATCCAAACGGCATCGGTTGTCATAGTCACGTAGAGGTCGTAATGCATGTCAACACCAAGACGATGTGCGCCAGACTTCATCCTTGACAGGTTAAGTTGAAGCAACCAGTAGGTCCTGATACTCGAGCTACGGGTGGCATCAGCTGAAGGTATAACGCACGATTCGACGCCGAGGCATGCGGACCCTCTTCCAGGGCTATATACCATACAGGAGGTACGGCTGCCTTCGTCCTTTTTCAACGCCATGGACGCGCGTTGTCATTTCAATGCGGTCAAAGTCATGCAGTCAAGTGGTGAATCGTGTTACCGTGAACGTGTCCGTGGTGTACATGCGTGGTATATATCAAGTGCAAGGTATTACTGCTCCAAACCGAGTCCGATTCAACATCCCGACTGACATCCGTTCCCTTCACTAGGACACGATCTGAGATAATAGGTAATATTTCTAAGCTCGTCATTCCGGTCAATAGTCCTGCCATAGAAGCGGAACCCCTTCCTTGTGAGTACTGTGTACACTCACTCTCAGAGGCGATTCACCCTAGCCTCCAGCAATCGATATGATCCATCCTTGACCTGAAGACGTTTCCTCACACTTCACCACCTACCCACGCCCAAACCAGAAACCCGAAGCCCCAAGGACCCACAGCCGCCAATCTCCACCCGACCCTCTTCAGACCCCTCATTAATCTCGGCTCCCGCTTAACCATCCCCTCGATAGGCTGTGTCGATCCCATGTTCACGGGCGGCTTGTCAGGCTGTAAGAACGGTCTCCAGCCTTTCTCTCTGAATGTCTTCAAGATCGGATTCCAATCTTTCCCGAGATTGGGCACTTCCGGTCCACCAACAAGGATGGGCTTCGTGCCCTGTTTCAAGCGGGCAAGAGCCTGTTCTTGTGCTCGGGAGTGGACGTACATGATCCGCTGGCAAGCTCTGAACGGTCGACCGGCTGCTTCGGCAAGTAAAGAAGCCAACACGCCGCCGGTGACGATGGTGGCGGCTTGAGCGACTCGGGCTTTCGTAGGTACTGACTCTGGACCTGCGGCCGAGCCTACCGTTGATCCATCGCGCGATCGGTCGTTGGAGGCGGAGTATGTAGGCTCGTCGTCTGGGAAATCAAGTACTAGGATGTTGTCCCAATTGGCCTGGATCGAGCCGCCGAACAGAGCTTTGACCCGCAGACCAACTCGTCTGGTCACATCAAATGCAGCGAAGAAGCAGCTATAGCTGAGGCTGTAGGTAAGAGTTCACCATTCACAACAGGTCAGCTCAGCCTCTAAGGATACGGCAGATCCTGTTCTCCCGTGTACCCGAGAAAGCAAGATCGAATGACAAAAGGATTTACAGTGGAAGGGTAATCCTTACGCAACAAGGGGGAAGGAAATTCGAAGCTTCACTCACGCATCACGAGCCACGGCCCACCTCCAGCCATTCCACCAAGTAGCGCTTTTCCTCCACGTCCCACTCGCGAAGAGGTTCTTGATAGCCTGGATCGGTGTTGCAGGTTGTGAAGGGTCAAAGCCTTGTGGTATGGTATGTACTTGTATGGGCAGGTGGAGAAAGCGTGCTGCGAGGGCTGTGAGGGACGTTGTGGATTGCTGGAGGAATCTACCGGATGGAGATTCATTCCAGATCAGTATTGAAGCACGAAGCGCCAGCGGTCAATCTCACTCTGAAAAACGACAGGTAATCGGGTGGAAAGTACCGCAAAGCCCGATTACTCACCTGACAACATTCTCGACCGGAGTGAAGGCAGCGCCTTGAACCAGCCCTGCTCCTGCACCAGCGATAGCAGATAGTAATGTGGGGTGATTCGGTATGATCGTAGGTCCTCTGAGCAAGGTATCGAGACTGATCTCTTCTTCCTCTGACGTATCACCTTCCTTGATCCCTCCGAACGGCGGCCGGTATCGAGCCACTTCTGAAGCTCCGCCAGCTAATCCATGATCGTCGGACGCTAGATCCATGTCATCGTGCACTCTATGATGTTGGAAAAAGGGTATTTTGGCCAAAGACAGCGAGAAGAATGAGTGACTTGTGAATAGCAAGAATCCCATTGTGGTGTTGACGAGTAAAGGAGGGATAATGGTGAGCGCCATGGCTATCATGCCTGTTTTGCGACTCAGGAGGCTCCGGATGAAGGCGGGAGATAAAGTCTGGTCGGATGATATCGCCAGCTGGCGTAGACCGGCCCATGTGTCCACTGTGCACGAAGAAAGTGCGAGGGGAACAGAGTTGAAGCGGGTATAATAGGGGTGTTAGCAAGAGTGATTTTCAGTCTGAGACAGAGTGCTTCATGCCGCTCGCACTCACCGCGATTCGGCTTGAAGAGCTTGCTCGGCCGTCTGAACAGGAAGCCTACACATACTCGATCATATAAGCTTACCTTAAGCACACCCAGCCCTGATATATCAAAGCTCACCAGTGAACAGCACCAACGACCTCGCAAAAGCCGCACTCGCGCTCGTACCTGTAGACGATACAGGCAACGTATCTGCCTGAGTTACATCCTTGCTCTTCTTGATCACAGCTGTCGTCTGCACCGCTTGTCGGACTTTGGTCCATTTCGATGGGCCCGCTTTGCCCTCGTGCTCAGCTCGCATCCCTGTGGGCGAGGGCGAGGGCGAGGGCGAGGATGAGCGTGAGCGTGAGCGTGGAAGCTCGTGGTCTATCGGAACGGTGATCGATGTCATTGTAGTCTGCACGGTAGCATACTTGGGTCTATCTGCTGGCACTTTCACTTATCTGAAGCTGAGGCCCACAAGACGAAACAAGACACAACTTGGATAGATACATACGGTAGCATCAACAACAATCACACTCGTAACTTACATTACTCGTCCTCTCGGCATGTCGACAGGTGGTGGAGGCTAGACTGAAAGTAAGCTTCGAGCTTAGGTGACGCTTCGTTACGTAATTAAACCTTTCTAGTCCCAAAACGCTCAGCCAAATTTCTCACTCGCACACTCGCTCCCCTTCGGGCCCTCGCTACCAACTGATAATTTTGTACTCTGTTCTTCATGTTCGGCATTCATTGTATTACTTAACCTTCGCCCCGACTTTCTGTCCCGATTCATCTTCTGCTGTCTTGCATCGACGTAGGTCGCTATAGCGGTCTTGCGCACATCATCAAGGTGAGTGTGCTCGAGTTTCGCCGTCTACAGCCCCCCATCACGATCACGGATTTCCGAGTCATCGTCACGAACTTCCCATCCTTTTTTTTTCCTCTCGCGCACTTCTTCTGTACCTTCATCCTGCACGCAGATGCCCCAGTATATATTACCCCAAAGATGCTACCGCACTGGGCACTGAACACCTTGCCCGTCAACGTACGAGGACTCGGTCAGATTATAACGCCTACTATCCACCTTAGGAGGGTGGAGCGAGCCTAGAAAACTCGTGACTGAGGGGTACTATTCTCTGGGCACTGTTTCGCACCACTTGTTTGTCTTTCTGTCTGTCGATCTACTGCATATTCTCGGTGTCGCGGGAGACCGAGCGGTCCTCCGCGATAGTCTGGAAGTCGCCCGGGCTGACTTTCCGATTTCTTCATCTGGATAACCCTGTAGCCCGAACCATCATGGACAGTGATGCAGAGGCTATCCTCAGCACCGAGGAGGTGTTGAAGCTCTTTTCGACTATACAAACTTCTGTCGACGCGACCACTTCATCTTCGACCCCTCTTTTGACCAAGTGAGTTAACGGAACTAGGTCCCAGTCGTTCTATCTCTATCAGCGACTACAATGCTGATCTAGACCATTGACTTCCTTCTGCCTCGTTCTTCAGAGTGCGAAACAATGACGAGTCGCTCGACTTCTCATCTGGTCTTTCCCTTCTACTCCTCCGACCCCAGCTGCTGCTTTCATCACTCCACAACTTGATCATCACTCTCTCACTTCGTTTACTCAACCCATCCCTGCCTCTACCATCAGCGGATGACCTGCAATCTTCCTTGTCCCTATCTACGCCATTCACCGCTCCTCGCTCACATCCCTCGACTGACAATGCCGAGGAGATGCTGCGAGAGATTGGCGGCGAGTTGGTCCTGAGTGGCGAGGTCATGGATAAGATCCGAGGCATGGAGGGCAAGTTGGAATACCAGATCAAGAAGCTCGTCGGGCTCGCTGAGGCGGAGGAGAAGAGGGGCAAAGCGGCTGTCGAAGGTGTCGAAGAAGGTCAGTGTCAGCTTCGGCGTTAACAACTACGATGGTCAAAGCTAATATGACATCGTCCTCTTGCAGACCCTCTGTCCTTCCGACCCAATCCATCCGCAATCGTGTCTGCGCGAGAACCTTCAAGCAAAGTTGCCAAGAGGCTTGCTGCTGTCGATGCCGGCTCCGATGGCCAAGCCGAAGGATCAAACGAGATCTATCGACCCCCTCGAGTCGCCGCTGTACCCTACCTCGACTCGGCTCGTGGCGACCCCAAGCAGCGTACAAGACAGGCTCCTGCCTTGTTGTCCGAGTTTGCCGCTTCGCTTGACGCTACGCCCATGCTCGAAAGTACGTCTGGTCTGTCCACTCGACCTGTCTCGAACAGAGCTACAAACAGCGTCTCGGCCAAGCGTGCTGCCGAGTTGAAGAGGATCAACGACTTTGAAGAGGAGAACATGACACGACTGGTCACATCGAAACGAGAATCGAAGCGAAGAAGGGAGGACGAAGCCGCCCTTGCTATGGGCTTTGGCGTCGGACCTTCGCGAGGTAGAAGAGGTAGGAACGGCCTTGAAGCTGAGCTCGAAGGTGTACTGGGAGATAGGGGAAGCAAAGGCGTTTGGGACGGCGTTTCCTCCTTGGGCAAGCGAGGCGATGTGTTGGAGAGAGGGAAGAAGAGAATATCGGACGATGGAGAGAGGAGGAAGAAAGGTAAGACGTTTGAGAGGGATCTCAAGAGGAGAAGGAAGTAGTCATATCAGATCTACATTCCCGCATGTGATCACCATACAAAGTACATGTACTATTACTATACATAGGGCCCGGCCACTTCTGGCATGTTGTAATGTCGTATCACCTACGAAATGACTGCATGTAGCAGGATGTATTGATTGCGCATCTGCATGAACCTGTCTCGCATCACCGCCTTGCTCGCACACCGCTTCGGATAATCTCTAGGTTTTGATTGTTTTCCAATCGTCAAGCGGCAGTCGGCGCGACCAGAAGGTACCTTAGAACCACTTGCTTGTCCTGAGGATACACTCCGAGCGCTCAACGAATTGCACAACAAGATAATAATATTAAATTGTAGCTAACCTTAGCAGCTGGTTTATGCTATGGTGATTACACGGCAAGTCGAACCAACCCTGCCTACACGAGCTTCTGCAGCCATTTAAAGAGAATCAGCATCAGACAGCATCGCCTCCCTGACGACGACTGATGTGAAGATAGACTTTGGTATGAGTTGCAGAATGCATGCATATATGACCTGATGTATCCTAATACATCGACCTCACTCGCACAGACCTGTACATCCAGCATTGTGAGAGGATTAAACATCATATCGCAGCGCCCTTTTGACTTGGACATTGACTATCGCTAGACCGGCCGTTTACGAGTCAGAGCTTTCGTTTTATCGCCCTTCGTCCCGGTCTCGCATCTCGTCTCCTTATCGGCAGAGATCCGGGAATCAGATTGAGAGCAAATCAGATTCGAGCTCAAGCTGCTGCCTTCTCTCACGCCAACTTGCTCTCGCCGCCGGTAGGGTCCTTCTTCCCCTTCTCAGGTAGCTCAAAGACCTTGAGCCACTTCTCCCATCCTTCGTTCCAAGCGACCTCGGCTTCGGGCTTGACAATCTCCCATCCTTCCTCGTTGCCCATCCACCGAAGCTCCTTCTTCTTTCGTTCCTCTTTCAGCTCGTCGAGCTTGACCACCTTGCCGCTCTTCTTCTCTTCCTCCGTCATCTCCCTCGTCCCGTATTCGTAAGCCCGAACCTCATCAATCCTCGGGGCGAGCGCGTCGTAGTAGTCTTTCCTGGCGTGGCCGATCCGTTTGGGTAGTTCCAATGCAGCTTTGTTGTAGTACCCTTCTGTCTTCTTGTCGAACTCGAGATCATCTTTCGAGATGGGTCGGACATCAGAGTTGATCAAGGCGAGAGCGGCGTCGGCACCTTCCTGGACGCGGTATCGCTCGTTGAAGAACGAGGCGATCATAGCTGGAATCTGGGTGAAGCCAATATGGTTCTCGAAGGGTAGTAACAGGAGAGGAGGCTGAGCAGGTAAGGGGTTGGGAGGGACGTGCCAGTGTGCAGGGATTTGGGGTCCAGCTGAAGCTGCTGAAACGTCGCCGGCATGAGTAATCGGTGAAGGCGCGGATCGCGAGAGGAATCCTAAGCCGGATGAAGGTTTTGCTGAAGGTGATGGAGCGGGTACAGCAGCGGGTTCTTGGCTGGCCGCTTCCGGTGTTCCCGCTTGAGCTTCAATGGGAGTCTCAAGCACCTCTGGCGCCGTCTTGGGCTCGTCGAACACTCCATCCGTCTCAAGTCTACCCTCGATGCTCTTCTCCCAATCCCACGCATCGACGCCTCCCGTCCATCCTCTCCTGAGACCTTCGAAATACTCCTTCATACTCGCCCGCCCAACAAGCACGACCCCGCCTTCGAGCTCCTTCTTGCGCGTCTCCTCGGGGCTCAGTACGCCAGGTAACGATAAGATGGGAGGAAGAGGCTCAAGGCCGAGCGCTTGACGTCGTTGAGCGAGGATGGAGGCGTGCACTTGACGAGTGATGGAGCCGTGTAAGGGGGATGTTGGCAGGTCGTAGTCGATGGCTGCTGCTACAAGGTATGGCTGGGGTGAAATATCAAGAATAAGCGCAAGAACATACTAATGAGTGGTTTGTGCGGCATCACAGCGCTCAAAAAAGCAAATAGCCTTCGAAAGGTATAGTGGGGAGTAGCCAGCGAGAATTGACATGTTGGCCTTCGGGACGCAAGCAAACGGGACAGAAGCAGAACATTGGAGATGTGCACGTCTCTTCCCAGATACGCTCATGTATAGGGCTACCTAAGTCGGAGCCTTCGTTGCAAGTCGAGGTCCGTGACTTGAATGCGATGAGCTTCATAATCCGTTGACTCACCTTGACATATTTCCTGAAATACCTCAGAGCCCTATCCGTATCCTCGTCCCCTCCCCACTTAGCGCCCCATACGGTGATTCTCCTCGTGGAACCCAAACTTCCACCTTCCAGCACTTCCTGACCCTTGCCCTCGACAGCCTTGATCGTCTCCTGCTTGATCCTATTACATTCCCTCGTGTCGTAGTAGTACGCTCCGGAGAGAGAAGCTGTTATCGTCCAGAAGATCAGCCAGTTGCGCGAAGGCAGTTTAGGCTTCCACGTCAGGACCGAGTGCGGGATACCGGTATGTGAGAGCGCTGAGCGGAATCCTGTCAGTTCTACGGGTGCCGCCTTGGGCTTGACGGCCGATGCGGCTTCGATGGCACCTTTGGCAGCTGGGCCGGGTGTAGGCGCAGGTGTAGAAACTGCCGAAGCTGAAGCTGAAGTTGAAGTTGACGCTGCAGCCGGTGTGGCCGAAGGCGTAGGATGAGGCGTAGGGTCAGCCATTATGATCTAGCCGGGGTGGTCTACAGTCACGCGCTCCTGCTTGAGACTCGGGTGAGTGTTGAAGATCGCTGGAATCTGTCGAAATTGGGTTGCAATTATTGCTATCTGGGAAGAGAGAAAAAAGTTGGAACAGCTGGACGTGGTAACATCCGAATTTTGAGCCGAACTCGAGCTCGCTCACGTTTCGGTGGCACCACGTGGCGAGCGAGAGAGGCACAGCAACGTACTGTAGCTATCACAGCTATATAGCAATCCAGAAACAGGCTATAAGAAGACGATCACAGTCGTCCTCGCAATGGATGCATGACCTGTCAGTCTATCGCCAGGTAGATGTGAACGATGACAAAAGTCAGATCATTGCACATGTACGAGTCATCGCGAGCAATGAAACATTTGGTTCACTTTAAGGTCGGTCGATGAGGCGAGGGAAGAGGTACTGCCTAGCGCCGCAAATCCCCTCACGTCCTACGTCCGAACGCCCGACCTCGACGGGTGATCGCGCGTGATCTCTATCTCGACAGATGGCTCGATCGCAGTTGTTGTAACAGAAATGATCGATAGCCACCATCCCAAGAGGCACGAAGAGGAGAGAAGGGGCGCTGGATCTGGCGGCACTTTGCAGGGCATCGTACAAGATACCCGTGGGATTGGCACACAGAACGAAGTTCATATGCTATGATTTGCGGGCACCACTTCACTCGTCCTTGGCCGCTACTTCTTGTCGTGCCCCAATGTTCGTTGACCTTCACATCACGGAACCTACTCAAGCAAGCTTTCGTGCTTCACGTATAAGTTTGTGCCTCATTTCGGACATGCGGTTTATGCGCCCCATCACGTCCTCTGCTCCACCCAGCGGGAGCTTTGAAATTACGGGCTTCATATTCAGAAAATCGGAGGACGTAGGTGAGTAACATCAAACCAACCACCAGACTATGCTGCTTCAGGTCGAAGCGAAAATGAAAGACAAGTGAGTCCAGTCCGCTCATTTTACCGTTTCATAGACAGATGAATCTTTGCTTCGAGTGGGGTTTGTGTAACGAATTAAATTGGAGAATGACATGTCAGATCGCGCGAAGAAAGGGTAAGTAAAAACGATGTAGATGGAGATATCAACATTGACCGCCGACCGCTTGAGAAAAGGAGAAGAAAAGGATGGATGGATTGGAATGCGTGGATCCCGTGAGCTGTGTTTGGAAGCTGAGTATATAACCAAATCAATCAAATCAATCAATCGGGTGATATTTGACATAAAAAGCAACCTAACCTCGAACTACGGGATCGATACGGCCGGGAATATTTCTCAAACTTCTTTATCTCGTCCAGATCCTCGCATCTAAGCGGCAGCGGGAGCAGCAGCCTCCTCCTTGGGCGCCTCAGCGTCCTTGGCGTCCTTCTCTGTGAGCGATAACGGAACAGATGAGCAAAGGTCAGCGTACGCTCTGATATGAAACAATTCTCTGTCCAACGCAAAACAGATACTAACCGGGCTCGTTCATGTCAGAAGTCCACAAAGTAAGGTTGTCTCGGAGGAGCTGCATGATGAGGGTAGAGTCCCTTTTGATAGCACGGAGCAAAATCACACGATCAGTTGAAGGTTCTCTCTTCCCACTTCATTCGATTGTCAAACCCACTTGTAGGACTCCTCGGAAAGGGTGTCGAGCTCAGCAATGGCATCGTCGAAGGCCTGCTTGGCGAGGTGACAAGCTCGGTCGGGGCTGTTGAGGATCTCGTAGCTGGAAGAGGAGGCAATCGTCAGCGTGGATCAGAAGATGAATTGACGCGTAGCAATGTCGTTGGACTCACTAGAAGACGGAGAAGTTAAGGGCCAAACCGAGTCGGATGGGGTGAGTAGGAGGAAGCTCGGTGACGGCAACATCGGAAGCAGCCTTGTAGGCCTCGAGAGACTTGTCGGCGGAGTCCTTTCGCTTGTCGCCGGTGGCGAACTCAGCAAGATATCGGTGGTAGTCTCCCATCCTGCATTACAACGACACAGCGTGAGCTACGCGACTTTGCGGAGACACAGCAGCGAAAGACGCGAGCAAGACAACTCACATCTTGTGGTAGAATACCTTGGACTCGCCAGAGGCAGCAGAGGGGATGAGGTGCTTGTCGAGGACCTCAAGGATGTCCTCACAGATCTTGGCAAGCTCAGCCTCGATCTTCTCCCTGTAAGCCTTGATCATGGAAACCTGGGCCTCGTTGCCCTTGGACTCCTCCTTCTGCTCGATGGAGGAGACGATTCGCCAAGAAGCTCGTCGGGCACCGATGACGTTCTTGTAAGCGACGGAAAGAAGGTTTCGCTCCTCAACGGTGAGCTCCTGGTCGGATGAAGCGACGGACTTCATGTTCTCGACCATTTCTGGAGCAAGAGCAATAGAAAGTCAGCGGCCACTCAGTGCTATAGACAACGAATGTTCGCTGTCAACTCACCCTCGTATCGCTCAGCCTGCTCGGCAAGCTTGGCAAGGTAGACGGAATCTTCTCGGTTGGACATCTGTAATGGAAGACCCAGATCGGACCAAGAAGCAAAGCGTCGATCAAAGGAGGGTACAAGCGGTCGAGATTAAGATTAGATCGGTAGGATAACGGTTTGATATCGGTCGATGAGAAGATGGGGAACACATGGAATCGTAATGAGATCAGCTTGCGGTCACCTTTGGGCATGAAACGCGCGACCTGGCAACGGATAACAGCCTCGTGCGACATCCAGCACGTAGGCCCACTGTGCGACACCGGGGACACATTAAGGGGTTTGGGGCGCGTCGAGCAATCGCATCACGTCGCGATCTGGAGCCTGAGCACCATCCATACGCGTGATGATTGATTATCGACGCGCATTGTTGGCTTCGGTGACAGACTCGCATGGCGACGAGTGTCGGGAAACGATGATAAGGGAAAGGTGCGATGTTTCGAAACGACATGGCAACTCGATCGCACGGACGCGCGGTATGCGGTAGATGCGCGTCTCCAGACCCCTTTTCGCGACAGTTGCCAGCCAGATGTTCTATGAAAGACGCTTACCTTGAAAGAGTTGAACGAGTGATATAACTGTTTGTATGAATTTTGAACGATGAATCGTTTGTTTGTTTGTTTGAGGAAGGAAAGGAGGTTGATCGATTGATATGGGTCGAGGACGTTAAATGGGTGGCCGGTTGGGAAGAGGAACCGTGTCGTCAGCGTACGTGTCTTTGTATTCAGTCTGTATAGCTAGCTCAGTTGGAAATGATAGGCGAGGGATCGGAGTACGGATGATCGTGCGCGTCATGCATTGAAGACTCTTGTAGGAAGGAGGAACAAAGGAAGGTGAGGTGAAGGGACGATGTCTCTGTGAGAGAGGGTGTCCAGGAGAAGGGGGAGTCGAGGAATAAAGGTTGATGTGTAGCGTGGTGGGGAGGTTGGGTGACAATGACTCCACCGCCTCGTCTCGTTGGATTATCTCCCAGCGTGCACCCTCATTCCCCTTCTTCCTCTTCCGATGCATCCTCGCCCCTTCTCTTGATCCATCGCTGCCTATGCAAGAGAGTGTGGTGTAGGAGGGGGAGTGGGGTGTTGTTTACTCACGTGAGAGAGGTTAGATTGGGTTTAGGTGTAGATAAGAAGTAGGATGTTTAAATGTGATGATGGTGATAGAGATGTATGGATGTGAGTTGAGGATGATGATGGAATGCAGAGGAAGTATGGGGGTGTCGTATGGTGGTGTGAGCGTGTTGCGCTGGCTGCGGTGCAAGGGCAAGGGCGAGGCGTGGGTCGGTGCGTGATGCGGACAGGACAGGATAGGACAGCGAGACGATGAGCGTGGCTCCCAGTTGAGCGAATTAGGGGTACAAGGGCACACCATCCAGGGGTTTATCCTAATACACTTGGTTGGTTGATACACATTACCTGCTCTGCCAGCCAGATGCCAGCCAGTTGCCAGTTACGGTGCCACTTGTTTAGCGTGGTATTATGCTGTAATGCTGTAATCTCTTGCTGCGATTGTTAGGCAGAGCTAATGAAATTGTAATCCAACTACAAACCGGTGTTCTAATGGGGGTCTGCGCGGGGGTGAAGGGAAGCTGTTATGGAATTTAGGGATCAACCGGGGAAAGGACGAGGCGCGACGACAAGAGAAAACGCTATGACCTCCATCGGCTTCCCTGGCAGACCCTGAGTGTGGCACCGGTATGCAGCGCAACACGAGAGCTTGGACCGCTTTCACGAGTCAACCGGAATTATGATCGGCGTTATAACGGATAATCTGACTGGACTGGTTCCGGTCTTGGCCTGACGAAGATTCAGATTCGAATCGAAGTACGTCATCTTCCAAACCAATCAAACAAACGCAAAACGCGCGATACACACACGTACACGCACAGTGGGTTGCAACGTGTCATGCGTGAGTGTGTGCCTATCAGAGATCCCTTCCAATTGCCCAATAGGCCCGCAAAACATAGCGGTCGTTTTCCGCCCAGCAATAGGCACGTATGGGGACGGTTAACGTGGGTGAGTCGAGCCCCGGTGATAGTCAGTGATAGACGTACAGGCAAGTGCCGCCGACGCCGACCGATGCATGCATTGACAATGCACATTGCACATTTAGATATCTCGGTCTGCCCGGTCTTTTGCTTACGAGTGTTCTCATCTTATCTTTTATTCCTGTCCTCGAACAGTCAGTATCCTTAGGCAACGCTCCAAGATCATCAGCTCAAAGGCGTCCGTCCATCAACATTTCCTGGTCTGTCAGGTTTCCGCCATACATCGTCAAGATCTCGCTCATTCATCACCCACCGTTCCTTTCACCGTAAACCATATTCGACAGACCCCCAGTCAGTTTCGCTAGCCTCGGATCATTACTCTGATCAGAAACATCAGTACTTCACCCTCGAAGAGGCCCTATCAGTACCTAGACTGTGCACAGGCTTCTAACCAAATTCAATCGATTAATACTCGCGTGAAAGCCAAGATCAGGTCATGTCAGCGAATATGGTACCCCAAGTAAGCCCATTTCTTGGCATTACCCTCCTCCACATGACCTGTTCGACAAATCACACTGGGCATGCTGCAGCGAGAAAAGGAAACAACGTACTGACATAGCATGTATGGGACTTATAGGAAGAGCTGCCCGTCCTTGAGGCGCTCATCACCATCCGAAACAGGTTGACAGCGTTGAAGAAGGTGAGTAGTCTTTGGCAATAACAAGTTGGGTAGCTCGAGAGGGCGACAGGATTGGATCGCCTCCTCCCATCATGCTACTATCTAAAATCATTCGGTCATATATTTTGATGTGACTAAGGCGCGAAGCTGAAACTTCCTCGCGAATCTATCAGGACACGACAAAGTTCATCCGCGCGCCAGATGTTATGCCAATCTACAACTCGGTGGTGAAGCAAGGTGAGTCATTGCGTTCTTGCCTACCACTTGCTCCTAATGACATCGCAATCAATGTGTACGCGAAAAGTATGATGATTGACAGGATCGTCGGCTATGTCACAGTCACGCGACTGAATAATATCCGAGACGAGCAGTCTCACAACCAATCCACGTTATCGAGTAGCGCACCTTCATCATCCACCGCTAAGCCTACAATCCCCGAGGCGAACCGAGTCGATACAGTACTGGCGGATGTATTCGGTCTCCTGAGTCTGTTCTTCTTGACCATTGGCAAATCGAGGGAGACTCCTGCTACATACTGTCAGATCGCTTCCATGAGGGTGAGCTGGGATTCGTTGACCGTGAAAATGCTAGATAACGGCTGACTCATGATATTCACATCGCTCTTGCAGCAAATCCTTTCGCACATGAACGAGTCGGGAGCTTACACGGAGGAGATTCTCGAGCCGATCAAGTCAAGGCTGGAGGCTCTCAAGGCAGTTATTGCGCAGGACTCGGAGGATGGCAAGCACCCTGAACCAATCGTTCGGCTTATGTCCAGGAAGTTGGAGGGAGTTGGTAAGTACTGGCTTGATCACTGCCTGTGGTTCTAACATCGATATCATACGTCCAATGCGTTAGCTAATATCATATTGCAGAGAGACAATTGGATGATCTGTTCGCATCGCTGTCCGTATTATCAGTCGAATTGGTACCTATACATCAGCGACTGGTGGCCTTGCGAAAACAGCTCTCTGCCCTTGCTGCTGAGCCCAGACCTAGCAAGACGGAATATAAGGGGGTCTTGGAGGAGTTGAGGAAGATCGATTCGTGAGTCCGCGTAACAACCTCGATTACGGCACATCAAGGCAACTCTGCGTGACAGGCAATAGGTCTGCTGCGCTAGCCGACACTGATGTATCTGTGCCTACATAGCAAACGAGTCGACGGAAAGTTCTTGGGACCAGGCGGGTCGTTTGTACCAGAGGGTCAAGCTTTGCTCTCAGGTCTCTTGGAGTCTTCCTTCGAGATTACGCAGGATATCAAGGCCCGAGAAGCAGAGGAAGACGTCTCACCTATGTTGAAGCCTATATACGACAGGCTGTCTGAGATGAAGGCCCAATTGGACCGATTACGTGAGTCGATCAGCTTTGCACCTTGATACTGAAGTAGATAAAGGCTAATCAAATCGCTTTCTGATAGTCCTCACTCACAGATGGACGCTGCGAGAGACGGATCTTTACAAGTGAGTCGGTGAAAAATTGAGGACCTTCAGGGAATGCAGCTCACGTCACTCTGTCCATCGCAGCTACGCGCTCTCACTTCGAGAAATCGACCAGATGCGAGTAGACGGCAAATTTGTGGACTCGGATGGTAACAAGGTGAACTTAGACTCACGTGGTGGTAAGATTTCGGAACTCAAGAGGGCTGCTTGCTGATTAATCGCTCGATCGTTCAACAGGCTGAAGGACAATATGTGAGTCGAATATCCCTTGCCCTGATACATGTGACAAACGCTGATGATTCGCAACGTTCCGTTCCTCTACTACACAGGCGCTTCTCTTCCTTCTCCGACGCTGTTACGGTCTGATCTACCGACTGATGTCTGAGTCTGAGCCTATCTCAGAGGAGCTCATGCCCGTGGTAAGTGGAATTTCCTACTCCATCCACGTCTTCCATTCGCAATTTCTTCGGAAACCTTGCGATATCCATGCGACTGTGGATTCAAGCGGCCGAGTGACTGATCTAAACTTTTCCCCGCTTTTCTGCAGGCCAACAAATTATCGACGATCAAAAAATGCCTGAATGAAGTTCTCAAATACGGCGGCCCATACACTGCCCGGGATCTGTACCCATACCACCTCGCATTGCATCAGATCGATTCCCTCAGGAAAGACGGCAAGTTCTACGCGGACGACGGCAGTATACCCGAGGGCCAAGCGATCCTTGTCGCGCAGCTCAGCGAGGCGCACGAGCTGCTGGAGATGCTCAAGGAGAGCATGAGCGACGAGGAGAGTGATGACGATGATGCCGAGGCACTATAAGGGAGTTAGTTACCAGGTGCCGCACGGCACATGAATAGCGCATACAGTGTCCCGGGTGCGGAGAGGGACCGGTTGATGAGGGTCGAAAGTTGTCTTACGATATAGTCTCTTGGAATACAGAATACAGTATATATTATTCATATTATATTGAAACTTATGCGAACCATGATCCCACTCCCTTTCTGCAATTTTGTCAGATATTCAACCAGGCTTCGATGTTCGAACATCGGAGTGGCCAGGGGCGCAGATAACAGGTAACAGGTGGCGCTGGAGGCTGCTGTATAATAGACGTAAGTTGATCGTAAGTCGACAACCCAAGTGGGGTTCATTTGGATCAGCAGACGAGTAACATTGATCGTTCGGGAGTGCATAGCTGCGCTGCGTCGCTGCATCGGTGTTACGTCTCTCTCTGTGTGTTTGTAAACGCGCGGTGAGTCCGATACGCGTACAGGAGAAGCATTCACGAGACAACGACGGCCGGCTGATCGAGCAGTCGCCCAGTCAGGTTAGGAGTACTCTACTGTACCGAATTGCAGTAAGGCTCTTGCCGTACAACCACCACGATGTGACTACCCAATCCCCGCGAGGACAAACGGTAAGAGAGATACCGATTTTGAGTGTAGTCACGAGTTCGAAACACTCTGCTACTGTAGTACCGGCTCTGAGGTGTCTCCATCTTCCCACTCTATCCTGGTGTTGATGACACCATATCAATCTCGTCCTTACTGACGGAATGTACTGAACATGGCCCCCAGGGTGAAGATCTACACCTCGAGATATGTCCTGTGGGTCCGCAGTGGATAAAAGTAAGGTAAATCCCCAGGTCCTACTTATAGCTGATCATAGCTGATACTTGTATGTATTCTGTACTGTATGTCAAAGTGTTCTCAAGAGTAAGTTTCCGCTCACAATGGTCCGAACCGAATCCGATTCCAAGATACAAGCACTTCACTTCACTTGACAGATAGCTCGTTCGAAACGAATGTTCTTAAGGACAATGCTCGCGTTCATACGGTCCATCCTGACTAGCATCGAATAAGATCATGTGCAAATGGCGGTGCCCTCTCTGTTTGTGACATGTGTTCCGAGATGTTGGCTTGGCTCCAAGCGTGATCCGGAGAACTTTTCCCGGGTGATCTGTTGGTTGGTTGGCTGGTTGGGTTTTTTTCTGGTTTACTTGAGGAAGACGAAAGAAGCGCTCGGTGGCAATACGTCGACGTACGAGAGCATGTGGAGCGTCAGGATGAGCTCATCTCCGTCATTGAAGAAGAAGAAGAAGAAGAAACGAAAGGAACGAAAGGAATAGGCAGAGATAGCGTATAGCGTGAACAGGGCTTGGCTTGACGTCGCCGGGTCATGCCAACGACATGAGCGAGCAGAGTAGGACTGAACTGAGCGAGAGACATCCTGCGTCCTGCGATGACCAGTACAGCAGGCGTGTAGTGACTGATACTCACTCGGGTAGACATATGAGCATCAAGCAAGTCCCAAGATTCCGTGTGATGCAGGGATGCCCCCCTCTCCCAAAAAGCAAAGGAAAAATATTCAAAATCATACAAAGACAACAAGCCTGGTAAGTCTGGTTTTAGAATTGCCTCTACCGTGCTCGAGTGTAATTCATCGACTTGGGAGGTGTTATGGCTGTTCGTTTGAGATCGCTGTGTCGTGTACCGTACTGCACAGACCTTGGATCACGAGGCCTCTTACCGCTGTACGACACTGCCAGCATCCCAGGCCCATAAAGTAGGCTGAACTCAGACTGGAAGTCGAAGTCAATCTGAGCAAATCGACTTTTGCACAGCACATTTAGGTCATATACGTGATGCACATTACAGTACATCTCGAGGTAGCGGCCATACATGGATCTGCGTGAAGCCATAGATGTTGGTCCACTAAGACCTGTATGAGTAGATTTGGTATCACAAGAGAGACGTTAAAGATGCTTCGCTCCAGATCACATCCTGTACTCGAGTACAGCAGTCCTATCGTCCCGTCCTCGTACCACCACCTTCTTGTCCGATGTGCAGTGCATCACTGTGAGGTGGCGATAGGTGACGCTTCGCTTGCAAGACCCTCCATCGGCTGCACCATAGCCTCCACTTTCTATGCCATGCCGCGCTATTCTCCTGGATGTCGCACAAGCAGACAACTCACTTCCATCGAGGGGAAGGCTCCGCTGGTGGAACCTCCTCATCACAGATACCTCTTCCCTCGCTTTCACATCAAGATTGAGCCCGCTAGTGGCCGGCGTCCGCAGACAGTGTTGGACAGCGATGGCAGACGAGGAAAGTAGACTGCCCATCGTGCTTCCGTCATGAGATTGGAAGGATACGCATCCTTTATAGGTATAGGTAAGACTCGATTCAGCCGGTATACCGCAGCCCAGCGGCTCCTTAGGTAAGAACCAGGCTTCAAGGTTTTGTGCTCGATCATGGCGGACGACCGTACCCCGCCCGATCACGTCCACCTTGCCCGGCCGCCTCTCCAGAACCCGTCCACACACCGCCGTACCCATATGTGAAGCCATGAGGCGAGCTGTACGTTGTCCCTGGCGAGCCTGCTGTCCCCACGCCGCCCGCGGCCGAGCCGGAGAAACTGGACAGATAGGCAGGTTGGGCATAGTAAGGCAGATGACCTTGACCTTGAGCTTGTATCGAGTCGTACGGATACGCGGGGTTGGTCGGCGGGAAGGCCGATGGCGACGATGATGATGGTAAGGGGGGCCTAGAGAAATCCCACAACGCGCTCGTGCCCAGAGGGTTGTGCTGTGTTCGGGGCTGCTGTGTGTGATGCTGGGTAGGCAGCTGGGGATGGTGCTGCGACTGCAGCTGGACCGATGATTGAGCTGAGACACCACCGAAAGCCGGATGATCTGCTACGCCTAGGCTATGGCCTGGAGCATAGGTATGGGTGTCAGAGGCTGGAGGTGGCATTAAACTCGACGGGTCGTTCATCGTCGTGGACGACACATGCTGAGGCGCACCGAACAGGGAGGGCGCATGTGTCGCTTCGCCCGTAGTTGGCGGATTGCCCCAAATCGATGCTAGATTGCCTGCGCTAGCCCTCTTCTGACCCTTTGCGCTTTCTTCCCTTGTCATCGTCCAGATACTTCCACCACTCGGTCCCAATGACGCAGGACCCCCAGCAGCCGCACCGAATAAGAGGCCACTGCCAGCAGCGGTGCCCGCACCTGGACCCGGACCGGAAGGCGAATGTCCGGCCGTGGGAGGTCCTCCATGAGGGGACGAGGTGGCTACTGCCACAGGAGAAGGCGTCCCAGTCGGCATATGTGACAGACTCGGCTGTTGAGCTGGGGGCGTGGGTGTACTTTCCAGCATGAGATTCTGCAGAAGATCATATGCGGTCGGTTTCCTATTTGACGCTAGTCCCGCCTCAAGTCCGGAAGATGCAGGGTAAGGCGAGAGTCCGTTATCCGGCAGGGGAGCGGCAACATTAATTAGATCCCTACAACAATAAGTTTTATCAGCTTGTTGACCCTTCTTCCGAGGTTTGAAAAGAAGAAAGAGAGGGAAGAAGCTGACCCTTGATCCCAGTTCGGTTCCGCTTCACGTTCTTCCTCGCCATCAACACTGCTCTCAGCGCCGAGCGTAGCACGCATAGCGAGATTGACCGGGTCGTCCTCGGTCTCGGTGCTGACAGAGGCCATGTCCGCCTCGTCACTGTATCGCGATACGTTGACATCAACATTGACGAAAGTCGACGTGGGAGGGATCAGGACGTCGGGACCTCCACCCAGGTTGGCGCCAGCCTAAACCGAGATTGATTGCCACAGGCAGCATCAGCAAATATGATTTGTAAGAATGCCCATCCAGTCGCGGTACTCACCCTTCGCTGTGAGATGAGCTTGGCATCGACTTGTAGATCGGCAAGCCGCATCAACTGCTGCTCATTCGGATGCACCTCTCCCTGCATACCTGCCCCGTCCAGTGCCCCTGTTCCGTTTGATGTGCCATTGGTAATACCTCTCTGCAGAGGCATGAACCCTCTCATATCGATGTCCTCTTCCATAGGCTCGGGCAAGGAAGGTAATCTGTCGATGGGGAAGACAGACCCAACAGCGTCGATGAAGCGCCTGTATGTGGCCCAGAATGAGGTGAACGCTGGTAAGGAGGTATGTCGCCCAAGGTACTCCAGGTTCAATTTGATCCACTTGGACACGATCCGCAGCGAAGGCAGAATTCGTCTCAGTACCGCCGAAATGAACTGTGGTAGCTGGTCCCCAACTTCCTCTTCACCCTCGAGCGCTAAGGCGCTCTCATCACCCAGGGTCGATCGAGCTTCTTCGACTTCCTCCGCACCGACTCGCATCAACACTTCGAAGACGCCCAACAGAAGCGCCAGGGCCTTCTTCTCGGCTTCCAAGGACCGCTGGATCTGCTTAGGAGCTTGCTCCAGTCCCATGGTCGACCGAGCTCGGTAGTGAGAACCAATAACGATAGCCATCGTCTTGACGATGACTTCAGCCGATAGTCGGCGCGCTTTGAGCAAAGCCGAAAGGGTTTCGAGCACAGAAGGCTGAAGACTTGAAATGAAAGTGAAACTGCAATTGCCATGTTTAGCAACGCTATCCACCTTTCATCAACTCTACAGCCACGATAAATCCAAAGTACTCACCCAGCTTTGAGATATAGTATCCCCACAAGAACAACTAGTTCCTCTTTCCATTCTCGCACCTCGTCGGGCTTAACTCCGTCCTCTTCGTCGTCTCCACTATCTCCACCTTCTTTCGCTCTGCTCTCCTTGGTATGTGCGCGCCAACGCTCGAAAGTCTTGCCGAAGAATTTATACAAGATACCGTCGGCCCCTTTGAACGCGTTCCGGATAGCCAGAGCTCGAAAGTAATAGTATGTGGTACAGAAATCGTTTGATTGGTACGTCGATATAACGGCGAGCTGGTTGAAGGCGGAGCCTACAATGTGAGTTTGTAGATGGCGTCAGCGAGAATGATAACACGCGATAGCCTCATTGCCATGTTAAAGGCCGATGGGCGATCATCTAAAACAGAGTCACGGGGAACGGGAACTCACCGTCATCCGGCTGAAGTCCCCTAGCGATCTCGTAGTATCTCTTGGCAGCCCCGTATTTCTCCTCCGGCCCCGTCCCGCCACCGCCTTGCCTCTGATTATCTCTGCCCCTCCTACTCTTGCTCGGTTCCTTGTACTGCTCCTTGTACCTCTCCAGATCTCCCAGACATATTAAGCCCTTATACACGAGCGCGAGCTTATCCCTCTTCTCCTGGTCCGTACCTGATATCTCCTTGACATCGCCCTCGTCGTTGTTGTCTCCTAGCGGTATCCTGGCCTCGGCAAGATATGAAGCTGTGTCCCCAACTTGAGCCAGGTTGTGGAAATTGACTATTCGCCCAATCAGGGATTTGTAGAATGTTTCTTCTGTCGAGAGGGCTTGTCGGAACCGAGTGGCAGCTTTCTTGAGATCAGAAGCCACCTGACTTCTCTCGTCTTTACTAGCACTCCCACCTCGTTCTCCGCCTCCTCTCCTTGATCGGCTACCGGATGATTGAGCGGCCGGCGGAGGAAGGGTCCGTTCGATATTGCCTATCAGGTCTCGGTATGCAGCGATCAGGAGGTAGCTGGTATGATGCCATATCTGGTCGAGCGATTGAGCATAAGGCGAGAGGGAGTGGGCGAAGAGGATCAATAGGTGAAGGTCTCGACATCTACGAGATCCATGACCACCGACGGGGATATGCAAATCGCGCTGTCAGCTGCCGAATGATCTGATGGCCTCGGCCGAAGTGACATGACAGGGTTATGATCGACGGACAGCCCGGGTGCTGGTTATCATCTCGAAATGCGAGTGAGATTCGCGTGACCTACCGCTGGCGACATTGCTCAACCTCTCTCGACCATGGCGGTTGAACAGCCAAGATTGACTTGAGCCTCTCAGCTTCGGACCGAGCCTCACTGTAGACCCAATAAGCCAGAAGGAGCACGAACATGATGTCAGCACGATACAGTCTACGGAGGTCTCAGTCGGCCCAGCTCTCCATGAGGTTCGCAGGTTCGGAGGCTCGACGAAAAAGCTTCCTTGACGATTGAGTCCTAGTCGTTGGCTACCTGAGCAGCGCTTCCACAGTCTCAGGGAGGGGCGAAGAAGTGACGAGACGCGTGGAGAACGAGACTTACCGGTCGAGCTCTGCTGCGCTCTTCTTCGCCTCGACGTTCGATGACGCCCTCGCCAATCGCTGCGCTGGCATGGCTGACTCGTCTCGTCTCGTCTCGTCTCGTCTCTTCTCGCAGCACGATTGATGCGGCTCGTTCGCGATGTCAACTCGGGAGATAGCGATACACTAGCTAGCGAGAAAGTAGACAAGCCGATTGTGGGGTACGGGTCTGAGATTAGGGTTGCAGTCAAGGTGGAGGTCCGCCGTAATGCTGAGGTCGGAATAGGGAGGGAGATTCAAAGGAGCGCTCTGCGGATAACGGTTGAGGGAAACACATTTACGATGTGCGTGATACTAGGGACACATGATATCGAGACCGGCCGAGCGAGGAGGATGAGGAGGACGACTGAATGTGGTCGAGGATCGATAAGCCGAGGTCGTATCGCCAGTATATCCGATGATCGGAATTGGAATCGGACTCGGACTTCTTGTTCAGACTAGAGAATACGACGGAGAATGGTCAAAGGATGGATTGGAAATTCAACGTTCTGTATGGTATATATGTATCTCAAGCGATTCTCAACGGGTCAGGTCAGGCTGAGATGCTGAGCAATGAAACGGGTGAATGGCTAAGATAGAGTCGGAAGAGTGGAATGAGAATGGATGATTGGGGTGCATGGCGTGAATGGCGTGGATGAAGATGCGCGCACGGCGTAAATAATGACGTCTTGGTCTTGGCTGGCGAATCCCTTCACACTACATTATTCTCTTACAAAGTAAATTCTGTTGACCATCATGATTCCCGTCAGTTGCCCAGTAGCAAAGTGTGATCATGCGTGTCTGTATCAGCCATACACGACCTCGTGACCGGTTCGTGCAAACATGCAAAGAACGTTTGTCTTGAACACCTGCTGTACCAAATATCCTGAAACACCTCTTTCTGCCAGGCTCTGAGCGCTTGACGTTCTCGGGGCAATTACCCCCATCTATGGTCGTCGAAAGAATCTGCATGAAACGGAAGGTAGAGGGAATGAAAGATATATATTCCAAGTACAATCCTTCCACTCCTCCTTGTCCCGCCCGCGATCCAGACTGAACAATCCTGATCCGCCATCCCTGTGATCCAGGATATTGCCTTTTTTGTGCTTTGTCCAGCCCGGATGGAGGGGACCCAGTACTACAACACTCCTGCCGTCGCCATCGCCATCGCCATCGCCACGCCAAAGAGACTAGCCAGTCGCTTAAGCAGTGTCGACGGTCTTGCCCTGGGTACCTCGCTGTGATAGTGAAATTTGGTTAAGGTGGTCAGCAAAGCTGTCTATGTAACACAGGCAACGCAAATGCAAGCAAAGGGTAGAATAATCGTTAACTCACGAGAAGACCGGTTCGCCTGGCAGCGATAAGACCGGCTTTTTGACCGGAGGGAGCGTCTCGGGCCATGGTGGAAGCGTGACCGATATGCTGGTGGTTACCACCACCGTGAGGATGGTCGACGGGGTTCATCGCCACACCTCGAGTCCTGGGCCAGGAGTTTCGCTTGGCTCGCATGGCGTGGTGCTTTCGGCCGGCCTTGAGGAAGGGCTTGTCAATTCGACCACCACCAGCGATGATACCGACGGTAGCTCGGCATCGCGAGGGGACGGTCTTCTTGGCACCGGAGGGGAGTCGGATTCGGGTGACACCAGACTCGGAGTGGCCGATGATGGTGGCGTAGTTACCGGAAGTTCGGGCAAGAGCTCCTCGGTCTCCGATCTTCTCCTCAACGTTGCAGATGATGGTACCTTCGGGGCACTGAGAGATGGGGAGAACGTTGCCGACGTTCAAGGTAGCCTTCTTACCGCAGTAGATGAAGGCACCGGTGGAGAGACCCTCGGCAGCGAGGAAGGTCTCCTTTCGGAGCTTGTATCGGTAAGGGTCTCGGAAGACAACGGTGGCAAGGGGAGCACCTCTGTGTGAAACAAGAAGATGGGGGTTTCAGCAATATGTTCTTGTCTGTCTCACTGAGTCCTCGCGACAGTCGCAATGGTGATTGGGCCTCTGCCTCTTTTGGCTCCCAATCTGTTCCATGCTAAAGTTTCTGTCATTCCGGACCAGGCATTTCTCCCTCCATGCTTTTCAGACACGCCGGTCCGCCGACAAGTCTTGCCGGTGGCTTGACACCTGCGGGCAACCAAGGTCGACGTGGATATGCTGATTTGCCTACCATGGCAGTCATGCAACCATATCCGCTCGTCTCCATCCCTACACTAACTCTCTCTGATCCACCTTGCTTCGATTGACGTAGGTCTCCTCGACACCATTCATCTCCCCCTGCGTCGCTTCGCCAACCATACAGAAGCACCACACATTTCCTCCATCCCGTTTGATCCAAGCCCCGACCCTGGTCCTTTGTTCTGACGTTGTACGAAAGACCCAAAAACAAAACAAAGACTCACCGACCAGCGTCGTGGATGATTTCCTTGACAACACCCCTGATGTAACCGTTCTTCTCAGCAAAGTCGATGTTCCTGAGTCGAGCGGGGTTCTTGTTGTGGTGGGTGTGGGACTTGAAGATCCCGCCGGACTTCCTCTGCGCTCGGATGACTCGCTATTAAGGTAGAAGAATGTTTGGTCAGGTCCTCTGTCTGTGTTGTGTGTCTGTCTATTCCTCCTGTCTTTCGCATCGAATTCTTGATATGCTCCATCGCCTGATCATGATCCCGCGTTCTCGTTCTCATGCTCGTGCGCGTGCTCGTGCTCGGATCAACTACATCCTCTATCCTCGTCCCCTGTCCTCCCGCAGCCCATCTTCGGCTTGTCTCCAACCGCAACGACGACCCTTGTCAGCCGTTACGCCGGCTCATCCTCAACGAGCTCTGCCATGGTCTCGCCTATCCATCCACTGTCTTCCTCATGATCCCTTTCTAAAAGCACGAACACGAACACGAGACCGAGATCGAGATCGGGATCGAAACGACGGCGGAAGCGAGATGAACGACGATGGAAGGCGGACTTACACCCATTTTCTACGATAAAACACTGTCAGCAAAGAGCGGCTTGTCGGGTATTTTCGATTGTCCACTCACGAGATATTTTTTGAAGAGACTTGAAGGTTGAAGAGAGGGAGGTCGGTGACGAGCAAGCTCGATGTGATGACTTTGATGATTGTTGCCGGTGTGCAGGCTGTGAGTGAGCAGCAGTGAGCAGGGTAGCGTACGAGTGGGAGCAAGCAGCACAAGCGACAGCGACAGTAGACAGTGGTCCCTAAGCTGGCAAGGCAAAGGTGGAGAGGCAGTGAGAGCAGCAGCGATGCAACAGCGATGCAGCATCTCATGCATGCATCAACGGCCGCACCAAAGCATTCTCAAGCAAAAAACGCGACGCATCAAGGATAACTGCCACAATCGGCGATATGGCTGGGATACCGCATACCAGACAGATCGGTGATAGCCCTTAAGACCGACATCGGCGATTCAGCTAGCAGCCCCGTTCACTTTCTCACCTGGGTGGGTACCTCATAGCTAAGGCATGCATCACGGGATGGCGGGCCCCCTTAACAACGGCTGCTGGACCTGCCGACGACTGAGCAATGTTCTGTTCTACGATCAAGGAAATTGGACATACATGGACCGTCGCGTCATGACGCCACTGCGTGGATCCGGAACGCAAATCGAAGAGAGATCATGCTACATCTCTGACATAACCAGAAGCTCTCTTATGACTGACTGACAGACGAAATAGACAAAGTTTCCAATGCCTGTGCGGCTCACGTCTTTACCGACAGAGGATGGATGAATGGGATGGATCATATACGTTGTCTTGTCTACCTTGCCTCTGCATTTCGAGGCCTTGGCCTAATCTGCTTTATACCTTGCTCAACGGACTGACCCATTGAACCGCTACGAACTCATTCTGCTACACTCCACTACTTGTTCGCTCCACTGCTTCCGCCTCCGCCTCCGCCGCCCAATTTCTTGCCCAAGCTGAAATTGAGCCTTATTTTCTTTCCTTTATCCTTATCTTTGTCTTTGTCCTTATCTTTATCTTTTCCAGGCGTTGATGCAGATTTCTTCGCATCGTCTCCACTTCCGCTCTTCTTGGGCGTAGACCCTGCTGCACCTTCCGACTCGGTCGTCTTTGTCGGCGTAGTTGGCTTGACGCCCACAAGCAGTCCGGCGAACCCTTCTTCCTCTTCCTCTTCTCTGGCTCTTTTCGCTCGCATACGCATAGCCACGTCGCCCAGGTCCTCTTCCAGCTCTTCAGTGATCTTGGTGTCATCCTCTTTGGCCTCGGCCTTGGAGCTGCTGCCTTCGCTTTCAGGAATGACGCGATCAGGCTGAATACGAGGTGACTGTGCACCGGATGAAGAATCCGAGTCGGATCCATCATCGTAATCCAGTCCCAAAGCACCTCCACCGCCGCTGCCACCGCTGGTACCACTGACATCGCCGGCCCCGGACGATGAGGCTGCAGCACCCCCTGATGCAGAGCCCGGTTGACGTGCGCCAGCAGGTCTCTTCTTTGGTCCTCCACCATGCGTGAACATCCTCTTCCTCTTCTGCGGAGCAAGCGATCCACTCGTCGATGTCGTTGTCGTGGCACCAGCAACAGCACCAGGTGGCTTGGGTCCAATCTCCTCTTCGTCGTCAGAAGCGTTGAAGTATTCTTCTTCTTCGGCAGCGGCTCTCGTGCCCCATGATTTGCTGGATTCGGCTTCTTGTGAGACTGCAGGCGGAAGGGGAGGTGGCTCAGAGTTGATCTCGAATCGGGATCGTAAGCCGTTTACAATTGCTCGGAGGTACGGTCGATCGGCCAACTGCTCGATCTGAGCTCGATGATCATCGAACATGTAGTTGATGATATTCTTCAGGTTCTCCTGTTGGTCAGAGTACATATTTGTTCAGCATATACCTTGCACGCCGATACGTTTCCCGTTACCTCTCAAGTTTTCAGCCAGTGGACGCTCACCTTTCTTATCAATTCCAAGACCTCCATACAAGCCGAGCTCATCATGTTGTCTCTACTGCTCTCTTCGTTCAACAGGTCCAGTAAAGGCAACAACAAGTCGTTCTTGACATAGTATCGATGTATGAAGTGGTTTGGTGTTTTCAGGCAGGCGCGGACGAAACGGAGGGCGGCTGATTCGCAATGAATGCATTGTACATCAGCAAAGGCTCTTTTGCAGATGACCACAGGAATTCCAACTCACCATGACGCAAGGGCTTGTCTTTGACGTACAAGAGCCCAACGACTCTCTTGGAGATAGGGTTAGAAAGGATGAAGTAGGATGCGCGGTGGGCGTGGTTGATGATACAGAACGAGAGGAGCTCCACGAGGCTTTGAAGAAGGGCACCGTGTTCTCGGCGCAGTTTCGCAGGTTTGCCTGTTTAATGGAATTTGATCAATTAGCGCAAGCATTCGACTGAAGGGTTATCCTGACACCGGGCTCATGTACGCACCCTTGGCAATGTCAGACTTAATGTCGGGTGCCTCCAGTAAGGGTTTGAAGAGGAGCGAAGCGCAGTTCTCATAGAAATAGGTGCCGAAGGTATCTGACAGCGGTCCCTCCTTTGCTCGAGCGAAGCTCTATATAATAATAGGACCATCAGCTCTGTTGTCAGGGATGTTCACATTTATGACAGACGACGTGTATTCACGCCCTGCCAACCATTGGGTCATCAGGTTTTCCGGTGGTCGTGACTCACCTCATTCTCTGGCGGAGTTTCCAACAGTGTTCTCAGCGTATCTGACATCTGAGACATCAACCCCAAATTCTTCGTCGAATGGAGCAACTCGATGATTTCCATGACCAACGTCTTCCTCTTCAGCTCGTCCTCCCTGAATACATGTACCCGGACAGCATTCGCGTCGTGCTCCACTGCCAACGTGAGAATCTCCGCTCCGGCATGTAACAGTTGCGCTTCGGTTCTCTTGAAGGCCCATTCGCAGACGAACAAGATACCTCGGTCGATCAGATTTCGATACAAAGCTAATCGGCTGGGCAGTTGCACTCCTTTGCCCATAATCATCAGTTGGTGTAGGAACATGACGACATCTCGCTTTCTTTCGTCCGAATGATCCGAAGGCTCCAAATTGACCGTCGTAGGGTGGGGTTCTCTAAATCCCTCGAAAAGTTGGTTTAGGAAACCCTCATTCTGCTGGATGTGATTGATAATGTCCACCTGGTTGAAGAAGACGAAACCGTTCAAAATGTTGAAAGTAGGATCGTCCAGCACTCGAGCGAGCACGACGTCTTTGAGGTATAGTAAGCGGTATGTCTGATGAATCTTGTTGCGAATGTTGTTGTCCTTGATCTCGACCACCTGTCGGAAACGAGCAGTCTCCTGGAAGAATTGACGATACGAGGCTTTCAGGCCTGGGAACTCGGGATCGTCTGCAACGTGACCACCGGAGTTCAGTAAGAGCTACTGCTTTGCCGGGTTGATGCGTGCGCGCACTCACACTCTAGCATCCCAATCACACCTAAAAATACATCGTCCTGCAGGATATACTCGAATATGCCATTGTCGTTGAACAACACTGAAGTCAATGTGTCAGCTAGATCGCCATTGTGCAGAAGACAAGATCCAGCTCACATATCGTTTGCATCAATGAGCAAAGCGCATGTAGATCTTCCAGACTCTCCAGGTCTTCCGCTTGTTCCAGCACGGTGATTAAGTGCTTGATATAGTCCTGCAACGAAAAGAGCAAGCAATCAGCACGGATAGATTCGAGGTCCAATGGGGAGCAACCTTACCTCATTCAGGATATGCTCCACCGCCCGTTCTCTGCCCTGCGGTGATTTCGACTGCATCCGTATGAACATCTCTTGCTCCCTGTAGCCGCACAAACACATCAGCGTCAGGCTACCTCTGCACACCAGACACCATGTACCATTGACTCACCGTATATTCGCTAGCGAAGGAATCTGCCAAGGCATCCTCGAGTCCGCCAGAGCCATCTGCGACGTGACAGGTCCCAACATCGGTGAAGCGGTAACTGGCGAAGAGGATGAAGGGACTTGATTTGCATCGGCTTCGGCTAGAAACGAAGTGACCGCCACAGTCAGCAGGTGAACCCGTATAGTGATGAGATCATATATCGTCTATACACACCGGACATGTTGAGTAGGTGCCTTTGGACCTCGCAGATGAATTGCCAGATATCGTCACATCCGTCTGCGTCTTGGAACGAGAGTGCTATGTCTAGCTGTGATGCTGGTTCTGTCCACACAATCAACGTATCTGAGGTGGTTCCAATGAGAAAGTCAGTATCGACGTGTGGCGCTCGAGTACGAGACGAAGCAAGGTGAGAATCCTGATTGTCCGCCACTGACCTTGCTGTTTCCCATATATATCCTCTTTCTCCACCCTCGCGCTCAACAGCAGCTCGTCCTTGAGGAAGCCTCCGGGTGCCTCCAGCTTGCCAGCCTCTCCCATATCTTCGGGTTCTACAATGATCAAAGCGAGATCCTGGGTGTCGTCGTATATGCCTTTACAGAATCCGGTTCCTCGATCGAACCACGACGCTTCGCGAAGCTCGTACACCTGATAGCACGGTCATCAGTATCCACTCAATCGGGCGCGGTACCGTCAGCGAGAAGGAGAAGGGACTTTTGCGACTTCGAACGAGGGATGAGATCCCTGGTCAGTGGGCAACGATTTGACGATCCTCACTCACCTTGACGCGCTTGCCTTCATGACTCGGTCCAGCTTCGATGTCGCCGTTCATGTGTTCTTCGACCGCCGCATCGATATCTAACTCGGTGCCCGAGCTCTCGCTCTCGCTGTCCGGCTGTACTTCCATCATGACCACATCATCGCGATCCTCTCCATCTCCTTCACCTTCTCGTTCGGCAGACTGCTCCACCTGCTGCATGACACCGGTGACCTCTGCTGGACGAAGACGAGGTCCGCCTTCTTCCTCGTCCATACGATCGGACGTATCGTTTCCGCCGCCGTCAGCTGCGCCGTTACCGTTACCGTCACCTGAAGACGTGATCGTGACCGTTATTTCTTGATCGGATCCTCCCGCGGTCTGACCAAGTCCATCAGTCCCCAGTAGATCGACGGAAGAGGTCGTCTGCTGCAGTCCCGTCATCAAGCAAGGTAGGATGATAGAGCAGTCGGTCCGATGGCGATTCGCTCGCGCGACCTAGCCCGACTAAACCTTATCCTTGTTTCTCGGTTCGCGAAGAAGCCGGGGGTTGTGCACTTGACCAAGCGAGGACGATCGTAAGGACTTGAGGGTATCCTGTGAATCTTTGAGATGCCTCTCGATGTTGACCGTTCGAACGGCCTTGCTGTGCTGACGGAGATGAAGAGTGAAAGGTGATGTGAACGAGGTCCGCGAATGGATACAGTCAGAGGCGAATCAAGGATGGTGAACTGGGATTTGTTGTTGTGGAGTTTATGCAGCGAGTACATGCAAGTGAGTGATCAGGAGTGAGCGATGAGAGTGAGCCCTGAGTGTTGAATGCAATGAATTTGATCCCGTCGTTCCTTGTCAAAACGCGTTGATGCGTTGAATGCGTTGATCATCGACCGTCACTTGGTCTGTTCATCATTCTCCTTCTCATGAAAGACACACTTTAGCTCATCACTGACTAATGATACACAATACGGGTACACAAGGTACGATATCTCAACCACCGACCACCGACCACTGAATCTCCGGCGAACAACAGTGAGGACTTGCTGGGAGCACTCCAGAAGTAATGAATTGAGTCAAATCTGCCAAGGAAGTCATCACCTGGAAGCTCGCGTCGCTCAGTTCATCATCGATCAACCTGGACACGACGATTCCTTCAGTGTTTCCGCTCCTTTGAAATCGTCAAGAACCCACCTTACACGGAGTCTACAACAGAGAGCCGCTCCAATGTCGCTTCAGGGCGTCAAGCGACGTCCGTCCTTTTCACCTTCAGCCACCTCACATGCCAATTCGAGCAAACGTCAACGCTCGTCGTCCTCCCCGACCAGCTCGAAGCCACTCTCATCAATATCGTACACACCGAGCAAGACCAAGCGACCGCCACCTGTAGTGAAGAAGCAGCCTGGACTGTTTGAGCAGATTGGAAGTATGCTCTCATCTTGGGCGAGCTCAATCTCTACCAGTGAGTAGTATGAATTGGTACCATCGAATGCCCGGCTGCGTGCTGAACAGGCGACTCGTTTGATAGCTTCAACATCACGGGAAGATGAGCCTCCAAGATCCGCCTCATCCTCGAGCAGATCAGCGGGAGATCAATCCTCCTTCTTGGGGATATCACCGCATCCTGGAGGAACCCTTGCCTTGCTCAGAGCAGCTGATGACGAGAGATCCGACAGGAGCATAGAGGAGCAGCCTGGATCTACCGCTGCGGCGCCCATAGATTTTACAGGTGACGATGAGGAAGATGCGGAAGAGGAACAGGACGATGCCCGGAGCGCCAGCATCGATACTTCTCGTTCGCCTCAACCCCAAGCAGGACCGAGTCGCCAACGGCTCTTTAGCCCCGACAACCTACTCTTCTCCGAAAAGCTGTCTGGGAGTCAGTCGGGAAGCACCATCAATCCGTTCGGCCTGCCGACGCCTCCCGAATCACAAGAGCTCCAGAGATCCTCACCATCCACCTCTAAAGCTTCGCCGAAGCTGCCAGCTCGACCGGACGTGCGGAATGTCATGCACGTTCCGCGCAAGTATGGATGGGAAGTCCGGGAATCGTCACGCTCAACGTCACCGTCATCGAGCACATCGTCCCGCCGGTCAGCGATGACGAGAAGCGGTCGCAGATCAAAGAAGAACAGAAGCAACATGCGAAGCACGGAGGACATCGATAGAAAGTGGATCAAACACGTGATGGCAAACGTGAAGCGGACAGGCGAGGAAGAAGGCAATCTGAAGGTCGCTGCAGCTGCAGATAGAGTGCGGAAGATGATGTCCGGACGCGGAGCTGGACTTCGTCCAGGACTCGCTGCTGAAAAGGCCAGAGGAACACTTCGTGAGTGAGGAAACCCTTGAAGGGACTGTCTGGAACAGTATCATTCTCAGCGCTCATACTATTCCTGTAGTCTCGGCGGGATTGAATGACAAGGCCACATTCGCTGCCATGCTGGGCGGAAGAAAGCCAGTCACTCTGGAGGATAAGACGACCAAAAAGACTGTGAGTTTGCTCTCTCAATGTCCTTCATGTTTTGTTTCTTTTGATGCCTTTACTGATTGCGAACTACTTATGCCCCTTTTGTAGCCCACTTTCCAGGTATTTGACAAGCAGAAAGTCTCAAAGACAGCGTACGAGATCGCTAAGAGAGAGTGAGTCATTCATGCTGCTGTATATATCACGGCCCGTTGCTGTGGCGAGTAGACGCTGATTAGATGATGTGCGCGTCATAGGTCCGCGTTCGAGCTAAGCGACATCTTGAAAGCACTGAAAGAGGAGCAAGCGCTCAAGGAAGCGGAGATTGCCAAGAAACTGAAGCCGCAAGTGCCGGAGGGTCTGTCATCAGGACAGGAAGCGAAGGTGAGATACGCATCAACCATCGAGACAGACAAAGTAGAGCCCAGATCGCGCAGGGGTGATCAAAGCGATAAGACTAACATTTATGCCCGCTCTGCCGCAGGTCAAGCAACATCTCACCAATGCCACCTTCAAAGCCAGCACCAAAACAGCAGAGATTACCGCCAACTCGCTGCGCCGTCTGAAACCCAGCACATGGCTCGACGACGAAGTGATGAACTTCTACTGCGCTATGATGACGGACCGGGCTGCCGCGGACGGGGGCAAAAAGGTGCACAACATGAACTCGTTCTTCTTCGCCAAGCTCCAGGCCAGTGGATACCAGAGCGTGAGGCGCTGGACCAAGAAGGTCGACATTTTCGCGCTCGACTACTTTGTCTTCCCCATCAACATGGATAACATGCATTGGACGGCATGCGCTGTTAACTTTGAGAAGAGGCGAATAGAGTATTATGACTCGATGGGAGATTATAGCCGGAAACGCTATAGCGTGTTCAGCGTGAGTGGCGGCTTGCGTCGTCCGAGCCTGCAATACTGCCCCAGACTCCGTTGTGGTACTTTTCTCTGGAGCCGTGTCCATTGACAAAGGGGTAACGTTTCACAAGGTATATGGCCTATCGCTGACTCCTCCATTGATCACTTCGTATCGCAGCGCGTCAGAGACTACCTGCAGGCGGAACACAAGGAGAAGAAGGGTTCCACTTTTGACTTGTCCGGGTGGACTGACGAATTCAATGAGGTGAGCGTGGGCGGTTCTGTCGCCACGACTCTCCCAATTCCTAGTGCAGAGAGGAAAGCTGGATACGTGTTTCGCTGACCTCGGCCTTATTCCAAACTTCGTTGTACCTTTCTGATGTAATAGAATACGCCTCAGCAAGACAACGGCTCAGATTGCGGTGTCTTCTCGTGCCAGACGCTGGAGATGATCTCGCGCGGTCGCGATCTAGTGAAAAACGGATTCGAGTTTACCGCGTCCAATATGGCTTTCTTCAGACGGCTTATGGTGTACGAGATTGGAGAGAAAACGCTGCTCAAGAGAGAATGGGGGTCGCCTGTGCTATAGTGCGCTGGGCATGCAGTCTTGAGCTGGCTGCCGATCGGTTAGTCAGCTAGTCAGTCATCCATCCATAATAATCAGCTTTTTCGGCTTATCGTCTTGTATTGTACGATACAACGATACATACTTTGTGGTATATGTACTGTATAATCATATTCAGTCACTGCACCCGGCGATGTAGTGGATGGTCGCCTCGCGCGCACAACAAGTCCCAAGTCTCGGATCGGATCTATGACCTACGTGCCCTGTGATCGGCCTTGTTCCCCCCCATTGTTGCTGCATGGATCGGAGTCCGCGAAGAGTGCCTATGCATGGAGATAAAGGAATGGAAGGAGAAGTTCATGTCCAGAAATCTAGTAGTCTATTTGATAGGTAGTTCTACAGCTATTCACCACTACACCTTTTGTGCTGCGCCTAGATCACCCACGTCGCACGTCGATCGCGACCGTTGCGTGTGCATCCTCGATCTATAGATCCTTCTTAGCTTGCCCTTGTGCACCTCCAGCAGCAGCACCAGCATCAGCAGGTCTGGCGGGTCTCGCAGCGCCACGGGTGCTACCACTACCACTACCACTTGTAGGACCACTGTGCAGCCAGCTCAGGATCTGCTGTCCAAAGACACCGGCTCCTGCCATCAATAGCCAGTTTGGGATCTTCGAGGTCCGTTTCGAGATGTGAGACGAGATCTTGATATACCACTCGACGAGGAATGCGCTGCGTTGGTTCAAGGAAAAGGGACAGGGACATCAATATCGGACGAATCAGCTTCTATCGTGAGTATTCCGCGTCGTCTCG
Source organism: Kwoniella sp. CBS 9459 (assembly GCA_036428585.1). Classification (NCBI taxonomy): domain Eukaryota; kingdom Fungi; phylum Basidiomycota; class Tremellomycetes; order Tremellales; family Cryptococcaceae; genus Kwoniella; species Kwoniella sp. CBS 9459. Next base: position 3,322,344 of record CP144065.1, on the reverse strand, counting down.
CTCAGAGAGACAGGGCAATATCTCTTCGGGAAAGTCGGTCGGCGGCGTTGTCTCCGTCCCAAGCAAAGGGATCAAGCAATATTGTGATGTTTCCGACACCACATCCCGCATCCCGCATCCCGCGCCCCGCGCCCCAAGCCCCGCTCCTCGCACCCAGGCTCCAGTAGCAAGCAAACATCGAGAAGAACATTGTTTAAACGTATCAAACTCACCGATCTCCACCGGGAGCCCATCGGCTGTCCCAGGCAGGTACAGTCTCCCAATTGCCAGACGTGACGCCCTCGTATAGGACCTCAGTATCGGGTCGGACGTTCCTGGGCGACAAGAAGCGGAGGGTACGGCCTTTATCGGATATGAAGACGATGTATGGTGGGCTAACAGAGATGCACATGCGAAAATTATTTCGTCAACGCCGTCGATACACAAGCTGGACTACTGTCGCACTGAGCGATTCACCGCCCACGCACCGAGAGGGTGTGTCATATCGCAGCATCCAGCACTCACCGCATGATCAGCCATTTGGTGCAGATCTCCCATTCGGCGATGTAATCGATCCGCGCCCATCTGTACTTTGAGAGCGAGAGCGATTCATCGGCCTTTGCCTTCTTAGCGGCTTTGCTGTGCGCCTCGAGGTACAGATCCGAAGTTGGGTCGTTCGGTCGGCCGTGGCTGCGATAGCGGTCACGGACAGAAAGGATGTGCGCAAAATGGGCATATAAGCTTTTACTTGATACCTTGTAACGCAGATGACAAGTACGTATGATAACGGGGCTGCAAAGAGGTTGGTGCGAATGTTGAATGGGCGAAAGAGATGTCGCCAAGATGAGAAGTACCACTCACACAAGGACGACCCATACTTGGTCTTCTGAGCCACCATCAAAGAGATACTCGACCCTCCTCACGTAGTCCTCGTCCGTGAGCCTCTCCACGCCGTCTTCCTGGTCTCGGGCATATCGAGCTGATGTGTCGGGTCCATTGACGGCTGTGTCGTAGAGGAATTTCACGAGACCAGATACGCTTCTTGAGGACTCTTCAGCTTGTGCCGGCTCGTGACTGCGTCGGAGTAGATGTGCGCCAGTCGGGAAAAGGGAAGACCGCCGACCATTGTCATTCAGCAGGAGACCAAGGAAGTCGAGGATATGGGCGGGGTCGGATTATCCAAGCGGGTCATGCGGATAACACCGGCCATGAAAGAGAAGTCGGAAAGGATTTACAAACAACAAGTGTCAGCTAGGCGGATCATTCAGATGACTGGCGCGATATCATCACCCCCGCTGCCGACATATCGTACGGCGGTAGAAACCCGTACGACGACAATGGCTTCTGACATTCCACCGAGTTCTGAATAACCGCAGGAATCAGAAATACCTCGGTCGAGACTGACCGAGATCGTTCCGGGTATCCGGTCCCAGGGAGGTCCGACAGACGAAAAGCCTGAAGCTCTGGGGAAAATATGCTCACCTAGAAGCAGCCTCATCATGGGCAGGCAGTGCTACATCTTCGGCCGCGGCGAGCCGTCCGAATCCGCTGATAAGGACAAGGGACAATAGCAGGAACGTGAACGAGAATGATGATGATACCCGAAGATTAGATCGCCAAGAAGGCACGATAGCGGACAGCCTCATTGTGCAATGCTTGGCTTGGCCCGTGTGGGATTATCGTAATCGATAGCGATAGCCAAGAGCAGCAGATCCTTCGGGCCGGGCAGAAGCAGGAGGAGAAGGGGATCGACAGGTGGTGCGCTGCCGTGCCGAGGTGTGCCGAGAAGTTCGTGCGGTATAGGAGAGTCCCGGTCAAAAGAGTAAGTAGTGCACGTATTGGAATGTCCGGTAGGTGAAGAGACCGAACAGAAGCGATGGAATGGGAAAGCTGTGCAAGATGGATCACTGTCGAGAGATGAGTAGGTAGTGAGTGACCGGAGCGATAGATAAGCACGCGGTTGCGGTTCATGTGTTTTGTTTTTTCGGTTATGAGCGATAAGCACATCTGGCGTCATCTGGCATCCCTATCCACCCTGATTGGTACAAGACGGCCGAAGAGGTACGGTAAACGACCACCAGTAGCAAGTCAGGTACGAAACGAGTACAGCTTAACTCCGTTTGCCCCGCTGCCAGAGCCGCTGGACCCCCGCAGTCGTCTCTCCTTCTAGCTAGGGGGATCATGCATGAGTATCTGCCTGCGCCAAACTTTATCATATAGTCGCTCTTTCACTTAACCGTTGTGTGAGTGAGTGAGCGAGAGTATTGGTGAGGCGCGCTTTTAGGCCATGCTGTGCTCAATACACCACACTGTTGATCTGAGCGATATTATCTCAGTGAGCATCACAGAACATGCTGATCATGTCCTGCTCGTTCATGGACTGGAACTGGAACGTGCCTCATCTGATTGATGCCTTTGACTGACGAGGCTTTTTCTCTTCTGATCAATTGATGGACTGATGGGACTGTGGCGATGATACTGACACGACCGACGTCGGTGGTCCGGAAAGGATGCAGAACGTTGTTGGGACGTTAAAGCTCGGTCGCAGAAATAATCGCTCAAAGTTAGTGGGGCATCACCACGGACTTCGAGGAACTGGTATTCTGTCCCTGCCGAAAAGCTGTGCCGACGATCTCTGATCTGTATGGAAGTCTAATCAAGGTTATCTGTGTCTATACATAGATTGCTGTATGAGGTGGAAACAAGTATGAGGGTATGAGGCACTATCGAGTGCTATCGATACGGACACGGACATGGACGTAAGGACCGAATGCTGTTTTTAGCGTTGTAGGCAATGCATCGCATGACGCATACCATAACGGTACTCGTTTTGTTGTGTTTGCCGAAACCGGTTGGAAACCTTTGGGAGCGTGGCCTCGGGTTACTCCCCTCTTGCTATAACTTTACCCTACAACTGTAATATACCTCTACAGTACAAAGATGTAAGATGCCGTACTAAAACTGTCGCTTTGAGGGAGTGAGTCACGCCGAGCATTGGCATGTATCTGATACTCGGCGGTGAACGGGCGGGTCACATGACTCTCGATGCGTCTCGGCGGTGCGACGGCGCCGAGGCGACGGAGGGAATGCACAGGGACGATAAGAGATGGAGCGGCGCCTCTTCTGTACATACTTTTGCTTAGCTTTTCCTGCCAAGAAATAAATCGCTCAGGGGGAAAAGGCTATGCACCTAGATTTGGTTGAATGCGGATATCGGAGCATTTCGAACCGGCCCTTGCCTTTGGTTGCTATGATGCATATCATATCATTCAAGGTATCCAAGGTATATAAACAATCGCCACCGTCCACCATCGAACCCCGATCGGACAACATTACATTACATTACACCTCGATCTACCTATAGTCGATAACACCAATCTGTTTCGTAGACTCAAGCCACTGCCCTAACTACTACAACAGCACCAACAATGTCTGCACCTGCACCAGCTTATAACAACAAGGCCTCGATGGACGGCACCACCGTGAACAACAACGGTAACGGCAACGGTAAATCGGCCGTCACCAATGAGGAGGACCTCCATCGATATGTCACCGATGATCAGCCTCGACAGCCTCGAATGGCCGCTGCGAACAAGGCTCCAGACGCCCTCATCGTAAGTCATATCCCTCAACTGGTCCACGTTGCAACTGCTGCCTTGATCGTGTAGTAGTAGCAGTAGTAGTGGAAGCGCACAAGCTTGACTGACCACCGGACTATCAACTTTACAGGTCGTTCAACCTCTCAAGAAGGCAGAGTATGTGTTTACATAGCAACTGAATAGAACCCCCCTCCTTTCTATCTATGTAAGATCGACAATGCTGATACCCTATTCTTCCACAGGATGCAGCCCTCTTACGCCCAGGATCTTGGTACCGGCTCCATCCAGGTTAGTCGCCTTGCGCACTTCTCAATTAATCCAGCGTAAACTCTCAAATCGCTGACCTTCCCTTGTTCGCATTTTTACTCTATCGTCCTACCCCACACATAGCACGGCTTCTACGGCTCGATGATGAACGCCCTTGGTGCTTGCGTCGGTAACTGCGGTATGATCCCATGCTGTCCATTCCCCAACCCTTTCAAGGAGGTCACCCAGGGTTCCGTCGGTCTCGTCAGCCGATTCGGTCAGTTCTACAAGGTACGTCAGAGTCCATTCCAAGTTGCCTCTCGCAATCAAATCTATCCATCTACGACGCTCCAGCTGATGTATCACTTGCGTACTATAGTCCGTCGACCCTGGTCTCGTCAAGGTCAACGTCTGTACCGAGAGCGTCCGTGTCGTCGGTAAGTGACCACGGCTTATTAGCTTACCCATTCCAGCCCCAAGCCGAATCGAAAGCTGACCCTCGCCTCCCGATATGTAGACGTCAAGATCCAACTTACTTCTGTTCCTCGACAAACCGTCCAGACCAAGGACAACGTCTCGGTTGAGATTGACAGTGTAGTCTGCTGGCACGGTGAGTATCTCTGTCTTCAGCGTCCAAATGCTTTTTAGGATCGAGGCTTATTTCTGGGTCCCTTCTTCAGTCGTCTCTCCTTACCGAGCTGCCTTCGGTATCAACGATGTTCGAACTGCCCTTGTCGAGCGAGCTCGTGAGTGATCCTTGCGCGCTTCTTATCTGCGGAGTATGATCGACATTGACTGATATGCCGTATCACTACTTAGAAACCACTCTTCGACAGGTCGTTGGTGGACGAGTTCTCCAGTCCGTCATCTCTGACCGAGAGGGTCTTGCTCACGAAGTTGCTGAGATCGTGAGTTTTTCTTTATCGCATTGGTCTTCCTATAACGCTGGCTGTGAGGTTGACTGACCTTTTACCATGCTTTTGTTGCTGCGCTCCTTCCCACAGATCGAAGCCACTGCCGAGAAATGGGGTGTTGCCATCGAATCGATCTTGCTCAAGGACATCAACTTCTCCGTCGAGCTCCAGCAATCGCTCTCTTCTGCCGCTACTCAGAAGCGAATCGGTGAGAGTAAGGTTATTGCCGCCAGAGCCGAGGTCGACGCTGCCAAGTTGATGCGACAGGGTGAGTGATCTCCATTCTTACGGTCGAACATAGCACCATGCTGACGCCAAACGATATACTTGTAGCTGCCGATGTACGTGTTTCTGCCTTTGCGACGCGCTATTATCTCCTGGGGAAGCATGATACGCTCATAGGTGATTTTTTCGCTGACATACTGCGCATAATACAGATCCTCGCTTCGCCCGCTGCTATGCAGATCCGACAGCTTGAGGCTCTCCAGAACATGGCTCGAACGTCTGGTAGCAAGGTTGTTTTCGGTGAGTACTATCTCAGCCTCGATCTGGTGGTATTGTGCATCCCGCTTGTTCCCCTTCTCTGGACTGTACCTTGATGGATGCAGTCGCTGACAACACCTACATTTCCACTTCTACTTATTTACAGTCCCTATGAACCTTGGTACGATGGGAGCAGCCGGTATGGACGGCAACACCGCACAGCAGATTGCCTCGATCTCTCGGGACGGCGAGTCCGCCCACTCCGGACCTTCGGGATATCACACCGACGGCCACGGTACCGCCTCCAACGCGGGCTTGATCAGCGCCATGGCTAACGTCTAAGGCTGCGCCGAGGTCAAGAAGTGACCATGGCCCGGGAGTCTTTTCCTTTTTACCTAATTTAGAAGAAGTCGAGTTCGCGCTTCATCAGGTCGACAGACTGAACTGAACCGAGTCGAGCAAGAACTGCCGAACGACAATGTGTATAATATGATCAACCAGTCTCAACTTATTTGCCTGATTCGGGTTCGTTGATTATAATCATTTAACCTAATATCATTTGATGTGTCACATTTTTATAATGATATCGAAGCGACATCGATGTGCTGTTTTCGAAATAAACCTTGTATCATTTATGCAATGATGGTATGAAAGCGACAATCACTTGTCTCATCAGGTCGTAGAGATCGATCCAATCGTCCATGGGTTCCAGTTCCGGTTTTAGATCGATTGATGAGTTGAGGTACTAGTATAATATTAGGATTAGAGCACCACGATGTCATAAGGTATAGATAGCCTCAATTCCACGAGTGATACTGTAATTAGGTGTTGAAAGATCACACGTACACGAACGGTACACATATTTGTATGCATACCCCCTTCCTCGATGCCCCGACAAGTGCCCAAAGTGACTTTCCCAAAGATGGTATGATATATATAACAACAAACAAACAAGAAACAAAATCGAACCGACCAAGGACCAAGGAATAGGTGTGCAAAGGGAACGCAAGTTCAACAGATTCGTTAACGGGGTCCCGCTTACTCCCAGTCGGAATCATCGTCGTCCTCAGTCGCGGGAGCGGCAGGCGCAGCAGCTGCAGGAGGGGTCGCCTTCGCTGGTGCGGGCGCAGCCCCAGCCGTAGCAGTCGGACTAGGCTTAGCACCTTGCGTCTGCGCAGGCGCTTGAGTCTGACCGACGCCCAAACCACCTTGATCCGAAACCACATCATAGCTCTCTTCCGAGTCCCTGGGGCTCGTAGACGCCGATGCGAGTACACCAGCAGCCGACGATGCCGATGCTACCGCAGGCGTTGATGTTGATGTTGTTGCGGACGGCAGTTTACCGTCGTTGTCGATTTTGGGAGTAGCCTCCTGAGTCAACGAAGGAGTGGAGGAGAGGGCGGTGGTTGGTGATTTGGCCGTGGTAGGTGACGTCGGGTCTTCTTCGTCGTCCCAGTTGAAATCGTCCGCGTCTTCTTCCTGAGTCGTGGCTAGATACACGCATCAGTAAATAGAAGTAAGAACCTAATCAGCGACATGTCCTTCGGCTTCTCTCATTAAGCATTCACACGCTGAATACCAATTAAGCCATGGTAAAGACGCCTTGGTGCACTGGACCTAGACGGGTTCACCTCACTCGCTCAAGCTCACTCACCCTGCAATAAGGCCTTTCGTTTTTTCTCCTCGGCTTCGATCATGTGCTTGTGGAAGAGGTATCGCTGCCAGAACTGCTCGTCGGTGAGATGTTCCGGCACTGCGACGGGTCAGAAAGTGAAAATCAAGGGGTAAGCGATGCATCCTAAGGTGATGAAACGCTCTCCGGAAAGGTTATGAGTGCAGGGTGTGAAGGCGGCGATACATGGAACGTCCACACTCACCCAGAGCCATTCTCACAGCACCGACGTTGCCCTCTTCCTCTTCCCTGCCGTCCTGCTTCTGCTCTTCCCAATGCTCCTTGACCCATGCCCTGAACTCTGCCTTTCGCTCCTCGGTCTCTTTCTCGCCCTCGGGATCGACCAACAAGGCGTCCTTGTCTTCTCTGAGTCGTCTGAGAAGGGCGTCTTTCCTTGAGCTAGCTAGTGCCAAGCTCGGTAGTGATGATCGGCGAGATTTAGCATCGCCCGAGTCAAAGAGAACGTCGCCCGCGGTGGTTGCTGATCCAGGTTCAGGAGTAGAAGTGGAGAACGAGTACCAGTCGCTGCCGTCCCAGCTGACGCTGACCAGCCGCTGATCTTCGTCGGGCGGCACGACTTTGACAGCGTCTTCCATCCACTTCTCAGCGTCTTTGACCCATCCTTCTGATTTCTTGAGATACTCCTCTGCCAGCTTCTCCGCTTGTTTCATCGACAACTGAAGGTTCTCCTTGGCGGATGAAAGCCGAAGGTTCTCGGCGAGTTGCTGCCTCAACGCATTGGGGTTGGACAGAGCCGGATTGTTTGAAGCGGCCGCCAAGGTGGACTGGAGTGTGTTCTGCAGAGAATGCTGAAGCTGGGATGTCGACGATGTGAGACGATTGAGGAAGGCCGTAGCTGATGATCCGGCGTCTGTTGCACTGGCCTCCCGAGTTTCTTCAGGATCAACGGCTTTCTCCTTTCCTTTCCCTTTGCTCCTCGAGACCTCCTCTTCAGCAGCAGCAGCTTTGCTAGCTGCCTTCTTCGCCTTTTCAGCTTCTTGCTCAGCAGCGTACTCCGCTGGGTCTTTCGCTACCACCTCCACTTTGGCGTTGCGCAGGTACTCGAGGTCTGCTTGGGCTTGGGTTAACCCTTTGTCTAGATCGGCTTTGAGGCTCGTGAGTGCCGATGCGGACTGATATCACAGCAGACATGATGGCCGCAAGTCAGCTGGCTTTCGTGTCCTTGCCTTTCCTGGGCTGTCTAGATTTTACTGTCACTGACCTGCTTCTTGACGCCACCCCACCAGCTATTCAAAGTACCCATGACCTGTCCCACTTCCTCCTCAAAATTACCCCTATTGAGACTTTGAGTGAAAGCGCGCTGCACCGTCGACGCCGCATTGTTCGTCCCAGTCGCGTCGGATGATTGAGACTGCACACCTTCTCTGGTTCCGATTGGAGCGGTGTTCGAGGTCGATGTAGTCGATGTTGAGGCGACGGAAGGCTCAGCGTGAATCGTCTCGGCTGGGGAAGCGGGTTGCGCCTGAGCTTGAGCTTGAGCTTGGCCTGCCGGTGCTTCGGTAGAACCAGTCTTGCTGCCGGCGGCTTTCGCCTGATCGTTCGTGTCTGACGGTGTGACTGATGACATGGTGCGATGTGCGCAGCAGATAAGTCGGTGCGATGTATGTTATTGTAACCCAACAAAAGGACGGGATATGTTGAAGTCAGTGAATGGTGGGAATATATATATGGCTTCAGGCTTTAGGCTGTGTGTGACCCGTCATAAGCGGGGCTCAGTGCGCTAGTCGTCAAAGCTTATAGGTGCGGACCACTTTAAATCACCTGCGTTACGGTGAGACCACGTGGACTCGCGTGGCTCCTGATTTCCCTATCTCCAGCTTGGACGCGTCGTGCCTGGATATTGTCCTATGAGCAGTGCGGGTAACTGTAACTGCAATCTCACCACATCTTTCACCCAACCTCGTCTTGTCTTGTTGAATATACATACATACATACATACAGGTGCATAGCTAGTCTCATAAAAGAAGGAAAGCTCTGTTGCTCTCCCCCTCTCACTTCATCGCTCGGTCACAGCCCTCCTCTCGTACTTTCAAGAGCTTGCTGTGATATTCCAGCTTGACAAGTCACACCGAAAATGTCCCAGTCCCAGTCGTACGCCGACTACGGCTTTGAGCCGACCCAACTTTCTCAGCCGTATTTCAGCCAAACGCAGGGCACGCAAGGAACAGCTTTTGCAAACAGTCAAGTCGAACCGAGAAGAAAATACTGTGAGCTTCGAGTCTCTCGCTACACGGTAGTCAAGTCGGCAAGCTCACCTGTTTTTCTTTTTCTTCCTTGCATCACCGACCCGCTACGTACAGGGGCCGTCTTCATTCCTACCAACGCAGAGCGAGATATCCTCAAGATCCCTTGGTCAAAACCATCAATTCAAATGGGTAGAGGTCCCTACGTCCTCTCGAAAAACGATGTCATCCTACAGGAGAAGCGAATATCGAACATCCATTGTAAGATAACACTGGGTATGCAAGGACCGAATGGCAGTGGAAGCAGTAGCGCTACGGTGCAATCTTGGAAGGACGGGGAAGCGGAACCGGAAGTCTGGATAGAGGATCTCAAATCAAGCAATGGCACTTTTGTGAGCATACCCCTTCTCACCCCTACCGGTCAATCTTCCACATTTGACCAAAATGATGCTAATGAGCAATGATATCCAACAGGTCAACGGAGCGAGGGTAACGACCCGAAGACTCTTGCAGCACGGGGATGAGGTCTCCCTCGGACATGCCGGAACGCTGGACAACCACGACGTACGGTACATCTTCCGCTCAGTCGGATCAAAAGGCATGAAGCTTGGTCAGAACGGTAGCAAAGCACCAGACATGGTCGGAGCCGTATATGAGCGATATCAGGTTCTTGATAGGTACGTTCGCACTTCAAGACGGATTCATTGCTGATAGGGCAGACTTGGGAAGGGCACATTCGCCGAAGTAAGAAAAGCTGTTGACGTGGAGACTGGCGCTTTGCGAGCGATCAAGGTGAGCTATGACGCGCGGGGATTCGTGGCTCCAGTTGACCTGTTGTGCTTTTTGTTTAGCAAATTATCAAACATCGTTTCGCTGGAAACGAGAAAACTTTGGCCCTTTTCCATCGGGAGATCGAAATATCGCGCTCGCTGGAACATGTGAGCTCATTGTCGCAACCCTATCGTTGCGCGGACGTAGTAGCTGACAATTTGCGCAAAAGGAAAATATATGTCGTCTACTAGACTATTACGAGGACCCACAACATATCTGTCTTGTGTTGGAATACATCGATGGCGGTGATTTGTTGGATTACATCATGAACTGGCCGAGCGAGACTGGTGCTGGACTACGTGAGTGAATGGTGTGGTGCTACCGGTGTACGTGTGCCTGGCCCGCTCGCTGACAGGTAGGATCGTTTGTCGTTTGTATGAGATAGCGGAAGATCACGCCGCAGACCTGACAGTGCAGATATGTAGAGCCATGGCTTATACTGTGAGTGAAGATGAAAATGCGAGCGTTGCTGACGAGATAGCATGCGATGGGCGTAACGCATCGGGACCTGAAACCAGAAGTGAGTCAAAATGTCTTGAGTTAGTGCTGATGATTCTCAGAACATCCTCCTTACGAAAGAAACGGATGATTCTCCACCGATGGTCAAGATAGCGGATTTCGGACTCGCGAAGATGGGTGAGCGGCTCATGTGTCATGTGCACTCTGTTCGACTCCGCTTCTCTTCTTCGTTGTACCTCTATGTGCACGGAAGTATCATGCTAACGCCCATCTGATCAGTCCACGCCGAAACGATGCTCACGTCCATGGTCGGAACGCCGCAATACCTTGCACCGGAAGTGGTGATGCAAACTCGCCAACAACCGGGCTATGAGAACGTGGTGGATTCGTGGTCTGTCGGCATTATTGTGTACAGGTGGGTTGTATTTGCCAAAAATCATTGAAATAGAAACCAAGGAGACGAGAGCTAACATCACTTGAATGTCATGACATAGTATGATGACCAAGGCTTTACCATTCGATGAAGATGCCGAGCAAGCTGTAGAGGTGAGTGGATCTATGCTAGATACAAAGCTGACGGTGTAGCAACGGATCAAAGCGAGATTCACGCAAGCTGCGGACACCGAGTTACTGGTACGCTTAGGTATCAGCGATCTGGGTGAGTCACACGAAACCAGCCTCTCAAGAGTGACGGAAGGGGAGTACTGTACTGACAGGTGATATCAGCCATCGATTTCATCTCTGGGTTGCTAGCGAAAGATCCTTCGAAACGACTATCGATGGCTCAGGCGCTGGAACATGAATGGCTTGCCGGACCATCTTCACAACGGTCCGAATCTCAAGCTCAGCCGCTCGGAGGAGACTCCGTCTGGTCGATCGAGTCATTCGACGACATATATCGACATGCCGATGAGCGCAACGCCGACGGAGGATGGAGTCGGCCCATGACTGCCTCGGGGACGAATTACGAATCGATAGCTGAGAACGGCTCGGAAGACTTCTCGCAGCCGATGGGTAATCTTCATCTGAATACACCTTTGATCAAGTCCACCATCAAAGGGGAGGTGACTCCCGCTGGATCGGTGCCGCCTTCGCCTATTCAGTCAGAGCTCATGCAAGGTCCAGTGCCAGCTCAAGCGCGAGGACAAGAGAATGGACTGGCTCAAGCCCAGGACCATGACCCGATCAAGGTGCAAGATCACCTGACGGTCAAAGTGGTCGATCCCCCGCTTGGCGACACAGACGGTAGTGTCATCTTACCGACTCCCATCACCCCGAATCACGATCTCAACACAACGGCCAAGCGGAAACTCGACAGGAACGGTGATGAGGATGGGGCCAGGGATGCGAACGGCGAGATGTTCAGCTCGGGCAGTCTTTCCCCCGTCCCGGCGCCCACTAATCTTCCTCTACCCCTGGCCACGTCTGAATCCGGCAAGAGCGGAGAGAAGATGGATCTGGATGAGCAAGGTCTGCAGAACGGCAAGGCGGACGGCACTGAAAAGGCGAACGGGCAGGCTGCGGAAGAGAAGGGCAAGAAGGGATTGACGAGGATGCCCACGAGGCAGTCTACGAGGACGACAAGGGCGAGGAAGTCGATGAGGCTTGCTTGAGGGTCGAACGTGGAATCCCGACTGAGCCTATCAGGCCGGTCGATTTGATCGATTCCGTGCAGGGGAAGATGTAGCCGGAAACAAACGGGGCGCGAGCGACACCTTCAACCATCCTCTCATACCGCGGCGCTCTCGAGGCTTGAAGAACAATTCTGGAGAACACCACGGGGAAAGGGTTTCTGCGCGGACAAAGAGAAAGGGAGATGGGTGTCTCTTTTGTATTGCACAGGATATCCAGTAGTCAGTCACCTGTGGAAGTGTCCGAACGGGCTTGGATCTGTATAGCAAGTCAACAAAGGATCTGGAAGAGCGGGCATACAATATATATATATTGCCCAGGCGACAGACACATCACGAACTGATCGCGAGGCGTAAACGTCAAACAGAATTTACTGTATGGTTTTGTCCAGCTCATCTCTCTGTGAGGTGAGAGCGGAATCGCCTGTGTCTTTCGGCATCAAGATTACACACAGATATAAACATATAACGTATATGTATGTACTGTACACATATAACTATCAATATATCGTACATATGTGTGGCAATGCACTGATCAGTACGTAGGCTGGCAAGGAACTGATCCGTATATACGTAGTCGTGGTAAGACGATGATAAAAAGGATAACACCGTTCGTCAAAGCATTGTAATGTGCATGTACATGTACAGGTATATGTACTGTACATATATGTAGTACAGACCCATCTTTTAGTCTATGTATACAGGTGAAGACAGCATATGCGTATAATCACGATTCTCGTGCAGATGCAGCAGAGTAGTCACGGTACTGTACATCGCGATGACCCTAATATCTATCTTGACGTATTACTAGCTTCCCTATGTGCTTTTTTTCCACCATATGTCAGCCAGCCAGCTAGCCGGCCGGCTGAGCGCGAAAGCGTTGGCTCTGACTCTGACTCTGGCTGTGAACACTTGTTGACAGCACAGCGGGAGTGGCAGTGGAATCAAGCAAGGCCTAGACACCCATCCACAGGGGTAATCGTATGATAGTCCCTGTACGCATCTTGAGCCCGACGCGAGAGAGAAAATATTCGCATTGATATACCTCTGCGTCCGCTCCTTGCCTATTCCGCTTTAGACGAGTGATTCCAGATCAGATGCCCAAATCACTCGTTGATGGTCGATGTTCGATGTTCGATGTTCGAAAGCAGAAATCACGGTTTCGTTATCCGCAAGACGGAAAGATGTTCGCGCCCAGCTCGACGACGTATGACCTCCTATCGGGTCCCGGGTGTATGGATGATTTTTGAATCGGCGTCAAGAGCAAGAGCGATCAGCGAACTGGCCAGAGTTGGGATGAAGAGAGAAGAAAGGAGAATGGATCAGAACAGGACAGGACAGGACGTAACATGCTTTCAAGCCGATCTGCTCTAATATGAATAGATTGTTTGTTTGACGTTCACCTCGGTGCATGGATCTGGACTCACCTCGGCTAGCAGTCCGATCTGCTGCATGTCCTGGATGATCTGACCCGGTTTGTTCTGAGCTACTGCTACGAGATACAATTTCCCTCCGCTTGAGAGGAGATCCTACGGAATCATCACGAGAAGTCAGTCATTCGGACACAATCTGCACAAGACCAGGCATACGACAAAAGATATATACAAGGGGCGGATGAGGTTGGAACAAAAATTCCAAATCCAAATCAGAACAGGATAGACAAGGGGATCAGATCGAGTGCAAAATTCGGGTTTGACATGCCACTCACCGGTAGTTGCCGCAAGAGTATATTGGTCACTTCCATCCCATCTGACCCGCCAGCCCATGCACCTCCTATATCCCGTTCGGACTGGGTAGCATTCAGCCTGATCCGAGATTCAAGGGTGATTGCACCGACGACATGAGTATCAGTAATGAACGATCAACAAGACCAGAGGTCGTGGCCACAAAAGGACCAAATAAGAGATGATGGCGAAACCGGATGCGAGGAAGCCGAATGAGAATTAACGATATACAAGAAGTGATATGGTTCAGTGAACTCTACACACATATCTGCTCAACTCACTCCTGTAGATCTGTGGGAACGTAAGGTGGGTTAAATACCATTATATCGATATTATTTCGTAGTCGCGCTGATAAGGGCGTCACGAGATTACAGCGTATCGGATTGAGCGTCATCTGCGAATGCATCATCACGAAGAAATGAAGTGTCACCATAAGAGGACAAGAATGGAGGTCAGCTGACTGTAGCAAAGTTCAGGGAACAGAATGTCTTGTGTGTTGATTTGGGCGAAGACAACTCACGTTGTTGGCACCGGCTGTTCGGAGTGTCGCTTTGCACGCATACGGATTGATATCGGTTGACAATACGACTGTGACGCAACGATAGGTTTATATCCGTCAATATCAAAAGTAAGTGCATTACTCTTTCGCGCCATATCTCCTGTTCTTCTCCTTGACATGGTTAATCAGACAGGTGACATCATGAAGTCCGGTTCAAGGGCAACAGTAAGAACTTGAGGGGAATGGGATGGATAAAGCGTTAATGTACGTACGGCTTTCGTCCCTTCCTATCAGATTTGACAGAAACGCAGAAGCGATGCCGGATCCTGCTCTGGACATAGAAGACTCAATACAAATGGCCTTATCAGTTCTGCCACATTCCAACTCAAACTGGCGATTAACGGCCAATAACATCGTTGATGAGTCTCGAGGTACAGGACGGAATGTCGACTCGACGTATCACTCGCCAAACTCACCCGATTTCCACGCATACAGTCGGCGTGAAGCTCCTTATGTCCTCGGCATCGATCTCGAGCGCATCCAGCAAGATGAATGAGTCCTCTACATCGTTAATTGGATATCCCAAGATCCCGAATCGGTTTCGAAGAAAAAAGCAGAGTAGGTGGACGACCTCCACATCAGCTGATTTGGCGGGCTACCCACTTTCCAAAGAGGATAAGGGTGGTGTCAGTACGTACCGGCTGGTTCGTAGATGTGTTCATAGTCATCATCCGTCAAATGAGCGATATTGGGAGTGGGCAAAGACATTATTTCGTCTTTTTGTGCGGTATATAGGAATATGTTTTTAAAAAGGTAAAAGCAATTGACCGACCGGTCCAACTTCTGTCCCCCGATCGCATCACAGATGATTTTTGTTGTTGTTTCCGTGATTCGTGAATTGGTTACGTAACTTTTAAACCCCTTTGTCGTATGGTGAGAGCTGGCCCTGGACGCGACGATGCTATGCTATGCCGGAGCATCGTCATACACCACCACCCATAACAAGTAGCTCTTCTTCTTGAGTGTCTCTCGAAACAGGTATCATTCTATCTTGCTCAATCATCATCCACATCAAGTATGACAGGCGGTACAACAGGCGGAATGCACAACCTTAGCACGATCTTGTGAGTCCCCTGCCGAGACGAGACGGTGGCTGCCCTGCAAAGGTGACCGGTGACCGATCCAGCTGACAAGACCTCTTCTTCGCCTGCTTCGGTTTTTCTCAGAAAACGGCTCGAAGGTATGTGCGCGACTCGAAATATCTCGATCACCCCACTCTCTTTCACGCGTTGTGTTGGAACGTTTCTAACGTGGGAACTATGCAAAGGAACTCGATGACTGACTGAATCTTCGTGTCCGCTCTCTTAGCCGTTACGAGCCGACTCGAAGACGTCGCCGTATCTCAGTCGTCACCTGCACCGACCACATCGCTCCGATCGCCCACCCAGGCCTCCCATGAAGCCCTAACAGGCCACGTAGCCCCTTCAGTATCCGCCTCTGGAGGCGCTCCCCCACCCCCGCCTCCTCCACCTCCGCCCGCTGTCGCTGATATACAGGCCGAGGAGAAGATCACACCTGCCGTCCAGGCTTACAAGGACGAGATCATCGATGGTGTCCTGAGAGAGTTTGTAGCTAAGGCGTCGGAGGTAGGAGGCCTGGTCGAGCAGCACGTAAGTGATATCTATTGGGCAATTGAGACCGTTATGTCGCCTCTACACCCTTCGCCTCGGTACGCAACAGATACTGACAGACTTGTTCATACCTCTACTCATACCCAGTCAAACCTCCTCCCTGCTCTCGCCGAGGCTCAATACGCATTCCTCAAGCTCGCTTCAAACCACGCCAAGCCCACGACCCCTGCTGCTCTCGGCCCGTTACTCGAACCTCAAGGCAAAGCGATCCAAGCTATCTTGGAAGCTAAAGATAAGCTTGGTCGAAGTAAAGAAGGCAGAGAATGGGGACCTGCGCTCAACGTGCTTGGAGAGGGTGCTCCTGCTTGGGGATGGGTTCAGGTGGTACGTAATTCATTTCCTTCGTCTCTCGTCTGTCTATGACCGTGTGCATCAAGGTAGGTCGCAGGATATGGGCGCTGACTCCGTTTCACATTCTCGCAGGAACCCGCTCCCGCTCCTTTCGTCGCTGAGATGAAGAACGCAACTCAGTTCTGGGCCGACAGGGTCACCAAGCAGTTCAAAGAGACGTAAGCTTTCTCTTGATCTCTGCCCTGATTAGAATGAGCTCACTGACCAAGTGCTGATATCTAGCAACCCTGCTGCGGTTGCTTGGGCGAAAGCCTTCTCGGAACTTCTCACTACGCTTCAGGCTTACGTTAAGCAGTGGCACACCACTGGCGTAGCCTGGAACCCAAAGGTGAGTCGACGCATTCTTCCTCCTGACTTCTCGAACAGACAGAATGGCGACTGACACGCTCTCATAGGGTTCCCCGGCACCTGCCTCCATTCCTGCCGCTGGATCAGCCCCTTCTGGCGGTGCACCCCCTCCACCGCCGCCGCCGCCCACTGGTGGATCATCTTCGTCCGCTGCCCCATCAGCAGGCGGTGGTACAGGAGGCACTGCAGCTCTCTTGGCTGACCTCAACCGAGGTGGAGCTGTGACATCGGGATTGAAGAAGGTCGATGCGTCCCAGATGACCCACAAGAATCCTGAGCTGAGGAGCGCCGCAGCCGTCCTGGAGAGGAAGAAGTCGGGTCCTCCTGCTTTGAAGCCTAAGCCTGGATCTACGCCGCCCAAGAAGCCTGCCAGGCTTGAGCTTGAGGACGGCAGCAAGTGGATGATTGTGGGTGGCCTTTCTGAACTATTTCAACTCAATAGAGTAAGACGCTGACGAATCCCGTTGGTCCCGTCTTACCATTGCAGGAGAACCAAGAGGATAACAAGGATATCAACATCACCGAGACCTCATTACACCAGACTGTACACATCTTTGGATGCAAGAATTCCGTCGTCAAGATCTCTGGCAAGATCAATGCGGTGACTATGGGTGAGTCTTGTTCGCATGCTGAGAGTTCAGGTCTAGTGTTTCCCAGTTGAACAGGTGCAATGTTGGTCCTCGATACGGAATTGCTCTCTGTCCTCTTCTGTCTTCCCCCTTGGTGCTAATGTGCTACTTTGACTGCATGGACTCTCGTAGTCGGCTGCAAGAAGACGGCCGTTGTGCTAGAATCCGCAGTCTCCTCACTCTCAATTACCTCCTCGCCATCTTTCGAAGTCCAAATCACAGGCACCATCCCAACCGTCCAGATCGACACGACCGACTCGGGCTCCGTCTACCTCTCCAAGGAATGCATGGACGTCGTGGAGATCATCACCTCCAAGACGAGCTCGATCAACATCAGCGTGCCTACGGGCGAAGGCGGCGATTTCGAAGAGCGGCCCGTGCCGGAGCAGATGAAGAGCAAGGTCGTCAATGGCAAGCTCGTCACTGAGATTGTCGAGCACGCGGGATAATCGTACTCGGAAGGTTTATGTCTTGTTTGTAACAGACCACCAATTGAAAGGTAGAGCGGTAGATCAGGAAGATTTCGAGGCATTGACTGAGTGGCCCTGCTGCTAGATCGATCCACCCTCTTCCCAGCCTGTACTCGTACAGCCTTCTTGAGATCGTATTGATGACTGATTGTATATGTTGAATGAGATAAATGCATGGTATGTTATACGGAACGGAACTTTGTCACATTTGCGCCCCAGGCTTGACCCGGCCTTGCTGCCTACTTTCAATCGCTCGAGCCATTTTTTGCAGGCCAGAATATTTGGAATGGCTACCGTCTAATCCACAGCCTTCTGCCTCACCCTAGCGCAGCCTAGCTGGCGTCTACGTTAAGGCCATATGGGATCTATCCACACTATGAATCGTTCCTGCTTTTACCTCGTGCGATCCTCCACCTTGGTCATCTCACGATGCGGTCTACCTGATGCGGCTATACAGAGCCGGCGGCCCTGAAAAGCGTGATAGCCTTATCGTCCCCGGCAACGGCGAATTGCTTTCCTGCAGAAGTGGAGAAGCTCTGTTTCTCTTCTCCTGTTTCGTTTCCATTTCCGTTTCCGTTTCCGTTGATATTGGGAGGGGCATCCGAGGACAGCTGAGGCTGCCATGCGAATCCCCATATCTCGGCGTTACCTGCTGACGATGTCGTTGAGACACAGGCTCGCTGGCCTACGTCCCAGAGCTTGATGAGAGAGTCGGCGCCGCTGTGTAGTGTGATCGAAAGGTGAGAGGTGGAAATGACAATGGGTCGGTCGGGAACACCGTAGTGCGAGATGAGGAGTATGGTTTTCGGATTGGATCAGGAGGAGGAATACGTCAGTCAAAGTGATCAGCCAAGTCCGATTGCTATCCACCATGAGATTACAGGCCACCGAGAGAGAGGCATAGGTAGTGACCCACAGCTCTCTCTTCTGCCTTTTGCGAAACCATGAGCACCCAGCGCACTCACCCGCTGCCCAGCAACTTGCCATCGGGACTAGCATCGACCTTCAACACCCAGCTCTGATGGCCCTGCATCATCGCAACAGCACCTTCGCCGGCACCGCCCGAGCCAGATTTCGAGCCTGCTCGAACGTCGTACAGCACGATCAGGTGATCGTCTGAGCCAGAGTACAGCCACTGGCGAGGCGCATCGGTAATCAAAGTAAGAGGTAAGATTAGCCGTGGTATCTCCGATCGAGGGCGGAATGATTGGCAAGCAAGAGATTCCGGGCTACGTGACGAGCTGCGTACGACAACTTACCTGAGAATCCGGGGACCAGGTGATAGTTCTCACAGACTTGTTATGTGATGTATACGTAGCCACGATATCCTGCGTCTCGGTATCAAGGACAATCACTTGTCCTTGTTCAGTGGCTAGAGCGAGTGATCGGCCGTCCGGTGACTGGATCAGGAAGCGTGACATGTCAGTACGTGTTATCACTTGCCTCGTGAGAGAAAACGCAACGCCAAGGCAAGCGGGTGAAGACCAAGACGCAAGAGCACTACGAGCTGCTCCCACGTTCAATGACCGACAACCGAAACAAGGCGCTTTGAGCTCCGTCATCACTCACAAACTGAACATCCATCCCAAATTTCCCTCGACCCGTATCAACCACCTTGCCTACACCGCCCAACAATCCTCTGGAACTGTTTCCCTCCGATTCTGCACCGGCGCCGGCCGATGAAGACCCTGCTGCGTCTTGCGAGATAGAGCGGATCGCCAATTTTGAGGATCGGCCGGACCATGCCCAGCATTGTGATGATGGGTGTAGGGCTGCTGCGTATGCTGGGATTTCTGCTCGTTATCTGGATATCAGCTTGATCTGGTCAAACCGCAGAAGTCTGCTCGTTTCTACGACTATACTAGCAGCTCGTAATGCACCAGATCCACCTGTAGGTGTATCTTGCAGACCACGTCAATACGCACCATTCTCGCCCTCCGCGGCCTTCTCTCGGCCAGTCTCGATCCGCCCAACCTCGATCCCTTCCTCCACATCAACCAGAACCACTGACCCATCCAAGCTGGTCGCGAGCGCGTATTTCCCGTCTTTGCTACTCGACAACGAGCTGATAGCTAGCGGGTGAGAAGAGAGGTCGTGGATGGGCTTGGAAAGCTCGGTCGGGTCCCAGATTCGCAGGTGACCGTCGGCGGATCCTGAGATCAGCTTGTTGGAGGATGTCCATGATAATGCCCAGATCGACTCCGGTAGGACTAAAGTCCAGCGATTATGCGATTCATACAACAAAGATTAGCTTCTAACAACAGGGATCTGAAGCCTTCGCTTGTGCAAAGCGTTATCCCGGAATAGGGAGAGAGGGACTTACTAGGCGTTGATTCCTGTTGCAGGTACGAGAGGGACTGCAGATCAAAGTGTGATCCTCCGCATTGTTAGCGAGAGAAGTACCTGAGAAGTCCAGACTCCTGCTTTAGCGTACCATTTTGCTCCTCCTTTCAGACTGTCCTCGCGAGAAGGTATGAAGGAGAAAGATTGAAAGGCAATGAGGAAGGAGTTTTGAGTATATCGATACCTGGCCAGGCAATCGCTAGGTAATATCGGTCGGCGCGACAGGTGCAGGCTATGCCGTCATCGACACTACTTCTGGGATCTGTTTCCTCTTGATATATTCGCCTGTCAATGTCAACATTGCAACTCTCCTGTCAATGATTATACCTGCGCAACCGAATTGAGCGAAGAGATTCGAACGCTACGACTGGAACAACTGCATGCTACAGGCATGATCCCGACTTCGTTGCTGCTACCGCTATTCATACGTTCCACGACTCTCCTTTTACCTCATGCGTTCTTCCAGCCAGACGAATTCTACCAAGCTTTCGAAGTCGCCCACCACAAGGTATTCGGGTACGGCTATCTTACATGGGAATGGAACGATCTGCCCATACCAGCACATATGACATCAGATGATGCACTGGGTCTGATCTCGCATACATCGTGGGAAAGGGTAGTGGGAGGAGGGAGGATGAGAGGGTGGATATGGCCCAGCGTATTTATGGGGGTTTACAAGTTGTTGCAGGCGACTAGGTTGGATCAGACTGAGCTTATAGTACGTCTATCCACTTGAATCACTGAGTAGTGTGTCAGGACCAGGGCAATCTGAGAACACCGTGGCTGACATGGACACGCTGCTTTACAGGTCATCGCACCTCGAATCGTCGGGGTGCTCGTGGCCTCACTGACAGATTGGTACACATACCACTTATCCGACAAACTCCTTGGACCAGGCTCAACAGCCACAGCCGTAAGTGCTTCCATGCGCTTTACTGATCTTAGCATTGGAAGCCGAGCATCGCGGCCGCTGACACTACCTGACACGACCATATGTTCATGATACAGCTGTTTTTGTCCCTCACATCGCTGTTCAATGCCCATCTACTACCGCGAGCGCTATCGACATCGCCTGAGACGGTGCTCACAACCATGGCGCTGTATTACTTCCCTCTACCGAGACCTTCGCCTCCGTCTCGTGACCCGCTAGACACGCTGCCAGACAGTGAAGAGGTGAAGGAGCCGACGGCAGGGCACAAGTCGGTAGTGACATTGGAAGAGACCCCGAAGTCAGGGTATTTGAACTATGTCGCCATGGATCGAGGCGTTCCATTTCTGAACGAGAAGACGTGAGTGGACGAGATTCTTCGAAATGGCTGTCATGGCATGTGAAGTAATGGACAATCCGGGACATCGCCAGAAAGTTGGCTGATAAGATCTGGGCTCACAGTGCCAAAGACAACCTTGCGATATCTATATTCCTTGCTACAATTGCGTTGTGCATTCGTCCGACAACACTCCCACTATGGGCTTTCCTTGGTCTCGACCTACTTCGCAGGAGATACTGCGAGTCTGGGATGATCTCCGCTCTCAAAGTCTCGATCATCTCAGCATTCACTGCGTGAGTCCGCCGAATTTCTGCTGTCATTGTCAAATTCAAGCATAGACAGGACTGACTGGTACTGGTATGGCCTTTGGCGGCAGTTTTGCTACTTTGGCGGTATCGACATACATCGACTACTGCTGCACCGGCCGACTATACTTCCCCATACTGACATTCATCAATCAAAACGTGATCGAGAACATATCCTCCTTCTACGGATCAACTAATCAGCTGTACCATCTCACACAGTCACTGCCTATCATGCTCTTCCCCATCTGGTACTGGTGGGCTAAAGGCTTCGTTGCGTGCCTTTTCCCAGCGAGGCTTCTGCCTGACGGTCTTCGGGATATCGATAAGCCTGACGGTATGAAGATCCTTTCTCGGGCGATCGCCTTCTCGATCGGGGTATTATCGCTTTCACCTCATTCTGAATGGCGCTTTCTCCACCCTTTCCTTCCGCCGCTCCTGTTATTCGCCATTCCGGGATTCGCGCCGTCCTATAAACCTCGTCTGATCGTCGCTCTGGGTCGTTTCAAGATGATCGGCGCTATGAGGCAGTACACCCGCATTCCACCCTCGACTTTCTACTTCATACTCTTCGTTCCGATCATCCCCTGGGTGTACCTGAACGCCTTTCACGGACGAGCTCAGGTGGAAGTCATGAATGTTCTACGCAAAGGAGAGCTTGGGGACATCAACGGATTAGTCGAGTTGATGCCTTGTCATTCGACTCCCTGGATGAGTGGATTGCATCGGGATGTAGGTGGGTGGTTCGTGACTTGCGAGCCTCCACTTGGGTGAGTGAAAATCGTTCAGGTCCATCGACAATCAGTCAATGAGCTGATGTGATGTTCATATGTGCTACAGAGTGGATCCTAGGATACATCGCACCCAACAAGACCTGTTCTACCAATCCCCCGTGTCGTACCTTCGTCACGTCTTCCCTTACCCGCCCGCTCAGCTCCACGATATACCGAAAAGTACCGTCGGCCCTGCCGTGCCATCTCACATCTTGCTATTTGGGGAGCTTCTGGATAGGACAGAGCTCATCAATGGCTCATCTGTGATGGTACAAGACGCTTTGCATGAGCTAGGGTACTCGGTCGTGTGGACTGGGTGGAATGGGTTTGATATTCTGCAGGACGAAGAGAAGAGAAGGGGTGGAGTCCAGGTGTGGAGGTTGCAGCAGCAGCCGTCGATCGCCAACGAGATAGCCACGTGATTTCTCTGAATGATAAAATGCCACATTAGATCTTGGTTATGTTTTGTATAAACCCCGATGAAATGCCGAATTAGCTACGACCATATTTTGTAACTGCAGGATGCATGTATCCACGAACGCTGCTTGCTTACCATCTCCAACAATCTTTGATAATATGTTTCCAGGTTCCCCTTCTCCTCCCTTCTCTTGATCAAACCAAAACTTCCAGTGGACGAAGGCTAAATATATCCAATTGATAAAAATGTCTGACGCTGGATCTGAAACCGCTTCCAACCCCCCCGCCGAGGTTCCCGAGGTCGAAGTCGCCGCCGACTCGTCCGGTCCTCTCTCCGTCGAGGACGCCCTCCAGCAGGTCATCAAGACCGCTCTCGTCCACGACGGTCTCGCTCGAGGTCTTAGGGAATGTGCCAAGGCCCTCGACAAGCGAGAGGCTCACCTCTGTGTTCTCGTTGAGACCGTCACTGAGGGTGAGTTAGGCGTTGCTGTTCTATCAAACCCGCACGAGATTGTATTGGGATCATCATACTGACACAATGTGCTCTCCCTCCACCTCCAGCCGAGTACCTCAAGCTCATCGAGGCTCTTTGTGCCGAGCACTCCATCCAGTTGATCAAGGTCTCCGACGCCAAGGTCCTCGGACAGTGGGCCGGTCTCGCCAAGATCGACCGAGAGGGCAAGCCCCGAAAGGTCGTCGGCTGCTCTTGTGTCGTCATCACCAACTACGGCCAGGACTCCCCCGCCCTCCAGGTCCTCTTGGACTGTGAGTCGCATCTGTCTAGGCAATAATGTGGGACCTGTTGAACCGTATGCTGATCGTTGGCCCTGATGCGAACCTTTCAACAGACTTCAAGACCCGATAAGTGCACACCTCGACAGCTATCGTTCCTTGATCCGATATGATGTAAGTTTCTTCCCTGACAACCAAGTCAAATGGGACCGGAACGTTCCGAATCCCCTTCACATCACCCAACCAGCCCTTCCTCTTCACTTCTCTCTGATGAATATGGGACTCCCTCTTCGCATTATATTGTGTCGACAATCCCTAGGAATCGAACCTACCCTCTTCGGAGGGCCATCCGCTGTCTGATCAATCAATCACTCTTCCATCTCAGCCTGTCTTTCTCAAGTCAATATGCTGGTTAATGGACGAAGTGCTAATCCGTGTTGGTCGTTACGTGATACAGGTCTATCCCTCTTCATCTAGAACTTGACTGCTCTGGGAAGGTATATTAGACGTTGATACTGCGAGGATAAGGCTTGATATGCTATGCACGGCTTGGAAGCGAACGAGCGCGACGTGTTGTCACATGGGTCCGAGGCTTCTGAATGTACTTTTTGGTTGGTAGGCTGCAGCATCCGCTGACGAAGCCGCCTCAGGCATGACCACGCAAGGCTGGACAATCCAAACTGACATCACCGACGCGGAACGCCATATATAAAAAGTCAAGATGTTGCTACGGTACCGTAATGTTCACGGAAGGCTCGATCCGGCTGACATCCAGGTGTCTCGGCTATCTTGTAATGTATCATTTTTCCTCAACACCATCCTCGTGAAGATGCTCTTCCGATCCCCACGCTTCGAGCCTACCCCTCGGCTCGAGATTTCCGTCGCCCTCGTCTTCCCACCAGATCCTGAGTATCGCGACACTGGTATTGCCCACCTGACCTTTCTCTTCTACCTCATTGTGCTTGAATTTGAGATCGATCGTCTCGGGGACATGCAAGTCAATTGGCGGTTTCTTGGAAAGATCGCCACCGTCGCTCTCCCCGTGCCCGAGACCAACAGAAGGACCGGGTGAAGGCGTGGTGAGGATTCTGAGGAATGCAGAGAGGCATTCCTGGTGCGTGACAACGAGGACTACGCCCGTGCCCTGACCTGACCCCGCGGGCGCGGTGGGTGTCCTTGGCATCCCTGGCCGAGGCAGACCGGCGACGGTGCCGGGCTTGTTGGTGGCACTGGCGCTGAAAGCTCGATCGAAGATTGGAGCGTTGTTCATGGAGATACTCGCCAATCCCGGGGTCAGGGGCGTAGCTGGTCCCGAAGGTCCCAAGGTAAGGCCCCGAGTGGCTGGGGTGGCCGTGGCGGATGTAGTGGGAGTGTGAGAGTTCAAGAGCACTGAAAGGAATGAGTGAAGTCGGTCGGCGACGCTGCGTGAGGAGGGAAGCATTAGCTTGGACTTGCGACAGTAATCCGGTAGAACATGCAGGGATGTCAATCAAAGAACAAAGCACGCTTCTCGATGGTCATTGTCACGTATCGTTGTCTCCATCGGCGAGGTAGGAGCAACTACCCAGTTCAGCAAATAGCAGTAGCGCAGCGCCACTCTGACTCACCTCTCCTCACTCTCAATTCCATACTTATCGAGGGCGTTGCACACTTCGTCCCAATGCTTGCCCTGCGCCTCGCCCCAGCTTCGCGTCGTGAGGCGATCATCTGTTCGAAGTTTCGCTCGAGGCTGGACTTCGACGATGGCTTGTGCGGTCTGTAAAAGGAAAAAGGCCCAACAGGGAATTTGTTCCACCGATAAGAGAGATATAATAGTGATCGTGATACGATAGGGTATGTGTCAGCTCCTGCTGCATTCGTCACCTGACCAAAGCGTATCTGAATCATGCGCGAGCGGAGTTGAGTCATACGCTCTGTTGCTACCAAGAGCTACAGCAAAGCTAAGGAAGGTAAGAACCCATGTCTGCTCACCTCTTGTGCCCTAGCTAGCGGGGACGACCAGACTTGAGTAAGAGGTACAAGCCGGAGCCATTCGGCCAGTTTCTGAGCTTGTTCTTGGCCAGTGGCGGAAAGAGAGGGGTTGAGCGTTCCTTGGACGATGCCGGCTTGGTTGCTACAAAACGTTCAGTGAAGTATACCGGGTACGATACGACACGAGTAACGAGTGCAGGAGATTTTCGGTAGTGTGGCGAGAGATGCGACAGCATGGTACGGTGCCACACGGTGCGGTGCAGTCAATGAGTCATCGTCTCAGCACGTCTAGCGATTCGATGACAAGCAATGAAGCGACAAGAGATGTGAAGAGACATGTAAGCACTCACAGCTCAGTCTGGGCGTGTCGGACGAGGTAGAGCAGCATTATGATCGGAGCGGGGACCTGGTTCTGCGCGGAAGCTGGCAACGATGTTGGGGGAAAAAGACAGGCGATAGAGAGGAAAAAACCTGAGCAAAATGTGGGATGGGTGAGAGAGATTGTGAATAGGCAACGATCAAATCCAAAGTAGTTCGCCAAGCACTTTATACCAGTGCGAGCACCCAAGAATGTATCTTGCTCGATCTCCTAGGTATAAGGCTCACGAACCGGCCAGCCTTCTGATCTCTGATCAGTTTTCGCTCAGACTACTGTTCATTCTTTCCTCTCTCAAAGGATGATCAAGTCGCACTCCCCACATCCTCTTCTCTCCTGCCTCTTCTCGAGTCGAACATGACAGTACTCGTTCTCTTATTCTATCAGAGTCGAAGAGTACTTTCACAGC
Organism: Kwoniella sp. CBS 9459; assembly: GCA_036428585.1. Classification (NCBI taxonomy): domain Eukaryota; kingdom Fungi; phylum Basidiomycota; class Tremellomycetes; order Tremellales; family Cryptococcaceae; genus Kwoniella; species Kwoniella sp. CBS 9459. The sequence goes on along the minus strand of CP144065.1, from coordinate 3,296,023 downwards.
ACGAATGAAGAAGAGCCGACCGGTCCTTTCTTCCCCATCCTTCTTTCCCTTGACAGAATGGTGTTTTCAGTACGAGTACGCTTTCTGATTCGTGAGGGGAAAGGGCGAGTCTCGACCTGAGAAGAGAAGCGATTTCATCTGAGTCCTTTCTACCTTTCATTCTTGTATCCATTGACCCTCGCAGTGCGATGTAGATCCCCCCACGCACGTTCGACCATCCGATCTTCTATCATCGTTAGGTCGTGGTGTAAGTATACATGTCCTGTTGTCATATGCGTTCCAGTAGGGATTATCTTCGACAAGGGATCATTACTTCATACAGTACGCACTATGAGGCTGGTCCGCCGTGATATACTGTGCATACAGTCAGTATCGCCAATGGCCATGTTTGACTCAAAAGCCGTCAACGATGCTGAGGTTAAGCGCAAAGCCAAAATGAGCAAGAAGGAATGTCGATTGTCCTGTCGAGCTGTTCCAGCATTTCCCGAACAACTGTGTAATCCAATTTTGTGACAGGCGCATCTGGATATGCGCAAAGCGCCTACCTCAGCATAAGTAGCAAGTTCTTGTGCTTCTTACCGCAAGTTTCTGACAGTCTGTCGATTGGGCGGAATGGTGTGAATTTCCGTACAGGACTTTAGGGTTACTTGTCCCGCTATCCTGTCCGAGCTGTTTGGGTTTGGCGAGTGTGAGCGGAGTATCGTCAAGTTGGTCAATGATGTCAGCACGCCCGGAGTAAGCCATTCTCAGTCGCGAGCAGAGTCAGTCCACGGAGACTGGATACTCGAGACGCCATTTAACGTGCGAATGTGGATTTATATGTATAACAATGAATTTGACAATCTAAGATCTAAATCTACATCTGTCCGGAGACCCCGCAGTCCGAGTTCTGAAATCCGTTCTCAATGTCCAGACATGATCCGAGCAGGAAGGCAATGCGAGGCAATACACAAGCCGTCTATGAGGGGAGGAACTGAGGAGGGAAGATGGTTCGGGGACCGTACCAGTTACCCTTGAGCATTCCGGAGAAGTAGGCTCGAGGCATGATGTCCTTGGTGAGGTGGTAGAAGAGCCTGCGAGTGCAGGAGAAAGGTCAGCATACAAATGCGATGACGTATGGAATGTCTAGGGTTTGCCAAGACGCTCAGGAAGAAGCGTATCGTTTGGTGATTTTCCCAGGTATAGCGCACGGATTCACCGCACCAGACATCGCACTTACCGGTTGGGTACAGACTGGTCGGTGAATCGTCCAAAGCTCTCCTTTCGCTGAGCACCGTACTTGAACTCGGCAAGCAGCAACTCTCCTCGGCCGGTGAAGAGGGGGCATGAGGTGTATCCGTCATAGATGGCGTTGCCTACTTTGCCAGTCTCCATGAGAGTCACAAGGTTGTGGGTCAATACGGGAGTTTGGCCGGTGATAGCAGCGGCAGTCTATCATACACATCAAGTTTTCAGTTGTCAGCTTTACTGCCCCTCGCAGCCCCAGCCCGCAGTATCCACCAAGAAAGGGATGCGGCCCGTGCTACTCACCTTGGAAGTAGGAAGAGATGACGAGTCACCGAGCGAGAAGACGTTGTCGTACTTCTTGTGCTGAAGAGTTCCCTGGTCGACATCAACCCATCCGACCGAGTCGGCCAAGGGCGACTCCTTGATCCAGTCAAGGGGACCCATAGGAGGAACGACGTGGAGCAATCCAAACTCCTTCTCAACCTTCTTTCCCTTGTCCTCTCCAGCGACGACTTCAAAGACGGCGGTCTTGTCCTGAGGTCGCACCTCGACGAGGTTGGTGTTGAAAAGGGCGTCGATTCCCTTCTTCTGTCGGATAGCGTCAAGCGCCTTGGCGTAGTGAGGGACGGCGAACATTGAGGGCATACCGGTGATGAAAGTCGAGTGGTTGTTGGCAGAATCGGCCTGAGACTTCCAGTATGAGTCGGCCATGTAGGCCATCTTCTGGGGAGCTGTACACGGGAAAATCATCTGTCAGTAAACCTTCGCCTTTTTCCAGTTTCCGAACGCAAGCGATACTCACCACCGGCACACTTGACGACGCCGAAGGGCTGGGTGAAGATAGCCTCTCCCTGTCCTTTAAAGTTTCGCACCAAGTCCCAAGTCTTGTCGGCGGTCTCGTACGAGTAGATGGTAGAGACATTTGTCTTGATGGGGTCAGCGATGGCCTCCTTGAAGCCCTTGATCTTGTCCCAGTCTGTGAAGGAAGGGAAAGCGCAGTTAGTACATTGGATTACCCCGACCGAAGGCCCGCGTGACGGTCAATAAGCCGACTCACTGATCTGGATACCAGCGGCTACTACCAAGAAGTCATATCCGAGCTTGCTTCCATCAGCGAGAACGACCTGGTTGGCTCCGGGCTCAAAGGCCGAGGCGTTCTGGGGGATGTGAGCGAAGTTCGGGGAGATGAGCGAGTCAAGGGGTCGTCGGTAAGACTCCTTGTTGGCGAGACCAGATCCGACAATGGTCCATCCGGGCTGGTAGTCGTGCGACTTGTTGGCCTGAAGTAGTCCACAACACGACGTATCAGCTCGGATCATGCTGTGAAAGTAGTAATCAGGCTCGCGCCACTCACATCGACGATCGCCACATCACCGTCGGCGAGGGTCTTGCCCTGCGCCTTGAAGGCGTTGTAGATCTGATTGGCAGCGGCAAGACCACCGGCACCTGCGATATCAAAAGTCGATCAGCGCCGGCAGACCTTTTTTCTTCGCCTTTAAAAACAGGTCTCAAGTGGGTCGGAAAGCCGAGATTGACACTCACCGCCACCAATGACTACAACCTTGTGCTTGCCAGCAGCAGAGGTCGAGGCGAGTCGAGCGAAGTTCCTAGGGAGCACAGAAGCGGACATGGTGTGATGGTCTTCTTGTTTTGTTTTCGGGAACGAAGCAAGACGGGATGATGATACAGAGACAAAGTAAGATGATGATTGCTGATGAATGTTATTCCTTGCGGTATTGTTACCGTCATCGTACAGTGCTAATACGATGTTTTCCGAAATCGCTCTTCCAACTTTTTGGGAATAAACCGATGTCGCAATATCTGGGGTCCCCGATCACCGCCAATCTCGCCGAGTCACGTGATCTCACAGCGGGTGGAGACATGTTTATTACCGTGGGAAAGGTAAGGCCTCGAGGAGGGGTGTGTTTACAAGTTGACGATGTTGCGTCTTGCGGAGTCTGGTCGAGGCCGAGGCCTTATTGTTCTGTCCCGACTGGGGTCCTACTTCCCTTGGAACAACGACAACAACATCAAGGCTCTCCACGTCAAAAGATTGTTATCTGGTCAGACAGCTCATCACGGCAGGATGGCAGAAGCAACTTCTACAACCGAATCGGATCAGGCCACGAAGCATCTGTCGACAGGTTCATCTACATCGAAGCAACCTACACCGCTCACAACGACTTTATCAAAGTTGTCACAGTCTACTTCTGGACCTTCGCTACCGGCCGAAGCAAAGCAATCGAGCGGTGTAGCGGGACAGACCATGAAGATAGGTCGAGAAGCGCTGAGAAGAAGCGGGCTTGCGTCACTATGGCGCACCGAACCTGAGACGGACACGGCGGTGAAGCGATCGAACGAGGAGGGCTCATCCAGGCATAGTCTGGAATTGACCTCGACCACTGCATCTTTCAACGCAAGGCTACGATCACAGCCGCTGGATACATCGTCGATCCTCTACCCTACTTTGACGATACACCCGGCCCCGGTCCCACACAACATCTTGGTTCTCTCTCTGTCGCATATCAGCTCAGCCCCTCCTACATTGACAAACGATGAGCTCTTCGGTATCGTCTTGCGCAGACTGGAGCCATGGGTAGGAGAGGAAGGAGACGGGGGCTACGTACTGGTCATACTGGCCGATGAAGATGCTCCGGGCCCCTACTCAGACGTCAAGGGGAAAGGCAAGGAACGAAGAAAGCTCCCCGGATACGCTTGGTGGGTTTGGAGGTGGAAGAGATTGCCGAGAAAGTGAGTAAAATATGATTCATCACGCTGCGAGTCGGGTGGGCTGACGACAGTTATCTACAGGTACCGAAAAAATCTCAAGCGACTAGTAAGCCTGAGGTGGAAGCTTCCTCGACGGGTGATTTGCTAACTCTGATGTTTATAGTACATCGTCCATCCATCAATGTTCACTCGCAGTGAGCCAAAATCCCAATGTCATGCGATCATGGACTTAGCTAACCTTTTACCTCAGCTTTGTTGCCATTCATCATCCCCTTCATCTCGCCCAAGTCGTATGCGAAGCTACACCCCTTGCCCTCATTACTATCGCTCTATCACACCTATCATGCCCCCTTGAAAGGGATCGACCTCACCATTTCCGCTCTTGAAGCTGAAGCGAAAGTCCTACGCGAGCGACCAAACCTGATACCTCCGCTTCACGGGCGATCATCAAAGCCAGATGTCAGACCTAAACTAGAAAGGGAAGCGAGCGATTCTAGCCTTGCAAGCTGGAGTTATCATGCGCTGTCCTCGGCGTTGACAACAGCTGCAAGCTATCTTCCTGTAACACAACTGGGACTAGCAGCATCGGAAGAGCAAGCGTCAGCAACAAACTTGACCGAAGCAAAAGGCTATTGGGGTCGGGACTTGCAGACGCTACTGGATGAAAATAACGGAGATGTACCGCCTTTGTTGAAGAGTCTCAGAAGTGTGATTTTGGCGGAGTGTACGGCCACGGAGGGTGTCTTCAGGCGGAGCTCAAATGTGAGTAAAACCACTCGGTCTCGATGATAGCTCCGGCAATCTCCATCTGCTATCAATTTCGCTGACCTTGGCACCTGCAGTCACCTCTGTTCACACCGCTGGCAGCCCTTCTCGACCTGCCGCTGGCTGATCAGCCCAATATCCCTTGGACAGATATCGCACGACATGATCCGCTTCTACCGCCCAAGATCCTCAGCAAGTTTCTGGCGGAATTGAGCGAACCGGTTGTGAGATGCGCCGACTACGCTGTGACAAGAAGAGTTCAATCGGTCGAAGAGTAAGTACGGAATTGCAATCGGTTGAAACAGTCGCTCATTATTGATGCAAATTTGCAGCATCAGGACCATCCTTTTACCGTCTCTACCCGCTCCAACAATCACGCTTCTACACCATCTCGTTCAGACTCTGCATCTCCTGTCCCTTCACTCGACAACAACAAAGATGACGCCCCTCAACCTGTCTATCGTGATTTCACCGGTCTTGATCTCCGGACCCGATCCCATCGAGGATACGATCATGTGTCTCGTCCCGCACAAGCCCTTGCCGGCGGGCTTGAAGGAGATGGCTAAATCGAAAGACTTGCCGGAAGACGGAGGTACTCTGGTGGGACTGCTGGAAATGTGGATCAGAGACTGGCCGGCTGTCTCCTCCTCATCGGTATCGTCAGCGACAGGGGCAGCAGAGATGGACACGGAGAGTGTGCGGCATGCGTTATTAGTAGGGGACAGCGGAAAGGGCCGGACGACGATCAAGTCTGCTTCGACGACTTCTTCCGTCTCAAGAGATTCATGACGTTATGCGCCAAGACACTGTAGCGAGCAGACGTTTCTCCGTATCGACTAGACAGTCATATTTCGCGCTGATCCAGATCAGCAGCTTCACGCAGGTTGTATGTGGCCTCGTTATCCTATGTATTCGTTGGTGCTGGGATGCAGAGCTACCGGGTCACTTAGCAGCGAAATTCTATCGTCGGCCTTTTCTTCGATCGACTTGTCACAGGAAAGCCACCTGAATACTGTTGACGCGATGAGGCACAGAAACGCGATACTACGCTAGGCTGCTCGATGCGAGGTATCAACAGCGCATGTCGACTCACAAGATCCGTCGGTAGCCGACTCGGCACGTCTGCTGATGTGGGTTTCACGTTTGAGCCGTCGCTTGATCGAACAACCCAAAGGGGTACCGAGGTTCTATTTCCGTCGCTTAACCATCGGTTCAATAACAGCTGATATGTCGATCGTTGGTACAGTATTCAGTCGTCCACGTCCGAATTTAGCGGACCCGAGGCCGAGGCTCATAAAAGAGTGCGCTTGATCAGTCAGTCTTGGGGTCGATATCTCGATCGCCGATCGATTGAGCCAGCTGAGAAACATACAATTATGATGCCAACCGACGCACATCCCTCTCGATGGGACTCCTTTCAGTTTTGCTACACGACTGCGGAGACGACTCAGGATTGGGAAACCTCATCCCCTTCACCTAGAGCAGACATCTTTCGGGGTTGAGCCACGAAGTTAGCGAGCACAAGGTCTACGTGATGATATGTGAGAAAATCGCTTGGATGATCAAAAGGCACCTGTCACGGCATTGAAGTCCGCTGACCAGAAACGCGAGACACAAGTGCGACGTCAGACATGCCGTACACTCTGGTGATTTCACCTTCTGCCAACGATGCCTGCCCGACGGACTTGTGGTCTGGTTACGACAAATAGGCTGCGGCTGATACGCAACGACAAAGGAAGATCGTAAAACTCGTCAGCAATCTCAGCTCATCGATGGCTCCTCGAAAATCGGATGGCGAGATTTGGTTTAGGTACGATAACGAGACGATACTCGACACTAGGAATATGGGCTATATGCCATAATATAAACATGTAGGTTTGCGACCCCGGCGGACCCGGAACTGCGCTGATCGCTCTGATCAACCCTTGCGCATCGGACTATGACCTGCTACTCTGGTATAGCAAAGCTTTTCGGCGTCTGCTCAATGGTCTGCCGTATTTCTGAGGATCGAGCCTCGCTCTTCAAGACAGCTTTTGGAAAAGAGTCGTAGTATGATCATATGACCTATCAGCCGCAACCTAAACTGTATCAGTTAGTGGCTTACTGGTCAGAATCTAAGATTACGGTTGTGATCAAATATGCTTATCAGGCTTTGTTGAGCGTCGATCTTGATACAAAGGGAGATATGCCAAGTCACCCTGGGCGATACAATCTCCGTACAAGTGGATGGAATCATACGAAAGGAATCGCCACTCTTTCTGAATGTTTTCCACCCAACAGCAGAAGCAGAAGCGACAAAGGCGCAAGTCGAGCAGAAGTGGGGACTACAGGAGGGGGCACTCGACACGGTCAAAATCTGGTACATCGCCCCGATCTCCGAGCCCATGTCTCGCATTGTTACCCTAGATCTGCCCTCTAGCTTGAGTTCCTAGCTTGAAAAGGCCTTGAAAATGGACCCATGACGAGCTTTTAAGAAGGCATGCATGTGGTGTACACATCGTAAGCATGAAATGGCCCGCCAAAGTGCGGGAAGAGGTACGAGGTACCTGCCAAGACATCACTGCCGAAGCGTCACAGCAAGAATGTGAATGGTCCTTTGTTCTCTGGGAAGGTAGTCACCCGTCGCGGTCGGTTTATCTGATGCCCGCGTCGAATAAGATACTGCTCATGAGGATGCTTGCCTCTTGTCTGTCGCCATGTCCTGAGTTGCATAAGAGCGTGAGAATCCGGATTCAGCCCGACTGAGGCGCCAGGTCCGTGAGCCATGATGTGGTCCGCCTGTGAGCCTGTGACCCCAATTTCTCATCCGCATCCTTCCGCGTCCCGCCAAGCAGACAGATGCGATGGACGAGCATGGGAACACCAGAACGGACGCGAGAAAAAGGCGGTGCGGTGCTGTTCGGCGCGGTGTATCTTCTCACCGCATGATGTGAGTGAAATGTGGCAGCGTTCTATGGCGCCGAGCTCGCGTTCATATTGACAATGTAAGGAACGCCCTGCGTGGGACCGTACAAAATGCGTTTTCGGTCCCGTTCAAAGTCCCCCCGACGATCTCTCGTAAAGGCGCGAAGGTGCCAAGCGGAAACAAAAGGCAGCGTGATATCATTACCACTGCGCTCATTCCAGATCGTCTCGCAAGAGAATCGGCATAACTCAGGATGTCCAGATAGGTGTTGTATTCAGTCATCGGGCTGACCACACAAGCACGATGCACGATGCCGACCGCCCGACAATAAGCTAAGGCTGCATAATGTTGGGATCCCTTTCAGGTGTACGGCAAGGGTCTGATCAGGTCGGTGGCGCTTTTAGGCTGTTCACACCTACTGTACGTCCCTTTTGCTTACACCTCACCTCTCGTTATTCTACATACCATTTCGGGCTCGGGCTCATCCGTCTGCCCAGCAGACTCAATCAACTGGGCTGTGCCCTGGGCTAGCTTGTGACCAGACATCTCTTGCATCTCATGCCATCTGTGGGATGTGCACGTATTCCGTGGAAGGAGCTGGGCCGGTTAATGAACGTACGTGAACTATATCTAAACCACTGGGAAGTACTCAAAAGGGCTAGTCTTCTGTCAGCTGACAACGATGCCACGGTCAGTAGCGCAAGATAAGCTTTATTGCGAGACATATCATGGCGCTTGTGTGATGATATCGCTCGCAAACAGAAGTCATGACGTTTCTGCCGACGAGCCCGGATGCATTGACTCGTGATGAAAAGATACTGTATGTTCAAGTAAGACCTTGCTGGTTACAGTATCGTGTTTCGACAACTTCGATTGTTAATGACAATGGGACGGAAATCAGGTACGAGTGAAATAGAGATGAAAAGATAAATTGAAACGCAGTTCGGCGAAGATCCAGACTCGATCTGGATCAGGACGTGCACGGGTATGATATTGTTTTACTACTGTATTGGCGATCTTAACGGTAAGTCTTTATCCAACAAAATAGGACAACAGAGACGAAAGCCGGCAATACACTCGGCGAGATGCTCCACGCTCCATGCTCCGTGCTTGGTGCCGTGCCACAGCTGATTAGGAAGTTACTGTGTGTTTGCGCCTTATCGCATAGCGTCCCACTGTTCTGGGAGGCGTCTTTACCTGGCGTGCCTCAGGGTCGGCGAGGTCTCATGCCTCATTAGGTAAAGCTTCCACCGAGGAGGCATTGAAAAGGACCAATGACTGATAATGACACATTGCGATCAGGATTTGTCGTGAGCACCACCGCCATGAGACAACGGATGGCGGATATGCGGGCGGGTCATCAACGAAGCAAGCATAAGCTGATACCGACTGACGAGCAGTTGCTTGGCCTCTTTGTTTTCCAGCCCCAGCGCTCACATGACCTCTTCACCGAAATTTGCTCTCACAGAGACACGCCACCCCGCGTCTGTGAGCCTGCGTCGGAGGATTTCATTCATCGCCCTTTTCGTACTGTGCCGTTTATCGCGTCATGGGAGACTTGGGGGCTTGTTCATATGGCCCATATACAGTATACAGTAAGCTGAGCCAAAGTAGGTCATGCTTATTCGATATCACTACTGGGCTGCGTAATCTTTCGCTTGACGTAAAATAATCCATGTACAGCTTGCTGCTTACCTCATGATGCATTCCAAGGACTGGACCTCGATCGACGACACATTTCCCACGTCGGAAGGGGTGTGATCAGGCTATGTCGTGATGTGGAAACCTCAACCCTCTACCCTCAACATGACGAGAAGGGTATCAAGGCAGGTTATCATGCATTTAGCGCAAGAGATAAGGCGGAAGCAAAACCGCAAAACGGCAACATCATCCAGCCATGGCTGTGGTGGTTGGTTCAGGAACAAATGCCCGAAAGGTCAGGTAATGGGTAATAGGTGTGGTGCGCGGGAAGGGCAAGGCAGGCGAAAAGAGCTGAGCCGGAGCCCAAGAGATCAGTGCTCACCAGGCTTTCTGCTTCTTCGGTCATACCTTGGTCTTGGGTCTCGACTGCTTTGATTAACCGGAATCACAGTATGCGCGAATAAACAAAACACACCGCTCGTTCGCCTGCTGATCCGGCCCTCGTAGTAAGGTGGTCAATAATAATGATGATGACGGAGAAGGGCGACAGATATATGCATGTCAGAGGTAGATATAGATAGCGTGATGCAACTAGGTCGTCTCCGTTTCTTAGCTTTCCCCTCATCGTTCGTCGTAGAAGTCGTCATTTGCTCACAATCAAGACATAAACGTCTTCCATTTGTCAGTCTCAGTCATCGCTTGGATATTACCATTGCCTCACGCACTTGCTCGATTTTGGGGGGATCAGAAGACCTCTTCGAGTCACAACTCGATCTCGCTCTACGGCCGCTCCCTGCCTCGGCTCGCAAAAAGATACTCCTGCGCAGCCTCTAATACGAATCACACGTCTAATCTTCGCCCACAGACTGGCCCGAGGTACCTGCAAGACTTCGCTTGAGACGCAGCCAGAGAAGCTGAGGATCGCTTGATCGTTTATCCAATTTTGCCTCCGGTCCGGCCCGTCCCGTAAACCGATATCCGCTTAGACAGAGAAAGCAAGCGATCCAAAGCACTATTTTGACGTCTTCTCGACAGCTTTGTACACCTTCCGCCGGCTTTGCACATTGGCTTGGTGTTGAAGTCGAAAGTTGGAGAAGCACAGGTGTGCGTTAAACGTCAACCGATCGATTCCAAACGGCTGGAAATAGAGACCTGACGTCAGCCGGATAGAGTCACTACCAGCCAGCGGTCAAAGTGGAGAAAGGGCGATAACGGAGGGCGACCAAAAGAGTCGCACACTCCACTCACTGGGAGTGCGTAATACCAAGGAAAAAAACCCCGTGGGTACGTAACCATTTCATCCATGTCCGTTTATCTTTGCGTATTCATGTCCGTCTTTTCACTGCCTTGTTTCGCCTGGTGGCTGCCCTTGCATTCGCAATTCGCTATTCGCTATTCGCAACCCACTCATCATCTGTCAGTCCTCACGTGAGGACAATCCTTTTCTTTTTCTGGATGCTCTTTCGAGACTTCCCCATGAACACTTGTCATCACAAGCGAGGATCATCAGATTGAAGGATTTGGAATGGAGAAACCACGTGCCTGTCTCACTAGACTCGGTGCTCTTCCTTGAAGATGCGTCTTGATGGTATGGACAGTCAGGAAAAAAGTAAAGCAAGGTTGTCTGTGACGTGAACTCACCTATGGGGTCTGAAGCCGCTTTCTGTGCCGGACTTGTAATCAGTTGCGCGATTTTCTGTCTCCACTGCTCCTCGTCTTTCGAAGAGGGCGCCATTGATCTCGGCAAGAGACTGCGATTTCATGGGCAATCATCCTTCAATCACCAGATTCTGCCGGACCGGTTTGTCTGCCCTCAGCACCCAGGGTAGCAAGCAACCTTATCTCGTTCGGCTCCCATTCCTGACTTTCTTTTCACGCCTCCTCCCTGATTCCAGCGATTAAATCCCTGGGTCCAGGTGGTCGAGGGCTAATGACTGCCGCAATTCAGAGGGGTTCGGCTGTTTGTAATCGAATTCTCTGGATCACCTGTTCAGACCCTTCTGTTGAAAGATCTCCAGGTCATGATGATGTCGTGAATCTGATGTCTGCGTATCACCGGTTTTCTTCATCACCCGTCTTTCTGGTCAAGCAACGTGACCAGTCTTTAGTCCCGGTACAACTAGCTTATTCTTGACTTGATTGGATCTGACGAAGCTCGCATATGTACGCCTTCTAGACTGACCCTAGCGTTCCAATCACACAGTCACTGTCTCACACGCAATACAATCGACGACATACACAGCTGTACACGGCAATCGAGTTCCCGGCCATACGCCAACCGGTAATACGTGGACCATTCATCTTGTTTGGACGACTCGAACCGTTGCGCGATTCCTCCTACGACTCGGTGTCCCCCCTCGCTCCCTCTCCTACGTCGACGTCAACTGGGCTGCGGTGTGGTGCGTACCCAGCGACTAGCCCATTGAACCGTCAGATCTACACTAGATCCATTCTTGGTCGACCTGGTTACGGTACACGCCAAACCCCATTACCAGCGATCCCGACTCGATCACGCCCATATCTTCCATTCAAGCATAAACTCGTATCATTTCCATTCCTGCAAACCTCATTCATCTCGTATCATATCCTATCTCCATGGATATTGATATATAGAATCCATCTCGATATAATCCGACCCTCGAATCAAACACAATCTCAACCTCAACCAAATTCAAGATTGAATCGTACAGGCTGCCCATCCCATCACTTGAGGTTGAGCTTGTCAAGCGCAAAGTTCCAACTACAGTGATACAGCCCGCAACTCTCTTCTCTATCAGTGAGTGTTACAATCACATCTTGACCATCGGTTGGTTTGCCTTCGTACCTCTTTCCCAACCGTTATCCAGACTCGATTGTTACACAACCTTGGAGCCTTATTCATTTTGATATGCGATGAACTATCATCACCGTGTCGCCACTCACAACTCCTCGGGGAAGTGAGCTGTGCATTCACGGGCTTCAATCAGAATAGATCATCAGTCCTGTTGCCAGTTGCTCGTCAGAAATGGTGGGAACTAGGCTGTTTGCTTTCTCCCTGGCAGGTTCAAGAGCTCCATCTAGAATCCTGGCCTTCGAGGATGCCAAGCACTACCCTTTCATAGTGTGGTCTCCTTTCATCCTTACGGATACAAACCTTCTCCTCGAAGAGACGATCCATCCTTTCTTCTCCATCAACCGCTTCCTTTATTTTATGGTTTCGGTTTCAGGTCTTTCCCCATCCTTCTCGTTGTTCGCCGATATCGACGGATGCTATCGGGCAGTGAGCAATGGCTCGCAGACCGCACATGCCGCTTATTTTCCGGAAAAGACCTTCGGGTCGATCTGCCGTATGACGAATCTGATTGAAAGGAACGAAGAGCTCGGTCTTCGATCTTTCGTTCTGCATGTATCAAAGAGAATGCTTTGTTCTTTCTCGAAGCTGTGTCCCTCGATCCACGATGGTATAGGGACGACTCGACACTTTATGATTTATGCATCCCCACCCTTTCCCAACTAAATTCGAACTCATCACCATTCTTTGCTTGACTTGTCTTCATTGTGTGCCTTCAAAATATCTGTGTATACGAATCTGCTTGACTGATCCTGTGATCTTATCATAGACGTTCGTGAATCGCAATTGCCACGCCGAACGGTCCTATAGGTGAGTCGTTGCTTACGTGCAGCAGCCAATGTGAATCAAGCTGATCTTGTGGATCTAGGCATCGACGTCCCGCTCTCCCCCTTGGAAAGACTGCTTGTAAGTGGAATCTGTACATACGCCTCAGGCGTGTTTCATTTGTTGTGATCTGGGCCTGTGGTGTTTGTTTCTCGGTTGTCGGTTGTCGAGCTGTCGCGATATCACCCGCAGCATAGACAGGGGTGCACTAGTCTTCCCTGATCTCATGATGATGCCCTTGTGTCGTCGAACATCCTTTGGGTTCTTGTTTGACAACCAACTTCTACGTACATCACCACTCTCAGCGACGGAGCTTTGTTCGTAGCTTGATTCTGGTGGCGTTCAGGTTTGATGGCTATAGATCTTCATTTCCACTCGTAGGTTTCAGCTTGTCATCGCCGTGCAGTGATCCAGGCAGCCCCTGCTCCTGTCTTGTCATGTTCTAAGGCAGCCAGGCCAGGGCAGCGCACGGTGGTTGTGCTAGCGTCAAGCGCGGCATTGCTGGTTCCTCAACATGGTCCGTTCCGTGATGTTGCGTGTTTGTGCGCATCATCGCCGTCACCATCACCATCATCATCACCATCACCATCACCATCTTGCTCGTCACCATCACGACCATCACCTCCGAGTCCCTATTCCCCATCGCTTCTCAGGCGTGTGCGTTGTTCTTCTTTTCTCGTCCGCTTCGTGGCTTCATTTATGCTTCACACTCTAACAACGCACCAGGTAAAAATCACCCCTTCCTCATCAGCTTCCAACCACTTGTTCTTCTTTTCGCTACCGTTTCTCGCCTTTCCGGCCACTGCCATACGTACGATTCCAAGCAGTGTGTAGTCCTATTCGTGATAAAGGCTCGAGGTCTTCATTAATTGTTCGGATTTTCCGGTTCGCGAGATTGGTTAGTTGGTCGAACGCTGATTCGGCTTACATCGTATTCAGGTGTACATCCCGGTTCCCTAACTCGGCTTTCAAGAATTCGCACCGCTACAACGCATTTGTCTTCTTCTCCCACCCGACAAAGACTATTACGACTCCATCTCAGGTCAAGTCTGTACGGCATATTTGCGTCGCCTTTCTAGCAGATCGCATCGACACATCGAGACTGTACATCGTCTCGTCCCGAATAACGACCTTTACGGATAGCAGCGATCATCATCGTCGTCATTTCCAACAGTCACAGAAGAAGCAGAAGAAGTGTTTAATCCGATAAGGAGCGAAAACTTCCTTGTTCATTTTGTGCGAAATTGACCGACCAGAATAAGCGATTGCTTTCTTGGCACAGGAGGACCATACTTGATACGTCTACACAAGCCCGAGTAACTCAATCCCGAGATTTATCCTCTCATATCGACGACACTTCTGGTAAGTTTGAGCTAGACCCATTCCAGCATACCTTATTCCGCTGTCGGTCGTGCACGAGCCCACCCACGTTCGGGACGAGCAAGCGAAGCTGACAACGCGGGTCGAATGCTTGTACGCACTCTAGGAACATACCCAGCTGTCGACAAAACCAAGAACAACAACAGCGGTCGAGTGCGCTCCGCTGCTACCGAAGCAAGCGAAAGCCGAACAGTGAGTGCTGTTTCATTTTCCCTCAAAAATCGAGATTCTTGGCTATTCCTGTTGTGATGTGGCTTCATTTTTCCGCTGGAAACCCTGGGTGGAATGCTTTGTACGATTCCGTCTATGAGCTTTAATCGAGGTGGTTTTTCCTTCTTACGGCCATGGAATCGATCCTCCAACCCACCCTGACCTTCCCACCCTTTTCCCCTTTCTCTGCCTGGTGGTTTTGCCCGTTCCACATCGCATACATAATTGCATCTGGGCCAGGAGTCCGTTAGATTAATGCAAATCCGAAAGCCAAAATCTTATACATATTTTTACTCCGACACTCCAAGCACCCTAGTCGTCTTGCCCTCTTGATTCTGTTCTCGACTTGTCGACCGTCGGTAGATTGCCGTTATTACTTCACGTAAAAGTCTTGATTCCTCTCACGCTCCTTGTTTCCATTCTATCACCGACCCCTCGTCTTCATTTGCTTCTTTCCGCTCCGTTTGATCATTGTCATACGCGGTCATCTATCCCCTCCTTCATCGACAGAAAATCTTCGCCTTTTTGCGCTTTTGCTGTTCTGGACGTGTACATAACGTTTGTAGTAGTAGGCCGTCTCCGACTCCGCAGGAATCGGCTCGGACAATGCTTGGGCGCCTGCCCTTGATCTCTGGGCCATCACCCCTTATTTTACCCTCACTGGAATCCGGCATTTTGACAGTCCGCGGTCTTGTCGGACACAGGCGCTTGTATATTGTCGCTCTTCCTCTCGCCTTTGGCCTGCTTACCATCCCGTCGATCATTCTCTCCTGCTTTGTCAATTCCAGATCATCGTTTAATACATTCGATCTTCTCTCCTTTTTTCCGTTATTAAAGTCGGGTGGCGAGGGTGTTCTCGGCAGCGCGGAAGATTGAGTACTGCGACAGGGTCAGGTCGCCTCGGATCAACTCCCTGTTTTCTTCATACCTTCGCGGTAAGCAAAGGCTACTGTTGCCTTACCTTGTCATCATCATCGTGTCTGTAGATCTCTTCGATTCTCAGCTACGCATAATCAAGTCTTCCTCCGAACCGCTTTGGATTTGACTTTGAAAGCCGCATTTTATGCTTTTTTTTCTCTCTCTCTTCTTGCTACGTTCATGTCCAGTCTCCATCGCCTCTGTGTATCACTATCGCCATTGCTCTTGTTATATAGCATCGGTCACTTTCTCCTTCCCAAGGTTTCATCCCTCACTTTGGGATACTTTAGCGTTTCTCATTCCTCCATTCCTGTTGTTTCATACAGCTGACTGTCAAACGTTGATACCATTATTCTCCTCGTTCGTTCATCGCATACACACGGAACGATCACCATCACCTGCATTATCATCACATACATCTCATTCCCGTTTCCCGGTTACCTTGACGACGCCCACGAATCGACGACAACGCGATCATCACCATCTTTCTAACTTTACGCCCTCACTTCGATCTACGCGCCCATATCGACACACACAGTCCACCTCCTTTCCACCACGGCCCGCTTCCTTCAGCTCAATCATTTTGTAGAACAGCCAATCAGTCGATCGACTGATCTGTCCTCATACCCCTACTTTCTCTACCACTAAGTCACATTACTACACGAGCCCAGCATGACGGCTCCGGCTACTCCACCACCTAATCTGGATCCTCCCTTCCGAGGATATATCGAATCGACCTGGGATGCGCTACTTGTCTTCGAGGCTGCTCGTCGTGGTATGATCCCTAGGGTGACGAGAAGACTGATAGAAAGGGAAAGGGGCATGGTGCAATCCGGCGCCGTGTTCGTATTTGACGAGCACGAGAGCGGTATCAAGAGATGGACAGACGGCTTGGTATGGAGCCCAAGTCGAATATTGAACAACTTCCTGGTGAGTGGTCTGGTCTGGTCTGCCTTTGGCAATGTCGAGTACCATCTAACCGGACTCCTTTCAGGTCTATCGAGAGACAGACAAAAAGACCCAACCCGCAACACCGAACAAAAACTCGACTTCCCCTCCGCAACATTCCCCGACAAGCGGGCAACAGCATCCCCGTCCTCACACCGCATCTCTTGGCATGTCAGGTCAATCATACGACTCGCCGCAAGGGTTAACCATCATGCAGCCGAGTGTCATGGATACACCTCCTTCCCAATCTACATCCTCCCAACATGCCGGCGGAATCGAGCCCCCTCCTTTGGGTCAGGGTGCCCTGGCTCGACCAAGAAGTGCAAGTGAAGGTGGAGCTTCCCTGGATAGACAGCGAGAGAGACAATTAGTAGGGAGCTTGACAAATAGCTATAAATTCAAGGAGGGTGGCCTGGTCAAGAAAGTGAGTAGACGTTCGCCTATATTGGCTTTACTCAGCTGACATCGTTCTCTCCACCAGACTATGTCGGTATCCGTCAATGGATTTGCTCAACATATGGTTTCGTATTACTCTGTCGAAGACGTTCTCGCTGGCAAGCTCCGATCCCCCTCCACAATCCCCGAGTTGCAGTCGTTAGAAATCAGCTCCGAATACCTGTCGAAGCAGAACTTCCGATTCCCTCCCTTGACCGAGATCGGACCCGATGGCGTCATCAGATATCGAGGTGAAGCTGAAGAGCCAACGTCACCGCTATCGCCGAATAGCGCTTATGCCTTCCAAGGCTTCCCTCCTCCATCTTCTGGCAGCGACTATTACGACACAAGTTATCCACAAATGACTTCCCATGCGCCTCGAGCCGTCTCCCCCAGAAACCGCTCAGTCACGGTACCAATGCCAATTCCCTTGCCCCCCCATGCTCAGTCGTTCGGCGGACCAACATATGTTGGATCCAGCAGTGCCGGAACGAATTACTACGAGTCTCCCTCGACTGGTTACGCTCCGCCGATCGTCAGGCAAAGCTCCAATAGCAGTGTCCACAGCGCCACTGGCCCAATCCGACCAGGAAGCTCAAGCAGACGATACGACCCTTACAGTGCCGGTAGTGCAACCAGTCCACGATCATCCGGCGGCATGAGCTTCCACAACTCTCATCGACGTCAATCACAGCCCATTCCTCCCGAGAACCTATATCAGGCCCCTAGCAATGCGAACTATGATATCAAGCCCAACATATACAATTACCATCCTCCGTCTACCGCTCCCAGCACGTTCTCTGCGTTCTATCCCCCTAACCAAGGTCCGGCCAACGTTGCCTCACCGGTTCCTTCGCCGACAGCCGTCTCCTTTGCGCCGCCTACTCACGGCTATTCTACCTGGCAGCCAGTTCAAGGCACTAACGCCGGTGCCACCTCTCGGTTGATGCCCACGTCCCGAACAGACCCACAGTTCATCAATCCCGCTCCCCCCTCGTCATCCGGATCGAGCAGCAGCGGTGGTCGACCAGGAACGATGCATACTTCGCAAGGTTTGGCTTCCAGCGGGTCTGAACACTGGGCAGCACACCACCAGCCGACGGTCTCGGACCCTTCGTGGGATGCGAACAATAACAACACCTACGCTCAATCTCAACAATATGTTCCTACCGTCCATCAACCGCACGACGAGTGGTCCAGGCCGAACGCCAACGCGATTGCTTAGGCCACCGCGAGTTCCGCTTCATCTTTCGTCAAGGCTTCCGTGTCTTGGCCCACAGGCTCATACAGGGCATAAACTGGAATTGCCTTGTGCATGTACATGTAATTGTCGAAGGCCAGATTTCTTTTCTTTTTTTTGGGTACTATGGTTGACTTGGCTTGACTGTGTTGACTATAATTCTGAGATTATTATTATTGTTGTGTAGCCTAGCAAAACACGATTTCGTCCGACACAAACACCCAAATTTGATTCCCTCATTTCCGCATTTCATAAGAACAAGAAGACGCAAGCATTAGATGCATTATCAGTTCCATGTTGAAACGAGTCTTAGACTGCAGAAGCTCGCTACACTCGACACTGTAGCAAAGGCGATATGTCGAGAAATGCAGGATGACACCCATCATTCGATCATCTTCGTTACGAGTGTCCATATCGCATTTACCGTCACCAGTGAGATCACCGCACTTTTACTAGGAGCCGGTAGCTTGGTGAACTACGTGTCCAGTCCTATCTCGACCGTCTCTCAATGAATCAGTCTCTCTGGACTGTAACATCTCCTCTTCCTCTGACTGTTGACCAAGGGGTGTCCGACAAATGTTGTATTGAGCACGCGTCATTGCAATTGCATCCGGGGGAACAGACATTACGGTATGTGTGCCTGTAGACTGTTGATCCTGCAGGAACAGAAGAGAGGCACGCTTATGCGCTTTTACGGATGTCGGTTTGTCACTCGACTCCACCTCACTTCTCACTTGCATTATTGCGGCGTGCGGGTGAATGTCTCGGAGTTGTGTCGTAGTCATCATGGTGAGGTGATATGATGTCCTCGGCAGATGACGGAACAAGCTGTGCGGGGCGATGTGTGAACAGATGCCGGGACAGGGTGGAAAGGCGTTTAAGTAAGCGCCCCGACCACCCATCCGACTCCGACTCCGACTTCAAGGAACAGGCAGACAGAGGCATCTGGCGCACCCAGCCATGAATATATGTATTTATCAATTGCCTATAATACCCATTGCGGCCCGAACGAGCGGGCGAGTGCTTCCGATACTGACAACTCATCCCACAAGCGCTTTGCTCACTCGCGGTGGATCACGTCCCGTACCGTACGACACGCACAAAGTCATGCAACATCTGTGCTTAGTCAGTACCTTGCGATCAGTCCAGACCACCGGCACGGCTGCTTTCTTTTTCTTACGGTAAGTCAGCTCATAGCTCGTATTTGCCTCCTTCACATAGATCCTTCCCTTGTCTCGCACTGATGACCAGACCGACTTGACGGAAGGAAGGACGGACGGAGCTACTCCACCAAGTTTTTTTCTCTTTTTCTCAAAGCGCGCCAATCTATCTATCTCCCATGCCAAGATGATTACGAAAATGAACAAAACCGAACATCGGACCTAGGGACGTGGTTCCGGCCTCTGGTGATGGTGACGAAAAGCTGCGATTAGGCTAGGCTTGGCCGGCCTGAATGAACACATGGACACCCCGTGCACGATTCTCAGGATCAGAGCCAGGGCCAGGGCCAGGACCAGGATCAGCTCACGTTTAGGCCCAGAAGAATGTGCGAATGACTGAGTCGACGAGGAAGGTTAAGCTATCCCGCAACAACGTAGCACAGGGTTCTGAAGCCAGCTTGGAATATGGACTGCCGCGCCCGGCACGGTGGACGAAGCTGCACCCGACCATACCAGCTGTCACTGAACGTTCCTCGGCACCGTAGCTGGGGCCGACAGAACCGACTCCCGACGATCATTTGTCATGACTGAGACGTATCATGTCACTGCGTGTGAAGGGAGACAGCCACCATCCGGCTCGATACACACGTCGCGCGGAATCCAGATTTGGTGGGATTGCACCGAGACGTTGAGTTGTCAAGAAGGGTCAATGAGTGGCTCAAAATCCCTATCAAGGTCTAGTCAGTCCCCGAGCAACTTGGGAGCTTGAGCACAGGTGTGAGTACAGTGATTCGGCCAGTACTGAAGGGCACCCCAGACAAATCTATAACACTGGCGAGGAGGGAGTGGTACCGTAAAGTCCTGCTTCATACATATTCATAACGCTGTACATGATAAGTGTATGCACGATGTCATGTCAAGAGACACATCGCGCCGCACGGCCATTTGCGAGGTGCATCCGTTGTTGAGCGGAGCAGAGTTGGTCGTTCAGGATGTGTAGGTCAGTGCACAGCTGTGACCTGTGATCTGACCATCGCCACGACGGCCTGTGCTGCTGGACGCTCGAGCGAAATCAGTCAATGGTTTATGGTCATTTTCTGACCAGCGGTCTCCGAGAGTGACTGCAGCGCAGCGTGATAATTTCCCTGAAGCGGTAATAGCCACCGTTGCAGCACAGCTATATATGTAGAGTGACGCATCCATCCGGTTCTCCGTCCCTCGGTTCCTTCCGAACATTTGATTGAGATTGTCATGGTTGTTGATTTCAATGCGGCAACACTCTCCTTTCATCACTTGTCTCTCTCATTATTTTTTTTTTTTTTTTTTTTTTTTTTTTGCAATAGGTATATCAATCATTATAATCACACAAAGGTCTATCTTTTCCGTCACCCCCAGGCTCAGATACTACACTACTCGAAGCGAATTATCATTCAACTGTGATCACCATGGCTGTCACTGCTAAGAGCCTTGTTCTGACGTTGCTTCTGGGCGCTAGCGCAAGTACGTTGTCGTTAGTCGTCCTTCAACATCTTCCCCACTGTCCTTTTTGCACCTCTCCGAGGCCCTTCGTATAGCTACAAGCAGCTTTGGTGTACAAAAGCTGATGGAGTCATATCATCACAGTCCTCGCTCAAGACTCGTCGAGCTCCAACGTATTCTCCATTCAGACTTCACCCCCTGAACCCACGTCTTCTTCTTCGTCTTCGTCGTCGTCCGGTTCCGGATCCCAATCGGGGTCTTCGAGCTCAACGGGAACAGGCTCAGGGACGACATCTGCGCCTGCCACGACTGCGAGCGCGACCACGTTCCCGCAGGACTGTACGGATCAGTGTATGGCCATCTCGAGTGCTCTGGCAGTGAGTGTCTGAAGGGTCCCAGCTGTCCTGGAACCATCCTACTCGGTGGTTTCAAGTTTCCTCTCCACATCCAAAAGCAAACACGCATCTATCGGGGAATCTCGCTGAAACTGTGCCCGTGCGTCGTATCTTCTCCCCGCCGTTCCCAGTCATGCGGAGCCGGTGATGCCCTGAACACTACGTGCCTGTGCACAACGACAGTCGAGCGGGAATATCAAACCTGTTTGCAATGTGCTCTGGGTGAAGATCCGACGGACGCGGAACGCACAGTCTACCAGGCTGCTATGGATGGTGAGTGGTGTGCTATCCCCACTCAGCTGAATTTTCACTCTGGTTTCGGAAACGTTGCTTCGTCTCCAGCTAGCTAGGTCCCATTGCGTAGCTTCCGCCTCGAAAAGATATGGATCTCGAGATTGACCGACATCTGTTGCTCTCTCTTACGTAGCCTACATCAATCAATGCGCTTCAGCGCCCCTATCGCCCGTCACCCTCCCCAACGTGACGATAACCCTCCCTTCGACCTCAGCATCAGGATCGGTATCAGGATCATCCTCCAACTCCGGCGGCTCAGCCTCCACGACTTCGTCCACCCTCGTAAGCGGCTCATCCTCGGCCATCGTACTGCCTTCTTCGTCCGTCTCGCACCCTCCTACGTCGTCAGCTGCGTCGGCCGCCAGCTCGGCGACGTCATCAGCGGCTGGAGGAGGGGGGTCGAACGGGGCTGAACGCAGGACACGGTCAGAGGATGGACGGACAATGATGGCTGTTGGGCTTGCTGGTGTGTTAGGCGCCGTCATTGCCGCTGCTGCGATATAATAGACGAGGTCCGAAGGGAACATGCTCAATGCCGAACAAGATTGAATATGTCCTTCGACAGGTTAGGCGATTGAGTACTGTCACAGCAGAGCCGGACAGGAACAAAGGGAAGAAAAATAAAATAATCAGACATTTCATCGTCATCATAATTACCGCCTGTATCGTGTACGACCATCCCCCTTCACTCATTCCATAATTTTTGCATCCTCAAATACATATAGTAATCGATATCCATCGCATATGCATCCTATTGTTGAAAGCCGATCGGGTGCTCTCATGTTCAGATGCCAGCTGACACGCAGTATCGACCCGTCACGTGAGAAGGGAAAGGGGTTACTGTAGGAGCTCAGAATGCTTATGCGGCGATATATCAATTCTCTTACCAAGTATGTGTTACCACGATCATGGCCCAGCGAATCAGCGAGTCAGCGAGCGAGCGGGCCATACAATCCTTCGGCATCGCCCTTGCGTTGCAGCTTGACAAGCCAGCCGGGCAAAGCAAAAGCAAAACCTGCGGGCTTTTCGTATGGTCTGTATTTATCCTATCCGAGTTACATCTCTCATAGTCGTGGTCATAGTCATAGTCAAGCTAGGACAACAGGACAGCGAGGTACGAATACGTATACGTAGATATACGGTACGGTATATATAAAGTGGAGATTGAGCGAAAAGCGAAAAAGCGAAAAAAGCCAGCAGAAGTGTTTCATTCACGTCATCAGTCTAGCGATCAACTAAAGGCTGATGCTGGACCAACGCAGTGAAGAAGCAGAAAAGAAGAAGGAAGAGAAAGCGATCAGATCAAGTCCGAGGACGCCCGGGGTCGTGTACATCGCGACACTAGGTGACACGGATCAACGGACGCAATGGAGACAGGCTATGAGAGGCGAGAGGCGATCAATGGGAGGTGGATCGGAGATACGTCGAGCGAGGAATCAAGAAAATATCGCTGAGGGGGCTGATTAGTGCGCAGCTGGGGGGATTCGCGCAAGCTGGCCCGCCGCCCCGGCTCCTGCCTTGGCTCCTCCCTTCTTGGCCACGAGCGACTGTGGGAGATGAGACAACCAACGATTAGCTAGAGCTATATATATGTGCGCGGCTGGAGCATGGCGGGAGCACTATAAGATATGTCATTCATTGAACGGTCGACGCACCTTGTGGATGTGAGGAAGCACACCACCGCCAGCAATGGTGGCTTTGATCAGCAGGTCGAGCTCCTCGTCTCCTCGGATGGCGAGCTGGAGATGTCTGGGCGTGATTCGCTTTACTCGGAGGTCTTTTGCGGCGTTACCTGTATGACGCCAAACAGAAAAACAGAGATCATGTATCAGCTTCCACCTCTCTTGGGCATTCGCAGTCTAGCATCAGGGGAGAGTCTGCCGCAGTGTGCAGGCCTGACGCGCGATGAATGTCGCATCATGTGCAAAACACGCAGCGGAGCGGTGACTAGAATTCGACGATGACTGATGCGGGAACAAAGAAGCATTCTTTTTGGAGGGGCTTATAGAGGCGAGGCACATCGGACACCCACCAGCAAGCTCGAGAACCTCGGCTGTCAGGTACTCCATTATAGCAGCGACGTAGACCGCGGCCTTTGCTCCGATCCTAACATTGTTGGCGTTCTTGCTTCGCAGGAATCTGCGTGGAGGTATGTACCAGGAGGGTCAGCAGCGGTAATACAAGTAGATTTCGGTAGGGCGGAGGAGTGCAAAGATGGCTGACCTGTGGATACGACCGACAGGAAACTAGAGTTGGGACGAAGCCATGTCAGCTATCAGTATCGGTATCATTGTCCGGGTATATCATCTCTATGCCCGTTTTAGACATGTATGACACTGGATGGGATGCTTGAGGAATGACTCACCTGAAGACCGGCCTTGGACGACCTCGTAGTCAATACTTTGGCCTCGGACGAAGTCTTGGCCTTTCCACCTTTACCGCCGGTGGTCTTGGATGACATTATTGTTTAAGAGGTAGATGAGTAGGGTGCTAGGCGAGTGCTGATATAGATGGACAGAGTCTTGGGACGGACGGGCGATCGGCAGACTATACGCTATGCTATGTATGAGGTCGGTGGCTATGACGACAATGTTGTTGTTGTCAATGATGATGATGCTAAGGTATGTGGTATAGCGTAGAATAGTATGAATCAAGGGGTGGTGAGCGACTGGTAAGTGGTACAGCAAGAAGAGAGTGGGGGAGTAACGAAAGGAGAATGAGATGTGCAGCTTCAAGGATTAAGGGTCTGATTTGTTTACGCGTGAATCATCGCAGTAATAGATCACTCGCAGTGATACGCCGGTCCCGGAGTCACGTGATTCGGTCCAATATAGAGATATATATATATATATATATAAACCTGCTCCGGACTCACTCTCGTTCGTCTCTTGTCTTACAGAGATCCGACAAAGGGTATCCGAGATGAGCTTGGGAGTTACATGATGAGGTATGCATGTTCCGGAGCGATTCGCTGCCATCGAGTCAGTGATTTAAACCGTATTGGTGTAGCGTGATGGGAAACAATCCTTTTGAAATGAGCGCCATTTCTCGCATCACGGCGGGTTTTGCAGCGCGAGGGGGATGGGGTGAGCGGTGACGGTGGATGGGCGTATTAGTCTTGTGAACTTGCTGTTACCCAAGAGTATCTGGATGAAGCGTTGGCGTGCATGAAGTGAATTTCAACTACTACGTCTGTCTGGAGCATGTTGAAGGAGGAAGAAGAATGATGCTGCCAAAGCCGGCTTGATTCCTCCGACAACAGATAGATTCCGACGGAGATACGCAGGCAGAGATAACTTCCATCGAAAGTCACCGGAGGCTATGCACACATGCACACGATGAGATATGAGATGGCATGCCGTGGCCTCATGAGATCCTCCTCGCCTCGCCGGCGCACAAAGTCGGACCCACTCGGTCCTAGCTGATCTCAAGCATTATCGCATGCACATACAGCTGGACAGGGATAGTAAAATGAAACTTCTGGTTTAATTATATCGGATAGCATCGCCCGGAGGACAGCGCGTACCATTGGTCCGACTTTCGATACACAGAAAACAGGTCTTCGTCTTCCGTCAAGAAACTGCTTACGGAAACAGCTTAGCTCTTGCAAACTCGCCATCTCGCACTTCGGTCAGTGTCATGTCGAAACCTCTTCTGCCGTTATGACAATGCAACGAACGCACAAGGGGACGTCACTCCTCCTGCAAGCTAACGTTCCAAACCGCCACGCTGCTTTTGCACACACCCAAAGTCATCGTCGCCCGAAAGACCGGCGAAGCGATCTAAAGTCTTCTAAGCGCGTCAAGCTTTGAGTCACCGCCAATACGTGATGCGAAGATGTCCAGCTCTGGGGATATTCTCACTGGCGGCGCAAGAACAAGGACTGCTCCCTCAGAGGGAGAGAGGGATATCGGCCCCGACGACCTCTGATGGCTCTGGGGCTGGCGCTGGTGTTGATGCCAGCACCATCAGGAGAGACCGACGAGACTCGGATAACCTTGGCGGCGGCAGGGGTAATGGAGAGCCTTCCCATTCTTATCCGCGGTATGATACCCCTAGATCCAGTCTCGAGAGAGAGAGAGCGGGCAATAATGCAGAATCATTGTTGCTGGAGAGGCTAAGGATGCAAGAGGAGCGGTACCGCAAACTCGAGCAACGGCTGAATCACTTCGAAGCGGATCAGCGAGAGACTCTCAGGGCGGCAGCGGCAGCGGCAGCGGCTGCACCTGCTAGGGCGGTAGTCAACGGGAACGAGCGTAACGGCAGTTCAACTTACGGCGGCAGTCCGCTCGAACTCCTCCCTGGGGCAACGCCCGGAGGAAGAGATCGAGGTAGACAGGCGATCGTAGCGGACTATTCAATCATACGGAGTTTCAAGAATTCGGTCTCCCCGTATTCGATGAGGGCCTGTTCTGCCCCATCAACCCGGCCGCTTACGACGATGTTGTGGCTCTGGGTATCGCGACGAAACCGCAAATGGGCACGGCCTTTCAACTGTGAGTGAAAGTCGAGGTAGCCTGCATGGATCACTCGTCTGAACGAGTTGCCTATCACAAGGCAGCCGTTGAAGGTGTTCAGAGACGGACTGTCGGAACATCAGCAAGGTAGTGAGTGGCTAGAGCCTGGCATCCATGTCCTCGATCGTGTCATTGTCAATTGTAAGAGCGGATGCGAGAGGCCTGTAACCAAGCTGTGAGGCTGACTCGAAGTTGTTTGCCTCTGCCTTACCGTCCTCATGTCCCACGTCCACCGTGTGCCATTCATTGTCCAGCCTTCCTCATGTACGACGCCAAAGCTGTGGAGCTGTCAGTGGTATTGCGCCTAGGCTGTTTCCACCAGGACCTCCCCTCACCCATCTGACCAACGATCCGACGTCCGGGCCTCCATGCGATCGGACTCAGCTTGTTCCCGAGCAGCAAAGCCATGGCCAATATCATCTATACCGTCGACACGACCAATCCACCCTTGATACCCGTCTATATCCTGACGATGATCTCTCTCGCGTTAATCGCTCCGAAGAGAGCGGCTATAATCACCGCTACCGTCGATCCCGACTCGTCCATCGTTGACGTCGAGGCACTGCAGCAATGCGAGCGCAAGATCCACCAATTGGGCGGATCACCATTCCTCGTCCTCACGCAGGCCGACGAGCAATTTGGCAAATGGCCAGAGGTCGTCAACAAGGGGAAACCAGTCGAAGAGTGTCCCGAGGACTATCATGCCGAACAGCTGAATACCTTGGGCTATGCTGCTCCTCACATCAACCAATCCACAACCGGTGGCGGCGGCGGAGGTCACTTCCCATAAGCCAGTAACGGCATCAATGTCCCCTGGGACCCTCTATCGATAACTCTGCAGACGGATCAGCCGAGTGACATACTCGACTTGTCCGAAGCCGGTTGGGACTGGATGAACTTGTTTTTCAAGCCTCAAAGTCCCAATCCCGTTGACCACTGTACAAACACGAACACAAATACCCATGCCGGTAATGGGCTGCTACACGGTGGACACTTTCAGCTGCTAGTCAGAGCGCTTGGAGTAGGACGGACAATCTTTTGGAGAGGAACACAGGTGATCAATTGCTGTGTTGACCCATACCCTGGCGCCGAGCCTCGGGTGGCACCTTGTAGTAAGAGATGCGCAAATGCATATGCAGATCTGCAGATCCCGGGGTCATCTGGCAGGTCAGCGGAGTCTATGCTGGCTGTCTGGCAGCGAGCGTTGCCTTCCGTTGCCTTCCGATCTGATTCTAAGCTCCTGCTCATACGCGCTACCTAAATACCCTTCGGTAAGACGGTGTTATCTTGCTCCTCCAATTGAAGACGGGCCAGCTTCTCAATGACCTTGTTCTCCTTCCTTGCCTTTCTCGCTCGCCTTCTCGCAATCCGCTCCGCTTTTGGTCCGTCGACCCACTCCTCCAGCTCGGCATCCCACAGCTTGCCCTCCCGGACGCTCATATTGACCTGCTGCCTCGTCGTTTCGTTGTCGACGTCGTATTCCGCCACGGCGGCCTCACGGACCTCCTTCCTCGTCCTTGACTTCAAGAAGACGCCCTCCAGTCCTACTTGCTCGAGCTCCATAGCTTCCCTCAGACCCTTGTCCCTGCCGCCAGCTTCCCAAGCGTCCACGGCGTCCTTGCCTACGGCATCGCGCTCGAGCTCCTCGGCCTCGCGTCGCGTTCGGTACGCCTTGTACGTCTTCATCTTGGCGAATCGAGGCGACAGCTCCTCGGACAAGTACAGCGGCATGAGCATATCGATGTCCTCCGTGCTCGATCGGTCGAGCTCTTTTCCGTTGGTCTGCTGGATATACTGGTCGGAAGCGAACACGTCAGAGGGCGGCGGCGCATTGATGTGTTGAGGGAACATGTCGGCTGCCGTCGTGCCGAGTATGCTCTCGAGACCAGAGAGTACCAACGTGTCTTTTCGAGTCAGACTGTTGGTAGTGTCAAGCTCGTTGTTGGCTGTGTAGTGGGGTGGAAATGTGCACGTATATCGATCCAAGCGATAGCATTTTAGAGCGATATGTAGAAAGCGATATGTAGAAAGGAGATGTAGAGTACAGGTGGACATCAGCGCTGAACCCAAACATAGTAGGCAGAAAGGCAGAGATGAAGGACTTAAGATGAGACAATCAACGTACGTTCAGGCAACTGGTACTTCTTGTCGGGCTTAGGCCAATATACCAAAGGCACTTTGTCCCACGACTCTGGGACGGGTCCGCCACTTATTTTTGCTGCGAATCTACGCCATTCGAGACGCTGCGAGGCGACGTTGAAGTGGGTATTGGCTGTCTTGAGACGGGTTGCGAATAGGCTAAAGGACAGCAATTGATAGAAGTGTACGTCAGCAC
Organism: Kwoniella sp. CBS 9459; assembly: GCA_036428585.1. Classification (NCBI taxonomy): domain Eukaryota; kingdom Fungi; phylum Basidiomycota; class Tremellomycetes; order Tremellales; family Cryptococcaceae; genus Kwoniella; species Kwoniella sp. CBS 9459. The sequence continues at coordinate 3,267,789 of CP144065.1, read as the reverse complement.
TTGTTCATTAAGGATTTGCAGCAGGGATGACAAGTTCGGACCGAGGTCGAGGTGCGGACCTAACCCAATACGAGAGGCTAACAAGGCAGGGCACTCGACGTCCGATACCACCAGACTCACCTATCCGCACCGTCCTTGTTATCTAAACACAACTGCACATTACTGTAATGGACGGGTCTCATCGACTTTTGGAAGTTTTTCTGCTGGGTGTAAGACTGTTTTTGCTGTTCGCTCAGCGAGTCGAAATCTTTTGGGAATTTATGGATGACGTTGGTTTTGACGTTCTACGGGGGATACGTGATTTGGGTGTCAGCTTGTTGTATGTCACGAGATATAACAACAAAGGACATCTGGCGCTGGCGAGGTCCAATACGAATGCGCTGAGGAGGGGATGAGATACAAGAAATTCCACACGCTTGTACCCACATTAACACCTTCCAAGAAGACCCTGTTCCTCTCCATATCAATCTGCTTGACCTTGTAAGTCTTCCAGCCCTCGGTACTATCTTCCTCATTCAAGAACTTCTGCTTGGGGGTCCCTACTGTCAGACGCACACGATCGCCAGGGCGGACATTCCATTTTTTGATTCGATCGCGAGGCTGGACGAACTTCGTCGTTCCGTGAGGTAATCTCGATGGTAGTCTGTTAAAACCGGCACACCGAGCTGATCAGCCTCCCATCGACCGGTCGATAGCGAAAGCGGCATCAGGCGTAGTGTTTCTGGCCGTTACCATTTATTTAGGTAAATTTGACTGGACTTACCGTCCGGCGAACTTGCTGGTTTTCGTCGACACAAGGTGTTGGAGGCCTGTACCAATTCATCGGAGCGGGGAATGACCATCAGAAGTCAGCACGGATTTCTGCCGGGAAAAGCCCCAATTTCATCGCACAATACTCCAGCTCACCTCGCGGCAATCTCGTTAAGGGCTCGCTCGACATCTTTTTTGAGCTATGATCGTGATATGCGGTGCGAGCTGGATGAGAGATGGCGACGATTAAAGTAGCGTTTTAGACGGTTATAGGCGACGAGTTGATCTTTCGGAAATCTCGAAACCCCTTTGCTGCTTGGTACAGCGATTGTGGCTTTCGGATGCAGTGTTATCACTGTGCACGAGACACTGGGCGCCTGGGCTCGCACGTGCGGCTGGTGCGACAAAGCTTTCATTGCCACGTCATGTTAAGCCCTTCTAGGATAGGTGCCACGTGAATGATATGTGGGACTCCACACAATGCTTGAACAAAGGTGTCCAGTGTCCACTGCTGCTTGAAGGAGGCGTGATCAACCAACGATCCAACGATTCAATAACATTCACATCGACCGCGGTTGAGAGCGACACCTTTGTCAATACTGTATCTTCGCGCGATAATCAGTCTTCGTATTCCTATCCTACCCGCCTGCTGAGATACCACTTCTGACCATCGGCTTGTAACGTAATCCATCATGTCGCTGCTCCCGTCGCTCTCCCGTAGACCCTCGACGTGGAGTATGACCTCCACTTCCACCTCCCAGCCGCCTACACCGGCAGCGGGCGGTACACCCGTCAAATCAACCAAGAAGGACATCATCGCCAATTCTCACACGAGCTTTGACCCACAGTCCATCTTCCGACTAACAGAAAAGGTCGTGACGAGTCAGTCGTGTAGAGTGAGAAGCGGTTATGCGCCCTTTGTGAAAGCCGATGCGTTACTGGTGACTAGTAAGAAGGAGTCTGGGGACGAAGCTGCGTAAGTCCGGAAGCTGCCAGAATGGCCCTTCATGCTCAAGAGGTTCGACAGCTGATCACAATGTATGTATCTTGCAGGATCTTAATCGTGACTCCCCCGACTGAGACGGAGGCAGCCTCCATACTGTATTCGATCCCTATCATTCCAGGCTTCAAGCACAGGCTGGAGCAGACACCACCTTCACCGTCCACCTCGTTCTTCCAGCAGAGCGCCAAGCCTCGTGAGTGGCCGATCAGCAGTCATAAAGCGGATCATTCTGTCAACATAACGCTGAGAAGGCTGCTTACTTGTGTGCATCAGATATCACCCTGTATCTTAGCTGCGAGGACACGAAGCTGGAACTGCGGATCTCTGCTAGTCAGACGGCCAAGGTACAGAAGCTCGTAGCTGAGCTCAGAAAGCTGAATGAGACCGCTGGTGAGCTGCATGAAAATGCGTAGAAGCAGCGCGGCGCCCTCAGCTCATGTCTCTACCTCTTGCGTTGCCAGGTCAATCCCCCACACCTCGCAGCTTGACCCATTCTTGGCTCGACTTGTATCCGGCGCAACCACCAAAGGAGAATGACAACGTGGACGACCTTGGTTCGCCAGAGGTGGAAACGCCAGGGGGTCTGACACCTTCAACCTCAAGTAAGCTGAGCTTTGCCTTGAGGTGCCGTAATCAAATCTCTATGGCCATCACTAAAGTTGTTTAACAGCTGGAACGATGACAGTCGATACACCATTAAGCTCCTTGACCGAGGGCGTCCAAGGCACACCAACAACGCCAATGAAAGGAGAGCAAGAAGAAGAAGACGAATATCCGGACCCATACCTCCCCACGTTCTCGAGAACAGAGTTCCTCCGAAAACGACTATATGCCAGGCAAGAAAAATGGTCTAGCAGATCACAGGTGAAGATCAGGATCGCAACGTACAATGTGAACGACAAGATTCCGCCAGAGGGAACGTTGGAGCTTGCTCCACTGGTCGGAAAGGGCGAAGAGGATATCTTGGTGTTCGGTTTCCAAGAAGCGGGTGAGCTTTTAAACTCTCGCGTTGTCCGTACAGTTCCCGGCTGATCCTGTTCCTGGACCCCCTCATACAGATCTCAGAAGGCAGTCGTTGTTGGTGTCACAAGGCAACACCAGAGCCGATGGCTGGGCAGCGGCGCTCTTGGCAGGTCTTGGACCAAAGGCAGAAGACTTCGAGAAGGTAGGTACTCTTTGCACCAAGATCTGAGTGTGATGGCTAATACGTGTTATGTGCAGCTCGTCATGACGCAGTACGTCGGAGTCTTGATGATCGTCTTCGTTCGAAAGACACTGAAGGAAGCAATCTCGAGAGTGGAGACGAGCGAGAGGGGCATCGGATTACTTGGATTTGGTGTGAGTCCCTATGCTTATAGGTATCTGGAATAACGTATGATATGCTGACACGCGACCGTGTTCAGGGCAACAAAGCGGTATGTCTCATCGACGCTGAACCGTATGCTGATGTGGATCTAGGGAGTGGCCGTGAGATTAAAAGTGCATGATACGACACTGTGCTTTGTGAACGCGCGTGAGTGACTTTTGCCGCGTCTAAAGTCAACGAAAGAAGCTGAAGCCTCCGCCTGTCCCCCCGGTGTACTCGCGCAGACATGGCGGCTTTCGCTACTGCTCTCGAAAGGCGTCGGTATGACTACCAGGCCCTAAGAACTGGGCTGGCGTTCGCCAGACCTGGCGAAGCTGATCTGACACCTGCTTTCGAGGAGTTCTTGCCCGAAGCGAGAGAAAGGCTTCTTACGCAGGAAGATTCGCACGTATTGGTGGGTGCAGCGCATTCAGTCTCCGCACACACGCCCAACAGCTCATTGTTCATGATACGCGGCTTTCGCAGTTCTGGCTCGGTGACCTCAACTATCGCATCGATCTACCAGATAATGAAGTAAAGAAGCTAGTCGAGGAGAAGAAGTGGGAGGACATGCTGGCGAAAGATCAGGTGAGCTAATGTGTTCTTGTACGGTCTCTGTATGATTGTTAAAGTCCTAATCAACATTCTCTAGCTTCGAAATGACATCATATCAGAGCAATCCTTCACCGGCTTTGCAGAGCCTGAGATCACTTTCCATCCGTAAGTATCTCAGGACCTCGTTGGGATCGTTCAGACGGCATTGCAGCTGATTTGGAGCGACACTTTATAGAACATTCAAATACGTTCATGGCAGTACTACTCATGACCCTCGACGCGCACCGGCGTATACCGACCGAATTATCTACAACTTCCCTTCGAACCCTTACACTCCCTCGACAGCCCTTGAGCTGAAATGCGAAGGATACACATCACATGATATTCTCTGGTCAGATCACCGTCCAGTCACGGCCACTTACAGCGTCCAGATCCGAGTCGCCGACGAGAGTAGTAGAGGGGTAGAGCTGGCAGGGGTAATGAAGGAGCTGGACAGGCTCGAAGAGGTGTATAGGCCCAGTCTAGAGATTGATGGGACTAGCTTGGAGTTTGGGCGAGTCAGGTGCGTACCAGTCCTTGGTCTCATCTCTGTACGCTGATGAGTAAGATCCCGTAAGTCAATTCTGATGTGCTCTTTGCAGATATCGACAGCCTGTAGTCCGCGAAGTGAAGTTGCGCAACGTTGGGCGAGTACCAGCTACCTACAACTTCAAGCCGCCGTCATCCGATAAGCCGATCTGTGAGCTTCTGCATATCTCATGATGTGTTTTTTTCTCGGAAGCCGCTGAGATGATGTATCCTGCAGGCAAGCCTTTCATGTGGCCGTTCCCAGCTACAGCTGTTGTCCAGCCCGGTCAAGATGTGACATTGAAGGTAGTCATCTGCGTTGATGATAGTGCATCTGCTAAATTGACTCTGGGCGAGGACATCAACGGTACGTGGAGTTTTCGACCCGACTACATCGGGATACTTTGGCTAATCATAGCTATGCGGGTCATCAACAGATGTACTCGTGTTGCAAATTGCTGGAGGGAAAGATTTCGTGAGTTGCGAAGGACTGCTTGCGTTAGTGGTGGAGCGATGGTCCAATTGTGGCTAATGTGTTTTGACTTAGTTTATCACCATTCAAGGTGCCTTCCAACCTAGTATCGTCGGTCTTCCCTTGCACGTCCTCTCCGCCCTCTCTGCGCCAATCAGAGACATCCCACTTGCCGATAGGAAGGTACTCGCTAGACCTTTGGCCCCATCCACTACAAATGGTGACGCGCCGGCGAAACCCGTCAGAGACGTCTGGAGGCTGCTGGAGTATCTCATGGCAAATGGGCAGGGTGTGGAAGATCTTTGGGTGAAGAAAGAGGATATACGAGATGTCATCGAGGTAAGTGGAGTTCCACTTGAGGTTCACAGCGACCGGACGGAAGCAGTAGTTGCTGAAGCGGACTCAATTTATATAGTGCCTTGATACCGGCGCTGTTTTACCCAACGGAAGCGCCAAGGAGATCTCTATTGCCCTTTTGCACATCCTCACCGCGCTGCCAACGCCACTTTTACCGGTATCTCACCATACATCTTGTCTCTCCGCGCAAGATAGGGACGCTGCGTTTGCAGTTTTGGAAGGGGTGCCCCAAATCAATACCAATGTGAGCTATTTCTCTCTCGCTCGTTCTGGCGGCTCTCAGCTCACTTTGTATATGTCTAGGTTCTAATCGGCTTGATGAGCGTTGTGAGACTCTGCTCGAGTGCCGAGGATAAGCAGGAATATTCGAGGGTTGCGATCACAGAAGAAACAACTCCCGCGGTACCTTCGGGTGAAACGCCGAAGGCGGAGCACGAGACGGTCGACTCGTCGGTTAGAGAGGCTGCGCAGGTTGACACGGCTGGGACGCCTGGTCAAGACGACACCTTCAAGATCGAAGACGACGATGCCGAAGACGAGGACGATGTCAAGATCGACGATCAAGATGCTTCTGCCAGCAAGGGCTCCGAAGATATTGAGTCAGCTGAAGTCAAGAAGGCCGGTCTTGATGACCTGGACTCGAAGCTCGATGAAATATCCTTGACAGATGACGACAGCAAGCTCTCAAAGAAGAAGGAGGAAATCGAAGCGATTAAGGGCAAGATTGGACTCGCAAAGGAGATCGAAGCGGAAGGGAAGACTGCTGGAAAGAGTCAGGAAGCTACCGTTTGCGACAAGGACGAAACCAAGGTCGTCACATTCGCATCGCCACCCAAGAAAGGGGACAAGGAGTTACCCATCCCAGTCACTCCGCCTGGACAGACCGCATCGTTGCCTACTGCATCATCTGCATCAGCAGGCACTAACAACCAACCAAGTGAAGCGTTAGGTAAGTCATGGAATAGGACCTGTGTCTGTCAGGCCCAGCTCTGAGTCATGCGCAAGAAGCTGATTGTGTATGGGTTTATCATGTCCCTGCCCCTCATCAGTCGACGCGCTGTGTCCAGCTGTCTTTGGCCAAACTATCGCTGTCGGGCCCACGAAGGACAAGAGAAGGAGATTCATCAAGCTCTTGCTCGAAGGGTGATTAACGTGGTATGCGGCTTTGAGACTACGAACGAATAGAATGAAACCGGTTGTACAATTACTATTGATACGTTTCTTTCCCCGATCTAGAGGTATTGCTTGATGCTGATACCATATGCTCGATTGCCGAGTGGACATTGGTGGGGTTGATATTTGGATTGGCCTAGCCTAAAGACAGGCGTGGTGGGGTCGGCGGTCGATGAGTATATATCTATATCTGCCCCGAAGAGACAGTCTACATGATTCGAAGACAATTAGGCGCTCTCACCATCTTAGTTAATCTGAGTTGATTATATATATTCTGAGGTGAAAGTATATATCAATTCACATACGCACATACCATGCGTAACGATGCAACGGACTTTGAACGCTATTCGCGATGGATACCAAACGGAAATTGACAATTGAACGATGTCAGTTGTATTTTTGTTTTACAGGAGTATAAATACATGTCTGCATCTTCGTTGCGCATTATCGAGATCTATAGTACGTCTATTGAGGTAATGGCGGGATAGTGAACAAAGGACAGGAACGCCTCGAGCGTCCGTCTATCCTATGAATGAGCCACGAGAGAGCGATCTTAGGGACCAAGGGGAGAGAGAGAGAGCGAGAACACGAGACGCCAAGCAAGGCCCAACTAGTTTCGAATATCGATTATTTTATTGGGATTCTTGTTTATTGGTTTCGTCGGAAAGCACTATCATCCGCATTGAATGGGAACATACCACAAGACGTCAGCTAGCTGATCCAGTATTTCCCCAGACAGAGCGATGACCTTCCATATGCTAGATCACACTGGGCTTGACTCACGTTTGAGGCGAATCATCGCAAGCGGATACGATCCGTTCGTACTCTGCCATGGCCGAGTCTTCCCACGTCGTCTCGGGCCATGTCTCATCAATGCACTTTGCGCATGCGACTGTAGTCAAGGGGCGATAACAGAGGATTGAATACGATCAGCACATTGGTCACTTGTTCGCAATCCATCATCGTAGGAAGCGATCGACCTTCCGGCGACTTATGACAGGAGCGGAATGGCGCCTGAAATGAGAGGTGGCACGTCCAGGGGTTTGGGGATGAGCAAACTCGCGGCGGACAATCACTCACGAGTTGCTTGTAATCCAATCACGCTGCACAGGGCCTCTCGCTCAGACTTGGCACCTTCGACTCGCTGCACGCCGCAGATGCTCACGCACGGCTCCTCCTTGTCTGTTTCTGCTTGCGTCTCTGACTCGGTCTCTACTTCAGGTTGCACGACCGCTGATGGTGACGGTGACGATGACGATGTTGACGACTCGGCAGCGATCGTAGGTACTGGTACGGCTGATTCGACTGAAGCAGAAGAAGCGGCATCGTCCTCGATCTCGACCTCGACCTCTACCACTTCCTTCTCAGCCTCGGCACTGGCACTGGCACTGGTAACGACGTCGGCGTCGACAGCAGGGGCTGGGACGTCTGGTACGTCAGCTCGCTTGTGGATCGCCAGCGGGTCCTTTGCGAACAGGATCGGTGATACAGGTACGGGTGCAGGTTGAGGCTGAGCGAGCGGGGTTGGCGCGGCCAAGGAGGTCCCGATGAGACCGAGGGCGAGGAGGAAAGTGGACGCTCGCATTCTGCGATTGTGATTATGCTTCGTGTTGCAGGTCTGACTTGTATTCGTAAGTTTTATGAGATCGACGCAGTCGATACTTTTACTTGTTGTGTGAGAATGCGATGAGAGTGAGATATGGGGGAATGGGAATCGTTTCTATCGTCCAGCGGTAAACGTTCTTGTCTTGTATATATTGCTTCTCGATGTGCGGTGCGATGCGGATAGGGATAGTCGGTCAACGACGTAGGTGTGTGTGTGAATAAGTGAGTGAGTGAGCGAGTGAGTTTTCAGTCTAGGCTAGCTAGCTGTGATAAGGAAGGTACAAAAGGTACTGTAGTAGTTTGTTTCGACTTGAACAAGTGGACCTGATGCTAAAATGCTTTGCGACTGCGACTGCGATTGCTTGCGGCTTTGTGAGGTGCTGGGAGGTGGCTCGTGAGAAATTGACGACTAGCGTGCAACTCTGCTTAGGCTAATCGACGCAGGGGCAATGAGAGACGAAGGTCGTTGAGATCCGATAAGAGAGCGCAAGCCAGCTTGAACTAGGTACCGGAGTGAGGACAAGAGGGGAGTGAGGGAGACTGTAAGATTGGGCAGGAGAGGAAGAAGAAGAAAGAAGCAGATCAAGTCTGAGTCTGTAAGGTATCTTTCTCCGATACTCGTATCAGAACTGCCTCGTTCGTTCATACGTTCATTCGTACTGTACCTTGCTTCGCATGTCCAGAGTCCCTCCGTCGCGTCGAGGAGCGACATATGGTGAACGGTGAGCAGCATTTTAGACTTTTTGACTTTTGCCTCGAAAGTAATCACGCTAACCTCAACGCGTATCAATCTTTTGTCACGCCTGCCCTTAAGTTCCTTGGGTGCTTCCAAAGCTGATGCCGGTTGCCGATGTGCCTTTCTTCCTTTTGAAGTATTGGCACTACGGTAAAACTCTGTGTGCGAAATTAAGGATAAAATTGAGCAAGATGTGACGTGAGGTCATGCCTTGACGAGCGGAACGCGACTTGGACGAAAGGGCATCACGGCAGCGAGCGATCGCTACTGTTTCATGGGAGTTCACGGCCGTAAAAACTCGATTTGAGGCGAAAAGCTCAGCAAGGAAGGAAAGGAAGGAAGGAAGGGAATTTTTCCATTAGAAACGCCACAAAGATGAACTCAATGCTCAACAAACATCCGACCCCAGGTTCCGAGGTCTATCTGATGGGATATCTCACATTACCTTTCCTTATTCTCGCGTTTTACCCTAACTTATGTATGCTCCTTCCTTATCTTTGGTGCATACCTACAGCTTCGCTCACCTCATGCACCTCTCGTGCTGAGCTGTCTGTGTCTGTATGCGATTGAGGATTAGATTCACCGCTGTCTCACAAACTGGTAATGTCATTCCCACAGAACGGTCTGTGGAACGTCTATGACATATGAGCTGCTTGCAGCTTCTGCGGCAAGAGAATACCAATGCAAGGTGGCGGGCATCTGTAGTACTTGCTGATCGTACAATCAGTCCCAGTCTCATTCCCAGTCCACGTCCACTGAACGCAACCTCTACCAGATATAGACAACGGAAGCTGTTGAATGCGTGGGCGGCACTTGATGATTCAGCGCACCGCAACGCACCGCCGTGCCCACAAATACGGTTCCGCGCTAGTTTCATTCGAACATTACTTATTCTGCTTCCATTCTCACGCACCGGAATGGAATGATCTGTTCATTCACATCAACAGGGAGGTGCGGCAATTGTCGACTGGGTGCACCTTGTGCTAGTTGCTAGGACGGAGCAACAGTGCTTCCGGCTCCGAGAAGAGATTTTGACCATGATGACCATGATAAGGAGATCGATTAATGCTTTGCATTTCTTATATGAATGCGTTTATTACAAGTACGACAACAAATGGGATGTTCTACTATAGCGTGTATGTGTAAAGACCCAATATGCGTGGAAAATATCTATATCAGCTGAACTGATAGATCCCCGGGGAAGATGAATGATAATCCGTAAACAAGCCAAAGATTAAAAGAGAAGTATTAAATTGATGAATTGATGAATGTATCCATTAAACCTGGATCCGAGCCCATGGCCATGCTAAAAATACAGACATATTAGGCGATGCCGCGAACGTAAAGAAAAAGGGGCCGATCGATCCTACAATGCTATACTCGAAGATCCGATAGGTGGACAAGGTGGGTATAATGTTGGGGAAGCGGGTATAGTCGTGACTCATGACATCAACTTGTCTATTGTGATGATCGATTATCAGGTGTGCGAGTAGGCGAGGGAGCATCTACGGAACAATCTAATCAGCTTATTTTAGGGCGTGACTGACTAGAATAGAATCTGACTAACCTTTCAAATAACCTCCTTTCTCCCAATGACCCTGTTGGTACACTTCGGCAGATCGTTTGACTGGATCCTCCAGTGCTGAAAGCAGAACTCGGACTCGTACGAAGTCTGAAGAAGAGCACGGTCAGGCAGGTTAGCAGACGTTGACCGACTAGCCCTATATGCAATAACTCACCCAGTGGTTTCAGTAGCCAACCATCAAAGTTTTGCGCCAGATTGCCACGATCACTCTCGTACAGACTGGCAGAAACGGCAAAGATGGGAATCCTGCCATCGACACGAAGGGGGCTGATGTCTTTGTGCGGCGGCAACTTGGCCTCTAGCTTTCGAATTTCTTTCGCTGCTTGCCGACCGTCCATGATAGGCATTCTATTCGAAGTTGATCAGCGACTGCTACGTCAAAGTCAGTGAGTAGTGCAGTATGACTTACTGAATGTCCATCAGCACCACATCATAGTCCCAGTCTCCTTCAAGCGCATTCACAGCCTCCTGTCCATTGCCGACCGCCTTAACGGTATGCTTGTCCATCTTCAGTCTCTTTTGTAAGATTTGCGAGTTGATCGCATCATCCTCTACAACCAAAACGCGCAATTTGGTCTTGCCCTCTGGAGTCTTCTTCTCACGGGGAGGGGGAGGGTGCAAGGGGGAGGACGAGTTTTTCTTCGACGATCTCGTCGTTGGTGGAGAATCTGTCGTTTTGGGGGATGAAGGTATCTTCGGCGAAGAAAACTGCGAGTCCTTCGGTTGAGTAGGACTGCCGCTTTCAGATCCTTGGGTGAGACGAAGCTGATCACGGTGAGCGGAGCTGCGCCTTGTAGCGAACTGAGGATGCGAATCAATTTCAGGAGAGCGCCCAATGTGAGGGGAAGAGTCGCTGTTGGTGAGGGATTGATCCGAATCGGCATCAACACGCGTTGGTCGGACAGGCCAAGAGGAGTCCGTGACAGGGAAGGTGCCCGGTCTAGACATCCGTTGCTCAGCATCTCGCAATCGAGGATCGTCGGCGGATACCATTGGCTGATTGAGCATATGACTGCCCCCAAATTCGTTGACAAACGATTCGACCTCGGACATGCCAGACTGAAGTGACAAAACCGAGTTGGAGCCGGAGCTGCCGGTGCGTGTCCTCAACTGACGATCCGACTCTCTTGAGGAAGGGTGCGATGCAGGTTTGCCATGATGCACAAGCATGCGCAACGTAAAGAAGAAGCGACTGCCGACACCGACCTCGGACTCTGCTCTGAGCTGACCGTCAAGCTGTTCGACGATACGCGCCACAACAGCGAGACCAAGACCGACGCCGGTGTTGCCGCCAGTTCGACCCTCTTCAGCACCTTCCAGCGTGACGAACATGGCTTCGAGCTTTTCGGTAGGGATACCGCAACCGGAATCGCTGATCACGATCTCGATAGGAACCTGACCTGCTCGAACAAGATCGTGAGACCGCTCGGAGTCGTTGGAAGTGGACGATTGTGGGCCACAGTAGATCTCGATGAAACCTTTTTCGGTGAATTTGACAGAATTGGCAACAAGGTTGGAGATGACGGTCTTGATCTTTCGAGAGTCTCCCACGACGAACTGAGGCAGATTGTCAGCCATGACAACACGGAAGTCGAGACCTCGTCGGGATGATTCGGTTTGGTACAGCCTGATTGCGTCGTTGATGGACTGGCGAATGTCAAATGGATCGTTGAATGCGGTTTCGTTACCTGTCTCAATCCGGGTGAGATCGAGAAGATCATGAACATGGAAGAGCAAGGCTCGTGAGGCTTGATGACTGTTCTCCAGCATGTTTCGAACGTCGGCGTCGATGTTGCCCGATAACGCCAACTCTAGCGTGTTGATAATCTGACTGAGCGGTGTTCGAACAGCGTGACTCGTGTTGGACAGCAGGATGGCGGTGAGCTGGTTGGATGCCATAGCGGACTGCTTCTCTCGCCATACCTGGATGAACTTTCCGTAGATGAGAGCAAGAACGCCAGCTGATTCAAGCTGATCGTCTGTCCAAGCTCGGCTTCGACCCGTGACGGTTTCGGACCAAGTCTTGAACGATTTCCTCGGCTCAAGACTGGCTGAATCGCCGGTTTGTTCGTCCTTGTAAGGCTTGCCAGCCCACTGCACCTCTCGAACTTGACCTTTTCTAAGGAAGACGATAAAGTCTTGACCGGCCGTCACAGTGAGCGGTACGTACAAAAGACCGGCGATAGTATCGTTTGCTCGGGGTAGAACAAGATCGGGGAAGTCGCGCTGAATGTGGTTTGAAGCCTTGAGGGTGTCGAACTTGACTATTCGAAGGTACTCGGCGATTGCGAGCATGGCCTGACCTTGATCATTCTGTCCAAGCAACTTGCACCCATCGCCAATAACCAGAAGGCCGGACTCGGCATCGAAGATCTGCAGCAAATCATCGGCGTTCGATACGATGTATCCGGTGGGGTGGGATTGCGTAGGGATTGTAGAGATCTATAGCAACGGGAAAAAAGTCAACATTGTACCATGAAGAAGCCAGACCTGGATGAATCATTGGTTGGGTTGGGAGAGAAGGGGTTTGAACCCTACTTACCAGCTTTCTAGTGTGCAGTCTTTGCGCATAACTCAGACGCTCGATGTTCCTGGATATGGAGTCCGATAGGATTCTCATCATCTGCCTGACCGGGAACGAGACTCTGGTACCGTGATGGCCGTACGAGTGACAGGCGATAAGACCCCATAATTGACCAAAGGCCATGATCGAGACCGACATGGACGATCGGACGTGCATGTTCGCGAGGTACTTGATGTGAATAGGCGACATGGCTCGCAAATAACAGTGAGTCATGTCAAGAGGCTTGTCAAGGTCCTCCTTGCTTCGAAGCACAATTCTGGCCGTCGTCTGACTTCGGTCGTAGAGAAGTCGAACTTTGTTGATCTTGTACAATTCACGAGCCTGCGCAGGGATGTCTGCCGCCGGGAACATCAGACCTTTGAAGAGGTCGGTAGTCTTGCCCCATTCGACCAGCTCAGAGACCACTTGACCGTTCATCGACTCGTCGAACTGATAGATCAAGACTCGGTGGAATCGACAAAGGTCTTGAATGACTCCCACAGTGATCTTGAGGAATGTCTCGAGGTCAGGAGCGGTGCCGAGTTGTTCGTTGATCTGACCCAAGACAGCGAAAACGTCCATAGTACCGGTGGTTCCAGCTGGAGGTCGTCTTCGTTGAGGGCGACGACCGCCTCGACCGCCACGACTACCTCTGCTACCGGAATCGGTCGATCCTTCTCCGTGTGCACCGCTACGTCGCATACGTTCCAAAGCTCGGAGAGGTTTGGCGTGATTAGTTGTACTCTCAATGATCTTTTCAAGGGGAATCTCATAGTCGATGCCATCAAGACCCATGGGTTTTGATCCTGGCGGCAATTTCGAGGAGGGGTAGCTGTCACTAGCGAAATTCGAAGCGTTCGGCGTTGACGCTTGACCAGCAGTCATCACAGTCGATCCATCAGAACCCCGATGAGGAAACCTTGGGGTAGACCCTACTGTGGTAAGTGACGAACCCCCTGAGCCATGCGAAGCGGCGGTCGTACCTTCGGCCGTACTGAGAGCGGTCGTACTGCCTGATTCGGGCGTGTCGGAGCCATCGGTAGTTGGAGGCTCGAAAGGTTGAATCAAGGGGTTATACTCATCCCGCTCCAGCTCGAATTCAAGGACGATGAGATCAGGAGGCTCTATCGGATTGCCGTGCTTATCCACTTTGCCAGTCGGTTCAACCTTTGGTCTATGCGCCGCGACCCAGCAAGTCCACTCGCGTCTCCGACCGTTCGCGACACTACCAGAAGCGATGGAACTGTTCCCGTCCTCCGAATCGTCGCTGCCTGGTTCTCCATAGCCGGAAAGGAGGAAGACAGACGGTCCTTCTTCCTCGACACTGCCTTTTCCATTGCCAGCTTCGGGTAGATACTCCAAGTTGTCCCGAAGAATGTCTTCTTGGTCGGCAGTCAGGATACGGGTGAAACAGTCGAGCCTGAAAAGGTAGCGGGGTGAGAGACCAAGAAGCTCGGTAGCGTTCTAGAATGAACGTCAACATGAGAAATCTTTGATACTCTTCAAAACTTGATGCCTTGCTAGACTCACCTCGGAGACCTGGCGGACAGTCAGGAGACCGGTGTCATAATCGTCTTCTAGCACCATTAACACGCCGAATCCTTGAACGGCACCGGGCGTAGTGATCGGCTCATCTTCACAACGTTTCAACTTTCCCTCTCTGCCGATCACGACATGATGACCGTCATCAGTAGAGACGTGCTCGAATCGGAACGTGACGATAGGTTCGGGCTCATCATCACTCGTCGCTCCAGATTCGATACCGTCAGAAGCCAAAGCCTGATCGCTCGACTCGGGCCCACTTGCTTCCTCATTATCCTGCGTCCACTGTAGCTGCTCGGCAGGCGTGGGTTCGGCAGAGATCCCGAGCCCCTTTGGTTCTTCTCTAGCCTCCTCATAAGGTTCTTCGTCGACATCATGTGGCGTTGGAGAAGGAGTTGGCGCGTTGGGGTCCAGCATGTTGACGGTATGTGCTTGCTGATTGATGAAATCACGTACCGAGTCCCGTGTAGCAGAAGAACCTTGTTGACGTTCCTGTTGAGCCAGCTTCGCCGCGGTAGTACGGCTCAGAGACCCACCTCCGTTTGTGGAGAGAGATGAAGCGGTGAGATCGTTGTTGGGCCTGCCACTGTTCTTCGTTCCAGTTCCAGATCCGCCACCAGTGCCGGTACCATCTCCTCCAGCTCTGGTGCCTCCAGTTGAAGCCAACGAGCCTGTACCTCCGAGTCTCACAATGCCGCTAAAGTCATTGACCAAGGACTGTATACCAGCGTCATCGAACTCGATACTGGTTTTAGACCCCCCACTATAATTGGATGATTTTGTATGTTGAACAAGACCGTCGAGAGTGCCGGCAGTGGCGGTGTGAGGCTCGGGTTGCTGCAGAAGGGGGTGACTCTCACGAGCCGCTGTTTCAGCTCGACCTGCCGACGCGAAACTAGTTGTTTCACCAGCATTTCGCTGTTCCGCGGGATAATCGCGATAGTTCACGCTTGCTGGCTCATCTTGCGGTTGTCCAACCGGTGGCCGATCCTTTTGCGGGAGACCACTACCAGATGCTTCTGCAGAGTCGTTCTGGGGTCTCTTCCCTTCCATTCCATCTTTGATGGTGCCCGAACTGCTGACGTTTTGCATGGGTGGACGCGATTCGGCGGGAGTTGGAGTGAAATCGTGCGAACGTTCCTCCGTTGAAGGCGTTCCCACTTTCTGTGATGAGGTATCGGCGACAGATTTCTCTTCATCCTCTGCGCTCGCGCGTCGACTCGACGAAGGTATTGAGCTCCCTGCAGAGTCTCCGTAGGGGTTAGTGAGATCTTTCGCGTGGCTCATCGATGGTGATCCAGACTTGTGTGCGGTCCGGCCTGATGCTGAGCGGTCCAAGCCGGTCTTGCCACCACCAAAAGTTGCAGTGCCGACGCCTTGTTCGCGCGCCGATTTCTTGGTTGCTGCACTGTGATCTTGCTGGAGCAATTGGGCGATGGATTGAATGCCAGCATCGTTGGCTTCTTCTTCTGGCCCAGGTGATAGGCTGAATGAGTAGCGTCTCAAATCGTTGTGGCTGTCCGTGTTCCTGGCTTCATTTGATCGCGACGTGGTTCGATTTAAAGGTGCACCATTACCGCCATCGGCATTGTCCGAAGATGTGTTGGAGCTTGGTCCGAGTCCTTGGAAGACCGAACGGATAGGAAAGACAAAGCTATTCCCATAATTAGACGACGGACTCAGAGGACCGCCACCACCATAGGACAGGGTCGGACTATAGCCATACGTCTCCGACGTCGGTGTAGTGGCGGATCGACCATGAGCGTGACCATGAGAGGACGGCGACACGGGCTTCGAAGAGCCCGGTTGATACATTTGGCCGCTGTAATTGGGTCGCGCGGGCATGGTCACCGATTGAGGTCGGCAAGATCGAGACGAAGTTGTAGGCGTTTGTTCAGAAGAGTTCTGAGGTGTAGTGCCAGGCGTCGGCCTCGTGGGAGGGTTGACGGTGGGAACCTGATCCCCTGCCGGCTGTGAAGAGCCATTTGGGGCGGACATGGTGTGTCTGACGAGCGAGGGCGACTACGATCAGCTCAATTAAGGAAAAGGTAACAACGCCGAAAGAAAATTTCGCTCACAGTGGTAGATGTTATTTGCCTCGGCAAACTGAGAATTATGACGATCGCCAGAACACCCCGCAATACGATCTATCCTTGGGCTGCCTCCAACTCCCATTCAGCAACTCAGCAACTGAACTCGACCTGATTGCTCGTCTCGATTCGTGGGTTTTTTTCTGTGGATAACGTTTGATCGAATGTTGCTGGATAGATGGGCAACCTTGGGTCGACGATCGGCTGCGCTGTTTGAGCTAAGACAGCGTCCGAGACGGAAGGCGAATGTCTCGTCAGACTATCTGACCTGAGAAGGGTATAGATGACAGCGCCGAGGTTGTGCAGCTGTCCTTCTGGCGAACTGGAGAGGATGTCCCCGAGAGGAATGACTCGCGAGTAAATACGTCGACCGATTTGCCGATATGTTGGGCTCCCTATCTTCCCCAGCGCTCAGTGGAATACGGACTTGGCGTACACCGAGACGGGACTAGACGCAGCTACAAATAGCAGATAAAATAACGATGATAATGATGATAATAATGCTGATGGTCAGTTTATCGAAACTGAGTTTGATCGATGCGAGACAAAGTGAAATCCAAGATTGTGATCGGATGCAAAGGTAGGAAAGTGTCAAGCGGATATTCTATGGTAGTGTCAATCGAGGCTGCAAAAACGAGCATGTGCGTTGACTGGAATCACCAAGTCTAGCACTGTATGCAGTAGGCTAGTGAGCCAGAAGGTACTCGTAGTACTACTCCTCGTAAGTACGAAGAGACTATCAACGCACTTCTATGGCTTCTGTCACACCTGGCTGCATGGATCGCAGCTGCCGACCAAAGCAGTGTGCAAGCGAAAAGCGGCGAATCCGACGTCGGATTGGACAAAGACGACGACTATACCATGTAGTCACTGCAAGCGGTCAGTCAGTCACCCATCACTTTGACCTTTCCTTACTCTACCCTTTTTACCGTTACTTGCTGTTGTACTGTACCTACCTTGCTTGTAATGGATGATTTAGGGAAGCCGGGGGCCGCGAGCCGAGCAACAAGAGACAGACGCTAAGGGACAGAAGGGGATGTGGAGGCAAGGGGGGGCCAAGGGCAATCACACCGGGCTGTCCGAAGAGAAAAAAGGGTGCGGTGTAGTGCGGTCAGTAGTGAACATAAGAGAGGGTAGGAAGGATGTGCGTCCTGCGTCCTGGAATATGCGGGGGAAGAGAGGACAGGAGAGAAAGGTTCGTCTGCAGGTTCAGGGTTCATTTGCTTGGTGAATTTCAGACAGTTAAGCAGTGATCGCAGCAAATTGTAATGATCGTGACGCCGTGTCCTAATCAAATTGAATGGCTTCCTTAGGGAGTATCGAAGAAAGCATTAGAAAGCTTTGTTGACGAGAAATTGTACTAAATCCTTACGAGAAGGGTTCGGAATAGCCCGCAAGGAGGGGGGAAGATCGTGAAGGCGCGACAATCGAAAGAAAGGCTCAGGGTGAGCCGCCGCTTTGCTGGAGCAGGCAAGCTGGATTTTTCCCACGCAGGTAGTCACCGCACTGGCAAGAGACCCCTAAGCGTAATGATTTTTCTTCTCGAGTTCACCGAAGCCCGACAGAACCTGGGTAAGGAAGCCGTTGCTCTGTGATTGTGAATGGTTGTCAGAGCCGGCAGGCCTGCGACGCGATTCCGTCCTTCACTGCTCTCGATAATGGTCCCAAGCAGTAGCAGTTGAGTCGAGATATCGAACGCCCCTGGCGCATCTAACCATAAGATTGATAAATCAGAGAAAAAAAAGTTGAAAGAGCCGACACTTTCCTGAATTTCTTTCACTGACTTGAAAACCCACCTCTAGCTGCGAAGCGAAAACGGACCAACAAAAGCGGTGAAACGCTTGCTCCCACTTTACTCACTGCCCATATCTATGTCTTATTTCTACCTGAGCTCAAGTCCTTTCTAGTGCATAGCTAACCCTTAGTGTATGCGGGTACAGGAATAGGCACGAGTCGAGACTGGTAAGGGGGTTTAAGGGAAAACGATACCAAACAAGCTGTCGGATCCGCTCTGCTCATGCATCTATCAGCATCCTGCGCATTGGTGCAGAGCGAGTACTGAGAGATTCGTGCAGAGCTTCACCGAGATTGTGTGGCGTGACTCGAAAGACATATATGCGCGCTCGATCATCTCTGCGATACCAAGGGTTAGTAGCTGAGATCGAATCCCGACAAACAGATCTGAACTTCTGAAAGTTCGGCAAGATCTCGGCACTCGCTTTCCGGTCCGCTAATGATCGCGGATTCGGCCTGCTTCATCAAATCGAGCTTCACCTCCCATTTGGCTTGTCAAGCGATGGCTGCATCTATCCGCCAGATATGGGATGACAGGTTCATTAAGTTCTCGACAACACCGTATTCCAAGCCAAAGGATTAAATAAGAATAAAATGCTATCGGGTATCGTCCTTCCTGGTACTAAAGTAACTTGTTCTGAACAGTAGCACAGACGTGATACAGCCAAGACTGATTTGAGCAAAATGGGAGGATGAGAATGTACATAACACTTCAAGATGTCGCATGGCTGAGTACCGACGCTCTACCGCCAGGAGCTACGTGGTTCGAGATACCCTGTAGACCAGCAAATCAGATCAGCTCAACTTTTACTATAGCTTTGGAGGTGCATACTCACCCCTCATGTCCTCATCGAAACCATCTTGCTGTCTCCTCTTCCTACGGCGCCAGTACCACCATCCAACGATCGATAGCACAACCAGGCCCGACACAACGATAACGGATACCGAGACGGCCAGCGTTGTGGTTCTATCATAGGAGCAACATCAGCAAGAAGCCCTCTCAAGAAATTTGGTAGACTTCCCGCTACCCTGAGGTCGACGAGAAATATAAACAAGCGCACTTATGAGTATCCTTGTTCGCTGCATCCTCACTAGTCGCAGAAGGATCTGGGCTACTGGTCGATGGTCGGGTGACTGTTGGTACGGTACTCTCGGTGGAAGTTGGACCATCCGTGGCGGTTGATATGATATTCATGGATCCAGAAGTCGAGTATTGGCCAGAAACGACATTGTCGGATTGACTGGACGAAGATCCCGCTGTCTCCGAGGACGAGGATCCAGAGGATGCAGCAGATGAGGAAATGCTGGTGCTGGATTCTGAGGGGGAAGCTGATCCTGATGACGAAGAGGATGATACGGCTGACGAAGAGGGCGAGTCACTGACCGACACCGAGGAACCGCTTACCCTGCACACAGCACATGCGGCATGTCAGCGCATGTTCGAATGAGGAGCACTCCCAGGTGCGGATCCCCGTCGAAACGGACTGTTGTCACTCGATCCCAACAACTCACAAGTTCCCCGTCACTGCCACTGAATCGATGTCCAGCCAGATATAATCAGGGTACTCCTGAGAGTTTCTCGCGTTCTCGTTGCTGATTTTGAGATGATGGGTGCCTTGCTCTAGGCCGTTAGTGGCAAAGAGTGTGGCTTGGAACTCGCCCGCCAAGGAGTAGCCCGAGAAATATTGGATATCTCCATTGTCGACCGAGACGCCATACAGACCCTGCACCGGTATGGGGGTCAGACAAGGTCGTCAAGACGCAAGACATTCATCACGTGGACTCGTGAACGGACGGTGGGACGTGAGGTCGCTTCTGCCAACGAGAAGGTGAATCAAAACTACCTACATGGCTATAACCATCACCATCAGCTCATGGTGCTCGATCAGGCTAGTCTTCCCTCAGTCGGGACGGATACTCACTTTTTACGTCGCGCACCATATACCGATATATCCGTACCATCCCATGCGATGACACAGTAGTCCCCCTTCGTCATTTGTCAGCCCAGCGGTCCATATGAGGGCGCGCATATGCGAGCGAATAACTCGCAACACTCACGTCCTTGGTCGAAGAGTGGCTGTATACGAATCAGCATATAATAAGTCATGGTCAAAGAGGCCGAATATACTGACAATGTCTGCGGGTCGATTAGCGGACTGTCAATCACAGAAACCGGCTGACGAAACGCATCGAATCAAGGATGTGCTTGGACTTACGCGGTTGAAATATCTTCCCGTCATGGGGTCATCTGCTCAGCCATATTCATGAATGATAATGAGCGACAGATCCGAGCTGATTGAGGTGAGGAGAGGAGAACACACCATCATGTATCGTACTCCTGTGCGTGAGTCAGTCACATCGTTCCATTCATGGAGGTCGATATGTGGACCAGTCCACTCACCAGGATGTTCCGGTCCAAGCAAAATTTACATTCTCGTCATCAATTATCGTGGCCATCTTGCCACCCTCACCACCATGCCAGATTTATGAGCCGATACCCTGATGACTCCCTCCCTCTCCTTTTCTCTTGTCCTTGAGCTGATTCGTCTATTCCTGTCGGGTCAGCAATCTAAAACTTGAGCGTTAAAAGGTTGTACCGTTATTGGAGGCAGGTTCGAGGTATGAGCTACAATCATGAGCTGTCAATGGTATTGACCAAACGTCGTCAATACGACGATTGCTGAGGGATAAAAGCCGTGTCGGCGCAATGACAAGATCTCAACGTTAGTCGCCCACAGGAGAATGTAGCAGACAAAGGTCTATATGCCCGCAAGCAGCACTGCAATCTCACGCCCGAGTACGCCTGAAACGGCTTTGACGCATCGAGCACCCGTATCGTAATCCTTTGATACCTTCTCCTGATCAGTTGATTAGTCCTCTGTCAAAGGATGGTCAACCCAGTTCCCGCTTTGGACGGAACGAATCGAGATTCAGCCGAGAAGAAGAGTCTGGTGAGAATGGAGTGGTACAAGGCATTTATGTGGATGTGAGGCGTGCCAATCATTGGGTTGCCCGGACTGTTGGCCCGCGGATTGAATGTGAGGCAAGCGGTGGTGAAAGGAATAGTGCATGTCGTTATCATATATGTACGGATGGGCTGGAAGGAATGATGCGGTTTGGCGAGACTATGAGGGTTGAGTAGGCGGCGGTGATACTGTTTGACTCTTGTCCTCCTAGAAGAAAAGAGGTCGATCACAAATATCAGCAATGCTGCGAGCTCAAAGATATGCGATTGACACTGCATTGGACTTTTGAACATACCTCTGGCAGACCTCCGAGATACTGCAAATGGTGGTGAAAATGATGTCAGCGCAGGCAATTGATAAAATCGATCTTTACGAGCGCGTCACTCACTCCTCTCGCTCTCAGTGCTCTTGATCCGATGCCATGAGTGATCAACAGCCCTCCATATATCTACACCGATGGCGTTCAAATTCTGAGCTCATGCCTTCATCGATTCAGCCTGATATTCATTTCGATGACTTACGGTCAATCCGACCGAGGTCAGGACAATACTCCTTTGGATGAGATCGGGCAAGGACGGCATGCTGATGCTGATGCGAGGTAAAGGACACTTCGCGATGCTTGTTCAATATGTATGATTGGTTTGCTTCTGGCTGCTCAGAATGGCGAGGTGAATTGATTGTCTGATAGTCGAGCTATGTAATGGATATGACGATCTGGGCGGATCGGTGGCCAAATAATTATCGACGGACAAATAAAGTGATCAACGGTGCAAGCGTGCGATGCCGAGATTCCGATTCGACATGTTCGTTCACTTCCTCCACTTCGACCTCAAAATCAGTCTCATCGGAATTTCTTCCTGGCGATCTGCCAAAACCTCAAAAGAAGCACCTTCTCTTTTGACATCATCTTATCTACTTGGTTCTATCAAAACAACTCCCAATTCGTTTCTCTCTGCAAGAATCATCTCATCGACGCAATCGCAGCAGTTTCGACTACAATTTCATACGTCTCCCGATCAAGTACACGCCGCCATGTCAGCTTCATCCTCACGAATCACGTCCGCCCAACTGAAACCCGTCATCAGGAGTCTACCCGCTTCACCACTGTCCGACAAGGTGCAACTATCTGATGCGCTGGAACTGATCGCCGATAGAGCCTTGGCGGCTGGGGCTACCGCTACGAACGGTGCCGGTGGTTCGGCTGGGACGACGGCGGAGGCGTTGAGGATTGCTGGACACCAGAAGAGATTATCGCAGATGAAGGATTCAATCGTCAGGATTAGATCGGGCAACGCGATGAAGCTCGTGAGTTGATCCATCATCTGAACGCATCGGCTCTGTGACAGTTTAGACAGCGGACAGCCTCCATCGTCCCTCTACATGCATTGCAAGGGAGGAAGAAGACCGGCGTTGCTGATACGTCGGACTTCGCAGTACCCACTATCGAAAACAACACTGTCACCACCCAACGACCCATTCTTCTATACGAGGATGAGAAACGCCTTCCACAATGCTGCCATGGGTGTCAAGAGACCATGGTGGAAGATCTTTTTCAACATAAAGGGAGCGGAGTAATCGTAGGGATTTACGACTTCAATCGAACTAGGAAGGACTGGCAGAACCGTGCCATGTGTACATTATCATGCAGTTGACGTGCTTCATCCCCAGCCTTCACGAGAATGTCTGATCTGAGGCTGCTCGTACTGGCTGATCGAGAAGATTATCTCGGCCATTATGCTCTTAAGCTGAGTAGGATGTCGAACGTAAGATCTCGTTGAAGCTGACCCATGGCTGGGCCTACCCCTCCCTCGTTCAGCTAATTCATCTTGACAATGGACCTGAACAAGTTCTGCTGGAATATAACATCATCGTCTCGCACATGCAGTCTTGCCTGAATTTCCTCATACCTTCACTTTTTGCGTACCGTTCCTGCAGCCGCTGCCCATTGGTCCCGAATGACTGTTGCCATCCTATCCCTGTCGTCATCCTTGATTTTTCTCGTGATTTTAGGTCGACAGAGCGCAAGGATGTGGGACCTTACTGAGCCTACTGGAATCGAGCAACCCATGTGTCGGATATACTAAAGGCTGTTCACGGAAGTGCTGTCATCGCAGGAACGAATCCATGCCATCCAGATAATGCCCTCATCAGACGCAAGGTCACCGCTCCTGGATATTCGATCCCGATCTTGATATCGATGGACGAAACCCACGAAGTGATCGTGCGAGACACCCTCGTGACCCAATTCAGACTGACGAGATGCTTGTGACATCGAACATACTGGGCCGCAGCCCTCGGATCACGCAGCACTGGCGATCCCTTCCGAGTACCCACCGAGATCAGATATATATGCCTATAGACGGGTTGGTGTGATGGAGAGCACAAGTATATTCTTTACAAGCAGCGACGCGTATGCTGGTACCATCCAGAGGTAGATTGAGCGTGTTCAAAGCATGTCCTCAAGGCTCTGGAGGCGGCGCATTGCACTGCCTCGTGTATCGTGGGCGGTGAAGGCATCAGCTATGACTTTCACTCGGTTTACTGTGATTCTTCGCCAAGAGGATAGCGCCCGATGTAGCGGAAGGACATCGGAGCTGCATCCGGAAGTTTTGTATAACTCAGAACACCATATGCATCGCATCATTCAGATGCGGTGAGAGTCGCTTTGCCCGTTGCGACATGAGCTCAAAAACGGTTGTTCAGGCGTCGACGGCGCTCACCGACGATATCTCTTCGGACTTTTGCGAGTCGCTATCTCGGCCACCGCGATCGCGATTTGCTATCGTCGCACGGGACTTCATTTTATTCCTATCCGGCCGTAACTTATGGTCAATACATCAGAGCAGAGGCAGAAGAGCAGCAATAGGGTGGGTACTCACTACGGCGGACACGCAGTCTTCGTTGTTTCAGGCATAACGCAGCGAGCCGGATGAGTCGGGATCAATGTCGAACCGAAAAATCCTTATCACGCCATATCGAGCAATCACGACTTTCGACAAATGCCTTTTCGGAGATGCCATATCTTGACCGCTCATACGTATTTGGCCAAGACACTGGAAATACCACAAGCTGAGATGATTGCCGCGGCAAAGCTGCGGCACGTTGGAGCATCCGTGACGCCGGAAACGCCTCTTACTCATTCGCTGCGCCCCTGACGAGATGATATGATGCTGCCTTGCGTAAGTAGGCGAGGGATACGGGCGAACGAGCGAGGGAATTGGGATTGAGTGTATCTTATAGGTGAGTCAGTCCATAAGTCCATGACTCCGTCGTCTATCATCAGCGTAGAAGAAGGCAAAATTTCACACCTCATCTAGTCTCTCCGTTGTCATCCCAGCTTCTCATGGCTCACCGCCATCCTGATGATCACCCATCACCTCAAGGACATTGGCATGACCGCCCGTACCGACTCATTATGTGATCGTACAGCAGTATTCAGACTGGAGAAGAGCTGACTTGGCTAGCGCCAAAAATAGAGACGCCAAGGCACAGATTGAACGACGCTAGTGCACTTTAATGATCCCTTCTGTGCTGACGACTTCATGAATCCCGAAGACATGGAGGTGTCGAGATATGGTGTGATAAGGAAATGGGCGGTCAACTCCGGACCAGCCTGATCTCCCTCAAGTCGCCCCCGTCTTTTGCATTTGGCATCTGCACTCGCCTTTGCGTCGGCCCAAGACAAACGCTATACGCTTGAGTCCCTCGCAGCACCCCTGCGAGAGCATTACGATCCAAGAGGAGGAGGGTCAGAGCAGTACAAGCACGTGAGAAGAAAGATGGATGCGTCGGATCGGTATAGAGTAGGGAGAACAAGCGAGCTATGGCGTGGATGGTGCTAATCGCATATTATTTGCCTTATCTCCAATAGTGCAGATAGGGCAGGATGAGGACCACTTCCAAGGTGGAGACACCGCTGAAAATCATACTGATATATAGTGGGATACTAAGATCGCTGACTGCGCTTATCCCCAAGCCTGACCTAATTTTTGTTGCCATACTCCAGTACGTATAAAGGATTGGCGAGCAACCATGTCGGCCGCCAACAACGACATTAGAGCACAGCTCGAGGTCGAGCAGAGCCATGATCACATCCACAGTAATATCGACTATCATGATCGGCGGGAGGTGGAGGTCCCGCTTGAAGAGGATGAGAAGAAAGATCGTGATCTCGAACGCAGTCCTGCTGATTCTGACGAGGAGTTGGACTCGAAAGGCGTCAATGCCTACGTCGCTTTGCTGGAGAAGGAAGAACTTACTCCGGATCAGGCTTTTACCATCGCGGTGGAAGGCGACCAGTCTCCATGTGAGTGATCTCCCAAGAGCCCACGACGCAGACGGCGTGATTGCCTCCATACTCCACCTATATACGTGCGGCTGCTGACCAAGAGTTTCCGTTCGATCAGTCCCAGAGGTAGCCGCTTGTGTACCCAACACCGACGACCCCACTTTGCCGTGTAACAGTGGGTCTTCTCAAGTTCTAAACAGGTCATCTTGGCATGCATGACTGACCACTTCTTCGTAGCCGTCCGAGCCTGGATCCTTACGACTATCTTCGTGATCATCTTTTCCGGTGCCAATCAGTTCTTCGGTCTTCGATACGTTAGTTCTCCCTTCCATAGATGGGCCAGCGGGCCACCAATTTGCTCCTCTTTCAGATTATGCTGATTGCCCTTGCCTCTCCTACCGATCAAATACAGCCGTCCTTGACTATCGGTTATGTGGTCGCTCAATTGTTGGTCTTCCCTATCGGCAGGGCATGGGAAAAGCTTCCTCAATGGGTCGTTCCTCTAGGACCGTTTTCCTTTTACATCAACCCGGGTAAATTCTCCATCAAGGAACACGCTCTGGTCGCTATCGTGAGTGAACACAATCGGATTCCGTTGCCCCACCGACGTAACCTCTAGCTGATAGGTTTACTCGTGTCATCCTTGTGGGTGTTCAGTGTGTCAACTTGACCGGTACTACCGCCTATGCCATGGGTTCATTGGTGGCTATCACCAGCCCTGTTTACTGGAACAGAGACTTCGGACCCGGGTTCTCTTTCATCTACCTTCTTACCACTCAGTCGCTGGGGTAAGTCGCCCAGTCTGCTTCTCGTATAATCAGACGTTTCTTTGAGTGACCGTTGTCTTACCGGAGATCCGCGTTATACAGCTTCGGTCTCGCTGGTCTCTCTCGAAGATGGCTAGTCTACCCAGCCGCTTTGATCTGGCCCTCGACACTCTCCTCGACCGTTCTCTTCAGAGCGCTTCACGAACCCCAGGACCACACGCCTGCCAACGGCTGGACGATCACGCGATACAAGTACTTCGGGTTCCTGTCTCTCGGAGCGTTCGCTTGGTTCTGGCTGCCTGATTACCTGTGGACTTCGCTCAGCACTTTTGCCTTCGTTACCTGGATCGCACCTAAGAACCAGAAGGTCAACACGATTTTTGGCGTGAGTTAGGAGTACTGTTGTTTATCCGTACGACAGAAGACCAAGCAACGATTTCGTCTCCCCCACGATAACCGGAGTATGACTGTGCTCTATGCTGACTCCGCTGCTCTCCTACAATGCCGCTTATAGATGAACTCCGGCCTGGGCCTCATCCCCATCAGCTTCGATTGGACGCAGATCAACCAGGCTGGTGCGCCTCTTGTCACCCCCTTCTACATCACATGTAACGCCTTTGCGGTGGTCGTGCTGTTCTACCTGTTCCTGTCTCCTATCTTATACTACACCAACGTGTGGAACAGTGCATAGTGAGTCTTTTCGATTGCATGCGTGGGGCAGGGGCGGCACAGCGACAAAGTACTTCAGCTGACCAATGTTTACGTTGTTTGATCTCGAATAGCCTTCCGTTGTTGTCGTCCAGCACATTCGACAATACCGGCAAGACTTATAATATTACCTCGGTGGTCGACTCGAACCTACACTTGAATCTGGACAAGTACAAAGCCTACTCGCCGATGTACATTTCCATGTCCTACTCCCTCACCTACGGCTTGTCATTCGCGGCCGTCACGTCCATCGTTTTCTACACCTACCTGTACAATGGTAAAGAGATCTGGGCCAAACTCAAAAACTCCAAACATGGCGGAGAAGACATCCACAAGCGACTGATGGCCTCGTACAAGGAGGTCCCCGATTGGTGGTATCTGATCCTTACGGCCGTTGTCGTTGGCTTGGGTATCTTTACCGTCAAGTATTGGGATACGGGTCTTCCGGTCTGGGGATTCATCGTATTCTGTTTCGGCATGGGTGTACTGCTTCTTGTCCCTGAGGGCATATTGGAAGGTACCACCAACCAGCGAAGTGAGTCTACACCGGCTAGCCAAATTCCACGATCGCGATGCTTCTCATGACGCCTGTTCTGCCAGGCATGTGTGGCTGACTTGTGGTTTTCAATTACTCATTCAGTCTTCCTCAACATCATCACTGAGTTGATTGCGGGCTACGTGTGGCCTGGCAATCCCATCGCGAACATGATGGTGAGTGGCCTCGGCCTTCCTCTCATAATCTATGTAGGGGCAGTCACAGCTGACATCGATCGTTCCTTTGGGGCAAACAGGTCAAGATGTACGGCTATAACTCCGTCAAGCACGGTATGGACTTTGCTCAAGATCTCAAATTGGGTCAATACATGGTATGTTGTAGCTACGCTATCGTACCAATGCAGAATACATCCGTGAGACCAATAGGAGCTGATAGACCGTCACTATGACCAAACGGTGTCCGCAGAAAATCCCTCCCAGAACTTTGTTCTTCGCTCAGATTTACTCGACTGTCCTCGCTGCTGCTGTACAAACAGGAGGTAAGCTTTCACTCTAACGATCTGTAACTGCGACATCTTTGACTCACCCATTAACTGCCTTTACCGTTCCTTGTAGTCCTTCGATGGATGATGGGCCACATTGAGAACCTGTGTCAGCCCACCAATAAGCAGCGATTCACTTGTAATGGCGCCAAAGTCGTCTACCAGGCTTCTATCATCTGGGGTACAATCGGTCCGCAGAGGATGTTCCAGAAGGGGCAGGTGTACAGCGGCTTGATGTACTTCTTCGCCATCGGAGTAAGTTGCAGATCGTCCCACTCTTCGTTGAACAGGGCAGTCTCTCTTGTGACAACCTTCAGTTTCCACTTTGAGCCCAGCCTTTAGTATCTCAAGCTGACGGTGATCCTATCTCCTGTAGCCCGTCGTCACCGTCGCCGTATGGCTCATTTACCGAAAGCGACCCAACAGTTGGATCCGATACGTCAACGTACCTGTCTTCTTCAACGCGGCTGGTAACATCCCACCCGCCAACACCAGTGAGTAGCCTTCGATATATTATACACTTCATCCCCGCCCTGTCAGCGAGGCAACAAGGGGTTTCTCTCACCTGCTCAAGGAGGTGGACCCGGACTCTTGTCAGCACTTCCCGAGGACGACAGCTGACACGGTCATGTACCTCGTTCTTCTCTAGCTCAATACTCTCTTTGGTTCATCTTCGGTTTTATCTTCAACTACCTGATCAGAAAGAGAGCTTTCGACTGGTGGAAGCGATACAACTGTGAGTCGCTTTTCGATTTCTCCTCAGATCAACTGATCCCATCAATATCTAAGCTGTGCTGACGCGTTGTGCCTGACTGTCTTGTATCTCTGCACCTATCAGATCTTACCCAAGCAGCTATGGAAACAGGCACAGCTCTAGCGACTATTATCATCTTCTTTGCGCTGAGCTATAACAACATCTCTCTCAATTGGTGGGGAAATACCGTTGGCGATAATACCTACGACGCCAAGAGCGTACCTTGGCTCAAGGTTGAGAAGGGTCAGCATTTCGGCAAAGGCCCCGGAGAATTCTAGGCATTTAAAGCGGGATGATAGAAACTGTAGACGATGAGGGACTAGTGATGTGCAAGACTCGAGGAGACTTGACACGCGGAATGGCGTTGGTGTCCTTCTGTATATGTATTAGGGATTGTTACATAGAGTAATAGACTGTTGTCCCTGCTTCACGGGGTTTCGAGGAACTTTACGTTCGACGATAGTACTGGGATGAATTATTCTGTAGTTCTAAGTATGACAAGCGAGTCTCAGGATTGTTTCAGTCGTACGGTATCGCTATCTCATCTATGAAATCTATGTGGTAACAATGAGCTTATTCAAGACGGCCCGCCATTTCCAGTAGTCTTTCCCAGGGGTCAACACCATTCCACTTCTCGGTCTCTCCGTTCCGGGATTGAGCCAACTTTGGCAAACCCTTCTGCTGGATTACGAATGACGCAGTTGTTGAGCCATAGATTGATGCTACATTGATATGATTCCACGATCAGCTGCACACGTCAGAGGTGACCACAGTTCAGAAGAAGGTCGAGGAGAGAGGACAACTACTGACCTGCTCTGATATTACCGTTGGAGATGAGCAATCCCGCGCACAATCCACCGAGGAACGCATTTCCTCCGCCTGTCACGTCGACAACATGATTCTGCTCATCTTCCCTCCAATACGCAGGTACCCATCCCCTCCACTCTTCTGAGAGTGTATACGTGCCCAGCTCGCCTGCACGCACTATGATCGACGGTATCCCTCGCCTTGCCGGTATTGGCTCAGTTGCAGATATAGTGGTATTCTTGGCTTCGAGGAAATCGTGGAATTTGAGAGCAGCCTGTTCGGCTTCGCGGCGGGTCGGTGTTTGCTGCGGAGTGATCGAGAGAATAGATTGCAGCTCAAGAAGGTTTGGGCTTATGACCTGGAACGAGGGGGCGAGGTCTAGTATCGTCTCGAATTCTGAGGGGTTACAACATGACTGAGATCGGGACGTCGAGCACAAGGCGTGATGAGCCTCGTAAGCAGGTAGATGCGTTCGCTCCGAAAACTTCTCCCGTCCCGTTTTTGTAGGCCAGCGAACGCACTCACAGGCATAGGTTCCCAGATCAATTTGGCGTCCCAGCCCTTCCCTCGTTCATGCTCGACTACTGCGCTCATCCCTGGACCCTCTGGCAGTCCCAGACCGCCTAGCCCATGTTGGCGTATGGCATCCATCTCGTCTACCACCAGCCGAGCGCGCTGTGTGTTAGTGACGACATGTATGTACTCTGGTAAGTGCTGTCCTGGCCCAGCGAACGGTGAAGGGGGCGCTATGAGATCATGGGGGAGGAGATTGAGGCGTGGGGTTAGGTACTCGAAGGATTGATGACCTTCTCTGTATCGCGGCATGATACACCGCTGTGTCAGTCTTTGGCTCTATCCAATCCGAGTCACAGACGTACTCGCTTCCAGTGACGGTCGTATCTGCTGACGCACCCAATCTTCCCACCCGAATAGATATTCAAGGCTCTCGTAGTCTTCCCCTCCCGCTTCCTAAACCAAACCATTCCCTCGCCCAGTTCTTCAAGGTTACGAGCCATCCCGGTGGGGAAGTCGGGTCCTTTATCCACGAGCAAGGCACATGAGGTCGGAGGTAGGAAGATCCGCGCAGCAGTCATAGCTGTATTGTGAACCATTTTCAAGTGAAACAAGAACCATCAGCGTCGAAGATATTTCGAGCCAAAGCTATCGAGGGAGCTAAGATGGACTGCGCTGATATGACGCGAACATACCGAATATACCACCCCCGCCGATCTATCTGACCAACACGTTTCGCACAGACAGTCTCGATCAGAATGTCCTCTGGCCGCAAAATGACGGGCGAAGCGAACATACAGACTCTTCTTCGCTCGGCTTGACGTTGCCTTGCTCGTCTCGGACGGCGAACTGATCAATGATGAACATGCCTGTCGACACATGAGCGCGGAGCGCATATCAGTATCAATTGGTGACCAGCAGGCGATGTGTAGATCAGTACTGACCCAGCGTTGATACTCGTCCTCTCGTTCCAAGGAATCCCCTCGAGGGAGGCTCAAACTTCGACATTGGCCTCGAGCGGCTGGACCGCCTTCGCTGATGGGCGTCCTATCGAGTCGTATCTGATATCTAGACGCCGTCTACTTCACGAGTTGGAGTCGGACACACGTCTGTCCATTCGATTCGGATCAACGCTGCCATGCCATGTCGGCAATCAATTCTGACATTTTCAAGTCGCCGTCCGACTTACGGGACTGTATCGCGATCACCCACAGCTTGACAATCAATGACTGAAAACGGGTTCGCGACCGATTCTGCTTATACAGTCGGCTCGGGCGAAAGCAATCGACGACGATGGTTATATTGTCAAGAAATGGCGAGATGCACTTGGGCTCACACAATCGAAGTCGAACTGATCATCTCGACTTCTCCGAGCACAAGATCCAAGAAGGAAGAAGTACGGTGCCCCAGAGCGTCAAAATACTGCCAAATTCCGTTGACTCTGTATGTATTGAAGAATTGAGAAATAGGATTGATTGACAATTGGATATCACCCGTGTTGGAGACATGTGATCTGTGCTCAGTCGACAGACAGCAATATCACAGCTTCAATGCTGCATAACAGTCTACATGTATACATATGCACAAGTTTGCACATACAATATCAATTTGCTAAAACCAACTACCAATGGGGTATCCAGCCAAGTACATATCCTGACATGGGACTGTGTTAGCTAGACACCAAGGGTCACCATCTGTGCTACTCACCTTGTGACAAATTCTTGAGATCAGTAGCCTCTACAATCAGCTCCTGAACCTGCCTGTTCACAGATAAAGGCTGTTCACCACCTTCGTGATAGCCTATCCAGGTGAATCATCAGTGACTAGCCCTTGCAAGATTGCTGAGGACTTACCCAAGAGCTTTTTCTCAATCTCTGCTAGGACCTGTATATTATGATTCAGTCATGCTGTCCCATTATCACCATCTGGTAACAGGATGTGACTCACCCTCAAAGCTTTAGAGTTTGTCATACCAGTTCCACTAACTCTGGCCATGTAGGACTCAGTATCCAGATAAGTAGCCACCAGTGAATTTTGAATCTGCTCATACATGTCACTTGATTGACTTGTCTGTTTATTGGCTTGATGTTGAGCTAGACTTTGAGGAACTGCATAATTCACACCATGTGGTTTGTTGCCTGGTTGTGCCCCCTCAGGTGTAGGTGTCTGAGCTTCAGAGATGCCTTCTGTACCCACCTGTTCAAACAGACAGAATTCTGCTTCAGCAAGAGGCAGTAGTTGAGATGATGCAGACTCAAAAGAAAAGAGAATTACAACTCACAGTCCATGATAACAGAGGATCATACAGGAAAGCTTCAAGCATTGCAAGCAATGTGCTCCTGCTATCCCTCAATACATTCATGACAATCAGAGAAGCTTGCTTGAAAGTGCCTCTTGTTCCAGGGGTCTCCAAGCCCCCTCTTGATGCCAGCTGTGTTTGGATAAGTAGTGCGCTTGTTATCCTCAACTAGAGCATGGTTGAGGTTTTGCTCACCTCAAATGCATTGGTCATCATCCTTGTCAATCTGAAAGGAACCTTCTCAGGCAGGAAGGACCTCTCCTGGGCAACCCCAAAGAGCTATGAGACAGTGTCAGCAGAATCTATGACTAACAAACTACATTTTTGACTCACATCACCAAAATCAATGTGTAATGCACCCCAAGTCAACTGGTCCACAAGAATATTGCTCCCATGCCTGTCTCCAAGCCCAATGATGTACCCCACAAAGCCTGAAAACCCAAATCAGTTTGCAATATCCCAAGATCCATTCAGACACAACTCACTGCTGACTCCTACAGTCCTGGCAAAGTTGGTTCTTCTTCTGATCCAGATGTCTGATGAAGGGCTTTTCTGCCATAGCACATCCTTCAAATCACCTGAATAAAGCATCAGTAAAATCCTAGCAGAGGTGTTGTGACTAGGATTGCCACTCACTTTGAGTTGAAAATGACAATGCAGCCTTCAGCCTTTGCACTTTGGTAGCTAGAGGCAGCTTGTCATATCTGTCCATCTCAACTTGCACATCAAATCTTGGATGCTCCTTCTTCCCATCAGACTGTAGCTGACCTAAAGCATTAGCGTAATATTGTGTGACAAGCCAGGAACTTGCTCACATTCAGCAGGGCAGCATTTTCCTTGTCATTTAAGAAGTTCTGCTTGTTTTTGGCTCTATTGATTTGTATCATTGATTGCAATCTAGCAGATATTACTGTCAGCTAGAAATTGGAGTGGTGATGGCATGCTTTGCCTTACTGTTGAGTGTTTGAGACCCAGCTGACTAAGCCCGCAGAGGGTGAAAGAGGTACAACCTCATAAGGCAAGAGATGCAAGTTCCTGCTGAAAGCCTCTGAACTATGGTTCAGCAAGGTGTTGATCAGGTTGAATAGCTGCATGATCCTCTCATCTCCTCTGAGGTCCTCATTGCCTGTCAGTGGTCCTATCTGTCAGCACCTGTTGATCTTTATGTGAGGTCAAGCACTATTACTCACCTTTGAGAAGGAATGTATAATCAGTATTGTATGATCTGATCACCAATTTCCTGGGCATTTGCTTTGAAGACAAGACATCCACCAAGGGCTTGAAGCTGTCAATGAAAGCTTGATCATCCAGCTTCAGATGAGGGTCATATTGGCCTGCAAGTGGTCCAATTCAGTCCCTAGCGTTTCAAGACTGACTGGACAACTCACCTGGTACTGTCAGAATACAGTCTCTCAGAGAGAGCAATCTTGGTGCTGTACTTGCCAAATGTAGAGTTAAGCCAGGCTGCTTCCATTGGTTGATTTGAGCCTCAATCTCTCCATACAGCTATAAATCTCCATGTTAATGAGAGTGTCCTTTGCCCAAAGGATGAATGGGACTTTACCTTGTAAAGCTCGTTGTACACATGGTATGCCAAATTGATCTGTCTGTTTGAGCTGTATTTTCTGAGAGTCTTGTCAATCTGCAAGAGCTGGGCACCAAAGAGCTGGTTGAAGTGCTCTTCATCTGGGGTTTCAGGAGCCTGCAAAGTGGTCAGTGACAGCTGCAATGTGCTTGTACTCACTCTCAGCCTAGCAATGTCATCCTCCCACAGAGTTGGCAGCTCATGCCAAGCCACATCCAGGATCTGTTGTCTTGGTATGGCATGATCAATCAAGCCTCTCCACCTAGTCCCAAATCAATCAGTAAATTTGTGGCTCAATCAGACCATCATGATCATGTTACTCACTTTTCAAGCCAAGAACAAGAAGTTCTGATCAATTCCCTCCCCACAAGTTCTGCTTGATCTACTAATCTGATACCATCAGGCATTGTGCAGATAAAGCTCATAATAGCCCTTGCTCCATCTTGATGTTCCACCTTTCTGGTCTGGGTAGCAGTCAAAAGAGGCCAAATAACAGCATGTGGATAGTGGGAAGCAATGTCTTTAAGCAGGTCAATCAAGGTATGTTGCAGTTCCTTGTGAGGGGTGCCTAGTCTTGCTATAAGCTGAGGGATTGCTGACAGCCAAGGTTCCACAGGTGTGATGTTGAGTTGATTTTCCACTTCAGCCAGAACAGCTGTGTTTTCTCCAAATCTGAACCAGAGGGTGACCAGCCTGAGCAAAGCCTTAATGACAAATTCAGGGCTTTCTTTGGTCCTTGATGCAACAAATAGACCTGTTTGGAGGAAAGTCAGCTCAG
This sequence comes from Kwoniella sp. CBS 9459, assembly GCA_036428585.1. NCBI lineage: Eukaryota > Fungi > Basidiomycota > Tremellomycetes > Tremellales > Cryptococcaceae > Kwoniella > Kwoniella sp. CBS 9459. Next base: position 3,233,150 of record CP144065.1, on the reverse strand, counting down.
TCATTTGACACATGGTCTGAGATTATCTAAGAACTTACCTCTGATAGCTGGGACAACTGCAGACATTGGTCAGGTGTTGTCTGGTCATGTCTGCCAAGATCAAAGGAAAGGAATGAGATGACTCACTGTAACTGCTCACAGCAACCTTGTCTGATCTTGAGCATGATTTGGTCTCAAAGACAGTGACTGACCTTTCTGCCAAGGCAAAAGCCGCAGCATACCAGGCATCATCCATTTTGGATGCCAAAGAGAAGTAATTGAGTACCAATGAATGAGGGTCCTGAACAAATCAATCAGCATGATACCTGTATCATGGTATTCAGACAGATGATTAGCACTTACATTCACCCAGTTGTCTCCCTGTAAGGTTGCAGTCCATTCTGCAAGTCTGAAATACCTTCTGGACAGAATATCTTTAAACTTGTCTGAGGCATCTGCCATCTTTGATAGTGGCTGTAGGCCAAGTCCTTCTGCTTCCAGTGCCTGTCTATCAACATCAATATGTTTGAAATAGGCATCTGTATGGGTGTTCAACTTTTTCAAGACACCTTGCTGTTGTTCTGGGCTGGTCTTCTGGGTTGCAGCCTTCCATCTGCCCAGAACATACTTGTCAGTAACCATACTTATGTCAACAAACCACAAGAACATTTCTGGTCATGACCTACTCAAATCTGAGCTTGGTATATTCCACTTTACAGCCCTGGCAACTCAATCAGCCAAAACAGCAGAGAAAAGTGGAGAGTGTATGGACTCACTGGAGGGGGTTTGTGAGGTGTGATCCTTGTCAGAATTGACTGGGCAGCTTCATGCATGCCTACACTTTCACAGAGTTTTGCAGTGTTGATGAAACAGCTCTGTAGCTTTTCAGTTGTAGGTGGCACTGCAAGTGACCATACTTCTAGTCTTTTCAGCCAGGTATTAGGATCAGCATGGCTCCTCTTGAACCTCTTCTTCCAGGTCTTGACAATGCCTTCCCTCAGTTCAGGTTGAGACTTGTACTGGATGACTTCTTGCAGTTCCACAAGAAATTCAGTCTTGGCAAGGCTTTTCAGAGCAAATTGTGGTCCCACATTCAGCTGGACTTGCAGTTCATCATATGACAGACTTTGGGCTTTGCTTATATGGTGAAAGGCAGAGGCATATTGACCATTGTGGACATCAATGATTGCCTTGTAGAGGGATTTGCTTGTACCTTTGGGATGGAAAGCAAGATAATCTGCCATGGTCTCAAAGTCATTCTGGAAAGGGACTTCAGCAAGTTGGCAGTCCTTCATCGAACTGTGACCTTTCCACTCACCATGTGCCAAGCAGCAGCAGTTGCCCAGTGAGAAGTGTTTCTCCTTTCATTGTCATTCAAGCCCTCATAGTATTTTTGAGCCAGCTCATAACCTTCTTGGAAGTTTCCCAAAGCATGGTCTTCAGAGGGATATCAATATTAGCTGTGAAGCTTCTAGATCATTATACCAGAGATGTGATGACTCACAGCAGATCATCCTGGTGTTGAATGAGGAGAAGCTTGTCAATTCTTGGCCTTGATCAAGCTTCTCTTGGGCATCCAGAGCTTGCTGCCAGTGGCTCAACTGTGTGATCCACATGGGTTCAGGCTCAACCTGCCAATCACTTTCCAGCCAGAGGGTAGTACTCCAAGCAGCATCATACCCTGCATCACCATCAGCAAGCAGTTGAGAGACTGTTGGAGTAGATAGACGACCAATATTCATAACTTACCTGCTGGACCAACCCTGATGTTGGTCTCAACCAGACTGGCAATGTTTTCCTGGACAGGAAAAGCTTCTGCCTGCTGTTCCCAATACCAAAGCACAATGCCAGGTAGGGGCTCATTGAGGGCTCCTCTGAAATGGTTCAGGGCACATGCTTTGGCTGCTTCATGCACACTTGAGCCAAACTCTCTCTTGTCCTTGTTGAAGAAAGCTAGAAGCTCCAGAATCACCACAGTGATGTCTTTGCTGATACCACTGTCATTGAGCAGTGATACCAAGGTATTGTCCACAACATTCTGCTTGGTTGATTAGTGCTGATTATGCAAAAGCAGACAGGCAATTGAGTGTTCTCACCTTAAATGGTAAATCAGTTTCAAGAAGGGTGTAACACTTCATAAAGGCTGTCTGAAATAGGTCTTCATGAATCAAAGGACCAAGCTTTACACAGAGGCAAATCAGCATCAGCCAAGTATGTCTGTCCCAGGATGACTCACTCTGGAAGCTACAACAAGCTCAGGAGTGTCACTGCTCTCCAGTGTGGCTTGATACAAGTTGGACAGCCAGACTCTTGGGTTGTCATGGGCTGAAGCAAGCAGGGTCTGAGACCAGGCATGCTGGACATTTCTGGACTTGGGAGGAAGATTGTGGGCCAGGATCTCTGCCAAGAGGGAGTGTTGCTGCCTTTGAGAGGGAACAACTTGAGGACTGTTTAGAAGGGGAGTGGTGGCCTGAGAGACTGATCCACCATGGACCTGCATGTCTGACTGTAATCAGCTCATCTACAGTGCTGAGGTGCTTGTGGTAAGGACTTACACTCTTTGGCCTCCCAATGAGCTGCTTCTCACTGTTCCAAACAGTGACATCCAGCTTGTTGACCACTTGTGACAGTTCTGCTAGACCTTCCAAGTCTTTCTCTCTCCCCAGTGCTCTAAGAGGCTTGACCAAGCAGCTCTTCATGGGTTCCAGTATCTCTGCAACATGATCCAGGAGTCTCAGAGCCACCAAAGTGACAGTTCTAGGCTTTGATGTCTCAAGGCCTTTGAGCAGAAGGGGCAACCAGATGGAGGAGGTAAGAGTGAGAGCTGCCTTAAGTTTTGGGTTTGCAAGCATTCTAAGGCCTTCTTGCCAGACTGCCTCATCCTGTGGAGCAGTGATCAGTGCCTGACAGATCAGAGGCACCATCCTGTGGGTGATATGGTGTTGAGCTTGACCTGACATTTTGCTTGTCTGGGTAATCTGTACTTCTGTTGGTCAGAGGGATTGTATGTAGGGTGAACTGAATGATGAGAAGAACAACCTAGTAAGGGCAAGACATGTCTGCAAAGACTGCACGGATATAGTGCTAAGTCCTGATGATGTGAAATTGGGAAGGGATTCACAGCCGACCGGACCCTTTGTAGTGCATCACAAAGGATGAAAGACAAGGGGCTAAGTGTATTTTTATCTCCATATCGCCGTCAACGGTTGCGCTGACGTGGATCGGGCCGGTTACGCACAACCGACTTGAGCCACTCGATTGGATGACAGAAGCGATAGAACGTGATCGCCTTTCAGTATTGATCTGATCGTCTACAACCTGCTCTCGACAGACTTCTTCGCACCGAACAGCCTCTCAGTGAATCGTTCGATACTACGCATGTAACGTACGCCTGGCACGATGGTCCGCGACAAAGGCAAAGGGAAAGCCAAAGTTATCGACCATGGACCGAGCGAAGCCGATGAGAATCAGCGCCTCCTCGATTCGACGTCCCGATCGTATCGTACCGACAACGACGATGTCCACAGTAACGACGTATCGCCTCTCCCTGATCGAGGCGGGGCTAGACATGGGCGCGGTCATAAAGTCCGCTCGATGCTGTTGACTGCCCTGATCGTCCTCGCTACTCTCGCGGTCGGAGCCATCTTGTTCTTCGTCCTGCTAGCGGCTTCCTACCGCCCTTCGCCGTCCGAACTATCCAGGTTGCCACGCACTGCATTCTCTTACGCTCTCCCCGACTCCGTATCTGTGCTGAACATCACCGACGATGGAATCCTCCTCAACCTAACGGTACGTTGCGGGATCGATGCTAATCGCGCCCTGGGAATACAGGAATTCTCTAGTCCTCGCGAGAAGGAGGTGGCGTCTGAGCGTGGGGAGAGAGGCGTAGGTGCCCAGTGGTGGGAGAGTCTGCGAAAATGGACTGCCCATCGCGCGCTGGAGAGCCTCAAACAGCCTTCGGTGTTGGTGAATATCCCGAGCACGATCTTCGTCTCCCCAGCATCCACCCCCTCGAGGGCCATGGTGGAGGCGACGATCTTGGACGACCTGCGAGTACCACTTATATGGGACATACCGGTCCAGCCGCCTGACGTGGAACCGACATGGCTTCAGCCGTTGTCATTCACCGCCTTGGTCAAACCCGTCACATCAACCGGGGAGCTCCTGGAGTGGGTCCAATCTGGATGGCTGTCAGGGGAGATCAGTGCCGTAGTGCATATGGATACGGTCCAAGCGAAGCCTGCTGAGGAAGCTTGGTGGGCCAAATACGGTCAGATTGAGGAGGGCGACTTATCTATCAGTGTCGAGATGCCGAGTGAGTTGCGAGTCCCGATTGAGATTGCAAGTTTCTATTCTTATGTTTAGCTTTTGTTATTATCTACTTCCCCAGTACCTCACCCCTTCACGATCCTCTCACGCTCTAGTCCATAAGATTATTTTTTGAGAGTCTTCGACTCGTCGCATCTCATCAAAGCTGATCAAGCTCCCGCCTCAAATCCAGTCCCACATCTTCCCAACCTACCCGATCCCGGCCATCCCCTCAACCTGTCCGAGCTAGTCACTCTCCAGCATTACGAGTTCGACACCTCCCAATCGCCTAAAGCGCTCGCCATCGAAGCTGCCGCCTCGATACCCAACTTCCTCCCCCACCTGAACACGACTATAGACTTTGGCTTGCCGTTTTCAATTGCTATCCCCGATCTGTCGAATAGTCTGGTACCAATTGGCGACACTAAGATGGCAGAGGTCGTCACCGAGCCGATCAATATCGGAGGTTCGGGTCATGAGATTGAATTGAAGATGAAAGGCATCATAACGGCCGATCTGGAAGATCGGACAGATACGAAATCGGATAACAACAGCACGTCGGTCCTCTCACTCTTCCTGCAAAATTACCTGCACGGGAAGGACAACCCCATCCTCGTCCAGGGTTTGGCTGCATTGCCCCCCTTTGCGCCTCCATCGACGTTACCGCCGCCAAGCTGGCTTCTCTCGACTTTACCTTCCCTATCGCTACCTCTGACTTTCCCTGGTCCCAAACCTCCACCGAAAATCATACAGTCTGTCACAATTGATCACATGCGCCTGACCGAAAGCGGGGGGAAGATGAAAGCCTCAGGCACTGTGATCGCACAGGTTGAGCTACCGAAAGATATGCAAAATGTCGATATCGAGGTGGTCCAAGTCCGACCGGACGTCCTTGTCTTTGACGGACCTGCGCCTCCCGATGGAGACAAAGACGACGACGGGGGTGACATACCCGCTAAAGCGTTCGGACATATTAGACCCGAAGAATTCCTCAATTCAACAACATCACCTTCAGGAGACCCTCGCTACCCTCACCGGCTGATCGTCAGCGCACCGTTGTCCAATGTCGATCTGGACATACTTCCAGGTCGAGATGGCGTGTTGTCCGACTTTGTCAGTAAAGTGGTGTTCAAGGGCGGCGCCCAGGCAGGTGTCAAAGGGATAGCTAGTGTGAGAGTGAAGATAACGGGTGTGGATGGGACGGTGAGATTGGATGGTCTGCCAGTGAGAGGCGAATTCTGGGTGGGGAAGCAGAGGGGATTAACGGGGTGGATAAGGCCACAGTAGCGAAAGCGACGCGTTGTATGCTATTCGCAAGTGATCTTTCGATCGGCGTATATTGTACTGTAGTATATGATAACATTCGTTGTCTCCGATAGTGCTGGGTATACAATCTTGTACTACCTACTTATGAATAATGTACAATATCTGATTCCCTCAACTGTTTGCTGGCTCATCCTATCCTTTGATCCGGGCTATCTCGGCTCTGAGCCAGTCAGCTGTCTCTACGCTGACGTTCCACCTGACATCCAGCGCTTTCAAGCCCAGCCCAACGTCATCATTCGCAGAGTGGGTGAGTGATAGAGCCGCCAGCGCGAGGTATGAGTGGAATGGATCTGGATAGTCCTCCGGTTCCTTGCCGAAGCCACCTATAGGGAATTGAGCAGACAGGAGGAACGATCGATCCGCTTCTTTGTTCATTATCGCACCTTGGCCTAGTATCTGAACCGCAAGAGCAGGAGGACTCGAATCAGCTTTCCTATTTGTGGAAAGACAGCTTGGTCGCGAACGCGAAGACCACGTACAGCGATAGCTCCACCGCACCAGAAGGAATAGCACACATCCTCCAGCTTCCCAGGTCTACCCTGGAACCCACCGACCTGACGGGCTAGGAGCCATCGTAAGGTCTCGGCTTCTGTTGCTGAAGACTGGGGGCGATCAAGTATCGACAGGGTTGCCAGAGAACAGTATGTTGTGCCTCCTATATTCCGTTCAATGGAATCCAGTAGAGTCAGTACAGAGATCATTGACTGAGTCGGAATCTGATTAAGTGCTTCGGCAGAAGGCTCTGCTCACCTTGGGCTTCTATCACACCTGGTCTCGAGGCGTATCCTCCTTCCCAAGTCTGTCCAGAAACGCTTCAGCCAGCTACTCTACACCCCTAGGATCGTATCAAACGTCGCTGAACCCACCTTACAGCGGTTCAGAAACAGCTCGGTCGCGTCCACGTCTATGCCCGAGAAATCTCGTATGATGTGGGATATCACGCTAGCGCAGTAGACCATCCTGACGTCGCTCTGGAATCCCTCATTGGGGTATACCTTGTCGTCTCCTGGCGTGGGCAAGAATCTGCGTGCAAGTCAGCCGAGGATGCGAAGTTGCCATACACAACAAATCAGTGGACAGCGACGTACGACCCGTCTTTTGCTTGACATGTCCGCAAGAAGGATGTCAATCCCGGTAGATTCAGTCTGTCAAGCGGCGCTCGTAGTATCGCTAATGTCAGAAGTGCTGTGTATGTTGATGGAATATGCGCGGGCGAGGTAGAGTCATTCTGTGCTGGTTGTTAGCTCAATCTACCCTACACCTTGCTCTGTCTGAGCTGGATAGAGTCGTTGCGGGACGCTTACCGATGTCGTCATAAAAGGTGATCCCCTAAACCCGCCAGTAGCTGGTATTAATTGCCATCAGGGAGCGCGAGGTCAGCTTGAGCCAGCTGGGGCTGAGTTTAGGATCACCTCGTCGTCTTCAGAATGTAGAGAATTCCTTCAAGGCGCACATACGAGCTTGTAATGACCATATCCAATCGATCCAGCCTGCCCGCTGTTCAGCCGTGGTCTTCTCCTCCATTACCCCGAGAAGGTCGAGCGCAGAGATGCAGAAGAACGCGGCCGTTATCCTGAGTTGTATTGGATCTGTCAGCTACAGCTCTGCCTAGCATGGCATGTCAGATGGTACCTCGGCGCGAAATATGCATGAAGATTCAATGTGTTCGATGACACTGACCTGTTCGAATCGCTGCTTTGCGCCGCGGTCGGCAGAGCTCTCAAACAGCGCAAGAAATAATTGATGTGCCCATTTCGCTTGAACGTCTGTTGTCGAGCGTAGTCTTCCATATCCTCGACGTTGACAGTAGGCGATCTGCTTGCCGACTTGCCGTAGAAGGGCAAGATGTCGGATACTGGAATGACGATGTGGTGGAGATGATGGGATGACACCAAAATGACAGCTATTATTAGCGTTGCAAGGTGACTGCGGCGCGTCGCGAACGTTGTTTGAACAATTGGACATTGGACACCCCAGGAACAGGGGAAAGACATGCAATAAACCCCCTTTGTTGTTCTGATCTTTTTCGCAACAACAATTATTTCGACGTGTATACTTTAGCCTGAGCCTGACTTCGCTTGCTCGCAGGGCTGTGCTTCTACTCTGATAATATCTTGGTCCGATGTCCACCTCGGCTCCTGCTCGAACAACCGAAACAAATACGCAGGCCATCCCTGCGACTCCCTTGACATCCACCGAATACGTCTTGTCCCATCCGCCCTCGCCTACTCCCTCCTCATCCTTCGAGACCGCGTCTGAGTCTCGGCACTCCATATCCAGCGACCGTACGGAAACGGGACGACTTGTAGGCCCGATCTTTATTGAACAGTTGGCACGCAGCTCAGAAGACGAGCTCGAGCTGCAATCGCACACCCTTAATCACCAGAGTCGACCAAATAGTCTCGGCTCCGGATCAGGCTCAGGTACAGGCTCATTCGGCTCGGACTCGGCACTAGAAGCGCTGAATAATGACGAGGAGCTGGACGACCAGGAAGACTTGGACATGATGTTCGAGGATGATGAGTTCGAGGCCGATGTCGGCGAACCGCTTGTCTCGAGAGGTAGAGGGCGAAGACGGAGAAGGTGGAATCACGACGAGGAGAAGCAAGAGAGAGGACTCATCGAGGTGAGGCTACGAATCTGTCTTGAGTGCAAGGATCTAGACGCCTTTCTCCTACCCGATGTAGCTGACTCTGTGCTGTGTGTGCCATCTCAGCTGATACCGTCCCTCATCCTCGCTCATCCACTACCCCTCCTCCCGCTACTCGCATTACTGCCATACAACTTCTTACCGGCGGGCGTCGTCTTCTTCATACCAATCTTCTGCGTGCTGGCCGTCCTCTCAGCATGTGCACATATCGTCATCGTCTACTTGGCTTGGTACCTAAAAGTCACCTCGTTCGAGGAGGTGTTCGCAGCTGTCACGGCGAAGTATGGGAAATATGGTCTATGGACCGGGAGGGGCTTTGTCGTCGCTGCTGTCTTGGGTGCAGTCGTAAGCTGGCTGGAGAGTGAGTGCAGGTCACCTGTCCAGAGCTCGGGTCTAGCGTTGTGGATGGGCAGTCTGACAGCTGATCGCCTTGATGCACCCGTAGCCCTCCATCCGCTCTTACAGCCTGTCATTGAGACGTATGCTCCGAACAACGCGTTCTGGTCTTCAAGAGTACTATGGACTTGTGTGGCATCTGCTACTGTGAGCTGAACGAAGGGCACACGCTATACATGTCGACTATAGGGGTCGCTGACTGAGATCGTCTTTTCTAGCTGTTACCTTCCCTCCTACCGTCACGGATGACCCGCTCTCTGCACCGTTCACCCATCGTGCTCGCCCTCCTCCTGCCAATCGTAGCATTCCTCGTGATCGGACGTACGGTTGAGATCAAGAAGGCGTCGGAGATCCCTCAACCAATCGGCGACGTGGATGGAGGTGCAGAGGGCTCAGACGGAGTCGAAGCGGCAACAGAGATACTTGGGCATCTCGTCAAGCGGCGGTTCGGTCTCGCGGGAGGAAGTAGTGCTGGCGCTGGCTTGAGTGAGTCGATCTGAAAATGTCATTGACAGGCCGCATTGCTGATCATTACATTTGTCTCAGCCACCTTGACCATCTTTCTCTCGCCGCATATCAATACATTGCCCATACACGCCTCTCTAATCAGATCCAAGCGAGCCTCGTTCCCCATGCCTTGCCTAATCGCCGCTGGAACGATACTCGCTCTGTGTCTCCCACTAGCCCTGGTCCCATACTACCTCCTTCCCCCACTCGACGCCGAAGCGCTTCTTGCCCCGAGCCCGACGACGCCGTCGGGCGTCTTTGCTCGATTGCCAGTCGACGACGGGTGGGTCAATCTAGCTCGAATCCTCATGTGCGCCATCGCACTTGGATCAAGCAACATGTGGATCCTCCGTGGCAGAGATACGATATTGAAAGCTATGGGAGTGGATCACGGCGAGAGGGAGAAAGCTGGGAGATGGGTCGGGCTCGGAATGTGGACCGTCATGGTCGCTCTTGCTTGTCTCGGTGGATGGGTAGCGGAGAAGGTCGAGCTCCTGGGTGTCCTGGCCATCCTCGCTGTAGCTTGGTTCTTGCCTTGTAAGTTTCATCGTTGCGAACTTCGCGAAACTAAAGTCTCCCTTCAAACATCGCAATAGACAGCTTACGCACTGCTTGTGCTTTGATTTGCAGCGCTGTTCTTCATCATTACGTTCCACGTCAGATCGCCCCTGTCCATTATCTTTCCCTCCTCATCCCGCCAACCCACCACATCGACGGATCCGGCGCCACTTACACCAGCCTCTCAGCTGTCTCGTCGCGGCATAGGCCACAATCGTACTGACAGCCTGAACGACCCTACGACCGATGTCCTGCTCGCTCGGAAGGAGAGGCAGCTGCAGAAACGTCGACTGGGAAGACGGCTGTGGCAGGACTTGATTGTGTATGTGGGGATCTTGCCTGTGGGTAGTGTTAGTATAGCTTGGACTCTTGGTAGACTTCTTGGGATCTGGTGAGCGAGCGCGATGATGCGCAGTCAGTACCTCGGAGGAGGATCGAGCATGGACGATTCCAATAGCGCATCTGCTCAGAGGGCATTAGCATCCGAGCAATGGGCTTCCAGTCGCATGTGACTATTCTAGACCATGCACATATACAAAAAGTCAGCTGAAAGCAATGGCGAGGACCATCTCGTCGTTCGAGGTTGATTGAAGAAGCGAGCGAGCGAGCGAGTCCCGGCGTTTGGGGAGATCGTGCACTGCGGCTCGTGACCAGCCGAATAACAAGAAGACCTGCTCTCAAGAGATGGAATCAGAAAGACAGTTGAAGGCATCGTAGGCTCCTTCCATGGCATGCCCAGCCGCGTCGGAGAGGTGCCCGGTCCAACCTGAAGATATACGCGGTGGACTTTAGGTGGATACCGCTGGTCATCGTCCGCGTCCTACAGTCGACCGATCGCCTGTCGCGCGCCAAGTGCGAAGCGGAAGCCAGGCTCGGTGTGATTGAGCAAGCCAGTCACTCGTTGCGGAAGGAAGAGAGAGCGAGCGAGCGAGCGAGCGATTCATACATGAAGGACGATGGATTTCCAACCAGAGCTGCTAGCCGACCCGACAGAGACGGCATAAATCATTCAACGTTCAATCGCGCCGTGCCGTGCCGTGCTAACATGTATCCGGGCACGCCAGGCACGTATTGTTGTCGGAGACGCAACATCGCCCGTCGACGCCACATCCGTCAGCTTCGGGGCTACCGATATGGGAGATCTGGTTGTTCGGCAAGGGAAGGAACGGGGGTCCGCTATCCGCATAGCATACAGCACTCGTTCAGGCACTTTAATGACAGTGACTTTTGACATTGCTTATCCTCGTTTGCTTCGGCTGATTGCATGTATCTACTGTATCCAAGCTGGCATAAGCTAAAGTGGGACTAGTGCGTTTCTTATCTCTCTTCCCCGTCTGTTCTCGTAAGCAGAGCCAGCGTAGATTGCACAAAGAAGAGATTGGGGAAGCACTCGAAAGTGCAACGATCGTTCCCTTTCAGCGTCTTTTTGCGGACCGACGAACCCTTTTGTTGTCCCTATTCCTTTGTCTTGGCACGATCAAAGCACTGCCACACGTTTTACTGACTTCCACGGGTACATTGCAGACAGCGCTCAATCAAGCACATGCCTGAAGACTGACTTTCACTTGGTTGTCAACGTGAAGCACGTTCCAAGGATATAGGCCGATAGAAGCTGAAGCAGCTTGGTCGTAGCTTTTGCCGGACGACCTGGGAGTAGGTTGTGCTTGTACGGATCAATCAGCGTCTGTAGTATGTATGACTTACGTACAGATCAAGTCGTACGCTTTTGATGTCTATAATAATAGAGACTTTAGCGGAGCGTCACGTTAACGGTAGTAATGAAGTAACGTAATTATTGGTCTGATCAGGACGTTGGAGATGCGATGTGATGTGCGAGGATCAACAAAAGGCGAAACGGGGTGCTTTAGTCTCGTAATTCGCGAGCAGAGGTGTCGGCTCATCGGACAAGTCCGTCGTACCTGCTACCTTAGTCCGAGCTTTGAAGCTAAATGGCTGACGCAGTGTACAGGCGGGACAGAGGTCCGAAGTCCCGAAAAGGCATCTTCGCTACCTCCGGGAACGGTGCCTACCCCCTCCTCTCCACCCCTTTGCCTCGGTTATTTCCCTGTAAAGGAGCGCTCGGATACTTATCGACGTTGAGCCCGTTGAGCGGAGTGAGACGAAACCGATTACTCTGGATACGCTAGCGCGTTTTGGGACCCCTTTGAGCGGACCGCCAATCAGTCAATCCAAGCAAGCGACGAACGGGATCGAAGCGAAGGCAAAGGACAAGGAGAAGGAGGTGACGGACATGGGGAGGAGGACCAAGCGAACGAGTGAAGGGGCCCGTTCGCTGAACGAACGAGTAGCGGAACAGTGATGGTGATGGTCAGGGTTTTCGTGTTTCGCGTTGATGATAAAGTAAGAGGCGCTAAAATAAGCTATGGTCACGTTCATTCCTCTTTCCCTTGACAGGAGGTTAGATTCTTCCGCTTTCCCCCATCATCCCCCTCGTCCTCCTCTCCCATTCCCCCCCTTGTTGACGTCTTGATCTGATCTGATCTGATCTGATCTGATCTGACGGAACAAGCAGCCGAAAGAAACGTGCATATAAAGGCATTGCTGATCAACGCTCGAGTTCTCACACTCTCCCTCCCCCCTTTACTCTATTATCGCATAAATAGATAACATCTCTATCAATATCGCATCCGCAGCTAGCTAATTTCATACGGATTTCATTCGTTTATCTACGCAGTCAAATCTCCTTTTCAAGGTGAGTATCGATTTCGGTCGTTCCGAGTTCACATTCTACGAGCCGGCCAAGATGTGCATGAAAGGAAGCTTTTTCGTACATAACGCATGCTTGTACAGCGAGAGGCTATGAGAAGGATAGGGTCAATGCCATGGTAGGCAATCAACCTGTCAAGCCGCTCGCTTCAGTGCGTCGAGGCATAGCACCGCATACCTGTCGACCCGCTCAGGCCGAAATGATATCCTGCCTCGCCCCGCCTCATATCTCCTTGTGCTGTGACGAGCGACGAGCGAGCGCTGTAGTGAAACGAACAAATCATTCATGCATACATGCTAACGAGCTTTCTGCATGACTTTAACCCCATTGGTGCTCGTGTCTGTTCATATTGACAACACCCATACCTTATCCGATTATACGATCCGATCCACGCGCTCGGACACACCGCACACAGTCAACACATTCAACTTGCAAAATGCTCGCTCTCACCGCTCTTATCCCCATCCTTGGCGCTGCCTCAGCCCGTGAGTTCTGCTTCTCCGTTCTCCTCTTTTCTGCGCTGTTGAAGACCCCAGAGCGTATATTCCTTTGCACCGTTTCACGCGTTTGCAAATCCGGTCGTCACGGTCATGTGATGTGAAGGGCCGCGAACCCTTGTGTTTGCCTCGAGGCTACTGGAGAAAGCCCGCCGGCAGTTATGACTCGGCCCGCCTCGCGCCGATATTACCAATCCCGGACAATCCATTCTCCTACAATCCCGCCTTTTCCTGCTTCTCATGCCTGAGTGCAATTTTGTTTCTTTACCTTCCGTGAATCCGCCATCTGCATCCTTATGACCTTGCCATTGCATTCTCGGCTCTTTTGTGCAGCCCTGGTCGGCAAGCATGGAAATGGCTGATTTGGCTGACCCCGACTGTCTTATGTATGTCATCGTCATGACGCCATTTAGTCGCTATCACCCCTCAGCACATGAGCGTCTTCCGACGACAGTTCGAGAGCGCCATCCCCGACGCATGCAGCAGCACCTGCTCTTCCACCCTCACCATCTACAATGCGTGCATGAACAACGACCTCAACACTTGTCTCCAGGTCTGCCAGCAGAACACGTTCAACGAGTTCACTGGATGCTTTGACTGTGTGGTTGAGAACACTTCGGGTGTCTCTTCCTCCGAGCAGTCTCAGCTCAACAGCGCCGTCGACCAGCTCAAGTCCGCTTGTTCCCAGGCCGGCCAGACCGTCACCGGTGGCCTCACGTGAGTTACCACTAATGTTCATCATTTACCAACGAGTCTCAAGTGCTAACCGAGCGCAACGCTTGCATCTACCGTGATTAGCGCCGCTGGTGGTGCCGCTGCTACCGGTTCTTCCTCTGCCACCGGCTCCGAGTCCGCTTCTGCCTCGGACGCTATCGCTTCCGCCACCTCTGCTATCTCCGGTGCTGGTGTAACCATTGCTGCCGGTTCCTCCACCGGCGGCGGTGGCGTCGTTGTGAGTGGAACATCATCATCGCCTCCTGTTGCTCTCATCTCATTGGGGCGAAAATCCCCACTTCCGCTGCGTATCGCCGCGCATAAGCTCGTCACCTAGATCATCTGCTGTTTTCGTAGATGCCAATTAGGCTGATTCAATTTTATCGGTCATTCTTCTCAGGCCTCTGCCACTTCTGCCGCCGCTAGCGCTACCTCTGCCGCCGCGTCCGCCGCTGGATCCGCTACTTCTGCTGCCGGATCTGCCGCCGGTGCTGCCTCTTCCGCCGCCAGTTCTGCGACTTCTCCCAACAACGGTGCTTCCTCCATCAAGTCGCTCGCCACTGGCTTCGTCGCTCTTGCCGGTGTTGCCGCCGGCATGGCCATTGCCTTCTAAGCAGAGTGCCGTACCGAAAGGAATTCTTGTGCCGGGAGCTGGGAACGAGGGTCAAAAGAAAGAAAAAACATTCTTTCTTTCCTCCATGGATGTTATCGATGAGATGAATCAAGTGAAAACAAATACTGTATCTTAACCCGAATTCTTTATCTTCTCTTTTACTGAAATCGCTTCAATATTCTGCTGGGTTTCCTTCTTCGCGGCACAGGAAAGATTTTGAGCCGAAAGTTTGGTTTCATAGATTCCATACTGGACATTATATACATTTTAAATCTGAACCTGGGTCTCACCATGCAGAACAAATCAACATGACTGAAGGTTTGTCGCGTTAAGCTGTTCGGACAGATCGGGATTGCCTGGGTCGCTGGTTGTTGATGATGAATGAGGGCAGGAGGGGAGAACGGTGTGGCTTACTATCTCGGAGGGATTGCCACGCGTATACTTCTGACATCGAGAGGCGTCCGGACAAAGACTGAGCGACGAGGAGCTGGAAACGACAGACATGCACGTAACGATGCGATGGTGCGTGCATGCCAGCATATTCCGCCTTTGCATTGCTTTGCACGATACACGACATATCCAGACGACACCACGACACCACGTAGACCGCAGTGTAGGGTGTACAGCAAAGTGAAGAACGACTAGATCACGTGACCCATTGGTTGGTAACCACGACTCGATCAACTTAGGAGGAGTGGAAGCTAAAAGTCGCTCGCAGGAGCAGAGCAACATTAACCGGAATTGTCCAGCACATCTTTCGACGCTGTCAGCTTGTTCTGAGGTCCAATTCCATCTTCAACAGGTCCGCAGAGAAGAGAAGAGAACGGCCGTCTGGAAGCGATCACCGCGAAGACATCGACCGTTGCACCAGATAACGCATACTGGGATCAGCCGAATCAGGTCAGCTACTCACCGCAACCTCTCATTATATATCAATCCCACGAGGAAAGCTGCAAGGCGACACGACAATATGGGCGAGTCAAAGCAGACTATAGTCGGTATTATTGGCATGGGCGACGTGAGTGCTTGTATGCTTGTCTGATGTCGCATAGCATCGCGTTTGGGTTTTATGTAGGACGCTCTCGCTGATTATGCGGTCGTCAATAGATGGGCCGGATGTATGCCAAGAGACTGAAAGCAGGCGGTATCGAGACGTGAGTCAGCGAGCCTTGTACTGAAACACGCGACAAGGGCAGGGATCAGGAGGAGAGCCGGCACTTCATTGCTGACTTTGCTGATCACTCAGTATCTACGTCTGTGACAAGCCCGAGTCGTATGAGAAGCTGAAGACGGAGTTTGCGGGTAAGTTGAGGTCTGCCTCTTTGCCCAGACTCGAATTGAGTTTTCACAGCACCAGCCATTCGGCATCACCCCTTCCCCCTTTCGCGTCATGACTAGTGCCAGTGCCTTATACGATAATTGCTCAGAAAGTGACTGATAACCGCTACGTTTGACTATCAATCCAGACACCGGCATCATCGCCCTGCGCGATGGACACGCCGTCTCGCGCTTATCAGACTTCATCATCTACTCAGTCGAGGCAGCCGCCATCTCCCCCGTCGTGCGCGAGTACGGACCCTCGACCAAAGTAGGCGCCGTCGTAGCTGGACAAACGAGTGTGAAAGCGCCTGAGAAGGAGGCGTTTGAGAGGTGGTTGCCTGCGGATGTGGGGATCACGAGCGTGCATAGTTTGCATGGACCGACTGTCACTACCGAGGGTCAGCCTCTGGTGAGTGGTCGCAGGCATCTATCTGCCTTGCACATATACCGGCGAACGAAATGATCTGAAAATTCAAGAGAGAAACGAGGATTTTTGCCGTAGAGGGGTTGTTGGTGTACATGAATGGCAGACCCCAAGCTGATCACTACCGCCTCGTTCTCCCGTGCCACGCGTCACTCCTCAGATCATCATCCACCACCGCGGTTCCGAGTCAAACGTGAAGATGGTCGAAGACGTCTTCCGTTCATTCAAGAGCCGATACGTCCATCTTAGCTACGAGGAACACGATAGCGTCACGGCCAACACGCAGGCCGTCACGCACGCTGCTTTCTTGAGGTGAGTGTAGACTGACCGACAAGGGCGGGCTCTGTAGCTGGACCTGTTTCCTTTCTCCTATATATCTCTGCCCTGCATGCTGCCTATCGGATTCTCGGCTGATGGGTCCTTCCCCCTTTCCCTCTACGTTCAGTATGGGAACAGCATGGCGTCACTCGGCCGCCTACCCATGGGAGACGACACGCTACGTCTCCGGCGTTGAGGTCGTCAAAGTCAACATCACCCTCCGTATCTACTCGGCTAAATGGCACGTCTACGCCGGCCTGGCGCTGTTGAACCCTTCGGCTCAGTCTCAGATCCAGCAGTACGCGAGATCAGCCACGGAGCTGTTCAAGTTGATGATTGAGAACAGGGAAGCAGAGCTCTCGGAGCGAGTTTGGGAAGCGAGGGAGAAAGTATTTGGGTGGTCGAAGGACCATGATCCCTCGAGCTCGACCAGCTCTAGCTCTCTGCCTATTTCCAGCTTGGGCTCGGGCTCACAGTCCAAGTCTAACGGGTCGACGAGCCAACACTCAGCGGCGGACGGACGACAGCCGATCTTGCTGAGCGAAGATATCCTGGATCAGTTCAGCTTGGGAACGAAAGTGGCCCAGGACAAGGAAAGCCCGAACAGTCATTTGAGTTTGTTGGCCATGGTAGACTGTTGGGCCAAGTTGGGGATCAGACCGTACGAGCATCTGGCCGTGGCCGGGACGCCGGTGTTCATGCTTTGGATCGGTGAGTTGCTCGACTCGACATTGTATTGCGGGCACGGGCATGACTACAAGGATCATATCGGTCAAACCCATCGTGGGCTGACGATGCACTCACTGACACGCTCTATCCACTAGGCGTTGCCGAATACCTCTTCCGCTCCCCGACCCTGCTCTCATCGGCCATCGCAGCCGGGCTCTCGAACAGAATACATCGGCCCGACGACGTGGAGTTCGTCGTTGCCGCTAGAGGGTGGAGCGAGTGCGTGACGTTTGGGAATTTCGATTGGTACAGGAAGAGATTTAAGGAGACTGCCGGTGAGTGCACGAACGCGTCGTCGAAGTGTATCACTCTCTACTAGTCTATCTCTTCCCCCCTTCGACCCTTGCTTGCTGCGGCCCGACATCTAAGGGACGTAGGGCCAAGTGGGGCATCGAAAATTGTGCAATAGCGAAGAACAATAGCTCGGGCGAGTCGAGGTGATCACTAATAATCTTCTTTTCTCATTCCCTCGTCAGACTTCTTCTCGCCCCGTTTCGAGGAAGCTACCAAGCTCGGAGGACGGATGATCAAAGCCATACAAGAGGGCCAAGCTGTAACCAGTGGGAAGTAGCAATCGCAGCATATGCATATCGATGTAAAAATGTATATCGGTCATCAGGGCGTGACAAAGTACAAGACATGATCATTCATGGTGATTATACTTACACAAACAGACAGACAGATAGCATATTATATGGATGGTGATTGGTACACAATGACATCTTTGCTGGAACAAGAGTGTGCTTCTTCGTTATTCCGTCTACGATTGCTTAATCTATGCAACGGGCAGTTCCTGTACAGCTACAAGGACGGGTACAGATATACAGATACAGAATACAGATGGGAAAGCCTTCCGGCTTCCAACGAAACATACAACGAGGATCAAGATCAGGAGAGCGCCTGAACTCGGTCACTCCCCGCCATTCCTTCCTTTCTATCAGTCCCTCGCGGTACTCAACTCAAATCTCGAGCCACTACCCATGCTCAATCCGCCAAAACCCATGCCTAGCCCAGTTCCAAGACGGTCCGCGCCCTTATTGTTCCCGAGGATATACTCCATACCTTTAATGTCCTCTTCGTTCAGTCGATGTGAATCGTCCCCCCTGTCTCCGCCTCCCATCCCTAGATTGGGTCTACCGCTTGGTCTCTGGTAGTTCTTGGCCGAGTTAGATGACGCTGAATCTTGGCTCTGAATTTGAGGCTGGGCCTGGTGTGGAGTGTGATCGTCCTCCAGTTCTTCAACGTCAGAGCTCGATCCGCTCCCAAAGCCTGAAACATCAGGGGATAAACCACCATGCCGTCCGGTGCTAGACGCGGCAGTACTATCATTCTCATGCGAATCATGCCCCTTCTTGCCATCGTCCTTCGACTTCTTCTCCTTATTGTTTCTGCCAGGTCCACGACGACGGAGGATCGCCTCGTACATGCACGCATCTTCGCCTCGACGCGTGCAGTGATAACATCTCGGTCGTTCGCCGTTACATCTGCGCAGGAAGGAAAATGAGTCAGATCAACTAGCTCACAGCGTGACACGTCCACAAGCACCAGATCTTGCAAGAGCATGGACACTCACTTCAGCTTCTTGGCTCGACAGTTGTTGCAAGCAATGACCGTCTTTTCAGGCAGAGATTTCTTGGACGATGATTCCGTCGAAGTCGATGCCGACATGGCAGCAGAAGTCTTGTCAACTGCTTTCGATGCGGGCGCAGAAGCAGCGGAGGATTTCCCGCTTGAGGCAGATGTATCCGTAGGTGAATCAATAGCGGTCTTTCTCTTCTTCTTCTCGGGCCGAGCAGAGGGCTCCGCTGGGCTATCCTCGATCGGCTCATCTTTAGATTTACCTTTGCCCTTACCCTTGGCCTTCTTCTTGTCCTTCAACATGCTCGCTCGGACATTGGTCGAGATTGAGAACTTTGCAGGAGTCGAGGGACGAGTATTGCTCGTAGATTCGGTACCGTCTCGGCCATCTGCACGATCCACTCCTTTCCCGCTGCGATTGACTTTGAGCAGCGGCGGTAAGATCTCCGGATGTTGCTTCTTGGTGCCGCCACTAGGTTGTGAAGTGGCATCCGAGTCCCAAGGTAAAACCGAAGGTTGGATCCTGCTCTGGGCCTGCTGCCAAGAAGGTAATGGAGGCAGCTGCGCCGACTTCGGCTGGATCAGCGAGGACGACGGCGGAGAGATCCGAGTCGAAGACGATTGCGAGTTTGCCGGCTGGGTTGTAGGATAGTTTGCGGAAGGCGGGAGCAAATTAGATGGGGTTGGGGAAGGCCCGTTTCGTTTACTCAATTCGCTGGGAATCGGTTGAGAAGGGTATGGAGCAGGGGACGAAGGAGGTTGTGAGGTGTATGTGCCATTGCTCGAGGTAGGCTGCAGGTGGTCGTATGCCAGTTTTGCCTGTAATGGCTGCGGGGGGAAAGTCGGACGCATCTGATCGGTAATATACGCTGGTAAAGCCGTTGATGGAACTTGGCCGTATTCTTGATTGTAAGATGATCCATTTTGGAGGTACTGATAGTCTTTCCGACTCTTGTAGTAGCTTACTTCTGATGGGAGAGGGGCCACAAGATCAGGCTGGATATGAGTCGCAGACGGATCGTGTAAGCGCCGATCGATCGTTGAAGGCTCGTAAGACCGCGGCTGTTCGACTAGTGTTCCTACCGCTGGCTGGGCATGATGTCCAGGATGTGGCAGCTGATGACTTGGTGGGGAGACCAGATCCAAACGCTGACTTCGGGCGTTCGGAATAAGGCCGGCAAGGGACGTCGTCTTTGTTTGCAGAGGGGGCGGTGGTGGGATGGAGTATTGCAAAGGTGCAGGCATCCAATCGGACGGAGCGGAACCCGAGCCAGAAGGCTGTGATGAAAGATTTGACAAGTCGACAATGGCTGTTGGACGACCTGAGAAGGCCACCGAGTCAGAGTATCGATTTGACGCTGCGCTCATCGTCTGAGCCTGTTGGGCTTGGGCTTGAGCTTTAGCTTCGATAGGATCCGGTGGGGGAGGTGGTCCGCTGTTGTACAAATCAGCACGTCCGAGATGATTAGTCACAGGAGGCGTTGAAGTTACACTGAAAGAGCTCTGAGCGGGTGTTTGCGGGAGAGAAGGGTAATACGAGGTTGATACTGACATTTGTGGGCCAGTGGACGAGGGGGTGGGCAAGGTATATGACGAGTAGGTCCTGTAATCGAACGTAGAAGATGAAGAGGACGATTGGGGATCTTCCATCATGACGCTTTCGCTGCTGTTGTGGTTGCCGCTGATCATGTTCATCTTGGCTTCGAGGAGCTCAGAGAATCGGTTGCCTGTCCCGAGGTTGATGGCGGGCGCAGTGAACGCGGTGCTAGCAGGATGACAATGCTGGTAAGCTCAAATTTCCAGTACATGGGAGGGAGGATGTCGTAGAGTCTATACATTGCAGCTAGGATCCAAGCTTCGGATTGGGAATGTAGTCTGTTACTCACTCGAAATGCTTCTTGTGAGTTGGTGAACCTTCGACACCATTCTGGGCAATACAGTCTGGTACGCCGTGTTGACCCGTGTATCCACTCTCCTGGGCGTCGTAGCCATTAGATGGGTTGTATGGATCTGCAGGCTGAAAAGGATAGGCTGTTTGGAGTTGATGAGAGCCGACCATCTGCTCGTGGTTGCTGTAAGAAGAACCAGGTTGGCCGTTGTTGCCCATCGTCCAATTGGCCCAATTTCCATTCGACGATGGCGCATATCCGTTCCATCCCATGATGAGCTGCTGACCGTGGCCACTCTGTGCTGGCGGCATTTGATTCGTATACGAAGGACCGGAAGACGAAGAGTGCATGTGAGGCGGAGGAAGCGAGTATGATTGTGATGATGGTCCGGCAGGTAGCGTTGAAGGACCGGGCGCCGGTCCTCCGATATATGGGTACGACATGGGTTCACGAGTTCGTACGACGCGGTGGGATCACAAGGATGGCAGGAATGGCAGGAGGGGTCGGAAGTTGCACAGAAGAAGTCAGGTAGAGGAGGGAGGGACGCGAAGACGGCGTTGATCTTCTTCCGGCGAGAAGCGTTGAAACAGAATCGACAAGAGGTAGTATAATGTCAAGAAACTGATGGTGGGGATGATGTACACAGTTTGCGTTTTGCGTTGCGTGTGATGTTGAGATTGACGCGCGGTGGGGGAGAGGTGAGTCACTGCTATAGACGGGCAGATCGCGCAGTTGAACGAGACGACGGCGAGAGGTCCAGGCGTCGTAGCGTTGTGTGTAGATATGTAATTGAGATCCAAGGCTATTATTATTAGTCTATGTACCTTATCGATCACCACCACCACCACCATCATTTGATGTCGTCAAGACTATCTATTGGATCACTCACGCTATAATCTGCTTTCGTCCATTCAGCTTTCAGCTCATTCCCCTATCCCTGATCCCAGATCCTGCTTGAACGCTTGACAATGCGTACGATGCGGTTCAGAATGGATTGAGGCTGTACTTGGTCGTTGCGAAGTGTAATAGCTGAAGGGCAATCTCAGAGCGGCGTTTGATCCGCGCCTGGTTACTACTGCCTGTGTAAACAGAGCAAGTGATAAGATCGGTGTCACTTCTTGTGCTAATGCTGCTCGTCCGAATGATAGTGGTGATGCAGTCGGTATGTAGTGTCTATCGCGCGTGTGTGTTGTGAGTGTGTCACAACCAAGAAAAGACAAGCAAAGAGAGATGTACATGTACAATGATGAAATGAAGGACGAAAGTCGAAGATGAGGTGGTCGATTCGGAAGCTTATTTTTCGTCTTGTCGGGGGGGGGAAAGAGGGATTGCATATGGTAGGTTAGTCGATCTTTTCGTTCACCCGCTCAGCTCAACCTTTTGTGTGCGTTAATTACGGTAACTGCAGGCGGAAGATCCGAGGGTAGGTCGGTCCTCGTCTAGTCTAGCAATGACTCATATTCCCTATTCAAGATCATTCTTCCGCCGCTCGGGATGGTATGATTCTGCTGCGCTGTGTTTCCGGGAAAATGGGTCTGTCTGGTTGGTGTCTGAGAATGCCATACCGTGCCGTGTCATCATGCATGCCAGATGGGGCAATTCAAACGCGGATGTCTCTGGTCTTCTGATTTTCTGTTTCAGAATTAGGCCTTGGGCAATGGGCGATGATGAGCAATGGGCAAATGAGCCCTTTTTGTCCCCTAGTTTTCGTCTTTCGTCTTTCGTCATCTTCCCAGCTTCTGTGTTCTACGTTGGTGAGCTCGTCCACTACATATGCACTCGTACTACATGACTGCAAAGTGTATCATATTCTGCTCACCAGCAGCAGCAGCAACTATCAGCCCATCATGTGCGAATACTGTACTGCTCATCATCTCATGCTGTCTCATGTCTTATGTGCAGCTTGACTTCTCACCTTTATTCAGGGCCGGATAACCCGCGTTACCAAAGAATGACTCGTACCTTTCCCTCTCGTGGACCCTTAAAAAACCCGAAGAGGGGATAGAACGCAGAGGGAGAAAGGAGGCGAAAGCCGCCTTTATAGGAGTTTAGGAGTATCTCCAAGCTCGATCACACCATGCTAAGCTAAGCTGAGCTGAGCTGACGACCGAGGCTTTTTCGTTTTGTTTTTGGCTAAGCTTGGACAGATGTATATATCCTTCTCCCCGTTAATGTCCGATACATTACACAGCTCGTGCTTTGTCAGTTCGAGCCCGAAATTTGCATGGAGCAGCTCGGTCTTCCGCTCGTTGCTTCGGGATGCATAAGCAGCAGTGATTGATCGGGTCAAGGGGAGAGGTCGGGAGCAGGGGCCGTCCTGCGAGATATGCTTGATTTAAACATCTTACATTATTTGTATGTCGTGCGTACAACGATGTGAATAATAATAGGTTTGGAATTGAGTATTACTGATAGCAACGGTGAGGATGAACATGATGTGATGATGATATGGTATGGTATGGTAGGGTAGTAGGCAAGAAGGGTGGGCTAAAAGTATATGTGCTCGCGGGACATGTGGAACGGATTATGATTATTCTAAGATTCGTCTAGGTTCCAGTGATTCCGCCTGCTCGAGCATAGCGGATTGTGGGCTTGATTCCTTCCTCTCTACCTCGTGCGTGGCCTATCTCGATCCTACAACCGAACGTTCTCTTCCGCCTTTCCTTGGAAACTTCGCACATGCAGCACGCGTTCACGCGTCTATTGCTCCTCGGCCTCGCCATCACCGGCAAACATCCCAGCAAGGCCATCGGCAGCCTCGTCCTTGGCACTGACAAAGACCTCGAACGCAGTCTTTTCTCCCTTCTTGATTTGTTCTGCACGACCCTCGGCACCCGCTTTGCCGAGACCTGCTGACCAGCCTTTCTCTCGGGCAAAGGCCGCGGGAGATCTGTCGAGCAGGATGTCGAGATCTCGATCACTGTGAGCGGACAGGTAGCACGTCGGGAAAGAGGTATCAGTCAGCTGTGACCGGCCAGATACTGTCTTCCTACGAGAGCTGAAAAAGTAATATAACGTATAGCTTACCTGATAATTTGATCGTCCTTGCTAGCCACATCGATGGCCTCTCCTTCCAGCTCAAGCAGAGCCTTAGCCATCTCAGCGGTGGTGTGTTCACCTTTCGTCTTCCTGCCCAACAATACACGACCATTCTCGTCGACCACTCGACCGAATTTTCCTTGCGAGATGACAAGCGCTTCGAGCTTTCGCTTGTTGCCTGCTTTCGCGAGGATCTTGGTCTCGATCGTCCCGACGCTGACTAGTCGGAAAACGAGGACAGGTCGAGTCTGGCCGATTCGGTGCGCTCGATCTTGAGCTTGAAGGTCCATTTGAGGATCTACATAAGATTTCATCAGGATCAGTCTTTTGCGATCTATAGAGAAATTAGCTGCGGCACTCACTCCAGTCATTGTCGAAGAAGATAACAGTATCAGCAGCAACGAGGTTGATACCAAGTCCACCAGCTCGTGTACTGAGCAAGAAGAGTTTACAGGCGTCTGGCGAGTCGCCGCCATTGTTGTATTCGTGCATTTGAGCGCGTCGATCCTCTTGAGAGGTGGAGCCGTCGATTCGGCACACTTTGAGCTCCTTATAGTGCACTGCCCAGTCCTCCTGTGAAGCAAGCGATCGAGAGTCTGATCAGCTGTGTTCGGATGCCTTCCGATAAAGTGACAGCTGACTTGACCTCATAGACGACTTACGATGACATCCAGCATGGTGGTGAACTGTGAGAAGAGGAGCACCTTGTGACCCCTTTCGAAAAGAGCATCGAGCAGTCGGTTGAGCAAGAGCATCTTTCCGCTTGCGTTGACCAAATCCTGATTCACTACCAGTTGGCCGGTTATAGGATCGGCCGGCCAGTCGAACAGGAAGGGATGGGACGAAACTTTCCGTAACTGCATAACGATATTCTGCAAATGCATGTTGTTGACGTGTTTCGCTGAAAATGAAATCAGCAAACGGGACTACGATGAGCGACTTGAAACAAGGCAGAAGGAAAAGTGGGTATCTCACTAGCTTGTTTGAGTTGCCAGTCTTTGCCAATTTCCGCGGCCGTCTTCTCTTTCTTAATTCCACTAGGCTCGTTTCGGTCGACGCCGTTTTCCAGATCTCGGATGAACTTGCTATCGTTTTCCTCGATCTTGTAGTTCACTCTCTCCTTCTTTCTCGTTATTCGCGTGCCGGACGCCTTTTCCTCCTCTGTTTGTTCGATGATAGGGTCCGCCTCGAGTTCGGGGACCTCGACGTCTTTGGGTCCGGACTTCTTGTCAATCAGGTATTCTCGGATCTGCCGAGAAGCGATAGCCTGGTAGATGTCCTTTTGTTGCTGTGTGAGCGGGGCGTACAGCAGGTACTCCTTCTTGGGCGGAAGGTCTTTCTCTACGTCTACCTTGAGTCGACGCAATAAGAAAGGCTTCAGGATGGCGTGCAGGGATGAGACCACTGAAGACTTGTTCAATAAACCTTCGTCCGTTGTTCCGCTGTTCATCTCGTCGAAGTTGAACCACTGTTGGAACGAATCGAGATCGTCGAAGATGTCGGGAAGGATAAAGTTGAGTAGGGACCAGAGCTCGGCGAGGTTGTTCTGAGCAAGTAGTCAGCTTGTGCACCTGGTAGAAGCGATATGGAGCTCACGTGTAAAGGCGTTCCCGTCAGAATCATTCTGTTCGCACTGGTATATGACTTCAGTTCCCGAATGAGCCTGTGAATGCTAAAATCAGCTCGCGATCGACGGGAAAGATCTGCGGGGAAATATGACTCACTTGCAATCCAGGTTCTTCAGTCTGTGACCTTCGTCCACAACGATAAACTTCCACATCAGTCCGCTGAGGAACTGCCTATCTTTCATGGCCATCTCAAACGTCGTGATGACGATCGGGAATGTTGAAGTATCGTTCTGACCTGCGGTAGGAGTCGCACCTAGCGATTTACGACCTCGAGTGGTGGCTCCTTTGCCCTTTTTCATACCGCCCACTCCAGCTGCTTTAGGCGTTTGCAGACTGGTCCGTCTCAACTCCGCTCGATGTTCGGGCGGCCCATGATACATCAATACCTAGACAGGTAGGTAGACGTGTCAGCCAGTACAAGGCGACTTTTCCGTTGGACCCACTTACCGGTATGGAGGGACAGAACTTCTCAAACTCCATGACCCAGTTGTTCAAGACTGAGAGAGGACACACAATGAGGAAAGGGCCCCAGGTGCCTTTTGATCGGAGATGCGCGAGGAATGAGATGGTTTGTAGGGTCTGTGCCGGAGGAGAAAGGGCATCCATTAGCTACGACGTCAGAGATCCATAACGTTCTTCTAGCTCACCTTGCCTAGGCCCATCTCATCCGCCAATATACCGTTCAAACCATTTTCGTACAGACTGATCATCCACTGTACACCAGCGAGCTGATAGTCTCGCAACTTGGCGCCGGTGACCAATTCAGGCTGCTTGAAGGAGTACTGCACATCCTCGTCCGCTTCACCGTCCTGTTCAGCTGGCTTGGCGTCCTCTTCCTTCACAGGTTGATCGCCATTTTCTTCCTCGCCATCGACCTGCTTCCGTATATTCCGCACGTAGATGCTATCAGCTGGTTATTCCGTGAGAGACTCTAGAGCCAGCTGACTTACGCCGTCCTCGGTCTTCACTCGCTTCTCGTCGCGTCCGCCTTCCGACTTTCTCTTCCTCTTGTTCCCCGTTGCGGCAGGAGCAGGAGCAGATGCCAAGTCAGACTCTTCTTTCACTTCCTTCTTCCCTCTGGTACCGCCACGACCGGTCGACGGACCCGCGACGGCCTGCTTCTCCTTGTTCGCTTTCCGCACTTCCGCTCGGTGCTCAGCTTTTCGCTTCTCGATCTGCTGACGTTCCATACGATCGCCGATGATCTTGGCATAGATCGTAGACTTGTCTAGCAAGAATGAGAGCCGAGCGGCTCGGGCGGCAGCCTGGTATCGTTCGTCATCGTAATCCGGGTGAGGAACGGGCAAGGAGGAGTTGAGGGTGGAGAGATGCATTTTTTCCAATGTCAGCGAATGTATGCGAAGTTTATGCACAGTGAGAGATAGTATGAGAGAAACATGTCTGAACAAGTGCGCTGCAGGTCGAGGGCGGAGCGACCTTCTTATAGAGCGGCAAAGACAAAGGAGCGAAAGAAGACTGGCTGACGAGATGTTTCTTCTGACAACGACACACACACGAGATGTATGTTTGTTTGGTTCAGAAATGGACTTCGTTCAACAAGACAGACCGTGAAGCGGAGAACCGATGCGGAAAGGTATGTGAGATAGAGCTTCTCCTCTTGAGGTGGACTGCTGAAATGCTGATGCCCTTGTCTTCGAACATGACACGGCTGACGCGACGAACATTACTCAACTCACCTGAGGATCGCTTTCGCCTTCCTCCTTGATTTCCTGCGCTAACTCCTGCACGTCCACTCTCTCTTCTTGGCCTGCTTCTTGCTTGACGTCGCCATCACCATTCTCGATTTTCACTTGATCTGTCGGGATCGGTGAAGCCGTGCGTGGTGAGACGGGCATCGAGGTCGTCGTAGAGGTGTCGGCGGTATTTGATAGTGAGGGAAGAGACGAAGTGGAGGGTTTGGATGACATGGGATTCTTGCTCTTTGAGCGCTATCGTGTGTTTCGTTGATGTATGTCGTGTAACTTATGCTCCATACGTTGGCGTCTTCTAGTCGGGTCTTGCGAAATTGATAAAGATGTAATACCTGAGACAAGTGAAGAAGAAAAAAAGTTAATCATGTATCGGTTGTCGCGCCTGCACCCGGCAATATTGGCTTTGACTTTCCTTTGATCTTTTCCATCGACGAGAGTCGCCATGGCCATCATCAATCAATTCACGATCGCGACTCACCCTGACGCGCGTGTCAAAACATGAGTTATTACGAGGTGAGTCAACCAGTGCGCGAGCCTAAACGCCAGCCAATCCAGGCATGCCAAGTCGATCAGATAGATAATTGCCACACTCATTCGGGCGATTTTGCGACGACGAAACTCCGCGAAACTGCGATGAACATTTGCAGGGCGTAAAGTCAACCGGAAGCTGATTTCATGGCAGTTGGCAGGCATGCAGGTATGCAGGCAGGTAGGTGTTCTGGTGATCGTATGCATTGTTGCTCTCTGCTGCATGTACGCCCCTCAGGTCCACTCTCTGCTCTGCTCTGCTGACAACCTTGTCCCTGCCTCTTGCTGCTTGCTCACCACCGCAACCTCCTGCGACACCGCTAACCGTTGGTTGCATTTGCGTTGAATACTTTCAAATTCGTCAAAAAATCCCTTACTTTTAGAGGTTTCTCCTTCTTCAACCTTCAAAAAAAAGACATCAATCACCATGTCCGCCAAGTGTGAGTGATTGCTATCCGTAGAGTAGACCATCGACAACAACGACGACGAGCAGGACGACATTGGACAACGGCTACGAATTCGACTACGGCGAAAAAGGACTGCATTGGGACTGGACGACGGAGGAACGACGAAATCGCTTCGACAATCATGGAGAATCGAATTGTTGGATAGTCGCTGTTAGAAATGGCTAGGGAAGGAAGGTCGTGTAATAGGAAAATGGGAAGCAGGCAAACAATCAAAGCGAAGTCGAAGGGGGAAGCGGTTCAGCCAAAGACGTCAAGCATTGAAGTCCCCTGGAAGGGAAAGATATATGAAAGCCGTCAAGGGGAGGGGACTATGTCTTTCGTGTCATCGCAATCGACTGTTCGAACTCGACATAGCCGTCAAATGACACGCCGTCGTATCCCGTCCAGTCCAGTCCTTTTGAGCCGAAGTCGAACGAATGTCCATGTCGTGCAGCAAGACCGTTGCCTATAGATTCTAATATGACAGTAGTGGCCGTAAAGCTGATCAACGTTTACCCAAATTATAGCCGCTGCCACCGGTACCAAGTTCCGAATGTCCCTCGGTCTCCCCGTTGGAGCCGTCATGAACTGTGCCGACAACTCCGGTGCCAAGAGTGGGTGTTGTCTCTGTCTTTCTTGTTATGGAAGGGAGAGCAGAGGGAGCCAGAGGGTTCTACTAGAGGAGCTGTAGAGTCATTGGAGCAGGATACGACAAAAGATCAGGCGATGTTCGTAATGCGGAGAATCATTTGGCTAACATTGGATTTGGTTATATTCTATCTCTTACCCCTGCAGACCTCTACGTTATCTCCGTTGTTGGTTTCGGTGCCCGACTTAACCGACTTCCCGCCGCCGCCGCTGGTGACATGGTCATGGCTTCCGTAAAGAAGGGAAAGCCCGAGCTCCGAAAGAAGGGTGAGTGAAGACTTGCTGATATCCATCGATCACTATACACACGCGCGGGTGTATAAATAGCACTGACAAATCTGTAAAAAAAAATTCATCTACACGACACTTTCACTCACAGTCATGCCCGCCGTCATCTGCCGACAGCGAAAGCCCTGGAGGAGAAGGGACGGTGTCTTCCTCTACTTCGAGGACAACGCCGGTGTCATCGTCAACGCCAAGGGTGAGATGAAGGGTAGTGCTATCAACGGACCGTGAGTGTAGCTTTTCTTTTTTGATTGTTCATTACGCATCGGGTCGAGGACGAGGATGAGCACGAGGACACTTGTTTCTGTCCCCGACTTCTTCTTTGGTGTCTCACGTCTACCCAAGGCTGGAATTTGTCTGTATGTGCATAGAAGTGAAGCTGACTCCATCGAATCATCGAATCATCTCAGCGTGGCCAAGGAGTGCGCCGACGCCTGGCCCCGTATCGCCTCCAACGCCGGTACCGTCGTCTAAGCATCTGCGACGTCGGATCTTTCTGGACTTGGATTTGATTTGATTTGGCTGGGACTTGGAGCTGGAGTGGAAGGGGGTTTGTACGATCATCATCATAACGAGCATGAATCGTTCGTTTGCATGCACCTCGAAGCTTCGCAAGGAAACTGGATCGCCTGGAAGACCCCTGAACAAGAACTGCGACAAGTGAGCATATCAAGATTGTTGAAGGGTGGTTTGCCATCTTGGAGCACGAGCTTGAATTGGGGAGTCGCGGACATGTGATCGAGCAGATGGAAGGCAGAATCTTCCGCATGACCTCGACGGTTGAGCCACTGAAGTCTTCACAATGCACGCAAGCCAAAAGAGAGGGGCTTAAGACGACAGCGTCGCCTTGTGTGACTTGTGTATTTTCGACCTTGACATCCATCAATTGCATAGCAAACGTCAAGCATATCCTGAGATGTGCTCAAGCAAGCGGTATCCCAGCTCCCCCTTTCCCACCCTGATACACCTCTGACAACGAGTTATACCTGTTCTTGATTTCGTCGACTTTCTTCTCCAAAACTTCTCTCTCCGACGAGTCGAGATCTACGTCTTTGAGTAGATCAGCAACGCTGCGAGCCGTCCAGAACGCGTTTGAGCGATTATATAGCGGTCTGTCGTCCAGGGCTTGCTTGCTCTCGGACGCAGAGGAAGAAGCGGGCACTTTGAATACCTTTTAATATAATATCTCTTCATCAGCTGGGGTACACACACCTAATTTGGGTATCTACTTGAGCTGCAAGGAAGGGTGTGAGATTTTTCTCCCGCTCACCTCTTCTAGGATTCTGATATCGTGCGGAATGGCAAATGCGTCCCTAGTGTCCTCGTACGTGAACAAGAAATGGATATTGTCGAAACCGGCCCATGTTATGCCCGATAAGCCTGGATCGCGAATGTGGTGGAAGCAAAGTGTTCCTGTTAGATGATGAATAACATTTTGCAGGCAAGAAGGGACCGTCCCATAAGACGCAGACAGACAGACAGACAGCTTACATAGAGAACACGGCTCGTGCGTCGAGAAGAAGATGCAGTCTTTCGCAGGTGGTCTCGCTTCAGCGGGGATGGCGTAAAACTGCTGGATACAGTTGATCTCGCCGTGCTATGTGGGTGGGATGTCAGATGGATAATGAAGGGGTGTGCGGTCGTCATCAGCTGAGTTCGGATCAACAACTGAGAGAGAGTTGGTTGCAAGGGCAGATCGTTGGGATACATATTCTCGCTGTTGGGACAGAAGTTTGTAGCATGACTCTCTGCTTAAGCATTACGCACCAGTAGCGGACTAGTCTTCTCATCGTTTGTCGAGGCTTGGACAAGGCTCAGATCGGATTTACGCAAAATAGCAGCTCCGAACACTTTACATCCGTCCTTCACTCCTTGCGCGGTGAGCGGGATGATGTCGTCCTCGGTCGTAGAGAGGAACTTGTCCAGCAATTGGGCAGAGGTCCAGGTCATCTTGTCTTGGTAGTCTGAGCAGCCGTTCCGGTGTTGGCGCGTGCTACGGTAGTGTCTGTGTGTTGTGAGTGGACAGTGGATGTTATGCGGTATGTCTTGCTATCGTTTGATACGTCAGAAAAAGTTCAAGATGCATGTCATAGACGTTCGAGCCGAGTCTGTCTCACTGCACGGTCTAAATGATCATAATGATCTTTCTTTCCCGGCTTGCGCACGATTTCGCTCCGAGCTAAACGGGTTACTAGTGGATAGTGTCGATAACGATAAGCAAAAGCACTGCATACCTCCCTGTTCAGGAAAAAAAAACAAAAACAAACGCGAGTCGCCAATGGGATGGCGAGGGCTGACTGAGTATATAATGACAGCAACATATTACGATGATTTCGTTTCGGAGCTCCGGCTCCTCTTTGGCATTATTCTACAACATTATATCGTCCTTTCCCGGTCGTCGGACAGCTCAGTAGCTCAAAATATCGTTATCGTCATTCCCGGTGTAGGAACGAAGATGAGTGGACGAAAGGCATACACATGTGAGCGATATGCTTATGCTTCTCGTCAATTCCGTTTCGACGGGGATTAAGCATTCGGAAATTGGGCAAGCTGATTTCCTGAGAAGGTATACCATGCAGACAGAAAAAGATCAAAGTGAGCTGAGCGGTTACGACAAAGGTTTCCAGTTCACTTGGTCAGAGCAAACCAGGTCTGATTCCTGACCAATCCGATGGGCAGTGTGATAGACATCGCATATGCGGGCCGTGTCGACGTAAAGAGCTGCAATGTGTTTGGCCCACCAACGGCGTGTCTCTGGAAGACGAAAGTGACTCGGGTCCGGCTGTGGATGGGACACCAGTGCTAGTACCGTATGTGGATGAGATCTGCTCCTGGAACCAGAATCGTCTTCACCATGAATGACGTCTGCATTCTTCGCGTTACAGATCAACTTCAAGTCCAACAACGCCAGGACTATACAACGGCACGAGACCGAGACCAGCCAGATCATCTCGCGCATCGCGATCGACGTCTGCGCCAGCGCCTCCCGTAGACGTTCCGCAAACAGTCGCTCATGCCGAGGAACTCGATCACTCTATTCTCAATAATCCTGTCGCCGGACCATCCACCGGCCAGTCTCGTCACGGCGATGGGTCAGGCACAAACGCCAAGCGTAGAAGAGCCTTCCCGTTTGGTGGCGACGCGGACGAGACTGACGGATTGGTCACTGACGAGCTGATGCAAGCTCTTCCTGACAGGGGTGAGTATAGCGTATCGCTTGGCGCATCAAGCGGGACATACTGACGTGACGTGTGAGAGAACAGCCCAATCAGATACTCTGCTTCGGATATATGTAAGTCCCGGACGATGTTACACATCTCAGAAGGTACCGCTGATGGAAGCCCGGACGTCCAGCTCGAACGTGTCGAATGGGTACGTCACCGATACATCGCTCTCTCGAACGAACGAGTCGTACTGATCAGAGGTTTTGACCCGGCCCAAACATTCAGATACACCACCCGCTCCATCTTCCGACCTTTCTTGCGCAGTACAATCGATTCTGGACCATGGACGGCACACATCGGCACGAGACAGTACACTCTAGATGGCTGGCCTTGCTGTATATCACCCTGGCTCTAGGTGCCCATTTTAGCGATGATGAAGTAACAAATGATTCCAGCCTTGAAGAGCGGCTCGAGACGGTGAGTGGAGTCGCATGGCATGACATGCGACGCAGGTTGTCGCTGCGCAGGACGGAGATGAGCTGACTGCGCATGAGAGTCTGTGTAGGCTTGCGAAGATGCTCTTGCGTATTCCGATTTCCTGGATCGTCCGTCAACAGAAACTATACAGACTATCATCTCTCTGAATATCTACCTGAACAACAAAAACAGAGTTACGGCTGCCAAGAGCTTGCTCGGCACCGCTATCAAGATGGCCATAGTCATGGGCATGTCGGTGAGTGACCGTATTACGCCCTCCGGAAGGGACGGGAGGGAAGGGCAGCTCACGTTCATCAGCGTATACCTGACGAGTCAACGTTGGATGACCCAGATGGAGTAATCGAACGAGAGGTGAGCAACGCCCTTCCAGTTCATCGGTGTGCTGGGTGAAAGCTGAGGGATGCAATATAGCTCGGTCGTAGGCTATGGTGGTCACTAGTCTGCCAAGACGCCTACACTGCGTCCAACAGCGGATTCACTTATTCGATCAATCTATCCCACTCGAGCACAGGGCTTTTCGCCAATGTAGAGGATGACGATATTCTCGGTGGAACGGCGTATCATTCCAAACCGTTGGATACAGTGACCAGCTCGACTTTCCATATATGCAAAATCCAATTTGCGCTCGTCGTGAGAGGTTTCATCGACGCCATTAATGCGCACTTCCCCGATGCGGCATACGACGATATCATGGCCCTCGATCAGCGATTCCGCCAAGCGTACAACGCCTTGCCGTCCCGGCTTCGACCCGACTTGTCGCAGCCTTTCGAGTTGTCGTACGCAGGCGCACAGCGGTATCTGGTAGAGCAGCGGATCTTCATGGGTGTCACTTTGCATAATCGGCTGATGCGATTACACCGGGCGTACATGGTCAGAGGTTATGATGACGCGCGGTATGTGTACTCGACCAAGGTCTGCCTCGAATCGGCTTATGCTCTGCTAGATCTGGTCAAGCAGAGCACGCAGACGCTCTGCAGGTGGTGGGTGGTGCTGGTACATGTTTGGACAAGCGGCCTGATCCTTTCAGCCGACCTGGTGAGAGGCGCTGCCCAGGAGTCTACCCGACAACGACAAAGAGAAGGGGTCAAGAAGGCTATCTCTTTACTAGAGTGAGTGCTGGTAGACGTCGCTCTTCTACGACTCTTGTCAACGTTTCCTGACGACGTGCGTGGTCATGGGCTGGCCTTTATAGACCCACTGCGAGATCGAGTCCGGTCGCATCGCGCGGAGTCAAGGTACTCAAAGCGTGTTTGGTCTCAGACGACAGTCAAGCAGAAAGCAGAAAGCGCAAACGAGGTGCCGAGAGACCGTCGTCAGACATCACGCCGACCGACTTCCCCATCAGTGCGTACGAAACATCGTATGAACATGCAGGCTCTGAGATCGACGCGAAAAAATTGCTAATCAAGTCTATGTGGCGCGGTCTCTTCATGCACTTCAGACTCGATCGCAGACCTCGAGCAGCTGTTACGGGAAGCTGCGTCAGCTCAACCTATGCCTACGGACGTTGCGGTACCGGATCAATCGATTGAGTTCTGGCAATCCCTCTTCCAGATCAACCAGTGGTCATAGAGTCTCGCATGTCGCTGTTCAAGTACAAGTTCATGCATTGTCATATCTCGCCAATATTTGTATTTCGGAAACTTGAACCCTTCAAACAACAACCCAATCTGATGGAGACGAAATCTATTTCTCTTCTTCGTGATACTTGTCATCGGCATTAGCACTATATTGTTCGAGGTGGCCGACCTACAAGAGATTGTCAGATTTTCAATCAGCGCCAGCTAACGAGAATATCAGGATTGCCTTGGATAAGCTCACTTGAGGGGTCTCGGTCGACTGCGCGTTCCGCCTATCATCCCAGATGTACAGGGCTTTCCAGATGAGCATGACGATACCGCCCGCCAGAGCGCATGCGCCGCAGATGACCAAGCCGTGCTTGTATCGGGGCGCATCCTTGGCTTTGAATACGTTGCTTCCGGCGAAACCTGCCATCTGAATAAAGGCGACGCTGAATAGCGCAGAACCAAAAAAGCGTCAGCATCATTCGCTGCCGCAGGGACCAGAGAATGCTGTCCTAGAACGGTGGTGGAACTACGACTCACTATGCGGCCAAGGCGATGGGTCTTCTTCGTTCTTCAAAGCGACTGCTCAACCATGACTACAAAGGCAAAAGTCAAAAGTCATAGTCAGCATACATCGAAACGATCGCCACGATGGAGAGGAGTTCGTCCACCCACAGCATTGATAGCTTGACCACAGCCCATGGTACCCGCGGTCATCAAGTATCCGCCGTACAAGGTCCGCTTGCCTACACTATCAGGCGCCAAGGCCAGCCACAAGCAACCAGCGAAGGACAGAGCCATGGCAGTGAAGATATGGATACCCCTCTCTCTGACTCGGTCGGAGTTGTAGGCGAGCGACACGGAGAAGACGAGACCGATAGCTGAAGCTGGAGCGGCCATGCCGTTGGCGGTGAAGCCCTTGTATCCTAGCGATTTGATGACAGATGGTCCGTACGTGTTGATCGGTGTCAAGATAACCCTACACGCAGTTCGATCACATCACAAGATCAGCATGCAGTCAAAATAATCCTGCTTGCAAGAAAAGGACACTTCAGACTCACGATGAGAGGAAAGCGGCGGCGCAGTGGCCGTATAGTCTCCAGTCGAGGAACGTATCTCGGATATCGACAAATCGGACTTTATCACTAACGACCGAAGCCTTCTTCGGGTCGTCTACGATCAATCTAACCGCCAGAATCTCGGCATCTCGAGAATTCAAGATTGGTAAGAGGAGCGATTTACCGCCATCTGTCGGTGTGGAAGGCAGGTAAAATAGGGCAATGATAGCGACAAACATGGTCATCGCGCCCTCTGCAGGAAGAGGAAGACATCAATCAGCACTTTCACCGGGCGTCGACGTGAATCATTTTAGCAGTGAACGAAGGACTTACCAATGGCGAACAGCCACTGCCACCCGTGCCACCCCTGCTTATGGTTCAAGCCTTGCAAGATGCCAAGAGCGAGAGGACCGGACACCATACCGGCTACGCTGTTTGCGGCCCAGAAGATGGCCAACCGAAGACTCAGTTCCGAGTTCTTGTAGAACCGGGTGATATACCACGCCATTCCAGGGATGAAACCAGCCTAATGAATGTACCAAGACCAACCAGCCAACCAAGTCAGTCATACTACACGCAGTGTAATTGCTCCCATACATAGTCGCTTACCTCGCCTGAAGCCAGCAGGAATCTGGTGACATAGAACCCTGCTCGGTTGGTCATGAAGGCCTGACACAGAGTGATCAAACCCCAGGTGAACATGATGAAGGGCACCCATCGCTGAACTCCGATCGCTTTCGCGATGATATTACTCGGTAGTTCGAAGAGGACAAAACCCAGGGTGAAGAGGGTTTGGCCGATATTGACGTGTGCTGTCGTTATACCTAGATCGCGCAGGATAGTGTCGGTTTGGGCATTTCCGAGGTTCGTTCGGTCCTGTATGGGCCGGCAGATTGTGAAGCCACATCAGCTGTCTGGACTGTACACGCCGATGAAGACGAAATGCCACTTACGAATTGCAGCATCAAGAAGCAAAGCACGATGAAGGGCAAGACTAGGAAGTCTACCTTGCGCACCGCAAGCTTCTCCTCCTGGGGGGAGAAGTCGACATCGACCTCGTTTCGATCCAGTGTGGATTCAGACATTTTACCTGTTGCGTTATGAGGTCGCAAGAAATCGCTTTGCAGGCAAGGCCTCTTGATATCCAACCTGGGCTAGGACAGCATGCATGATGCTTTATATAGCCATCGCGGGTTCGCTCGCTCGGAGTTGATCGTTCTCTTGCCTCACTCGAAGATGGGCTTCCTGGTCCTTATCGAGCTGTCGAGGAAGTGCGGGCTCGTCTTCGTAGGCGTTTCTGCAGAGGAAGATGGAGAAAAGAAGACCAAGTCCGAGAGTTTGAGATAACGGTGTCGCCATCGCCAGGCCATTGCACGCCATCGTCCGTCAATTCCTTATCTTTGTTGCCAAAACCACCCGGTGCACCGAAGTGGAGGTATCACCCATCTCACTAACCTCACTCCGGAGTTGCTATTTTAGGCATTTTGTGATGAAGAGGTGGGCTTCGGACTTGCGGTGCAGCGATAACGTGCTTGTCGGTACTCCGGACGAGTGTCGTGACGCGTTCATCATAGGATACCAGAATTATTTCATCTTTCTCCATTCTCAGCCTCGGTCCGAGCAACAACCCCATCTGCGTGAACGGCGCGATTACCGAAGATCGGCTCATGCTGCTTTTTGTACGACCGTGAGCGTGCTCGAGACGTATAGCGATAACGATGAATCAGTGCCGACGTGAGCATATATAAGAAGACGGCCTAACAGCACAAATCGGCAACATGATCCTCCAACCAAGCACCCATACTTTCGCACTGGCTAGCATCGCTCCAGCCCCAATCAATCAACCGACATGGACCAGAACATCATCAGAAGGTATGTGTACTACAAGACGTCTATGCTTAAGTCGATGCGAACGATGCTGACTTCCTTGAGTTGCTCTCACCAAGACGTGGCGTCGGCACTCGCGGCATCGACGAGCAGACCGTTCTCAACGGGTACACCGTGATAGCCCCCTTGACCGGCAAGAAGGTATACATCATCAATAACGCTGGCGAGACCCTTCATACGTGGGACCTACCTTATCGGGTTGGACGATATGCTAAGATTCTGCCCAACGGCAATCTGATCGTCGGTATGAAAGACCCGGAAGCACCTGCTCCATTTGCTTTTGTTAGTTACGACTTTGATCCACGCAAAGATGGCTCCGCCCCAGCAAAGACTGATGCCGATCTACTTCTACTTCTATTTCCTGCAGTTCAACAAATACGGCGGTGGTATATACATGGAGCTCGACCCCGAGGGGAATGTTGTACACGAGCTCAGGGACCCGCTAGGACATCATGAGTGAGTTGATTGTAGCGCAATTGTACATGCATCCTCGAGCGCTGTATGGCTGATAATCATGCTATCAGCTGTTTCTACGAGGGCGACGGCCATTTCTTTTACGCCGGTCTTGAAGCGTTGACTCCGGAACAGCAATCGGCTCTCCCGGGAGGTGTGAAAGGAACTGTAAGTGGGATCATACGAAATTTCATCTCGTGTCGCAACTTGATCTTCCCAAGTTACTGTAGAGCCGTTACTGATCACTCCATCGCCAAACAACGACAGGAAGCACCTGACGGCAAGACATACGCTGATACTATCCGAGAAGTGAAGGACGGCAAGCTTGTCTGGGAATGGAAAGTATCCGAGCATCTCGACCCGGAGATCTTCCCTTTGCAAACGCATTACCCAAGGGAACATTGGCCTTTGATCAACGCCATATAGTGAGTCCACGATACACAGTACATCTGGATCCAAAGGCGAGTCAGAAATTCGCTAAACTCATTGTCCACGAACGTCAGCCCTCTGAAAGACGGCAATATCCTCGCATCGCTTCGAAGTGTCTCAGCCGTCATCATCATCGACAAGTCGACAGGCAAGATCATTTGGCACCTCGACTCCAACGTTGTTGCTCAGCAGCATAACGCCAATGAGCTTCCGAACGGAAACATTCTCGTAAGTTTGATTCTCGAAGGCTGGATTTTGAGACCTTCCGGCTGACGTATTTGGCTTGGAATTCAGATCTTTGACAACGGCGCTTATAGACATGACTGGAGCATGCAATGGTCGAGAGCGATCGAGGTTGAGAGGGCTACCAAGAAGATTGTATGGGAGTGGCACGCGACTCCGAGAGTGAGTACAGTATGACCTGTAAAGGTCTCCCAGGGTCAAGGTGGGAACAACAGGAGCCTACGAGCTGATATCCTTTACCATCCAACCCCGTCCTTAGGAAACGTTCTACACCCCTTTCATGGGTTCTGCCCAGCGCCTGCCGAACGGGAACACACTGTTGTGCGAATCGGCTTTCGGGAGGTTGATCGAGATCAACACGAAGAACGAACAGTGCTGGGAATACGTGAATCCCCATTTCGCGGTGTATCCAGAGGCCGACGCTGCGAAGAGTTTCCCCGTGGAGTCGAACAGTTTATTCAGGGCGTACAAGTACGCTCCGGAGGAGATACCTTGGTTGAAGCCTGAATAAGTCTTGATCTGCCGATTGCCTTTATGTTGCTCTCACTCACGGCTGTTTGAACGACTTAGATAAGATTAGTGTACATACTTGTTGCCAGTCATGCCTGTTTCTGGTTATGCTTTTTTTAGCTCTTTAGACTGTCCCTTTCCGATCGAGGATGAAAGGGTTGTGCATCGTAATCAAGGTGATAACGATCCTCATCGCAGAGCACAGGCTATCGCATGAGTACAACTATCACCAACGGTCTGCTGCGAGGATGTTTTGGGATAATCCACGTCTTGATAAAAAGCGTTCACGGAGGATGACACACTATGTATATACAGTAACTACGAGTTCAAGGGCTAAAAATTCAGGGTATCGTGTCCATTCTCGCTGTCTGCCATAGCATAGCTCGACGGACAGGGTCTACTTATCCCCGCTTCTAAGACTGGCTGCCAGTACTGCTCGTCAAAGTGGTAGCGGTGGGAGCAGGATCGGTGCTGGACGCAGAGCTAGTGCTAGTGGAGGCATCCTCGCCCTTGTCAGAGGCAGTATCGGTCTGAGTGCTGGCGGCGGAAGTAGTGCCAGAGTTCGTAGTGCTGCTGGAAATAGATCCTGAAGATGTTCCAGAAGAGGTGGCAGAGGAAGCGTCGGCACTAGAGTCAGAGCCAGAGCCAGAGCTGGTGCCAGTGGGCGGGTGCTGGGCGGCGATGGGCCCGGTAGTGGTGGTGCTAGGAGGTGCACCGGCCCCGTCTCCAGTGGCTTTGGGGTTGACGATGAGCTTTTGCGAATCCCCATCGATGATGATCCACACTGCAAAAGCCAAGCGAGACGATGTCAACACCCGTCATTGCAATTAAGGAACGTCGTGCTCAATTGTACAGTAAGGCATCATGAACACTCACTCTGGTTCGTATTCTCGTCAGTACACTTCCAGAGCTGCACCTCGTTCGAGCTGCCGCTCTTCTGGTCGATGCAGAAGCCCTGGTTCTGAATGGCGATTCGAGCATCGTTAGTGATGTAGAATCTGCGAGTTCGCCATGGATCAGCAGTCATTCTGTCTCTCTCGTTTCGGGGTTTCCCGCGGGTAAAATGGAAGGTGGACTCACGCCTGGAGACATTCGTCGGGCACAGACTGCTCGAGCTGTTTTGGACCGGGAAGGAGACAGTCAAAGGCGTCAGCA
This sequence comes from Kwoniella sp. CBS 9459, assembly GCA_036428585.1. Lineage (NCBI taxonomy): Eukaryota > Fungi > Basidiomycota > Tremellomycetes > Tremellales > Cryptococcaceae > Kwoniella > Kwoniella sp. CBS 9459. The sequence goes on along the minus strand of CP144065.1, from coordinate 3,193,368 downwards.
ATGCGTCTACTTCAAACCCTTTTTTTTTTCTTTTTTTTTTTTTGGCCCTGTTCCCGCTCAGGAGAGCCACTCACGGTGAGACGAGCACCGTCATCGTAGGTCTGATCGACATCCAGCGCAAAGTCAGTGCTGGACACGATCATCGCCGTGGACTCGGGGTTAAAGTCCCACTTGTGCGCGTCATCGCACGGGTAAACGCCGATCGGGGTACCGGTCTTCAGGCTTGTGAGGGGGGTCTCGGGATTGGGAGACAGACAGAGCCCGTTGACGAGAGACTGGATCTTGACCCCGATAAAGGGCTCGATCTCGCCCGAGCCACCACCAGTCGTGTTCTTGCCATCTGTGGCGGAAAGGGACGAGTCGACACTTCCAGTGCCAGAGGCAGCGGCAGAACGCGATGTCAACGACGAGGTCGACTCGGATAAAGTTTCGTAGCTAGACGTCGAGACAACCTGCGAGCCACTGGAAGTAAGGGTTGAGGCCAAGGAGGACGTCGACGACGCCGTGCTCGAGACAGTGGCGGAATCAGTTTCAGAACCGTAATCGGTGTTGGTACTGGACGAATCGATGTGCTCGGACTGAGGAACGGCAAAGGTGACCGCTAGGAAGGGCAACAGAGCAGCGAGGTACAGCATATTGGATCGCTCTGCTATTGCTTGGAAGGGCTTAGGAGGCAACGAGTATTCAGTACCTCAGTTATCTATGAGTCAGCCGAGGAGTCTTCGACCGGAGTAGATCGTTCGAAAGTGTTCGAGTAGAGTAGAAGTAAATGCGGTTCAACCGTATAAGTAAGGACTGTTTAGTCAACTGTGACCTCCTGTCAACGACAGGAAAATACGCGGTTAAGCTGTATCAGACGTGACTTGATCTTGAGTGATCGTAAATGAGATGAAGAAACAATAATCGATAGAACGATCCCCTGCAGCGGGCCAATTTATACCTGTCGACACAAGGGTGAATCCTCCTGTCCTCACTTAGCTGGTGGACAGATGCAGGACCAAACACTAAGTAAGTGAGCGAGAGGATCAAAGGACGCCCTTCCATTAATACCACTTGGTAGCAACGTAACGGGATGATATTAACCAAGGAAGGTATGCTCACATTCAAGGAGTGTCACGGGGCGATTGGCTCCATGATTGTCCACCCGGGATCCGACCCCTCCGTTCCCGAAAGTCTCTTGAGGCGTGTTACACCACGGATCTCCTTTCAAGTCAATGCCGATCATACAAGGTGACGGTAATCTTACGTGCTGGGGGGGGCGGTCCAGTCCTTTACAGTATGTGGCAATGAGAGGTGAGCCGTTCACCAAGGACCAATAATCGAACGCACGGTCGAGCGAGTCTAGAACGTGCGACTGGTCCGATGACACGGCTGAACACCGGGTTCATCGGTGACATGATCAAGGGGGACTCCCAAGCCCGGTAATATTGGCGACACGACACAGTGTTTCAGCAGCTCTGTATCTGTAGCAAAACAATGCATTTGTGGTATTTGATCATAATACAGCTTCATCCGTTATCGCAATTAGGATGCAGAACGAACCATCCCGTGAACTGCTAACCTATCCGCTCTCCTCATCACACTAAACGACGCTTACTGGAGCTTGGCCTTGAGCAAGTCCTTGAGAGTCTGGCCGTCCTTGGCGAAACCTCGGATACCCTCGTGGAGCTTGTCGAAAGCCATCTGGTCCTCGAAGAGAGCCCATCGGAACTTGGCCTCGTCGTCAAGGTAAGAAACCTTCTCGATGGGGGCGGAGCTGGCGTCCTTGGCGTCAAGCTTCTTGGGGACGGCCTCGCTACGAGCGTGAGACGAAGAGCATCAGTAAAGTAGCGCTAGCATTGAGGGATAACAGACACGTCTACTCACTCGGACTTGGCCAACTCGTCGAGGAGCTTGGGGGCAATGGTCAAGAAGTCACAACCGGCAAGGGCAGTGATCTCGCCGATGTTTCGGAAAGAGGCACCCATGACGATGGTCTTGTATCCGTGCTGCTTGTAGTAGCTGCGAAGTTGATCACATCAGAACATGACCTTTGCTTTGGTTGTCGCACAGACCGCGAATACACTCACTTGAAGATCTTCTGGACGGACTTGACTCCGGGGTCAGTCTCGGAGGTGTAGTTCTCGTCGGGGTTCTGCTTCTTGTACCAGTCGAGGATCTGAGCAGGGAAGTGATTAGCACAACTCTCACAGCACCATTATCCATAATGGATCACTCACTCGGCCAACGAAGGGAGAGATAAGGGTGACACCAGCCTCAGCACAAGCGACGGCCTGGCCGAAACCGAAGAGGAGAGTAAGGTTGCAGCTAATGAGGGAGCGAAGTCAGCAATGAGACCTGACCTTCTGCACATTGATACAAAGTTGACACTCACTGGATGCCCTCCTGCTCGAGCTTCTTGGCAGCCTGGATACCCTCGTAGGTGGAAGCGATCTGGAAGAGGATAAGTGGTCAGCTATGCCAAACAGTGCATATTGTCCCGGAAATAATGCTAGAACTCACCTTGATCAATACTCGCTCCTTCTCGATACCCTGCTCCTTGTAGAGGGCAATAATCTGGTGGGCCTTGTTGATGGTGGCCTCTGCGAGTTTCCACATCAGCGTCAAGTACACCACTAAGTGACGAGTAACGGAGACTTACGGGTGTCGAAGGAGAAGCTGGCGTCAACCTCGGTGGAGACTCGACCGGGGATGATCTTAAGAATCTCAGATCCGAACTCAACGAGGAGTCGGTCAAGAGCGTTCTCGGCCTGAACATCGAGGTCACTGAGGGAGGCAGAGAGGGATATCAGTAAGGAAGAACTACGGACTCGCGGAGGTTGATTGCACATCCGGTCGAGACGCTACTTCGCACGTTCCTTCAACTGTAAGGGACCGGTGGAGAAAGGAGAGAAGACTGCACTTACCCGCCCTTCTTCTTGGCGTACTCGACAGCGGGGTCGATGAGCTTAGCGTACTTCTCGAGCTTGGTAGCAGCGAGACTGGACACATTGACCACGTTAGCTGGATGTTGCAAGTGTGACAATGACCGGGCGCAGTTCCGTGAGCGGACAGTCTAGTTGATTTGCAGACGTACATGAGGGAGGGGTTGGTGGTAGCGTCTTGGGGCTTGAAGGCGTCGATGGATCCGAAGTCTCCGGTGTCGGAAACGACGACGGTGCCGGTACTGTATACAAGCCAATTGAACGGGAAGTCAGCACTAGGTCATCTCGACTGCAGCGAAAGCCGCCGTTCTCCTTCGCCCGGAATGGTAGAGCGGAATATATAGATATCACATACGCTTTGAGGGCGTCAAGAGCGTTGGTCATTTTGTTACTTGTTGTTGTTGTTGTTTGAGATAAATTGGTAGAAGAGCTTGAGAGATAATCTGCTTTACTTTTTTTTGGTCTTGCAGAAGAAAGAGAGAAAGAGAGAGAAAAAGTTGAGGACGGACGGCGAAAGTTGTGTTGGAGGATTGAGTGAAAGTGACGTTTGGGGATGCGTTGCGTTGTGCTGCAGCTGGAGAATGTAATGGAATGACCGGATGGATCTCACGGGGTGATGGTGTAATCTCCTCAGGGTAAAATACGAATAGTGCTGCAGCTGCAGCAGCAACGCGGCTATGACGGAGCTTCAGTCGCAAAGATAACACGCGGGCCGACATTCCGACTGTGGCACTCACCGACTCACTCAAGCTTACACCTTCCCTTCCCCCAATCTGGAACAGCGTCGGACGGATGTTTTCGTCAACATCATGTTTACATACCAATACCGAGTACTCTGCAAATACGCATTCTTGAGACGAGCCACGGCGGATCTGACCATGCAGGATGGATTCAGACCTAAGCTAGTATTCAGCTATGAGGATGTTGAAGAGCGGTAGGAGCAGTAGAAGACTGTATCAGAACTGCGTCTGCACTGGCATGTCGAAGATCATCCAACCAGGAGGGACCACTACTTCACAACACCGGACGATCAATTCTTCTGTTTACAGCTGGTATGATAGTACTCCCTATTCAATTGACAAAGGTTTTGGACCGCTAAATGTCGCGGTTCCCACATACGGGTTCTATCTCGTACAACGTCTGTTCATGGGATCAATTATTCCCCCACGTAACTAAGCTGATACTCAAAATGGTATCGCGGTTATTTGATCGAACATGAGTACCGCTGAGTATCGGGCCGAAGTGAAGGGGTGAAAGCCGTTCGTTGCCTTGATGGGTTCGTTGCTCCGGCAGGAACTGCAAAATGCGGACTGGACGATGGACAAGGATCGCCATTACGACGTTATCCCGGAAGTGCCACAATTGGGAAAAATAGCGGGAAACGCCGTGGGCTGACAGGCACCGTACGGGTACGACCGATCAACGAAATGAAGACCACCATGCCAGGGCCCTCGTTTCAACGCCACGTGAAAAACGGGGATCTAGGCCTTGACTGCAAACCTTGGCGAATACATACGTGAGAGGATCATAGCTGCCAGCCCAGTGACTTGTCTGATATCTCATCCAAGTCCTTGTGAGAAGAAACGAGTTGATATTCGACGTATACCTTGCGCATGTTATTATATCTGACGATGGTAGCACAGCATGCGTCTGCTCTGCTTCACAGTTCACACACATCTCGTCACAGCTGTGCAGGTGTGTTGTACTGTTATGTATGTTGTTCACGATGAGAAAATGACATCAAGTTCTGTACCAACTGAAGAGGTGTATCAACTGGCCACACATGTTTGCAGACGCACCGAGACGACTTGACTTGAATTGGTTTGTTTGTGTCCCGAATGGACCCCTGAAAATGCCAAAGCGGGAGAGGAGAGAGAAACCAAAAGAGTAAACAAAACGCCTTTGGCTTGTCCGAAGGGATAAACAAGTTTTTTTTAGGGTCCCACACGCGATATACGCAAAGGCTGCAACGGCTGTAAAGGCAGAAGCAGGTGCCTGTCGGGAGAGTAACGTACAGGTGGGTTACAAGCAAGGTAAAACAAAAGGAAGCTAAAGCAGGGGAAGGGTGGATTCGAGGGAAAATCGAGAACATCACATCGGATGGGAACAACAAAGCTCTTCTTCCTTCATAGCCATGGCCATAGCCATAGGTGTCTTGACTTCCCACTCCCATCGATAGATGCACGATTCTAGTGGAGCAGCTTTTTGTCATTCACTCATTCATTCACCATCGTTCAAGCACATGCTTTAGCTGAGAGACAACCATTGACCGACCTCGTAAAGCTACGCTCCCTACGACGGCGACGCACTGACACTCATCGAGCCCCGACAACGACAAAGGAGGTCAAAGCGGACAAAGCGCACATTGCCCCGCTCACCCAACCCTCTTAGCTATCGACATCGACATCGACACCACCACAGCTTCACTCTCGTTTCAACCACCTCGCTCTCTACGAAGCGACGCTCATCTTCCATCTTCCCATATTCACTGGTTCCCATCGCCAGTCGACATCCCAATACCCGACCTATCGTACTCACAAATAAACGCAAACAAAACCAAAAACAGATATCTCGTCACTCCTTTTTCACCCAATCCCTTCCTTTGATAAGCGACCCACAACACCTGTCGACCCCTCTTCAGTACTCACAAATACATTTGACATCCAAGTAGAACTGGATTATTAGGAGATAACATCAAGAGGTTTCTGGAAACCTCTCAGGCAGAAAAAAGGTGGTACAGCAGGATTGAACTCGCTTGACCCGCCCAGTCTTTTTGGTGAGTGTTTCACATTTGTCCCATACTGACGTGAGAGCGACATTGCACCCATGTGATACAGTCTGTGTACAAACCAAGCCATCCATCCATCTTTCTCTTCTTTCCACTGCTGAGCTCAAAGCGACTGTCATTTCGTTATGTCGAATAACCAGTAGAACACATTCGCTGACTCGCTCGACCTATCTTTCCTACTCCCTACGATTCATATTGTATCTGCACTCTGCACCGACCCCCTTTTCCCGTCAACGGTCATCTCTGAATCACAGCCTTGACTCAACGTTATACGCTCTTTTCCTTTCGACAAAGTTAATCTCCCGATCAACAATATGATACCTTCTTTCGCGGGCCGAGTAGGCCTTGCTGGAGCCGTGCCCCACTCTCACACTTCGAGGAACCGCCAGAAGCGAGGTGAGTTCTGATGGCCGGAGACAATGTGCCTATCGGCGTTGCTGACTTTTGATGCCTACAGCTTGTAACATCCTCGCTGGTGACCTGTACACATATCCCATCAGCTCGGACACCGTCGATGCCACCAAGCCTGTCACCATCAAATGGGACACTTCATGCCCTGTCGACTCCAAGACCATTGACATCAACCTTTTCCAATCGAGTGGCGCGATCAAGACTTGGGGATCCAAGCTTTTCGCCGACGGTGAACTTACCGTGACTTTCCAGCCGAAATGGTGGAACGACACCGAGACTGCCAAGCTCTACTTGACCATCACTGACTCTGGTGCCCAGTCTTGGGAGTCAAGCTACACAGCTGGTCCAGTCTTCACTGTCAACTACCCTGCTTCCGCCATGTTTTCAACGACCACCGACAACGGACAGGTCAAGACTTCCACCGCTGCTGCTGCCGCCACGCAAAGTCAAGATGCCGTCTTCCAGGACGTCTCCGACACCAACACCAGCGACAAGTCCGGTATTTCCAAGGGAGCCATTGCAGCTGCCGTCGTCGTTCCTCTTCTTGTGGTCGCTTTGCTCGTCGGTGTTGCCGTCAGGTTCTGGAGGGCCCGGGAGAACGAGAAGAGAAAGAGATGGTCTCAGGCTTTGTCGACTCACTCCAACCTCGAGTGGGAGAAGGGCGCAATGCCCGGCGACAAGCCTCAGTCTATCCTCGGTCGACCTTCTATGGGTGGACGACCCTCAACCATGGGCGGCCGACCCAGCATGTCCACTTACGGTGGATCCGGTCGACCCACTTCATCAGTCTACGCCGTTGAGAACAACATGGCCGGTGCCGGCGCTGGAGCCGGTCTTCACTTCCACCGACCTGATCTTGCCTCACTCCGAACCCAGTCTGCCGAAAACGTCAACCGAAGCTCAGTCGTCATGCCCGACGGCAACGTCAGACAATCTCGAATCTCGTTTGCTGAGACCCACCGACCTGACCGACGATCCCGACTTTCTCTCGGAGGCGATCTTCGACCCAACGTCCAGTCCGGTGTCTTCAAGCTTCCCGGTGCTTCCCGATCTACCTCCGAGCTCGACTCTCCCTCCAACCGAAGATCAGTCGCCTACGCCACTGGATCTGCCATTGAAGACGACGACGAGCTCAACCTTTCCCCCTCACAGGCTCAGGGCCCCCACGGGTTCGACAACGCCGACGTCCGACGAGCCGGCAAAGGTACACGAACTGGTCGAAGGAGCTTCATGTCCCTTGGCGGTGGTGAACGACGAGAGTCTGTCGCGAGCGCTCTCTCAGCGGATGACTTTAAGTCTGCTGCTAGCGCTCGAGGCAGCGTTGACGAGCTCCGTGATATGGAGGCTGTAATGCGTGAGTTCCAGATCAACCACTACCCCAAAGACTACGATGCTGATTCCTACCATCGCTCTACTAGTCATGCGACGATCAATGATCTCTCAGAGCTCTCGATCACCCAACCCTGCTTACGACCAAAACGAGATCGAGGCTCTTGATGCTCCGCCTGTCCCTGCCACCACCGCCACCGCCGCCGCTCCTGAGCAACCTACTGTCGCCTACGGCCCTGATCAAATGCTCGCTGTTTACGCTGCCCGAGGCAAGGTCTCACCTGCCGGATCCCCCTCTACCCCTACCTTCGGTAGCTCCTCTTCCACCGCCGCTGCCCCCGCCGCCTCTGTACCCCAGCCCAGACCTGCACCTTCCAAGCAGAACTCTGCTATGCGAGTCTTGACATCTCTGGGCAAGAAGGTCAACGATGACTCGATGCCCCCTCCTTCAGCACCCGCTCCGGGAGACATGAAGTCATTTGTTCACCTGAACAACGGCACCGTCTCCTCTGCCGTCGTTGACGCCCTCCCCGCTCCCGGTCCTCGAGGCGTCACAAGCCCCACCGGCGAGCGACCTTCTACTGGCCTCACCGTACCCGGATCAAGGGGAAGCGGTCTGAGTGACGGAAGCAGATATTCTCAGGCTGAAGAGGACGCCCACGAGGCCAAGTAACATGCTTGGCGTTGCGTGTCTTGCTTCTTCTCTGATCTCCCTGTCGGACATCTATCTCTGTAATCTTTTGTTTTCTTCTCTATTCGATCAATCTTTTCTTAGCGGGCACAAGTGAGAATGAATTTGGACATTTTGTGAACTACAGTTTCTTCTATCAGATCAGGCTAAATATATTCTTCTATAAATCGGTTTGATACCCGGATTGGATTTTTCACCCTTTCCTTTCCTGCCCCTTCCTGGAACATACGATATACCTGAGCCGTCTTCTTCTTCTTCTTCTTCGCTTACTTACCGCACTGGTTCGTCGTTCATTTGGGTTCCTTTCCGAAGTTTCAAGTCAAGTTCAAGATGAGGAGGATATGGACAAGTTGAGGTATCTCACCGTATAATTTGCTAGTCAAGTTATTTCTCTAGTCTAGGTCTAGGTTCTGATGTATTGTCAGTTCTGCGCAATAATTGTTTGATCCAGGAGCGCAATTGACACCTGATCGCCCAATCAATCTCGCCAGAGCTGTGCGACCATTGCCTTACTTTCCACTTCGCGACAGCGAGCGTGCGCCAATTTGGTCCGTATTGATAGCTTTTGTCGATGCTGCTCAATGACAATCGGAGCCTATATACACGGGACATATAACAAGTAACATCTCGATGCGTCCAAGTTCACCTCATCTATTTACATCTATAAGTCACGTATTTTTCCACAAGGTCCTCGTGCTAAAAAGATGTGGCTCGATCGTATATGGCGAACACCAGGAGAACGATAGGTCACAGTTAATATCAACAAGCGGAAGTAATCTTTGCACTATCTATCGAGGCCCGATCAGAGCTTCTTGAGCCCGTAAATGAAGCCTGCAATACCGGCGACATAGCTTCCCCAGACGACTGTTCCAAAGGAAGAATTGGGCCACCAATCAGCCTGACTCTTCATACCTCACTCCTGTTGCTAATTACAAGAAGGCATAGGACGAGGAGGTCGAGAGGTACTCACATATTCGCCTGACAGGCGTGCGGGTCGCTGCGTGGGAAGGGAAGTAGATGCCTATGATATTGCAGAAGACGTGGGATATTAATGGCGGGATGACCGATCCTACGTCACAGCCAATCAGTATTCGTTGGATGAGGTATGATGCAGGTCAGTTCCAAACTTGAGAATGACACCGAGCCGTGAATGATCCATTGCGTAACTCACCAGTTCTCAGGTACAAGTACGATGCGAACCAGCCGAATAGCGTCGTATACGATAGCTGGAACACTGAGATGCGCGCAACAGTGGGCAACAGTGAGTGTCAGTTGTTTTTAGTATACTGACATGACTCAAGGGAATCTCCTAAAAACTCACAGCAGCCTACAATAGCTTGGATGGCAGCACTACTCGTAGAGCCATTCTTTCTGTAGACTTCCAAGGCATGGTGAGCATGGGCTAGAAGTGTCAAGTAGGTCAGCAGTGGTCAACGATGTTCATTAGCGCGCAATTCCAACAGGAGAGGGTCAGGGCGGGTTTCAAGAGTGAGTCCACTGCAAGTGCGAAGTGCGGTGGGCGCAGAGACTCACCAATCCCAAACCACAGGGGCGTGCCAAAGATCAATGACTTGAAGGACAGGCCGCCGAGGATTGAGACGGAGATGATAGTTGATCTGAAGACGAGTTCTTCGGTGACGGGGCCCTTAGAAACGATGCCAAATCAGCACATTGCAGTGACTAGACGCTTGGATATGTGCTGGGACAGGGAATGGATGGATCTCACTCACCACTATATAGTTCCTCAATTCGATCAATCCGGCTTCTTTCCACGTCCTCGAGATCTTCTGCAACAGCCCTTCTCCGATCCTTCGATTCCCCACAAGCGGGAGGTCGTCGTCCATATACATCGCTACCAGCGGCCCAGCCATCAAGATAGGAGCGAGCGCATAGGACCAGATACTGAAATGCGTAGGGAGCCGAAGTCCGAGAAGGGTCAACGCTATCTTACTCGCTGTAGGAGGAGGAGGCCATATCGTGATTCGGAAGCTGCCAGGAGCGGGGCTCAGGTGATGTATGGCGAGATAGACCCCTGATAGAGAGAGCAAGGTCGAGAGAGTGACTGCTTTCATTCGCCGTTTGATGGTTTCTGGGTGATCTCTGGAGCCAATGGGAGGTCCAGTCGTTTGGCGTTCGAGCGGTGAGACACCGTCTGCATCGCTGGCTGATATAGGCGGTATACTCGGCCCCGCTGCACCGTTCAGATCCTTGTTATCAAGAGTGCCAATGCTAGAGGATCGCCTGGTCGGCACGGGCGAGTTTGTGCGTGAGCTTGAGAGGTGCTGCGAGAGGTAGAGTGATCCGACGTAGGATGTCGTAAAGATGAAGCTGAGCGCATGAGCCGTCCAAGGGGATATAGCATTTGTCATAGACGATGGCAGTGAGAGCGAGGGATCCATAGTGGTTCCAATCGTATGCGAGTACCTAGTACGACCAGTATGTACTGCCGAGCAAGCCGATGGGAGAGCTGTCGCGCACTGATTTATATAAGCCTGGAGCTGTCGCGACGACAGGATGAATGTCTGGGATGCCACGTCGAAAAAGAGAAGAAAGACTGAGATGACGAGACAATAAAGCGTCGAGATGACATTACGGCATGGACATGACCGGTCACTCAATCTTCCGAAAACTAATTACCGTCTATTATCAACATCAACAGTTGACTTTGCTTCTTCCTCTTCAAATCGACATATGCCACCATTTGCATCACCATCTTCAGTGGCTACAGCTGATGTAGCCTGAGAGTCCGCCATACAGCGGGTATGCCTTGATTTTCGCTTCTTTTGGCTCGTGTATCGCGAGTGAAGTGGTCGACGCAAGATGTCCGACGCCAACCCTTCTAACCCACTACAAAGGGCTCACGCCCTCTCAGCCCAGGCAAACGAGCTTCTCCGCCCCGCGAGTCCATCTCCAGTATCGCTCAATACAGCGTTGAGGTACTATCAGGAAGCTGCAGATTTATTCCAGGCTGCGTCCAACTCGAGCGTTGGCGGAGGAGAACAAGGGAAGACGCTGCGGATGTTGGTGGTGCAGCATCGGAAGCTCGCTAAGGACGTCGAGCGGCGAATCAACACCATGCCTCGCGTGGGGTCATCCGACTATGGTTCGAGTGTTACCAGTCCGCCTGCAGCCGGTCGGGCAAGTGCAGGGAACTTACTTAGACCGTTCGGGAGCCCGGAAACGGTCGCCCCTCGACCTGGACTGGCTCAGAGAAGGGTGGTGTCTGAAGCTGGACCAGCTCATCTGCGAGGCGGAGAGGCTATGTCAGGATTGGCTGTCGGAATGAACGGTCCATCACTACAGTCAACTGCTGGTATCGGTAAGTTTCACTTGCCCATGCAAGTTTGCGAAACAGAGAGCATGTACCTGGAATGTTATCTTCGAGTCAATCGGAGCTATAAAGCTGATCGTGTTTGCTTCAAGCCTCCCGTCTATCGCCCCCACGAGGCATACCACCATTCGCGCTGAGGCCGCCATCTTCATTCCCTTCAATCACATCAGCAGCTACTTCTCCGTCGACACATGGCGCATCAGGCAATACGGCCACCAATACTACTAGAGCCACCCAGGTCGTGCAGCAACCCTCACTATCGCCTTTGTACTCTTCTTCTTCGTCCTCCTCAGCTCCTGAAGAATCTTATATCCATTTCGGACCTTCGCCCGACGCCTCCAAGATGGACCCGTTCTCTAGATTCTGGGGGATGCTTGAGAACATGTTGGAAGAAGTATCGAATCCCGTCGTCTTCGCCTCTGCGCCCATGGGACCGGATGTACCTCCGCCGCAAAGTTCGTCGAAAGCGAGAGGGTCGGATGACAAGAAGAGGGAGAAGAAGGAGCGGAGAAGGACACAGGGCAAAGAGCGGAGCTCCGGGAAAAGCGCTGCCGCTCCGGAAGAGTCGTTCTATATGGTACAGAAGGGCAAACAGAGAGAATCAAGCGAGGATGAGGATGAAGATGAGGAGAAGGAGGACGACGATGTAGAAGTTGGCAAGGGCGGAGCGTCTGCTGCCGGGTGAGATTCACTTTGCTTTGCCTGTAAAACAGTACTTCGGATATAGGCTCTGACAAGCTGCATGTTTCAATTTCGCAGGTCTAAGAAAACGCCTGAAGAGCTACTGATGGAGAACGAATCCCTCAAAACCTCCCTAGACGCCTTATCTCTCCACGCCCAGTCCGTCGAGCGGAATAACCAGCTGCTAAAAATTCAACTTGCGGAACGGGAAAGAGGGCTCAGGACAGCCGTGGAGGGTATTAAGCGCGAGGCGAATAGGGGGAAAGAAGTTTGGAAGTCTCAGTTGTTCACTGCGAGCCCGACGACGTCGACGTCGATCTCGGTTCCAAAGCCAAACAGAAACACCTTAGCATCCGTTCCTGCCGGGTCCAGCGCTGGTGGATTTGGGAGTGCTGGAGCTGGAGCTGTGCAGGGCTCTGAAGTCGCTCCCGACTCAAGCGCCAATGCGGCTGGGAAGGCTGATCCATCAGTAGCCAGGGATGCCCCAGCTGTTGGCCGAGATGAGGAGGGTACGTGTCATCGGCAAAGTGATGCTTCGTAAAAGCGCTTGTTCTTCTGCTTTGACTTTCCAGAAGCTAGGAAGGCATTCGGATCATGCTGACAAGCCATCGTTGTCATTGCAGTCTCGAGGAGGCGTATACAGGAGCTCGAGGAACAAGTACGCTCGCTCAAACTTGAGAACGAGAAACAGCGCGGTCAGATCGACAAGTACAGGGACAGAGTGAGTAATCACTGTACACATACGTACTACCCCACCGTCATGATCGCCCATCTCCGTCTATCCGGCTGTACAATGTATGCCATACGTACCGCGAGTCACAAAGCAGATAGATGGCTGATAATGAGCCTTGTTTTCCATCTTCACGGATGAATAGATCGACAAGATCAAGATCAACGCTCGCGCCAAGAAAGAAGCGAAACTTGCTGCCGAGGCAGAAGCGCGAGCGGCATCTCCGAGAGTATGAGGACGGAAGCAGGCAGAGAGACAGGCAGGAAAGAAGGTAGGCAACTAGGCTGGCAGGCAGGCCAGCTTTTCATAACAACGTGAAAGAGCCAGGTTCGGTGACCCGCAGGACTCGCTTAGGTCGCGATGTATCATTATAGGCATATATCAGGCCGCACACTTGTCAAACAATGTTGTACACTATGTAAATTTGCGGTATCTCTCTTATACAAATGACCAGATAGTAATCATGTGATATCCTACCTTCAACTACTGTATCATTGCCTCTATACAGTTGAACATTGTCTCTCGCTGAGACACCTACGAGTCAGTCATTCGTGACGTGTATATGCGAAGCGACAATTCTACTTTTCAATTTTCTTGAAGAACCGAGCACAGCTGCCTGCCGGTGCCGTATGATGCGAAAGGTTCCTACGACCCGTCTACAGTAGTATCGAGAATCCACCAGCTCCTGACTCGTCCAATCACGAGTCCGATAATAAGATCGCTGATCCTCTTGTTTTTGCCCATGCCTCCCTGATGTGCAGCTCGGACCCGAGTGTATCGATGACAAATGAATTGATGACGATGATCGAATGCTTGTTGAATATCATCAAGAGTAGCATGGGGCCTATGTGTTCTCACTTGTGACGAGTTCCTACATTTCCAATAGATTGAATAGATAATCATCAGGACCCCATATATATGCATGCGGCAGGCAGATAAGTTACAGATAGGATTCAAGATAAGATAAAAGCGCTGGCATCTTATGTGGTGATATGGCGATATGGTGCGTAAGTCAACCGATATCTTAGTCTGCAAGGTCTTACGTTGTGTTTACGTTAGTACCACAACTTCTGTTCGATTTCCGACCGACCGACCGTTAAGTTGTCGCAATCGCATGCGGCTCCGCTCCGTCCGGACGCAGTCAGAATCAGCCAGCAGGAAGCAGAGCTCTGTGTGCTTGATCAGTCCATCGCCTGCCGGTTCGAGCGTCATGAGAGTCTCAGTGTTCACCCGCGTTGATGGGAGATAAGCTGGGATGAAGCCACGATTCTCCAAGAACAGGCAAGACAAATGAGGACGCGCACGACAAACGACAAAGCCGTGGTGATGCCTATCGGTACTGTCACACGTGACATAATGTACAACTGAGTGCAGGCCGAATGGGCAGAAGAGGACAACAGTCTGACAGCAATGATCCTCTCAACAGAAGAGGCGGTCATAGATATCCCTTGCAGCTTATCAGAGGACAGACCGGACCGCTCAGGCTGGAGCATCTAAGCCCCACATCGCCTGGCAGTGTATTGAGTATACCGTGTCTTACCATGGCAGATCCAACAGTGGCCCCGGATTCTTATAGCTTGCATCTCCTCCTGCGGCCTGGATCCGATTTCTAACGATAGGACTTTAGGTAGAAGCTGATTGCGTGGCGTAGATTCGGGTACCGGTACCAAAGGAAGGATCCATCCCAGCTATCCATGCGATATGATTTAGGTTCAAAGTATAGTTTACATCGACAACGATGTCAGGCATAGTAAGGGTGAGAGTGAAAGCGAGAGTGAGAGTATGGGTGACGCGTTTGTTACAAGGGCGTATACGCTTATTGCCTCATTCCCTTTCCGCTGTAACCTTCTGACGAAACACCGGACTGTTTGCGTGGAAAGCAGAATAGAATAGAACAGCACATCGTCAGCGAACAAGTCCAATAGTAGGAGAATACGGCGGTGTAGTCGGTCACAGCGAAAGGTGATTGGCAGAGCGTGCATGACCATCGTCACTCACGATAGGGTTCATGTTCTGGCTCTTCATGTACTCGGTCATCTGGTCCTGGTACTCGGGAGTCATCGTTCGAGGAGGGCCCTGGGCTGTTGACGACAAAATCAAAGGGAAAGCAACACGTCAGTAACTGAAAGATCTGCAACTTCGTAAGGGGAGTGCTGTGGCATGCAGAACCAAGCTCGCGACAAACGTTCGCCTTGGTTGTGGTCGTAACAGCCACAGAGGGAACACGAAGCGATGACTCACCCTGTGATCGGGCGAAGATGAAGGCACCGTAAGCGGCACCGACGGCAGCGAGTGTGCCGAGGGCGACCTTGAGGCCGTGTCCGGGGGGGTTGACGGGGGCTCGGGGACCGTGAGGGCCGAAAGCAACAAAGTAGGCTGTAGTAAGTCGTCAAAGCGCATCACGACAAGTGGGGGTAGATCTTGGGTGTCAGCGAATTGGTCTTTGCAAGAAAGGTCACAGTGTCATGGATTCCCCGAGCAGCAGAGATATGGACGCTTTGGCTTTGGCGTGAGCGTGGGAAGAACAGGGAAGCTAAGTGGAGCTAAGGGTTTGACCGCCTGGCTGGCGCCGAGCGACCCTCCGTGTGCTGCTCTGCTGCGCATGCATCGATCTCCATCTCCTACGCGACGCCGGTCTCATGCATCTCCGCTCGAAAGAAGCTGTTGTTATAGGCATGCTCAAGAGGGATGGGCGTGCAGTAAAGGTGGAAGGAACGGGGTTGTGCCGGAAAGATCCGGTGCTGTGGGTTCGGCCAATAACATTTTGTTGAAACCGTGACAACATGGCCCCGTTTTCGACTTGACGCGCCAACAGACACCAAGAACCCCTCTATCATTTCTCCATCGCGATGCAAGACGAAACCACTCACCGGCCTTCTTCTCGTCTAACGTGAGCTCCTTCCAGTCCTTCTTCTGCAGCTGCTCAAGCTGTTGGTAGATCTCATACTGCTCCT
Source organism: Kwoniella sp. CBS 9459 (assembly GCA_036428585.1). Lineage (NCBI taxonomy): Eukaryota > Fungi > Basidiomycota > Tremellomycetes > Tremellales > Cryptococcaceae > Kwoniella > Kwoniella sp. CBS 9459. The sequence continues at coordinate 3,177,529 of CP144065.1, read as the reverse complement.
CGGCGGGGAGGGTCTTCCAGCTGGCCTCGATGTTACCGAGGATGGGGGCGGACGAGTTGGATCGGGTGGAAGTGACGGAGATGGAGGGGGCAGCGGCCGTGGCGTATCGCCTGACGGACAAGGGGGCAACGGCGGATCGGAGTCGGAGGATCGACATTTTTTATTACAAAAGAACCAGAGAGAAGCTGAGTGGGGAGTCAAGACGATAAGGAATTCAAGGTATCTTTTGAGGATGTTAGAGAAGCAGGATATAGCGTGGAGTTGATAGGAGAAGCTACCTTCCGTACTCTAGCAAGAGCAGGAGCAGGAGCAGGAGCAGGCAACGGAACTCTAATGCAAATCAGCCCACTGAGGGAAAGCTTCGGCGTTACAGCCTCGTGGCACATTCCTCCTAAAGCACAGTTGTAATGCAGCATTACAAAAGCACCGGCGGGATCAGATCCTCCCGCAGGAATGGTAATGGCCACTTACAAGAATTGTAATCTTGAGCTGCCCTCAGGCATTTCCGACCTATTCCGAGCTTTGGCTTTGTTGTCCCTTCTATGCCCTCCGCGGCGCGGTGCGTGCGTCATAACCAGACAAGCAGAGCAGAGCAAAGCAAATCAGATTAACCCTAATGCACTTTACCTAGAGACCCTAGGCTAGCTCACCAACCACGTGCTCGTCAGCGGAACCCGGTTTGTCCTTTTGTGTTGACGCGGCTGACCTCCAGTAGCTTTCTTCCAGCCAGGCAGCGATGCAGATCGCAATTTGCAGCACCACTGTACAGTGCGAGGTATGGACCGGAATAGCACCCTAGGCATGTTGGCGTCGCTAGCGCAGTACGCCTGAATACCGTCTGTGATCATGCCGAAGCTGCGTGGAGGCAACGCACGCGGTATGGGTATGGCTTCACAGGCAATTCTCCATCTGCGGACGACACTTGCACGGCCCGAATTGGCCATGCGATTGCCCGGTTCACAGCCTGAGAGGCAAGTCAAGCCTCGGGGACGCAGGTGTATCCTCTCTCTGGTCAAGCGGAAGAGGAGCGGCTCGAAACAACGACGCAGCGCTCGCGGCGTGGAACGAACCCCGAACGGGCAAGAGAGATTCGAATGATATAGATGATGCATATTTGAACTATCAATGTTCATTTAAATATAAGGTTTTCGTTTTGTGTTGTCTCCTCCAAGCATAACTCTGTGATCCGTGGGTAATGAATGTGGAAAAAGAGGATATTAATGAGGCTAAACTATCATCGATCGATGATGATCTGATGATCTACGTTCTATGTTGGCTTTCTTTTTGACCCCCTCGATCGTGTGAATAGCGATACAAGGGGGCTTCGAAAGAGCCGGTCATGAGGGGTGACGGAGGACAGGGAGAAAGAGGGTAAGAGTGAAAGATAGTGAGCGTGAGACGAAGGAAGGGAAGGGAGGGATTATAGTTAGTATCGGTGCAGGCGTCGGCCAGAGCTAAGCTTCGCGAAAGACCCCCGTTTCTGCCGCGCCGCAATTAACGCGATGCGATGCGATGCGATATGAGCCCAGAGACTCCCGCGTCCCGCGATCAACCACCGATCCGACCATCAAGCTTCTCAAGGCTTGATATATGATGGAGGTCGTGCCGTGAGCCTGTTCATCAATTTCCAGTCGTTTGTTAGCATGACCAGACGCCGATCAATATCCACGCCCATATGTTGAGGCGAATAACGCGACATCTTCCATTCAGAAGCTGACCAACTTGACTAGTTCACTGATGTGAGGACTGCAAGCCGGCTGAGCGAGAATGGGGATATGCAGTAAAATAAGACGGTGATTTGCAAGTTGATATGAACACTTGTAACACAATTGTTCGCAACGACGAATTTCAAGGCATACTTCGTGACACCCGAGCGAGCGACTACCAAAATATCAGGTGTCGGCCTTCGCCGGAGATGGAGCGACAGGTGTACCTTACGTATCACAGATCGGCGATAAGAATCGGTCATAACGACTCGGGCCCCATCTGTATGAAGCAGCGCAAAGGTTCATGCTGATTCATGATCATGCTTATATCGCCGGAAACGCCGATCATGCACTTGGATGCACCCAATACGGTACACGCCGCAGGTTGGTGCATGCATTGGACTAACGGTTGGTTGTGGTTGTGGCTCGTATCCCTCTGCTCTACGCTTTGTCGCTGTCGCTGACACTGTCACTGTCGCTGCTTGCCGTCGCTACAGCTACCGCCCTAGCACACGCTCTCGCTCTCGCTGATACCGTCACGGCTGCACTCCTGCACTGCTACGCTTACTGGCAAGCAAGCAAGCAATTCAACACAAGTCGATCGAAAGCGGCACAAGGCCTGTTTTCGCTTTCTTCATCCATCAAGCTACGGCAGTTCTTTGCTTAACCTACATTTCCCTCTCTGACCAAAAGGGGATCGAGATAGAAAAAACCGGCGATCCGTTCGATACCGATTTTCCTTTCTCAAGCAAAACCAAACCACGAAAAAAACGAAAGGTGTTCGAGAGCAATAGAAAAACAGGAGAAATTGATACATCATGTCGCTCGCTACTCTTCCCGTTGAAGTACAAAAGGTCGCCAACGAGGGCACCGTCAAGCTCTTTGGCAAGTGGGAGGCCGAGGGGTGAGTCAAACCGAGCTCTTTTACTTGTATGACATGGTCAGAAGACAGCAGTCGGGAAGCAGACGCATCGGTGGAACGCTAGGCTAGGGAGACATGGTTACGTGACAGGATGGTGTGGAGAAGAGGGCCACGGTCATCGACATGGCTAGAAGGTGGAACGAACGAGGTCCGCCGCTACATGGGAAGGGATTTGACGAACCATCCGGGACATAGCAAGCGGACAGGTTTCAATCGGGAGATGGGACCAGACGCAGATATCAAGGAGGAACGGATTGAGAAGGCAATGCTGACCACGTCCACCTTCCGTCCTACCAGTGTTGAGGTCAAGGACATCTCGCTCCAGGACTACGTCAACGTCAACCACGCCGTTTACGTCCGTGAGTGAAATACCGATTTTACCAAGACGAAACGAGAACGGAACGTGTAGTGAACGCTCGGAACATGGGAGCTGATACATGTTGCTTTTTGTGCACCTTTGCTTATCATTTAGCCCACACCGCCGGCCGATATGCTAAGAAGCAGTTCGCCAAGGGACGAATGCCCATTGTTGAGCGACTCGTCAACGCGTGGGTGTCTTTCATCATCAGAGGAATATCGGAGTCTGGGAGCAATGGGGAGCGAAAGAGAGAGCGAGAGAAAGGATGCTGATCGTTGTTTGTTTGGGGGAATCGATTGCTTTGTCTGTCGTTGATTGCCATTGCAGCCTCATGATGAACGGCCGAAACAACGGTAAGAAGATCATGGCCGTCCGAATCGTCCAACACGCTTTCGAGATCATCCACCTCGTCACCGAGCAGAACCCCATCCAGGTCCTCGTCGACGCCGTCGTCAACACCGGCCCCCGAGAGGACTCTACCCGAATCGGTTCTCAGGGTACCGTCCGACGACAGGCCGTCGACGTCTCCCCCTTGAGGCGAGTCAACCAGGCCATCTCCCTCCTCACCGTCGGCACCCGAGAGTCGGCCTTCCACAACTCCAAGTCCGTCTCCGAGTGTCTCGCCGACGAGCTCGTCAACGCCGCCAAGGGATCTTCCAACTCTTACGCCATCAAGAAGAAGGACGAGCTCGAGCGAGTCGCCAAGTCCAACCGATAATTTCTTTTCCATACGTGTCCGACTCTACCACTTTTGGATTCTCTTATTGGCATGGATTGGATTGGATTGCTTGGGTTGGATTGGTCGCACGGGGAAGTCGGGTTATGGAAAGGACTACGAAGCTTGCTGGATTTCCAATGTGTAGGATCCAGAAGAAGATCGGTCTGCCTAACCTAACTTTGTAGGATGAAAGCCTGGGATGGATAAGGCTTGCTATTTCACGCAGTACGCAGGAGACCAAGGCTCAAAGTTGTGCTTTGACACGATCTTGCGTCATATCGACCGCAGACTCATTCGAGTGCCTAAGTACCGACGATCCTGTTCCTGTGTTCCCTCAGATGCTAACATCTCGTTCAACGCGATTGCTGACCTGAAACCGGTTCCTACGTCCATCCAATACACAACGTCTAGCTAATCTCAGGTTTCCTGGGGCAGCTCGAACAACAAGGCTTCATGCTGAGCGGACTGGATCATGGTCCAGGCCATGACATGGACTGCTTAACGTGCGCGAACCATTTTGATTCTGATCAGTCTTCCACTGGTACTAAGGTACATCCGCTCACTACAAAGGTCTAGATATCGGCCATGCCCTTCGTGTAATCAAGATGATCAAAATGCTATATGATGCTAATTGACTGACTGTAGTTTGACTATGGTTGTCTGCAGCTGCTTACAATATTTGTGTCCCCGTTCACTACTTTCAGATTATATATCCCATGATGACCTACCATCAGCCTCCCTTCTCTCGCATCGCCCGCTCCCGCTCCGGTATCACGAGCTTCTGTGCTCGCTTGCCCCTTGTCACCTTCACCCGGATGTCCACCGCTCGCAGTCGTGCCCGTCTCAGCTTCGTTGGTGGATTCGGAGGCATCCCCGTCCATCCTGAGCAATTCGATCCCCAGCACCCTCTTCTCCACATGGGCTGCTCGCCTCAACACCTCCCCGACCAGGTACTCAGTATAGACCATTCCGAGGTCGTTCAGTTCCCGTTCCAAGCTCGGATCGATCTCGGCAGATGGCCGTATCAACCCTTCGTCCCAGCTTGACCCATCGGCGTCGGTCACAGGAGGCGTACCGAGCACCAAAACTCCCGCAGCACCATTTGCTTTGGCCAGAACCGCCTTCTCGAGGAACGTGCAGTTCCCTCTGGCGACGACGAGGATGTACGCTTCTCGGCCTACGCCCAGGTAGTCCCGAGTTAGAGATCTACAGCCTTCCTCAGCTTTTCCATCCACATCAGGCGGTATCACAAGTTTCGTCGCTTTACCACCCAGCTCCCAACCCTTCTTCTCGCCACCGTTCTCTGAGGGTGAAGACGGAGCTCCGAAATCCTTGCCAAATACCGCTGTAGCTCCGACAGCATGCAAGAAGACTTGCCCGTCGCCACTTGACTGGCCGACCAATGCGGTGTCAGATGAGTAGGCGGAGAAGCGAAGGATGACTTCGGCTGGTGAATGTGATAGGTCGGAAGGAGGAGGCGAGGCGACAGGGAGATGATCCCGCATCGTGGGATCCGTGATAATCACCTGTTGGCCTTGCCGTAGTCGATGTGGACCGACTGAGTGGGACGGTGTTTCTATCAGCTGAAGATCCTGATAGAATCAGTATCGCCTTGTGCATGCTTACTGTTCGAAACGTCGTAACCCTTGCCATCGAATCTCCATCGCACGCCCAGCCTCAATCCCTCGATATCGGTGATCACGTAGTCTCCTGTTGATGGGTCTTGGGTCACTTTGCTAGGCCCTGGTGAAGGGTCTTCAGGCGGGACCTGGGTGGGATCGGAGCTGTTCAACGGCGAAAGCACAATCTCGAATGCCTGATGTGTCCCAATTAAGCAGCAAGGTCAGTGCTGACGCAGCGGTCAGGAACTGAGACTCGGTGTCATTAGGCTCACGAATTTCGGTGCAGATGGTATATAGCACACCCCACCATCCCACCACATCCTTCTCGGATCTTCGACTTCGAGTCCTTCAGATCCCCAGCCATATATTAGACCCCTGGCGTATTCATACTCGGCTCTTCCCTCTATCCCCACCACGATTCCTTCATCTTCCCTCAATCCTCCAGCCATGAAGGGTATGTAGACGGGACAGGTAGGGTTCTCTCCATTGCGAAGGATACGCCGTGTCGGTGAGGGCGCGCGAAGGAGTCGAGGCGGTATGCGCAAGGGATGACCTTCGGTGGTGAACACTTTATTTGCGTTGGGGAATGGCGTATCGGCGAAGAGCAGGTATAGGTACTACAGTAAAATCAGTTGCACCAGTCTGCAGTCAGCTTGAGAGTTGGAAATATGGACCTGCGGTCTGGTCTCACCTTGAGCGTTTCCGACAGCATGAAACTTTCCATCCGATCTTCGAGCTATAGGGGTAAATCACACAATCAGCTAGAGCTCAATTCTCGTTTTCGAGCACGGTCTCACTCACCTCGCCCGTCATGACATTCTTCATGGTCGCAAACCCGCATTTCGTCTTTGTCCGTCTCTTCAAATCACCCAATATCCGCTCGCCGACCCTGAGGTAGAACGGGTCCCTGGTAGCCTGATAAAGGTAATACGTCGACTCAATGAATTCCGGTCGACCGGGGTATCCTGCCCACTCGACATTCCGCTCGGTCCATTGCCAGCTCTCGGGCATCGCATCGTGCTTTCTCCATAGGTTCCAGAATACGAGGTGTGATTTGATAGCTGATTCGACATCGCCTGCGAGCACTTGCATACCTGGCAAGAACGCTGAGAGCGAGTCTATCGTCGAAGGGGACGAGGGCTGGAGAAGCCTGATCTGGATGGGCCGGTACTACGAACATCATGTGTATCATCGTGGTTAGCAAAATAGAGTCAAGTCTGGAGTTGATGGTTTGTGGGAGCCCTCATGATGCACCAGATGTACTCACGATGAAACCATCGGGTGTTCGAACATGCGTTTGCACAGCAGCGTAAGAGTCGTAAAAGATATCGTAATACGTATCATCGTCAAGCATGATACCAGCCTTGATACCATATTCAAAGAAGCTGTCCATACCCGCGCCGACACCGCTGAAACCGGGCGACAACCAGTGTCCGTGGGTGCCGATGGTATTTCCGAGCAGGTTTTGTTGGGTTCGGCGATTCCATATGGCGATGTATGCATTGTGGGCGAGTGTCTGTCAGAGGCAGGTCGGTAAGTTCGTGAATTTCCGTGGTGCTCGTTCATGTTCATCTGCCTGGTACATTGTGATGACGGACTCACCTCGAAACGATCATCGCCTGTCAGACGAGAAAGTAGAGCAAATTCAAGGAGCAAACTCCCAGCTCCTGCGGTACCTTGTCATACCGCCTGGTCAGTATGTTATAGGATACTCCCGTGATGCTATCGCTGTTTGGCTTATCGGCAAAACTCACACGTCTCAACGCTTTCCCCTTTCAATACGCCTCTCCGCAGATTGACCCTCGCATACGGAATCCCAGTGACAGTATCGAACGCCGGAACGAGTCTCTCTCCCAAATCCTTGGCCAAGACCAGCATCCGGTCCTTGTATTGTTTCAGATCGACGCTAGCCTTCTTCGATCCCCATACCCAGCTTTCCTCGTTCAATCCGAGCTTCTCAGCCTGTAAGGTCGGATCGTCAGGCAATTCGTCTAGATATTGGTACGTCGATAACAATGCTCCCAAAGCTCGGATCGTCATTTCGAACACCTGCACCTTCACGTCTTGGTCGAACGATACATGCTCCGCGACCAGCTGGACGGCTTTTGGATAAGCCTTGGGATGTACGACGGGCAGGGAGGACAGAACGTCGATGAGCGTCATGGAGACGTTGGCGTGGATGTCGTTGATCCCGAAATTGCCTTCATTGGGATCTCGTCCTAGCGGTCCGCACGAGAGAGGCCGGAGCTCGTCCTGCAAGTAGCGGGTATGGAGGTTGTCAGCTCTTGTGACGGCAGGAGGAGTGCATATAGTCGAATATATCTGGTCGCTTCGGTTCCTTCAGTGTGGTCGAAACTCACCGCTGGATAAGCATATTTCATATACCCTTCATACCCATGCTTGAACAGCTATGATCGCAGAATGATTAGTCAGTCAAGTGCAGCAGCGCCTGGGAGACAAAACGTATATAGAGTCCGAGCGGAACTCACAGCAGCAGTGTCATCTCGTAGCTCTTCCCGCCCTATATCCGTCATTCCTCGCACGACTACCAGACATGACAGGCTGAGACAGATGGACGGGAGAAGCCATGTCGATGTCGGACCGAGATGACGCATGGGATCGGGGTTGAAATACAGGAATGGGCGCTTCGCTCTGGACGGAGTGAGCTTGCTGAAAGACTCCCACAGGAATCAGAAAGGTATATGAAGGTCAGGCTTTGGGTCGCGATGCCTTGTCATGTACCGGATGAAATAAGTCGTCTTGAGTGATATATGTCGATATGAATAAGCTTACGCTACAACATCACATCTTTATCGCCAAGTCGCGTCACAGCCAGCATCCATACACGTCATTCCAATTGAAAACGTAGAAACAAGCTTAAAGTGGCAAAAGTGACTGATGCAGGATTCCAATGCATCTTCGTGAAAGTGGGCTCCTCGAGCTGTGTGTCATTCTATACATACTTGGCCTATCCTATGTTCACCCGGATGTACAAATAGAGACGTTGCTACGGCATCGAGCTGGACGTACTATATACGGGACACATGATTCTGCGCTAGTGGTGAGCCGAGCTAAGGTTTGAACCGCTGAACAGACCCTATCCTTATGAATAATCAGGCCTGTCCACTCCTTCACCATGAGGAGTGCCGGAAGGGTAAGAGAGGCCACCTTCGAACGGAACAGTCGTTGGCGCTTCGGCATCTGTGAGTGTTGCAGTTCTTTCGTTGTTGTGCAGCTGTTGAATCCAATGGTTTGTGAATACACTCGTCGTGGCTCGTGATGGTGCTGGACCGCTCAGGTTTCTACGAGTACTGGGATTTGCACCAGAGAAGTCAGAAGGAGCGGGGTCGGGGATATCAGGAACCTCATAATTGTCGCTCCCGCACACAGAGTAGACTTCGTCATCGGCGTTTGAGGTGTCCTGATTGATCAAGCTTGCTGCTGAGGGAGAAACAGACTTAGGCGGGTGAACAGAATGGCCGTCGCTTCCGCCTGCACCGAGGTTTGAACCCAGGCTGGAGGTCATGGGACGACGAGCAGCTGGATCCCACGCTTGGGAAGCCCATGGGTCACCATCATTCCAGTCGAGAGGTCCAGCCGGACCTTCAATCGACTCCAAAGCCGTCTCGAACGGACCTCGAGTAGGTTGCTGGTCAAAAACGATGGAAGAATTCATGGTTTCGCCTGTCGTCTTCTTGAACTCCTCAATGCCGCCCTGAAGGAACGGGCTCACGGCCATGCGTAACCCTTCTCGAGCTTGCTCTCCGATCTTCATGGTGTCAGTTCGAGTATCAGTCGTGGGCCCGCCGGGGTCAGCCACGTCAATCGGGACGAAAGTGCCTTCTGCGTCTCGCAATCGAACACCCTCTTCTGAATTCAGGTAATCAGTAATCGAGTTCAGAGTAGTATGTATAAGTTCAGCAACGGGTTCGAATATGTCTCCTCTCGATGCGGCTGCCTCATTTGCCGTGACTTCAGGGAAGATCTGATACGAAGGCGAGGATGGTCCGGACTCGGATCCGGGATGAAGACGTCGAGATGAATCGTGAGCGGTGAGTGGCGCTGCGTACAGGTTGAGGGTCACACCCAGGCCAGTCCCATCGGCCGTGCGATCAGGGCGAGACGCAGAGGTTGAAGAGACTGAAGAGCCGTTGAAGGAGCTGTGGACTGACATGTCGTGTGAAGGGGGAAAGCAGGTGTGAAAGGCTGTTATCGAAGGGGATTAAGAGTTGTTCTTAATCAAATAACAGGAATCGTCTGCAAAAGAGCAAGCGGCACCAGTCTTTATATCCTGTACTTGTAAGCTCTATGGCGTGGTATGACATTGAGAACGTTCAAGGAACGGATCATCCACCGCTCCTTACGCAGAATTCCTAGGTCAGTCGCCCACTCTCTCTTTCACGGCGTGGCGTTGAACGGAAGCACATCCTTTCAGCTTGAAAGCTCCGTTCAACTTGGTAGAAGGCTCATCGCTCAGTAGAACCTTCTTACGTGGCCAGGCCTAGGACAGACACAGACAGTGGCAGAGAAATAGGAGATGCATTTGGAGCTTGTGCGAAGTCAATCTCGGAGTTGATGAATGGATTTTCGGTTAGGTGTGCTATGCAAGCTAAAGCTAGAGTACGTGAAAGGTAAGATGGCCAGACCTTGACATGGCTTCGTGCTGAGACTGAATTTTGATCGAAGCGAAGCCCAGCGCTCCTCCAGAGCGCGCCTCGCCTCCAAGCGGTCTTCTGTCATGGCTGATTCAATGGCCGAACGACCAGCTTCGAATTCGTTGACACTGTACGAGTAGTGTCAAGGAAGGACCCGAGTGCTGATGTCGACCACTTCCAACGTTTGGCCTCTTCGCAGCAGATCCTTGGAGCGCGGAGAGAAACGAAGCGAAAGGACAACGCCGTCCGTCAATACGAATCCCGTCAGTCGCTGACCCGTAGACCAGTACAACGCAAATCCTGAATGCTGCCACCATTCAACCAGTGATCATGACGGGAGCCTTCTCAGCCATGAACCGAAACGTAAGTCATCGAGCCGACCGCGCGCACCTTGGAAATGTCGAGAATCACAAAGTTCACACAAGCGGATATTGCGGTTCCTCAGATATGTGCGTTCCAACCGCAGACAGGACATTGCGTGACCAGGATTCTGCAACAACAGTGGGTCCATATATGCATGGTAACGATGCGATACGATAAGTGTGCGTGGTGAGTCGAGTGAGAAATCGTAAGAGTATGCAAGCCCAGAATATGCTCGCGATGTCCTCCTATCCTTGTCGCTGCGACATAGAACGATTCATCGGTTAGCTCGGTCCTTGTGGGGAAGATGAGGAGGTTGGGCACGAAACATTGACAGACAGGAGTTCACACCGAGGATGATCGTGATCACTCACTTGCTTGTGCTTGGGGTTCTTTGAGCAGATGATGTATATTCTTCCCTTTCTGCCGAGTGCAAATGTACAGCAACAATCAGAACATCAGCGTCGGTGTGTTTTGGCCGCAAATCGCATATACAAGGGATGACCCTGGGGATGCAAGTCGGTCAGATTCTCCTCTACACTCACCTTCTTACGACCGAACATCCATCGCAGAACCGCTTGACGCTGCTCCTCACTTTCATCCCTCGGACCTGGATCATACCCGGTCCACTCTTCGCTAACGACGACGATGACGATGATGGTATTCGAGCATTGGCGAAGCTGCTAAGGTTGGGTCGGACACTTGCGAGGTTGAGGGCGGGAGGTGCTCGAGGAGGACATGATGAGCAGTGTCGTACGGCGCCTGAGCTGCCGCTGTGGGTAGCGCTGGCACTGGCGCCGGCCAAGGGCAGTCTCGAAGGGCCCGCAAGCGGGAGAGGCAGTCTTCGAAGTATCGCCTGGAACATGTTGAGAGTTCAGGTGCTTGTTGGTTATTTGGTGTGTTGAAACTTGTCTGCCTATCTTTTGATCCTTCCACAATAGATAAGATAGAGCGTCGCCAGATAGTCGAAGCATTCATATGATCATAGTCTCATCGTTGAGTGAGTACTCGCTCGGCTCGAAGTGGACTTGACTTTTGATCTTGTGCGTTGATTCCAAGTGCCACGCTACGGCAATAGCTTCGGAGATATATTCGTGTTTACCCTGAACGCACTGCACACCGCACCGTCTTAATCCTTTGTGCAAGTTACCCTCACTGTGCGTTCTCGCCCTCCACCTCTCTCCTTGATATTCGCCTCCACCCACCATTGTCCACTCTCTCCCCCTCTTTTCCCTATCCTCGTCCTCATACAATCCCAAGATATCGCAAACATACTATCGTCAAAGCATACCCCTTCAACTAACTATCGTCTCGGAACAGATACAGATACAATTACACTTCAAGACGTCGATAAGACCGCCAGCGAGATAGACTCATACGAGAAGGAAGCCAAATATCATTATCGTCCGCCAGTCACACACATATCCTTATTAATCCTATTTATTTCCCGTCCTCCACCTCCACCCAACTACCCATAACACCCTCCACCTGCGCGGCCCACCACAAGCATTTGGAGAACAACACAAAACATCAAATCACAAGACACTCAGTCGCCCGTCATCATGCCCGCAAGGAGGCCAAGCGGGGCCGGCGCTATCGATCCGGCCACTGGACTGCCAGTAGAAGGGGGCCGAGGCAGAGGCAAGGACGGTAAGGAGAAGGAGACGTTCGCGTGTCCCTTCCCAGGATGTGGCCAGGTGAGTGCGAATGAGCCCAGTCAGACATATATGTCTTGATGGCTATACTGGTGATCGTCTGCTGATATGCCGCCTCCTAACATCACAGACATACAGTCGTATGGAGTATATGAAGAGACATCAAAGAAAACGTATGTATCGGATCATACCGTAAGACCGACCTTCGGCGCGAAGCGTCGTTCTATTCCGTCTCTGACATCTCAATCTTCTTCTCCCTCACAGACCAAGATGATAGACCGTTCCAGTGTAAAGACTGCATCAAGGCGTTTGCAAGAAGGTAGGTCGAGCTGAATGGCAATGTATATCCTGCTTCACGATGGCTTACAGTGGCTAATCTAACTCCCGGTGCAGTGACGTCCTGCTCCGACATAGACGCCGATGTCATCCCACACCACCGCCAAACGACAGAAATTCTCATTCCCCACCCGCACCTCACCGTAGCTACCCTGGTGTACCTATATCTTCTTCACGCACAGATGCCCGTGAAGCTTCACCTGCCCAGCCGCGCAGTCGGAAACACCCGCGACAGAGTAGCGGAGACGAAGAGCGTAACGCAGTCAGAGCACGAATCGATCCCAGCCTCGATCCTCGACTAGAAGAAGAGTTCGACAGGGATGGGGATGAGGAGCCATTCGGTGAAGATGGTCGATTCGGTCGACATAACGGGATGGGCAATGGTGGCGTATACTCGGCGGCCAGCAGTTTCTACGGAACGACCGGTGTTCCAGAAGGATCGACATATACTCCACATCTCTTACCGATGTTTCAACAACAAAGCCAGCAGTTCCACAGCTTGAGTGATCCGGATCACCTCGAGGATGCTTCTGTCCTGCTGAGTATGGCCTACCCTGGTGGTGTTCCTGCACGAGAAACTCCGGACCTGCAGCGTGATCTGCCGGATTGGGCAAACAACCCAACGATCAACATGATGATGGAGGCAGCTGTTGCGGCGAACCGAGAACAGGAAGAAGCAGCTCAACGCAATGGGAATGTTGAACCTATCACAGAGGCAGAGACGATAGCGGCCGTCACCGCTTTACCAGACCCGAACGGTACCATCGAGAGCAATACTCATCAACAAACGCAAACCCAATCTGATATCCCTGTTGATCCGAGTCTGACGGGCTCTGAGTCTCTAGAGGGGAATTTTCTCAACACGATGAGCTGGTTGTCCGGAATGGGCAGCGAGGGAGTGTTGGACCCCTCGAAGAAGGCAAGCTCGACATCGACCCCCATCTCGAACTCGAACTCGAACTCGAACTCGACCCCCAGCTCGCTGACCAATAACGCCAACGCATGGGTGGGTGGAAGGTTGTTGGATCCAGATGACGAGGAGTTGGAGCCGCAATGAGCTGCGCTAAATCAGATGTACTATCCTATTTTGCAGATGCAACTATTCTCGAGCATGAACACCGCGGCCGCGACTTCAAGTCCAAGGCCTAATTCGCCCTTCCCGTTGGCCCAATTGTTCTCGCCCTCTGCCTTCGGCATCACGCTACCAGGCGCAAATGATACCAACAAAGCGGACGACAACGCGAATGCCGAGGGCGACGCACCAATGTCACCCGGCGTGATGGCCTTCCTGACGCAACTCGCCAAGCACGATGTCCCGGCGACCCTGAACAATCCAAATCCGGAACGACCGCTATTGAGGTTAGCTTCTGCCGAAATGCTGTCAAGAGCAGGTGCGGAGTGGTTCGACAAGTCCAGCCCGTTCTAGTGAGTTGTTTCGTTCCCTTACTGCACTGCGCGAGACCAAAGCTGATCCATACCCCAGTCTTCCTGCCGAACGGTTCTCCGGGTGCTATGAAATCCCCCATTGGGCACTGCCTCCACTGAGAACGATGTCAGTCATGGCGTGCAGAACGTTCCATACCGTCCTCAACCACTTCTCGTTCCTGCACATGCCGACATTCAAGTTGATCGACACGGCCGCCTGCCTCGCGTTTGCAATCTGTACCATTGGCGGTATCAGAACAGATCCGTCCGGCAGTGCAGCGGATGATCTGGTACTACAAGCTATGGGTCTGTCAAACTCGGGCCAGCCCAAATCACTCGACGGACCTGTAGTGCCCGATCAGAGCTGGGAAAGCTTATACGCTGCCAACTGGAACAAGGACAAGGACGACAAGTATATCGACGCGCAAGAAGTAAAGGGTTGGGATAAGGGCAGCGTGGTCAGATCAGAAAAGACTGGGATGCTCGTCAAGTCTTTCTCTCTCGCTCAAGGGGTGTTGATGACGGAATACAACGTGGCCTTGCTCCAATCATTGATCCTGTATCACGCGCCCAATTTCCTGAGTTCGAACGAGTCTGAACGAGTGATGGCCAACATGTTCCTGGGCACCATTGTTCATGTAAGTGGAATGTTCTTAGGACAGGTCATTCAGGTGCGCATCTGACAATTCCCTTGTTTCACGTCGACAGATTACTCGACAAGTGGGCTTCTTCACTCCCGAGGCGGAGCATGTTTCGCTCAAAATCCGCACTCCCATTCAGCCATTCACCCCTAATGAACTCGACAGGTGTTGGCGAGAATGGATCCAGATGGAAACACGTCGACGTACCGCATACATCGTCTACCAGCTCGACACCGTTTCGGCTTTGGAGTCGAACATTCCTTGCATCCTTTCGTCTTGCGAGCTGTCTTATATCCCCTTGCCAGCGCCCGATTACCTCTGGAAGGCTCCCACCGCCCAAGATTGGTATAAAGCCCTCAAGAAATACCGCCCAATGAATCTCGACGAAGCGATGAGGCGTATCTTCTACCTGCCAACATTTGGAGCTTTCGACACCCTCCACGAAAATGCTGATACAAAGCACTACAATCTGCTCAACATCACTGATCTCGGTCCGTTTGCCAGATCCGCGATGGTACTGACATTGTTGCGGGGTGTCATTGATATCGGAGAGGGAAAGAGGGACAGAGGCGATTGGAGGGACCTGACAGACCTGTGGGTCGGATGTAGCTGGCTTCGACCAGGCAAGAGGATGATTAGTCAGGATGGAAAAGATCTGGGCGCGATCACCAGGGAGAGTCTCCGAGGCAGATTCGCTCAAGGACTCCAAAAAGTAAGCGCCAGTCATCCCGATGTCGCCCGATGAACGCTGACGCATTGACTTGCGCGCTTCTAGTGGCGAGAAGGCTGGGACTTTGACAAGCTGTGTATAAGCCCAGGTGCGAACATCTCTAGAGTACCCACTGAGAGCGTCAGCCCCCAAAGTGCGGAGTCTTCGAGTTCGCCTGGTAAATCGGAAGCGGAGTTGCCGAAAGAGACTTTGAATTACTGTGAAGGTGAGCCATTCTGAAAGGTGTGGCCCGTTGCGGGATGTAGCCCGAAGCTCATGTTGCGCTTTACCTTGTAGATGCTTTACCATTCTACTGGCTTGCTCTGGCTCTGCTCAACCACCTCAACAACTCGTCCTCCCGTGAACCCGGCTTCAACGCATTCTCCGGTATACGCTATAGCGACATGTTGAAGTCGGCCCGAACGTTCACAAGGATGGGCGAAGGAGTCCCTGGTGCTACAGGTTACGGAGCGTCACCTTCGACCGCGCGACAGAGCTCGACTTCGGCCAATGATCAAGTTCCTTCCGAAAGGATGTCTTTCTCTGGGTCCGCGTCCGGTTCGATTCCAGGCTCAGTATCCACTTCTTCCATATCTCCGGACTTCCCGAACTCAATACCTAGCGAAACGCACAACGAGCCGAGTGTGAATATCGATTTCGGCAGCGGAGGCGGATTCGACATACCGGCCATGTCCCCTGGGACGATGGAGGGCATCATGGAAGCTCTAGGCGCGGCGGATGCGGCGCCAGGCACAGGGCTTCAAGGGATGTCCAATGTGTACGAGGCGTTCACGATGGGTATGGGAGGTGTACCTATCAACATGGCCGAGGACATGAACGCCCAGATCCGAGGTAAAAACAGCAGTGGTCATGGGCAGCAGGAGGGCGGGGACGCGAACGGCGGCGTTGGTGGGAACGGTAATGGGGAAGGCAGGGGTACAGTCGGAGGTGGGATAGTGCCGACTGGGAATCTGGCTGAGCAGATTGGGTTCATAATATGATGATGATGATGTGGAGTGGAGTGATCCCTATTCAAGATTTGATTCATGTCAAAGAAAGGGATCATCAATTTACATCACTTGCTAGTGGTGTTCTCGTTACGTTTTTGGATATCTATTTACGTTGTCTTGTCTGTGTCTTTGATGTTTGTCTTTCCTTTGCTGTGTTAACATTTCACCGTAAAATCTTGGTCGTTGTTCTTGACAACCTCTTTACTTGGTACTATCAAGTGCTTTTCTTGTTTACAGGTCGTTTCGATTAGACACAGCTCTCGTTCTCGTATGATCAGTGATAGTGCAATTGATGTATTGTTTGTATGCGTCTGTATCGCGAAACACATATCTCGCATGTCTCCTGGCACCCTCAGTCCGGTCTCGACGTCGGACAGAGCTGTGCCTCTCGCCATGTCATGCACAGCATCGCAGTCGTGCAAGGCAAGTAAATCGCCTGCGGTCAGGACTATCATCGTTAACGTAAAGCCAACTTGTACGAAGCGTAGCTCTACGTAGTCGTATCCTATCGTTTCGTGAACCGAAAACCAAAAGGCCTGGCAACTTTTCGACTGACTGCGCGGTGCATCGACGGAGTAACTGACATGAGCTATGAGCCGTGATGATGATGAAGGATGATGGATTAAAACACAGCACGCACCGAGATAACCACCGTACACAGTTCCCTTATCACTCCACTCCACTTGCACTCCGCGTCATCGCCATCTCCTTCATTTTCAACATCAACATTCCTCACAGTCAGAAGGTCCCGTACAGTGTACATCATTCTTCTTTCGACGCCACGACCCATCACGCATTAATTCGGCACACATCAACCACACCACTTCGTGACATACAAGACACAACGCCCGTTCCTCGTGTCAATCTCGTCCATTCTTCTTCCCCACCATCAGATCAATCCATACGGTAGACTTCCACGAGGAAACCCTCTGTCTCCTTTCTTACCTTACTCTACTCTACTCTACTCCAGCCGCGATGCCTGGATCCAAGCGTCGAGCTCTCAAGAAGCTCTTATCGCCCAACAACGGTCCCTCGGACCCATCCCCTTCCCCTTCACAATCCTTATCTGCTTCACCCTCTGTACCGCCCTTATCGGGCTCCATCAGCAACACCAACGGTCTTCCTCCACCTGTCATACCCCTGACGGACGAGCAGATCCAGGAAGATCTCGTATTGGAACAGATGGCTCAACGGGAGAAAGAAATCGGTCACGCTTCGTCGCCTAACGGACTCTCAGTAGCCGGAGGAGGAGCAGGATCGCCGTCAGCAGGGTCAATGCCTAGCCCAATCTCTGGCTCGTTCTCGAGCGCACCACCACCGCCTCCTATAGCGAACAACGGTATACCGCCCCCGCCCCCGCCTGCACCTGCACCTGCGCAGGCTTCTCCTTCACCCTCTGCGGGAGGAGGAGGAGGTATGTACGGCGGAGGATTTGGAGCTGGAAATGGAGGAGAAAAGAAGAAGAAGTCTAGCAGGCAGAAGTTCGAAGAGAGACAGGTGAGTCGTACATTCCTGGGCTGAACAACCGGACAGAATGGGTCATCTTCTACAACATGGGATCTCCAATGATGAGCGGGACAAGACCTCTCTCTCTTCTCGCCTGAAACGATAAAGCTGATTCTTTCCTTTCTTTTCCCATCTTTGCTATTCCCTGCTATTCGCTGTCATGTCATATCATTGAATGGCATTATTTCTCCGTCAACACATTCGAACCTGCCTTCTGTACACCCACCTACCCTATATCAACACGTCAGGCGCGAAAACAAGAAGCGCTGCTCAACTCCGCTCCGCCTAGCGATCCCAACTGGACAGCTCAGCTTGAAAAGGAGCGACAAGAGGAGATTCAGGTGATTGGGAATGCCTGTTCCGTGCTTGGACGAGAGATATACGAGGTGAGTTCTGGTTCAAAAATGAATTTGTGGAGCTGCTCGTCGGAGCTGCTCGTCGGGGTACCCTAAGCTTGGCCTGCGGGGGAATCGGTCACGACGGGGACTGAGAGGGCGAGCATACCACAAGAAAGAGAAGCTGACACAGATCACGTCTCTACCTTCCTACTTAGATCGCTCCCGATGGTCATTGTATGTATTCTGCCATCGCCGACCAGCTTGGCCAAATCGGTGTGATCCCCTTGCCAGAGGTGAGTAAGGTTGATCTTCTTCGCAGACGACAAATAGGGCGTGTTACATCTATGGCGCTGATTTACATAACACTTACTCGGCACTCCATCTGTCCCGTCATTTTCCCGCTTGCAGTCCACAAACTACCAGGTCACTCGAAAGACAGCGGCCAACTTCATGCTCTCCCACCCTGACGACTTTATGCCTTTCCTCCCATCAATCACGGGCGAAGATAGCGCCGGCGCGACAGATGACGGAGTCATCACTGAGGCTGGGTTCAAAAAGTACTGTCAGCTTGTTGCTGAGACTGGAGAGTGGGGTGGTGAGCCAGAGGTGAGTTGGGTACTATCGTACTGCGCGGTCTTCTCTTCACCGTCGTGACTGTGGATGGCCGGTCTGCGCCTACTACCCGGCTTTTCTTTCAATTAAGCCAGCTCGCTGGAGTGGTCACAGCATACCTGCGTCCAGTGTCAAGTAATGCCGCCAGCGCTGATCGTCTACACTTTGTGGTGCTCACAGATCCAAGCCCTCTCACGCGCGTTCAACGTCCCTATTCACGTCTTCCAACGGGGCCCACCCACCGTTGTATCTCACGGAGGAACGGTCGACGCCTTTGGAGGAGCCATGACGCCCGAGCAGTCTGCTGCAGCCGGCGACAAGGTGGTCCGGATCAGTTATCATAAACGGATGTACGGTCTTGGCGAGGTGGGTCGGATCGTGCTCTCTTCTTATATACGTTCTGTTGGACTTTGTTGCTCGTAGTAAACGTCCAGATATAACAGTGGACGAGACTATGCTTGGATCTTTTTGTGGGTAACTGGATGCTGACTATCCTTTCTATCGCGTCGCAGCACTACAACAGTTTGAGAGTCGCGCAATAGACCGAGCTCTGGGACGTGAAATGAAGACCGCAGCACAGATGCTAGGTGGCAGATGCTAAAGTGAAGACCAATGAATACATGGGCTGACGCTGTGGGATGATGGGCTTAGGTCCGCGGGAAAGACACTCGATCTGGTTGGTCGCTTTCATACACGTATGCGCTGTTATAGTGGCGTGGGATGCATCACATGATGCACGGTTTGGTCATGCAGATCACGTCCAACTGTTAATCTTCACAAGTGGTCACTCGAGTCCGCCGAAGTCAACATTGTACATGTCTATGTCGGAATGCCGACTTTGATATTTTGTACTACCAATAATGCCTTACCGATCTCACCAGTCCTCTGGCTCATCTACCCACTCGCCCTTTCTCCTCAAATCCCTTTCCATCTCCCTAAAAGATCTATACCCGCCCCACCTTGCCTCGACTCCCTCAGCCTCATTCCTGCTCACGCCCAACTCTCTTCGCAACTCGCCAATCCCTTGATCCCATCGTTTCTCCCAATACACACCCACGAGACTGCGTCCCTGTTCTCCATTCTTCAAAGCCCACGGCACCCAATCCCTCACCCACGTTTCGCGCCGTTTCAGCCGGAGCGGGCCGAAGAGAGACGAGAGCGCCGCGACGGGTAAGCGCATATTGGCGTATTCCAACACTTTCAGCGAGAGCTCGTGCGGTAAGGTAGGCGGTAAGGAGAATAGGGTGTGATACAGGTCGTGCGTCTGGCGATAGCGCAGCATCGTATACGCCAGTGTGGGCGAATCGATGTATTGTACCTGTGTTAGGTCCGCGCGTGGAGGCAAATAATAGCGCGAGAAGGGGCACAGTCAGTACCTAGATTCCCTTTGATAGCTCGTAATGCAGTATGCACTGAACGTATGTCATAGCCGATGATTTGAGACAAAATGTTGACCGGTCCTCCCATAAAAGAGGGTCGTTCTTCGGCGAACCGCGCCAAAAGGCAATATCTGCAGACGTGATGTGGTGCAGGCGTAGACGAATATCGCTTTCGAGAACGAACAAATCTCGCTCGAAGCAGGGCTGTTAACTCACGTCCGCCCTCGTATCAGGCGTCACATCGCCTCTTTCCAGCCACTCGACATACTCCCTCCCCAGGGTACCCCTTTTCAGCGCTTTCAGCCCGACCAGATCCTCGCTCGATATCGTCGGTTTATCACGCAGTATCTGTCTCCCCTCAGGATGCAGCGTCATCTTCTCATGTAGCGTGGGCAGGAAAGTCGAAGCTGTCGTTTCGGACAAGGTGGCCACCATGTCCCCTCGGGATGTTGCGCCGCCGACGATGGCGGATCCTAGGGCGAGGACGGCATTTTGCGAGAAGGAGAGAGGGATGTGGCCTGGGTAGCTGGGCTTGGCGCCCGTGCCGCTGTTGAGCGCCAGGCGAGCGAGTGTAGGGCGCAGAGCCATCTTAGATCACTTCAGGATGGTCTACCGAGCGTTGTGAATCTGTATATGAAATTGAAGGGCTGCACTCTGATCCGCCGAATTGGACTGCGTGCCGATCGTTGAAATGTCGCAGAGCTGGATATGAAACGTCGGGAGCCGATCACTCGTTGAACTTTGAGATCGCGGTGAGGGTCGTTGTACACTGGGGTGGATTCGTCCTGTCAAGCTGAAGCTGTATCTAGGGCCTTAACGGTAGAATCATGCTATATGAAAGTTGAGGGCGCACCCGAATTCCCTTCATCGTCATCCGGACTGACGTTGTCACCATCAACAATTCAAGCAAAAACACTCGATCCACGTGGTTTTGGGTTTCAATCTCGGCATTCCACGTCACGACTAATTAACTTTCTCTACACCTCCTTTGTCCAGTGGGTCTATTGTCAAGTTCGTAGACGCGAGAGACGTTCGTTGCCCAGATACATGCCTTCTATCCAATAGCCCAAGAGTGTCCCGGGTCTTCCTTGCTCTACTTGAGATCGCTCGGTGGCTCGACCATCGATATACAAGAAGCTTCAGCAGCAATCGGGCTAAGACACGTTCACGGGAACCAAATAGTGCTTCAACGCAACGCCCGGCCCACGGAGAACACAACTTGACCGCATTATTATACTGTGCCTGCGACTGCCTCCAGAAGAGCAGCTGCCCAGGCCCCGACAGTCCTCGCCGACTAAGATTCGCTTCGGTTCTCGATAATGGTCACGATACCTCAGCCGCTCGCAGCGGGACTAGCCTTGCTAGCTTACCCGTTCTTCATCCTCCTTCATCTGACGTTCATAATCTCGTCAGTAGTGCTGCGGACATATCAAGCGCTCAGTGCCGGCAACCCAGAGGCCAATTCCTACTCTGATTCCGACAAGGTAACGGAAACGCACAGTACACAAGCTGAGGCGACACATACCGAAAAGTATCTACAACGTTCGCCTCCGAAACATATAGGTCTGGTCTTGGTTCCGTCACCTAGGACTTCGAAATCGTCAATACAGCATGATGGGGGACAAAGGCAGAGACAGAGACGAAGCGAAGTGGAAGCGCTGAAGCTGACCGTTCTGAGAGTAATCGAGTGGGCTCAGGAGAGAGGAGGAGGCGTCGATGAGATTAGCGTATGGGATGGACAAGGTGCGGAGGAACTACCACTTCATATGCCTGTCCCAATCGCCTTGTTTTCCTCACTTTGAGCTTTAAAGCACAATGACGGCTGTGTCTCAGGTGAAGGTTTTTCCCTCAGTATATCCACAATGCTGACGTACCGTTCATTTCCCATATCATCTCGCTCCAGGCCTCACCCAATCTGCCGTGCCAGAATTGTTACACACCCTTACCTCTTCGTCGAACGGCTTACCACCCTCGCCTCCCGACTCATCCCCTTCGACGCCGCATCTGCTTCCGACCCAGGATGGACCCGTCGAGGATTCGCTCCCCTCAATGTCGGATCCGTCCCTCTCAAGTCCGACTCAGGAGCAGAATGGTCCAGTCATCTCGCACACTTCGAAGACTCGGAAGTTGGGACAATCAAAGCTTGGTGCATCAAATTTCGACCAGGTAGATGACAAGCTAGGTGGAGTGACGAGTATCACTCTGCTGCGGCCATGTAAGTAGGGACTACCCTCTTACGCTCCTACTCAAGTCTGGCAGGCAAATTTCCGTCTCACCACGCAGCTCGGGGCGCGGCGTTGTGATGCTCTAAGACAACGAGATAGGGAGTAAAGCCGCTAATTCTCGATACACCTTGATCGTGTCCCCATCACAGCGTCGTCTGGCAAATCATTCTCAAACTCAAATTCAAGTTCGAGTCCATTAACGATCCATTTCCTCCCTCCGACCGGCTCATCAAGCATAATCACCACCCTGACTCGCCAATATGCCTCCGCCAGTCTCGCATCCCAGCAATCTCCAGAGATTGACGTCAAGCGAGTAGACGCGGATATACGCCGACGACTCCAGTTCCACGCAGACCCAGATATCATCCTGATTCATCAGCTGCGCACACCAGGTTTCTGGAGTAGAATCTTACCTCGCCGAGCACCGGAGTTGTGGGGGTATCCGTTCTGGAATCTGCGGATAACAGAGATTTAGTGAGTGTCGCGCTTGGGCTTGGCATCGGGGTCATTCGAACGGTTTAAGTGAAGTGAAGATATTCGAACATGGAGTGTTTGCTGATGAATACTTCCTTACATGTCTGCCACTCACTTACTTACTTCCTCCTTTCATCTAAATCTCGCCTCAAACTCGACCACACTCATGCTCTTGCTCTCTCTCTCGTTCATCGCATTGCGCTTCTACCTTCACACCTTCGCCAACGAACAACTCGCAACTCACAACGAGACAGCCAATATTCGACCCCGATCCCATTCCCCTCACCCCTCCGAACCCTAATCCAGACCCTACGTTCATCGTCCCTCCCATCTCTTCGTAAGTTGGGGTACAGCGCATCGATCCCTCCTTGTTTGCCATCGTCGGAGCCTCAAGCTCACGCTCACACGGGAGCGATGGTATTGGATAGAATCGAGTGGGAGGGTGCTTTGGACGCTTGGGGTAAAGTTGAGCAACGTCTTGGCCGATAGTGCAATACAAGATCGAAATCTCGCTGCGCTGGAACGGAGGGTATTCAGCGCCTAGCCTTTCATTCGTGTGTATCTTGGAGTAGACTGCTAGAAGAGATAGAGCTGCATAGAGAGAGAGAGAGAGGAAGAGAGCACAACGGAGCAGAACGGGCTAGAGCATGTCGTGGTGAAAAGAGAGAGACGGAGATGCCTTTATCACTGTATCATTATCTATAATCTGCATCAATCATCGCTTTGAGAAAGAACCATCTTGTCGCATGATGCACCGACCGTATGTTGCCACAGCCATTTCGCTCGTGCTCACTTGTATAAACGAGATTTCAGTTGGGCGGCCTAGTCATCCGGACTCTTGACTTATCATTCTACATTTCACTTACTTCTCACCGCATGTAACCTCGTTGCTTTTCGCCTTATGAAGTGGACGCTTGTCATTTGGCCCCCGTTGATAACGGCAATCCGAATCGAATGATTGACAGCCTGATCGGGATGTCTTCATAGTATACATACGATCATCTCTCTTCAGGCTCTGTATCTAAGCCAAATCAAACACATGCCCTGCCTCGCGTCTTCTACCCTCTTTTCTTTACCGTCGTCGGTAGCCAGGCTGATACAAGATTCTATTGAGTCTGTGCGCCGTACCCTCTCAGTCCCTCAGCAAACGCCCAGTATGTCTCGGCCGTCTTGGAGTCGGAGATGGTCGAGCCCTCGGCTGTAATGGTCGCGATTTGGAACTGCAATAAAGGTCAGGAAGGGGGCATGTCAGCCAAGCGTTCGTAGGAGTATCTCAAACCCAGATTCCGCCCCTTTCTTTCCCTAACACAGGTTGCTGTATCAAGCCAGGGCGACAAAACAGCTTTCCTCTACACGTCACCAGGGATGGTCTAATACGACCAGATAATGCTCGAACATAGATCCGATCACGCTTGCCTCGACTCTACCACCTCAACTCACCTTGTTGATACTCCTCGCATCTCGGTAGAACAGGACCTTCATACAGTCCTCCAAGACCTTCTCAGCCTCCTCCTGCGTCAACAGCGGTCCAGTCCCGTCAACACCTGCTTTCGCCTCGTACGCTTCTCGGAGTAAAGGCTGGGCGAGGTGGGCGCCGAAGCCTGTGGCCAGTGTAGGCGCGGTGTAGGTCGTTCCGAGGAGATCGACGTAGGCGAGGAAGCTGCGACGGGAGTTGGAATTGAGGTTTGTATCAGCTTGACTTATCCCAGAGACGGTGCGGTGCAGGCATGATATCCCGACTAGGAAAATCTTGGAGCGATCAATCGACCGCTATAACTCGGGAATACCCTCTCTCTTGAATACGTTCTGCTCTCTCCAGTGTCGTCGAAACAGTCGATGCGAACAGCCCCCGTACGATCATCTCCGTCTCCGGTCGACACAAGTATATGTCGATCACACGGATTTGCTCCGAGCACAACAAACGACTCAACACAAACACTCACCTCTCCTCCTTGACCTTGTCCCATCCACCGACCAAGACCGCGTTCCAGACGGGGTTCATCTTACTTCGTCGGGCGTAGAACATATTCGAGAGAAGCTGATAGATGTTCTCGGGTGAGAAGGAAGGGTGGGAATCTGAGAGCGCCAAGGCCTTTTCCTCGCGTCTGTCAGATATCGAATCATAGTGAACGGAAATAGGGCATAATATATCAGCATCTTAGTGGATCATTTCGCCACGGAGCAACGACGGGCCAAGGCAGAGAGCGTCGATGAATCGATGGATGCGGCTGCCCCTTTCATGATGTGTGATTACGTGCATACTCACAACAACGCATCCAGCTCCTTCTGCAACCACTGATAGTCGGACATGTCGCCCGCTACTCCGATCAAAGTGTGCTTGCCCAGAGGGTGGAGTCGCTGGATATCTCTGAATCGAGCGAGGGAGCCGTACGATGCTGGAAGGGCGAGAAGACGTATGTCAGCGCCATGAAGCAATAAGGGTCTCTGCAGGTCTACCGGTCCCTGCAAAGCGAAGACGACAGGAGGGAGTCATGAGGTGACTGAGGACCCGTCTTGGGTATGAAGTGATCACAAATTCACTCACCCAGGTTATCCGCCGCGATCATCACACCCTTATCGAATTTGATGCCCAGCACCGAAGTACCTGTGACCAATGGTTGTCTATATCGCCAAAGTCAATCGTCAGTATGCGTTCCCCGCACAAAGGGACAAGCTAACAGGCATATGTGCCTGTGAGAAATGCAGAAGCGCATGGATAGTGAGGTTGAACCGTGGTAAGGACGCAGGATATCTTAGCTCACTGGGTGTGGGTTGTAGGTCCATGAGCATAGCTAGGCTGTACCCTCTGTGTTTGAGGCAAAGGGAAAGTGTTGTAGTCGTTGAAGGTCGATTGACCCGGAGCTCGCTGCTTCCACATTGCCGGGTGCTGCGATGGGGAACGAGTGCTACGGGGTAAGCTGTCTCATCTCCAGCATGGTGGTGGTTACAACAGCTCACCTGTGACATCTTGGAGATCAGTCGTTGGGGTTTAGTATATCGTTCAGGTTGAGAAGCGGATTACAGCAGTTGATATGGCTATAACAGTGGTTGGTTGTATACGATGGTGATGATGCACCTGGATTGATTCACCTCCAACCTTCCTCCAACGATGACAACGACGCGAGGGCGTTACTTCGAATGATCCATGACGTGGCTATCATTTCGAAGACCGACACGTGGCACCACGTGGCCCAGAGGAGCGCCAGCGCTGGTTCAACTGATAAGGGTACCCCGATCCCAGCAGCTAGCCAGGCACCTCCACCGCGCTGTCGCCAAGTGACCGGTCGTGCCAGCAAGATAGAGACGCGCTCGTCCTGTCTTGTCCTGATTGCATGCACTTCAACTGTATCTATTAAGCATTTGACTTGCTATCGCTTCACGCTTTTTGTAGACACCGACCTTTGCTTCCTTCTACTCACAGTCTCAGACACGATCGATATACGACCACCATGGCCCAACAACAGCAGTTCTTCGAGACTATCACCAAGGTGAGTGACCGAGGTCTGCCGTTGTACCCGCTACCGCCGACCTGTTGTCACTAGACAGCTTGAACGGTCAAAGCTCAGCCAACACGCGAACTGATAGCACTTGCCGTCTGTCGTCTGAGATACCGGGTGACGCTGATGCTCCGTATGTCTCAACCTAGTCTTTCACCGAGGTCACCATCACCGAAGCTGGTGTAGACACCGCCGAGTTCCTCGAGGCCGCTGAGAACCTCGTCAAGATCTTTGGTGAGTCCAAGCGGAGCTCATGGATCATAGCCAAATCTTTTGCGAACCCGGTCTCGTTTGTTCAGATATACAGGTATCTCGAGCTGATTCATATGACTCGGATTCTGTGTCCATTTTTTTTAGGTTTGTTCGGTAACCCCGCTTTTGTCGTCGTTCAAAATGACTTGACGGGAAACATCGCCGTGAGTGAACCGCGCCGATAGACCAATGGTGTTCACAGGGACGTCTTATCGGCGAACATCAGTGCTGATTCCTTTTCCTTTGGTCACTTATTGATTATATCCCTGTCCTCGTTCGCTTTCTACCCGGTCCCCGTATTTGACGTAACCCTTCTATTCATGGACGTCTTCTCCGTGATCTTTCCTCCATGCCTACAGAAAGTCCGAGCCTACCTCGCTCAGAACCCCGACAGCGCCAAGACCCTCGAATCCCTGCTCGCCACCGAGAAGGCCAACGTCGCCAAGCCGAAAGACAGAGTAGCCACCGACGCCTTGATGTGGTTGTTGCGAGGACTCAAATTCACCGCCCTCGGCCTGAGACACAATGTCGATAACCCCTCGGAAGAGCTTTCGGTCTCGTTCACTAAAGGGTACGAGGGCAGCTTGAAGAAGCACCATGGAATGATGGTCCGACCTGTCTTCTACGTGAGTTCTTTATGCCGATCCACTTCACGCAGTCCCACTGTTACGCCGATTTGGGAAGCGAGTCGATGGTAGATAGCTGACAGACGTGACAATGCCATGCTATATTTTGCTGCGAATGATGTAGCTCGCCATGAAGGCCTGCCCTTACCGAGCGACTTTCTACCCCAAGTTGGGCGAACCCCAATCAGAGGTCTTGCCCAAATTGGAGGCGTGGCTCAAGGCCCTCGAGGACATTGTCAAGAAGGAGGAGACCGTCTTCAAGGCCGGTTCTTACGGAGAGATCTAGATTCAGCGCTACCTCCAGACTGGTCTTCCCCCAGTACAGTGCAGTGCAGTAGATAGCTGGGGCTGATACAGAAACGCTATCGGGATATCTTGTATACTATGCATATTCACTTGACTACTTCCTCTTGTGACGGAGCTGGATGTTGCATGCTGTGGATATACACCAATTTATTGCCAATTTAGGAATTTCATTGTTGTTGTTTCGGCGACGAAGAATCAAGACGCGTCGTGTAAACAAACAGTTTCCACCAAAACCGAAATCCAACAACATTGGACCTTTTGCTGTTCTTGTCTTTGTCAACATTATAGATTCATATTGATTCACGCTCTTCTTCTGTTGATCTTTGTATACCCAGGAGAGGCTTTTGATCACCCTTTGGCATAGGGCGTCGACCCGTTTTGGACATCTCGATCTTCTTGTCAATACAGCAGCACACTTGCTTTCCGCACATCATGTCCGACGAGTTCAATTTACAAGAGGAACTTCTCTCCCTCTCCGACATATCGCTGTATCATATCCCGGCCGAGATCGACATCCCCTCTCAACGGTCCTCGTCAATCGACGAGTCCCTCTCATCAGCCATCGAGTCAGTCGCGCACGATCCAGAGTCAATCGTACATTCCCAACCATCGACATTCGACGTGTTCCGAAGTATACTGAAGTACTCTGATTCGCCCAATGTCACCGGACCGATATTGACAAAGCTGCTCGATGTGATCGTATCGGGACTGGTCAACCACTCGAATGGGGTGATGAGTCTAGTCGGAGGGGCGCAAGGATTTGCTGCCGGAGGCGGAGAGATGGATATGGATGCGCCCATGGTACATAAGCAGCCTTTGGAAATGTGGGCTTTCTTGTTACAGTGGTTCGTCTCGTGCGCTGAGAGAGGGGCAGGCAAATCGTCAAGCGATGCAGCGGCGGCGACGACGACAACAGGAAGAGGCAAGAAGAAGACCACAAAATCGAATGCTGGAACGTCGTCGACTTACTCATTCGTTTGGGCAGATCATCTGCCCTTGGTACTATCAACAATGCACAAGACGCTACGAATACCTTCATCTCGACTATGGCGAACATCCTCAGAGCGAGAAGCCTTCATCTCG
This sequence comes from Kwoniella sp. CBS 9459, assembly GCA_036428585.1. NCBI lineage: Eukaryota > Fungi > Basidiomycota > Tremellomycetes > Tremellales > Cryptococcaceae > Kwoniella > Kwoniella sp. CBS 9459. The sequence goes on along the minus strand of CP144065.1, from coordinate 3,149,114 downwards.
TGCTTTGTGAAACCGGCATACCAACTTGCAGAAATCGAAGCATACTTGAAGCTCAACGAGGTCAAGCTAGGCGTATACAAAGTGATCTGTCTGGCCGTCAAATTCCACTCGCACGCTTTCGGCGCGCAAACAAGCATCATTCAGAATCTCACGTACTTCGAGCACCTCTCGGAACCCATGGCGGAGCTCCTTTCGATTCTGGAGAAAGAGTTTGACTTCTCTCAGCTGGCAGAGGAGGTGTTGAGGGATGTGAGCGGCAAGACGTTTGCGCACAACGATGTGAAAGGACCGAGGAGTTTCAGTCGATTCTTGGTCAGATTGGCGGAATTGAGTCCGAGAGTCGTGCAGAAGCAGATGCCGCTGCTGCTTGCTCACCTGGATAGCGACGTGAGTCTAGAACTACTATCCTTATCGCCCTATGCAATATCGGATAGTGCATCCCCCTCGCGTTCGCTGATGTCTCTGCCATGCCTTCGCCCCGTTGCACAGGCGCACCCCATGCGAATGGCAATCATCGAGATCATCGGGATCCTCATCAAAGACATCTCGCTCTCGGACGAAGGAGACGAAGAACAGAAGACGAAGCAGATCAAGAAGTTCTTCGACTTGCTCATGGAGAGATTCTTGGATCTGAATTCTTGGGTGCGATGTAAGGTGTTGACGACACTGATCAAGCTTTGCGAGTGAGTCGGCAGTGACAGTCATACCCAAAGTTTCAGGAATGATCCTGGACGTGTTCTGCAATATGCGCCACCTTACTGATCCATACTTCCGAACCCCTCTGCATCCAGCCTCCCTGCGAAATTCCCTAAGCAACGACATCAGATCACCGAGCTCACCATCCGAACGCTCGAGGACAAGACTTCCTCTGCTCGGCGATACGCGATTCAGCTGCTCTGCAAGTTGCTCGAAACACATCCTTTCGGTGCGCTACATGGCGGTACCCTGAACCTTCCTGAGTGGCAAGAGAGGTATGACAAGGTTGCTGAGGAGCTCCAGAAGGTCGATGCGCGGGAGTTGGAGCAAGCCAAGAGAGATGTCGGTATGGTGGATGGAGACGGAGAAGTTGGAGGCGTAGGAGGGAACAAGGGTGAAGGGGATGAGGACGAGGACGAGGACGAGGATGAAGAGGTCGAAAATGCCGTTGATGGCGAGGACCAAAACGAGGAAGGCGAAGGAACACCTCGACCGAAAAAGGTCAAGAAAGAGCGCAAACCGCGTCAATCTCAGCTGGACATCTCCGCCATCCAATCCGAGCAATCGTCACTGGATCCCAACCTCATCCACAAGCTTCGTTTGACCAAGAAGTACTACGGCGACGCGTTGCGATTCATCAACCAGCTTGAGTCCGCAGTCCCTACCCTGTGTCAACTCCTGGTCTCGACTACCAAGACCGAGGTCCTGGAGGCTATGCGATTTTTCAGGGTAGCGTTCGAGTACGACCTCTCCTCAGCTGATACGGGTATCAAGACCATGTTGCATTTGATCTGGACGAAAGACAACAACGCGCCAGTAGCCACCGAAGACGGTGCTCCAACCATGGAGGGCAAGGGCATCCGAGCCAACTTGATCGAATGCTACAGAAGTCTGTATTTCGATGTCGTGCCTGATCTCGCTCCAAAACAGCAGGTGAACAGGATAGCCAAGAACATGATCGAGTGAGTGTGCTTGCGTACAAGTCTAAAAACATGTTGAAGCTAACGGGGAGCAAACAGGCGGACGTATGGCGCTACTCTAGCAGAGCTCACCAGTCTGGAAGAACTCATGAGGACGATGATGGCGGACGGAGGTGTCCACACCGATGTCGTGAACAAGTTGTGGCAGGTATACAGTGAGTGCAATCATCCTATGCGCTTACGCATTATCACGAGTTTGTCTGTGATATCTGACATCCTTCGTCTCCAGGTACCGAGCAAGATATCCCAAAACTGCAACGTCAAGGTGCTATCATCATTCTAGGCATGCTCGCTCTAGCCAGACGCGAAGTCGTGACTGAAAGAGTCGAGGCGTTGTTGAAAATCGGTCTAGGACCCTTGGGCATGGTAAGGGCGCAGCCACATACTTCCGTGTGATCGACAAAATGGGCGCTGACGGACCATTGCTTCCCAGCACGATCTCATACTGGCAAGATACACATGTATCGCACTGCAACGACTGGGCGGCTCTGCCAAGAAGGTGAAGGGTGAGTCTGCTGGTCACCTGACGCGATTGTTCAAGCGAGTGCAAAGCTGACTAGGAAGGTGATTTCAGGATCGCTCAACGACAAGACAATGAGGTTACCCATGGACAACCCAATCTTCATTAAGCTTCAAGAGATCATTGAGCACTCGCCCAAATCGCCTCAGTGGTTTGCGATGGCGGAACAAGCTATCAACACAATCTATCTGCTGGGCGAACAGCCCGATGCCCTCTGCTCCGAGCTCATCAAAGATCTTACTGCGAAAGTGTTCGACCAGCCCTCGAGCTCTAATGCCGCTTCCCCCCCTACCGGCGATGATGCCAACACTGCAGTCGATGGTGACGCCCAAGACGCCGAAGCAGTGGATGCCACCATCAGCACCGACGCGCGAGCTGAACCGACAAGGGAAGGCTCAGTGGAGCAGAAGGGTGATCAGGCTGGAAGCTTCAAGCTTGCTCAGCTTGTTTTTGTCGTCGGTCACGTCGCCATCAAACACATTGTATACCTTGAGTTGGTCGAGAGGGAATTCAAGCGTCGAAAAGACGAGACGGCGAAACGTGAGTCATCGTTGTATCTACCAAAGAAGCCTGCTTTGCGTTTGTCGATATTTAATGTCATGTTCTCTCCTCGATTGCAGAGAAAGCTGCAGCCAAAGCCGCAGAGAAAGACGCGAACGACCTCGAAGCTGTCGCAGGTAACGCCGAAGATGACATCGGCGACCTCATCTCCGGTATCAGAGAGCGGGAATTGCTCTTTGGTGACAAGAGCCTGTTGGCCGTCTACGGGCCTATGATCGCCCATATCTGCGCTAGTCCTAAGCGATACCGAGTGAGACAACATTCTTCCTCATTTCAGCTGTCAAGAACTCGATTTTCTCTGCAGCCGCTGACACGTGTCTCCATCGTAGAATCCCTCACTTCGACAAGCTGCTACGCTGAGTCTCACCAAGCTCATGTGTGTCTCCGCTCAATTCTGCGAGTCCCACCTGTTGCTCCTCTTCAAGATCCTCGAGACCAGCAGGGATCCGGTGGTGAGGAGTAACATCGTGATCGCGCTTGGTGATATCGCTGTCTGCTTTGGCAGTATGATCGATGATGTAAGTGGTGGTACGATCACCAATACTATTCAAGGACGAATGAATACGCTAACATTTCCCATTGTAAATTTCGCAGAACTCGGAGCGACTCTACCAGGGGCTGATGGACCCTGACCCCGTTGTCAAGAAGAATACGCTCATGGTCTTAACCCACTTGATCTTGAACGGTATGATCAAAGTCAAGGGGCAGCTGGGCGAAATGGCCAAATGCCTCGAAGATCCCGATACGAGGATCTCGGATCTCGCCAAGCTGTTCTTCACGGAGCTGTCCACAAAGGACAATGCGCTATACAACAACTTGCAAGATGTGATCAGTCACTTGTCAATTGGTGACCACAAGACGGACGAGGAGACCTTTGAGAGGACAATGCGATTCATCTTCACGTTCATCGAAAAGGTGAGCTATTCATCTACTGCAAAGCCCATCTGCGCGGCGCCAAGAGTGGTAGCTGATATCAATATGCGTTCTTGTTTTTAGGACAAGCAAGCGGAGTCCATCGTGGAGAAGCTTTGCCAGCGATTCAGACTCGCAACGGAAGAGAGACAATGGCGAGATATCTCGTTCTGTCTCTCGCTATTACCTTTCAAGTCAGAGCGATCCATGAAGAAGCTCATCGAGGGGTATGTGGTGTTCTCCTTTTCTGATCGTATCGGTCCGTTTGACTGGGATCAATGGGTTGACGAAACGATCGGTTCCGCAGATTGCCGTTCTACCAGGACAAGTTGCACGAGGAGACTGTATTCAGGAGGTTTACCGAGATCCTCGCCAAGGTGAGTCAGAGGTTCGCAGATGTTGTAGAAGTACACAGCCTAAAGACTGATTCTCGATTGTTCCGCAGGCTCGAGCGAACAAAGCTGCCAACAAACCCGAGACGGAACTCAAAGAGTTCGAAGCGGTGAGTGATACCCTGGTCTCTGGTCAAGGTAGATTGTACAACATGCGATGCTGATCCACATGACTTTGGCGCAGATTCTTACCGAGCATCAAGCGAAGGGACTGGAAGACCAAGCTCTCGAAGCGGACGTGCTCAAGAAGACCAAAGCCGCCAAAAGACGAGCTGCGAAACGACCTCAACCTGCTCGAGGCGCAGGAGGCAGGAGACAAGCTACTCCCGCAGACGATGACGACGCGCAAGAGGATGAGGATGGAGAGCCTGCAGCGCCTGTACAGCGAGAAACAAGGGGAAGAGGCACAAGAGCACTACCTCCGCCCGCTGCAAAGGCAAAGGCAAAGCCAAAGGGTAAGGCTAGACCTGCTCCGCCCGTCAGAGGGAGACGGAAGGTCGTGCAGAGCGACGATGAGGATGATGATGACGATGGGGATAAATCGTTTGACGACAACTAGAGGATTCGAGATGGGCTGCTGTGTGGCCACTTCATCTACATCGATGATTCTGCTTCGTGGCTCCATGTGGTGTCGATAGGGCGAACGAAGGTCAGGAAGCGGAAGCCTGCAGTCAGGAATGAAAGCTGTAGCAGCTCTGACTGAACTTCAATCGGGATTATTAGAGGAGAATTTCGCACACATCTTGGGTATCACTTGCACATTTCTTGTACCATCATGCATCATAATGTCTGCCCAGATACCCGCCCTCCCGTCGCACCTAGCATATTGTATGCTGTATTAGGCCATCAGTGCCTCGGCGAGTTCAGTCGCGTAAGCCGCCGTTCCCTTGCAGAGAAATGTCGGAAGGAATGGACACGACAGGCCTGGCGAACTGATCTCGTTTCACACCTGCCCATTGCATAGGTCGCCGTAAGACAAACATGCATGTAAGCTATAGATGGAAAACAGTGATGTGGCATTTCCACAAGTCCTTTGCCGTAGTGCCTGTCCGCCGCCACATGCCACGCGTCCGACGTCATTCCCTTAAACGCACACTGCACCACTGCAGCACACTGCAGCACGCTTTCACCGCATGTAGCATGTAGCATGTATGTAGCATGTAACAACACCCTGCTCATGGCGCATCCCGTTAGTCAGTCAGTCAGGCAGGCATCATCAATACCCCCGTTATTGTCATTGTCATTGTCATTGTCCATAACTCTCTGAGTCTAGCTGCACATCGAACTTGACATAGAATACACTCGAGAGAACATACTCTAAACGAAAAGCCGACTGGGTTCTCCGCTCAGCGAAACTACGAGACATCAACAACCAGCCAATCGTCCGCGTGGATCTTCGTGCTATTCTCAGCGGATCATTCAACGAAAGCTACCTCTTCGAATCAAAACACATCCGTCGCCCTCAAGAGGACTCAGCTCGACTTTTATCATCCCTTGGATCTCCTTGGCATCTTCAAGTCAACCCTCATATCCATCTTCCAGCAAAGCTACTGAAGCGCGGAAGCCATACTAGGATAAGTGATCAACAAAACAAATCAAAATGTCCGTCGAACTCAGTCCCGCCAGCCAGTTGGGCTTCCCTCGTGAGTATTAACTTGCACTTGATTGACCGTCTGAAAACGCGCTCTCTGTGAGATCCTCGGTGTACAATGAGGCCGTTTCGGTGACGACTCCTCGTCTGAGCGAGTGCCGTCGAGCACTTACTCAATCACGTCGAATCGTCTCCCGTCGTTGGCCGTCCCGCCCTTCCTTTATCCTTGTCTCCATCAAATAGACATTGTGATTGCAATGGAAGTGAGAGCCATGCTAATCCATCGTTCTGACTTCTAACAGGCCCGTTGACGTCTCTCGTCAAGCGATCACTATACATCCACAACCCCAACCCTCATCCCGTCGCATTCAAGGTCAAGACCACCGCTCCTAAACAGTATTGCGTGCGACCCAACTCTGGTAGGATCGATGCTGGTGAGAGCGTGGAAGTACACGGTGAGTGAGAGCGGCTCCCAGTCGTACCCATGCGTCAAGCGTCTAGAGGATGCGCCACGTCGACCAATCACAGCTTGGGAAACATCTTCATTGTGTAACGAGCTGACCTGGATCCATATTCTCAGTCCTCCTTCAACCTCTCGCGCAGGAGCCTCCTCCTCATGCCAAGTGCAAGGACAAGTTCCTCGTGCAGTCGGCCTATATCACCCCTGACGAAGAGATGCACACCTTGGGCGAAATGGTGAGTCTCCCCGCGTATATCGGAAACGATTCGTAGCTTGTCTCCGAACATCGCTGAGGCCCACAGCTCATCTCTTTCTACACCGCTTGACCTCCGTAGTGGTCCCAAACCGAGAAGACGAACAAGGCCGCCATCCACGAGCAGAAGATCAAGGTCGTCTACCTCGCCGCCGAGGACGGCACGACCAACGCCAACGGTATTCCCGAAGAAGGCGACGAGACCATTGGTGGTGGAGCAGGCGAGGCGAGCAGAATGGAAGAGTCTGTGAGTATATCCCTCATCCCCTACACTGACACCGGCACGATGCCGAAAGGATCTGCCCTTGTTCTTCTTGATCGATTGCGTATTGCTTTGTCCCACTTCTTTCACCACTCCCGCTTGGCGTGAGCTTTTGGCGCGGAAAGGGGATTTGACGGTGTGTTGCTGCGTTGCTTTTGACCGGATTTTCAACGACGATTCTACCCCACACATTCCACAATGTGACAAACAAAACTTGCAAACCATTACATTACCCTTCGCAATGTTCATGCCTTACTTCTTAACATTCGAACTCGGTCGACAAACGTCAATTGACATCAAAACGAACGAATGCGATCAAAATCGCATTCGAACGAATTGTTCCGACTGATCGGTACTGTCGCGTAATGTTCAATATTATTCTTTCTCTCTGCCCTTCGATTCATGATGTCTATTTCTATTCCACCTCCATTGGTCTTCACAACCCCTTAATTCTACACCCTCCATATCCTACATTCCCTTTTACCAGCACAACACCCCTCATGATGGCTTGACCAGATGGACTACTCGTCCTGATAAGGAGTATGACCCCGAGCTCTTCCGCAATGCGGGGTACTCCTACTGGGAAATTGAGAAGCCCCCTTACGTGCCTCCTGTTTGTGCCACTTCATCCCTTGCCCTTCTGTTCGACTGGCCTGCTCCTCACTCCTACCTTCTTGAGTACACGAATCGTCAAAAGCTGAAAAAAAAAAAAACGCTAACTTTGCCCATCACCCCTCCAGGCCATCTTCTCACACGCTCAGTCATCACCTACACCACACTCCCCTCTCCCCGCTGCTCAGGATAAGCCGATCCCAGTGCCCGTCGAGGTCCCTCAATCCTCTCCCACTATCAAGAAAGATGTCGCCCCCCCTCTTCCCGATCTCACTCCTTCTCAGGCCGGAGCTACCAATGTCGCTCTCGAGAAGTCTCTCGCTACGACAACATCCGACTCTGACAAATTAGCCGTCGCATTGAAGGAGATCGACAAGCTTCGAGCTGAGCTTGACGAGGCTCGGGGACCCCAGGTTACCGGTCTTCGGAAGAGGGGCAACGCCGGCGGTGCTGGCGCCGAGACCGTCGTCGAAAAGGCCAAGGAGGCGGTCGCGAACACCACTTCGGGCTCTCAGGGTGTACCGCTTGAGGTCTGCGTGGGATTGGTTGTCGGTGTCTTCGTTATGACCTACTTGTTCTTCTGATCACCGTGAGAGTGTTCACACGAGTAAGACAGTACTTGAAAGATGATCAATCCAGTTCCTCTCTCACACGAGGCTAGATGGCTGGGTAGGTGGATGTGAAAGGTCATCCGGCCCGACGTTGTAAGATAAACAGGCTTTCCTTCGTTGAACAATCGAGACTTCTTTCTTCTGTTTTTTCCATCTTATCATTAGTATTTAAGCTCGTTGCGTTTGTTTTTGGATTTGGATATACATGCGATCTCGTTTCTTTAACCTTCTATACTCCGTCCTATGAATGTTACATATCTGTGCACTGCCCATCCAAGAAGATGCTCAGCACCATGCAGCCTTACCTTAGCCTTAGCAAACGTCTTTGGTGCTGATTTGAGAGAGAGGTCTGTCTCAGCGGGGCTCCCAGGTGGAGGTTGTCCGAATTTCCGATTCCGATTCCGATTACAACGACGCCGATCGTCATGGACGATAGCGCCAAAGACGGTAAAAGCAGAGCCAAACAAACGTAAGAGGGATGTGAACATTACGAGTAGCGTATTGTATGGATGGAGATGTGAGAATCAGCACATGTACCGTATCCCACTCGATTCACAATCTGTCTCCACTTTACATCTTCGCTTATCAGCTGCGACTCTCCACCTTCATCTGTATCACATGGACTCTTCAACTGGCATTATTCGCTCAGCACACCAAGATCAGCTCCAAGGTCCATCCTAGCTATCCGTGGCAACGTACGCGAGAACGACAACGATGACCCGAGGCAAATCAACCGGCGCAGCTATGCGCGAACCTCGTTCGCCCCCTGCCGAGGCTAAGAAGGCAGACAAGGAAGGAAAATCGTTAAAGAAGGGAGTGTCGGAATGGAAGAATGAAATCGAGACGGATAAGCCCATTCTTCATGGCAAGGACGATAGCAAGGACAAAGATAATCACGGCGATATCGGCAGAAATACAGGGAAGGGCAAAGGCAAGGCTGCTGCGAAGGCTGGCGCGAATCCCGGCTCTGGCGGTGCTCGAGTTCTATACTGGCATCGAACAGACCTGCGCCTAACGGACTCTCCGGCCCTCGCACGCGCTCTCGACCCATCCACATACTCTTCGACTCATGAGAGCGGTAGCGGTATAGAAGCTTTCTGGCCGATATGGTGCTTTGATCCGACATACGTCTACTCTACTCGCGTAGGCGTCAATCGATGGTCGTTCTTGCTCGAGTCGATGCGAGATCTGAGTGAGAGGTACAAGGAGGTGAATGAAAGCCAGAGATTATGGGTTCTCAGGGGCAGGCCGGAGTTGATCATTAGGCGGTTGGTGAGAGATTGGGGGGTCACGCATCTCGCTTTTGAGAAGGACAGTAATGCGTATTCAAAGGTGAGTTTGGCTCTCTTTCCTTCGATCATACAGAGAGACGTCCAGATTTACACCCACAGTATGTTAAATCGGCATACCTCGCTTCCGAAACTGCAGACGTCATTCCTGATGTAGATCCCGAGGGCATTCTTCGGATGACAAGTGCTCTTTGGGACACTATGCCCAAGTTCTGGAGAGGATAGAGGGCTGATTGACAGACTCGACTATAGGTACGAGACAAGAAGATCAAAGAGCTCGCAGGGGAGCTGGGGATACAGATCATCGATACACCCGGAAGGCACCTGTACGACCCGGACGAAGTCATCAAGCAACACAAGGGGAAACCCACAATGACGTTACATCAATGGCAAGGAGTGAGTGAACTCGAGATTGTCGCAGCGATGCTATACCACTTTGAGCATGCGGTACATGGCATACTGTGCGGACGTACATACATCGGATTAGGCTGACAGGGTCCCCACAACTCGTCCGTCGACTTTATAGGTCACATCGAAGATGGGCGACGTGCCGGAACCATTACCTAAGCTAGACAGTATATCAGATCCCGGATCGGTAGAGCTGGACGAACAAGGGGAGGACTGGGGACGGCACGGAGGTGTGGATCTGAATGCAGAGATAAGGACCGGCAAGGATTCATGTTTCGGTGAGTGGTCAAGTCCAGTTGAGATCAGCCCTACGGTATTGCCTTATCTCACTTATGGATCGCCGAAGCTCACCTCGTCTGTCCACCGTGCCGTGTTTTACGTCCTCCTGCCCTGCAATCTATCCGGATACAGAGCGCCTGACAGGACCCCCTTCCGATCCCTTCTCAGTGCCCACAATGGCGCAAATGGGTTTCTGCGACCCCACAACAACGATACACGGCGGTACAATGGAAGCTCACAAGCGCCTGGATCTCTTCTTCTCCTCTCCCGAAAAGGTGGCCAAATTCTCGAAACCAAATTCTGCGCCCACATCGCTCGAACCGTCGACGACGCTCTTGAGTCCGTATATCAAGTTTGGCTGTGTGGGCGTACGGGAGATCTGGTGGGGATGCAAGAGGGTCATTGCTGAGTGGGAGAAGAAAGGAGGTAGAGGGGAGACCAAGGAGCCTGAGAATATGTTTGGACAGGTGAGCCTGAGCGCACTTTTTCCATATGCCCCGCTGTCACGTTTTGTTCCTGCTGCACATGGTCCTCTGCGTGCCATGTCTTGGTTTTGTTCACTCGCTAAAGGTATGCTGACATATCTCGACGGTGTGACCGCACAGCTCCAGTTCCGTGATATGTACGCCTGTGCAGAAGCAGCTGTACCGCACTTCGAGCGTATCCGAGGGAACTCAGTCTGTAAATACGTGGATTGGTCACTCTCCAACGTCTACGACGACAATGGCGTCGAAGTCCTTCCTCGTCCGAAAGACGAAAGCAATTCGAAAGCGGAAGAATACTTTGCCGCGTGGCGCGAAGGGCGGACAGGATTTCCGTGGATTGACGCTTGTATGCGTCAGCTGAAGCATGAGGGATGGATACATCATTTGGCGAGGCATAGTGTCGCTTGTTTCTTGACCAGAGGGCAGTGTTATATCTCTTGGGAAAGAGGCATGGAGGTGTTTGACGGTGAGTAATCCCTCCTTGATCACTCGTGCCTCTCATAAGGGTCTTCCGGGCAACAGGTAAATTGGGCTGACTTTCACCTGTCCGCGTCAGAATGGCTAATCGACTGGGACCCGGCTTCCAACGTGAGTTTGACGAGTCTTGCTTTGGCTCTCATGAAGTCGTTCTCAACGGAACACTGATCGCTGATCATATGATCTACCCTAGCCCGGAAATTGGATGTGGCTGAGCTGTTCCGCCTTCTTCTCCCAATACTGTGCGTGACTTCTGATCCATCTCATAGCCTGGCTCTGAGAGAGATTGCGCTCACATCTGATGCTGACTACATCCGCTCGTACAGTTCGAGTATATGGCCTGGTGTCTTGGCCCCAAAGAACCGATAAGACGGGCGCCTTGGTGCGCAAGTACTGTATGTGGAGCATCACCTTTTGTCGTACGATCCCGAGGGTCCACGCTGATATCGTTGTCCAGGTCCCGAGCTGAAGAACTTTCCCGACAAAGTAAGTCAATGTCATTTACGAACCGACCCGTGAGCTAACCTAACTGACGAAGCTTTGCAATTAGTACATCTACGCTCCGCACACTGCACCTCAGGCTGTGCAAGAGAAAGCCGGATGTATAATAGGGCAAGACTACCCTTCTCCAATGCTAGACGAGCACGCAGCGAAAGACCTCTGCATTGCCCGAATCAAAGATGCCTATCACTTGAACTTGCATGGCGATTCGCCGGAAGTACTAGATGGAACCGCCGAAGCTAAACTGAAAGCTCTTCATGAGGAAAGCGGGGCGACGGAAGCGCATCAGCACGAGGAGGGGGAGAAGAAGAGGAAGAGGACGGGAGAGGGGGCCATGGATAAGTTCGTCAAGAGGGAGAAAAAGTGATAGTCTCTCTATCGAAGGGAACTACGGACACTAGCTAGGGTTGTAGATTTACTCAGTATGCCTAAGAAAGATGCACCTGGCGGGTGGGCGGAGATGTCCGCTAGCTTCCCCTACCCCCGTTGTCGCTCCCGGGGCGATCGTCAATGTCACGGGGATCTCGACTGATCATTAGCCGGAGTGTTTAACCATATGAGTAGTGCTCGGACTCCTTTGATGTCTCTACACACACGGACACACGGACATACGGACACACATACGCAACGCTTCCCCCTTTGATCCCGAATATCACGCAACGGTCCTTTGAACGGCCCCGCGTCCACGTATAGCCATACTGCCATCTACCTCGCTCAGCCTGTTCCGTTCATTTGTCAACTCACCGTTCCGGCAGCTCGCGTCGAGCAGTCTGCTGTCATCCGTCAAGATGAGCGCGAATATGAGTGCGAGCGCCAGTAGCGGAAGCACGTCGATTGCCCCTCCGTCAAGAGCACCATCGCCTGCGCCGTTGTATCGGCGGACATCTGTAAGAATCGCTTGTGTGCAATATGACGTGAAGGTATGCAATTCTGTTTCATAACACACTCTCAGAAATCGCTAATCTGACTTGTACTTGGTGCTGTCTCCGTTCATAGCTCGGAAAGGTGGAAGAGAATGTTGCAAAGGTACAACATCTGACACGAGGGTGAGTGTATTCTGTGACATTCCCCATACGACTTCTGCTGACCTGCCAACAGCCTTCAGCCCGGCTCGATCGACCTTCTCGTGCTCCCCGAGATGTGCTTATCAGGCTACATGTTCTCGAACCCGACCTCAATCTTGCCGTATCTCGAACCACCGCGGATCGGATCGACATCTTTACTTGCTCGCTCCCTGGCTCAGAGACTACGATGCCACGTTATAGCAGGGTATCCAGAGGCCTTACCTACCGCACCTCTGCTCACGACTCCCACTCCCACACCTACGCCTAGCACTTCAACGATACCCACACTTGCAGGACAAAGCTCACATCACAGTGTACGCTACGACGGAGAGGTGGACCAAGCGGAAAGTGATGCGGGACCTAGGGAGATGAAGGATCTTGAAGGAGAGGGTGAGGGCGTAGGCTATAATAGCGCTGTCGTAGTTAGTCCGAGCGGTGAAGTCGTCGGGAACTATCGGAAGACTTTCAGGTTTGAAACAGATAAGAACTGGGCCCGAGAGGGTGAGTAGACCTTTCTCCCATCGCGAGACCACGATACACTATCTTTGAATAAAGGGGCACATGTGTACAGACTCAGGCTGAGCGAACCTCCCTCTTCGGCTGATCTTTTCACCCAGGCGATGGTTTCATGTACTTCGATCTGCCTGAGCCGCTAGGTCGAGTTGCCGTCGGCATCTGCATGGGTGAGTTTCACCCAAAACTCTGTTCTCGAGGGACCGACTGGAGTAGAATCAATACTGACTATGTGTGATCAGATATGAACCCCAAGGATTTTATCGGTCAGTCCGTTGCTGTATACGTTATCCGCTGTCTCTGAGCTTACAAGACGCCGTGTGCAGCTCCATGGGACGCCTTTGAGCTCGCCAACTACTGCAGAGACAATTCGGTGGACATGCTTGTTGTGCCGTAAGTTGACTATGGTCATCTGTACTATGCTTGTTACATTGTTACATTGGTACAGCTGCGCTCCCCTCAATGACGAATGCCAAATTACTGATCAGAATATCCCTTCGTTCAGGATGAACTGGCTTACACCACCCGCCGAGCCACCCGAAGAAACCGAACAAGAAGATCCCGAGGGTCCCTCTGAATCGAATCTAAATTACTGGGCAGCGAGACTCCAGCCGTTGCACGACCCGACGCCTGGATACGCTACATCTACGCCCGGGGTGGAGGTCGCTGATCCAATCGGAGGGAAAGAAGTCGTCTTTGTCGCTTGTAACAGGATAGGGACGGAAGAAGGTGAGTGACCAGTCGCATCCAGCTCGATAATCGCCCCAAATTGGCGTGCGAAGGGTAGGTCCTGCAGAGCACTGATGACAGCAACCTCTAAATATGTACAACCCAATACAGGAACTACGTTCGTCGGCACAAGCTGCGTGATGACCGTATCTTCATCGCCATCACGCATCGAACTCGTGGAATGCTGCAACATCTCCGAGGAACGGGTTATGATTGCCACAGTGACATGATGCATCAAATGAAACGCGACTATGAACAGTCTATTTACTCTGCAGCGCAGACGACGACATTGACAGCCCGAAATGGAAACCACCACGCTATGTTCAGAGATAGCCCCTCGATCCCAGACCCAAAGTAGACCGTATCACCATCCCACAAGGTGTTATTGCTACATGGTTCATCAAACCCCTGTCATCCGAAGCTTCTTGGGCAAATGAGAGTTTGAGCCACACTGCTCGCTTCATCTGCTCAACCTTTCGATCAGTTGTGAACCCCTTGGTAGTCTGGGTGCGTGGCTGCCAGACCTTGGAGCTCAGGACGCCAAAAGTGCAGTTTTGAGAACGATCAAACCAGGCCTGGATGTATCGAGTCATGAGCTACTTGCATTCAAGAAATTTATCATGTTTCCTCCACCTTTCGCGAGTCTACCTTTCATCCCTCACCCGGTGAGGGCTCTTGAGCGGGGTAGATCCGAGCGCTTTCAGAGATAGGTGAGTACTGTCACGATAGGCTGCTCGTCAGACACCTCGTCAATCTGGCAAAGAACTACAGTATATCTGTTCACTCGTCAGTCTCGCTCGATCGAGCAGCGGGTTGGCTGCAATTGTAAACGCCTGCCCCGTCGTACTATCTCAACTGATTCCGAAACAACACGATCAGCGCCAGACAGCTTTCCCGCAGCGGGCAGCGTATGACTGTTCAGACACTGGACCAATCGGCAGAGTAGGTCCACCTTTCGAGGCTTCTCACAACCTCGTGTGGCGAGCGAGGTGACACATGCAGAATTGTGTTGACGGTCGATATTTGGCGGGTATATAGCGAAGTTCAAGCTTTCAACCGGGCCGCCGCCTTGATTGATTCCGGACAAATCTCACTGAAAGGACTTGAAGAAGTCTGTCGGAAGTCGCGCAAGGAGGGTCTAGAAGGCTCAGCAGAGAGCATTGAGGCACCTGGCGCGATCCCGCTTGAGTTGGCTAACTCGCGGTTGCACAAGGAGCAGCGCCAGGTCGAGATTGAGAATGCGAGTGAGTGAATTCCGTCCAGCTTTTCTATTACATACATGACTTTCGATGGATGCTTGAAAGCTGAAATTGGCCGTTCGATGCTGATTGAATCCCCCTGTCCGTCCTTGCTGATTGGCTACAGCCTCCGGGGCACACGATTAAACGGGGCGGCAAGAAGGTCAGAGAACGCCAGGCAGCCCATGCCGCGGCATTAACTTCTACCGGTGTGGAGTTATCTACTACACAAGATGTTTCTGACGCCCTGACTGTATCGATCGAGGAGCGCGAAGGTAACAAGGATGACGAGGAGTCCCCGTAATCTGTGGAGTCGTTTTGATTTTTCTGGGTGTATACAGCTGGTACGTATGCGTATTGGTTAATGTAGCGTGCAATCGTCCCTAGTAGCTATCTATCAAGATTAGCTTGTGTATGTGTGGCGGTAATTAAGGGAACATGAAAAGTGATACTTAGGGCGCACAGCAGAAACTGCTTGATCTACTCGAGAAGCTCTTGGCCGAATGCGCCCTGCGCTGATGGCTGTATACTGTACCAGATGCGTGATGATCGGATGTCCAAGCGTGGTCGGAGCCCAAAGGAGGGGATTGGATGGTCAGTACTTTTGGGCTGTGCCAAAGTGTCAAAAGGACGTTTCCCATCTCTCGCTTCAACATGAGTCGCTACATCCCCATACACGTGTCATCCGGTCGATGGAGACCCCCATGTACAGTGATGTAGCCATGCTCAGTGGGAAGGTCTAAGGTGTCTATGGCATATCTGCGTCTTAGCACTCACATACTTCATTCAGTCCAACGTGCATCGCAGAGCGCTGGTTGCCACGTAGAGTCGTGAGAACGAGCACCGGAGACAAGATTTGGTAATTTACCGATAGCTTTGCCATCACACACAAAGGGGCATCATACTCATCGACAGAGAGATGATCAGCCTATATCATTATATTACGTTGTAAACCATATAAATTCAATTTGAACAGCACTAGCAACGGTTAGATTAATCAGTTGTGGGTGGGGACTGCAATGGGTAAGCTTCTGCCAGATCAATCACTTTTGATATCAGCAAAAGCATCACATAGTCATCGAGATGAAGCGCATGTGAGTGCTCAGGCTTGATGCTCTACGCAGTGATATAGATTACCGTTTGAGGATGTGGTCGGGTCGGACGTGAGAGTGAAAGAGAAGGTATATAAGTCAATGGCCCGCATGTTCAGAAGAACAGCATAGGCCATAGACCTCCTGAATAGACGAGGCATATTCTTGAACAAGACTTTCGGCACAAGATTTACTGCCTAACCGATAAGGTATCTGTGGGTGTGCTCTCCCATGCGAGTTAGCTCCCAGGAATGATTTCGACGGCTGATCGTGATGGCCTAACCTTGCTCAGGATGTTAGTTACATTTGTGTCACCGGTCGACTTCATCTGGTCAGTATGTCTGTGTTGTCGTGCGTGAGCAAGATAAAGAATCTAGCGTCTATTCCCTTTTGAGGCACTCAAGCCCCTATCTAGCTTACTGATGAACCGCCCCTTTTCAACCAGCGGATTCACAGATCCGTCATGCACCTGTCCTCCGACGTGTCCATGCAAAGATCTCGGATCATGTGGCGGTACATGCTGCTACCGGATTCCTAAAGGCCTAGGCGATCGAAGCTACCACGAGGCGATGGGACATATGAGAGGCGTTAGTGCAGGGTCGACGGTAGTTGCCGGCCCTCCTGCCGTGATGATGAGCGGCGGGTATGCATATCCCCCTTCAACTGGAGGTCGGGGCGGTGGTGGGTATCATGGTGGACGAGGAGAAGAGGGTAGGTGTTGTTGCTCGATCATGTAGATAGTAGGTTTCAATGCAAGATAAGGGAAGGAGAGGGGATTCGATACACCGATGTGGTCGAGGCTGTGATTATCACTGTACCTGGATGTATTCGCTGCAAACTCGGTCGGCCCGACCAGCCGTAATTGTCGCGCCTTTTTGACTGCCAGTGGCGCAGGATGCTCAGAGTGACGGAGGTCTTAAGCCGCTCTGAGCTCAATTGAGAACAGCGCGATGATCATGTGATTATTGTCTCCGTTGAAACGACACCGCCTTGTTGAAGACATCGGGTCACAAGTGGGTCTCTTCAGCAGCACAAACGTCCGAAGACTCTGCACCATATGCATGTGCAAATGGGTGCCCGAGGGGTTTCGGAGGTTAAGAGAAGGGGAGCCCCATGCATGAACGCCTGATTTAAGGCTATTGCCATTACAGGACTGGAAAAAATAACTTTGGTCCGTTTACCTGAAGGACTACCCTTACAACCAACCCCCTTAAGACCCTTCTGGTCAGCTGCACAGCACAGCACCAGCACAAGCACAAGCACAAGCACAAGCACAAGCACAAGCTAAAGCACTTGCTTGCCCTCCCGACACCCGACATCCGACATCCGTCTGCTCTCTCTTTCTCTCTCTTGCTCTTATCCCATTGAGACTGTTGACTGGTTTTATACATACACATCGAGATCATCACAGATCGATAATACCTTACCACGAATAATTCGACTGCATAACGGCCTGGAGCCAGTCTTCATCAAGAAAGCGACCAAGAGACGCGCGCGCGCGACCAACAGAGAGTCACAAACCTTCGCTGCTTGACGGCCAACGAAATCCAGTACTAGGACAGAGCAGGACAGGATCCCCTGCCCACAAACGTCGATTTGCTGATTTGCTCGTTATACAAGAGCCAAACATCCCAACGTCGACAGTCGTCTGAGAGCCTAGATAACCCATTGGCACTGCATTTCAATCGTGTCAATAAAACATCGGCTTTCGTCCGGCACAAGAGAACAAGCATCTCTCGGACTCGAGCAACGTAAGACGGAGCGGTGGCATTGAGCGGAACCGACGTGCGGGGTAGTGAGGCGAGTGACAAGGCGTACGACGGAGGAGGCGTTTTCTAGTCATCAGGTAAGTGACTGAAGTGACCGGGGCGACGTCTACACGTCCATTTGTACGCATTGCACGTTGCACCTTACATGTTGCATCTGGCAATGCGTATACATCACCAGATTATTGTCACGATTCATGCTTGTCTGCTTTACCAGGAGCAGCAGCATTGGTCATTATTATGACTTTGACTGACCTTGCTTTCATCCACTTCTCAATACCCTGGTCCCACGCTCTCATATTACCTCACTCAACCTTCCGTTGATCGAATCGACGAACCCTCACACCCTATCCTCACTCTTCCTTCTTTTATCGATTTCGCTTCCACAATCAACTTTAGGTCCATCACACACCGACATTTCAGTTGAGCAAACGGAATAGTATACTTCCACCTCGAATGTTGTGACAGGTCGCAATTCCGCTCGATTATGCATGCTTTCCAGCTCGACGACCAGCCGGTGGCTGGACCGAGCTCTCGACCATATCTGTCGTATTCCCCTCGACATGTCAACACGCACACGCCAACGCTTACAACCACCATCATCCCGTCAATACCCTCATTTGATGTCGATTGCGCCCTCGGGAAACACTGTCCGCTGATATCGACCGCGTCAGTAACGGCACATCATCGAGGCTCTCGTGTAACGGCGCCGGCTTTCAGACCCAGCAAATTACAACAAGCAGCTTGGAATGCACGAAATCATAGGAGGCAAGACAATGCCAACCCGCAACAGGCCGCTGGAGACGGTGCAGGGCAATCGACATCATCCTCTTCAATAGCCTTGGCAGGAGCGACGGCTCCGCAAACAGGCGTTTCGGAAACAGGCGCATCCTCTTCCTCCTCTGCGTCATCATACTCACCTCTCTTCACCGGACCATCTGGGACGTCCACTTCCACGGGTCCATATCCGTACGATACAGCCTCTTCAAGTCCTTCAGGTACTGGGGCCAACTACACCGACGTCGACACGTACACCGATGCATCTACGTCCGCTTCATCGTCATCATACTATCGCTCGACATCCTTTACTTCGCTATGGTCGTATTCTGCTTCCCGATCGCGGACGGCGTCAGCATCTACACCGACTCAATCCGTCTACGTACCCGGTGTGGTACTGAACATGACTTTAGGAGGCGATAGCGATACAGAAGCCGTATATGCGGTGGAGATAGAATTTGGGCACTCATCAGCTGCGTCGTATGCGGCCTGGGACTGGATGAAGAGAAGAGGGCTGAGACGGCGAGGGCCTTCATCCGCTTGGAATGGTGTAGACGTACAGAAAGTCAAACTACAAGTTGACTTAGGCTCCTCAGATATGGTGAGTGTTCCCGAATCGAGATGTAGCCGGTGAATCGAGGGAGCTAATGCCAGGTCCGTTATGCTGAGCAGTGGGTGGCGACGAGCGACTGTACGTCGTCCTCATGTCAAGGTGCTCCGAAGCTTTACAATATCAGCCAGTCTTTGGATGCGGGCGTCTCGGCGGATATCCAATATCAATCTGGAGCTGTATCGGGGGATATATATTGGGAGGAGATCAGCGTCGGGGATTTCGGGATTGGATTTCAGGCATTCAGTGAGTCTGGCGTTTGTCGCATCACAGTTGGTTGAGACGGACTTTGTGTGCTGATTGTAACGGTACAGTCGCGGCAACCTCTGTCACCGATGAGGACCTGAAAGGCGGTAATTTTGATGGCGTACTGGGCTTGGCTTGTAAGTGGAACGTCCGATACCCCTCTCGGTCTTGAATCCAAGAGCTGACATCCCTTAACAGTGCCTGCCAGTTCCACTATCCTCCAAACGATCGGTGGTACAACGAGCTCAAATCCTGACGGAGCCACATTTCTTGACAACTTGTTCGGAGCGGGTTCTGATGCCCCGTCCGAGCGACTGTTCGCACTTTCGTTGGAGCGACGCGAAGATGTTCGAACGATGTCCACTCTCAGCATCGGAACGGTACATCAGTCATATTGTCCCTCACCGTGCCAACCTCCATATATTCCCATCATCTCTCAACCTCAGCTCGGTTCCACAGGATATCTTCACTGGAGAATACCACTGCAAGGTGTTTCAGTGACCACATGGGACGACCAAGAGCATGGCACCGGGGCGACGGTCACCAACATCACCCTCGGAGCTAGTCAAGTCTATCCTTCGCGATCTACGCCTCTGGCTGTATTGGACTCGGGAGGCGTACAGATATTGACTGGTCGAAGGCAGTACGCGGATGCTATCTACTCGGCATTGGGGATCAGCATGAGTGCCGATGGCTTTTGTGAGTGCACGCACATGCCAAAATGACATTGTTTGCCCATGCTAACATCTCTCCCTCAGACCGCATGCCATGCAAGCAGCAGGTTGCCATCACATTCAGCATCGCTGGTCAGACTGTTCCCGTCCATCCGCTCGATATGACCTACCCCGACCCGGAGGATGCTAGTCAGTCGACATGTATTGGTATGATTCAGTATTCCAGCAATCTCGGGGACTCTGGCGACTTGTGAGTATGCTTCTGATGCGAAATGGCCGACTGCAGTGCTGATGAATACTCTGGCCTTTAGCATCCTCGGAAGCTCTTTCCTCAAGAACGTGTATAGCATATATCAATACCCAGATACAAACAAGCAGAGGACCTGGCAGCCAACGGTCGGCCTGATACCCCTCACAAATGCCTCGACCGCATCGCAAGACTTCTATGCCGTCAGAGTCCAACGTCAATCCCTCTCTTCGGTTTCATCCGATCAGCAAGCTGAGAATGGTGGAAGCCCGACCTATAACCCTGGTGCCCAGACCTCATCCAGTGCAGACGGTAAGAAGGTCGTCAACACCGCCGTCATCGCCGCTGTCAGCGTTGTCGGCTTCTTCGTACTCGCAGCGGCAGCGTTCTGTGCCTGGTGGTTCTGGCTGAGGAGAAAGTTCGGTGCCGCTGGAGTTGTCGAATACAGGAGCGCGCCCAAGCGTCCAGGTGCTGGGGCCGTGAGCGGTCACAAGTCGGATAGCAGTCTGTCATCACTGAGGACCAAGAAACACGGTGCGACCCAGAGACAGAGGAGTATGGTTGAGGGTTACTCGGATTACGAAGGAGACTCGTGGATGTCCACCACTGAGGGCAACGACTCGATCAGGCTCGGATACCTGCCTGAAGTAGCTGAAGAAGATGAAGGCAGGCAGACCAGAGCTGCGGACAGGCGATCTTCAAGAGGTTCCACACTGCCTGGAGACAAGAACGGAGAAGCCGGGTACGAACTTGTCGATATGGCCGATCCCATGTCCCCCACTCGCGTCAGGACCCGTTCGCCTCCGCCCCTTGCTCCTCCACTGACATCAACTAAACCGACACATGCCCACACAAATTCCGAGGTTGAGCTTCCTGATTCCGCCAACTCCGAGTCATTCCCCCTCGCCGCAAGTGCCGGGGGCCCATATCCGTACCCTTCTTCACGATCTTTGTCGATGTCAATGTCCATGTCGGGCCCGTTCCCATCATCCGGTGCCAATCGGATGTCTGGACCATTCCCGTCGCCAGGAGCTGGGCCCAATCGACACTCCATTAGACCAGACGCATCGCCCATGTACGACATCCGCTCGAGCGACTATTTCAGTGTACCGCCTGCTGCAAACGGACACGGCCGCGGTAGAGAGGGCAGGCGGGGTTCAAGCTCTACTGGGACTGGCGCACCTGCAGCGGCCGAAGGTAATGGCAGAAGGGAGTCTAGTACTGGTCCCGGAGGCGGAAGACGGTCGAGCCCTTCCAAAGGTGCAGGTCTCGCCGAGTCAGCCGTAGTCGAGGAGTAAGGGGCGACAGGACGGGAGATAGCATATAAGGTGGATGCGAATGGTCCTTGTGGGTGTAGGGCTCAGGGCTATCGGAGGGTATTGGAAAGCGTCTGCATGGACAATCAAGTCAAGGCTTAGGTAGTGCGTGTATGTAATGTATTGTATAGCTAAGAAAGCTTGTACGATCGATCGACGTGTTGTGACATGCGCAGTCCAACTGTAGAATACATACATATATATATAATCAAGATAGTTCAAGCCGAATCAGTCAGTAGTCGATTCAAGAGAAGAGGATAGGGACAGGTATTGTGCGTGCCATTCGGACCGTCATGTTTGGTATCAGTGGGTTTCAGAACAATTGGGCACAGTAGATCATGTCATCTCATGCTATGCTATGCTATGTTGTGACATACAACGTAAGGGTGCGATGCTGTACATGACCGATTGATCCGAGCCGTGTCACTAACAGCTCCGAAGGTGAGCGCTTGTCCAGCGTCGTGGTCTGCGGGTTCATCTCGTGCTCTCTCTTTCGACACGCCGCCGATGCCGGACGATCGCAAGACCGCTGTGCTCGTACTGTACTGCAGCATCGGCTATCGGCTGTGCTCATCACGAGGGTCACTCATGTACTGGACCAGTAAACGGATATCACATTATCCTTGGGAAAGACTGGGCTCAAGCTAAAGCTGAAACGCGGGGGCCCAGGGCGGGGGCGCAGGGATTGTGCCGGTTGTTTACAGCATCCATCCACAGCATCCATTCCAAAAAAGTCGCAGTGTGACGTGACGGCGAACGCACCGACGCGCTTCGAGCTCAACTATGACGATGACTTGAGTGATTTCACCTGCTGAAGTGCTTTCCGTTTACTGGCGACGAGTGGATTCTTTCGACGACTTGACTTATATGTCATAAAATCAGGTGATTAGCTATCTGTACATAATCTAGACGCTCTGACGAATCGGCAGGACCGATACACGCTAAAGGGCAGAAGGAACAAGGAAGTATACCTCTCACAATCGAAATCTCTGTGCTCCTTTTTGCCTGACATCAAGACCCTCCTCGGTCGATGCTGAACAGTCAGCACGACGTGCTGCCCTACCCGCAACATGCTTCTCTCCTCATTACTACTATGTCTCGCCCCATTACCTGTCGCACTAGGCCTCACGACAGCCCAATTTAGACCGCGCTCGATATACCAGGTCCTGACGGACCGATTTGCTTTGCCCGATGAAGATTCAGCTAGCAGGGTATACTGTGATCCGGCTGAGAGAAAGTACTGTGGTGGGACTTGGAAGGGTATAGAGGGCAAGCTGGATTATATACAGGGGATGGGATTTGATACGGGTGAGTGATAGTCAAAGTTTCGCACGGAGCTTCATGTGGCACGCGACTGCAGTTATCGCGTATCAAAAGGCAGATCATCGACAAGACAAATGGCTGCAGCCAAGGCCGGGACACGGAATCAGAGACTGAATGAACTGTTCTGGGGACGATCGGTTCTCGCGACCGCACGAGGATCTTGGAACGGTCTCCAGCAATTGGACAACATATATGGCTGAAGGAAGAACAAGAAGAGAATTCGGAAAGAACGGCCACGCCCTTCCAGATCTCAGCCAGTAACAAGACGAAATGAAGATGAAGCAGAGCGATGAAGGTGTAGCACGCTCGATGCTGGCAAACAGGAAGAGAGCGAAAGGCGCGATGGCGAAAGAGCGAAGTCACATACATGGATTCAGGCTGAAGTGGATCTTGGCAACGTTCACCCGCAACAGTGTGGATATCGCCTGTCGTGGCCAACATCGACGGACTGTGGGATCACGAGTCATACCATGGTGAGCTCCCGCCGCACCCCCGGTCCCCATGTCGAGTGGTTACAAGATTGACTAACAAGGATATTTGCAGGCTATTGGACTTCCAACATATTTCGTGAGTGACCGAACATTCCGCTCCTTGTCGACACCGATATCAGGCAGCTGCCTACCAGACCGTTCTGAGGCTCGTATTTCATGTTTCGCTACTCAATGCTGACAGCGGAGGATCGATGTAGAGTTGAATCCTCATTTCGGAACCGCGAGCGATCTGAAGGATCTTAGTGCGGCTATACATGCTCGAGGCATGTACTTGATGGTGGACGTGGTCAGTACCAATCATCACGCCTGACCTACGCAGGTATAGAGAGCCCTTTCCGTGCCTCTCTCGGTCATATGGAACTGGAAAACAAGAGATATCGCATACTAAGAGAACCTGCGCTGCTCTCCTTCGATAGGTCGCGAATCATGTCGGCACCTTTTCAAAGGACACGTTCCTGCCTGGACCGCACTATGGGCCGTTCACCTCCCCTGATGACTTTCATACCTATTGCAAGCCTGATTGGGACGTTCAGTGGGATGTAGAGAACTGTAAGTAGAGTCACAATGTCGCTCTGCCCGTATGACTCAGACTCGGAAGAAATGCTGATTCACTTCTCGCACCGTCCGCCCAATAGGCTGGCTCTCTGACAACATGCCAGACTTGAATACAGAGTCTCCTCGTGTCGTTCAGATACTGTACAAGTGGATTCACGATCTCGTAAAGACGTTTGAGATCGACGCGCTGCGCATAGATACGGTAAAGCATGTCAGGAAGGACTTTTGGCCGGGGTTCATCAAGTCTGCCGGAGTCGTAGCGATGGGAGAAATACTGCATGGTGGTGAGTTGAGAATCGCTACCCTATATCAGTCTGCACATCAGTCTTGGCTAGAACTTTTGTCTATTTCGTGACGCCTATGCTGAAGCCACCTATGATATGCAGATCCAGAATACCTCGCCCCATACCAAAGAGAGAGCATGACAAGTGTGCTAGACTTTGCTACCTTTTTCCATATACGGTGAGATTGTTTTCGCTGGCCATTCATATCGCTCTTCGAGCACTGACAAAGCCATTCTATATCACTAATCCAGGCGAGCTTTCGAGAATCCCTTGGGGAATATTGCCGAATTGGTCGGTATGATCAATCGTGTACATCGCCTGTTTGTGGATCCGACTGCACTCGGCTCTTTCGTAGAGTAAGCTATCCCCGGGTCTCTTTACATTCTTGCGATACTATGTACATCATGATCCCAACAGCTCACGTCTTGCTTTGCTCTCACAGTAATCACGACTTCCCGCGATTTGCGAGCTTAACCGATGATCCGGCCGTAAGTGCTCAACGCATTGTAGTGCAGTGTTCCCGGTTGTGAATGAGCGTAGACTGATTAGGGGTCAACATGTGACGATTGCAGCTGATCAAGAACGCCTTGGTATACCCATTCGTGAATGATGGAGTGCCAGTCCTGTACCAAGGTCAAGAACACGTGAGTCATGTCATACGATGGAGATTGCTATGGAGCTGTTATGGCCCTTGGACCCAGCTGATATGAGTTTGGCAAATAGGGGTTGATAGGAGGCGACGACCCGATGAATCGGGAGGCTATATGGCTGTACGGCTACGACCACCAAAGTGTGAGGCTGTTCATTTCTCGCTCCCTCCTCTGCTCATCAAGCTTACCAAGGGTTTGGCTTATGATCTTCCGGGAAATAGGCTGCGTACACTACCATCCAAGCTCTGAATAGCGCCCGACGGAAAGCCATCGCCTCACACCCTCTATACCTGAATACCCTGATGCGACCATTCCAATTGGGCAATCACACCTTCGCCTTATCTAAACCACCTCTATTATCGGTCCTGACAAATTACGGGACGTCTTTGCCAGCCATCGGGATACACTTGAACCCAAGTCAAACGGGGTTCCGCCCACTCTTACCTCTAATTGACGTACTATCAGGCCAAATATTCTCGACAGATCCGCGCGGAGGTCTGACAGTCACTTTGATAACGGGACAACCGAGAGTCTTCCTGCCTTTATCAGTATACAACGGCGTATCGACTCAGGAAGCGTGGGAGGCTTTACCGCCGCCCAAGATCGACATAAGCTCAATAACGAAATCTGGCAATAGTGGACTGAACAGCCCCGGGAGTCCGAGCTCGCATAGGAAGAGACCCAGTCTGGGGGCCATGATGAGCTGGTTCTCGACCTCGAGGGGGAACAAGTATGGCGACCTATAGACGTTAGCGTGATGGGTATGGGTGTAGGACACTCATAGAGCAATGCGAGCCAGCGGTGATGAGGTTCAAGTCACCGTTATGGACGAAGGCGGCCTCAGACTTTTGATCCAGGACCGCAAAACGTGTAGCGATAGACATACAAACAATGCTGGGCTGGGCTTTGGCGATTCGTTTCGATATGTAAATGGACAATGCATCGGATAACGTCTTTCGAAGCTTGAAGAATCAGAAGGAGGTGTCCTAACACTTGCTTCCTGAAATCCCATTTGCCCATTTTCTCAATGCTTCACATACATGAAAGGTTGCGATTACCTTTGCCTTCGAAGTGCCCATCCCCGCCCTCGCCCCCCTCCGGCTCGGTTGCCCTCAAGCTGCCGAATACTGCTTCCTTTGATGGTCGTCCTTCCAGGCAAAGGAAGAGTTACAGTTCGATCTACGGCACTCGATTGTCCGGACACTGGACAGTAAGTCGGTGCTCTACGTCTCTTTATCGAGCACTTCTGCTGACCTTTGATCTGGCCTCGATAGAGCTGAATCTCCTTTCCGAGATGTCACTAATACTAGCGGTGTGGGTGCTTTGAGAATGATGAACAGGTGATCAAGTATGGTACTGGTGGGACGGGGCATCGGAACACGAAATGCTGGATACTAGTCGGAGAACGAAGACACTGTCGGAGTAGAAATGACATGTCCTGGTCATGGCAGACAGGTTAGAAGAGCAGGCTGTACTGTACGGTACATGTGTAGTACGTCAAGAGCTGAATCGTATCGTTTGAGATGGAATGCATATAAGCCTTGAGAGCCCGCCTCTCAAGACGGAGACAAGTGCGACGCTTCTCTATTACCTCTTTTGCGTTCGTATCGTCGCGCAAAGGTTGATACGCTGAGATGATCACGGCTTATCAGCTTAGTCATAACCTTTGGGACCAAATATGACGACGACAACAACATCCACGGGAAACAACCCACATAAACTCCCCAAAATATGTGAGCAAGTACACCGCTAGGACTATGCCCAACGGAGTCCTCGGATGGACAAGCCAATACATCGGATTGACGACTGTCAACTCGTTCTGGACTGTATCAGCAGACGCGTCGAAATCCTTGCTGCCGATGTCCAAAAGCTCCAGGCAGGCTAAGATCGTACCACATGTGATATAGATGACAGGGTTTGAGCCATTCGCTAGGTGGTACTGGATGACAGGTCCAAACGATCGAGCGCAAAGTTGACAATACAAGAGCTAGGCCTGCTGTTGGGAAGAGCCATAGGACACCTGAGAGCGAGGTGGTGGTGGGTTTCTGCAAGATCTGGCGGAGGAGGGAGAACGCCTCGTCTCGCCGGGTTATTCTGGAGGATATCATTGCTCGACCAAGTGGAATTATGCTACGATGTGACGTGGATCGTGTAGATTAGCCCCGCTATGGAATTTGCGATGTTATATGTACACAAGAGCGCTTGACACTCACGGTGTAGCGACTAGCACCCGGATGATCTTCTTATATCGTGTTGATTGAAGGTCGTCCGGTTGATGTTACTACCGAGTTTCGATAGAAGGGCCTAACTATCCGGATTCTCGAACCGTGCTCGCTCGCGCTTCGCATTAGACTCTGGTTATAGGTTCATAGGTTGGGTCGGGTCTACCTCTAGTGAAGCTCTAGTCGAAGGTCTATGCTATGAAGATCATCTCGTCCTCTAATAGAACTCGCCTCCGCTCTATCAAGACTCTTCCTCTAAACGACCTCGGGCCTGCTTCGTGCTTCGTCTCTGGCGCGTCTCGTCTAGGCCGACCTCGTGGCTTCCTCGCGTCTGGTTTGACTCCGGTCAGCCTCAAACCGAAAATTAGATCCCGACGTTCCACTACAACGGCGTAAAGCTCTTCGAGGCTTCGAAGCATGGAATCCTCCAGCTCTATGCCGTAGCTCTGACGCATGATCAGTCAACAGCAGATACAATCACCGTACATATGCTATAAACGTTCTACACTTACATTGGTGACTTGGCACATGATCTGTGTCATGATAGACGCGCGCGCCACATGACAATCCAACACGCTACTGCCACGTGACCCATACCTTCTCGGATCTCGCCGACACACACATCGTTTACTCGCTCGGATCTCTATAGCTCGGATCTCTATATCTCGTGGGTTTCCCTTTTCTGCTATCGTCGACAATCGATATGCATCTCGCTCTCGCTCTCGCCTATCTATGGACTCTCGACGACTCTCGATAGAACAGGATAGATGTTCGTTCAACCTGCTAGGTTGAACGATGGATTTAGGTCAAGGATATGGTCACGCTCGAGCTCTCACTCGAAGGTATTTAGATCTCGTCGACTCTCGTCGACTTTAGATAGTTTCCCCTCTCTCCAGTGAATTCTCGATTGTCGTCCAATCTCGAATACTCTCGTTCCCGTAAACGATTCCAGTCTATATCTCCGGTCCGCCTAGAAGCTACATGTATTGTCCTTTCTAGCCATCCCGCTGAGTATCAGTTTCGTCTATTCTCGTCCAATCTCGTCTACCTTCTTCGAAGTTAGACGATCCTCCCATATATTCTTGTCTTATCGATATCGCGTGCGCTACGGTGGTCTCTCTGACCGGAGCCTAGGCTGATCATCGTGACAATCTGACCCAAGTATTGATACGCAACGATGGTCGGGTCGTCAGGAGGTGATTCTGCCATGCTGAGATTTCGCAAAAGTACCATTTCGACGGTATAGCTGAGATCGACATGTATAGCATTGCACGTCAGATACTACACCACCAGCGCAAGCGCATACAGCTGCGATTCATTCCCCTTGGCTCCAGATACAACCTATATGAGGTCGACCCGGTCATCAGCGGATATGGCAGGTCAACTATGGCCTACTACATACAGTACGAGTCGACTTACTGGTCGAAATATCGCGCCACGTAACGTTGATCTTGATGACTTGGGTCCGTGCCGTTGACGAAGGACTCGATCGTGCTGATGTCATGCCTCGCAACGCTGCTGACACCTCGAGCGAAAGCAAGGACCACAATGGCGTTCTGTGCGTGATAACAAAAACAAAACCCTCAGCATTTGCGAAGCAATGCCTGAAGATGTCAAGCTCACTCACAACCATTGCGGCTAGCAGTAGAAGCAGATTAAGTGCATCGGGAAGTGAACTGTGAACCGGCAAGCACAGTCGTGAAGCTCTGGTTGGCCGAGCCTATGCGGAGCGAATGATGAGTATGTGCTGTTTTCTCTCGGTACTGGCGAGCTCAGGCTTAGACTACTCACGGTGAGCAGACGCTGTAGCGACTAGCACCCGGATGATCTTCTTATATCGTGTTGATTGAAGGTCGTCCGGTTGATGTTACTACCGAGTTTCGATAGAAGGGCCTAACTATCCGGATTCTCGAACCGTGGTCGCTCGCGCTTCGCATTAGACTCTGGTTATAGGTTCATAGGTTGGGTCGGGTCTACCTCTAGCGAAGCTCTAGTCGAAGGTCTATGCTATGAAGATCATCTCGTCCACTGATAGAACTCGCCTCCGCTCTATCAAGACTCTTCCTCTAAACGACCTCGGGCCTGCTTCGTGCTTCGTCTCTGGCGCGTCTCGTCTAGACCGACCTCGTGGCTTCCTCGCGTCTGGTTTGACTCCGGTCAGCCTCAAACCGAAAATTAGATCCCGACGTTCCACTACATCTCCCCCCAACTTCTTTCGGTTCGCCCACGAACCAGGCCTCTTCGAGCAGCGTACGAGCTCAGCCTTTGACCACCTTTCGCCTGAGTAAGTTCCTGCCAGCCCAGGCCTCCCGCCAGTCTCTGCTGTGAACTTCGGACGCTCCTATGGAACTCCGGCTCTACCATAGAGCCCTCTTCGAATCTGTAGGTTCCTGCGGCATACTCTAGCAGTACTCGATAAGCAACTTGGTCTTCGCGTCTAATTCGAATGCGTCGGTCCCGAGATGTGTTCGAGTTTCGGTTTCCGTGATCGATGATTCCGTCCAGAGTCGCCCGATTTTCGTTCCGCCTGATCTGACAGCCGACCTTGATGCTCCCTTCCGATCACGTTCACCCCTCCTCGTCCTCGACTCCTTATTCCTACACTCCCCATCCTGCTCACCCTCTCTTCTTCGCACGGTAACCTCATGCCGACAATGCTCTGCGTCGACCTAGTACCTGAGTCTGCCTTTCAACCTTCGGTTTAGCCTCTGTTCGACTTCGGGCATCATCCTTCCGTTATTGCCCTCGGTCCACCTTACTTCAAGATCCATCAATCGCGCCACCGACGATCATATCTTTAAACTCCAATGGAAGGGACGCTCGAACCTCCGTTCGAGTTCGTCCTAATCAGAAGGACCTCCTTCCGATCTTCGATCCCTCTTCAGGTGATCGTTCCCATCTTCCATTCTGGAGATCTCTCCCTCCTCAAGCTTAGACTCCGGACTGACTCCGACTTTCGATGTCTCGGCTCCAACTCGCTTGCCGCTCGTCACTGCGCCTCAACTTCAATTTGCTCTGAACCCTCCTTTCGGTCCAACCTCGGACATGGTTCAGTCCGACCCCGTCCGCTGAGTCGGCTTATCAGCGACAGGCGGTCGTTTATCCTTCGTCTCGCGACCGTCTCTACGCCTAAATCCTTGCTTCCCGCGTTTTCTTCTCTTTGCTCTGAGCCAGCTCCGTGACTCAACTCATCCTCGCCCAAGAGTTGTTTATCTCTCAACCTTCGACCGACTTTGCTTCTCGAATTTCGCTCGAGATGGCTTCTTCTCATCACTGATTCGGCTTAGTGATTCGGTTTATCCTCGCACGATAGTTGTTTATCTCTCAACCTTCGCCAGACTTCACCTCTCGAGTTTCGCTCATGCTGGCGTTCCCATCACTGATTCGGCTTAGTGATTCGGTTTATCCTCGCACGATAGTTGTTTATCTCTCAACCTTCGCCAGACTTCGCCTCTCGAATTTCGCTCATGCTGGCGTTCCCATCACTGATTCGGCTTAGTGATTCGGTTTATCCTCACTTCGACAGCTGTTTATAGCCTCGTGCCTGCCGACGCTCGAGCCCGCGCGAATCTCAGTAATTCACACAGCCTTCCCCGAACGGAGGCCGCGAGGCTCGTCTCGCCATCACCTCGTGTTCTCTCGACTGCTTCTCAATTCTGCGATTCGGCTTAATGATTCGGGTTATCCAATTGCGCAGCAACCTCACTTGTTTATCATTCAACGTTCTCTTCCAGTTCTCGCCTCACCGTATAATCCTTGTTTGCCGCTGTTCCCGCATGCATAACGTCTCGTTCTCGGACAGAGCTTCAGGCTACATAAGCAGCTTCCAGTCCGGCTGGGAATTGAAGTTCTTTTCTTCCAACTAACCAATCCCCTCTCTCTACAGCTCTTTTTACGCTCTATCGATACTCGACCCCGCCTAACAGCAATCGAAATGGCCCCTATCAAGCCACCAGTCACCCCAAGCAAGAAAGCCACCTCGTCTCAGAGGTCGCCGAAGGCAGTCACTATTGGGTCTCCCTCGAAGTCCGCCCCTCGCACCCCCACTTCTTGTAAGCAGAGACTGGACACATTCTTCTTATCCGATCTTCAGCCATGCTTCGTTTCCCCATCAGGCGGCATGACCGTCTCTTCCTTTCGACCTCTTCCGTATGCCCTTATCGTACTCTCCGTTTCTCTGGTCAAGGCCCGTTATCATCATAGTATCAGCCGTCTGACCCTCATGCATACTCGTAGTCTCTTCCCGTTCTCATGACAACACAGAGCTACTCATGTGGCTCTACATCACCCACGGCGTATCCGTCGACGGAGCCACCGTCTTCAAGGGGAAACCCTTTATTTCCCTCAAAAACGCCAACCGACTACTTGAGTCCGAGGGGAAGGCCCTTCTCCAACCCGACGCTCGAAGCCTGCTCTCAAGTTCGTGACATGCTCTCTCCTGCACATTTCTCCTCTGCCCTTCAGGACATGTCGTATGCATTACAGGTCTAACACTACACACTTGTTCAGCCACTGGCGCTGCTAGCAGTCGAGCATCGCCGACCCCTCTCGCTTCTTCTTCCAAGCTTCCAGTCACTCCAGTCAAGACTCGATCCGCTTCTACGACCCATGCCCGAGTTTCCTCTCCCGAGGTTAAGATCAAGTCCGCTACTGGTTCTCTACTTCCTAGGTTGTCCGAACACGTTGCCCGCGTAAGCATGCATGTCTTCCTGTGTCTCCTTCTGCCTCTTCATTTGCTCGGCTCGTAGACTTTCCTTTCCTCTTGTCTCTTTCCTTCATGCATACTCTATGCTCAAGCGACTTCGCTTGAGTCTCTCTCCCGCTCTCGAGACTCGGTCTTCCCTTGCACTATTCTCTTTCATGCCTTCTCTATGCTCAAGTGACTTCGCTTGAGTCTCTCTCACGCTCTCGAGGCTCGGTCTTCCCTTTGCACTATTCTCTTTCATGCCTTCTCTATGCTCAAGTGACTTCGCTTGAGTCTCTCTCACGCTCTCGAGGCTTCATGAGTGATGATCAACTAACGCGTCTCTTATATGATATAGGCTCCTGCTCCGGGCGAAAAAGTCAAGCCCAACTCCCTTCTCGACAAGTGTGGTCGATGTCTAGTACTCGACTACAGGTGTGACTCCGCCACCCATGGTCGTAAGATCAAGTGCATCGCCTGCGGAAGCCAACCCTGCAGCTTCGTTTCCCTCAAACTCCAAACCGTGCCGAGCCAGACCTCAGCTTCGGTTGGGGAAATGATTAGCCAGCTCCGCCTCTACTTGTCCACTGCTTTGGAGCTTCCCGGATCTGCTTCCCTGTCCCGCGACCAGGTCATGACCTTGTTTCTGGCTGCTGAATATATCTCTGTTTCTTATGATAGGGTGCACGGCACATCAGAGTCTGGTGATGTTTCTCTTGACGACGAATCGGATATAGAGATGTTAGAAGCTCCTGACAAGTCCGAGACCGGGTCACTGTGGGAGGAGACTTGATCTAGCCCTTCCGTTTTTACTCTCATTTTCTTTATTCATAGAGATCCGGCTAATCTCGTCTCCTTCTAGTCTCTTCTTTCCTATTTTCTTTAGTGACTCGGTTCTTGTAACTTATGCAGAGTTCCCTTCTCGGTTCAGTTTCTTTTCTTGCGTCGTACAGGCTCTTGCTAACCTCTCAGCTCCTTCAGTACTGACTCGCTACTCGCTCTAGTTCATTTCCTTGGCCTGCCTTCCACCCGAGGGTATAAATACTGACCTCTGCTTATGCTCAGCTTCGATCTTACTTCTGTTTTACTTCATTCTCTTTCCACTCGACTCCCTTAGTTTTATCTTCACCTCAAGGGTTCACCTCACGCGTTGTTACAACTCATACTGTATCGTTCTCTTGCCTTATGTTTATCGTTACATGTGCTGACCTTGCTCCTCTCCTCTTCAGGTGTCCGACTTAGGCGAGACTCTGTTCCACACAGTGCGGTTCCTTTCCTACTTTACTTACGTTTTACTTAGGCTGACATCAGGAAACTTTGTTCAGGTCCTCCTTTGGGCTATACTGTATCGTTCGCTTCTACTCTTATTCATCTTACAGCATACTGACCTTACTGCGTTTACCTTTTCAGTCATCTATTCTTAAGACCCTTTTACTTCGTTACTGTATCGTTCCTTCCTACGTTCTTCCGCGTTTCCCGGCTGACGAACCGTTTATTCCTCTCTGAGTCACCCGTATCTAGTGGTACAGCACCTTTCCCCTGCCCTTGGTTTTACGCGCATCTCGCGCTTCCTTCCTATCTATTCCTAGATTTCGCCCACGGGTGGCGACTACCCCAATGTGGATCCACCTCCCTCGCCTCTGCCTCAGGTACGTCTCTTTCTTTACTGATCTCCTGGTATCAGTCATAGCTGACTTGGACTTCTTACTTTTTAGCCTTCTTCTTTCGACCGACAGGGTTCCTCCCGCTTGCAACATCGTTCACGCTTTTCAGGGTCTCCGCGCGAGGCCTATGCCGCTGTGCCACTGTCATCAGGCTTGTTGGGGAGTTCTTTGGCCAGTATAGCCATCTGCTCCAGATAGTAATCGGCTCGGGCCTGCTTGCAGGGATCGCTGATGGGAGTGTCTTTCAACGGAGGTCTATCCGAAAGCGTGTGGATTTCTTCACACCTGCGGAGCATCTCTGTCCTTACTCCGCATCTGGACGCGTCTTGATCCAGCTCCGTCCCTATCTCCGGCTCGCAGAACAGGAGACCTTCAGCCTTGACGGTCGAGGTGGTTACCTTGGCCAAACGGTATCGGTCGTACAGTACTGCCTGGACTCTACCTTTGTGCGTCTTAGTTCGGCTCCTCAGTAGACCCGTTTTAGATACTTAATCTATTCGTCCTCCTATATGCTTCTTATTTTAGCGTATCCTATGCATCGGTCATGAGAACTATCGTCCTACCAACTTAATGATTGTACAATCGAGACTCGCTCGTAATCATACAACTTAGTATGGTCTCGGCTTGAATCCTCCCCTGTTCCCCTTGCCTCGGGCTGCGTTTCCGCCTCGGTGGATGTTTATCTATAAGACATGTGTTAGCTCGAATAAGTCTCCCCAACTTCTTTGCATGGTGCCCTCACCTGAGCCTGAGCCTCGGCCATCCTGGCTTCCGCGGCGGTGCCGATCTTCGCCTTGTTTGCCTCCTGGCCGTACAGTCGTAACTTCGCCTTGAGCTCGGCCAAGTCCTCGACATAGGTCGCACTCCACTCCTGCGCCTCCTTACACAAGTCGCTGCTGCATTGGTCATCCGCCCACCAAGTCCCGTTCATGGTCGCGCCGTCGTACCCGCTCTTCTTATACATGAACGCCTCCGCCCTAAGCCAGGCTCTTTCCACCGACTCATCCCTGCCTTTGAACAGGTTCACTCCATTCCTGAAGTAGTCTCCCCCGATGCACTCTCCGTTACTCATGCAGAAGTACTGGAAGAACGCGCACACCGCGTGATCCTCCTTAGACCCACAGTACTCGCATGCCATATAGGTACTTCTGACTCCCGGCTTTTCCAACGCCTTGAGAAGGGCCATCTTGTCTCCCGACATCCCGCCGTTTGCAGATCCGGGGGTGTGGTTGAAGTTGTTTAGGACCCCCTGTATGACGGCAGGCGAGGCTAAGTGTTGATTGTCGCCATTGATTCCTCCGGCGAGGTTCGGGACCGCAGCGGGCGTACCGTTAGGAGACAGCATGTTGAGGTGCGAGATCCTGTTGAGACCATCCATTGAGACGTCGTCCGACGAAGGCGAGTTCTGACCGAAGGACTGTTGAGAAGACATGATTTCAATCGTGCAACGTCAAGCGCGTGATAGACCAAATGTCTAGTGTAGTGAGTAGTGGTAGTGACTTTGTAGAAACTATGGTGGGTGGGCATTCTCTTTCCTCAGACGAAGCTACCCTTCTTATACCTTTCGTCCATCGAGCTCGTCCCTCCTCCTGCATTCGACTCGCTCGTCAAAATTTCAATCAACCTGTCCTGTTTGTCCTAGCTTACCCCGGTCCTCCCCGATTTGCAAATAAAACAACTCGGTTTACTTTGATCACTATCCTCGGCCTTCTGCCAACTGGCCCTGCAGCGAGGCTCGAACGCCCGAAGAGTCCTTTCGACCCTGTCTTCCTCGTTTCAGTCTAAGCATCTGTTCGCCGTCCTTTCCGGCTAAGCCTAGAACTTCTTCTCTCTAATGGAACTTTCCCTCGTAGTTCCTCTTCCGCGCTTTCATACTGGCCTTCGACGGCTCCAAGCTCCGCTTGCCTATCTCTTGCTTCTGTATGTCGATCCCTCGCCGGACCGGCGTCGGCCGTCGCCGATCTTTCGTCGATCCTGTCTTCGTCACGACGGGGCGCAGAGTTCCTTACTCTCAGTTCACGGTGACTATCGTCCCGGTTTCGGACTTCGATTGCAGGTTCCACCCGAGGCAGTCTGAAGACTCTCCATTCCTCGTCAGAGTCATCCTCATCATCTATTTCCGCTGCTCGTCCTGCTTCCCTCAACAGAGTGTCGAGAGCTCCTTTCCTCTGGTAGAATCTCCTGACCCTATTATGACCAAACTTCTCTTTGATCTCCGTTCCATCCAGCTCAGCCAGGATGTACGCTCCCCCTCGGTTTAGCCTTAACACTCTGTATGGCCCCATGTACCTGTCTTCGCGCTTTACTGCGTATGTGTTGTCTTGCACGTTGTTTCGTACCAAAACCAACTCGCCGGGTTTAAAGTCGCCCTCGCTCTGGCGTCGCTCCCATCGCGCGTTATGCTGATTAACGCTCTTATCCCTTGAAGCTCTGATCCGTTCAGCGGCCAACGCCAAGTCGTCTGATCGTCGCTCGATCTGTCGTACTCTAGCTTCATATAGCTCAGAAGTATCAAGAATGGATTCCCAATTGGAGATGAGCATACTCTTTTCGCTCGAGTCTATAGGTAGTACACACTGTTGACCAAATACTAGGTAGTACGGACTACAGCCCGAACTCCGCTTGACCGTCGCACGATCTGCCCAAAGCACATGCTCTAAGTATTTTGGCCACTGCCGCGGCTCCTCCCTGGCCAGCTTGAACAGAGCTTCCTTGATGCTTCTGTTACCCCGCTCCACTACTCCGTTGGCACCTGGATTGTACGCACTAATCTTCACATGAGGTATCCTCATATCCGCCAGAAGTCGGGCGAAATCACGCCTGAACTCTGGACCATTGTCCGACGTGAGGCATCCCATCACACCATACCTCGATATCACCTCGTCCCTCAGGAAGGCTGCTGTCTCCATGGAGTTAAAGTTGCGAATCGCTCGCGCCTCCACCCAACCCGTCAAATTGTCTCTCGCCACTACTATGCCTTGAGCTATCGTAGGGTCATCCGGGACCGAGCCCATCTTGATGCAGTCAATATCCCACTTCCCGAACATTGTCGGAAGCTCAATACTAGCTCTTGGCCTCTCATATTGCCTATAATCCCTATGCTGACATTCAGCACAACTCCGGACGTACTCCGCTATCTGGTCAGACATCTTAGGCCACCAGAACCTATCTCGTATCTTACGGTAAGTGCCTCCTGCTCCTTTATGCCCACCTTGCTCGTGGCATTCTTTCAGGATGTCATCCTGCCTTCCTTCGTCCAGGACCACCAAGACCGGGACACGATCCGGACTTCCTTTCCTCCAGAGTCGCCCGTCTATCAGGCAGTATCTCTTCGACTCCCTTTTTAGTCTCGTTATCGTTTCTTCCTCCAAGTCGCCTTCGAACGATAAGGTCATCAGATAGTGAGCTATCTGCCTCCATTCTCCTTCATACTCGTTTAACAGGACTGGTCGTCCGTCGTAGGCCTCCACTGGCTCTACATCCTCGTGCATGCCTATAACGTTACAATGCAAATCCAGGAAGTCTTCAGGATTCTCTTCGTCCGTACTATCTTCCTCCTGTCTCGAGCGTCTCGATAACGCGTCTGCTACCTTGTGCTTTTCGCCAGGTATATGCTTGATTTCAAAGTGGTTGGATTGGATGTACCAACACCAGCGAGCCTCAGCAGCGCTCGGATTGCTAGGTGAGTTGATCATCTGTTTGATCGACGTACAATCCGTTTCTAATATGAACTTACACCCATGTAACCAAGGGCGAGCGGCCTTCATGGCTGCAAAGACGCCGAAGAGTTCGAGCTTCGGCTGACTATACCTCTGCTGTACCTCGTTGTAATAGATACTCATATATCTAGCCGGGCGTCTCTTGCCATTCTCATCGTTCTGGGCGATCTCGATTCCACACCCAATCTGGCTCGCGTCCACCGCCAGGATAGGAGGTCGTTTGTCCATAACCGTGTAATCCAGAGGGCGGATATAGCCACTCCTCCCGAGCTCGTTTAGCTTTGGCCAGGGCCTGGCTGTGCACGTGAGTCCATTCAAACTCCTTCTCATCCTTCTTGGTGAGGTCTACCAGAGGTCGTACGATCTGACCATACCCTTTGATCCACATTCGGGCAACACCCAACATTCCGAGGACTCGCCTCACCTCCTTCTTGGAGTCACACACCTTCCACTTGTCTAACTTCGCTGTCGCGCTCTTGTTAACCCTCCTACCCTCCATCGAGCACTCATAACCAACCATAGTGATGCTAGGCACGCCTAGCTTGATCTTCTTCCCAGAGAAGGTTCCTCCAAACCTTTTCATCGTGTGCAGAACTCTGTTCAAGTCACACGCGTGTTCGTACACGAATCTCCTAATCTTCGGGTTCCCAGGTATAGCCTCGGGCACTCCGTGCTGATCCAGGTATCGGCTCTTTGGCCCTTTTACCGTAACGTCATCGACGTATACTACAACTGTAGTTCCTATCTCCTCCTGGAAAATGAAGCACATAATCCTCTGATATGTGGCGACTGCATTCGTCCATCCTTGTGGCAGCCTAGTCACTCTCATGGCCCCGAAAGGACCTTCGAATGTGGTTACATCCCTCGAGTCGGGGTGCAACGCCGCTTGATCGTATCCCGCAAATACGTCGAAGCCTGAGTAAATACTACATCCTACCATTCCCTCCGTCATCTCATCCATGTTAGGAGGAATACTAGCATCCTTGATCGTTACTGAATTCAATTTCTGCAGGTTGTGCACAACCCTAATGCCACCTCCGTTAGCCTTCTCCACGGGGAAGAACGAGGATCGATACGCCGATTGGGATCTCTCGTACAGACCCGACTTCAACTTCGCTCTAATGAAGTCCGCCAGTTGAGCCATCGATTTAGCCGGAATCTTAATGTTCTTCTCCTGCCAGGGCACGTGTGGCACCAAGGGGATCTTGTGTGGAGGTATGTATTCCTCCTTGAAAGCTCCTTTCTCTTCTTCGGTCCATCCGAGCGCCGCTTCATTGCTAAGGAGGACCGCGACTAACAGATCCTTTTCCTCCTCGCTCAAAAATCCTCATTGTCTTTGAACAGCGCGTCCGCCCTTTCTCGAGTGAGACGCGAACCATATTCACGAGTCCTCCTGGACTCTGGTCTCTCGGGTACCTTGGGCATATCAGCCTCGATACCTTCGGGTCTCGTATAGGTTATCTTAGACACCTCCGGGTAGATGGTGTCTACTGGTCGCTTCTTCTTAGCGACAGACTTGTAGGCCGTGCTACACTGAACCTCCTCAGTGGGAGTCCATTCACCACTCAACCCTCGGCTGAAATTCGCATAATACACTTCAGCGGCTTCGGCCAAGCTTCCTTCGTTCAACTCCGCTTCACCTCGGATGTGCCCAACCTGGTACACGTATTCGTACGGCGTCTTAGTGCCTACCAATCTTCTTCCTTGATCGACTTCCCAGTCATTTAACATACCATCTACTATGGCGTCTACCTCCTTATCGAACACGACTTGATCCGATTCTCGGATGCAACCCTTGTTGCTCTCAGTCTCCCTCTGGAAGAACTCAAAGTCTTCCTTGTAACCTGCCTCGTCCTCTAGGTACAAGAGCTGATCCTCAGCCTCCTCTTCTTCAACCTCTTCCAGCTTCCTTTCCTCTTCCAGAAGATCATCCGTGATGACTTCATCCACCTCGGACTGTCTTCGTCCTGGACTAGGGCTGACTATCTCCTCTGGTTCCTTAGCAGAGAAACGCACCTTCCCCATGGCGACAGTCACCATGTTCCTTCCTTCGGAATCCGCACGGAGTGATCTTCCTCCGCCCATACGATACCTCTTATCGTTCTCTGGCTTGTAGACAGTACGACCCGGCCCGTCAGCTAGGTGCATGTACTGATACGTCTGACCCCGACTAGTGTTCTGTCGAATCACCCGTCGGCCGTTACTCCAGATGATGTCCGCCTGATTCTTGAACAGGAAGGGCATTCCCAGTATAACACGCCGGACGCCACGACACACCCAGAAAGTATGAGTCGTTTCCAATCCACTCAGATTGAGGGTGCACAGAGCATGTCCCTGCATCGGCTGAGCGGATCCATGGATACCACTTAGAGAGAAAGGTAGGCTCGTCTTCAGTCCTACCGGCGTACGTCGGTTGATCGCGTCCCAGACTTCCGCAGGCAGCAGATTCACCTCACTACCATCGTCGATCATGGCATTGACAGGTACTCCTTCGATCGTGGCCTTGATCAAGTTCGTGTCTACTGACAGAAACTGAGCAGATTCAGGAATGGTCCGACCGAACGACCTGGTAATATCCAACCCTGGAGGACAAGGCTTGGCGGGAGGCTGCAAAGGTAGAGTCTGCAGCGCTTTCGAGGCAGGTTCCTCGTCCTCATCAGAGACCGCTTCGATCTCAGCATCGTTACAGTGGAAGTTCACGAATTCCACTTCTTCCTCATGTCCCGGATGCTCAACGTCGAACAACAGAGTCCCGCTCCTTGAGTGATAGTCGAACCTCACTTCCTCATCGGGATAGCTTTCGCACCCGCTTTCTTCCGTACTACTAAAGTCGGAACCCTCGTCTCGACTCCTAGCACTAACAGTGTTCGCTGACACCTCGGTGTTCCTCATCCTAGTGAGGTTGTGCAGAGCATAACTTAACCCTGGCGATATGACGCAGTACTCGGCCCAAGAAGGACGGTAGTTAGCGTCATAAATGATCTTCTTATAGACTTTTTGGGCATCTATTTCTGCCATGAATTCGTTCACTCTACGATACTTAGCCTTACCAGGCTTATCGTCTGCCTTTACCCGATCAGACTTAGAAGGGACTCCGGCTCTCTTCACATTCTCATGGGTCCTAAACTCCGTCGGTCCCAACTTCTTGGGAGGTTCTGGAACTGACCTTGGACGACCTGCTGAGGTTCCGCTGGGTCGGGAGACTTCAGTCACTTTGCCTTTGCCCTTCTCCCGATTGTCAGGCACATCGGCCGGAATGATGCTAACCGCAGGACGCCCGAGGATCGCGGTACCATCCATCCGAGGTAGTTCTCGTCTCGCCTCATGAGCAGGTTGGACTCCGGTGGTCATGGGTCTAGACGAAGGTCCAGGTGTGGGAGGCCTTCGTGCCGCGGAAGAAGAAGGCTTGTTCTTCAACTCATCCCGCCCTTTCTGAGCCAGGGGGTTGTTTCTATTCTGATTGACTCTTCCCCTCTCGGCGGACATCACATCAACTGTCGTTTGATCATCCAAGTCATACCCTGGTACCATAGAGGCCTGGCTAACCGCTCTCCTGCAAGCGTCGAGCCCAATATCACCCGAGCAGCTGTCGACCTGCAGAGCTACCTCAAGTTCCGTCGACTGATAAGACCTTGGACCCTCTTCTTCGGCTACCTCTAGCTCCATGTGTAGACTCAATAACTCCTCGTGAGAAACCAACTCTTCACAGATCAGTTGTTCCCCCGTCACAAAGCAGTCGACGCCTACTCTCTCGACCCAAGTCGAATACGATCCATAACACTCTTCCTCTTCTATACTCGAGTAGCCGTCGTCATGACCGGAGTCCTCGTCGCCAGATTGCCATCCTGCGTTTGTGGTCACGTTACCACCTCGTCCATCTTGCAAACTCTGCCACTTATCGGCAACGGTAGCGTCTCGGGTCCCCGTCGTGGGATGCCGAGAGACCATCCTCGTGTTCTCAGGGGCGTCACCCTTCCAGAGCCACATGCGGTTCACCAAAGACCACTCGATGACGCCTTTCTGCTGCCATTTTTGAGCTTCTGGACACTCAAAAGCTCTATTACCACACTTGCCACACCACCGGCAGATCGTCTGGAGGTTACCTCCGTTTCTCCCCTGATTGTTCTGAGTCCGGGGACCATCAAGCGGCCTCTGAACGATTACCAGAGCCTGAGGGTAGTGGAATCCTAACTTACTGTAAGCGACTCTATACTCGGGGTGACTCCGCCAGTTGAATCCGCCCTTCTCTCGAGCCTCTCTTAGAAGGTCAAAGATGGACTCCATGCTCGGCTTTCCTTCCTGAGCGTTTCCTGCATTGACCTCTACTACCTCCCCAAGGTTAGCAGAGACGATATTACCTGCTTGGTCCATGTCGTAGGTCCGCCAGACGCTCTCCTGGCCCTTGAACTGTTGGTGCAAGATGCTAGCTTTAGCATTGTAAAGGGTCATCGACTCCTGTTTCTCTGTGGGCCCTCTGGCCTTAAGACACGCGATCTTCAATCGGCTCAGTTCCTCCACCATCTCGCTGAACCTTTGGCTTTCATCCGAGGGAGCGGAGACCTTACCAGAGTTTCGAGAGAGTTTATCCTCCCTCTTGAAAGAAGTGAGCCTCAACGTACTCTCAGCTTCGCCATCGGCAGCTTGTATGTAGACCTTCTCAGGTCGTCCGCCATCCATCCTCCGGTTGAAGTTCTTTCGTTGCTCAGCGGCCTCCTGAGCCCATTCTTTCTTCTTCAGCTTCACGCCGGAACTCTCCATGAAGTCCTGTTCCACCACATTATCGGGGTCCAGGATCCGCCTCAACGACTTCTC
Source organism: Kwoniella sp. CBS 9459 (assembly GCA_036428585.1). NCBI lineage: Eukaryota > Fungi > Basidiomycota > Tremellomycetes > Tremellales > Cryptococcaceae > Kwoniella > Kwoniella sp. CBS 9459. Next base: position 3,107,150 of record CP144065.1, on the reverse strand, counting down.
TACCCAAGCTTTGGGAGGAAACCTAGTGGAATCTTTGACCTTTCCGGCTCTATGGTCGACCTTCCATTCCATCACTAACTCCTTTCGCACCTCATCTGGGAAGCTCTTCCACCAGATCTCGTCTATGAAGTTCTTCGCCGCGGGTTCGGCTTTCTTCAGCCTTTTGATCGGTTTGGCAAACGCCAGGATCCTTTCCGTTAGATCCTCAAGCCTAAGCAATTCTCGAGACCTCCATTCCTTCGACAACTCCTGAAGCTCAGAGTAATCGGCAACACCACTCGCGTCCCGGTCAGGGATCAACGCTTTGAGTTCGACCTGAGCTTTCTCCCAAGAGACCTGCCCGATTTCCGAGAACCGATCCTCGATAGAACCTCTTATCTCAAAGTCAACATACCTCAGCCACCAAGATAGCCTCTTTTCATCGGGAAGGCTACACTCGTCAGCCTTTTCGTTGAACCATTCCAGATGGTCATGCAGACCCGCTCTGTTCTTCGCGTCTAGCTTACAAGCGTCTCGGCTGGAAGGAGACGGCATGGTCTTTGCCGTGGCAGCAGATGTTCGTGAGCCTCCTCTAAGCATCTTCAGCACCTGTAAAGTCATCTCCCTGGACAACCCGCCATTCTTGATGTTTTCAATGAACAAATCATCGTCAAATACATCTCCGCGCGCACCTCGGCTACGTCTATTCTCCCTCGACGACACAGTCTTCTCAGACATATTACTTTCCTCTTCGGATTCTTCTCCGGCTTCTTCCTCCTCCGTTTCCGAAGCAACTACTTTCCTCTGAGCCCTTCTTTTCCTAGGCTTCTTACGTTCTGCCTTCAGGGCAGCAGCGACATCCCCCTTGGATTGACCCATCACGGATCTAAAGCCAGCTTCACGCTCAGCAGCAGGAGCAGTCTGACTCCTCCACTTGTGGACCATTTCAGTCTCCACAGCTTCGTTCGGCCCAGCGGTACCGAAGAGATCCCTTTTAGGGTCATTTGCTCCAAAGTTTCCACCTCCGGAAGCAAACTGGTTGGCGGGCAGCGCCCCACTTGGAACTTACGGTTCCTCGCCGGGAGGTCCTTTCTGCCTCGGCGTATTTTCTCCTCCTTCTTGTCCGAACTCTGAGTCCGACATCTGCTCTTCCTTCCTTCCTCGCTCGTCTCCACTGTCCCCCATCGCCGAGCGCATCCCTTGGGCTACGTTCGGCTCAGGCGGTCCACCAGAAGCAGCAGCGGCGATAGGCGGAGTCGGCATATCGTATAACTGGGTCGTTTCCTAAGGAGCGTTATAAACTCGTTTAGAAAAGTGGATGAAGGTATTCGCTGGTGACACTTATTTCGAACGCGAATCGATTCGAATAAGGAGTAGAGTTAAGAATAGCTTGCGGGTGGGTCTTAATTCGAACGCAAGCCGATTCGATTAAGGTGAGGAGAGGAGTTCGCTAGTGACACTCGATTCGAACGCGAACAGGATTCGCGGGGTATGAGTGGGCGTAACGCTGGTAATGTCTCGTTTCAAGCGCGTTACTGACTCGAATTGAGGGGAAGTTTGGGTAGTCACTGGTGGAACTCAACTAAGCGTGACTAACTTGAGTTGAAGAAGGATAAAAGAGGTTGTTTGTTTGATGGATACTTCGAACGAGAATAGATTAGGGGCAGGAAGGAATGACTGAGTTCTGGGGAAAGTCGCCGCATATATATGTTGCAGCTCATTTACCCCTCAACCCTGACTCTCAACCGCACTGACCGCTAGACAGTCTCTGGACAACCACAATTCTCCTTCGGTGTTTGTCTCGTTGTGGCAACACACAGTTCCCTAGCGATGGGGCCGGCAGCGCTCAGGTCCATGCACAGGTGCGGATAGTAACTGAAGTTGGCAAGAATGGGTAGGAATATTTGAGACGATATGGGAGAGGGATGTTTCGAAGCCAAGGCGGGAGCCAATGACTCTACTTGAGATCGTTGTCGAAGCCCGGCTATATGCCTAAGCTCTACTGAGATGCAGTTCGTCAAACGGTTCGAAGTTCGAGAGAATGACTCTCTAACTCTACTGGCGGAAGGACTGGCAGGCTATCGGTAGGATAGAATTGATGAAGGTTTTTCGAAGCCGGACGGTTGTCTACGACTCTACTTGAGGTCTCTTTATTCGAAGTCAGGACTGGCTACCTGGACTCTACGGACGGTAGTTTATGTTTCGAAGCCGAGGGAGGAATAACCTCGACTCTACTGCTGCACGTTATCGGTTCGAAATCGGGACTGTTTACCCGGACTCTACTGGACTCTGTCTGCGGTTTATGCTTTCGAAGCCGAGGAGGGAATCCCTCGACTCTACTGATGTTGGTTCTCGATTCGAAGTCGGGACTGTTTACCCGGACTCTACTGGACTCTGTCTGCGATTCGAAGCCAGAGCTGTTGGGCTCAGACTCTACTTGTTTCGTTTGTCGTTTCGAAGATCGGCTGATCTCTACTGGCACTGCACGTTTTGATGGCTGTGGAGCGTGGTTCCTCTGCTCTCTCCCCTTTTTCTGTAGGTCTCACTGGGACAGCCAGATGTAGCGACTAGCACCCGGATGATCTTCTTATATCGTGTTGATTGAAGGTCGTCCGGTTGATGTTACTACCGAGTTTCGATAGAAGGGCCTAACTATCCGGATTCTCGAACCGTGGTCGCTCGCGCTTCGCATTAGACTCTGGTTATAGGTTCATAGGTTGGGTCGGGTCTACCTCTAGCGAAGCTCTAGTCGAAGGTCTATGCTATGAAGATCATCTCGTCCACTGATAGAACTCGCCTCCGCTCTATCAAGACTCTTCCTCTAAACGACCTCGGGCCTGCTTCGTGCTTCGTCTCTGGCGCGTCTCGTCTAGACCGACCTCGTGGCTTCCTCGCGTCTGGTTTGACTCCGGTCAGCCTCAAACCGAAAATTAGATCCCGACGTTCCACTACAACGCGTCCATGCTTGACATATCGGCAAGGTAGCTCTCCTGATCCTTGATCAAGGCCGGGTTCCAATTCCCACTCGCAGCGCCCATATACACGAACATCATGGTCTGCACGGCTTTCGCTATTCGATGCCACCCATCCCGTGCTTGATAGCGAATATCATAATGCATCTGGGACGTCCATACCCAGCTGATGATGGCGTAGTATGAGAGGAAGATAGGGATCGCGCTTGGTCTGTTCAGCTCATGGTTGTTCGAGAATATAGTCAAGACTGCTACTACAGCGAGATCTGTCATGCGCGCGGCAGACATTCAATCAGTGATATACATACTATGTATGCATGAAAAGAACCTAAACTGCTCACATACCATATAATAGGCTGAGCTACTCCTCAGCTTCGTGTTCCTTGAGCAGCCATACATTCTCATCCCCTTCTAAAGGCTTGTGCAGGAAAGGTACCCTGGCCCACCATCTGGCTTCTTTGGAATCTGCCGGCACAGCTGATCCGGATGCGCAACCAGAAGAATAGGCGCTGCCGGTACGAACATCAGCTGTCCTTGTGAGCAAATCAAGTCCACCCAGGAGGTTTGTATGCGGGTCGATCGAATCTTGAGACGACGAAGATGCCAGGATCGGTGATCTAGAGTCGGACACATTCTTGTCGTCGAGTGCATTGTCGTCGAATTTGTTCTCGACCATTCCTTCCTTATGCGTGGTCTCGGGAACGCTCAGTAGACTCGTGATTGCAGTTAAGCTATGTTAGAACTTAAGAGCTTTAATCTCCCACACTGAGTTTCTCCGTAAGTGGATGGACTTGCTGGATATGACCAGTGATCATCTTCGTGAATGCCCTTAGTCTACCTCTGTCGAGACATGCATCGCGACATTTGGAGCGCTGTGACCAACTGGGCCGAACACTGAGTCCAAATGATTTAGCAATGGTGTCAACATGCTGGCCATGGTTGGAATGTCAATCTTGACTTCGCAGCGGTAGGGTTTCACGGCAGCCGCATCCAAAGCAAGTTCCGGAATAGCTTTCGATACCACAAGTAACCTTATGCTTACCAGGTAGTATTCGACTTGACCGAACGACCGATTCACGATGGACGCGTGGGCGAAGCGGTGAGTGAGTCAGTCGGTACGGCCGCGGCAGGGTGACGAACCGGTTCCATTCTTTCGGGCCATGGTTTGCTCCTTCTGAACTTGCGTTGCTATTTTGAGCGCGATATCTGTACGTATAACCCAAATTTGAGTTGCGATGACGCTGTTTCTCACTCGCAATAACGAGAGATGCTTATTTATACATGAACATACACATGAATCATGTCCGATCGGCTCCCGGGCATACGTCTCGCCGCTGTTCTTAAACGCTCGCAGAACGGCGTCGAGTGCAGTGTGGATGATGATCATCTAGAGATGGGCAGATCAGTCCATGCATCTCGCTGCAATCTTTATGAGTCTCCTCGTCAGTCTTTCTCTTTCGAAGATCAGCTTCCTTACTTGCAATATTGCTTATTGAGATCAGTTTGTAAACAGCGTGCTCCGTCACGATATGGACCAAAGGACACGACAAATGTCGATATCTAGCGAATCGTCAGAAGCGACCCGAGCTATGGACAGCGGGGAAGGGTCGAGTACTCAAATTCCGGGCGCTGATGTAGAGCGGGGGCGACAAATGCACGATGCAGAGGTTCAAAACGAGAAGAAAGCTTCCAGCGATCTGGTAAGTGTTCTTCGAAGTCGTTGTTGTCACCCAAGCAGTATCACGCATTACACGCCGTTTCAAGCTGACGATGTGGACGTATGGCTTTGTATGACCAGGTCGACTGGGATGGACCAAACGATCCTGCCAATCCCCAGAATTGGGCACATCGGAAGAAGGTCCGAGTTACCTTGCTTTATGGGTCGACGACCGCCTGTGCGACTTTCGTGAGTGTTTCTGTTGACTGCCCACGTGATTGAACCTCTCGCTGGTTGAGTCGGAAACTGAACAGCGGAAGAACGTTATGTTCCTGCTAGGCATCGAGTATCTTCTCGGCGGCCTCACAGTTCGTCGCCAAAGATTATGGCATTTCGACCGAAGTGTCCATCTTGGGACTATCGTTATTCTTACTCGGTGGGTCAGCAAGAAGCATGACTGCGCATACATTTCTCTCATAATCGAGCTTACAATCCTGTATATCTTGCTCCTTCAGGCTTTACGGTTGGACCGGTGTTGTTCGCGCCTGTCTCCGAGGTGTATGGCCGAAAGATCGCCATAGTGCCACCTGTGAGTGTCCGTATGACGAGATGAGCCCGCGAGCCTGAGTTCATGCAAAGCTATCTCGAAATATCATTGACTTACCTGCTTCACAGATGTTCATCTTCATCTGCTTCAGCGCTGCAACAGCCACGGCCGAGAATATCCAAACGATCTTCATCACCCGGTTCTTCGGTGGCATGTAAGTCCTTCAGATTCAGGAAGATTGAATGCGAAGGGGGACGGGAATCGTATTGTTGGCTGATCAATGACATCTTTCAATCTGTTCGGATGATCTAGGTTCTCGTCGGCGCCGGTCACTATCGTTGGTGGCGGTTTGGCTGATATCTGGAGTCAGGTGGGTGTCGTTTGCATCTTTACTCCCCAACTTGGATCGCATGCTCATACTGCGGTATAGCGGGAAAGGGGATCAGCTATTGTTATCTATTCGTAAGTGACTAGGTAGCTGTATATAGGTCAAGAATCGTGCAGGTGACGCTCACGCATTGCATTGAAACCGCTCCCTTACAGACTCTGCATCGTTGGCGGACCTACCCTCGCACCTGTCATCGGATCGGCTGTATCGACCTCATACCTGACCTGGCGATGGACAGAATACCTAATCGTCATCTTAACATCTTTCGTCCTCACGCTCGATATCTTCTTCTTGCCCGAGACGTCCTCGGCAGTCATCTTGACTCGAAAAGCAAGGAAGTTGAGACTCAGTACAGGCCGGTGGGCTTTGCACAGCAAACACGAGGAGTCGGACCACAGTCTCAAGACGTTCGTGAGGAAGAACTTGGTCTTACCGCTTAGGATGTTGGTGGGCGAACCTATGGTGGCACTTGTCACGACGTATAATGCCTTTGCGTGAGTGGTCTGCGGTATTACTCCATGCGTTCCATCGAGGTTACGAGATGTGCAAGTATACTGAATGGCATTCGCATGTTGCAGATATGGCGTATTGTACTTGTTATTTGTAAGTGCTCATAGACTCTATTCCTGGCGCAGCAGGAAGCTGATACATGCCACTTCCCCTTGACTCGATCACAGGCTTCTATTCCTATAATCTTCGAAGAGAACAGGGGGTGGAAACCGGTCCCAGGCTCGCTGCCCAATCTGGCAACACTGGTGAGTCGATCCACTTATTCCGATCCGCGAAGTGAACAGCGAGATATGGGCTATTACCGGAAGGTGGATCCTAACTGCGCGTGTCCTTCGCTTCGCTTAGGTTGGAACGCTTGTCGCTGCTTTGTTGAACTTTTTGTATGCCGAGTTCGCATTTGCAAAGTATATGGACAAGCACGATGGTCGAGCCCCACCCGAGCAGCGGTAAGTGTTCATTTGCCTAATCAAGGACCACTACACAAACCTCGATCGAGCCAATACTTACTAGTTCTGACCACCATGTGAATTGCACATGCACATACTGTACGCGGTCCTAGACTCCCGCCAATGATGCTCGGTTCGATCCTCTTCCCCATCGGATTCTTCATCATCGGCTGGACCTCCAACCCTTCCATTCACTGGTTCCCCTCGCTTGTAGGACTGGTATTCATCGGCATGTCATTCTTGCTCATCTTCCAAGCGGGCATCAATTACCTCATTGACGCCTACACGAAAAACTCTGCGAGCGCCATCGCTGCTAATACGTTCAATCGGAGCTTGGTCGGGGCGGCGTTGCCGTTGGTAGCGCAGCCTTTGTTCCATAATCTGGGGGTTGATTGGGCTTGTACATTATTGGGCTGTCTGGCTATCCTGTGGGTGATCGTTCTGTCTGAGTGCATGGCTGTGACACTTTCCGGGTACAGCGCCTCGTGTAGAATATAAGTGCACTGCACGGCTGACCTCTCGTTTTGCGATTGTCTCGCTCGGCACAGGCTTGGAGGTACACCGTTCCTATTCTACAAGTATGGCGCAAGGTGGGTGCAGTCTATCCTCTTGCGCATTTCGTAAAAGATGGAAACCAGACCAAGCTGATGGCACCGTGCACCCTGTTTTGCTCTTTGCTAAATGACAGCCTGCGAGCGCGGAGCACCTTTGCTCAGGCCTCTCAGGCTAGATAGCTGTACTCGTCCTTATGTTGATACCCATCTACCCATTATCGAGCATAAAAGCTACACGGTCGGGATAGAAGACAGAGACATTGAGGCGGCCGAGGTCGATATCAGAATGTCTGGTACATCGGCGGAATTCCCTAAGATAGACCCTTAGATTACTGTACAGTATGCGTGTACATCTTATGTGAGACTGTACGCGGAAATGGAATCATCTCCTCAGCTTGGTCGTCATTCTTCTCATAACAGCATGTTCAATCATGACTAACAAAGAGTCTATACGAACGCAGATCATCATCGAATTGAATCGAGAATGCAGGGCAGCGCAGAGCGAGGCAAAGGGGCATAGCACATAAGTGAGGACAGGTAAGTGGGTCGATGTATACCCCATTTTCAGCGGTACTGTGTCGAGATAAAGGAAGAGAGATTCGGGATTATAAACGACAGTGGCCATGGGCCGAGGATGCAAATGTTCCCGGTAACGGTTTGATACACACATGTTTCCGCCCGCAGCCAGGCCGCTCTCAGCCTACAACCTCATCTCGCGGAGGATGGTCTTGGCCAATTGTTGATATTGCCATCCGTCTCCGCCGACCCGCCTGAACTGGATACCATGTAGCGGCATCCACGAGACCTAAGATGAGTTCGACATGAGAGCATCAGCTTCACGCGCTTCCGGATCCACACTCGGACAGCTGCTTTCGGAAGCTGACTCACCTTGACCACAAAGATCTCAAATCGAACGATCAGACTGCTTCCCGCACCGCCAGATTGCGCCAGCGCCCAGGCATCCAGCTCGTCCTCTTCTCCTCCTGCGCCAGCCAGACCTCTCCCTCGACCAGGTGTAGGCGGCGCACCAGCTGCAGACGTCGTCTCGCCTACGCTGAAGGTACCGCTCGAACCACCTTGCGTCGCGCGAGCCGGTGCTGGACTGGGTCCTCTGCTTCCCGCTGTACTGCTTCCGTTGATGGCGACTTTGCTCGATTTCCGCCGTAGTGACGGTTTTCTTCTGCCTATTCCAGAAGCCGATGCCGATGGTTGCGCGACGCTCGAAAGGCTCGTACTAGCTTCATCACCGTTGACAACGCTGTTCAAGTCGATACTGGGTATATGCACACACTCGAATCCACCTTTGATTGGTCGATGCTTTATACCCAGTCGGTCGAGAACGGCCGATACATCCCGTATAAGTTGAGCAGCGGGTTTTGTCGAAGTAGTTGAAACAGAGAAGAGGCCTTTGAGGTAGACGGACTTGACATCACCGTTGGCATGCAAGTCGACTTCTTCCGCAAGATCCCGCTCAGGTGTAGACTGTTCTGGCTGAACGGAAGCTGCTGAAGGATGGTACTCGTCGGCTTCTTTGGGAGTATTCATCCAAGCTGGCTCCACTGGCTGAGGTTTCGCTGCTCTCTGGGAGGATCGACGACTCAGTCCAGTAGCTCGGCCTACACTGCTTGATAGATTCGAAATGCTGCCGACTGATACACGTCGTTCGTGTTTGGATGACTTATCGGCAACCGTTGTCGCTCTTCGGTGATCCGCGTGAAGGGGCATGGACGGTGAGGGCGTCATGGTCTGGGACGGTGGCATAGCGGTCGAGCTAGAGCGTGAGGGTACAGCGGAAGCAGGTCGAGGACCCCGGCCAAGCAAGCTGAACTTTTTGGTAAGACCCTCTTCTCCCTTGTCGATCGGACTTGGCTGAAGAGACTGAGAAGGCAACGGCGGCTGACTGAGTGAGGGTTGTCTGGCGTGCGCAGTAGGTATATCGGCGATGTGGGACTGTTCTCGATCGGCAGTTGGATGTTGCATGATAGGGTTTGGAATCTCTTCTGCACGTTGTCTCGGTTGAGAAATGAAGCCAGAGTCCTGAGGGGAGTCGTAACCTCCCATAGCATGCGAGGAGGGCGGCGCCTGTAGTTGTGCGATTGAACGGCCGAATCCAGCGCTGTCTCGTCCTTCGATCGACATGTTGGAAGAAGCGAAGTGACCTTTCCCATACACCCGTTCCCTCTCCATCTTCTCCCGTGCGAGGAAATAGATCGATATGAGCGGATCAAAACCTCTTGTCGGATCCTGAGGTTCTCTCTCCCTGAATACAGGTTCTTCCACCTTTTTCTCCTCCTTGAACAGCTTCTTCTTGGCGAAGTCGAATCCGCTGAATCTCTTCTTCTTGGGTGAATCGCTGACATCGCTCACACTCATAGTCGATCCTGACATTCCTGGTCCACGCCGTCGATCCTTCCTCGTTTCCCAAGCGTTGACGCAAGAGATGTACGCTTCAGATGTGAGCACCGCACGAAGATCATCGTAGATGGTCTCTGGTGTACCGAAAGTGAATCCCTCCATCGCTGTCACTATATCCCAATCTATATCATCCGCCCGCAGAGGTTCTCGATGGATGAGGTATGACTCCATGGGTCCTTCATACCCTTTCGTGAGGAACGGATGAGCCAGCACTTCGGTCAAGGTCGCCCGTTCGGCCGGGTTGATGTTCAACATGCGGGTGAGGAGGTTCTTGCAGTCCGCGCTGAGCCACGCTGGGTATTCGCACAATCCTCTCTTGATCTTGGCGTGTAGGGCGGGCATGCTCTGGTCATCGAAGGGGACTTTACCACAGACCAGGACGTACAGTACGATACCGAATGACCATACGTCGACTTCCGGACCGGTATACGCCTTGGCATTCAGCAGTTCAGGCGCAGCAAAGTATAGGGAGCCGCAGAAGGTGGAGAGGTGTCTGCCGGGCGCGTACAGGTTGGAGAGACCGAAATCGATGATTTTGATATTCCCGTTTTTCGATATAAGGATATTCTCAATCTTCAAATCTCGATGCACGATCGAGTTGCGATGACAGTAATCCAGCGCAGACCCAATCTGTCTGGCGAATTTCCTGGCAGCCCGTTCCCTCAAGCGACCGTGCGAGATGATGTAGTCCAGCATCTGTCCGCCATCGATGAACTCGAATACCATGTAGTGGTGGTTCTGATGCGAGATGAACTCGCGCATACCGCAGATAAAAGGGTGATGCAGTAAGAGTGAGATGTGGGCTTCTCGGATCGTGCGAATCTCCTTCGACTCGTCTCGTTGCCGTTGTTTCTCCGCCTCCTCGGCTGTCTTGGGCTCTTCTCGTCGAGTAGCTTCGGTGTATCTTGGGATGATTTTGACCGCACACTACGGTTGAACACCTCATGAGCTTGTGATCCCACCCTCCACCAAAAAGAGAAGAATGAGTAGAGCTCACCTTCTCTTTTGTCAACACGTTGATAGCCAATTTGACCTTTCCCATACTGCCCGCCCCTAGCGTTTTACCCAACTGCCAGTCTCCGACCATCCTCGTCCTGCTCTTGCTAGGTTTCGATGAGCCGCTAGCTACGGGATACCCATTCCCATTCGCCCCGATCCCGTTCGTAGGTTGGGGTTGTTGACGCGCCGTCATGCTCCTCGATACCACTGCGGCAGCTTCTTCGGTTATGGTGGGTTCTTGAGGGTAAGCGGCTGTGGGAGGGAAAGATGATCCGGCGATGGGCATGGGAATAGGCTGTGTTTGCAGTGTAGGATCTTGGTTCATCGTTTGAGAATGGGATAGTGATGATGGTCGAAGGACAGGCGGTTCTGTCGCTGCGCGATGCGGTGATCTAGATGGTGTACGACTAGACGGACAGACGGACAATTGGACCCGGTTCAAGGAGGTCGTAAAGTCAGTTAATGATGATTACCCCTGAGCTAGTCGATAACGTTGCAACGCTCGGTCTTCGCATCTTCATATAGCCCACCTCAGACTCACCTCTTGCGACCGTCCTTTCCAATAATATAATCCCACTGAGCTCCAGTGTCTACCATGCCCATATACGTCGGCGTGGGCACTCCTCCTTCTGATGGGAAATGATCCTGGGCAGCCTGAACATGTGCCGGTAAAGGGTTATACGATGTCATCGCTCGCCCCGGTGCAAGGCCTGGTTAGGGGAAGTGTCAATGACGCGAGGGTCGGAGAAATACGTCGACGACAAGGTCAATGCGCAAGCTCGAGGTCGTTGAATTTACACTGAGATTGTTGGTGCGTCTGAGGGGTGGATGGTTGTGGTTCAGTGAACGTCGGTTTACGCCTAAGACTGGGCGAGGGGACGATGAATTCGATGCGATGAAGCGCAGGTGAGGTGATGGGATGGGATGGGATGGGTTGATGCTGATGACGGTCCGGTGATGTCCAATGTTGATTGATATAATCCAGGACAAGGTGAGGCGACGCAAGTCCAAAAGGCCCAAGTTGAAAGGAAGGATGTGCTTTCAAGTGGTTATTGGTTATCAGGTAACACCTAATATCGTCGCGTGTCGCCGTTGTCGCTCGGATTGCCAAAGATAGCTTTATCGGTGTAAGTAATGGTCTTTGAGCTCGGATGTCGATAAATATCATCTGCTCATTCTGCCTTTGTTTACCGTATGATGTGGGATGCTATGGTACGTATCTCGTGTTGTCTCGTGTCGGTGCCGTTGACGATGTCTGTGATGTCGGTGTCGTCGGTGCGGTGCGGTGCGGTGCGGTGTGATGTGATGTGATGCGGTGATGTTATTACTGGAGGTGGTCAGGGTAGACACGTATATACCACGGTATGGTGGTATGGTGGTGTGGTGGTGTGGTGGTATGATGGGATGATGACACTGACCCTGTAAGTTACCCTTGCACCTGCACCTGCACCTGCACCTGCACCTGCAGCGACAGTTAAGTTACTCTCATACGGCAATTAAACCAATGTGGCACTCGCCGCTCATTAAGGAGGTTGTAAACGCAACAACACTGTATGCATATGGTGGGAAGTGTAACAAAGCATCGTACTTGATTCGTACATACAGCTAACTTGCGTCTCACTGTCCATAGTGATCTGATTGTGCGTGTCTCCGCGATCATATATTCGACTTGAAGATAGCGCATCAATTCAGGCTCTCTCACATGCCTGTACTCTATATAAGCAAAGAATGACATATCTCGTGCATCATACATGCCACATGCCTACTGCGTACCGCCTATCTTTTTTCGACCATGAGCCTACGCTTCATCCTTCCTCCTGAGCTGAACACCAGGTACAAAGTGCCGCACACGATGATCACCGTCGCCGCCTTTCTCTTGTTCCTTGTTTTTGCCTTCGAGTCTCGAGACCTCGAGAAGGAAGTTGAAAGCCCACCACGCCTCTGTGATGGGCCCTCGTTGTGGCCGTGGCGATCGTTTTCTCTGATCAACGAGGACATGGGTACGAGTGTCCGGTGCGCCATTCTCGTTTGGTAGCGGCTCGAGCTTGTCATTGACGCAGTGTTCGGTCGAGCTCGTCGATAGCGGTTCACCCTTGATTGACGTGGACACTGAGTATGCTTTCTCAACCTCGGGCATGGGACTGCTGGTCTGGCAGGACGTTGTAGCTGTGCGAGGCTGAGGGCTGGTATGAGTGGCAGTGACGGCGGCGGCGGCGGCGGTGGTGGAAGGTGGCGAGGACATTGCGGATCGCGAAGTGATTGTATGTCGAGAGATGCCGCCGTCGGGCAGGTCTGGGAGGATGTGATGGATCCAATGATAGCGCTGAGAGAGCGTGTACAGTAGGACCACGAGACGGTCTTGTGGATGATGAAGAGCAAGTAGCTTTGAGTATTCAGGGAATCGCGATGCTGGGTATTCATAGACGCAAGTGATTCATATACGAGGGTCGTACCTCAACCTACACATATTTCCGAGTCGACTGGTGAGATCCGACCGCAACCGTCGAGTCGATCTCGACGCAAGTTGCGATATCGTCACGCCACCTTTCCTTTCATTTCGCTTCTTTCTATGACACACAACTTCTTTTGGCGAAGAGGTATGTGTTTGTACCTACTCTTTCTGAGGATCGACAGTTTCCATACGTGGTCGATCCTTTGGCGTGGTGATGCGTGACCTTTGTCCTTTGCCCTTTGCCCTTGCACTCCGTGTGCGCGCCCTCTTTTGATGAAGATTGGTACTCGTAGAGTGTTGCATGCACGTACAGTAAGCTTGATACAACTGAGGGCACTGATGCTTGGCCTGTCAGCAGAAGGCTGAGTATCGAGGTATTGGTTCTGAGCTCCTTGATGTCGTGTGTAGTCCTGGAAGTGATGAACGTAGAAGGCGAGTAATCGTTGCCACTACAGCTACGACAACAGAAGAGGCTGAAGGAGTAAAGAGTAAAAACACTGGACAGTACAGTAGACACTGAATAACTACAATCATTGGCCATAGATTCACCCACCTCACCCACCCCACCCACCTCACCCACCCTTAATACAATACACAGCCCGTCAAATGTCGATCGCACCAGAGCATCCTCAGCCTCCACCGCCACCATATACCCTGCTTGACTGTCCCAGCCCACGTTCGTGTTCCAATGTCGCTCTCCTCCACGATCAGATCCCACTCCTGTCCCTCGCGGTTGATTACCCACCTTCAGGATTCGTGAGCAGTCATCCCACGGATCAGCATTCTCAGCGGATTCTCAGGCTCGCTATGCGCGATTACAAGCGCCAGCAATCGCCTGCCGAATGGGGGAAATACCGACACGGCCAGCTCCTTTCTGCCAGTTCATCATCGTCATGGATGATCTCAGGTGAGGAGTTCCCCGGAGTAATGGTCAGAGGTTTGGTATGGTTAGTAGGGTTTTTGGCGCCTCCCGAGGATCTGATGAGTGGCGTCGCATGGCGAGGAGGAGCTGGCATACTTGCTGGCGTGAATCGTTTCTGAGACTGCTGAGTTTCGAGGTTTTTCTTTCTCTGGAGGTAGATGTCGGGAAAATGCCGCAACCGTAGCTGGGTATGGAATGTGATGTAAAGCGACCGGCAGATTTGTTTATACAGGGTCCTGATCAGTATGACACCAGTGGTGGGCAAAATGTTGTCTTACTAGCGACCGACCGTGACCACCTTGAGACGTTTTCATATCCTCTTTCCATCCTTCACGCGCATCGCTCCAGTTCACTACCAGCGACGCGTTAATCATCATATCCATGCACCTACTCTATGAATACCCAATCATGCAGTCGCAACAAAAGCGCCTATACTGTACCCACTACACCTGGTGCGGATAAAGGTGCCGGTACCGACGGGTGTAGGGGATTATCGAGACTGACTTCCTCCATGTCCTCCTCCAGTCCTGTATCCTGTTTGATCCCATTTCGAACCCCGTTTACCGATCCCCTCTTCGACTCGATCAAGGGTGAAGCCAGCCTCTCCTGGTAGTCTCCTGCGTCGGAAGCCGTGGTTGAGCGCGACATGCTGACTGCGGTAGGGCTAGTCGCTACATCGCCTCCTGAAACGATCAGGCTGGGTGCAGGGCTAGCGCTTCTGTTTGTCCGAGTTTCCAACAACCCATCTTGGCTATCGGTGGAGATAATGCTTGATTCTCGCTCTTTTCGGGCAAGCGGAGTCGACCGCGTGCCTCGGATGACTGGTCGATCTCGCTCATCCTCGGAAGTAAGCGTTCGTACGCTCATTTCCGAGTGATTCGCTGCAGGAGGCGGTCGGCGGATGGCCGATGTGGCTGCGATGACCGAGGGAGGGACAGATACGAGCCCTTCAGGATGAGGTTGTCGGAGTGACGCCTTGGGAGTCTTATCAGGATGCGAGTTCTCGTCGAAGCTTGCTTCGCGTGATAGCGGCGATGGGGTCCGCGACTGCATGAGAACGGGAGATCGTCGATGTTCCAAGCCGGCAAGAGCGAGCTTCTCCTCTTCCCGTTGTCTTTCCATCTCAGCGTCCGACATTCTTGGAGAGCCAAACCTCTCCGCTTTACCGCCCTCAAGGTCGATGTCCTCCATGTCCGCTTCCGGGTTGTCCACACGAGAAGCTCGTCGACCAGCGGCGCCGGCGCTCGTATCGAGGTTCATGACCCATCCGCCTCTCAATCCTGACCGTTCAGCCTGAGCTATCGCGGCCATAGCCTGTACGTCAGCTCTGGTCGGCAGATCGATAGGAGTAGGCGCGGGCGCAGGCTCACGCCGTCTTGATCGAGGCGGAGAGCGAGAGGGAGGGGAAAGATAGCCCGAAGGCGAGGTCACGGCCTTGAGAGGATGATCGGCGGTCGTATTGAGAGGAGTTATGACTCGTACAGGTGATGGAACGGGATGCCGAATTTTAGGGATGGAAGGTTGATCTGGGGACGCTGGCGGGAGGAGAACATCGGAATCGCGCGGAACAGGGGTGCCAGGAGCAGGAGGAAGTTGGGGCGATCCGACGACTACATCACATTAGCTGAAAAGTCCTCCAGACGCAGAGGGATCTGGGGGCATGGCCTGCTAAACTCACCTGGTATTTCAACTTGAGCCGCGCTCTCGCCTACTCTCATTCCGATGCCAAGACCCTCGACGGCTTTCCCCTTGCCTTTACCCTGCACCACCTGAGCATCATATCCTGCCAATCGTCTGGCTTCGTCCAGTCCCTTCTCGATTTCTTCGACATCCAATCCCAAGCCCAAGGCTTCCCATTTGCGCACACTGCCGTCCCACCATGCTTCTAACACATTCCATCCTCTGTATTGTCCTGCCAGCCTCAGACCTTTGCCGGATTCGCCGTAACTCCCTCCACCGTTGTAGCTGCCATAGCCGACTTCTTCCTCCTCGTCAGACGAGTTAGCCTTGTCTGCCTCCCAACCTTCACCACTTTCCAGCTCCTCTACGAACGAAGCCAGCCATTTGCCCCAGCCACCTTCGCCGTCCCCTCTCCAGAGAACGCACTTCCGGTCAAAGTCACGTCCAAACACAATGACCTGACCCCAAGCGCCATTAGATCCTGGGTCGAGATCGATTCCGACGTAATTGCCCGTCCTATCGGATAAGAGAGGGATCCAGCCTCGACAGGCATAGAGTTTCTTGATCCAATTGGGAGGGACACTAGCCATCGTGGCGAGAACAGCGGCGTTGTTGCCAGCAGAAGGGTCATGTTCAGCTTGTCGCCAAAACGCCCACTCCCTCATGATCTCTTCAAGAGGCAGGAAGTAAAGGCCGAAGAACAAGCCGCCTGATCCAGCGATGTTTCCTGTGGCTTCCATATCTTGCCCATCGACCTCTAAGAGGGACTCGCGGACGGCTCGAGGGAGAGTGCAACCGAGTTCAGCTTCGAAAGCCGCGAGCATGTGTGGGTTGGCAGGCCCGTTCAGAGTCTCAAGGAGTTCGGGGAAGGAATTGGCGAGCGCATTGCGGAGTCGATGGAAGGTGTGCGTAGGAGGAGGATAGTAATTCGGCGAAGCTCCGCCGCTGATGCACTAATGTCAGCGACGACCCCCACACTTTATCTACACGGCGATAAAGCAGCTCACTATGCATCTTTGCCTGGCGGGAAGGCACCATATGCAGTGCTCCCTCTTCGACTTGGTCCAGGTGAAGACGCCGCGCTGTCAGCTTGGGGCTGGGAAGGAACACGAGGTAGCCGGGTCATATTAGTCAAGCCTTTGGCGATCGCGTTGGAAACCCGGGAATACTCACCAGTCCCCCGTCGGCGTAGTTGCTCGTATATCGCGACCCGCCATGAGCTGTAGGTAGACTAAACGCGTCCATCGTGGAGTCCATGACGGAACGTCGATTGGCCCCTCGTGACGAGGAAGCACTGGCTCCTGCGTTGCCGGAGAAGAAATTTGAGATGGATTGCAGTAGAGGCATGATGAATGACTGATGAAGCGGGATGTTACGGCTCTATCGTTTGAGGGAATGGTCGCGTTGGTGATGTGGTGTGGTGAGAGCAAGCGGGAAGATCTGAGGCGACGCTATACGTCGAAGCGTCGTCAGTCGTCAGGATCATACATGTTTCACGGAGGGGAAGGCGGATAATGCGGTCGGACGGAAATCGTAGCTGGGGCCTGTTGGGTTGCTCAAACATTGAAGGGACTTACCGGTATCCGCAGTTGGGTAGAAATCTAAGCGTGAGCCTGAACAGAAGCGCAGAGGGAGGATAACGTGCCGCTCGGCTGAGTATACAGCCTAAGCCCAAGGGAGGAAGGAAGGAAGGAGGTCCGAGCTGACGCTTGATGCAAGGGAATTTGGCTTGGCCGGTTGACCTGAACGTCGTCCCGAGCGGATCGATGTTGATGGACGCGACGTATCTCCGAAGCTAAGTGCCGCGGATGGGACAGACACAGAATGTATCGTTTATTCAGTATCGTGGCGCAGCTCTTCAACGAGAGGTAGCTGACATGTTGAAAGGTCGAGCTTGAGTTCTGACGTTTATCAATTCAATGAGGAGCGCCGAGATAACGGTGCGGGTGCAGCAGTGACGAGTGGGAGGTTTGAGAGTTGTCGAGTTTGTGAATTGACACGCTACGCTAAGACTACGTGACACCGTACGGTGTACCGCCCAGCCGCCCAGCAACGTCCAGCGATGTATGTTTACGTAATTGTTTATCCGAACTCCTGAAAGTCACAAGCGATGCACCTGTTTGTGTATACGCAGTATATGCATGTTTCTGCTTGGGCACTCTTGAGCGTAAAACCCTCGCAGCAATCCACGGGACGCGTAAGTGACCGAGGAAGCGGGAGGCAGTAGTACCGATACTGGCGTGTTGGTGTATGGAAAAACGTGTGGTCTATGAAGTCTATTCACATCTAATAAGATCGTCTTCCATATATGGACAACGGTTTCCGGCCATTTAAGATAGTGATCTGATTTGGATTCTACTTCCGCCTCTCGTATTCGACCATGAGCTCTTCCCAAATCCTGTCAGCCGCGACGTCGCGGCCCTGTCTCGTGCCATTTCGAGTAACGATAGCTGCGAGCTCCTTGGCGCGAGCTCGGAATTTGACTGCCTCGGCTGCATCGGGGGTCCTGCCTACTACGCGGAGAAGGGCTTGGGTGCAATCTCGTTCGGAGACGGAGGGTCTATGTCAAGGTGTTCGTTGAGCATGACCTGTTTCGCTGATACAGAGAAGATGGGCTACGAAGCGACTTACGCGGATGTGGGATTACCCCAGACCCCATTGCCAAGGTAATTGACCCGAGACACAAAGTCGTAACAGTCGACCCAAGCAGGCATGATGATCTGCGGCACTCCCGCTCTGAGGGATGTAACAGCAATACCAGTCAGTCTCGTTTTGGCAAATGGCAAGCTCGATGAACTACCACTACTCACGCTAGGCCTTCATGATACGAGTTGCTACCGCCGTGATTCACAAAGCACACGACGTTGCCTGTAGCCAAGATAGCAGCGGGATCGGCTTTGAGCCATTCGAAGATCCTCAATCTATCGCCTTTGAAACCATCGAGGCCCTCCAAGCCAAAGCTGTCGGTCTTCTTCAACTTCCACAAGACCTGAATATCTTTGCGAATGTCCAGAAGAACTCGGATCGATTTGAGCATTTCGTTGGCGGTCGTCTCGTTCATGACGTAGTGTGTGCCGAGCACAATCAAGACGGTCGGTCGTGATTTGACCCACTGGTCGAGCTCCGGATCGACCTCTGCCAACGGAGGTGACTTCATCACGATAGGACCGCAGCACTCAAGCCAATCTGGGATAATGGCAGGCAGCTCCGCTTCAGGCGTCGACATGCACATGACAGTGAACCCTGTCTTGGGCTTGAAGAGGGGAACGCGACCTCCGAAACCAGCCTCGTTCCGGGCTTTATCGAATATTCTCAGTCTCTTCTCGATCTTGAATGTGTAGACGGCGGTGAAAATGATCAAGAGGATGTTGAGCGGGCGAAGATACCATGGGATGGGGTAGAGATAGCCTGTACCGATACTGACCCTCAAACTCAGCGGGAGCTCGGTGCATGCCCCAAATCCCGGTCGGCCCCTCCTCTTCGCTGACTCAAAGATGGGGAGTCTACTCACGCAGGTAGCTTTAGCGCATTGCCCTTCTGCTCCTTGATAGCAGCCTCCTTGAACGTATTCGGGGTGAGCAGGCAGAAGTTCTTCCCCGATCTCAGCATCGCATCTCGAGCACTGTTGAATGTCGAATCGGCAACGATGTAGTCCGGGTCGACCTCATAGATGAGTTTCTGGGCGTCGAAAGCTGACGCAAGATACTCTTCGGGCGTTTCGGGGTGAAGGGTGTAGAAGAAGAGCGGAATCGTCTGGACAGCGCCGAAGAAGCCTGGGGGCTTCGCAACGGTCCTGACTGCGCCCTCTGCAAGCACATAATCAGCTTCAGCGTGTCACTCGAAAAAGAAAGGAGCCGGAGGGAAGACGTTCCCGCGAGGTTCGGGTATACGCACCGTAATCTGTGCCATCCTTGGAATGATGCGCCAAGATGCCCTTCCCGACGATAGGGTGGAAAATCACACCCTCTGGGGTCCGTCTTCTCAAGCTCTCAAATCCCGCCAAGTGGTACTCGACCGCGTCTCCGTGTTTCTCTTTGAGAGAAGCGATAACTGCAATCTGGACGTTGGCTTGGCCTGCCTCCGGACTGCAGACGATGTCAAACGTCAGTCCTTATAAGTGAAATCGATCAAGCAGCAAAGGGAGGTCTAGCTCTCAGTAAAGCTGCGCCGTCCAGCGAGCGGATCGAGAGGAAAGCAGTCGTCCACTCACGCAGTAAGGAAGAGCAATCTGGGCTTTGACATCGCGGATCTACAGCCTCTGTCCCTCGATGACTGAATAACGAGTTGGAAGTCCAAAGAGATTGACGTCTTGCTTGACGAAGCCGGAGAGGAAGAGAAGCAACAAGAAAGAAAGAGTCTGTCCGCATTTTGTTCAACTCACACCCACCAACAAAGGAAAGCGCTTTGATTAGTGCTTTCTCGGCCAGGCGGCCATGGACATAGCTGATGTTGATGGCCGCAGCGGCGTCGTCTCGGGCGCTCGGGCTATAGGTGCATAGCGTCGATCACCCATGGGCCCTGTCGCTCCGTGCGGCTAGGGCTCGTCGCTTTGATGACCCCCTTCGATCCCGCATGATGAGAGAAGGCGAGATCCAGGCTGTCGGCCATCATCCCTGATCG
The DNA here is from genome assembly GCA_036428585.1 of Kwoniella sp. CBS 9459. Taxonomy (NCBI): domain Eukaryota; kingdom Fungi; phylum Basidiomycota; class Tremellomycetes; order Tremellales; family Cryptococcaceae; genus Kwoniella; species Kwoniella sp. CBS 9459. Next base: position 3,087,009 of record CP144065.1, on the reverse strand, counting down.
GGTCCGCGGTACCTTTATCGGTCTCCGAAGTGTGTGAATTATCGCCGCGCTTTGGGTGCGCCAGCCCCAGATCGACTCGCTCGCTTGGTCACTGCTGAGATTCCGGTCCCATCGTATTGTCAGCGCCTCGCTTTCAACTGAGCGCTCGTATTCTATCTCAGCATTTGCGGCGCACGTATCGAGCACAGGCAATAATGTCGCGACGATAGCTCGGTCAGCCATGCTTAAAGTGGCCCTATTTCCGTGGTACCTAGGCAAGTGTGCCAACAAGTATTTTGTGCCTGTCACTAAGTCATGCTTTAATTTTATTCACAGCGCACTAAGCTCTTTTTTGTTTCATGATAATTGAAGACAGTGCTTTTTATGCATTCCAGAACAAAACACCTATCAACAAAGCACCAAAGAAGAACGCTACCTGTGATGTCCCAGAAGCATATTTTGTTTCTGGCACATCAGTTATAGGTTCCCTTTGGCTCAACAATACCACACCCAGGGCTGCTAATCCCATGCCCAGCAGGATCCTCCCATCTCCAAAGATGACATCTTCTAATCCCCATATGAGAGACTCAGCGGTCTCTATAACACCTATCAAAATAGGTGTCAGACCCCCTTGAACCTCTGTCACTGACACCTCAGCATACGGAGCAAGGGCTGCTGTCCAGCCAAAATGCCAGTCTGCAATGAGCAAACCAAGGAGGAGGAGTGTGATGAGGATGATGAGCTGGATAGTGGGTGAAAGATAATTGGGAAGGGTGTATCTCTTCTCTGGATAGTCAAGTATCCAGTCAACAATCAGGGGGAATATGACAATGAACGTGACTAAGAGCATGTTCCAGAGTCTGTCAGGATTGGTGGGGCCAGTGAAGTGGAAGCTGATAGGTTCCCAGACCTTCTCCTCAATGATGACAGGGGGGATATCAACAACAGGAGGGGGTGGAGAGGAGGACTTGACATGTGTAGTCTTGAGGATTGGTTTTGCTGCAATGATAGGTTCTTCTCTGACTACTCCTACTGGCTTGACTGGCATGACAGGGACATTGGAGTTGATGTTGACAGGATTCCCATTACCTTGAGAATTGACATTGTTGATATGAATCTGAGTTTTGCCATCACCAGCAGGTGTAGCTTGAAGAGGTTGAACAGGCTGCACTATTTGAGGTCCAATTGGGACAGAGGCAATGACTGGCTCTGGCTCATTGACAACCAGTCTGGGAGCTGCAGAGCCAGCTGGGATGATCTTAGGTGTTTTAATGACTGCTGGCCTTGGCTTTTGCAGTATTGGACCTGATCCCAAAATCCTGTCTGTCCCCAGCAGTCCTCCTCTCCCAAGTAAGCTTCCTGACTCTCCCAAGATCCCACCACCAATTACTCCTCTGGGTTGGCTGAAAAATGTAGGTGTTCTCCAAGCAGGCATGTGGGGCATGTGAGGAACCTGATTTCTGCCTGCAAAGCCCATAAGAGCTAGTACGACCAGGAGTCCAAGTAGAACAGCAGGGCTGAGGATTGGGGATCCTTGTTCCCCATCTGTCCCCTTCTCTTTCCCGCTATTGCCTTCCTTGTTTTTGCTGCTTGTATCTTTTCCATCTTTGTCTCCTCTTTCAGTCTTTCTCTTACCGGACTCCTCTTGGTTGTCATCAGGTTTGCTTGACTGTGTAGTATCTCCTTTGGGGTCCTTCTTACTTTTTGCAGTTTTTCTCTTCTCTTTGCCATCTTCTCCCCCTTCTTCCTCTCCCTTGCCATCTCTGTCTCTCTTACTTGACCTATGGCTCCTTTTGGCATCCTTCTTGCTGCTCCTTCCATCATCTCCACCTGCTCCATCATCCCCATCTTCACCCTGGCTGCTATGTTTCTTGCCTTTTCTTGTTGATGTCTCTCCATCCTTGTTGTCTACATCTTTCTCACCATCTTTGCCATGCTTGTCTTTTCTATCTCTTTTGCTTGGTTTCCTATCCTTCTTTCCATCTCTTTCCTCTCCATTACCTTCAAGCTTGCTAGGGCTGTGCTTCTTAGGATCTCTACTGCTTTTCTTGGGATCTTTGGTTCCATCCTTCCTTGATATGTGTTCACCTTCCTTCTGTTTGTTTTTCCCATGTCTTCCATCATCTTCACCTTCTGTTCCATCTCTCTTGGAGTTGGGCTTGGAAGTCTTCTTGCCACTTCCGTCTCTTTCTTCACCAGCTGTTCTTTTGCTAGCCTTCTTATTCTTTTTGGGCTCTTCTTCTTCTTCATGTCTGCTATTGTGTCCTCTTTTGCTACCTTTCCCCTTCTCATCTCTATCCTTTTTATTTCTGTCCTTTCCATCTCTGTCCCTCCCATCTCTATCTTTTCCACTCCTATCTTTTCCACTTCTGTCCTTTCCATCAGAGCTTGCCTTACCATTTCTACTGTTTTTACCCTTCCTTCTGTCATCCTTCTCCTCTTCTGCTTCTGCTCCTTTGCTTCTGTTGCTCTTGGACTTGGTTTTACTTGGTCTATTGTCCTCTTCCTCCTGCTTGTTAGAATTTCTCTTGTTCTTCTTCCCATCACCCTCTTTCCTCTCTTCCCCACTTGATGGTTTAAAACTCTTTCCAGCCCTTGTAGATTTCTCCTCATCATTCTTAGCTGAATCACTTCTATTCTTTCTGTTGGATTTTGAAGGTTGTCTATCACCTTGGCTATCTTCCTCCTCTGCTTTGTCTGTTCTCTTGGTCTTCTTCTTCCCTTTACTCTCTTCTTCATCATTTTCTCCAGCCTTGCCTCTTTTATCTGCCTTGCTCCTCTTTTTACCCTCTTCTGGATCAGAATCATTTTTGCTTTTCCCCTTTTTGCCTGGCTCAGTGTCTTCCTTGCCATTGTTGCTTCCAGACCAGCCTCCATTTAGGCCAAGCAGAATCAGTAGTAGCAACAGCAAGGCCAGCCCAAAGCCAGACATATCAATGTGGTTGAGTGCTGTGCCTCTCCCCACATCAGCTTCCAATGTTCCATTGCTTCTCTCTGTCACATTCTTCTCCAGAGGACCCCCATGATTGAGGCAAACCTCAGGATAGAGGTCACAGAAGTGCTGCTTGAGGTCAGAAGCACCAGGGTAGGGTGATCCAATGATGACTTGCTGGTTGCCAGTCCCTGACTCAAATGGGTCTGGAGGACCAGAATATGGTATCCAAGCATCTGCAAACAAGTCATCATCTTCTTCCACCTCTTGATAGCTGTCTTGGATGGTGATGTCCTCAAAAGGTTCTTCTTGATATCCTTCATCATCTTCAACCTGGATGGGTATGTCTATTGGCAGATCTTCTATGTATTGAAAATCAGTGTCTGCCTCATAGTGAGGAGGCCACACCTCCTCATAGGGGAAGCCATCCATGATCAGGTAAGGTATGAGTCAATGTAGGAGAATGTATCATGCAATTCATCAAAATTAGGTTGAAATACATGTCATGTCATCTCCAGCAATTCTGAGATGTGACTGGAATTATCAGTTCTTACATAGCTGAAGTACTAACCTCAGGGTACTATCCTTTCTGCAAAGGAGGAGGTGGACACTAAAAGGAGTAACCCACAAGAGGGATAGGTCACAGCCCAAGAGCAGATGAGATCTGGTTAGACCAAAGTCCAGGCTTTTCTTTCTGCACCTTTATTGTCAGAACAGCCACTAAACCATCTGAGACAGAGCCACCAATGGCTTGAACACTGTGAAGGATGGTCAGCTTGGCTAATGATCAGAGACACTCACCCAGTATAGTGATTCCAATTAGCTGGATTCAATCAATCAGCCCAAATGACCCACAGGCTTGTAGACAAGCAAACAGCTATATCTTACTTCTGTTGACTGGGACCAGATCCTCAATATAGGTCACATTGGTCCTATATCTCCACCCTCTCTTTGTCACTTCTCCCACAAATGATTGGTTTGGCTTCAAATGTCCATGGACTTCTGTGTTGGTTGCATTGCCCACAAAAAAGTCTCTCCCAGCATCATACGCATTGAGGCCTAGCTTGTGGTTATTTGCACTATCCTCTTCTGTAGAAGAGCTATTGGGAAAGATTAGTCTGGGATTGAGCTTCAATCAGAGAAGTTTACAGCCCACCTCAGGAAATAAGCACCACTGGTGAGGCAGAGGAAGTATACTCAGCATGACATTGGTGTAAGGTCACAATCACTTACCTGCTGTATTGCCTCCATATTCTGATGTGGTTTCCTCCATAAATGCTTTCCAGACAGGTACCCAAAAGATGATTTTTGAAATATTGATACCTCAAAAGAGCATGCTGAGTCTCTATTTTGCAAACCAATGAGCCACAAATTCATACACAAGATTACACACTCACGGTTTGTGAGTCCATCACCAAGGTTGGCTTGCTGCTTGTCACCAATGTGGATGCCAAAACATTGATTCCCGAAAGCTGCAGCTTCCAGGTAATTGTATAAACCACCTTCTAACATAGTCTCCTCAAGAACTCTAGGATCACTCTCATTGCTGATGATGATGTTCAGAGGTTCACCAAGATTTGGGGGAATTGTCTGCAAGGTGTACTGCAAGTTTGATGAATCTCATCAGCATCATGCTCTTTTTATGGAAAAGAAAACATACTCACTGTGAGCATACTTCCACCATTCTTTGAAGGATCATTGAAACCAAGTGCACTGATTGAAATGATTTGGACAGTGATCACACTGAAGATTGATAGTAACTTGAACATGGTCAATATTGAGATCAATGTATCAAGAATGAGGATGTGTCAAGACTGTCATCCAAAGTAGCAGATCAGGTCAAAGTATCCATGGATATATGTTTGACAGGTATCAATAGAGGGAAGGCTCTTAACAAGATCCTCAAGAACATGGACAAAGGAGTGACATTCATGATTTACTGACCACAAAGGCTTTTTCTAGGATTGGTATCTGCACAGGCTCAGGACATATGCTTTTTGGCCAAATCCTCTTTCTTTTTCTTCTTCTCATCACCACCATCTCCATTCCTAGAGCATACCAGGTATATGAGACCTACAGCAGCAAAACACAAGAGCAGAGTTGCCTCCTGCCAGTTGTCCAAAGCTACTGTCTCTGCATTCATCTCTTGTGCAGAAGGAACAGCTGTTTGGATATCAGTCTCCCCACTATCTCCATAAGCAGAATATTCAGATGTCACTCACTGGGCACTGGTGACAGTGCAGCTGTGTGAGCTTGCCATATGGGTGGTTGGGGAGGTGGTATAGGCCATCTGCTTTTGACACCTCTTTTCTTATTCTTCACCTTCTGTTGAGAGCCTGTAGTGTAAATTCAGCACAAGTTCATTAGAGCACTGCTTGACTCACTTTGTATGTTGATGGATCCTCTTGTTCTTTGATTTTTATGATCTCTCTGTGAGCCTTGATTGTGATTGTTAATATTATGCATTTGGAGTTGTTGAGCTTGCATTTGCATATTTTGCTGATTCATAGCAGCCATTTGGGCAGCCTGCATTTGCTGACTCTGCATTTGCTGATTCATCATCATTTGATTCATCATTGCCATTTGCATTGTATCACCTAGATTGTTAGTCTGAACAGGGGCTGGTGGGCTGACCTGGGTGACTACATGGACTTGAGGCCTGCTTCATAATTGTCAGCCTCAGGATTGGCTCTGGTGTATGTGCACTTACTTTTCTCTGTGTATTTTAGCTGGACGGTGATTGTAAGTTTGGTGATAGGCATTTTGCTGGTAAGTTTGGGCTTGGTAAAGGGGAGGTTGGTGCTTTACAGATGGAGGGACTTGATGATGTTGGGAATTGTCAAAGTAGTTGTAGTGTGTGTTAGGATGAGATTGATGCCTGTAAGTTGTCTCATGCATGGGGTGATCATTGGGTTCCACAGCATAATCTCCTTGTAGCAAGGACAAATCTTGAGGATGAACAGCATGGGGTGGTTGGAGGGATGAGTATGACAATGCTAAAGGGGCCCTGGTGTTTTCAAGGGGGGCAAATTCTGGTTGATGTGCTTGCTTTTGTTCTGCTCTTCCCCACCCTTGGTTCTGCTTCTCCAAAGTAGGCATTGGTATTATGATGAAGTCATGATGGTCTGCTGGGATGGTGTTTTGCTGTTCACTACAATTCACCAGAGTTAGTACCATTGCAGCTTTGTTACAGGAAACTTACTGGTCTGGGAAACCATCAGGTGACAGAGCCTCTTCTCCAAGTATAGTCATGTTGATTTGATTTTGTTCACTGTTGGCTTCCCCTCTGATCCTTAAGCCCTAATCACCCAACCTCATTATATATGCTAGACATACCAAAGTTCAGTGTTTGCAGGCAAGGACATAGAAAGCTAGAGTTCAGTAAAATGAAAGGGCATACTAGGGGGGTGACAACAAACACACCAACCAGGCACCTTTGTATGTTTGTTACTTGTTTTAGCAGACATAATGTGTAATTGTTTCATATCACCATCTATGGACAAGTTGCTCACTCAAATGGGATGGCATGCCCCACAATGGTCCTCCTGGTAAGGCGGCATATGGGACTTCAGCCTTCCCTACACTGTAACAGAATCTCCTATAATCTGGCCTTTGATACCTCTGATATTTAGGTTGACCATAAGAGTGTGAGACAGGCAAAACTGAGGCCCAACCAAAAAGAGGTTGAGGGCCTAGTCCAAGGTGATGCCAAGGCTGAGCTGGAGTGAATGGGTGGGGTCTGATGGCTTGATCGGCAGGTGACCCATGATACATCAGGCCTACATGTGCCATGGGAATCCAATGGGGATTTGTGTGGAATGGTGTAGCAGGCAATGTGGTATGATCATCTTGTCTGGAGTGATTGCTTGTTCTGTAATGGGAGTGACACTTGTCACAAAGTCTACATGATGTAGTCTTAGACTGCTTGCTTGAGTCTTTTGCCATCTTCTATGATACTGGTCAATGAGCATCAGCTTACTTCAGATGTTTTGCACTCACATTTCTGAACCAGTGAACCAAAACTGTTCTGAAGGTACTGAATGAGATACAAAGTGGAGAGGGCTGAGGAAAAGGCTGAAAGCCTTATCAACAGAACAGGAAGTGATTCCTTCCTTTGTCCCTATGTCTTACCAGAATCTCAGCTTGGATATTGTGCCTGCATGTAGTAAAGCAATTTGGTGCATCTGACTGAATACAAGGTACAGTAATACTACAACAACATTTGACTTTTCACATCCTCATACAAGAGTTTACCAATAGGTCCCAGACATATAGTTGTATGGACCATACCATCCATTAGTTGGCCACCCAACCCCATAATTGGGACCAACACCCCACCTCCCCCAGCCATTGTAAAGACCCCCATACATGCTCCCATAATAAGGGTAAGAAGTGACCACAGGTCCTGCGGCACTGTAGACAAGCATGCTAATTGCTATACTATCAGTAGCTTATACAGAATACCTGATGATATATGTTCTGATGCACTTACTTGTGTTTGTATAGGGAGATATTATCAGCCCAGCTGTAAAGTGTCTTCAAGACAATTTCTGTTTATTTTTGTTATGCAGTTTAGATTATTGTTTGTGTTGTGCTTGAGGATCAAATTCAGTCCACTTGATATCACAGTATTTATACCTTGAAAGAGCCAAAGCAAACTGAATATCCAAAACAATCTGCAGCAAGTCAAGTGTTTTGAATTGGACAATCCTTTAAAGTGCCCCATTTTGCCCAAGTGGGGGCTTTTCCACACTGACACTGACCTTCCTTTTGTGAATACAGGATCTGACACTATCTCAAAAGCACTGCAAATAAGGAGTTACATCACAAAAGTCCTCTTGTCAGAGGTAGTATTAGAGGATAGCATATGTCAAACCCATCCGCTTGGTATTTCTCAAATAATTTTGACGTCCTTCTTGCTTTTGCCTCCTGAAGTACCAACATGTCCTCCTCAAGCAATGCAGGGACAGAGGTTTGGATTGATCCCTCCTCTCCTTTACTGCAATACACCTCAGGAAGCTGGGTCCAGAGTAAAAGTGGCCATAAACAATGTCAAGGTTCTGACCAATGTACAGTAGATGTACAGGCTTTATATTGTAAGTTGACTGCCAGAGGAAAAAAGCTGAAGCCTATAGTCAGTGATATAGAATTCTTTTACACTTCCAACAGTCAGAGTGATATCCAGGTTAGGCTGGATGGAGAGCCAGGAGAACAGCCAGCCAAAAATGGTGTAGTGACAGCATCATCAAAGTTTGGCAAACATACAGCAAAACTAGAGTGCTCTTGTCAGAGTTGCCAACCAGGGAGTGCAGATAGTGTCACATTCATGGGTGTGAAGCTGCATACTCAGGTCACAGAAATTGGGTGAGTTTCCTGCTTGTCACATCAGCAAGTAAATATCACTGACCAGTAGAGCAGGCAAGGGAATAATGTCACAATTGATGATGCTTCAGAAGCTGTAACTTATTCTGGATTCCAATCAACATCTTCCTCAAACTCAGACATACAGCCAATCAAGACTGGTGATTTCTATGACAAGACAGTCAGCTATACCTCTACTGGGGGTGCAACTGCTTCTCTTAGTTGTCAAGGTGGGGATAAATCCTTAGGTGTTGTTGTATAACTTCCTGACAGTCTCACAGGATCTGCCATATATGTTGTCGGCATGACAGGTCCAGAATTTGGGGGGTATCAAATCGAGCTCAATGATCAAGATATGGGCAGCTACAATGCCTGCACTGCTTATGAGACTTACAACAATCTGTTATTCTTTGCAACCTACCTGGATTCCTCAAAGCCCCAGGCACTTACCATCACCAATCAAGTTGATGGCTCTTGGCTTGCATTGGATTATGTTGTCTGTGTCCAACCAGACAGTCAAGGCTCAAAAACATCAAGTGGAGATACACCAGGTGCCACAGCTGTCTTTCCTGATGAGAACAAAACTATTGCAAATGGGACTGGGGACTCAGGTGGTGCTATAATTGGAGGGATCTTAGGGGGACTAGCAGCACTGGTCAGTCATTCCTAAACTTCTACATCAGAGTTTGCTGATATCACCTTTAGTTCCTTCTTTGGATCTGGTGGAAGTACAGGCAATGGAAAAAAGCTGGAGGTACAGGATCTTTTTGGGCAGCTTTATGTGGCCCTGGGAGGGTAAAGAAAGAAGCAGCAAAAGAGGAGGAGGCTAAGTTTCATCTCTGGCCAATGATCTGGAGTAGACCTAAGTATGCTACTTAAATGGATTCAATGGGGAAACAATATATGCAGTGCACATCAATGGGAATATTGAGGTTGATTGCAGTAGCTTCATTCACTCCACATTGCTTCATGTACAGGTAGAAGATGTTAGACTGAGCCAGCTCCTCACATGTACACCCTTTGAGCAAAGGTGCCCTCCTTTATAACTGTTCAGTCTTGAAAGCACCCATCAAAATGGGGCTGACAGTATCTATATATCAATGTCATCATGGACCAAAGCTCAAAAGCATGATATTGTTCCCAATTTATACATCTGCCATTGTTCACCATTCCATGCAAAGAAATCTGACTGCAGGCCAGATCGCTTAATATTGTTCTACATGTTCAAATATCAAGCTGCCATAGCGCGGGGTCCCAGGAGAAGCGACAATAACTCACAATAACGCTGGAGATAAGTCAGCCGTGATGGATGGACTAACCCCGTCAGATATGTTTGGAAACTCCTGGGGAACATCAGAACATCACATACGCACCACTTGCGTGACTGACAATCAGGGAGGCTTGACTCTGTGTTGATCAGCGAAAAGCTGGATATCCCAGGAACGTCAGCCACTCATAAGTCAACAGTCTGCAAGATTTGTGGATAAACAACAAAAGAACAAGCGAATAGGACGTCAACTGAATCCAAAATTGCTAGCTTAGTGTGTACAGACTGTACTGTCTGTGCACTCAGCATAGCCATCTTGACTATGGGGAAGATCCTGTATTGTCCTTTTGGAGTTTCGGACAGTCTGACATCTAGCTCCCAGGCTTTGTGACTGGGATCGAGACAACAGGCAGACCATTTGGCAGCATGCTCGTAACAAAGCGCTCCAATCTCCGTTGCAGGGAGCGTCGGCTCGCCCTGCCTATCCCACGCGATTTCTTGCAGCGAGGTTCCGTTGATACCATGATTGCACCGGGAAAAGGCTCAACGTGATTGCGCACAAGTGGAAGCGCGATCGAGCTCCCGTAGGGCGATACATGATACGTTGCAGGAGCGTGCACCTAGTGGAGTCTCGCATGCGTAGAGAAGCGTAGCTATGCACCGTGATCGTGACAATGTGGAACTAGGAGATGCGAGTGTACACTGTTGTTCTATTCTTCTAGGTAGCCGCCTACAGGCATCTTCGTTAGTTGGTTTCCCATCCGACTTGACCAAAGCGCGAGAAGAGACGGATAGCATCGCCGGTGAGAGTAGTGTATTGTGCGCTGTAAGTGCCGCTCCCTCGATTGATCGCTCTCGTTATGAGCGAGAAACTACTTCGTAGCGTATCGCATCACGCCCTCCCATACCGCTAGCGCAGCAGCGTTGGTTGGGAAGGCTCGCAGGACCACCGGTACGAAGCCCTGTTGGCGTTGCACAAACGCGGACATCGCATATTAGCATACGCCTTCGAATAGGTCGCGCCATGATCCACTGCAGGGCTGTTGGGTATTGGAACGGGAAGATTTAGGAATCGCTTGTGCGATCAGGTCACTGACCTTGTAGAAATTCCGTATTCTCGCTCGCGAGTTCCATGAGAATCCCTTCGACGGATCGTATGTCTCTCGCCAAACTTGACTGTAAGCGTCGAAGACACCCTTATACCGAGGCTGCTTGATCGAGTCGACTGTGAGTTACCATTGTCACGTCAGCAACCTGTTGCAGACTCGCGTCACGGCACAATGCCGACCGATATCGCGTGAACTTACCCATTATTCTATTCTTAACGTTGTCCAAAGCTGCGATACATGTTAGTCAGTATCGGTCCGATAGAGTACCATGACCGTGATATCAGGAGGCGAGCATGGTCACTGTCGCTTCGTGCACTCACGCAATGCTGTAAACCAGTACATATTGGATGCCATCCCGCCGGCCAGGAAATTGGCGAGCTCAGTCGACATCGCCCAGCTCGTCCCGTCCCATGACTTGAACAGTCTGTTGAAGATCTCGAAGCCTAGACATATGAGGGAAGATCGATGGTCAGCATGTCGCCGCACCTGTCCAATGATATCGTTCTTCGAAAGAGCTTCTTGGCGCATGCACGGCAATAGGAGGTGTAAACTCGGACATAAAATGACAGACGAAGACTCACCTCCGAACATCGCAGCAAAGCAGCTCCGGTAGATGAAACTGGCTCCCAAACCCTTCCACATGCCCGTGACGCCGTTTTCGGCCACGGTCTTCCTGACAACGTCTATCGGGCCCGAGAACTGTTTTGGGACATGTTCGGGTTGCACGAGCTGCATTTGCAGTTTGCACTTGATGACTTCTGTAGGGTGAGCTATAGCAGCGCTGTGGAGCGAGTGCATTGACAAGCATCGACCAGGTCAGCACCCTTCACGTTTGTGTACGTGGTCCGCTTCCTGGTCTGCTCGACCGCTTCGCAGGGAAAAACTGAACCACTCACTTTGTCCATCCAGCGAACAGTCCCGCAACACTGTGTCCAAGCAGAGACAATCGTTCTCCTTGGGGAGCGGGTATCCGCTCCGCGAACCCATTTCTCAGTAGTAGCGCTCGGTAATTATGCAGACTGTAAGCAATGATCTTAAGTCAGCTTTAGTGTTCAGGTAACTAGTAGTGATGAGGCAGCAAGTATGACGTCCATCCTATACTCATCTTCGGGACGCGAGCAGAACAGCTACTCACCTTCCCATTAAAATCGAGTCCGTTATTCCCCATGAGACAGCGGGCACACTAGCTCCCTTATATAGCGCTCTCGCCCCCTGCCACACATCAACCACCAAAGATCAGCTGACATATGTCGGCATGTATTTGACAGACCGTAGTGCGCTGACAATGTATATCTACGTACCTCTTTGCTGACCGTTTTCTTCAGGCAGTCGATCGCCCCATTGTATGTTCCTGTTGGCGTGCATTGTACTGGCAAAAGTCACCTACTATCAGTTGCGTGCCAGTGTCCCAGCCCGATCGCTCCTCGAACGGGGTTGATACGGTCGTCGCGATGACTCACATCGTGTCTGTTATAAGAAGAAAATGGAACAGCAATATGTTAGCTGACGCTCTGCCATTTTCTAAGCAAGTGACATTTAGCCTGCGGAGGCACAATCTGGACCGGAACAATGACCTACTTTGATGGTATCGAAGGGATGTCCTACTACCAGCTGGATTAATCAAGGGTGACGCGATCGCAGTGAGCGATCGCTCTACTTTCGACGTTCAGTAACGCTCAGTATACGGCTGGCGATTCACAAAAGCTCACTTTGGTCCATCTATAAGTCATAGGAAGTTGACGGTATCAGCCAGGCAGTCCCCGGCAGTTGATGTGGAGTAAGGACATGAACTCACCCAGAACAGATACCGGCTGCGAACCCGATATATGGTGAATGCGTCTTTGAGACCTGCTGACCTATCTTCGCACTGTCCTCAATATCGTCGATCACATCGGGGTCGTTGATCTCCTCCGGTATCCTCACCGATGTCCGGCTGGAAGTCGCACTCGAGCTTGAAGCCATTATATGTTTGCGCTATCTATGATCTCGTCCTTCGAAATCTTCGCGCTTTTGAAGTTGATATGCTTCAGGTAGAAAGTGATTTGTTGATGCGAGTTATCAGAGATGTGTGATTTATTGAGAAACTGGTTGGACAGCCCGATTGACCGATGGTGGAGGTGATCGACAACGCTGCTTTAGTCGCTGACTGCTGTTGGTGCGTGCGTTTTATCTTTTGACTTATGCTTGGTTCTGTCGGGGATCGGGATCGCCGAACCGTAGTTTCCTCTATCTGATATCACAAATCACGTGACTGACAGGACCTGCTTGACGGAATGCTCGTTATATTGCATATCGATACAAATGCGCTCTTCGGTGAAGCTCCATAACCTGTCCTAACATCTAGTGTCTACTGTCTATGCCAATGCCCTGCTCAAGACACACATCCAGACAAAGTTCGAAATTCTAGGCTGACAGCCTCTGATTACACAGCCTCGCGGTGAACGTGGTTGAGCGATCATTGTCGAGTCGACCATCTCATCACTCCTTCCCATACCGCCAGTGCGGCCGCATTGGTTGGGAAAGCTCTCAAGGCCACGGGTACGAGGCCCTGTCAAAGTCCACCGGTAGTGTCAACGACCAGTGAGCAAGGACTATTGTGGCGTAGAACAAAGCATCGGCCGACGCGCTCATGACGGGAAGCTGTACTCACCTTGTTGAAATTACGAGCTCTGGCTACGGTGTTCCACCAGAAACCTTTTGAGGGGTTATATGTTTCTCGCCATGTTTGGCGATAGGTATCGAACACTCCCTTATATCGGGGATTCTTGATGTTATCGGCTGTGCAAGGAAGGCGAACAGAGTCAGTCCAAAAGGACCTACACCTACCCAGACGATGCCGCCCCGTCGAAGGTGGGAGACTTTGCCCACTCACTCATCATCCGAGATCTTATATTGTCGAAAGCTGGAAGCGGACGTAAGCATCGATCAATTCTCCCATTGCGCCCCTATGCGCTTTACAAGTGACCACCGATAGCCAAAGATAGTGACAGTACCCGCTACTCACGCAATGCAGCTGCCCAGTACACATTCGCACATAGTCCGCCAGCCAAAAAGTTCCCCAACTCGGGCGATACTGCAAATCTTGTTCCCTCGAAAGACTTGAACATCCGGTTGAACACTTCGAAGCCTGAGTGTAGGGAAGACAGTCATCAATTTCCGTACCTGCGTAACCAGTGAAGTTGCAGGACGACATAAGTTCCGTATGCAGCGGTATACAGGTTGGACGGGAGAGGGATTGTCTACACTCACTTCCGAACATAACACCAAAACACGTCCTATACATGAAGCTCGCCCCCAGTCCCCTCCACATCCCGGTCACACCCTGCGTCGCAATGGTCTGCTTTACTACATCCAGTGGTCCCTTGAATTGCTTCGGTACGTGGGCAGGTTGGACGAGCTGCAGTTGCAATTTACACTTGATCACTTCTGTTGGATGAGCGACTGAGGCACTGCGAGAGGTGCCAGGTAGTCAGCAATGCTTGTGAGCTTGAACAGCGAATGAAGTCTGAGCCAGGCAGATGAGGCGGCTCACTTGGTCCATCCCGCCATTGATCCTGCTAAAGTGTGACCAAAGAGAGATAATCGGGTTCCTTCGCCGTGTGGATTCTTCTCAGACAGCCCGACCCGTTTCAATAGCGCTCGATAGTTATGCAGACTAGATAGAGGAAAATCCCATCAGCTGTTCTCGCTTCCCCTTCTAGGCAGCAACGAGGCATCACAGGGAGCGATATCACTTACCTGCCCATCAATATGGAATCGGTGATCCCCCACGCTACAGCTGGTACACTTGCACCTTTATACACAGCTCTTGGACCCTGTCAGAAGCAGACAAGTCAGCATGCCATGATATACAGTTCAGAAGTGGAAAGATGTTTGTTCTGACGTAAAACGTCGAGAAAACACTCACCTCCTTACGGACGGTTTTCGATACACAGTCCCATGCTCCGTTGAACATGCCTGGCGGCGCACATTGTACTGGAGATCAATCGAAAGTCAGGGATACTTCTCCATCTGTTTGTTGCATGTTAAGATTGCCTACATCGTGTCTAGAGTGACGCCAGTCAGCAAATGTCAGTACGTATCCAAGCAGGGGGCGAAGCATGGATGACACCCACTTTTACAGTATCGAACGGGTGACCTGTCGTCACAGAGTCATCATTAGTAATATCCGTTATCGGCAACACTGCCCTGTAGACGCACCGACAAGAAGCTACGGACAATGTGACAGATCGTTAGTCTAGCAAAGCGCATTCTGACATTGGCGAGCGTGCATGCATACCTTGGTCCATCTATAGTATCGAAGTGGCAAGCTTCAGCTATGCTTCATGGTGCTATCTCCTCTCTACAACAAGGGAACGTCGGCTCACCCAGAACATATGCCCGCCGCGAACCCAAGAAAGGGCGAGTGCGCCTGCGACTCTTTACCGCTTTTCACCGTTTCTCGGAGGTCGTCCACGATATCCGGCTCTGACAGCTCTTCAGGCCGTTGATCCTTCATCCTGTCCTGGCGTACGTCAGTATGCACAGCGATACTTTTGCGATGGTATGGTCTGGTAGGAAAAGTTGGAAGAATTCCGCTGTTTTCGTGATCGCTTTGTCGGAATCCGGCTTTGCCTGGTGGAGGCGCTCTTGTCTAGTTTGGTCACGTGACGAGATACGCTTGTAGGCGATGGCCGATGAGCAGCTTCGATGTTTCTCGGATGTCAATCAGATTAAGAAAAAGAAGTCATCTATTGTTGTAACATACTGCTCATGTCGTAATCTGGATCATCGAACAAAGACTACGTTATAACCAGCCTCTCTGCTGTTGGATGAGCTCTCGACGTCAAGTCGCGACGTCGCAATGTCGCTCACCACTTCATGGCGGCCAGGCTCATCGGCCTTGAACCGTCTCATAGCGAGACGATCACCAAATCCGATATCGCGCGATCGCCTTGGCCGTGTTCAAACACGCTCGCAAAGGGTCAGAAACAGACACACCGATGCAGCAAAAACCCAAGTACGCGATACGATCGTCCCTCCTAGCGTATCATCAGCATTTCCGGACACCACTATCGACGAAGCGCTGGCCACGCAAGATCCGTATAAGCGGATAACGTTTCATCCACCTTCGTATATGATCGGCAGAGGCAAGGAGATCGACAAGAGGTTTAGATTGACCCAACTTTGGTTTGTAAGTGCAAGGCGATCTCGTCGAAGAGAATATGCTTGGCCAAAGACATCTACTGTGCTTACCGAAAAAAGCTGACACAATTATGCGCTTCAAATATATTTCCGCCGATACGAACGATATAATTCCACCACCATCAAGGACCGAGCACAAGATTTCGAGGCGCACATCTTACCGTTCTGGACATTGACCTTGGTCTGTGACCAAACGGTCACTACGAAACATTTCGCACCAAACCTCGCGGACTATATAGAAACGCCTAAGAGGGTTCAGACCGGGATGGGGCTTACGATAGCCGCTGTTGGCCCAGACCACTGGGCGAGGTGAGTGAGGTGACTCATCGTTTCTCCGTCGGACCCAATCTAGCAATCCGACCCTCCATCGTCCGATGCAAGTCACATTGATTCTTCTTGCCAGAAGTTCTCTTTGCATCCCAACGGTTCATAACGGCTGAAACTGAGCTGCCTTCATCACTTATCAGCGGCTACATCACTCCTCTCAATATCAGATACCTGGCAAAGGACGCGGAAGACTACCTCAATCTGTTTCCTTTAGTGGATACATCATCTCTCCCATCCGGGAGCGCGCGCGTATACTCAAACCCGGTCAAACGATGTGAACCTTTTGTGTCTCCCGATTGGAACCCCTCGATCGCACCAAAATATGCTTTGTCGCCGCCCAGGTTCACGGACAATGAGGTCGAGAGGATTATCTCGCTTCAGGCGCAAACGACGGACTACTGGGACGATGTGTGGAATCCCAAGGGTATTGTGAGTAGCTCCTTCGTCATCCGTCACCAAGACAGTCACAACAGCTGCTCTCGTAAAGCGGTTCATGTATTGATTTGTCGCCCTGAAATGCAGAAAGTGTTTGCTGTGCCTACATACAGTGAGTTGAGGACTATTACCGACTGTTCCCGCCAAAGACACTGTCATGACCAACAAGTGTGACGGTCACGTGTTTGATCGAGCTAATACGACGCATGTCACAGAACTCATGTACAAAGTCGTACTCGATCGCGGTGTGGGCATCTTGGACGCCCAGAGTCCAATCTCAGCGTTCAATACGATGGCCATCAATTGGCTAAGAGGAGGAATCAGGCCTGCGGATGACTTTCTAGTTAGTTCTTTCACCTAGACTTCTTCTTATCACCCAATGGAAAGCCTCAGCTAATGCGACTGGCTTCAAATACCGCTTTCTTCTCATACTGAAATTCGCCGCCCGGTAATTGAATTCAATAGTGGAACACCGTCGGTATCTGGAAAAGGCCCCGAACCTTCGATCGCTCATCCGATTGGGACGGCCTCGACTCACAAGCGTTCCACCCTGAATCCAAACTCAACACATTGTTCTCGACAATACATGACGCAATGAAGAGAAGGGGTCCTATGACGCCTGAAATGTGGGAGGACGAGAGGATACTACCTGACTTTGGGCTGGATACGAAAACGAACGTGCAGACGTTACTGTGAGTTTACCGGATCATGTGGCATCACATCCCCTTGACACCGATCATCGTGCTCAACACCGCTTGATTGATCGACCGTATGATGGGGTGACACAGAGAGACTGACATGTTTGCGGTGCTCTACTGTCAATTGCATTAGGGAATGGGTTCGAGGCACAATCACGGGTATCGATGAACGGCCCGAACCCCGCTTCCCATTAAAAGCGCGATCTGGATCGACAGGACAACCTAGCATCTTCGCATCACGTACAAGGCCTCAACCTGCCAAAACGAAACAGGCAGCGCCGTCTGCGACCTCCTCCAACACATCTGCTTCCCCGTCCTCTGCCGCTACCACTTCCGCGAGCGAGCCCCCACCACGGGACGAGCGGCGTACGTCGAGATACGGGACGTCGTCGGTCGACAAGCGAAGGGCGTATATCCGTGCTCGAGCGAGATTGGCTGAAGAAAACGTGCTCAAATCGAGCTACCTCAACAATGGGTCGCTGCTCCTGAAGTATCCGAGAGTCTTACCGGATCCAAAGGGCTTCTATAGAAGACTGGGCTTGTATGAGCCCGGTCGAGAATTCCTAGACAACAGAAGTAGAGCGACGGCCGACGAAAAGATCCAAGATCAGTATTTCACTTATAGCTTGGAGACGCACCCCGATCGACCGGGTGGGTCCGATGTAGACTTCATCGCTGTCAAAGAAGCGAATGAAGCTCTTGAGACTTGTAAGTAATGTCATGCTGTCTTGGCTCGATGTAGCGCCAGGCTGATCGCGTTTCGCGCGCTTCTGGTCATAGTGGAGAAACGTATAGCGTACTACAAGAGATCCTCATAGTGGTACCGGAGAAGGGAGGAGCCGACACACAAGTGACTCTGCAGATTCGCCGAATCAATCAAGGGCTCGTTGAGGTACACCAGTAGGCGGAGTTGACGTGCGCAGAAGAAGATCAAGGCCATCTAGCATTTTACCTTTCCCCATCGAATATAATGTCTGTACAATTATATCACGCACCCATCATACCAAGCCTACTATGTTGTTGTACAGTATATATATCCATAGAACAGTTGAACAAGATAGAACATATTGTCGATCGGATATTACTGCTCACTCCTTTGGTGTCGCGCGACGCAGCGATGTATTGCATGTCAATGTATGACTACGGACGTGTCTACGATCTACAGCGCCTCCTGCGAAAATGAGACGTGATGGTTGTTGCAATCGTAGACTGACTTCGGTCCCACATTTGGACTATCTGGCAGGATACAGCACTTGATCCGAGATCATGATTGCCACTGAGATACGACAACAATGTCCCCTTTGTGAGTACAGGGTGTGTGGACAGGCGAAGCTTCACAAGGGGTTTGAGCGAACGGGTACTGAGGTATGAGCAGATGAAGTCGGCCGAAAGCTGAGTTCTTTAAGTACCACTGCATGGGAGATGCAGCCGCTCAATCTCCATTCAATCAATCATTCCAATGGCCTGACTGCCCTGCTGAATCGTCGATCCGCGATAGGACATAACCGACCGCCTCGGTATCTCGGTTTAATTCTCGCCCAAACAAAGCGAGGTCTCTTCGCTTTCCGCACCTCGTCAACCCTAGTCCCTCGTGTCCCAGATCTGCTCTAGGAATCCCACAAACCCGACCGCAACATCACCTTCCGTCCAATTGCCAGCGGCTGCCAGTCCTCCACTCTGCTGCGCTTTCACCTGCACACCCTCGTACTGCCTCTTCAGCCTCTGCATCTCCGACAACGTCACCCGCCTGTCGGGCGGTAAGTGCAGTATCAGATTCTTCGGACTTGAAGGAGCGGGCGGCGAGGGTATTCGGTATGTGGGCGAGTTGGGCATCGTGTTGAGGTGCTGTAGGAGGGATGTCACGATGGTTTGGGTCGTCGTGGTGAGGGTCTGTAGAGTATTTGGCGGTGGTTTTGCACGCTGAGAAAAGGAAACGATCGCAAACAACATCAAGTCAGCCACATGACGTGACAAACGAATACATCATCTCATTGAGTGTCTTTGCTGAGGAGCATGATGATTGTTCTTTGCGCAAGGCACACCCGCGCTAATAGCAAGAGACCAACCTGAAGTACCGCTGCGGGCGGAGGTTTCTTGTCTCCCTTGATGATCGCATTCCATATATCCTCGTAAGGCGGCGCTTCGTCCCATGGTATCGTGAACAAGGGCGAGTCCCATCGCACCATCGAAGAGGGTTCTTCGAATCGCATGATCAGGTTGTCGAAGCTGTTCGACGTGAAGGGTTCGACGTGATCGTTTGGATGAGTAGCAATGAAGGGCTCGTCAGCATCGCACATACACCGCGTTCAGGAGCATACCACATCCTCTTCGGTGTCACATTTAGGACCACTCACGTTGCAGGCTTGTACGAGCATTCACCTTGCCCATCCTCCTCTGCTCGTTTCGTGTGCCATTCCCGACACATATCCAGAGGCGCGACGACGTGAATCTGGAAGAAAAGGAAGCGCAGGACGTTAATTCAGCGTGTGTTGTACATAGCTACATAGCAGCGCCAATCGGATGATAAGAGGCTCATACTCGACTCGAGCATCTTCTCAACGTACCGTGGCGACCCTCACTCGAGCTTCCCTGGCGGCGCAATACATCTGATACCTGAAACCTTTTATATAGTTTGCTGAATCGACAATGGTAATTGTATCTTGGCCTAATGATCTAGTCACGTTGGAGAACAAGCTTGCTCGACCTGGCTTCTCTTGTGCGCTAGCTGAGATCAAGGCCATTTGTTCATTTGGAATCAGCTTCACGGTTCAGCCCATAACGTACTTCGTGGACGTCATGCTATTGCCCCCCGTAGCAGACGTTGTACAGCTCCGCTTCCTTTCGGCAGCAGCGTTACATCTAAGCACGGCTTTTGCACAGATACTCACTATCATAGGTGGATCTCGGTACATGCGAATTATCATCGCTGACAATGTTCACCTCGAGTGATGGCCCGTCGTACTCCTTCTCTGCGAGTTTGGCAACAAAATACTCTTTGAGCTGAGACGCTCGTTTCGATTTACCCGAACACGGGTATCCAGATATCGTCACTAGGGCCATATTCTCTTGAACGTGACGTTTTCTTCGAGACTTGTTCTTTTTTTTTTGTCGGGCCTTGGTCTTGATCGCTGCCTGTCGTTATCACGTCCGAAAGGGGTTTTGTGGAAGTTGACAAGCATGATATGTATGGGTCAATTTTCCATGTATTCAACGTCTGTCTATCTTCGAAGAGTCACAAAAAGTCAGGTGGGATGAGTGGAGGTCGCCGCCGCTGAGGTCATTTCTCCTGCCCTTTTGACCTGTTCACGAGATCTAGGCCCAGAGCGGGGGATTCGCTTCTCACCTTCTGCATCATCCTCGGCTCTCATCTCTGCTTTACTGTTATCGTCTACTTCCTCTCGTGCAGCAACAGATCATTCACACCAGCAATAACTAAGAGGCCGTTTCAGTACAACTCAAACCTCGCCAAGAGCGCCCCGGCACGATGCCATTGTCATCGTCATCGTCCTCGCACGAGCAAGACAAGCCGCTCCGACAGGCACTCGACCCGATCTCATCGCCGTACATGTCGTCCATCAATGGCACGCTGTCCATCGCCAAGGATGTGCTTATGGGTCATTTCCAGTCGGAGACCCATCGGTCGGAGTCCACAAGGATATTGTCAGATCGTGAGTCCACCCGGTCATGTCCCCTCTTGTCACTCGCGGACGCTACTGCTACCACTATGGATAGTCCATTGCCCAGTTGGCGAAGGCTGTTGAGCCTGAGCCTTGTGACGACCCGACGTCTGAGTGCGCTGATAATGCTGATCATTCCACGATGTAATTCACAGTCGCACCATCACTTATGCAACCCCGCTTCCTCAATGCCGCCAACACCTACGGTCCAGCCAAATCATTGGGCAAACCTGCAACCCGTCCCAACAGCTTACTCCGCTTACCCACCTCCTTACCGCAAGGTCTTTACAGCGTAGGAAATCAGACAACCTCGAACTCCCTCGCCATCATTGAAGCCGTCGATAGGCTGACCGCGCTCTCTCTGGGGAACTCTTCGGGTGCGCAGACGGGGGAAGAGGAGGTACCGAGCTTGATCAAGGGATTTAAAGCCACGATACCGTCTTCCGAGCTAGCGAAGCAGCGTCGCCGGATGATCAGAGGAGGTCTAGTGGATCAAGACTTAGGATTCGAGAAGATCGGGTTGAAGAAGCTTGGTGATCGGGCAAGAGGGCTGCTGACGGAAGGCGGGGAAGACGATGCCTCCGAAAGTGGCGAACTAGACATTGGTAGGAAGGCAAAGAGGAGACGAAGACAGAGAGAGACTAGGCGTATATCGGAGGGCAGGCACCTGCAAGGGAAGCTACATCTCGAGGATCTGGTACAGCAGGCCGATGAGATATCTCAGGACAAGGAGAATCTGCATGTCAGACAGGTGAGTGAAACGAATCGTGTCTAATCACGACTTCCTATACGAACACAGAACCCACATACTGGCGATCTGCAAAACGCATCTCCAAGCCTCAATTTACCCAGCAAAAGCCTGAAGTGGACTGCTGACATTGATATCTGCAGTCCCTCATCCATGCCGAGATCCTCGAAGTATCAGCCAAGATTGATGTCCTGGAGGAGATTCGACGCCGGCTGGAGACGTCCCTTTTGCACCTACAGGAGGAAGATCTGGAGCTTGACGACGAGCTGGAAGGCGTACAGGAGCTTATGGCTTCACCCGCTATCAAGTCTGTGGCCGGCACGAAAGCTGTCACTTCGTCGACGGCGGCGGCCGTCAGCAATAAGAGCTCAAGAAGACGGAAGGGTCCTGCGTTCTTGCCTTCGGAGCACGATGAGCTGCCATCTGGTGTTGCTTTTATGGTGAGTTGAGGTGCTTCGTTGATTCACTCCAACCCGAATTGGCTTGACCTCAGCTGACCTTCCTGCTCAGACGCTGAACGGGCATACCGCCCCGATCACCGCGCTGGACTTTAGCGAACCATACGGAATGCTCGTGACGGCAGGCCAAGACGACATTGTCAAGGTGTGGGACCTGTGCGACGGAGAGGAGATCGGTGAACTGCGAGGACATACTGGATCGGTCAAAGCGCTACAGGTCGAAGATACCTTGTGTCTGACCGGAGGATCCGATGGGTCTGTCCGCCTATGGGATTTGAGGATGGTAGAAGATTACGAGGAGAGGCTGAAAACCCAACTCGAGGAATTAGCAAGACAAGACCCGCTGGAAAGGATCGCTGGTCAGAGGGCTGCCGAGGAAGATCTGAAAGAGCGAGATGAGTTTGATTGGGATGAAGGACCTAGTGGGATTACAGAAACCTCTGTCATCGATCCTAGCGGTGGAAGTCCCTGTGTCAGAACATTGGAGGGTCACAGTAAAAGCGTTACAGCGCTGTATTACGAAGACGGATGTTTGGTGAGCTGTCCGACTATATCGCTTATGATATCATAGCTCACGCAGGCACGTTGCATTCTGACCACGCACAGGTCACTGGTTCGTCAGACAAGACCATTCGACAATGGGACGTAGCGACCGGCCAATGCGTCCTAACGATGGATATACTCTGGGCGATCTCCAATCCACCTGCTCCTCCGGCAGTACCAGAAGCCAGCTCACATGCGCCACCGAGGCTGAAGCACAGATCATCAACCTCGTTCGGCTCGATCCACTATGACGATCTTCTTCCATCGCCTGGTCCAGGTCCTGGCGCAGCATTCGCAGGCATGTCTGGCCAGAGCTTGCTAAGCGCTGTGACAGGTCAGCAGTTTGCGGTGCCTACGCCGCCGTATGCGGACGGGACTTGGGAAATGTATCAGGATTTCGTTGGTGGCGTGCAATTTTGGGGATATGCCCTGGCAAGTGGTAGTGGAGACGGAGGTGTACGCATGTGGGACAGTGAGTATCGCATACGCTCAAGAGGAACAAGATTTACATTCAGAAACGCCTATGCTGATATCTATGCCCTGTTTCGTTACTCGTCGCAGTGCGGACTGGACAAGCTCATCGGACATTGATTGGCCATACCGCTCCTGTCACATGCCTTCAATTCGACGAGATGAACATTGTGACCGGCAGTTTGGACAAGACCATCAGGGTGAGTGGGATGTGTAACACTCTTACTATACTCCCACCACCGCAGGATTGGTAAAACTTGTCGTGCTGATCTTCTTGTTTTGGTATTGACCACAGATCTGGGATTTGCGTATGGGCCAAGTCTCCGAAGTGCACAAATACGAATACCCCGTGACAGCTCTGCAATTCGACAGTAGGAAGGTGGTAGCCTGCACAGGAGAGAACGGTGTCGAGGTATACAACAGGACGACACACAATCACTCCAGGTTGACGGTCAACGGACATATCAAGCCCGCAGAAAAGATGAGGTTTATTGACAAGTACCTCGTGTCTGGCGGTAGAGATGGGTGCGCCAAGGTATGGGCTATGTAGGAAGAGGGTGGGACAAGGGAGCCGATTTAATGCTCAGAGGACTCAACGGGGATGGACGGACCACTAGTTCGGTAGATTGATAGCCACACAGGAAGATTGGCAATGCATTACAGCTGTATCCCTTCGAGCTTCTGTCCTAATGAGTGTTTTGCCCAGAGAGAGACATGGTCATATCGGATAAACGAAACGAGGTGAGACATGTCGCGGTGATCGCCGATGACGTTGTTGATGCTTGCCTGCGCATCATGCGCCGGAAGTGACGATGAAACATGACTTTGAACATCTCGAACATGACTCAGACCGCCCTTCATCATCATTCGTCACTCATCTTTTGCGATCCGTGGTTCAATCATCCCTCTAACTGCTGCCCTCAAAATAGACCTTGATATCGTCTCTGCGACTTTGTAGCCACAAGACCAGCCTCGCTCCTCCCGTCGGCTTCTTCCCAACTCACTTCCTCCCCCACACACTCACTCGCTGACTCGCTCGCTGCGCCAAGCTCTGCTCCAGACCTCGACTTTACTCTTGTCGTTTCTCCAGCTTAGCAATAACAAGAAGAGCCTGCCTTGATATAGGCAGTTCATCGGACGGAGAGGTATCTTCGAATAGTTTGCAGGCGGTTCACACAATTCATCATGTCGGATATACAAGATATCACAATCATATCGACCAAGACGGTCGAGCAGCCAAAGGTGCACACAGTCTATGTGATTCAGAGTGAGTATGCCATTCGCATCCGTGCTCTTAACTCGGCCGATATACTGTCTCCATTCCGTGTCAGGGTCGCATCATCAATTTGCCGATATGAAGCTGATGATTGTGCTGCGCTCCAACCTGTCCTAACCGAAACACGAACCTCTAATCATCGATATGCAACCGTCCCCTCACCTCACGTTGAACTCGCGCCCACACTTCACTGACTTCCCCCACCCATATCATGCACCGCAACGACCTCACCTTATGCTCTCCCTTCCATTCGATCATGGATCACGGCGATCAACCTCGCATGAACAGTCTCCACGCCTACAAGAACATGGACTGTACAAAGACGGTACTCCGACTTCGTCGCGCTCCATGCTGAACTAAAGTCGTCGGTGGGAAAAGAACCGCCCGGGAACTTGCCTGCGAAACATTGGAGCTTGACGAGAGGTGCTGGAGACGAGAAGGTGAGGTGAACGCACTGTTCACTCGGTAATTGGTCATGATGTGAAAGAGACGAATCAAAGCTTCGGCTTGCGTTTTGGCGCTGTCAGGCCACTCGATGCTTATTGTACCGCGCGTGTGAGTTGTAACAGGAAACGCTGATTGATCGCCATATCCGTTTCGATCATAGATGATCCGCGAAAGACGTGTGGTGCTCGAACAATACCTGCGCTTGATACTCTCGTCAAAAGACGCCTCATGGCGTCAAGCATACGGCTTCAAGGACTTCATCTCCCTCCCTACCTCAGGTCCCTCGACCTCCGGATCGGGTGCTCCCCACACGTTCACCGCGCAGTCATGGCTTCTCGAACACACGGCGCTGCAGTCTATCTTGCGCTCGGCGCGATCAGCGCTGCTGAAACGAGATGCGCTGGCCAATATGGGCGATTCGGTCGGATCTCGCTCGGCAAGCGTAGAAGCTAAGCGGACGCTGAAAGATATCGATACGCGGATCAGTGTATTAGAAGGAGCGCTGGGGGGGCTGAAGCTCGGTGAAGGAGAGAAAAAGCGGAGGGAGGAAATGGTCGATTCGTTGAAAGTCGAGAAGAGCGGGTTGGGGCGGATGGCTGAAGCGGGAGTAAGGACGAATCTCGGCTTGGGACCGTCTGCTGGTGGTGGTGGAGGAGGATTCAATCGGAGCCAAGCGCCATCTTCTGGGTACTCGTCTACGAACTCTTCGGCGTTCGCCCCTCCTCATCAAGGTGGATCGATGAATTCGATACCGGGAGGATGGGGCTCAGGCTCGACGTCTTCGAATCCAAACTCGGCTATCATTCAATCAGGTCGCGTGTTTGGCTCAGCCGCTAGAAATCAGCCTCCGGCAGAGACGAGCGAAACTCGACCGTTGGACGACAGGGGTCTGTTGCAGTTGCAAGCTACCAAGATGACGGACCAAGATGATCAGCTGAAAGAGCTGAGCAAGGTCTTGCTGAGGCAGAAGAAGATGGGAGAGGAGATTCATGGCGAACTGGCGGAGCAGAATGATCTGCTTGATGAGATTGAGAGTGGGGTGGATAAGACTGGACGCAAGTTGGGGAAAGCGAAGAGGGAACTGAATCGGTTGGGCTAGACCATGTGTGTTACCTAGTATCGCGCAGCGTTGCGCGAGAGGAGCAGAGGTAACGCATTGGTCTTATCCTCGATCAAGATCACGAAGTCTTGAGTATGTGAGGGATGTTTCAAGCCTCGAGGTTACGATCGCTCAAGTCGGCCGAGATACCTCGACCCAAAATACCACGTTCCCGCTACTCTTGTCCGATCACTGCTTGTTTTTTCTCTCCGATCCCGTTTTTTTTCGACCGGACTAAATCTATTTTCGTTGTTGTATGACATCTATTTCGTTGTCTTTCCACGTTCACTGATTCCGTATCTCATGGTGTATATGATTCTTCCATAGCTGTACATCCTGGTTTGGTAGATTCTATATATCATTACACAAGGAAGGACGGATTGGATAGTCTTGTCACTCAGGATTCTCTGGCATATGCCTACTTGCGCATGCACAGCTGCTGTCAGGTGCGAATGGTCGACGAAAACTCTGCACTGCCATCAACAATACATATCTATACACATTCGTCTTACCCTCTGAACCTATACTAAACGCAGCGATCAACGAGCTGCAGTATCACACACCGATGATCATACTATCTACTGTACACTACACCCCCTTATCAGGTCATATTCCTTTCGTCATAACTTCCCTTGTCTCATCATGGCGCAGTATCTGAGCGATGTATCGGAACACGTCCGTTACCGAATATAGAGACTACGCCTCATCCTATTAATGGCACCAGTTGTCAGCTAGAGCCCGGACTTCGTTTGCAACACGTTGCCACTTACGGTGATTCCAAGCTTCTTGGCAGCTTCCCATGCCGCTACGTTCTTCGCAGCCTTCTTGAAAGGTCTGACTCCCTCGCCCAGTTCAATCCCATCGACCGTACACTGCATCTTCCAAAGACTGCCTACATTAGTCTCGAACTTCTCATCTTCCCACCTTAGCTCTCTGTCCTGATTGGTACAGTACATCTGGACCAGAATGGCCATGCCTTGCGAAGCCTTGTCGATCCTCGCAATCTCAGCCTCGCTCTGGACTTCGACTCTTCCATCGAGGGTAGCTCCTACGGTGGAATGGTGTTGCTCGTACTCTTTCTTCATGTAATTGTAGAAGAAGTCATGTAGCGGTTCGTACATCTCCCTGAGCCAGGTATCGATCGTCTTGATTCCCGTACTGAGCCTCTCTTCGATCGGGAAGGAAAAGTACAAGGCGGCAATGTATGCTTCTAAGAGTGCGGCTCGGACGTCCGTCTGAGCTCGGAGGACGGGTAGGAGTTCAGGATCCCCGTTAAGTCGCTGAGGGAGGTTGTAAAGACCGGACAGATGGGAGAGGGTGGCGTTCGAGACCAGGTGTGCTTTGAGTTTCTACAGGAAGACAAGAGAAGTTGGTGAGCTGAAACTTCGACGAGGATACTCAATACGTTCCAGCCTGTTCGGTATCTCACTCACAGTGGCCGTACCGATGGTCAGGTTAGGTCGACTCTCATGCAGCCAGGTAGTGACGACAAAGCCCAAAATTGCATCACCGACATGCTCGAGCTTTTCGTAGTGCTTGGCAGGACTATCAACGGCATCTTCGAACTTGCCTCGAGCCCTTTCGAAGAGACTCTGATGGGTGAAGACCTGCTTGAGAAGTTCGTGGTCTTCGATGGCAGGTAAGGGAGGAAGAGGGAAGACCGGAAGCTGCTCAACGGGGATTAAGACGGCTTTGGACGTGGGCCTTTTCTTGAAACGCTTCGAAGGCAGCGGTGTAGGTAGGATAGGGATGGCAAGGGAAGGCTTGATGTCTGAGAGAATTGATGATCCCCTTTCCTGCTTGATATCCTGGGGACTTGTGAAGCGGGGAAACCTGCCCTGATGGCCGTTATCGTACTGGTCGTTTTGAGCTTTACGTTTCCCCAGGGATTTCGCAGAAATGTCAGCTATAGCTGAAGGTGCTCTGATGTCAGGAGGCAGCATCAGGCCTTGGCTCTGTTGTAGACGCTTGGGACGAGATTCAGGGGTGGGAGGAAGCTCGAGCTTGATGTGTGGCGGAGAGGGGGTGATTCGCTCGGTCTTCACTTGAACGGGATGATTGGGGGCGCCAGGCGGTCCAAGGAATGGCTGATTGAGCTGATACATAGCGCCAGAAAGGGGGACCATGGAATGATTAGCGGTATCATTTTGGAATGTGGTCATGCCAGCAGTCGTCGAGGAGGGTGGCGGCATTACAGAGGATGCTCTGAGGAAGGGCGTATCGATCGGCCCTGAGGAAGACGGGTGGAAAGGAATCTCGGACTTTGCTCGGGGGCGAGTCATCGGAGGCGCCGGTGGCTTCCAGGGGGTATTGATATGCGTCATGATGGTGTTCACTCGTACTTCAAACGTGGGAAGGTGAATTATTTCGGCAGCCTGAGGAGAGTCGGGGGAACCGGCTGCACAGGGAAGGTCTTCTTTCCTTGGCGATCACCCGTAGTGAAGAAGGTGACATCTGATCAGCTGTAAGTCAGTCTAGGATGTGCTATCCCGACAGCTCACGGCACCGACCTGAAGTGAAAGCGAACCTTGATCGCTAAAACTGATCTGAGACCGTATGGAAAGGAGACGGAGAGAAGGAAGATTCCAGCAGGGATCTTATCTTCCACCTTGTATATACCGCCTGACGGTATTTTGTGCGTCGGTGCGAGTGGACCTACGAAGTGGAGGAAGAACAAGGCCATGCGCGCGTGATGAAGCGGTATTCGCCGATACATAGGGTAAGGAATTCGCCACGTGACGCCACGTGGTTGTCTGATTGATGCATATCATTGTTTTGCTGATATCCCGCAACTTCGGTATACAGATTCAACCTAGAATCTCATACCCGACATCGTTCTCTTGACTCTCTCATCTACTTGATTTAGTCGTAATCTTATTTCTGCGACTTGTATCTCCTACTTAAAAGCCCCTTTCGATACTCTCATCTCCGCAGGCTGTATCATATCCGGTCTCGGTCCTTTGAAGGGGGGGGGCTCTGAAATCTACACCGATGTCATCATGACGCTTTCCGACGCGTCGGCTATAACGTCAGCCCAGCCCGGCGGAACGAGCAGCCGATCTCTGCTCACCTCACCTCGACCCTCAGCGGACATATCAATCCAAGTGTCAAACCTCATGTCGTCACCGCAGAAGCCAGCTTCGAGGAGGAGTAATATGAGTAGTGGCGGTAAAGGCAAAGGGAGAGCCGAAGAAGAGCCTTTGGTCTCGGATTCGGAGCCTGCAGCGTTATTGGGCGAAGTCTATGAACAGGAAGATGAAAGGAGTGACAGGGAAGTATCGGACACTGAAGACGAATATGAAGATGAAGATGAGGACAACTGTAAGTACTTATACCAGACCTGCTCACCTTTGTCATCTATGTCCTCTCTCCTCTTTGCGATTCCGCTGACGATTGCATATTCATTCTCGCGCTTACGATGTGGGTCCATGTGATGCTTCATGTGACAGACGAAGAGGAGCGTCAACGACGTATTCGCGAGAACCAGCTCATACTCGCCAACCTCGGCATCCAATCCTCTTCTTCGCTTCCAAACGTCAATAATGCTGCTGCCGGACCTTCCACTCCTCCTGCTGTTCCCGCACCGAGACGTAAGAAGACCGCTTCCAACGCTCCCATCTACGACAGGTCAGGTTACATCATCTCGCTTCCTGCTCCCGGCGAAACACACACGATAGCATGTGTGGAAATGCCGAGTGATAGGAAGCTGAAAAGGAGGATCCTGGAAGGCGAATATACAGACTGTTCAGCTTGGGCCAAGGGGGAAGAGAGGAGATGGAAGATAGGCAGAGGCAAAGGAGGCGAATTGCCTCCTGAGGAGCCGTGGTACCTCGGTGGAGTCAGGAGAGATTTCCGATGGAGAAAATGGAAAGGCTTAGAGAAAGAGCTGCGCAGGGAGATGAGGCTCAGAGGCGAGTTGAATGACAGAGATACCAGGGCTACAGCAGTGGAGACGGCAATCGTCGTACCGGAGGGAGTGTCTGCATACTCGGTGAACTTCATGATCGTCATCACTGCTAGCACATGGCGGAATGACAAGCTGACGAACGTCATATTGTCTCTGTAGCTTATTCCCGGCCAAGCCTGTCATCAGTGCAGAAGAAAGTCGGACAAGCGCAAAATGAAGTGCCGTAACGTCAATCCTGTCTGCAACGCCACCTTTTGCGAGACCTGTTGTAAGCGGTACGTCTGCTTTGCCTTCTTTTTGTGGTTCTGCCTTTGTCGTTGTTCTGCCCTCACCACGACGCATCGTCTTCTGGGATGACCTCCCAAATCACGAGGACTCGTTCGTCCTTTCATACATCAACCCCTGAACCTTCCTTTGATCATGTGTCCCGCCAATCACATCTCATGCCTGCTGGGGTGTCTCGCTTCGCAGACTGGCCATTTATCAAGCGAGGACTGACATGCATCATACCACTACACAGGTACAGCTACTTCGACTTTGACGAAGAATCACGATCATTCATCTGTCCACTGTGCAAAGACATCTGCAACTGCTCGAATTGTATCCGAAAGCGCAATCTGGCGCATCTGCTCGAAGGGAAAAGCGGTGTCAAGAGGTCTTCCATCAAGAATCGGATGGGACCACAAGCGCAAGGCGAAATGACGGTACAAGCATGGCTCGAACAAGCGGTCAAGGAGAACCTCGGTGCACCTTTCGATTGTGTGCGGTTGGTCGATCAATCATATGACGTTATCACACCCGACTTGCCGCCCGAGGAACAAGTGCAGGATAAGATTGTGGTCAGTGGACCCTCAAAGGTGAAGAAGGTCAAAAAGACAAAGGTCAAGCTGGCAGATCAGATTGCGGTAGAAGTAGGCGCACCAGGAGAAGCAGGCGAGCAGTCAAAGAAAGGAAAGTCGAAGAAAAAACGGAAAGACAACGAAGAGAATGGTGATGGCAATACAGAGGGGAAACCCAAAGCTAAACGAGGAAGACCGAAGAAAGTGGTCGACGACGAGGAAGAAGTTACCAACAGTGTTACGAAGGCCAACGACCGCCAGGAGCCATCAGGTCCAAATAAACTGGTTGTCAAACTGAAGATCCCAAAGCCGGCTGATGTGACGGCGTCCACGACTCAGTTTGAACACGCGGAAAGAGTGAAAGAGGTCGATTCCGATGGCGATACCGTTGGAGACTGGTCTTCGGACGGGGGTAGCTCGAAACTCACCTCACTCTCGTCGAAATCGCAATCTCCTGTATCTCCGGCTCCACCTCCCAGACTACCTTTCCCAACTCACCCGAAAACCTCGCGCTTTAATGGTAGTGACGGTCATCCGCTCTTCTACCCGTCTCTTCTCCAATCCGAACCGAATGACATACAGCATGGAAGACAGCTTCCATATGATTCGTCACCGTCAGACGGACGAGCAGTTCATGTGAGCCCCTTCCGGTCATCACCGGAAAGCGCAGATGACCCCGAACAGCCTGCGCCCAAGAGAAGGAAGAAGCCGCCTCCTGAAGCTAACATCATTCGCGCGCCACGACACTCATTCTCGCAATCCGAGTCCAGTCCCGTTAAATCCCAATCTCAACCGGAACCGGTACCCAAGATAACGTCGACGTACATGGCACAGACATACAGTGAGGCATACCAGGGGCTCGCTGGACCTCAAAAGCAATCAAATTCTGAAGCACTTCCGTTTCTCGCACATCCTATGGACCAACGACAATACCAAGCCCTCGATCCCGGATCGATCACTCTACCTGCATTCAGTCAGGGCGATCATACGCTACACCTTGAATCATGCAGTGGGCCGCAATCATATCCCAAATCTGACGCAAGTCTGGATGCGAACCTGCTCACGTTGAAGCCGTCGTCGCACACCTTCTGGCAACCCCGATCACCCTTGAGTCGATGGGACGACAGCGCTGTCGGACTAGCACCTGGACCCGAACAGGCACAGAACTCAAACGGGCTTACTGGCGAACACGGCAAAGGACCTAGCGAGATACAGGGTATGGCCATGCCTATGGATTACTCTTACTCGAATGGAGGAGCGGGATACACGAGCGCTTACGGTTCTCCTTACGGGCCTCATCATGCCCCGGGACCCATGGGCGGAGGACCGCCGCCATATTCGCATTCTCCGACACGACGCCCAATGACGTTGAGCCCCGGGATGGCAGGGCAGTATCTCTCCCTAGACAGATCCCCACTATCATCCGATCAGCGACTGATCCAGGCAAACGACAACGGCAATCATACCCTGTCGCCATCGTACAGCGCATCTGTGCCTGGACCGTTAGCTGGACCAGGTACCGGGCAAATGTCACTGTCGACCTCGACATCGACCACTCTTACAGGTCCATATAGCTCTTTGTTGCGACCAGGAGTCACGGATCTCAATGCGCTTCCGATGGACTATGGTGTCGATCGATATGGACCACCTGATATGGCTTCGAAGTACTATGATCATCCTTCTTCGACTTCGACATGAGAAGGACGATGTCAAGCAAACGACGACGCCCCGGAACGCAGCTGTGTGGCGTAGGGATGTTTGGTCGTCGTTGCCCTGAGAATTCGGAGTGCGGAAGTGGGCGACCGCATCAGTCTATACAGATGTTCGTACTCGGTTGTAATAAGATAAATTGGTCGCGCTCCTTTACTTAGTATGCCGCTGGTATACACAAGTATACGCATGTGGCTTGTTCATTGTATGTTGTGCTATTGGAATATGTTACAGAGAAAGTTATTGGATTATCAACATGAAACGATGCAATTGATGCTTGTATGTGACAGAAAAAGCCAAAGAAAATTAATAATGCACTAATGAAAGGCAGGGGACGATAGACCATTACATTGGCGGAATCTATCTGTCGTTCGATCGAATGCAGTGGACCCTCGAGAATCTTGGAATCGCTTCAGAGCTCCACGAACCGTTGTCCCGTCGAGCGCGCAGTAGACGAAAGCCTTACCACCCGCCATATATATCCTCGTCATGAGCTTCAGCTTCTCGGTAGAGCCTTTGCCTCTCCTCCGCTTCTCGCCTACTAGCTTCCCAAGGATCATCTTTGACGACCCTCCCTCCCCGTCCACTACCGCCGCCTGCTGCGGCACCGTTCGAGGAGGACGGCGTGACGATGCTCCATTCTCCCTCGAATCGGGGTTCGATTAGTCTCGGTCTCGTTTTCGATGCTGATGCTGATGCTGTTGCTGTTGCTGTTGCTGAGGCTCGCCCTTGCGATCGTGAGGTCGATCGAGAACCCAGAGCAGAGTCCCTGGCGCTCGACTCGGATTTAATCCTCTTGTTCTGGTTATTGTAATTATACAGAGGCATAGCAGCGCGTTGAGCTGGAGTGAGGAAAGTCTGCCTTTGCCCCTCCCCGCGCTGGTGTTCCGAATGTCTAGATGCTCTTGAGCTTGATTCCGAGCCTGATAACGAAGTATGCCTTTCCCTTGTATTGGGTCGATTTCCATTACTAACCGCGCCCAGATCCAAGGAGATCGCAGGCATTCGTCTCTGAGCAAGAGTGATTTCGTAGACTTCTTGAGATGCGGCCCAGGGATCAGGGTCCTCGACCGCATCGTTGTTACTGCGGAGGGTTAATGGCATGCTGGTGCCGGCTTTAGTGGCGGCTTGGAATATATCGCCTGACCCTAGCTCATCTTCCGTGTACGTCGACGAGTCAAGTGTCGGAGGCGCGGACGTCGGTTGCTTGCCTGGCGAGGTGAAACCCATAGTGAATGAGGGAAGCTGATAGTCGATACCACCGACCGGCTCTGGTGGCTCCCATTTTCCCGTAGGTTCTTCTTGTTCAACCTGCTCCTCACTCTTTCCCCAGGAACCGAAGTCCTCATCTTCGATAGGCGGCGGGTACACGTTCAATCGTGAGGCTGAAGCTAATGCAGCGCGAGCGTACGGGATCCTGGCGTGCAGTGGTACTAGATCGATATGTGCCTTTGCCGAAGCAGTCGACTCGTCATCGATGGGCACAGTGGTTTCGACCTGTTTTACATATGCAGGCGGTGAGATGAATAATTTGGTGATCTTGGGCGTCTCAGGCGACGAGAGGGTAGACGATGGGGTAACTACATCCTCCGGTGTACCTGAAGCTGTTGATTTCATGGAGCGATCTTCTGACCATGATGACGTGAGATCTTCGCTAGCATTCGTATCGCTCGACGGCACGGAGTGTTTGTTTTTGGGCATCAAATCTGATTCGTCCGTCTGCACAGTAATTGAGGCCTCGCCGTTAAAGTCATTCTCGTTTTCCTCTTGATGCATACGGGGCGTATTGTCATCCTTGATCGTGTCGAAGCTTTCGTCACCCATGGGCTCGTCATCAAGTTCTCGTTCTTCTCGATCGAGAACAATATCGACTGAATCATCTTCGCTCACGCCAGAGCTTGAAGTCGAGTCGGGCTCTGGGGTGAGCCTCGCTTCTGGGGTGATACCATTATGTCGAATATCCATTTTCGCCTTGAGCGAGAATGACGGCATGTTCATGTTCGGCGTCCAAGCATTTTGGGACACACGTCGGACTGGTGATCGACTTTTGTCGGGAGACGATGATGACGGTGAAGATGAGAGGTCAGGACTGCTTTCGGTGACAAGTGTAGAAGGCGGTGCTGCGCCGAGCGGCGGGAAGTCGTCCGATGTAAGATTCGCGCCTCCATGAGCCATTGGCGAGCTTTGATGCTAATTAAATCAGGAGGAGTCAGCTCAAATCCCAATTGGGCTTTCTGCCCACGTGGTCAGCTGAGACTCACAATTGCCAGATCGCCAGGATCTCCAAAGACCATATGACATTCCGGACACTCATAATGCGATGAGACAGTGTGGGTTGGGTATGTCTTGACGACATGATTGGCCGGAAACGAGGCCGGTCCTGTAGCAGATACAGGGAGTCCTCGCGATGCCTCGGCGGCGGTATTCGAGACTGGACCGAATGCTGTGATCGAAGCAGCACTTCGGCCCTGTAGGTGATCAAGCATGCGCTGCGTTCGCGGAAGATTGATAGGCTTGGAGTCGTGTACGAGCTCGTAGTGCTAAGAAAGTTCATCGATAGATGACGTCAGCATGGTCCACATTGGGTCTCGGCAGGAAAGATGACATTCGGTGTGCTCTACTCACATCTCTTGCATCTTGGGCGTGTGCAAATGTAATCAAGCAATCGTGGCAGAAAAGCGACCATGGGTGGGCGTCTTTCTTGTGCTGCGGCAGAATAAAATGAGCAGATGTCAATGTACGTCACTTTGAGCTTAGAGATGCCACAAGCGAGATCGATGAGGAGCTCACCTGGCGAACCGCGGACGAATGCGGAAAATCTTCGTAGCACACCTCGCACACGAGGGCGGAGTTGTCGACCTGTGAAGAGAGGAACTCGTCAGTTGACTGTGCTTGGGCTTGCGTGTCGATTGACTTACATCAGGAGTATATGGTCTCTGATTTTGCTTGGCTGTGGAAATAGCTGGAACGGTATGAATGACAGCTTGATGCTGTTGATAGAGTGTAAGCATGTCGTCTTGTTCTGTGTGTGTCGAAGAGAAAGGTAGAGATGTAGATGGAAAAGAACCAAACTAGGGCTGAGTGTGGGACGATGGACAGCAAGCAAAGTTGTGAAAAGATCAAAGTACCTGATGAAGAGCCGTTATCGAGCTGAACTTCTTCGTACAAGGTCCACACCAGACCTCGTCCTGCTGAGCCGACTGTTTATGCTTTTTCTTCCCGCTCGAAGTGAGGTATGGCGATTTCCACTTGATCACATGAATGAATGGTCCAATTGAGTATCGAGTGAGTGAGTGGGTACACGCATATGCAAGGTAATGAATGCAGTGCAGGGGAGTGTGTTGATCATTTGGTAGTCACTTATTAGCTCAGCTTTGACTCGACCATTCATCTCATTCTGTGAATGGAGAAAATTGGGAATATCGAGTCGTACGTCAGACAACTCACGTCCGGAGCCGAGCGCTCGAGATGAGGCGGTATCGTTCGACCTGCATATGCCTGTGCGTGGTGGTCTTTCTTGTAACCATTGTTTTCGGACAAACTTTTCTGGGAGTCGTCACTGCGCTATTTTGTGCCCGGTGGGATTTCGAGCGAACATTGTCAATGTCGGTGTCTGCACCGTCCATTTCCCTTTCCCTTGTATATGGACAAGGTAAACTCACGTTGTCCCAAGGGTTACCTCTGCGATCACCCAGTCTACCACTAGCGTCACCTATACCACCTCCGACATACCTATCGCTAATCTCGACTGCTCCAGCAGTGTAGAGGGGTCTGTCGGGCCTGACCTTCTGGTACGTCGTAGCGAGAGTGCCGATACCGGTGCTCGTACCGTACGAATACGACGAAGGGACATGGTACTTTCTGCCGCACTGGCAGTCACACGTGCATTTGCCGGGACCTGTGAGCTCTTCCGAGTCGGCGAGGAGCAATACCAGCAAGATGAGGATCTCCAGGACGATCATCGTATTTGGTGCCGATGGCTAGGCGAACACCAACCAGTCCACGAGCGATCTCACTGCTCGTCCAGGCTTTCGGGAGAGAACGGGTCCGGCCAAGCTGGATTCTGTTGTATTTTCGGCAAGACCCACTCGTCGTCGCTCAAGCCGTTCTCTTCTGCTGGTCCGCTGAAGAGTAACGTCTAGGCCAAACAGACGAGTTTGCAATACGAGCCAACTCGCTACTCGATAACGTCGGAAAAGACCAACAAGAAACCAAAAAAGTTGAACGATAGGTCTACTAATCTACTAATCCATGACGCGCTCTACTGTGTACCGTACCGTGTACCGTCGCGTATCAATAGCCAAGCGGCCATCACCGACTTTTAACTGTTGACTTTTATCTCTCGAACCCCTTCTCGTCTGGCTTTGTGTGTACATCGTTACTTATGCATCGTAAAAGTGAACAGGAGAAGAGAAGGCTACAATCCGAGCTGTCAGAAAAACTGATGACAGCAATCCTATGATAGGTTCGAGAGGCGGAATCCGGTTCTGTCTATGATACTTGTAGATTCTATATGTGGCTGACCGAGGCCTTACTAATCATGCCAAGCTGAATATACAGTGCGATATAGATTACCTATGGTATAACAAGGGTCATCTGTGACAAGAAATCTGTATGGAGTCAGTATCAGGTGGGCTCGCCATGGAGTTCTCACGAGGCCGACCTCCATTGTTACAGTTGCTGACAGACGTGAGTCAAATAGAGGTCGGCGGGGTTCTGAGTTATCGAAACGGAGTAGCATTGCGATGTGGCGAAAACGTCTATATTGTTGGCTGACGGGCGCGGTCCTTCATCCAGGCTGAACACCGCGTCAGGAGTTCAGATGCGATCATTAATCAAGCAACGCGCTCAAGCTTGACGACATGGGCCGTTTCCCCTCTCGGCGTGCCATCATCACGTCTTTTTCATTCTGATCCTGTGAGGCTTTGAGCTGTCCCTGCGTGGAATCCTCCGATCGTTCTCTCTTGCTCGGTATTATTCTTGGCAAAGTAGGCGACGGTGGTCTCTCAATTCCTGGTAGATCCACGTGATCCAATCGACCTCTTTCTATGGGTCCCGAGAGCGCTATGCGAGCAAGCGTAGGCGGGAGATGAGTGGCATGCTCGCGGTCGGCGGGTGCTTCTCCTGAATGGGACCGCGATCGGTTGACCGACGGTCGCATAGGCAGAATATCCCCAGGGTAGCTCGATCGAGGCGGTTGGAACTCCTGCAGCAACGATGGAGATGATCGACGTCGTTGTAGCGGATTATGCGCGCTCATGGATGGTCGATCATAATGTACCAAGCCTTGGGCAGTGGGCGGAGGAGAATACGCTTGATCGGCAGGTGAAGAATGAGGTGGGTCGAGGACCGACGGGAACGGTCTTTCCCACCTGGGCGAGATTGGTTGATTTGGTGAACGGGACTGATGTCTGCTTTGTGGTCCTTGCCCATATTGAGGAGGACCATGATGCATGGAGTTCGATCGATGATGGCTGTGCCGGTGGTGACGGTGATGCTGTTGTTGAGCAGATTTCCCAGCATGACCAACTTCATCAGGGTTCCATCTGTCGTACGGCGATGGGCTTCGAAGTGAGATGGAGCCGTGAGGAGACTCGTCAGGGTAATTCGGGTTGTACGACCGGGAATGATGGCGTACTGTACCTCCGGAAACATCAGCCAAGCAGCGACAGGCACATTATCTGAGCATGCCGGCCCTGTAGACTGAACAGCCAGTGTCTCAACAGGTGTAGAGTTCACTCACCTACTGGTTCGTAGCTCACTCCCGCTGACAAGTGTGGGTCCACCAACATCCGACCAGTGGAGACTGACGAGCTGGAACTCCCGGCCCAAGCTGAAATTCGATCTTCGCCTTCCAGGGAGAGTCTCCGCGATCGAGGCGACTTCTGCAAGTCTTCGTAGTCGGCCGGATCCTCGCCTTGCGGGATCCCCCCGTTCACCATCAAGGTTTTGCGGCTCTTCTGACGTTGATTCTGAACGGAATACACCCTTTCAGTCAATTGTCCCACGTAAATGACACACAGAGATTCGCTTCATCCGCCGTGTGGCGCTCACCTGAAACCACACTTGGACCTGACGAGGTGTCAACCCAATCTCTTGACCCAGCTTCTCTCGTTCGGAACCGGTCGGAAACTTGGTCTGGAAGGAATGGGCCCGCATTATAGCATTCAAATAGCAATAACAGAGATCAGGGTCCAGCATGTCATTTTGACTGAAACAGAGACACATCTGTGTTAATGCTTGACGCACCTTTTTCCACAGCTTCATCAATCCTGATTGCTGCATATGCGTCATCAAAGCTCTTGTTCGTTTTTTCCTGGGGCCACCATGTGGGACTGTTTGACCAGACAAGGTCGACGATTCCCCGGCTAGACTCGAACCACTCGCACTAGAACCTCCAGACGGATCTCGGTGCATGGCGTAGGAGTGGTGTGAGTGCTGTGAGTGATGCGACTGGTGTGAGTCTTGGGAATTTGTTCTGCTCAGTGCGGGACCAGCACGATAAGATTGAAGAGGTGTAGTCGATAACGGTGGGGGTGGATGGACCTGTGGGTCTCCTCTCGATCCAGGAGGAGTTAGGGATAGGTAAGATGGAGAAGGTGGATGTAGTCGAGCGGACTGAGACATAGGTCGACGTGGAGGTAATTGAGATGTCGGAAGAGCTTGAGTTGGAGAATGGGAGAGTGAGCGAGAATGGAAAGGGGGTATAGATGGGAGACGATGAGAGGGTCGGTCGGGATCGAAACGAGAGCTTTCACCACGAGCAGCTGCCGTTGCGGCAGCGACAATGTGGGGTGGAGGCGGTTTTGGAGGGGGCGGGAAGACTGGTCGATCTTGAGATGCAGGACGTAGTCCGTCTGGACCGAGCCATTGTTGCTGGGCCGGACGTGGAGCATGGTATCGTCGATCGGGCGTGACGTAGGGCGCAAGCGGTGGCGGTCCGAGGTGTTGCATTGATGACTGTACAAAGTCAGGCCGTGAAGGCCGATAGCGTGAGCCCATCGATGGGTCTCTGGGTGTTGGAAATTGGCTGCCCGTTGCAGATCCGCTGCTAGATTGAGGTCGGTTCCCGGTGTCATATGGCCGCCGCGTTGACAGATCGAAGGGGCGGTCATAATCAGACCGACTGCCAGACAGCGGAGACTGGCGTTCTTGATCTGCCTCATACCTGGGCGACCTTGACCTAAATGGCTCAAAAGAAGTCGAGATCGTCGGTAGAGACCGAGTCGACCTCTTCTCTTCGTCCATCCTCGCCTATTGCAAGTAAACCACCACACTCGAAATCAGCTTTCCCGATGAGCGAACGCATGTCGACTATCATACCGATGATTGGGCTGCTACTCACACTGCAGAAGGAGTGCACCCGACGTAGCTGTGGATACCGGCACAGTGTCGGATTGTAGCGGTCGCTGTCCTCTGTCTCTGTCAATCACGGTATTATGACTGTGATACTTTGGGAGGCACGACAAGCATAATTCAGATTTTAGCGGTCTTCTAAAGTTAAAAGCATGGAAGCATGGACATCCCCTGGCGACCAATGAACCTGATACGGAAAGTGGGATCAAACCTACGATCATGTGGTCGCGGCCCCTCTTTCACCTAATTTGACCGGGATATCTTCTCGAAACTCGACAAATCGACCTATCGACGCTGCCGTCCTACCTGAGTTTACCCAACCGGTGAGTAAGGTTAGTCAGCCTCTCCCAACCACCATCAAGTTCGGAATGACTGAACATGACATAAAGAAAAGACAGAGAGAGAGATAAATGAAGCTCTTTTTTAATGATCGCAACATTACGAGTGGAGGAAGGTCGGCGTTTAAGGATTCATATGCAGGTACAAATGCCTCGGAACAGACAGTTGACATCGGCTAGGCGAAGCGCATGTGGACATGAGGCATCACCAAGGATGACTAGAGAGGAATGTGGATTGCTACCGCTACCGTGTCCTGAACTAAAGCCAGACGTGGTACAGCGGACAGACCGAAGACTCCTGACAGAACAACGAAACGTGGCCCTAAGAAAGACGTCCTCACCCTCAACGAAGAAGATCATAGGTCCCGACGATAAGGGTTGAACAGGGTAGAGGCGGACGAGGAATGCCGGTCCGCTCATAGCGATTTCCGTGAACTAAGGTCGATTGAAAGTCTCCTTGATAGCAGGAACGCCAAGGATTGGAAGGTAATCAAGCATAAGGATGGAGGAAGGTGAAGATTATATCCCACCGCCGGGATGCACAATACCGCTCGAATGAATCGATCTGGGTCTTTTTAGCGTCTTTTAGACAACAGGGGAGACATAGGCATAAAACCACATTCGTGTTGGGCGATGGGAAGAGCAGCCGTTCCGCCGCAAATGTTGGTGTAAGCAGGGATCAAGAAGAATCGCCGATCGAAGTTAAAACCTTGAATGGGATAAAGGGTCAAACAAGCGTTATATTTCCGACTGTCTTCCCAAAAGTCCCCCCAAACTCGACTGACCTTCTATCCGTGCATCAATGCCCATCATGGCCCTGCGCCTAACAACCCATCACTCGTTGACTCCCACTAAACGCAGTGTAAGACGCCACCGAATTGAGACTTTTCAGGGTTCCGCACATATACAGGAACTCCGGTGCGTTTCAAAGTGAGTCAAGAGGGCAAAAAAGCATATTACAATAAGAACTCGACTTGAGGCACACCAGTAATTGTGGCAACCTCATCATTGAAAAAGGCCAAGACATTGTCGAACGGACACTAGTGGAGTCTGTACTCACTGACTGGATGCACTCATGCGCAGTCTGGTCGGTGAAGCCCGATAGTAAAAGCTTGGAGAAGCACGTTGGTTAAAGAGCCACGTCTGCCCTGACCTGCACTAATTTCGACGGAGGTGTTGGCGACCCACTGCCAGACTACGGGGAAACGAGTTGGTCGATTCGTAAGCTTGCCGAGTAGGTCTGTGGCGATGGGATGCCAGCGGAAGACATCGATTAGCAGAGATCCCTTCCAGCCACGATGCGAGCCGAGGATGATGCAAGCCTTCATAACGACACGAGCTCGTAACTCTGGCGTTCACATTCTCGGGAAGATGGAAGGAATCCGGGACATAGGTTTGGTAATTACCACATCATCTCGTGATTTTGTAGAGGTGAGATCGGTTTGTGGGAAGAGTTCATAAGCCGTACCTGAACTTATTCCCGGACTGGTGGTTCCCTGACTGCAGCACCTCGATTCCAGTGTTGCCGAACTGAGAAAAGCGATCAGCTTTACTTCTGGGGTTTTTCATTTTGGCGTTTCTTTTCCGCCCTGTGAACTCGACGAAGAACAAAAGGTCTTTGCGAGAAGAGTGTTTCACAAAGAGAAAGAACGCCTGAATGCTCCTCTGATCCACTTACTTGGTGTGCGTTTTACCAGTCCTATCGGCGCTTGATATCTTCGGAGCCAGATCGCGAGCAGCCGGCGTTGACCGTAAAACGGGGGACGGAGACTACTGACAACCCAACTGTTGAAAGTGTCAGCAAAGCGTGAAGTAGCTTGAAGAGAGAAGCGCGACGGAAATGGGAGTATGCGGAACAGCTGCACATGCGATTTTGTCCAAGAAGGGAACGAATCCACCGTGAGATCCTGAATGCACTGACGTAGCGGTGGCGCACGCAACAGATCTTCGGCAAATCCTCTCCCTGACCTGACCGAGAGCTTTTTCTGCGAGTGGCGGCCGGCTTCCAATAAGGAGGGAGAACGGTGGTTCCACCACAAGGTACAAGGACGGTCATGAAATGCTTACTATAGGCGCCTGCGAGCTAGATAAGGGACCCTTCGAAAGGGAAATGAAGCAACCAGACACGAGTTTCGAGCTGGTGAACCGAATAGCGACCGGTGACCTGTGTCCAGGCAGTACTGAATACTGACATTAGCCAAACCTCAGCGGATGAGAAATATGACAAGGCGCCCACCGGTGGTAACGGTGGAATTACTCACACCGACAAAGTCACCTTTCCTGAGGGGTCCGTTGGGAGACTGCGCGAAAGCAGTTATACGGAGGCAAGCGGAGCAAGTCCGCGTCGAGAACGTGCGGAGCCGTGGTAACTCCTGTCGACAAAATTCACCGATCCTCAGGGAGCGGAGTCTGGGCGGTCTGATGTGTACTCGAAGGAGTATCACAGTTATCGGATGCTGAATGGGATTTCTGACTTTGGCGGTCTGGGCAGCTGTGATGATTGATGGCCGTTTCTGTGAATGGCGATACCAAAATCTCGTCAATGTGTCGACATGATTCATCGTCCTAGGCATTCACAAACTCCTGCTAAAATGACCCCCTCGGTCATAAGAAGGAGGAGTCACGGGTCAAGAGCGGAGATAGAGACAGAAGAAGAGAAGGAGAAGAAAGTGGAAGCCAGCGAAAACTCAACAAGCCTCCTCTCGTCAAAAGACAACACAATTCAAGTTGGAAACCGACGGGGGCCCAATGATGGACTGGGGTGGTGATAATGTGGAGCCCGAATAAATGTATTTACAGGAGGCAGCTGGAAGAGAGGCTGGATGAAGGGCTGCTTCGCGCTATTGGAATCATAACCAATTGATCCGGAGCCAGAAAGGTGATCGACACTCGGATGATCCTCGACTCACCAGCACTAATCCGCCCTCGGTCTCAGTAAGCTCGACGCCGATCGCACTTCGCCCACACTGGTGAGTGTTCAGGACCTTATTGAGTAGCTGACGAGTGAGAGATGTACTGATTGAGCTTTGATGACGCAGTGATTGAAGAGTCTATTGAGTCTTTCGTGTAAGGATCGAACGTTGGTATGCTCTTGAATGAATGGCCGAAAGACTTCGGCGAAGATCGGCATGTTAAAGA
Organism: Kwoniella sp. CBS 9459; assembly: GCA_036428585.1. NCBI lineage: Eukaryota > Fungi > Basidiomycota > Tremellomycetes > Tremellales > Cryptococcaceae > Kwoniella > Kwoniella sp. CBS 9459. The sequence continues at coordinate 3,043,710 of CP144065.1, read as the reverse complement.
ACGAGACAGGGGCGCAGGTGTACGCCTGAAACACTACAAAGGTGGCCGGGAGAGGGCGGGATAGCTGAATAGTTCAGTTTAAAGCTTAAGCGGTGAGCTGGAGAGAGGTCTATCAGGCGCCAGCAGCTGATCGACGTTGTGGCGATGCGTTTCGTCATGCCTCGACCCCACAGTGCGGCCGGTGGCACGAAGAGGCAGAAGGACGGAGTTGATGGTGAGTGCGATTGATATTTCGATCATGAACCGAATGAAAATGAAATGCAATTGTTTGAAACACAGAAGCAAGAGGCAATCAAAGGGGGATATGTGATTGACGGGGGGAGGGGAATGCGAAGAAGGGGGACGGTACACGGTTTGGTACCCTGTGTTGATTCGATGGTAGAGGGTGACGAAGGACGGGGCGTAAAAGATGGGAGTTGGCAGCTGATACCTTAGATGAGAGCAGAGAAGCGTACCGTACGAGGTAATTGACACAAGTTGATTGATTGACGGACGCAGGACTGACCTCAGCTGATTAGTATAAATACAACACCGACTCGGCAAAATTTGCTCATCAGACGCAAAGCAAGAGTGGGGGCAAGCATTATATTGAGGCGTCTCAACGTTGATCTATCTGGCTGATAGCTCAGGACAAGGGGTGGGGGAGACAGAAAGAGGCGTCAAAGCTCCGAGTCAATGTCGACGGCCATGGTGCGATGATCGCCCGGTATTGAGATTCATCCCGGCGGTATGATGGGTGGCTCACTCAATCTGGACTGTGCGACCAGGTCCGAAGACAAACAACAATAAAAGACGCAAAGAGGTCAGACGCAGTTTTTGATGACCTTTGGAGAATTTGGCTGAAGGGGCTGCAGGATACGGACATCAAGGATCAATGCGGGCAAGGGATGGAGTGGAAAGCCCTTGATGGAGGCTGCCTTAGTGCGTGAAATTCGCCTAAACGCAATACGCGATCTCACTCGCTCAGTACAGGGAGGCCGAAGGCTTCAATACTCTTGTATCTACAAAACCAATATGACCGCTCCGTCGCGAGGCTAACGATCTTCGCAAGGATCAAACGTGACAACAGCAATGGCGTCCTCGACGCTGCACGGACACACATTGCGCTCGTTCCTGAGCTATCATGTCACCCTCTCTTGCCCGCCTGCCCTCTGGTGATGAAATTCCCGTCAATGCTGATCCAGACCTATCGTACATACATCGTTTGCCAACAGGATACATCTCCATTCGAGAACCCAGGCACTCTGCACTGCTTTGCTCGAGTATCCCGCTTCGCCGCCGGTAACTGCCAAGAATCCCTATTGGAATCCTGTATGTGAGGTACGGAACGGACAATCATCGTCGCCTGCCCATTCCTATCCCAGTGTTGTGGGACCTTGTCGCACGGTCCGAAGCTCTACTCTAATCTCGATGACGCGGCGATATCATCTTGCATCGATCGTGATAAGGGAAGCCACCCAAGGTCTAACAAGGTCTAATCTAATGACCGATCGTCAGCACCGCCGATTCCCAGCTCCAACACACAGATCAGTACTCCATAATCAACATCAGCGGCTTGATGGTCGTCTACACGCCAAATATTGCAATTACGAGCCCAGAAGAGAGAACCCTTCTCATCTTTGGTCTGCGATAACAGCCGAGAGCCGATAAATGATCAGATGGACTGAGCGGGGAGGAATCGTGATACAAGGCTGATTGACACGTCACCCCATCAACAGCCTGCATTGAGCTACAGTACTCGTCACATTTGTCTTATCTTGCGGCACTCACTCGGCGGATTGTTGTCTTATCGCCGCCTTCGCCGCTTACAATGCATGATCGCTAGCGTTAGCAGCGTCATCGGCGACGATGAAGAGGGACACGGTCCGACATAAGCACAGGCGCAGTAATCTCGCATAGGTAGATTGGGTACAGTGCGTGCAGTGGTCCCCCTTGCCGATCGGACGTTGCGTTGTAACGACGCAATGCATAGTGAGATCAATCATGTACTAAATTAGAGAGACCAGCCAGCCGACAGCTGAGACAGGTGCCCACGATCATGAGTTCATGACCGCATTATAGAGCCGATCTTGTGTGATTTCCGTTGTCGTAATTGTTCGTAAGGTAGGTAGAAGACGTTGAAAGACGTACGAGCCAAGCACAGTGGGAAATATAGCGGGAGAAAAACTGGTACTTATGCTTGTTTGCGCAGGATCTCTGCCACCTTGCCCAATAACGAGCTAAGAGCTGGATCATCGGTAGCTAAACTCTGTCCACCAGTCTTGTCATTCCTGGTCGGGGCTCGTCCGGGCGAACTTGACTTCGTTTCCTCCTTTGCCTTGCTCAGGGCAGTCTTGATGCTTTCGGTCGGTCTGGGATCATTCCCAAGGCCAGGAGAGACTCGGGAGATGTACTCTACAAGATCATCGTCTATTGTGATCAGATACCGGCCAGTGAGTGGGAAAGGGTCGACGAGCTGTAGGTCAGCTTATCCTCTCCTTCCCCGGCGCCTACATGAGAGACTGTGAAAAGAATGGACCACTTGCCAATGGGCACCACCCCCTTTGACAGGTGAAGATCTTTGCAAGCCTTGTCCGCGCATTTCCCTCCTCCAGCTTCCGCCGCGCACACTTTAAGGCCAGGCTCGCGCTCTAGTCGATTGGTTAGTACTATTGAGTTCAAAAGCGGTCTGTCGATGTTTCCAACTGCTTTCGATGCTTCTTCAGCCACAGATGCCGATGCAGAGCCGTCATCAATCTGGACGCCAGGTATGTTGGAAGCGATGTTGCTCAGCTGAGGATATCGAGGGAGAAGGGGCTGGTATGATCTGAAATGCAACTAAGAACCGATTTAGTGATGCAATGTCACCGAGGAACGCACAGGTTGGCTGATGTCAGGATGCTTTTCGGATGTTGAGGAAGTCGCATGCGAAGTATTGATCACCGAGGGCGAGACAGAGCGGCGGTAACGCTGATCGAGGGTTACGCAAGTCAGGACGATACTCGGTCAATCGCGAATGTAAGAAGCCTCATAAAGATCGCCTCGGCCTTACCTGGTCATGATCGTCTTCTCGCACAAGCTCTTTAGCCACTGAGCTCATCCAGCTACACTCGTTAACGGGAATGACTTACCTTTATCCAACGGCATCGGAACATCCACTATGCAATCAGGTCAGTACACTCGGTAATTTCAGTGCGGAGTACCAACCGAAAACTACTACGAGAGTCATCAGCAGCTTCGGTGCGACCATGCTTCCAGCAGAACAGTACAACTTACGAGTAGCAGTGTTCGGATCCATTGCTTCTACCTCCGCCTCAGCTTGCACCAGTTCCTGTTTCAGCTCGCGGACGTCGGCGGGAAGAGGAGCTATCGGTCGCAGGCGATTTCAGCATGATTAACCGTGCAGAAGATGACGCGGCGAAACGGCTTACATTGGTCTCCTGAAGTAGGGCCGGACAGTTCAGCTACAGTGCGGATAGACAAGATGCCCTCACCGCTTGGTGCTCGGGTGATCGGTGATCCGCCTGGTTCGGCGGAATTGCCCTCAAGCTTTTTCTTCTGTCTGGCTCTCATCTTAGCAGCAATTTGTTCCTTGAGTCGCCTTATACTCTCCTCCTTCTCAGCGAGCAGCCTCTGTGTAGCGAGAATGTCGGGGTCAGGCGGAGGTATAGGGATCGCATCGTCGTCATCATCACTAGAGTCTGATGAGTCATCGAGATGGATGATAAGCCGTTGAGGTCGTTGAATGGCACCAAAGAGACGCCTCTTCTGCGGCGGAGGTATACGAGATGGAGCGCTTGTTGACCTGTTTTCCATGAGGTCTTCGGCGTGAAGCCGCTTCACTCCTCGTGGAGGTCGGGGAACGGGAGCTGAAGCTGGAAGGGTAGGTAGAGTGACAATGGGTTCCGAAGGTGGAGTGGGTAAATTCGACGAGAGTATTTCGCCTTCTTCAGGTTCATCGATGTCCATGTCCACGAGCATATCCTCGTCCTCGTCAGCGCCTGTGTCTTGTATTTGATTCTCCGCCTGCAAACTCATGACCTCCCTCTCGATGTCGGCCATCTGTTCCTCAATTGACTGGCTCAGGGCCATCGCAGCATGAGTTTCCGGCACGAGGTTCGATTGCTCCACGACCGGCTCAGGTGCAACAGCCTGTGGAGGGTTGTTATCAAGAGCAGCTCGTCGTCTTCGCATACTTTCCAATACCTTGCGCCGGCTTTCCAGTAGGGCATTTTGCAATGCGGTTTCAGCGGCCGATGGCGCCGGAACGGATGGTATTGATGTCTCCACCGCTATCACTGGTAGCTCAGGTATGTCTGGCGGAGGGAGGTCAACGGGAAGAGGGGGTGGAGTAGAGGTAGGAGGAGCGATATCCGCTTGTAGAGTTGGTGACTTCAGACCTTCGGGTAGCGTGGGTCGAGCTGGTAGGGAGGCAGATGGAGGCGGCTCTTCTTCGTCCCCGTAATTCAGCACGACATCTGATCCTATCGAAAGTCCGGAGTCCCACGCTTTGCCTGGCCGTCGCTTCCCTTTCCGCTGCTGGTACTGATTTTCAATTGGGTTGGACGTTGGGGCTTGATGAGGAGCAGAGAAAGAAGATGATTGAGGGGTGACGGTGATTCGAGATGCCAGCTGCTGTTGGGAAGAGACGTAGGCACCGTATCGCTCGGATCGAGGGGCACTCGGTGGTAGAGGCTTGGGTAGGTTCGAGACAGTGAGAGTGTCAGGCTTGTAGCTTTCGATCTTGACCGGATGAGCGGAAGACGGTCCCGCTCGATTGTCTGATAAGCGATCAGGTTCTGCCGGTGTCCAAGATGTGCTTGAACTGGGTTTAACAGGCATATGTTCGGGCGGGCTCATCCTCTCCACCAAGATGTGTTCCGCAGAGCTCTCTGATGAGTAGCTCTTGACCCTTTCCATATCCGGTCCTAATCCAGGCTTGATCGAGACTTCCACGTCGGGGCTGGGCGACTTGCCCTCCTCCGTAGGCGGGACAACGGTAGGAGCGACAGAAGGGGTCTCGCTATCCGCTCTGACTTGTTCGCGCGTTTCTGACCAAAGAGCTTGACGTTTCTTGGTCCCTTCTACGATTTCTTCACAGACAGCCATGACGTATTTCGGAGTTGCGCCTCTCTCGACGAGCGTCTCAGGGGAGAAGCCCTCGAAGATGAGATTGCGGATGATGTCCATGTACTGCTTTGCTTCCTCAGGCGATATATCTGGGAGGCAAATGACACATGTCAGCTAAGCTTATGCAGCTACGCGAACTCGCAACCCGGAATAAATAACTCACCTGCTGCTGCTGATGCCACGGTGTCACCAGGAGCCGCAGGTGCTTCTTTTCCCTTTCCTTTGGCGACCGTCTTTCTTGTGAGTGGCTTAGGCGGCAGCGCAGAGGTTCTGATAGGCAATGTCTGGTCAATGAGAGAGGTTCGGCGTGGTTGTTGTTGCTGCTGCTTCTTGCCACCCCTTCCACGTGTACTCGGTGGCCGCACAGGAGATCTCGAGTCTCGACGTCCTTGACTACGACTGGGCGGTCCAGGTCGAGAACGTTCGGAAGAGCGTGAGAGGGCGTCAGACTCCTTCATCTCCCCGGGCTCATCGTCGTCGCTGATCTCCCCTTCCTCCTTGCCAAGCTGAACTGCGGTGATCTTGGTAGATAAAACGATTGGTTTATGCGGTAGGTGAGGCGCGAAAGGCAGAGGGGGTTTCGACAGCGCTGCTTGAGATGCGCTTGATGGTGACGTATGACTTGAGATTGGTTTCGAGCTTGGACCAGCTTCCGCGGTGGGCGGATATGACGGTGCAGCCAGAACCGTTTCAGATGCCGACGTAGAAGGCGAGGCCGCACGAGATGCCGGTGCGGATTTCGCTCTCTTGCCTCTAGCACTCTGCATCGCAGCCCTTTTCAGCGCCTGAATATCTCTTGTCCCACCATTACTGTCCACCGGGGCAGGGTCAACCGAAGGAACCTGCCCACTTGCATCCGCTGTTGCAAGTGCCGATGTGGATGTAGAGGATGCCGTTTCAGGTGAGGCTTGTCGTGAAGGTGAAGAGAGAGGAGGGACGGCGAGTGCGGGGGTAGCACTCATCGTCGATGAGGCCGACCCCATCCGGTATAAATCCTTCCTCTTCTGGATTGCGTGCAGCGATAGATGCGGAGTGGAAGACGGTCGGTACGCGCGCGCAAGCGACCTGTGCGGTAAAGTCGTATAGGTTGCTCGAGGTGGAGTGTCCTCTTGGAGTTACAGTTGTATACAGGAAGCCCAGGAATGACTCGTTCTAGGATCGGTTCTGGACGGCGATGACTTGCGTTAGAAGATGTAGATGAAGGAGATGGCACTGACACGGAAGAAACGACAATAAAGCTCGGGTCAATATGAAAGGAGGAAGGAGAGATCTGGTGGGGTGTGTCTTGAATTTGTGTACTGAGGTGAAACCATCAGGTATAGGGTGGACAGACATTTTGCTTCCGCTATTTACTTGAGTAGTTAGTGGCAATTGGCGGAAATGATCGGTACGTACAATGTCTTTCCACTAGAGATGCGTTGGTCTGGCCTCGAGGTCCACGTCTCATGCATTGCTATGATGTGTTACCCAGCGTTGTAACGATATATCAACGTGTCGTGCTTCATTTCTGACCTTTCTTCGTTGACGACGAAGAAGGGAGTTTTGGAGATCTGACAGGACCTCAACAAAGGCGACATATGTTTGTAAGGAAGTAGGTGTGCCACGGGTGATTCTTCCTCCCTTTCACTGGCTGATGCGAGTCTGGCCCTTCATAGAGAGGCAACGAACACGAACTAAACCTGAGGAAGCTATGTGGTTACTCCCACACAGGCTGTTAGCCGTTGTAAAATCACGACCATGGCTGTTGATTCCTCGCTGACGGAGCCGCTGACGGCTAGCCCCCCTTTCTAGCCACACCGTATCCAAAGCGCCGCGGCCACGATGTGCTCACCCAATTACAGCTCGCCATGAATGATGAGGGCCGAAGATGTTAGCCGAGTGGGGCCGAAGTCCATAAGATAGTTTGCTCCTGTTGGCTGAGTTCCAAGTCAATCCCCACTCGGCCTTTGTCAGAAGTCTTCTTTGGAGGATCCTCTGTTATCCGTCGTCGGTGGAGCTTACTAGTTCACACACTGTAGAAGCATGGTGATGTGGTCGACTTCCCTTGGGGGCACACACAGCTGCGGGTACTGATGCTCAAGGTATAGATACTGAAGTCACTGTCGATTGGACCCAAGGCGTTTGTCCACTTTGACAAAAACGCAGTATAGTACGTCTCAATCTCTCATACACAGCCAACCCTGATACACATCGATCACCTCTTAAACGACCCACGATCTCTAGTAGAGATGACTTATAGTAACATGACAGTTCCTATATACCTCTACGATGTGGCCGACGAGACGCCCACCAACGCGCTGCATCCCGTTGCCCAAAAAGCGTACCATTCGCCGCTTCAGTTGTACCCAACACGGAGGACCTACAACCACTCGAAGTCCCATTCGTCTTCAGGCCATCTTGCCCTGCTTCGAAGTCCAGAAGCAGACCATCATCCGTCGCCAGCGTCGAGATCCAAGCCAAAGCCAATCAATAATGCGGTTCTGAATTTATACGAGCCGAATCCGACCCCTCAGACGTGGAATGAGAAGACGCCCATGCATCTCTACGATATCAACTTTGCTTTCCCGTTCCATTTCTTGCAGACTGAACATGTGAGGCTGGAGCCGCTGGTCGTGAGTGGTGTCTCGCCGATGCTGATAAACGAGGATTTCCTCTCTGCGTCGATCGACCTAGCACACTTTCTGATGTCGTCAGGCAAGCACAATAATCACTACGACGTAGCGTGCTGACAGCCCCACTTCACCTCTTACCGACATTTACATGACTCGCGCAGCCTTCGAAGCACTTACAAGGCTTCCTGAGCCTACCAGACGAGTCGTGGGCAGCCTCCGGTAATCTGGGGCCCTACGATCGCGAGTCAGCCCTAAGAGACATCGAGGAGTTCCGAGCTGACCCTAGTAGCTTGTTGATGGCCGTCATTGATTTGCAAGCTGAGCGGGCTGGTAAAGATCCGTTCGCAGGCGTGTATGGGTTGATCAGGGTGACTGAGGAGTACATGGTAAGCGGGACGTCACTGTCCTTCGAGCTGAAATGAGCGTGGCTCCGACAAGATGAATGATAGTTGTTGTTCAGAGCTTACCTGCTTAGTTGACCAATAGTGGTACAGTGTGACGCTGACAGTCATTGAATATTTACATGCGCAGGACGCAATCTTCGGCGTGATCAACATTCACCCGCGATACCGCCGAACCCATATCAATACTCATGCGATGAAACTGACTCTCTCATACCTGTTTGACGAGCTCAAGCTCGTTCGCGTGCAGTACGACGCTGACGTTACAAACGAAGCTTCCATTCGAGCTGCCGAGAGGTTCGGGTTCAAGGCTGAGGGAATATGCCGGAATTACAATGGACTCGCGAGGCCTCGATCGACCGATACTTTGCCGGTAGAGCCGGGCATCCAGGGAGACAATGAGAAAGGGCAAGCCGGTCAAGCTAGGAGTCATGATACCTGGCTGTCGGCGATGACTGACTATGACTGGGTCAATGGCGGTAAGGAAGGGCTGGAGAAGCTGATGGAGCGGCCGGTTGTCGATACTACTCTATTGTGAGACCTACTGTATGGTGAGGGTGAGAAGTCTCGATCGTGGTAGCTGCTGTTGTTAAGTGAGGTATCAAGATTGAGTCTGTGAGTCGTGTATCAGTTTGTTGTTTTGGTGCCTCGGTGAGGGTGACGAGACGAGACGAGACGATATGAGGACTTGTGTGTTTGCTAGATAACCCGAGGGCGGACAATGGGATGTCGAAGATATATACATTGGTATTATCGAGATTATCCAGCGCTCGCTAGAACATCTGTTCTTTGCTTGCGCTGGCGATATCGCTCTACGCCTACATTACATCAAAAGCTCACGATCTTATGCAATGCGATACAATATGCTCACGTGTCGCGTACGGCCGTTGATCCATCCGCCTGGTCTAGCTAGCAGTGATCGGCCTACCAAAAAAAGATCGTTCTCGCCCGCGACTCAGGTCCTAATCCCGGCTGCATGTCTAAGTGGACACGGCGATATTCATCACGCCCTCCGAGACACCATCTACATCCACAGCTTTCGGTCTCTTGACTCCGCCCTCGTTCTCTTCGCCGTCTTCGCCATTCTCCTCGTCTCTCTGCGAGCGATGAGGTACAGGCATCTCAGTCAGTACACCGTCTGCGCAAATAGGGCTGCCAGACCGTGGGAAGGCGCGATGCTCACATATCTAGCCAACATTCTAGAAATATCCCAGTCCTCTTCACCAGCATCGTCGTCCTCGTACAGCTCGCCGCCGAACTCGAACATGTCTTTACCGGTCATACCAGTCATCTTACCCGCCGCTCGCTGCGTCGCCTTGGCCTTCTCGATGGCTTCTTGCTCGGCGGCCTTCTTCTCTTGTCTGTTCTTCTTCCACTCGGCGAATGTTTCGGCAGTAACGGGTGTGAGCGGTTGTTTAAGCTTATGTCGCTGTAACGATTCGACCACACACACAATTACGAAATTCAGTCAACGCAATCCCTGCTTCCCGACTGACAAGAATTGTTTGACGACTCACCTCAACCTCCAAGAAGTCCTCGAGTGATATCTTGTCCTTCTTAGCGGCCTCCTCCGCAGCCTTCTTGTCTGCTTTCAGTACGAATCCAGGTGGTAAGGCGTGTCGGTACATGCACTTGTCACCTCCGTTAGGCTACACGGAAGAGTAGCGCAAGTGAGCTTACAGTCAGCGCCTCTACGCTGCTCCAATCGTAACTTGTCTGCTCTGGAGCAATCGACACCAAACTTACACATTCCCAGCTGTGCCGCATCGGAGCAAATGTTCGAAGGTTAGCTGACGCATGACATGAGGATGACCAGAAAGGATAGAATTGCAACTCACAACCAACCATACTTCTTGTCCTCAATAGCCTGGATGAAGTACTTGCAGACAATCTGCAAAAACGATGACAGTGAGCTGTCGTTCTCATGCATCTTCGATTCAACCGAAACTTATGACTCACATCGGTCGCATTTGTCTGCTTCTTTTCATTTTGGTTTACGACGTTTCGCAGCTTCTCTTCATCCCAAGTCTCCATCAGATCTACATGGTCGTTCATCAATAATCAGCTCTCACTTTCCTGACCAGAAAGACGGGATCCCCAATTTGGGGAAAAGGATGTCCATGTTAAGAAGCAAGGGACTGAATCGACATACCAGTCTTCTTATCCTTCTCTCGAGTGTCCTCGTAAATGTTGAGTTTCTCGACTTTTCGCTCCACATTCCTGTCGTGCGAGAATTTACATTTGCTCCCTGTTCGAAACGACCACAAGCGTCCATTGTCAGTTTTGTTCCAATATCGATGTAAAGACGACGACAGTTCGGTATCAACCCTGCTCACCTTTGTCACAATGCCCGGCTTTGAAGTAGACACATAGCACCTGTGGAAATCACACAAAACATTCTCTGCTCAGCGAAACGACCTGAGATGCGATCGACGTGCGGCATGCTGCATTACGCGCGAGACTCACGGTCTTGGGATCTGTAAAGAGGGCAAAGTCCCGTTAGCGCCGGTACATATCAAAACGTTGCAATCTTGCCGTTAGCCTACTCACCAGTTCCAAACGGTATCTTTTGAATCTGAGCCGGTCGGAACAGCTCGGCTTCCATCCGCTTCTTAGCCTCGGACTGAGCTTTAGCAGCAGCCTTTGCCTCTTTCTCCTTCTCCTTGGCTTTCTGTTGGATTCACGGTACAGCAAGTATGCAGGCTATTAGCAACGATCTCGTCGGCAGCACAGCCAGGTACATTACCCGTGGACCCAGCTCAACTCAACGACTCACATCAGCTTTTGATTTTCCGGCGTTGGCCTGTTGTTGTTGTACGACGGCAATCTGCTTTTGAACCTTTGTCGACTTGTTCTTGTTCTTCATACCAAAGGTCTGCAATGTAGAGAGGATTCATGCACACAATTCAGCATCTCTTCCAGATACCTCTTCCGTGCGCTTCGCATGGGCGGCTGCATATTCGACAACGAGTGTACCACTGGTCGGTCGTGCGAGCTAAACCGAGCAAGATGTCCGGTGGGTGACATACCTTGTCATCTTTGACTTTAGGCGGCATATTGGGCAAGTTCCTTCGTTTTCTATGTAGCGCCGAGCGAGAAGATGGAAGATGGCCTATGGGCACAGTATGATAGTCAAAGGTACAGGCCGGGCCCTTTTGTCGATGCGTTTGCGTTGCTTTTTATTGATGAAGACGAGCAGATGGGACCGAAACAAATGGAAATGTTGAAATCCGTTGCATGGTCCACCCACTGTACCACCCTACTCCGCACTTCACTTGCACTCCAGTTATTCTATGATGCTCTCGCTTTTGATCAAGTTAAGCGGCAAAAAAGTGATCAGCTATCAGGCTCACTCAGTCACCCCGAGCGGAATCAAAATTGCATCAGCGTGGCTATCAGGCTGACAAGCTGACGCGACTACCGTGAGCAAGTGAATACATGTTCCTCCACTCTCAACGTCCACCCCCATTGAGGATACAAAGGCTATTTATAAGAACGCACACCTGCACACGGCCTTCCTCTCATCCGTCTTCCTTCTCATCTGTTTCTTCCCAAAGTCATTCCTGACATACATCATCGACAGTGCATATTACAGTGACTGCTTATCATTTCAGGTAGTATTGCTTCTTTGCGCTTCAAGTAGCAAGATGGCACCGAAGAAAGAAGTCAAGGAAAAGCCTGTCAAAGGCGATGAAGGTGAGTTGCTGGCACGCTGTCCACAACTGCCGAAGACACAGCTCACCCTCTTGGCTTCTTCAGCTGAAGAGGTAGGTGACGATCCAAGTTCGGCAGCACCCTGATACAGTACTGAAGCGGCTCCTTGTCCCAGATGGTCCTTCAGTATATGAAGGAGGTAAGCTGTCGGCTGAGGACCTCTGCCGTGCGAGATAAGCTTACGTGTTCCTCTCCCAGACGAACAGACCATATGCCAATGGTGAGCAGAACCATAGGAGCGGTCCTTCCACAGTACCTTTTTCAGCTATTCACTGGTCATATGTGATGTCCATGGTGATCTCAGCCGACGTTTCGGCCAATCTGAAGAACCGTGTACCGAAGGCGGCAGCGGTGAAAGTACTTGCCACACTTGCAGGTAGGCTGATAATCAATGCAATGACACATTTGAGGATCCGTCGCATTATGATACTGATACTGAGATGCCTTCTGCGCAGAGAAAGGACAATTGACGGTCAAGCCGTACGGGAAGCAGTTGATCTATCTCTACAATCAGGTGAGCTGGTCCTTGCATCCGCTGCATTGACGTGACTCGTTCGGATGCTTGCCTCTACGTCTTCCTTCGATTCATGTTCGATCTAACTCGGACCTTACACTCGCAGTCGCTACTGGATGTACTCGCTCCGGAAGAGCTCGCTACACTCGATCAGGAGATCAAGGAGACCAAGTCCGACCTTGAAGACAAGCGAAAGCTGCTGAAACAGCTACAAACAGGTGGGCTCAGCTGACTGAGTATTGAAGTCTGTGATGAGATAGCAGCAGCTGAAGCAATGTTATAGAGCTGCATAGTAAAGAGGCGCTGCCGAAGACTGTGGATCTGAGTAGAGAAATTGAACGAGTCAAGACTGAGGTGCGTGGGCATGCTCAAAACCCATGTCCCTTCCATACCTTTGTCCAATGCTCGCCGTGCATCGCCTCACGTCTCAAGGGAGAGGGGCAGTCGGTCTTGCCAGAACCAGTAGCTGACTAACCACTGGATTTGTAGAACGAGATCACCCTCAGAGCCCTTCTTCCATTTCGTGGCGACACCAACGGCGCAGCTGTCAATCCCTTATCTGCTGAAGATACAAAGCGCATCGATGCTGATTTCAACAAGTGGCGGAAGGAGTGGGTGGACAGGAGGAAGGTGTACAAAGAGTGAGCAGACCCCGTGCTTTCAAGCTCAGGAGGAGAAAGTGCAGATCACGTAGCCCACCCTGTGCGGTTGCCTGCATGACAGCGTTTCTGCCGCTGATGTACAATGTGCTCCCCATAGGATCTTTGGTATGCTCAGCGATGGCGGACAAGTGTCGGACAAAACGACTTTCGAGGAGGATCAAGGTATCACCCCAGACGACGAGGATGCTGTCGACGTGGAACAAGGCGAGTTCTGCAAGCCTGTGCCTCTAATAAGGAATACCGGCGGAATGAAGGTATCGCCTGCCAAGAGGGCTGCGTCGAGTGCTGCTGCGAGTGCTCCACCTAGTCATGAGGAAGGCGGAAAGAAGAGGAAGGCGAAGAAGGGCTAGCGTTTGAGGCGAGCATTCATACTTGCGGTCGCGGTCTTGCGGCCTGTCAACAGTAATTGATAGTCTAAGGCGAATTGCTTAGGTGGCAGGCTGCAATTCCGAGACAGGCGAAAGGCAGTTCGATGATCAATCCTGTACAACAATACAACCATCAAATCCCCGTTTCCCTCTATTGTATCATTACAGGGTCATATCCTCATGCAGCTTACACGATCATATTCCCAAGCCGTCGATGATTCCCTGTACATATCCACCCTCATGCCCATGCACTCATGAGAGAAATTATGTCTATCGTCATCTCTTTCGTTTGTCAAGTATCTCCGTCGGCCATTCTAAGGCTGCGCTGAAGCTTACAGATATTGTGCCCACCAAAGGAGCAGAGCGCTTACCACTTCAGCTCATATGTTATTTTGGGACCGATTTCCCTTCGGCTGCCTCGGTCTCCTTCAAGCTGTCGGATCCGTCCTGTGACACATGTTATCAACCCCGCAGGTCCAGTTCAGATTATCAAGCTCTCTTAGTCAAGCTACGGTCGCTGACACTGCTGGTCCACATCCATATCATCCGACGGGTCTGTCTGATGTGTTTTACCAGGAATCGCAGATGCGTGAAGAGCCAGTGGCAAGACCCGACACTCAGATACCATCAGGCGACATCAGCGGTCGAGTGCTGAGTCTTTCGATTACTGGGATGGCTACGTGTCCCCCTATACAGTATCTCGCCTTTGGCTCCGATGGACGCCCAGGCAATCAGTCTCATTATGACCTGGTGTAGCTCGGACGTCCTGGGCTCGAGCGCTGGGCTGTGGCGCATATACACAAAGGATGTACATGTAGATAGCGGCCGCCGGAACCCACGTAACCACAGGACAGCCCTCGTCCAGCTCAAAGCTCAAGAGCACACTGTCACTACGTCGGAGTAAGGTTACCATCTGACTAAGATGCTTGATGTCTTGTATCTCGCTGACTACGCATGTATGCTACGCTTAAATCAGATTTCCGATCTCCTCATCATGCTATCCAAGCAAGCAAGCTAAAGATAGCCTCAGCCTCGCAACGACTGTAGATAGCAAGCAAACAAGCGCTCGTGTGCCTTTGATTTTGAAGTTCCGGCGGAGGCCGATAGCTTCTAACTTAGTCAGATTTCTCGTTGTTCCGATGGGATGGACTTTCCATGGAGTGAGCTGGAGAGCCGGAGTTGGCGTGATTTGCGATGATGTGATGAGATAAGATGGTATCATCGGCCAAAACTAAGGTTATCCAACGGATCGTCTTCCGAGGAGCTGGCTGGAAGCTGACCAAGGTATAGATGATATGTACACACATATGTATATAAGAGGAAAGGGGCTGTCGTGTTCTCGTGACGAAAGATAAACCGATCTAAAGCTATCAACATCTAATATACCTGACTGAATTATTGTTGCAAGTAAGACACGACAGGCCCAAACGCATAAGAAAGACACTCGCCAATATTACTTCTCTCCACCAAAGAATATCATCAGCATCCTTCACTCGAGCGCTGCGTCTTCCACTTGTACCTCAAGTCCGAACACAGCCCAGATACTTTAGCACGGCACAGAGCAAGATGACTGAGAAATCTGCAGAATTCTTCAAGGCCGTCGAGGTGAGCTAGACTAGACTACCTACCCTCTTGGACTATACTACTGTAGCTGTATTATCGGGAACGAAAGACACCGTGTCAAAGGAAGGGCCAGGAGAAAAGTGCCCGAGGAACACTTCAATCCCCGTACAACACTCGCTGACTCCTTGGCTTGTTGATGCAGAACCGACGAACCTACTACAACCTGACCAAAGAATCCCCTCTTACCAACGATCAGCTGAAGACTATCGTTGAGAAGGCAGTCAAGTTCGCGCCTACCAGCTTCAACGGACAGCAGTCTCGAGCTGTCTTGGTGACGGGGAACAAGCATGAGGAGGTCTGGGAGACTGTCAAGGCGAGCCACCTGAAGACGCTTAACGGTGATAGTGAGTCGCATCTACGTCGGATGATACGTATTGCCGAGTAGCTGGGTGAGCTAGAAGAGCGCCATGAGGCAGAAGCTGGACTCAGCTGGCCATGCCACGCCCAAAGGACCCCTCGGACTGGCCTACACGGCAGATCGCATCCCAGTACAAGAGACTAAGCTAACTCACACCGTTCCCTCCGCTTCTCCACTGCTGCTCTCGCCTGATTTGCGGATACTTTCCCATATTTTAGAGGACCAAGAAGCCTTCTGGACCAAGAAGATCGACAGCGAGTACAAGGCCGGCTACGGTACTGTCCTCTTCTTCGAAGACGAGCAGGTACTCAACGGCTTCATCGGCAAGATGCCTTTCCTCGCTCAGGTGAGTCATGACCTATGGCAGCGCATACGGTACTCATAGATAGAGCACACTGACCAATCCGCTGCTATTCTACTTCGATTTGGTGTTGTTTTGCGCTTTGACAGACCTTCCCCATCTGGTCGCACAACTCGGCTGGTATCCTCCAATATCTCGTCTGGACCGCGCTCGAGACCGAGGGCTACGGCGCTTCGTTGCAAGTGAGTCGGGGCAAATACATACATCACACATCGTCCCGCACAAAACACCTGCGTCCGAATGTTCCAATACTTCCGATAACGAATTCGAGCTGATCTTATTCATACATCGACGGCGACGCTATTAGCACTTCCCGCAAATCTCGCCAGAGACTCAGAGTAACCTTACCAACTTGCTTGATGTGCCCCCTACCTGGACCGTGAGTGTTTCCAAGTAATGTATAGTAGGCACGGCAGGCTATGTCTAACCCTCAAGTCATCTATAAGGGACAGTCACGTAGCTGACAGTGAATGGTGACTTCCGCCGACAGAGCACCGCCCTCCTTCCCTTCGGCGTACCCTCCGGCCCTCCCGGTAAACAGGGCGTCGAGAAGGCTTTCCAGCCCGTCGAGGAGAGGACAAAGTTCTTCTTCGAGTAGATAACGTAGAAGTAGATAGATTAGACGTGAAGCTCGTACAGTAACACTGCCCAGCCAGACACGGGGATAGATTGGTCATTTCGGGAGTTACGAGGGGTATGTTAGATTGTTTGGGAACCGCTTTTGTATATAGACAAGTAGAAGTGAGAAGATGCAACGTGAATCTGAAGTTGTCCCTATAATCCTTCGTTCCTCCTTGATCAGCGCATTGGTGATCAGCTGAGGCATCGTTGCATCGCAAAAAGCGAGGTCTAGGTGTTCACTAACGGTGCATTGCGATATGTTCAGAGAGCATGCTTTTCCCTTCCTGACGTAATCTTGGACCGTATCCTATAACAGTGGTGATGGACCCGCGATGCTGCCTGGCGAGCCCTCTAGACTCTCTTTAAATTGGAAAATATTCTTACTGAGAACAAGGCAACTTCGGCAAAGCGCCAACGCACAAAAGCACAAAACACTTGCGAGAAAGTTTACCATGTAATTCGATGCATCGAGCGATCGTCCACAGCTAATCCCAAATCCATGCGACCCCTGCTTCCACTCCCGTACCTAGATATCTAGATGACACCAGCTTCCTTCATCTTGCCGACCAGCTCATCAACAGACTCGACCTGTGATCCACGAGTAGCGGTGCGGCGCCCGTCAGCAGCATTCTGTCGGATCTCATTGAGTTGCGGAAAGGGGTACAATAGGACTTTCTGATGAGCTCACCTTGCCACCGCCTTGTCGCTTGGGAGGCTCAGAGACGGACACGGTCTCCAGTCGAGGAGTCTGAACGGCAATTTGACAGAATGGTTAGCCAATGTGTGCTCATTTTCGCAGAAACTGCGTGCTCAAGGCTGGCTGCCGAAAGCAAGGATAGGGGAACTCCTGATATGACTTTACTGAGAGGAGACTCACAAAGTCGAGGCCGAGGTCCTCAGGCTTGAAAGTCTCGATCTTCTTCTTCTTGGCCTTCATGATGTTTGGCTGGGGCGTAGAAGGATGAACATATGTCAGCTTCACTCTCGTGTACGGTCAGGACCGAGTTGAGGAAGAAGCTCACCAATGAGGCGTATCGAGGTTCTACAGAGTAGTATGCCGGATGTCAGCATGAATCCCGCGAGATGACAAATGGAAAGAATCTCGGCAGCCCCATCTCGACCGAGGATTGGGTGGTGCACACCGTACTTACCATTCAACCTGAGATCGGTGGTCACAATCATTGGCAACTTGCCCTCCACCTTCTCCAGTCCACCGTCAATCTCCCTAGTTACGTTGACTTTACCTCCATCCTCAACTTCAAGCTTGGAAGCGAAAGAACCCTGACCCCAGCCGAGCATGCCCGCGAGCATACCACCTGTCGATCCCGAGTCGTCATCGATGGCCTGTTTACCCATGATCACCAGGTCGAACTTCTTGTCCTCGATGACCTTCTTCAGGGCGTGAGCGACCGAGATGGGCTCGACAACGGTCGACTCGGGTACGGTGATGTGGATACCGCTGTCTGCGCCCATCGCGAGCGCGGTTCGGATCGTGTCGGCAGCTTTGGGAGGACCGATCGACAGGGCGGTGATGGATGATACGACTGAGGGCTTCTTCTCTCGCAGTCGGATGGCCTCCTCGACGGCTGATACATACAAACTTGTCAGTATTCTTTACTGTGCCATGGATGCAGTTTATGAGTGTCCCTCGTTCTCCAGCCGACTCACCGATCTCGTCGAAGGGGTTCTACGGGGATCATCAGCATGAGCTTTTTTATCAGGATTTCGACAAGACAGAAGCTCACCATGGAATGCTTGACATTGGTATCTACGCCTTTACCATCAGACGCGACTCGAATCTTGCTATTGGCGCACAATCAGATGGAACCCAAGACGACGATCAGCCGGATGATCGATCTCAACGGTGTCAAGATGTACACGTTCGGCCGAGGCGAAGCAGCACTTACACGGCATAGTCGATAGACCTCTTTACCGGCACGAGGATGTTATACTTGAGCGAGGGCAGTGTAGGTCGCATGGTGATCGTTTCACTGAGGTGTATGGGGGGTATATGGACAGAGTACAGACGAGTTTCAAATAAGGTGGAAGGTGAGAGGACAGAGTGAGAAGTGATTGAGTTGTTGCTGTACTTGCAGTGTCCTCGAATTCGGCTTTTCGCCCAGCCGGCTCTGGCTCTTCACTCGGTTTCCAACCCGAATACAGTCGCACCTAATTTGATCCCGCTGCCTATCACCTGACTTTGTGCGACATACTTACGTAACTGTCTACACTTATGGAAACGCGTCCACGACAACGTCATATCATGCAAATGCTGTGAGAGGAATGCGATGGCAACAACACTTCAAACAGCGATGCAAGAGCATTTTAAACTCAGTAGTCAGTGATAACATCATACGCATCACACATTGCTGTTCTTATATCGCACGAGGCTGTACCCGAACAGATCATTCTGATCGAAGCGAGCTCATATCCGTCAATTGCAAAGGCTATACTCAGACTGGCAGGGAGATCCGCCCTCTACACACCATGACTAGAACAGCGCACCACCCTCACGCTACGCCTTCTTTCCCCGTATACTGCCTCGACTGGGCCGATGACGAGACGTTGCTCCTCGGCGGAGGTGGTGGAGCCTCAAGGAGCGGTATTCAGAACAAGCTGGTCAGTCAAGCAGCTCAGCTGGTATTCTCACGAACAGGTCTTACGACGCCTTGCCTGGATGTTGCGCAACTGAGCTAACAAGAACCACACTGTTGCCATGTCTCCACGTTCTGCCACTTTAGAAAGTTGCCAAAGTATCCAAGGATGGCAAGGAGGTCAACTACAAATCCGAAATACTACTGAGCAACGAGGAAGATGCACCTATGACGATGGCTGTTAATACTGCTGTGAGTTGAGTGCGGGCTCACTTCTCATGCGTCATTGCTCCTTGTCGCCGATCAACTTGCCCCACTAGTCAAACCAGGTATGATGGGGAAGCTGACAATCTTGCGAATGTGATGCGTAATCTCAAAACAGAGCAAGCAGTTGATAACTGGTATCAATGCGTCTCCGTCGTCTGTGCAAGATGGTACAAACGAACATTGTCGGATCTACTCTTTCTCAGATGAGAGGTGGGTCCTCCATGACTGTACCCTTGTTTCCATCTGTTCATTGTGTCTTATCCTTCTCTCAACGAGATCCATAGGCTCCCTTTTCATGGGCTCTAAGCTGATTCGTGTATGACAGTGTCGAGCTCGTAAGAGGACAAAAGACGATTAACGCCGAATGGTCCGATGACTACCCATATCAGGTGAGTAAACGGAATCCCAACGTCTCTTGGCATCTGTGGCTGTTCCCGCGCAAGCATAACCGGCTGACAATATGGTTCATACCGTCACTGCCGACTCCCGATCTCTAGAAATTGACCGCTTTGTCCCCTTCCGCCGACTTGCTCGCCATAGGCACAACAGACGACAAAGTATCCTTGTTGCGATTCCCTTCCCTCGAGACGGCCGTACCCACTTTTTCGACAGATTCAGAGCTCGTTGATCTGGATTGGGGAGGCTCGAACGGAGCATGGGTAAGTCCAAATCAGTGCAATCATCCCTGTCAGCACGAATGACCGAAACCGAACTCCCATGGACTGACCCACCAAGCGAACTTAATTACGTAGCTGGCTGTGACGACAGCGAAAGCGTTGCTACTGTATCAAATCGGAGGCGAAAAGAGAGACAAGCTCGAGTTGAAGCAAACGATATATACGCCCAGCTTGGATATCGTACCCGTAGCCTTCCGATCAGCGGAGTGAGTGGTACCTTCCGACACCTCACTGGAGATCGTCTATCCTACATGATCCCATCCGCTGGACACGAGAAAGTGCTAAAACATTGTAAATGATTTGATAGATTCTCTCGCAATGCTTCATCGCCCCTTACAATTCATGCTGTCCTTAATGCTACAAAGTCCGCCAAACGAGGCGCTCCCAGAAAAGCCTTCGTCGTCACCTTCAGTGTCGTCTCTGGGCCATCGACGGCGGCCCTGACGGAAGAAGAAAAGAAGACTTCAGAGAAACAAGCCAAGGAAGGTATACCTGAGAAATCTGGCAATGCTGACGGTGGAGAAGAAGTGGGCAAGTGGGACGTCGTTGCTAGGAGGGAAGTAGGCGGTAAGCCTGTGACTGTCTTCGACGCCAGGTGAGCTGCGAACAGTGGTATCTTCAGGTGTATCGATGTGTACGAGTAGCTAATCGCGATTTTCATGACAACAGTGCCGATGGGAAATTACTAGCGTATGGATGCTCGGATCTGTCGATTGGTATTCTTGATTCGAAGACTCTGGCTGTGAGTGATCTGAACCTAGTTGTACCCGCAGTTACTGCTAAGGCATCGTCATCGGGGGATCTTCAGAGTGACCAGAATCTGCTCTAATCACTTAATGCTGCTGATTCGACCCATCATTGATTATAGCCCTTGCTCAAAATCCTTCATGCTCACTCATTCCCTCCTACGGCCCTGAGGTTCAATCCTTCAGCTTCACTGCTCGTCTCCGCAAGTGCCGACAACACGATCCGAGCTATCGTAGTCCCAGCCAGCTTTGGCGGAGGTAAGTGATCGTAACGCTCCCCTTGGAACACGAAGACATCCACGAATGTGGCCTTCCTCGGCCGCTCTCATCATCTTCAGATCTCACCACCAACCCATCACGAGTCGTTGCTGATGGCGTGAAATCTACTCCCATGCAGTTTCGGCGCCCATGATTGCTGTGCTCTTGGCCATCCTTGTCTTGATCCTTGCCCTGGTATTACGATCGTAAGCGTGATAGCACCGCGAGTGACTTAATATCACCGCGGGTGAATAAATTGTTCCCCTCGATCATTTCGACGAGTTCACGGTCTTAATCTGCTAGCTGCTGTACATACTGGCTTTTCTTACAGAAGAAAAAGGTCTCAACAACCGATTCGGTGCACGAGGACGCACATATGGGTAGTGTAGCGCACATCGCATGGCGCGAATTGTAGATAGCCCATGATCCATAACCTGTAAGGATATGAGCTTTAGGGTTCATTCTTCCATCTATCCTTGCTTTTTTGTTGCGCCTCATTCCGCATGTATAGATAGATCTCCAGCGATCGGCATTGTCAAGAGTTGCAGCGAGCATGTTAGTCATTGTTGAAGCGCGCACGACATGGTCAGTCGATATCGATTTCGACGATGATTGTTGACAGAAAACGATTATTGGCGGAGTAGGGAGGGATACTGCCGTAAATAATAATGCACGATTCCTATTTCCGGTTAGAACGCAGCAGCAATAGAGATACAAAGTGATCGTCGCTTACCTCCGTCCCGAAAGCTTCACCTCTTGAGGTTATGGCATGGCTGATGCTTCTTGCGTGTTGATGATGTCTTCGCTTTCTCCTTCGATAATAGATGCATAGAACGATACTCTCTCAGACACGTATCATTGCAATCACTCATCTGCTGTGGCCACATCCTCACAGCATTGAAACACCCGCGCACTGTATCTGAGATTCTCGGACTCCCTTCCTCGATATCGACTCGCCCGCCGAATCAATCGGCGGATCTCAATCCATCGACTGTCGAAATATCGACTTGCTGGAAGCAGGAAACATTGACATCGACTTCCATCATCACCAGTCGCATGCCCGGGCTCAGTAGACATCATGGACCACGGTGATCACTCGAGTCATGGAGGGCACGAAGGGCATTCCATGCCCATGCCAGGCGATGCGCCAGCCTGCTCTGTGAGTCTGCACCCTCTGTCCTGCGTTGATCGTCCATCTTCTTGTGTTACAATGCGATTTGACCCACCTGCCTGAGTTTGGGCCACAAAAGCCTCGTCGATCGGCGTATCGTTGCTGTTGGTCTTGTCCGTTGGCCACGCCTGATGAACTTCTCGCTTCTCGCACCCGCAGATGAACATGCTCTGGAACAACCAAATTGCCGATACCTGCGTCGTCTTCCAATCATGGCATATCTCGGGGCCCGTCACCATGGCTATATCATGGTGAGTTTCATTCTTTCTAATGCCAGCACAGAAGCGCTGTGTGTGCCTCCCACCCGCAACCGAAAGATTGACCTGACCAGACCTGACCTGATCAGACCTCATGCTAATATAATAATCCATCGTCCTACTTCACTTACTCAGCATGGCCGTGATCCTCATATCACTATTCTACTCATACCTCCTTCACTCAATCAAGGCCTACGACCGACGGATCGCGCTCAACATATACCAGACGTCTCAGCCAAATAGGAGGGAGTCCAGCGTACCTGGTCTTGGTGGATTAAGCAGCAGGAGGGAGAGCAGTCTCGTACCGCCTGTCCCGGCGGGTTATAATACGGTCGAGAGTGGTGCTTTGAACAAGATGGGCGTGTGAGTAGCTGAGTCAACATCATTCTCACACAAAACACCTCTGCGTTTGCACCTCTATGATGGGCTGATGAAACCGCCGTTCTCGAACATGGCACAGCACCAAGCTATCTCTTCAAACACGGCTGACACGAGGCGGTCTCTACGCAATTTCCGTCGCAATCTCCTTCTGGGTGCGTGAGAAAACATGGAACATAGTCCTTTACTGCTGATAGCATATCTATTCGTTTCGAAACTGACCTGGTGTTGCGCACACCACACAGCTCATGCTCGTCGCTATGACGTACAACACCTACCTCTTTGGCTCAATCGTAGTGGGCGCGTTCTTGGGTCATGTTCTGTATGAGGACGAGATGGATGTCGGGTAAGCCGGCTTGCTATTTGTTACATACGTCCCACCCACTTTCTGGTCACCATATCCTATCAAACTTCTCGTGCTGATTGCCAAACACTACTCCCATGTGTGTGATATGATAGGTCGGTCCTGTCAGGCGGGAACGGTAAAGGTCTCGCTTGTCATTAGAGCGCTCGTATGCATAGCATGTGTGCTTAACTACGGGAGCCCGATATGCAACCCATATGAAGGGCTCTGTGATGAAGAAAAGCGAGTGCTCACCTAGCCTTCCCAGGTAATTTGACTCCAGATTATCATTGTCCGATGACATGGCCGGTGAGTGTTCTGTTCATACCAGGTGGTGTGCCAAACGGATCACTCAAAGGCCGAGTCTGCTGGTCCATCCTTTATCTGCGTTCACCCAACACAGGTCTGCGTCCTTTCGTCTCGCAAAACAGTGCTTGATCTGACAAGTTTGAAGGCCAAACCATTTACATTCAACGAGCTACCACATATAATACCTAGCATTGACGATACAGTACAACGCTTATCGTTTTGTGTTTCAGACGGCACCTCGTTTGTATCAAGGATGTGGTCGCATCGGATCTCGGGGATGAAAGGTCTAACGGTCACTAACGGTCACTAACGTCACTCGACTGCTCCGAGCGTAGGGAGTCTCCTGCTACGTGGTATTGGCATGTCGCGCACCACCTGCCGGCTAGCGCCCGAGGCAAGTCGGTATATAATATGCCAGTAGCTGAGATGGCGTAGGTCTACTTCTCTTTGAAACCCCCATATCCCATCCCCCATCGCCATTCACCAGGACAAACTCTTCGTATTTCACAACTCGATTCTTTCGTTCACCATTATATCCACCGCACTCGCTTCACATCGGACGCCGTCACCTCCTGCATCACGACTCGACCTTAGAAAGCACTACACAACCCCGAAATTCTCATCCTCGCACTGGCAACGAGACCTGCTTCCCCTTTCACCCCTTCGCTTAAACCCACCTCAAGTGTGGCTTGAGAGCGAGACCCCCCTATAGACACAAATCGACCGCGGACTAATCATCGCTCAATCTCCCTCACATCCTCGCTCAACACTCACACGTCCCCCACCCGACCGCAGAAGCCGTCATCTACCTACTACTGCATCTGGTGGCAGAATCATCCCTGTTATCGGTATCGCAAGCTATAACAACTGCAACTCGACATGGCAGACAAAAAAGAATGGCTGGGCAAGGAGACTTTCCCATTCATCTGGATCTACATCTGCTTATTCTTCAACATTGTTGGCTTGTTAGCTGCGGTACTGTTGATCGTAGCTGAGTTCAGTGAGTGGTAATGGTCATTACTGATTTGATTTCTGAATCATTCCCCTCACGGCTCATATATGCTTCGGGCGACGAACGGTCAGGCGCCCGAATCCAGACTTAGTGTCGTCACCCACAAAGCTGCCGAGCGCTGAGGAGAGATACTGATTGCTATGTCCGACTCGTGTCTGGAAACTGCGATTGCGGCTGATGACTCCCACCTTCACTACTCTGACTGCGCTCTGCTCTCCCTGCGTCGACGATCCAGTCGTTCTCGTCAACGACTTCCACAACTACGTCTCGCAGTACGGCTACCACTACCGTAAGTGATCCTTGATGAGAACAACGGACATTGCTCCTACAGGGTTACTTATTGACATGATCGACGACCGTACGGTATCTTCCGGCGTGTCACGCCTCTCTCAGCTCCAAGAGGATATCAAGGCGAAGACGGATCTGGATATGTCAGCTATACCAATGCGCCCAAGCACCTCGGGTCGGCAGTCTGGATGCTTTTGTACCAGGTGAGCGGACAAAGTGGATCGGACATAACTGTTTTATCGCTGAACAGGGCTCAATTCACCCATACGGCCTTACTTACAGCTCTCAATTATCATCCTGCTCACGCTCGTGCTGGCTTCGGACCTCGCCTGGAGAGCTTCCGGCTACAACCAATGGGGCGGCAGATGGAT
Source organism: Kwoniella sp. CBS 9459 (assembly GCA_036428585.1). Taxonomy (NCBI): domain Eukaryota; kingdom Fungi; phylum Basidiomycota; class Tremellomycetes; order Tremellales; family Cryptococcaceae; genus Kwoniella; species Kwoniella sp. CBS 9459. The sequence goes on along the minus strand of CP144065.1, from coordinate 3,018,696 downwards.
CAGCGGTGAGCTTCCCCCTTGTGTGGACACCTTTGTGTTCATCTATCTTGCGTCCAATCTGCGATCGCAAATTTCACTTCGTATGCGGAATTGACGCCATCTATGGAAAGGAAGCTGAGCTTAGCTGCGCTATATGTACTGATATTTCCCGTTACTCATAGCATGGTACGCGGGCGGTCTCACGGAAGGGGACCATAACCCCGGACTGTTCTACCACATCGTCGCCAACGCCTTCTTGAAAGGCTTCATCGTCGTCTTGTATATGAATCAGTCATTCTACGGTATGAGGGGAACCACATCACATGAGTGAGTCTGCCCTGCCCATCTCACGAAAGCTAGATTCATTTGGGGCCCATACGGGAGGATATACCCGTTCATATCCTTAGCTCGCTGGTGTCGAAGGCGAGGAGCGGTCTCGACATAGTGATTGCCGTCTGTTCGGTTGCTCACTTGCTTGTTTCGCTGCGTCTCACCTTAGGTCTCCGTTTACGGAGCCCGATCAAGATCCCATATACGGTAACAACTTTGCCCAGGTCAATTCTTACCCAGCGTCATACACCGGAACGAGCGCGTCATCTGGCTCCTACTCCTATTCCGGCTCAGGCTCAGGCTACGGATCAGCGTCCGCATCAGCATCAACATCAGGGTCAGGGGGTATCTCTAAATCGAGCTGGAGAAGGACATACGATCAAGGGGACCAAGGCGGAAACTACGGGTCCAGCTCAGGTTCAGGTTCTGGCTCGGGGTCGGGCTCAGGCTACTACGGCAGCGGGGGCGGTGGGGGCAGTGGAAGTTCGAACTCATCCCATATCTACGGCATGGAAGCCTTCGTGTACTACATGGGCTGGATACTGTTATTCACGATATTACCCAGTCTGATAGCGTTCATGTTCCTCGCTCCGTGGGGTAAGAAGAAGCCGGCTGCTGATCCCGAGAAGAAGGATGAGGAGAAGAAGTAGGACTAGTATTGCCGGTGTTAGATGAAGTATGAAGTTTTGTTGATCTCATATGGTGAATTGGACAACACGAGATTATGACATTTCGCAACGCACTGATTCTTCGTGAATTGTGAATGGTAAATTGGGTCGTGCTCGTTATCTGTCACCTACGTGTATGGGGAGTTACTGTACAGCTCATTCAAGCTCGTGGATGACTATGACAACAGGTTCAGAATCGTGTACAATATTTGTATTGAGAGAACAGAGAGATGGGTCGTGATCATAAATATAATCGCGGGTCTTGTGCAGGACTACCGGTGTCTCAAGAGTCAGTCTCCAGTCCGAACGTCTCCGATGTTGCCTTTAGGGATCGATTCCATCTATCGCTTCCTTCCGTCTGCCCTCTAATGCCTTGCCGGCGCAATCCAGTCGATATCACCCAACACTGGCTAGACGGCAGCAAGTTGCGAGTGCAGAGGATCGACAACATTCCGCAGCGTATCGACCAGTACCTCTGCGCCTCGCTGAATTCCCCAGAACCCAACTTGTCGGATCCGTTTCGAATTGGCGCCTTCCGACGAGACGTGGTGTGCCAGGGCGGCGTAGATCTGGTCCGAGACGGATGTCATGAGGCCGGCTAGAACAGGCAGTCCACAATGTCAGCTTGAAATCTCCCTTGGGCCGATGACCAGGAAACTATAAGCTTACTTTCAAACAGCTATCGATTAATCGGAAGTAGGTAGGCACGTAGATCAGCTTTGCATCTTCTGAAACAGAAGCTGGCGCCAGGATAGTCCACTTACCGTCCAAGAACCGTCAAAATCGTTCTGTGACAAATGTGTGACGGATCAGTAAGAGGCAAACGCTCCTATCCAGCGGTCAGACTCACCAGGTCGGCCGCGACTTGACAGTGGATGGGCACAAGCGTCCGGTTTGCGCTATCAAACGACATCTATGAGCTATTGGTCTGAGTTGGAGGGTGAAGACCGAGCTCACTTGATAAAAGCCACAATGGGTCTGATCAACGCGTTATTGGTGACACTGAGATCGGTAGTGTATATCGGCACAGCAGCTTTCAGATCCCTGAACCGAAGATCGATATCGACGACAACCTGTCTTCTCTCCTCTCGTTCCTCTTCTGACAGCTCCAAGCCCGGAGTACTGGGTGCTCTAAGTGGTGGTCGCGCAAGTCTCGCTTGACCTGGAATGACGCCTCTTGGTGGACTTGCAGCTGCAGCCGCCGATGCTGAGTTGGCTGAATCGATGGCGCCCCGAGGATCATCGGGATGCACACCATGCGTGATGGTGACTACGTTCCTTCCAATCTCTTCAAACAGGGCCTTAAAATCGACTTGATCATCGGGATGGTACGGGAACTTGATATCGAGGACAGCATCGAGTTTGCCGGATGTGATCCAACTCATAGGTCCGGTATGTCCGGTGGCATACTGGGCGTGTTCAATCGGCATACCGTCAATGCGGAATCGAGCCTAAAGAAAGAGCGTCAACACCGTCAATCGCGAGATCAATTTGACACACAACAGATATTTTATGGACTTACCATCCTTTTGACCAGATCACCCTCTTCCCTTGTCTTGCCCAGCTTCTGAGGCATGTGAAGACTGAAAAGGCAATTATCAAATTGGCCCGTAATCCCTTCGGCACTCATCATATCGTAGAACAGCCATCGCTTCCTCAGAGGACCGATGACAGCACTGAAGATGGAAAAGTTGAATGGTCGTTGCCCGCCTGGCTGGTATATCGTGACAAGGGCATCCTCCACATGGAATGACTCGAATTCGAAATCGCCTGGATGGGTCTGATGACGGAAGTCTGCCGGCTCGAGCGGCTTGGACGTATCCCACCACACGGAGCGGCGGTCTATGGCGACGAGAGGTGAGCGTTGGCTTGGAGTAAAGAACCTGTAGAACAGAGCAGCACTTACCAACGACACCTCGTACACCCTTTACTTTAGCATCTTTGACTAACCCTTTCCCGTCTAGCCACCTCATGAAGCTCAGAGACACTTCCACCTCGTCAATATTCACGTCGAACATTGTATAATTGTCTGTCTCCGACGCAAGTGGGGGAGCGAGATAAGTGTCCGGTGAGATCGCAGACGAGAGGAAGGGGATCGGCGAGGGAGGCTTGGCGGTGGCGGTCTTTGTGGGTTTGATGTTTTCTTGTTCTGCTGGACGGCGGGAGATGTAGACGTTCTTGAAGACAATGGTAGATGCGCCCCATCTTGGAACGATGGCGGACTCGAAGCTGTCATTGGCGTGAAGAGTGAGCATCGCTGATATCGACATGGCTTCCATAATGGACGCTGTGAACAAGCAGACTTACATCACAGTCACACCGGTGTTATACGTCATGTAATCCGAGATCCACCTCGCAACATATTCTTGTAATGATAGGGAATTGAGCGTCGCAAAGACAGCTGAGACAAATGTTGTTCTGTGCAAAAATATCGCTGGTCAGTACGATATTGCGATTGTAAGACTCGATAATCAATCATTGGTAGCTCTCTCTGCGTACACTCACGTTCCGATGAGAATCCACAAAGCTAAGAGGAGCAGGTGAGTCAGCGGCACAGTTGGAACTATACTCCAATCTGAGAAGATTTGCTGTACGTACTGTTTCCCAATACGAAGAAACTCGCGAACGCGCTGAGATCATCCGTATTAAACCTCCTCCATCCCCTGATCGTGAACCATTTTATTCTGATTCTCAGACGTTGCCACCACCCGCTCGCAGCCTGTAGCAATTCTTCTTTACTGGGCCGATGTGGACTGTTCGATGCTATCGCAGTTGAATTGTTGATCAAGCGCCGAATGAAGGGTGCATAATCCTGCGCGTGACCGGGGCTCGGAGCTGGTGGAGGTGGTACTAATGGCGTGTTAGATGACGAGGCCTGCGACGTTGTCTGTGCTGGTGAGAAGGCAGAAGGTGGTGAAGCTCTCAAACCCTCGCAATTTGGACAGGGCGCCTTAGATGAATCGGTAGACGACCATCGTGCGAGCTTGTACGTCCTGTTGCCGATGGTCTCAGGCTCTCCCCTCGAGAGCGGGAACGCAGTTCTCGATGTGACTGAACATTTCGACTTGACGAGAGCCGATGACGAGATGGAAGAAGCTTGACGAGTGAAGAAATCACGGATCGCTATATATCGATCTGCTTGAGCTGACCGTGATCTTGCGGTGACGTTTCGCCTGACGATTTGGCTGCTTGAAGGTCGTACAATGGTCGATCTTAAAGCTTGAAGTGGTCGCGCGACCGACATGTTGATGGCCAGTCCAGGCTAGTATGGCAGTCGATGACAGCGGATATGGTCCAAGGCGGTAATTCAAGTAGAGTCTCTGCAGCTGTTGAAGCTATATGCGGGTCGAGGAAATACTCGAAGGTGATCAGACGACGATGGTGAAGGACTTGAGAAGCGGAATGTGAATATCAGTGGCCCACGGTGGTTTGGTGCGAAATTCTGACTGACGTCGATATGTCGACAAGGTGGAGGCGGCACCGCGCATTCTTAAGTCGTGAGCGTGCAGATCACTGCCACTCGGCTTGATACTGATAACGCAGTCAGGCACGGCGCGACCCTTGTGGTACGTAAAAATGCCACATCACTACTAAACCATCGTTGACCCAACCTCTCAGGCAGAAAGCTCTTGCATGCTATGGACGATGGATGGATGATGCTATCTTCACCTTTGAACCGAGTCTGACCAGAAAGACTCCAGTCAGCTACACAAAGCTTCCCTCGCCAGAGGACCTCACAGCGATTGTCGAGGCATATAGCGCTGCAGAAGGAACACCATGCTGCCACAGGCCTCGGCCTCGCCACCCAGCTATGAATCTACGAATCCGTCTGAGAGTGGCAGCGCTTAACTTTTCCGAAGCATGCCAGTGTCTGGCTTGCATTGTTCGAGGGACGCTCTTGACTCTCGTAGAAGACTCAGGCGCTTAGCATGTCGTCTAAACACGAGCTGGTGTAATGCAAGGCGACCGGTCACCGGCGCACGTATGACTAACTATAACGATCGCGCGTTCCGGACCGCAACCGATCTCACAGACTGGCAACACTGAAAGTACGAGAAAGACGTCAATTCAGTCGCCGCAGACGATGTATTGTCCTGCACATAAACGGCGTCGTACAGCAAAAGTGTGTTACCATTTGCTATCTGATCTGAGAACTACCCATCTGGCAAAATGTCGAAATGGTGATCATAAGCGAGTCGCTTCGTGGTCGATGGTTAAGATCACATGGTGGCCTCACTTAATTTGTAAATCCAGAGAACCGAGCCCCGCCGACTCAGCCGGAAGAGCACCTACTTTCTGACAGAGTTCCAACGGTACGCGAACCTCTATCACCGACTTAGCTAATTAGATACGTAGTGGGGCATAAAGTTGGGATCTTGAGGGCAGATCCGTATGATCCCGACCACGTCGTACTACTACTTCTTCGATCTTGTCCGAAGTGTTCTGGCACTGCTGCTGCTTCTACGTTTTTGAGCTCTCGATTTCAGACATGCCGTACCGCCCTTTACAGCATATCTTAAATGAAAGGTTCATCGCTCAGTGCACGTTGGACGTGTCAATGCACGTCATGCTTAATACAGGGAGCGCTAGCTAACGAAAGCCGTTCGTCGCTTCGGCAGATCGGATCGAATCGTCTTTGCCCAAAGGAAGTGCTGCTAGCAGTGGGTAATTCCATGAAATGATGAAATGGGTGAGACACGTACATGTACGAATACTGAATGCAGCCTAACGAAGCAGAGAAGGGGAGTGACAGTTGATTAAGCCAGGGCACGAGTAACGCCCTTACATCATGCATCCCAATTCCAAGACCTCCCTCTCGCGGCCAGTCGACCATATCCCATTTTGGGGAATAAAGCCAACTCTAAGCATTTCGGCTCGGCGCCCCGCGGGAAACCCAAACCGAGGAAGGGCTTTGCCGTCGCTTGACTCGCCAGGCGCCTGACTGACGGGCGTGCAAGTCTAACCGGGTTCGGCGCCCATCCTGCCGTCATGACCTATGCTGTAGACGCCGAAGGGTCAAAAGGTCGGCAGAAGTGCTTCTTTCGATGCTGCGCCGATTTCATGTCGCCCCGATGGACGGACATGCGCGATGCGATAAGGTATACCCCACCACTGTAGCGCGGGCACATTGCATAACGTTCGATCCGTAAGCAGTACCTTTACCGTATGGGTACGGCACCTGGACTGCTGTCGCCCATTTCAGAACACCTGACTTGGGACGAAAAGTCGGGGTGGATGTGCTTGACGTCGTCATTGGGTTTTTGCAGAGCGCTGCAGACCTGCCGGCTTGCAAACATGCGCAAGGAATGCATATCGAGCACGACATAGCAGTGCTGTGCCTTCTTTTGCTAGTATGGCGCTATACCAGTTCCTCGCTTGGTTCTAGAACTCATTTCGCAGTAACGCGCTCGCTTGAGATCGGACTCTGGAGGTTAAAATCATGCTTCATCGCTTCTGGACCACTAAAGCCTAAAGGTCACATTCCATCGCAGCAGCTCACTCTTCGATCGCATGCACCTAGAACATCGACCAGAACTCCAGAACTCCAGAACTCTTCACGCATTCGGATGGTCATACAGCATTTCACTTCGCTACAAACGTCAGACGAGATCTATCACATAATTCCAGTACAAACAAACTGTGTACCCCAGAATTTCTTTGTGAAAGGCCGACCCATAGCCAATTCGACATTCGTCGCCTTTACTTGCACTCCTGAGCTAGCTGCAGCGGTGCAGCTGCTGCTGCTGTATCGCACTTACCCGACACTTGCTGCTCGTTGCACTACTGCACGCACCACACACGTCGCATCGTCTGACTTTGCTCAGACTGAATATCCACCTCGCCAAGCCCGTCATACCAAACCAAACTTGATTGTCCGAAGCATACCAATTATCTCACCAACTCCAGTTACAACCTACCGCTCAGACCCGGACAAAGCAGCCAACGTATCTCTTGGCTCGAATCCCGCAGAACCAGACGCATTCACCATTTCAAAGTCACCACACGCCATCCGGTCTTTGGCCTTATCTTGCCCACAAGCGTCTCAGCGTACAACCATATCGGAAATCGGAACCAGCGGCAGTGACTCTCATCATGATTTCGACTGTTGAATAACATATCGCCCTCGAGCCTATTCACTATTCACACCCTTCATCGTTATATGTATCCTTGAATCCTCCAACCACACAAGCGTTTGTCCTCGTGATCAGCTATCAACACATCCGTCAACCGAATCACCCGAACTCTCACTCAGTCACACACACATTTAAAGCCAAAAGCCAGTCATCCGTTGGAATCCGTGACACATCGCTCTGACAAGAGAAAGCCGACTCAACTTATCCTCCGTCAAAGTCACGTACCACGTACCACGTACCACGGACCTTCACTCGTTGATTCAAATCACCTCAACCTAAATCACCAAATTCAAATCATCCATCACTTTTCGTCACGTCGGTCACTCGGAGCAGTGCAATTCATTTGAACGATTCGGCCATCGCCTCTTCCCCAATATCGGCTCGACTCCATCTGAATCTGTATCGGATCGTGATTGTCTTAGTAATATATCGCATATTGCGTGCATCACTTGACGCCATCAGAATCCCCAACCGTTCAACACCACGATTCGCTAGCCGGATCAACTTCGATTTCGATCACCTTTGCTCAGCGGATCGCGCATCACTTGCTAGCATCATTCGCCTAAGATTATCCACACCATACGCAGTTCCATAACTACAAAACTATCAACCCTAACCTGTCTTCCTGACATCCATCTACCTCAAGCAGATTGCCCATCACTCCCGCTTTTGAAGCAGTCTTTCTTCACCCGACCTCGGAGCTCTGAAGCATCTTGCTGTTGTCTGTGAAAGGATCTTCAAGCTGTTGCATCCCAGACTTCGGCGCGATCACCGGTTGTTATACGCGGAGAAGGCCGATACAGAGTCTATCAAAAGTTGATAACGGTGTATACGACGCGCTCGCACCGGGATTGTGAGTGTTATTCTGCTCTCTGTCGCTACATAACGTGTGTGATCTTCCTCTCATCCTGTGCTCCGGTACTCTGATCTTTGGTTTGTACTTTGTTGAGAAGTTTGTGGTGTCCCTTCTTTCCGTCTTCGATTGATCGTCCCTTATCCCTTATTGCTCCACTTTGCGCTCAGACCCGTTCCGTCCTTTCCCTTCCCATCACATGCACCGTCACCAAATCCTTATCCCACTCTGGAGTGTACCTCCTCTCCCCAACTGATCTCCATGGCTTCACTCAATGCAGTATAATTCAGTGTGTTTCCTCGCGCTGCCGTGTGAGACGCCTCTTCGGGTCTCACCTTCCCTATCACACCATCAAAACAGTCGCTCTGCCGTAATACCCTCCTTGGCATTTCGAGACATTTCGTTATCGTCTCCTTACCGTATTTCGCCCTAACACATCTTCAGTTTCTTACCCAACGATTCGTATCTCTCCGTCAAAATGATCTGCAAGCTTATCATGCAATTTGACAATCTTTCATCATGATCTGCTTCTCACTTCAATCTACTTGTTCCCACTTCTGATGACTTCGATACATGGCGTGCTCGATCCTCTTTCCGTCTTCTCACGCCAAGTGAGAGCGCAGACTCGCGACTCTGGGGGCCTTCAGGTGCGCATTAGTAACGGTCAAACAACCTTCTCCTCATCCTTATATTGCTCTGGCCTTCTCATCTTTCCGTCATCGAAGCCGCTCTATCCTGTGATCGAAAAATCTCGCTGACACGACGGCAACACGCCCCCACGATACAGGGTTTGATCCTAGAACATCTTAGCGTCAACACGCCACACACGCACATACACACCCGCGGACCTCCTTTGGTCGTCACGATCTAGTTCCACGTCTCGATACGAAGCTAAAAGCGCGTTTCGAGGCTTGCCGGAATACACAAGTCTTATTGTTCCCCACTCGCAAGTTGCCGATCACCTATCGACTGGACTCGACATTGCCACTGCGAGCTGGAAAGGGTTGATAAAACCCCAAGAGCACTGTTTAGCGTCCTTCACTTGCGCCCTCACTTCGTTCCAAACGCTCCAGACTTCCCCTCTGATAGCCGGTCTGTCGGTCAGGTCACGGGTGTACCGCGCGGACCGGACTGTACTACGCACTACGCAAACCCGTGAGTGCCTTCTTCTCGCTTATGTCGCCATGGAATCTTGGCTTCTTGCTTGGTCACCATCACTTTGCTCGTCCATCTCGCCTCTTCTTGACTTCCTTTGACTTGTTGAGTCTATCCCTTTGGAACACACCGCCCTTGTTCTCGCCGTGCGATAAGGCCGTGATCAACCGGCCGAGTGACGTCGACAAGGCATGCTTTGTCAACGCTGCGTGACTGGCTGGATCTGGGCTCGTCCCTGGCCCTGGAGCTAAGTGTGATAGCCATACGTTCATCCATCCTTGTTCCCCCGTCGTGACTACGGGGACCTCCCTCTTACTACGATGCCACCAAGATGCTGTGTACCACGCAGTCACTCTCCCTATTCATCAGTGATTCTGTAGCCAACGGACCGATAGGCACCATACGCCTTTCCATCCTTTGATCTTGGTGAATTTCAGAACGTGTTGTGGAATTTCCGAAAGATTCGAGGGTTCTTGCTTGAAACAATCCTGTGGATCAGGCCGATAACCCTAAACACCCCGCCCCTCTCCCCAGTCCTCATAATCTGTATCATCTGGGACATCGTCATCCACCTTCTTCGTCGTCATCACTCAACCCTGCTTTCACATCAAGTGCTTGGCCATCTCGTCCTTGGCCTCTTTCCGCATAACGCATGGTGTAGGTCATCATCTCACTAACGATTGTCTACTTTTGTCTCGATCTTGACCTTGTGCCTACCCAATCTCGGCCTCAACCTTCTTACGATTCAACCATACGTACTCTACTCCAACGACTACGACGCACCCCATTTCCAACTGATACCAAAAACTCGGTAACAAATCTTATCATCATTCGGCTTTTTCCCCGCTTCCGACCTGTACCGATAACCGCTTAAATGTGACATGCCATCACCCAAAAAAAACGCCCATCAATTAAACCACCTACCGTACATTTTGATGGGAATGGGAATGGGAATGAAATCGCCTTATCACACCATTTTTCAATTGGATTCCCTTTATTCGCTCAAACAAACCGCTCAACACAATTTTCCCCTTTGTTCTCGATAACTTCGCCTTGACCTCGCCTTTCAATCGTCCATAGGCCACACATAAGTGCTGGGTCTGTCCTCGTCTCTCCTTTCGAACGATTATCACCATCCTTGGATGAGCCTGTCATCGACTCCATTCCCCTTGAAGAACAACTCGTGACCGCTCGTCACGACGGTCCTCAATTCTCCTCATCAGGCGGGGCGAACAAATTGCCAGTACTTATGTCTACATAAGTTGGTGCTCCGTTAGCATCACTATTCCACACCCCCTCGAGGTGTTTGCCAAGCGCGCTATATAGGTGCGCATCGATACCTCCTGCTCTGCCATATGACTGCCTCATCTGTAGCGACCCTCGAGTCACAATGAACGTGGATATGGAAATGGACGTGGCTTGGTGCCTCACGTGCTCGAAGCAGACGGTGAGTGTACATGTCATCTTCACCACTTTATCGTTGGCTGACCCGATCTTTTCCATTCAGCGCGACCCTCGGAGCCCGTACTGCAGCGAGGAGTGTCGAGTACAGGACACGCATCCCTCCGCTGTTCAGCATGACATCTCGGTACCACTCACGTCCCCCGTCCCGTTTGGGCTCGTGCTAGCGTCCCCCAAATTGCCGGCACACTCAGGCCATCCAACCCCACGAGCCAATAATCCTCCCATGCGAAGACCTTCTGTGACCCCTCTCGCTCCACTGCCCTCTTCTTCCTCATCCAGAAGTCGACCTGTTCCCAGAGACAGGAGAGCCTTCTCCTTCCCTGCTACCCATTCTGTAGCTCCTGTTGCTATCAAGAGTCTCAACTCTCGCCGACCTACACAGACGGTAGAGACGCTTCAATTCGCAAGAAAGGCAAATGCAATCTCTTTCAACGCTATGACCTCGTCCCCAGCAGCTGGTAGCCTACCTCAACGAAAGACCAAGGGATTTGCCAAGCTGTCCCAAACGACTGGAGCCAACACGCCTGTCTTTCAGGACGCAGTCTTCTGCTCGACTTCGGAGAGCAGTGACAATGAGGCCCTAGATACCCACGATGTTTCGCCCATGAAGATGCCCCCAGCTGTCGATGCCGCTCAAGGGGCCATCAAACCTCTGCCGAAGCACCGAGCGAGCATGTCACAAGCTTTCATGACTCCGTCCACCTCGCACTCGTCAGGTCGACCGGTCGCTCTGCAGCCCGCTCGACTACCTCCTCTTGTTTCCCGCAAATCGCCTAGCCCGGTTGCCGCCATGATTGCCTCCTCTGCCTCGTCCAAGAGTCGAGACGATATCGTCAGCTGGCTGAACGAGGTGAAGCGTCTTCCTACGAGACATCACCATGACGATGAGGACGAGGATACTCATCGACACCTGGATGAAACATATCGATCACGGGGCAGATCACGCACTAGACGAGATGTTCTTGCCAATCTCCCACCTCCTAGTCAGGAACCTCTAGACGATCACGATGGTGACAATGGTGTCTACGGTACTACGCCCAAGGGAAGGATCGGTTCGGCCTTGGCAGGGCTGAGCAGCTTTGGTAGCTTTGGTGTTCGACCCATCGTCAAAGCTTTGACCAGTGTTACTTCTCCTGGTACTTCGATTCAAGCACCTCCCATGAACCCGCCAGCCGGCGCGACTACTGGACTCGGCTTGCAATCCGTCCCTGCTCCTGCCGAAATTTCTCGCGTCGAGGTAATGGTCGGACCGCCGTCCGAGCCCGATACCAGCAACATGCTGTTCATGGGAGGGGCGACACCGACTCTGTCCACCATCTCGTTCTCAGAGGTGGTTGATCCAATGACCGATAATGGCGATCATACCGATTTCATGACGACTGCCGATGATCAATCAGCCGCCGGTTCTTCCTCGTTCGTCAAGCGTCTCGCACCCTCTGGCTCAAGGCGAGCTTCAGCTATTCTTGCTGCCTCGGTCGGTAAGAAGCAGTCTCCTTCGAAGGATGGCACTCAACGGCCGCTTCAACCGCTTCAGACTACCGCATCAGCCATTTGGAATCTGTCGTCTTACCTCCGTTCTTTCGCTCCTTTCTCAATATCATCCGTGATCCCTCCTTATGCACCTATTGCAGCGGCTGCGGAGTCTCGACCAGCTGACTCAACGACCGCTACCGCCGCGCCATCGCCAACCAAGGCTTTCGAGGAGATCCACCCGGCGCCAGCACCCGTACCTGCCGCCCGAATGGAGGTAGCAGAGGAGGTCCCGGAGTCACCCGCCCAACAGATGGTGCGCAGTCTACCTATGGACATTATCCTTCCAGTCGGTGGGGAGAACCCTCAACTCGAAAGGCTCAGGCGGCACGAAATGAGAGAATGGCTGGAAACGCCCGTCTCTGCCGACACCAGTCGATCTCAATCTCGAGCTCGATCAAGGTCGAGACATCGATCTCATGCCAGGCGCAGATCGAAATCGGGCCATCATTCGCGATCGGCATCACACTCTCTTTCCCGTCACGGCCGCAAGGTCTCATATGACGCAGATGCCAGCGAAGAAGAGGAATCTACCAGAGAAGGCAGGCGAGGCCGTAGTCGAAGGGAAAAGATCCTTCGCAAGTCGTCGGACGAGGAGGAGCGAGAAGTCGAGGTCGCTTCCCCGATTGCGGTCGAAGAGGAACGGGGGAGGGGTAGAGGACGAGAGAGGGACAGGACTATAAGGGTCTAGGGATACTTGCGATCGTTCTCTTCTCTCTTCGTGTGCATCACCGTTCACGGTACTTTTGGTGACAAGCATTCCCACACAGGACCATAACTCATATTGTATCATACCATTTTCGCATCACACCACCATTCAATTGTACACGTACCATCCAGGCAAAGGGGTTTCTATAGGAGAAAGCGTAAGAAGCCAACAGTAAAAAGCATCGGAAACATCCAGACAGAGCCGAATATACGCTCGATCAATTGGTAGCATAGCACAAAGCAGTATCAACAGTTTGTACATCATAGCTCTCTTCATTCATATACGGCACCCAGGCAGTCAGTCATCTTCATACATGCCAGTCTCACGATATGCACCGTTGTATATATGTATATATGTACATCCCCTATTCTCTAGTAATTCTTGAACTGCACTGGGTGCGGAAATCACGTCGACTGATGGCCATGATTGTTGATCTGCCACGTGGGATGCGGACGGGTGATCACCGGCTATGAGTGACTCCCTACGACCACACCTAACGTTCGACCCTTCACTCTTCTCTGCTATCTGCTATCTCTATCTCTGAAGCTTTCAAGCGATTCCGACTGCGTCTCGACACTCGAGTGCCAGCTAATCACATCCAGACCTGATGTTAGTGATCAAGCCGAGTCCTCGAAATGGGTAATATCTCATCTATGGCCAGAGCGTGAGTCGATTGGCCTTCTTTTCCGTACAGTTGAGCGCTTGATGCCAGGCTACGAGAGGTTTCCAGCTGATGTATAGTGACCTACTTCTCAGCTCGACGGCTCTGGACTCATATGTAGCTGAGCTGGGCAACGACATATCGTATGACAAGTCGTGAGTGGTAAATTGGCCACCAACATCAATGTTGTTCCCTTGCTTTTGTCGTCTGCTACTGGCAAAGCTGACTGGGATGGGACCACTCCGATCACAGATTATCATCCTCCCGGTTCTTGAAGACGATCCTCGCCCGTCATGCGTACGGCCCTATCGTGCTCAAAATCTTCATCAAGCCAGACTCGACCATGTCACTCCGCGTCATCCAGCGGCGGTTGAAGTGTGAGCTTCCTCAAAACCCACATGTATCTGTCGTAATGGCCGGCCAGGAAAGCTGACATCGTCCCTAAACAATCCGTGATGTGTTACAATAGCTGAAAGAGACGCTTTGGCCGACTTGCCTAATGTCAACACGTATCAGACGTTCGTGGAGACTGAGAAAGCGGGATACCTCATCAGGCAATGGGTAGGATCAAATCTGTACGACAGAGTCAGGTAAGCTTTCTCCTTCACACATCTGCACGAGCTCCGCCTGTAGGACTGGGTCAGACGAGACGAGGAAAGAGCTCATCACTTACTTGCTCGATGATTATATGACCCTTTCTGATCACAGCACCCAGCCATACCTCGCTGCTATCGAGAAGAAGTGGATTGCCTTTCAGCTTTTGACGTGTCTGAGAGATGCAAGGACACGGAAGGTGAGTGACATGTGTCGTGGTATGGCAAGATACCCATCGCCCAACAGCTGATATAATGACCGACAATTCAGGTCGCTCATGGAGATGTCAAATCCGAGAACATCCTGATCACCTCTGATCTCTCCCTACTCTTGACCGACTTCTCTTCATCTTTCAAACCTACCAATCTCCCCTTGGACGATCCTTCCGATTTTTCATTCTTCTTCGACACCTCATCCAGACGTACATGCTATATCGCTCCCGAGAGATTCTACACATCCGATTCCAAGTTAGCTGCCGAAAAGAAGAAAACACCACCTGCCGCTAACGGTGGCGCCGAGGAGGAGTGGGGGAAGAGGAATGGGAAGGTTACGGAAGAGATGGATGTCTTCAGCACGGGATGCGTGTTGGCCGAGATGTGGACGGACGGAAGAACGGTTTTCAACCTCAGTGAACTGTTCACGTACAGAGAGGGGAGTGTGGGATTGGAAGGCATATTGGACCACATCGACGATCCCGAAGTGAAAGTGAGTATCAGAAGAAACGACCGAGTAAATGGCTTTTGTCAGCCAATCGGGGTCGCAACCAGGTTCTAAACATACCTACGGCATTTTTACAGGAAATGATCAGCCAGATGCTCGCCCGTGATCCAGCCGACAGGCCTTCATTCGACTTGATCCTCTCCAATTTCCGCGAGACCATCTTCCCCGAATACTTTTACACCTTCCTGCAAGACTACATCAATTCGCTTTCCGAAAATCCGGAGCCTCCTAATCCGGCTGCATCAGACAGGACCTTCCTGCGACGATCTGCGGGATTGTCTGGCACGAAAATCGATCGACTCTTGGAGGAGTGGGAGAGCATATCCATTCATCTCGATCAGGGTCCTTCTGATAGTGAGCTGACGGGCTAGGGCACATGTCAAACCGCATTGTGATCATATAGCTGACTTTATCTGCTTTAGATGGTCCTGCACTATTACTGCTCAACGTGGTGACCTCCTCCATAAGGAATTGTATCTGGCCATCATCGCGCTTGCACGGCCTGCAACTATTCCTGAACCTTTCGCCATACCTATTCGACGAAGACAAGGTCGATCGTATAATCCCGTTCGTAGTCGAGCTTTTATCCGACGACGTCGCCATTGTACGTGCGGAAGCATGTCGGACGCTGGTCATCATTGTCGAATCGATTGATTCTATCACCCCACAAAATGCGACCTTTATACCGGAATATCTGTTGCCACAGATGAGACATCTGTCAATAGACAATGACATCTTTGTGAGAGCTACTTATGCTAAAGGTCTGGTGAGGCTCGCGGACGCGGCCGTGAAGATGCTGGAGATGAGTCAAGCGACAAAAGGGGTAAATTCAAGCCTTGGTCCTGAGTCATCGGGCATCATTGAGGTAAGTTGACTTCTGCTCAAACTCAAATCAAATCGTCAACTTTGGATCCCATTACTGACCTTCTGTCCTGCAGCCCGACTACGACGCTATGTTGCAAGAAATTCAAGCAGTCGTGGAGGAACAAGCGACGACCCTTCTCGTGGATACATCACCGCCCGTGAAGCGATCGATGCTAGCCTCCATGTCCGATCTTTGTCTGTTCTTCGGCCGCCAGAAGTCAAACGAGACCGTCTTGAGCCACATCATGACCTATCTGAACGATAGAGACTGGATGCTCAGATTAGCTTTCTTCGACGGGATCGTGGACGTAGGCGCGTTTATCGGTGTCAGAGCTATCGAGGAATATGTCTTACCGTTGATGGTGCAAGCTCTAGCGGGTGAGTCCCGATGTTTCTATACGCCAAAACGCACCACATGTAATTTGCCGGGTAATCAGCTAATTCTACCTCTCCAGATCCGGAAGAAGCGGTTATAGCGCGTGTCATCACGTCTTTGACCAGCCTGGCGACTTTAGGACTGTTGTCGAGAATGCGCCTGTGGGACATATTTGCTGCTGTACGAGGCTTTCTCTGCCACCCGAATATATGGATTAGACAAGGTAAGCCCGTCATGAAGACTGCAAAACGTATAAACTGACTGATCTCGATTCCTAAAAAACAGGAACCGCAGGACTTGTCGCCGCTGCCGCACGAGATCTACCTCAAACGGATGTGTGGTGCATCTTGTATCCGAATCTGCGACCAATGCTGCAATCTGACATCAAAGAGATGGACGAACATTCTATCCTTGCGGCCATCGTACCTCCTGTGAGCGTTAACCATGACTTGAGACGACTCACACCTGTACTAACTTGCTTGGTTTCTCAGCTACCTCGAAGTACGCTAGTAGCCGCCAAGCACGCTGCGCTTCAGAATACACCGGCAGGATTCTGGGATATCCGCCCCACAAAGGGTTTCACGAAACTGAATCTCGTCAACTCGGCTTCTGGCGAAAGATCGTCATCGTGAGTTGCCAAACTAGATCAAGGTGGCCCGGCGACTTATTTTGGTTTCATACTTCAGTCAACATCTTAAGGATAAGGGTATTTCGGCCGGTGACGAGAGGAAGATCGAAGCAATGAAGGAATTCTTAGTCAAACAAGCCCATGCATCTCGAGCGTAAGTCAATCTGACTTTCAAGTTCAATGAATCATTCGGACTTGCATTGACTCGTATCATAGTCGTGAGGCATCAGATATCTCTTCGCTGCCCGAAGCAGAATTAGTGGCCGGAAAATCGATCTCGCTCATCGATCTCGGTGTGACACCTCAAACCATCTTCATCAGCCCTCGTACAATTGGTGTTGATGCGAAAGCGGACCTGAAACGACTTCGACCCCATCTTTCCGAGTCCCCCGTCAGCCGAAGGACCTCTTTTGCCAGCCGAAGTAATCGAGGCACGGTCGAAAACCCTCTCGATGAGATCAAGAAACGTCTGGCCACGCTCGAGCCAATGGCAAAGGTGGACAAGCCCTTCGTCGAGGAACCGCTGACCTCACATCCGGAATCAAACGCTACTCCGTCCGAATCTGGCCTATCATCATCCATCGATCTCGCTGCTATGACCAGGTCAGGCCGGAAGAAAGTGGACTCGAAAGCTGCACCAGCGGTGGCTGCATCTCACACCAATGCGGTGGGCACAACGACAATACATGACGAACCGTTGTCTGGACGAGCGACGCCTCTTGCCAGTGCGACGTTCGGCTCGGGAACGCCTCGAGGCTCGATGATCCCGGCCGCCGCACCCTATAGCAGCTCGTACGATGGCCAAGACCCGGGTGTGAGGGCATTTTTGGAACAGGTCGATCTCGATAATTACAGAGAGCCACTGCTGGACTTCGGGCCCCGCATCACTGCTTCTCATCGGAAAAGGACTCCTAAAGCCAAGTCTGGCTCTTCCTCACCCCAAGCTGCGACGATGATCGCCCACTTGACGCAGCATGAAGGCGCCATCACCTCGATAGTCACGTCGCCCGATAGTTTGTTCTTCGCCACTTCCTCTGAAGACACCCAAATCCTGATTTGGGATTCCGCAAGACTCGAACGAAGCGTCGCTACCAAGCCGAGACTGGTCTACCGGATGGACGCGCCCGTCACGACCATGTGCCGGATCGAGAATACCCATTGTCTGGCAGCTGCCGCGGAAGATGGGCAGCTTCATGTGCTGAGGGTGCATGTGACCAGCTCTGGAGGATCGAGCAAGTATGGTAGATTAGAATGTATACGAACTTGGGCGACGGATAGACACGATGGGCATATCGTGTTTGTTTCTCACCTTCAGGGTGAGTACACATATAATCTCTTGCCAGACAGCGTCACTAACAAGCTCAATTATCACACAGAATCATCCTTGTTACTCGTCACATCAAACTCTGTCATAGCTGTTCTCGACATCCGGAACATGGAGATAAGCAAACGATTCCAACACCCACTCGAGCTAGGCGTCGTCACTTCTGTCTGCGCATCAATTCATTGGATAGTTGTGGGGACCTCAACGGGGACCCTCAGTTTGTGGGATCTCCGTTTTGGACTCCTGCTCAAATCATGGAAAGCTGGAGGTGGTGTGACTTCGCTTCGCTTGCATCCGTCCAAGGGCCGAGGAAGGTGGATCATGGTGTCCACGTCGCAAGACCCCTCCCTCGTTTCCGGTGAGAACGTGACGAACAGACACGGTATAGGTGCGATTAGCACAGTGAACGGCAGTGGACCCGGCGAGAACTCGGGATCGCTAGTCGAGGTGTACGACATCGAGACATCAAAGCTTGTAGAGATGTACGAGGTCCGCATCTCCCGACCAAGCCGCAGCATCGAGCATACGAAAGAAACGCACGATGTGGTACCCGATAAAGCTCGTCTCATTTCAGAGTTGGCCAAATCTTCAACCAGTGCCACCAAAGACTTGTCACGCACCATCACAGCTGAGGACTTCCAGAACTCTGGTGCATCTCCGCCGACGACATCAAAGACTGTGCTGGACCTGATAATAGGGCAGAACTGGTCGTCGCTACCAAGAATGGACGAGACTATACTCATGTCCGTTCCTGAATTGGGCTCAAGCTCGAAACACGGCGAAGGCTCCAGCGGTCAAAGTGGAGGTGGTCCAGGATGGATGGTAACTGCCGGGGAAGATAGGGTGGTGAGGTATTGGGATCTTGTCAAAGTGCAAGATGGGTTCGTACTGTGTGGATCGCAGAAGGAGAAGGATGTGGCGTTCAAGTAAGTGTTGTGGCAAGGGACTCTTACCCTATTTATCTCGATCGTTTATCTGGGATGCTGATCACCAAGTATCAATCGTTTAGACAAGCGACCAACTCCGATCCAGCTCACATATACACCCTTCCAAACACTCATCGACTCACCACCGTGCCCACGAGGGACAAAGAACGACAACCGCTTCGGCCGCATTACGATGCTATCTGCAAACTTGGTACGGTTGAGACGCCATTCTCGAGCTGCGTGATCAGCGGGGATAGAAGTGGGGTCGTCAAAGTCTGGAGGATGGAGACTGGTCCTACTGGACGATAGAGCGTCGTGGTTGTTTCCCATTTGCGAATTTAGTTGTATCTTCTCGTTCGGATCTCTTGGAATATACCCTGCATACATTGTAATCATATATCAACTTCAAGGACCAGACATCGTTTAGACGCATTGCTGCATGTCTTATGAGTTAACAAGACAGCCAAGACAACAGTCTTTCCCCGTGGGTCTCCGCTTTTTACGGTGACGTTCGTAATGAGTGAGTGATCGAGCGCGCTTGATGTTTGCACGTGTGCACCGGAAAGTCGAGAAGCCTTGACTTTCCTTTGATCTCTACTTCAGCTTGTCGTCTTGGCTAATGCCGATTCAGGCCCAGCAGCAAGCAGCTATCGCCCGTTCCAGACTTGTTCTTGCTCGTGCTCATTAAGCTCGTACGACGCATATCCCATCAACAGAGTCCAGGAGAAGCTGGCCAAGAACAACAGCTCAGAACAGCGGTCAACGACCATCATGTCATCGGCTGCTAATCCTGGTCCACTGCCTACAGTCAACACGCCCCTGCTACGTCCGGCCATTCAAGTGCACTCACAGTCCGAACTCGGATCCGGCAGCAGGGGTCCAATCCATCGCTCGCGAAGACGAAACAACCGACACGGATCCAAAAAGCGCACCTTCCTAGCGAACGTCCTCCCCGCACTCGTGGCGTTGGTATTGCTACTAGCGTTCACGTTCGTTGCGTATGACGTCTCTTCGCTAGGACGTTGCGTGAGTCCCCTCTGTAAAGCGCTAGGAGGCGATAGAGATCTGGAAGATGTCTGGTGGAGGAATCAAGGACCGTACGCGCCTTTTAGGAGCTTGGGCAAGTTTGGCGCTCAGAAGGGGCTGCCTAGAGGATGTGAGGTGGATCAGGTTACTATCGTGAGTATAAGCGTCGGAATCCACTTAGATCTTTCTTAGAAGAGTGGTATAGCTGCATAAGCTTCACGACTATCTATCTCCGCTTTTCTCATCGACCCCTTCAGCCCTGTGCCTATAGCGATATACCGCGGTTTCTGAGACAGATGTACGGTCCGGAATTCTGACGCATTACGCCTATTCGCCTTCCTGGGCCCAACAGCTACACCGTCATACCGCCCGATTCCCCACAGCAAATGCTGGAAAATGCATCCTCCACTCGTTATCGAAGCTGAAGAACAGAGACGTGCGCATACCGCGAAATCATCCCGAGCTCGCTTTTCTAGCTAAGACGGAATTGTCCTTGAAGGATTGGGAATTTGATGGGCTGATGGATCAGGGGAGAAAACAGTACGTACCGTCTGCATCGCTATCCGAATCTATTCAACAAGCGCAGTACGATATATGCACCTAAGGCTAATAGTAGCTTCGTACAACTATCAGAGCGTGGATGTCGGGTAGGAAGATTAGAGAGATCTACGCCAGATTCCTCCGTTCAGCGAAAGTGTTCACTCGTTCTTCGGGCGGTGGGAGGGTTGTTGAGACTTCAGGTTATTGGTTAGAAGTGAGTAAATTATACCGTCAACTTTCACTCCCCGCTTCCCGCTTTACAACTTCGTACAGTGGTTCAATCCGGGCGATCCAGCTAGACTGGGCTAACTTGATTTCCATTTTGTGATTGAACTAGGGCTTCAAAGGGCAGCGCTTCAAGTTGAAAGACACGAAGAGATTACCTCAAGTGGATGTTGTCATCCCCGAAGGAGAGGTGAGCGGAGACCGTCTGTACCCGATCTACCGGACGACACTCCAGCTTAGCGGCCGTGTCTCCGCGTCGGCGCATCGGCGCTTTGTTGCTTGAGACACACGGAAGCTGACGTGTAGGACACTGTCATTGCAGAACGCCAATAACACACTTTCTGTCCACTCTTGCCCAGCCTTCAACTCCCTGAATCCGACTCCAGGCAATGTGCACAGAGCAGCTCTTTCAGAGGGGCTAGAATCGACCCTTGTCCGACTCAATGAAGCCCTTCGACCTCAACCGCCGCTCGAACTGGACGATTTGCTATGTTTGGCCGATATGTGTGGGTACGATTCCCAGGCTTCCGGTCAAGATTGGAATGGATGGTCCAAGTGGTGCGGGGTCTTCACGCCGCAGGAGTGGGAGGTACTGGGGTACGGGAAAGATCTCAGCAGATGGTATGACGTAGGACAGGGCGGAGTGAGTAGCCTGTGATCGCTGTCTGAGCAGCATCGCCCAGTGTGTGGACTGACAAATGCTTGTCGCAGCGATATGGTGCCACGATGGGCGTGAGTTGTTTAAGTTTGCGTTCGGTATGGCCGACTTACCAGCTGAGAAGTACTGATCATACGATCATCAGGCCGGCTACGTGAATGAGCTCATCGCTCGTCTTACCGACTCTGAAGTGGTAGATTCGACCATCACCAACCGTACGATCAACGCCGATGCTAGGCTCTTCCCTCGAGGTGGCAAACGTCTCTTTGTGGTAAGTCATATCATATGTTTTTATCGGACGAACCCCACGCTTCTTCATGTTTGTGTGTGGCTTCGAGCGTTGAGCGTTATAGGAGCTGTGTATGCATGCGTTAGGTCACAGGAGCTGATTACATGACTCTGTTGTTATCGCTATAGGATTTCGGCCACGACAATGAGATGCTCGAAGTACTCGCAGCAATGGGTGTGAAGCGTGTGAGCGAAATCACCACAACGAAGATCTAGTCTGTGAAGCTAATCCCGAATCATGTTCCCGCTGGATTGACAGCAACGGCGTGAATTACCGGTCGACCAAGTTCCGGCGAAGCGAACATGGGTTCTACCCGAGATCGTGCCGTTTGGAGGTAAGATCACGTTTGAGCGAATCGCTTGCGATACTGGCAACTGGGAGCCAGATCCAGAAGCCCCACCGCCAGTGCCAAGCGATCGCGATGAAAGTCATGAGATCTTGGGTAAGGGAGATCGGAGTGGCGGTGGACGTGGTAGTGATGGGAAGAAAGACTACGTGAGGATCTTGGTCAAGTGAGTCTACAGTCCGGACCTCGACGTTCCTATACCCATACTGGTAGATCGGTTTATCCAACTGGCTGATCGAACGTATGTACCCCTATTTCCACCGCAGCGACAAGGTCGAGTTGGTCGACCACATTGCCTGTCGATACTCTGGGCTGATCGAACACGGTCTATGCGAGATGGAATCGTTTATCGAGTCTCAGCAATTCGCCACGACCGACGTCGACTGGAACATATGCTATGGACATGCTGATGATGATCACAGTGACATTGACAGTGACAAGGATCAATGAGGAAGAAAGAAGATTGTGGGTCGCGGATGGCTGCAAGTGCGATTTGTGCCACGCCTCTATGGTGAGCCGTTGATATTGGCCGTGTAAACTATATTGTACTTTTGGTGTGTTGTGTATCGCGCATTCCGTTCTGAATAGACGCATGTTGGTATCATCATGTACCATTATTAGTGCTTGCATATGGTCTTCAACCCAAGATGTAGCCGATCAAGTGCATACAGTATGAATCCGATCAATGTGTAGATGGTATGTGAAGATGGTATGAATTATGCAGGTATCATACTAGCCAAGTCATAATGCGGGACTGAGAATCTGTGTTCTGATTGATCCGGTGAGAGCTTGAGTATTGCGATTGCAAAGCCAGCCCGAGCCTTTGGAAACATCTCACGGAGGAGGTGGGTTGAAGCGCCCAGTCTGCTGAAGATTGGACAATGTCTTCTCGGCAGTGAGCAGGAATGAATCGGGCATCCCTGCTAGACGTGCCGCTTTCTATTGGCGATGAAATAAGATGAGCATAATACAGGGTCCGTCAGCCGATGATCTTTCAGTATCAAGGGAAAGATCCACAAGGGAGAGGATAATCTGAGTCACATGACACAGGACAGAATGCGTGTTATGAAAGAGATAGAGATGGAGATCGGCGAGAGCAGACTCACGATAGCGTGCGAATTATGGTTGATACCGGGTCGAAGCTTGTACGAGTAAGAGGAAGCGCCGTCCTTCGATAACGAATAGCAAGTAAGCTTCCGAAGGCGCGCTGCGCAAGAAAGTATCTCGCACCACTTCGGTAGAGGTGCTTCCTGGGATAATAACGGGAGCGACTCACCACCTCATCGACGTCCGTGCACCAGAAGCTGACCCCCTCCCTTCTCGTCTTCCTGGTACCCTCATTCGCGGCAGCTTCTGAGGCGTCTTCACCCTTGACTGAGCCTGTATAGTCGACTGCCGTTGAGGGAATCTCTCGATCAAGGATCTCATGCCCCAGCATTCGACCGAGCTCATGATAATGAGTGGCGAACAACGTCCTACATTTGATTTCTCGGAGGATGTGGTCGAGCGTGGCGTATGCTATCGATATACCAGCTTGGAGAGTTGTGCCTCGACCGATCCTACATAAACAAAGACACCAGTGGAGACTGGCATTAGTCCCATGGCGCCTTGATCGTTACAGATCGCTATCAAGATACGCAACGATGACTGCACGTACTCGTCCATGATGACCAGAGACCTGTTCGTGGCATGTTTCAGAATCGCAGCGGTTCTGCATTGACCCTGGTTAGCTTTCTCGCTTCGAAACTTTGACCGCGTAAGGCCCATCAAGGATAGCACGAGTTGGTCATTCACTCACTCGACCATCTCAAGCATAAAGGTGCTCCGATCCCGCCACAAGTCGTCTCTTGCTCCCACCCTGCTGAACACCTTATCCACAATACCCAGTTTCGCATGAGAAGCAGGCACAAAGCTACCGCTTTGCGCTAGGATGGCGATCACTGCTGTTTGCCGCAGTAAAGTGGATTTCCCACCTTGATTTGGGCCGGTGATGATATGGAGATGCGAGGTAGGGTCCATGATCGTTGAATTAGGCGTGAAGGTTCGAGATGCCTGGAGCAGGGAAGTCTCAATGGACGGATGGCGGCCATCTACGATGTCCAGATTCGTTCTAACGCACACGCAGCTCGTGTAAGCATGTTTGGCACATGACAGAGATATCGATGCACCACTCCCGAGAGGTGACGGCACTACTTACGAGTCATCAAGCTCCGGTCTGACCCATCCCATCTCCACGGCATTCTGGGCAAAGGAAAGCGTAAGATCCATCTCATCTACCAGATCGGCGTTCTTCCTTATCGCCTCAGCTTGCTCGGTGATCTATGGTATGAATGTCCAAACATCAGCTCTGAAGTGTGGAAGGTGAGTATGATCAGAGGCAAATACAGACCATATTGCGAAGTTCTCTGGAAGCTCTTCTTTGCGCTATCGAGAGCGTCTCGACGGCGATTTCGGTCTGGGCGCCCAGAGCTGACCATTGCTGAGTGCAAAAAAGGGTTGTCAGTGCCCCTTCCCACTAGTATTTGCATGGCAGCACTCACCCCAAATGCGAAGTACAGAACCTTCCCACTTGTCCCGCCAATGCTTTCCAGCGATCGAGCCTTGGTCACTTTAGCGCCATCGGAGCGTGACATCTGGACATGATAGCCGTATCTCATCCCCTTACATAGAGTAAGAGAGGGTGTTCCTAGTGGGCGATAGTCAGTAACTGATGGGAGGGAGGGGCGAAGCAGATGGACTTACCGAAACGCTTGACCAGATCTGTCTGAAGCTTCTGTTTCTGAGCTTGCAGGGAAGCGAGCTCATCGTGTAGGTTTTGCAGCTCTTCCGAGAAGCTGCAAATCCGCATCGTTTCAGCAAAGATCATCTTCTGGTTCTGCAGCAATGCCACAACGACCTCACTTACGATGGGTATATCCACCACTGTCTCTCCTCACGCTCTTGCTTGATCCTCTCGTCCCGCTCCTTTCTGCTTTCCTTCCCTTCCTTCGACGTGCTCTTGCCCTCCAGCGCCCCGGCTACCATCGCCTCTCCGGCTGCAGCAATCCCTTCCAGATCTTCTTCTGTCTCATCGCTACCTAGACCGTACATGACTGCGGTCTCGTCGATCGATCGTTCGATAGTGTCCGCTAGGGCTTCGAGTGGTTCGAAAGATTCGACGAGCTCTTGAAGCCTCTCGATGCCTTCCGATATCTTCGCATTCGGAATCGCAAGCCCCAGACTTCGCTCGTACCGTAATTCCTCATCGATTCGTGCCAGTATTCGCTGCACCGATCGGATCCACCTCCCTACATCCCAGATATCCCTTCCGTCACCTCTCTGACTCTTGAAGCGCTGAATGATCCGCATCACGTCTTCCATATTCCGCAAGGTATCCCTCAGCTCTTCACGCAATTCCTCACGGTCGACAAACGACTGGACAAGCGACAGACGGGAGTTGATGGTCGGCAGAGATGTCGATGGAGCAGTCAGGGTTCGAATGAGCAGACGATGGCCAGATTGGGTTACGGTCTTCGAGATGACCGATAAGAGGGTACCGCGAGTAGATAGCGGGGAAGCATGTTGCCTCTCGCCAACAGCAACCAGACCGCCTGGTCGTAGGGCATGACGTATCTCTAGAGCTTGAAGGGTAGCAGCGTCAATCTGCATCTGCTCCGTGTCTGACTGCCGACTAGGCTGATAGAGGGTTGGCGTGGATTCTCTAAGCGCGTACTGAAGGTGATGCCGAAGAAGGGAGATTGCAGCGCCTTCCGTTGTTGGCGGAGGCGATCTTGCATGTTCCGGTGAGTCTGCTGCTCCCCAAAGCGTCGGTGGACGGATCGGGTCGGCAAACGAAAGATGTACACCCAACACTTGGAGCAGATGGAACAGGCTAGAGATGTCCGACGTCTCAGTGGGGTCCGCCTGCGTGGTCGACGAGTCCAACCAAGCTGAGCGTAACGACCGGTCCAAAACGATTTCGCGAGGAGCGATCCGTGCTAGCTCATCCTCCATCTGTGCAAGGGTTGTCTCTTTTGTGAAGAACTCGCCTGTTGACGGATCGGTATATGCGAGTGATAGAGCCAAGGACTCTCCCTGGTTTTCTTCCGAGACTTTCACGACGGCATTCTGGATAGCGATCGATAGTAGATACCGGCTCTCTTCTCCGTTCAACCACCCTTCGTCTATCATCGTACCGGGCGTCACCACTCTGAACACCTTCCGTTCCTTTTGACCGACAGGTGCAGTTAGTTTCTTGCCGACAGTAGCGATCGAGCCTTCTTCGTCGTATTCTTCGACAAGCACAACCGTGTGGCCCAGATCTTGAACGAGGATCTTGAGGAACTTGTCCAGCGCCATGACTGGGAACCCGGCGAATGGGTAATCCTTGCCGTCGGCATATCGTTTGGAAGCGAGCTTGATGTTCAGTATTGCGGATAGCTCACGTGCCGGGCCATAGTATGACTGAACGCTAAAGTCAGTCTCCGTGGTTTGGTCACATCTCCAAATGCGACACATATAGAAAGGACTCACCTCGTAGAACTTGCCTACTCTGGTAAGCAAGATACAGTCTGGAAACCTAAGCCAGTTGGCGCAAATCTCCCTCGCCAAAGGGGACTCGGGGATCAGTCCATCTTTGATAGCCTTGTTGATCTCAGCCGCTTCTTCGGCAAGGGAGAGAGGATATTCCCCTCTCTGGTCCTTGGTCTGAAAGGGAACTAGCCCTGAACCTGATAGTTCCGGTGGTGAGTCGCCGTCTGGGTTGACCGCCGTTGAGGACTTCTTTGTTGTACGTCTACTTGGTGCTGCAGGTTTGCCACCGGTTTGGGTTGGTGGCCTTTTGCCGGGAACGCCATGATCGGTCCAGGCTGATAGTGGCTGTACCGGCTTGCCGTCAGGACCTAGCTTGACTTTGGGCAGCGAAGGGGATGCGACCTTGGTGATTTTGCCTACTGGTCTGCAGCAATAAGCAGTGGTCGAAATCCTGCGAGCAGCTTGAGGCGAGATAGTCGATCGGACGCAGCGACGAACGAGGGGGAAGGACATTTTTATAAGTCATGGCGACATCGTTGGGGGCGCGATACCGAGCTTCCGCTAGTAGAAGTCCGGAAGATTCCCGAGCTCAAGCACGTCGTAGGTCCTCGATCTGCCTTGGGCAACGGCGAAGAGGCCGGTCACGGTCAGCGGTCGATGATATGTAGTAAGATGCAATGTCAAGGGAGGTGACGAGATGATGATGCCCGTGATCTGCAATGATATTTTCGAAATCTCGAGTGATCATAAACGCTGCTCATCAACATTCAGGCACGCACAGATGGTTTCTCTTCGCGTTGTTTCAAAGTCGCTATCTGTCTTCTACACTCGCTCAGTATTGTTTTTATAACTACTCGTACTGTCATTCTATCGTTCAGATTCTCCCAAGCCTTGGCATACTGCTACCGGTACTCTACTGAACCATCTTCTCATTCGCCATTGAAGCCTTCGAGACGATTATCGCGCAAGATGGATGGCGCGGCCAGCAATCACGCATCGTCTTCATCTCCTTCCAGGACAAACACCGTCTATATCCCAGAAGGGGGGTACGATGCTCAACCTCAACCTGTATACGACTATCACTCGCTGGACGGGACAGATCCTGTAATATGCATCGATAATGGTGAGTTTACTGGATCAGAAGGAATGATTCCCTCCCGGGACGGGCTTTCATCCCACATAGCACTGAGACTTTCAAAAGCTGACTTGATTTCGCCAATCCGTCCTTTCTCTGATGCAGGCGCTCACTCCTGGCGAGCGGGCTTCAACAATGACACAACGCCATACATTGACAGACCGAACCTAATCGCTCGATACAAAGATAGGAAACAGGGCAAGAATCTCATGCTCTTCGGGCGTGATACGGAGGTGGATGCGAATTCGAGGTCGAATGTCAGACAGATGTTCGATGGGGATTTATTGATTCATTCGGACCTCATGGTATGTCCTGTCTATCACGATTAGAAGCATCCACATGACTTCACGCCGCATCGAACTAATCTTGCCCTTGTTACGCAGGAATGTGCGCTCGACTATACCTTCTGCACGCTTGGTATCGACACACCGAGGATAGAGAATCCGATAGTAATGACGGAAAGGCTGGCGAATCCTTTGTTCAGCCGTGCAAGTAAGCTCAGCAATACCCAATCGTCCGCAGATCGCACTGACTGACACGACTCCGTACCCGTACTAGTGACATCTGAGCTTCTGTTCGAGCTTTATAACGCCCCTGCCGTGACTTTCGGTATTGACTCGCTCTTCGCGTTCTCGCGTCAGAAGCACGAGGACGGTCTAGCAATCAGTCTGGGACACCAAGCTAGCACTGTCATCCCCGTTCTGGGAGGGAAAGGCATATTGAGTCGAGCAAAGAGGTGCGTTTCCCGCTTTGAGCCTTTTTTTCTCAAGCCGGAACCTTGCTGAACTAATGTTACGCTTTGTAGAATACCATGGGGAGGAGCTCAGGCTTCTGAGCTTATGCTCAAATTGGCTCAATTGAAATACCCGTCTTTCCCGCTCAAAGTGACTCCTGCACAAGCGACCGTAAATCGTTCAATCTGCAGGATTACCGTCATATCAAAGGTTTTGGCGCTGACACGGCGGCGACGGCCCTCACAGTTCATGTTAAGGGAAACATGCTACTTCTCCACGGATTATGAGGAGGAACTTAAGGAAATGGCAGATCCGGACAAGCTCGCGGCAGCTACCAAGATTGTGCAATTCCCGTACACTGCGCCGGTGAGCTTGTTGACGATTTGACACTGTCGAAGCAAGCTCACACTGCATGTCCGTGCATCACTCATAGGAAGTCAACGAGAAGACCGAGGCGGAGCTGGCTGCAGCTGCTGAGAAGAGGAAAGAGCAGGGCAGAAGACTTCAGGAGATGCAAGCGAAGCAAAGGGCTGAAAAAGTGAGATTGATGAATGGTTATTTCATTTTTGGTTTGGTCAGAAATACTGATCACGCTTCTGCAGCTCGCTGTCAAGATCGCCGAATTGGACGAGTACAAACTGCTTCAATCAGAGCGACCAACGATGAAGAAGGCTGAATTCATGTCTCGCCTGATCGACACCACGCCTTTCGAGACCGAAGCTGAGTTGGACAGCTGGATCAAAAAAACCGAAGTGGAGATTAGAAAGAAGCAGAGAAAGGACATGGGTTTCGAAGAAGAGCCTGAAGAGGAACCCGTTTTCCCGCTTGTCGATCGACCGGACTCGGAGCTCTCGGAAGAGGAAATTAAAGAAAAGAGACGACAGAGGCTGATGAAGGCTGGATGGGAGGCGAGAGTGAGGGCCAGAGAGGAGAAGAGGAGAGAGAAAGAGAGGATGGAAGAGGAGAGACGCAAAGAAGAGGAAGAAAGGGAGACGAATCTCGTCGGCTGGTCAGCCAAACTCAAGGAGGAGCATGAGGTATGTTGAGTCGAGTCTGAGTGAAAATAAGAGAAGAAACATATTTGGCTCTCGCTGACATCTCAATGCTCCATAGGCTATCATCACGAGCATTCAAACGAGAAAGAAGAGACGAGCTCAGCTGGGCGACAGGAAGTCTGCGGCGTCTCAGAGCAGAATGAAGTCGATTGCAAACTTGGCTGCTGAGGAGAAGACAAGTAAAAAGCGAAAGAAGGGAGAAGGTGAGCTCGGGACGCACTTGCTGTCAAAATTTCTGCTGGATTCACATGCGCTGACAGACGTATCGGGGATCCCGAAGACGATGACGGCTTCGGTATGGACGACTCTGATTGGGCGGTATATCGAGAGATCGTGAGTATCTCAGGATCTGCGCTGTGTGGATTACGATGACTGTGCTGATGCTGGCCGATCTCTAGGGAGGCGACGACGAATCAGAGGCAGAAGAGGACGACCAGACCGCGCTTCAATCCATCGAATCACGACTCCTGCAGTACGACCCGACGTTCACTGAAGAGATGACCCTGACGGGCCGAGCAGAGGCCAAAAACAAATTAATCAACGCATTTGTACGCGGCGGCATTCCTCCATCTCAGAAGTACGACCCGGACGATCTGCAACTGCATCATCAGCTCCACTTGAACGTCGAGAGGATCAGGGTCCCGGAGACTTGGTTCCAGCCGTCAATGTGGGGCATCGATTCGGCTGGGCTTGGGGAGGTCAGCGGATGGGTGTTGAATGGCTTCGAGGAGGAAGAGAGAAGGCGGCTCATGCAGGTGAGTTCGCAGCGAGCGATTGTCTTCACGCCGGACACCACCCGGACTGGGCGTGGTACTGTGGGAAGACATCGCTGACAGTTGTATTCTCAATCACAGTGCATCTTCCTGACGGGAGGCGCAGCCAACATCCCCAACTTGATCCCTCGAATGCGCAACACCTTGACGCCCATGCTCCCCTTCCGCGCACCGCTAAAAGTGGTCACATCGCTAGACGGCGGTGATCCCAGATTAGAAGCTTGGAGAGGTATGGCCGAGTGGAGTCGGACCGAAGAAGCGAAAAGTGCGAGAGTGACGAGGGCCGAGTACGACGAGTTTGGAGGGGAGTGGCTGAAAGAGCATCGATGGGGGAACGTACCGCCATAGTACCGATCATTATGGTACAAGCATTACCGAGATGTAATTATGCTCTTCTGCGCGCGCAATCATGTATTTTCCTCCTCTGTTGACCTTCTATGTTGCAGTCTGTGCACCGATAGTCATAGCCGAAGGTTCATGGCTCGACACCCCAGCAGACGACTAACTGCATGTGACAAGATCAAGACCATGTCTGCTGTCTAACAAAAATCCCGTTGGGAAGTCTGATCAATCTCACGCCTCCGCCCTTGACTTTGTCGTCAACCTCTCGATCATTGGTACTGAATGGCTCCGATCGATGAAACGTTCGTGCAACCGCTTTACTCGCCAAGCGAGTCGATGTACGCCTGTAACTTGGGCATCATGTCGTATCGCCACTATTGAAAGGGGATGCGGATGGGGTTAAAACAACTTTGTCAGCTAAGCTATGAGCCGCTTTCTCTGCAAAGTGAGGTCAACAGTCATTGGAACCGAGATGGATTGAAATTGACGAACCTTGTTAACGCAGGACTGAAGTTCCGTGCGATGTATGACACGCACGGTATTAAAACAACTCTCGTCAGCATCATTTCCTTATCGTGTGAAGTAGTGTGATGGACTGCGTTCAAGTACCGTTTTGTCTCTCCCTTCGACCTTGGCGGCCACTTCATCCCACTTGACCTTGACCTGAGCGAAGAAACAAAAATACAAAGACCTGTTAGCTGTCTTCTTGCTTCGTTGTAGCGTGAAGGAGACTGAGTCGAAGATCTAGCTGGACAATTGATAGCTCACAGGTAAAAGGCCGAGCGCGTCCCATAACTGCCTCACTTCATCTTTAGTCCAGCTGCCCATCTTCTTGCCGCCGTTGACACCCACAGACCCGGCTGGTCGAGCCTTGGTCTGGGTCTGGGTCTGGGTATGGGTCTTGTGCAGCTTGGCTTTTTGAGTGGGAGAGGGCGACGCAGAAGATGATGACCTGGATCGTTTCTGTTTGCCGGAACCTCGTGCGCCTCTTCTGGTCTTGGTTGATCTGGGTCTCTGCGGAGTAGGAGAGGGCGAGGGTAGGTATTCGTCAATGGATCGGCCATCGGTGGCAGTTGGAGAAAGTGAGGGCAATGGTGACGAGAGGAGCGTGATGAAGGTCTTGATGTCGGTAGTGGAAGCCATGTTGAATTCCTGCGCTCTATCGTGGGTCCTGCCAGTGCAGTTGAATCGTTAATGGGTGATGGAACTGAAGTACGAAGTGAACTTGAGGGGAAGGAGGTCTCATGAGCCTGTGTCTTCATAAGCGATAGAACGAGGCAGATACGGAGGTGCCTGTGTGATACCCGGCTGCTGGTAAGCTCTTCTCTTGATCTCTCGCGGAAAAGGGGCCATACCAATAAGCTGGCTGGAGCAGCTGACGAGAGGTTCATGTTCGCTACGTGGTGTAGTAGTGTTCGCACAGCGTCGTGAGTTGATTTATGATGGTCGTCGAGCAAAATATCGAGCAGTCAATATTGCCTCTCTCGTCGAGATGAACGTTGATGAGCAGAGAGCCCTCAAAGGCATGTCTCGCATTCACATCAATCATAAATGTCAGCGTGGACCTGTCGGCCCCCCTGTTGCGTCCATTACAAGTCAAAGCCCCACTGAAAGACAACGCCGCACATTCCACTCTACCCCACTCTTCCTCCTGCCAGATGAGAAACGCCTCATGTCTCTCCGAAGCTAGCGACCAACATACAAATACCTGGTAATTCGACTTCTTACACCACAGTTCATTGACCGCCGGCTTATATCCCACTCAAGTATTGGGATTCTGTCTCGCTCACTCGTTTCGCGTTAATAGGAGTACAGTATCACCCAAAATGCCTTCCGTCAAGCGAGAGTACACTTCTTCTGAAGAAGAGAGTCTGCTCAACGACCACAAGCCCGACATTGCTGGCGACACTGACCAAGGTGACAGCGACTTTGAGCCGACACCCTCTCCTTTGCCCAAAAAGGCGAAAGCCTCTACCGATTCATCCAAGGCAAAAACCAAAAGTGCCACTTCGACGCCGCAGAAGAAGACCAAGAGGACTGACGACAATTCTTCGACTCCGGACTTGACCCCGAAGAAAGCAGGATCAACCGCTAGTCCTGGTGGAAAGAAGATGGGCTCGTGGTCTGGCGATGAACTCAAGACACTGTACACTATCATGTGTCCCAAGCGAGTGAGTGCTGCCTCCTCCCTCTCGTTAGCTTGAACTTCATCATCACACAGCTGTCATGTGTTATGGTTCTGCACAGTCGATAGTGTCATCGCGAGAGCGACTGTAAACGTGCATGTCGAGGTCTTGGGTGACGTGATACTTTGGCAAACGGGAATAGGTAGGAGTCAATTGGTCTGACATTGCTGGCCAGATCCCCGGTCGAGATGCCAAAGCATGCCAGAACAAGGTGAGTACCCGAAATTCTCGACAACCACTCAGTCATCCCGGCTGGTCATCAGCAACCTTCTGGTCGTCGATGAAGCGTGAACTCCTGTGAATTGTTTGGGTGCTGATAGCGCGGACCCGTGTATGTGGTGCGCACCAGTGGGCCCGAATGCAGGGGAAGTTGATGCAGGCTATCGAAGATCTCGGCGAGTAGTCGTATACCACAGGTCCGAGTTGGGCGGGTTTCCACAAGGGTCTTGGACAGACACGGGAACGGAACAAGCAGTGAGGACCAACAGAGCTGGCGAATGGTTTCACATACACATACGCATCAGATATCGAGGTCACGTTGCAGGACCAAGTGAGGATGATGCATATATGAATTAAGCCCGGCTTCTTGCTGTTTTGCTGTCTCGCTGTCTACAATTCTACAGCCACAAATGATTTGCAGTACTCGAAGTCTATGAATCTGCCACATGCAGGCAAGTGCCAAGCATATCTCCCGCTCCCCGCCTTCACGATGCTGTTACCGCTCGAATAGAGGCGAAAGCTGTGAGCTGTGTATGACATACTCTCGTCTGCTTCGCAACCCAAGTCGGTATCTTCCTTACCTCACGATGCGCAATCAAAGGTCATTTCGCGATATTCTGGCCAACTGCCAGGGCGGGGGTCACCGGGTCGGGTACCTGGTGAGACTCTACAGAGTACATGGACATGATATTTGGGCTGCCGGCACCCTTGTCTCGGTAGATATCTTCATAGCTAGTCTCATGTCTCATCTCTCTTCCGCTGGATGCTGTAGGTCGAACGGTGTATACATGCACATACCGCATCAACACCCAACCAGCAGCCAGCCTGCCCCGGGCGTCTCAGCCGAAGAGACGCTAAAAGTGGCTTGTTCCCCTGTGGCCCCCGACGACCCTGAAGACATTACGTAGCTACGGCGCCCACGCAGATTGATTGATCCGTCAATGATCACACAGGATAGGATAACGCTACGGCAAGGTACAGGGACATGCCATGGCAAGACTTTTAACGGGATGGAATTGACCAAGCGGGAGTGAGCAGTGAGCGTTGGATGCCCTCCCTCTTTCCTTTTTATTCGAATGAAATAACTTCTGAACACGCCGGGTCCCCCTTCTGCCAAGGATGGGGTTGGAGACGTACTCCCAGCGCGACTTCGTCGATCTTGTGTGTCCAGCGGGTGATCGGTGCGCTGCCAGTATAGAACCGCGAAGGCAGCACGACACTTGTGCTGCGGAACAAGTATGGGCTAGTCTGTTTCTGAGCGGATCAAGCTTACATCCAATTTAGCGCGGAGACGCAGAGGCAGAGGAAGATGCTGTACACCTACGCTGCGAAGCATTGACGCTACGGCAAATCTGACATGCTGCTGCTGCGTCATGTCCGTATCGTGCCCGTGTTGGTCCTGGTCTGCTCCGATCAGGTTCGGGGGTCCGGCAGATTGGGCTGGGACCTTAGTGCATAGATTCCCACTTTCAGACCTGAGACCATGGTTGGGTCTCAGATACCCACAGTTACATGAGCACCTCGAAACGCGGACGGACTCTCAAAGTTGATGCGATCCGTGCTTATCCATCGCTATGCTATGATATTAGCATCTATGACGAGCTTCCCCGTCAGCGTTCAAGGGTCTCGGGTTTAGGTGAGGTTTTCTGGTATGTAATTAATCAGGAATGATGCCTGGCAACTGGTGTGTAAGGGATGCCGATATCGAGGGAGGGCAAGGGGAATGAAAGCACAGGGTCTTTTTGGGTATTACCTACTACCGCCTAGCTTTACAACGACAACGCTGCGAGCATGCGGGCGATGCAGTGACTCTTTTTTCGCCGATACCAGTGCAAGCTTTGTACATACCGTACGGTGGATGGCAGCGTACCGCTAGCTAGCTACCTGATCATAACAGTTGCACATTATCATTTTGCGCTTTTGCACAAATCATCGTTGATCCAGCTTTGCTGTGGTTCATTCATCGCTCGCACATCTACACGACCGTCGGACTGCGTTTGTGGAATAGAGAGAATAGAAGGAACTACGGAGATCTCGGGCCACGACAGCAGCAGGGTGAGTGTCTATTTTTTTTGCGTAAACATGCGGCGAGAGTAGGGCAGGGCAGGGCATACGCTGGCTTTTTGGCTGCGAACAGCTACTTTTCCATCTGCATCCCCTCTATGCTTCGGTTCGCTTTGCTTTGTTGTTCTTTGCTCCCATTGGGAATGCGTGAACCCGCTTGGCATCTCGTTTCGCATCAATAACCCGGACGGACGGACAGACGGATGGAAGGACAGAAGGATTCCTCGATTTGTTTTGAATCTGGACGGCAACAAGCAGCCTCACCCACCACCATATTTGTCAAGTGCAAGCCACTACTGTTATTATCATCATTGATTCTTACTCTTCCATCATTATTGCTTGAACTACCTACCATACCATAGCATTCGTCAATCACTTTGGATCGTCCTTGATTCCCTAACACCATACCCTCGACCCTCAAACGATCAATCAATACTACCCTCACTGCATCTAGTCAACCAAAACTTCCTTTCATCAACTGTCTGTGCTGGGTGTGCCTTGTTTGGTGGACCTGAGGCTCTTTTTCCGACTGTAACGCAGAGCGGAAAACGGAGGCTTAGCTCAAGCCACGATCTTATCAGGCTCTCGCCTTCGACGTCAAAGTTGTAGGCCCATATCGCTGATCACAACAGGCGATTGTTTAGTCTTCCTCTCTTTCGGGTTAGAACACTGGAGCTCAGAAGAAGCCGCCTAGAGGTTCAAAAGCCATCACGTTCGCAGCACGCCAGCACAGCATCACTTCGTTATACCGCGTTCTCCTTACCTGCGCTGGTCTGCCTATTCTACCTTTGGGGTTTCGGTCTGACAACAGACAGCACCATCGATTGTCAACTGTATCGTTACGACTTCGAAACGGACGTAATAGGTTGTGAAAATACAGCTACTAGGGATTACTCCAGGTCAGGCATCATCGGTCGACTTTCGGACGAAGAATATAGCGTTCTCGAAAAAGGGGGGATTCATCTGCAAGGGCAGTGATACAAGGGAAGAAACAAGCTTGGACCCCTCATCCGCATAACGATATAACAGACCAAGCCGTCGGCGTTCATTAACTGTCCGTTCAACGAGGCCCAATAATCGATCCGTTTCGCAATGGCCTCACAACAGGCTGCAACACCGGTCAGCTCGGCTGCTGCGTCTTCATCAGCGCCAGCCGCTGCTTCCTCCTCAGCTGCTGCTGCCGCTTCATCGTCCGCTGCGCCCGCAGCTTCATCATCTGCTGCTGCTAGTTCAGCTGCCGCATCGT
Source organism: Kwoniella sp. CBS 9459 (assembly GCA_036428585.1). Lineage (NCBI taxonomy): Eukaryota > Fungi > Basidiomycota > Tremellomycetes > Tremellales > Cryptococcaceae > Kwoniella > Kwoniella sp. CBS 9459. Next base: position 2,982,431 of record CP144065.1, on the reverse strand, counting down.
CCTCTGCATCCGCGGCTGCCAGCTCTTCGTCATCTGCCGCTACATCGTCCAGTGCTAGTGCTAGTGCAAGCGCAAGCGCCAGTGCGTCGTCGTCCTCAGCGTCAGCGTCAGCATCATCATCATCATCATCAGCCTCCTCTTCTGCGGCAACAGCAGTCACTGCGGATGTGATCAGCGCTACGTCCGCTGCGTCATCGTCTGGGTCGAAGAAGGGTCTGAGCGGAGGAGCGATCGGCGGTATCGTGGCTGGTGTTGTGGTTGGGATCATAATAGCGGTGTTGTTGTGGATGCTGTGGAGGAGAAAACGGAAGACCAGAGGAGAGAAGATTGCGCCACCGTAAGTTCGACATTCCTGCCCTGTACAGCTCACCCGGTCAACCTCGATCAAAACCACAAATTGACTCATGCCATTTTCTGTAATGCTCAGTCCACCAATGAGTTACGCCCCAGCTCCTCCCATGGCGGCGAGACATCGGCAAAGCTCAGTCATGGGCATGAGCGGCATGGCTCATACGCGTTCTATGAGCACGTATTCTGGTCGTAAGTCTGACTCGGATCGCATATCGATGACTGCACCCAGAGCAGATTACTGACGTATCATCCTTGTTCCCGTCACGCTACGCTACAGTCATGGCTCCTGCCCGACCCTCTTCCACCTTCAACTCCCACTCACGCTCCCCCTCGAGCCACATCAACTATCCTATTGTGACACCTGGATCCACATCGCACGATGCTTCGCCCCCCATGCCTCCTTCTACAGCTTCAAACACATCTGAGTCCCCTCCCCCGTCAACCGGGACCAACACGCCCGCTCACCCCATGTCAATGCCCATGGCCCCTATGCACGGCGGAAAACCCAGCTTGGCGCCGATAAATACCTCCTTGCAAAGAGACAACTCCGCCAGCAGCGAGGAGTTCCGAGCTGCTCATGCCCAGAGACCGGGACCTAGGCACGTCAATTCGGTAGACAGATTGCGGAGCGAAGCCAACGCTGCGAACGGGTCAGATCGGGCGCCGTCACCTGCTTCGTCAAGACATCCTTCCGAATCTGGCAACGATTACTCTCGTGCCAATTCGCCTCATACCTCCGTCAATGGTTTCCCTAGCCCCTCAGGTGGTCGAGGCTCAGCATCGATGCCCCGATCGCCCAACGGCTACCCTCGTCCGATGTCTATGGCCTCGTTGGGTTCGCAGCGATACTTGCACGTTGGTCCAGCCGGCAGAGCGCCTCATCAAGGTCGGGCGATCCAGCTCACCATGCCTACGCTGCTCGGAGCGAGACCGGACGAGAATGGCGATTTCTTTGGCCAATCAGCTAGGTATGATGACGGGTACCATCTGGGGCTTGACGAGATGGGCAGGATGAGGAAGATCTCCAACAGGCAGTACAGCGAGCGAGGTGAGTGCGGTGCTGGCATTGACATACCTGCAGTGGTCATCGGAAAAAAACGGGAAACAGAATGTAATTACTGACATTTCGAGTACAGATTACGCCTCATCACCGGTCCACACGCGCGCACCATCATCCAACTCTCTCTCGAACCGATCAAAACAAGGTTCAGACGAGGGACCGGAACAAGCTCAAGCTGGACCGAGCGCGCAAAGACAGCAATCATACCCTAGAGAAGTGGCCGCCGACCCCCGGACGGTTTTGAACAGACAATAATCGAGTTCACCTCGGCAGCAACTCTCGTCTTTTATCGAGCATTGCACTTCAGTACCATTTTTTTTCAAAACAGACTAGACACGCATCGGTCGAAACTGGTCTATACGACCAACCATCCCATATTTGCTCCGCCCGATAGAATGCCTGTATGAGTACGACCAACGATACACTACACACGGACTTTTCTATATCACATTTATCCATTAGAAGTACAAGTATAAAGTTATATGTTCAAACGCACGTCACCAAAACAAACTGTAGACCGATCTAGTTCAAAAGGGACGATAGTAATGTAGGGGTTTCGGCACGAGGAGATATGTAGGCCGGAGCGATGGACAGTCCAACTATAGTAGCAAGTTATCGATGAGCACAACATGCATCGCTCAGCACAGCACTGCGCCGCAGGAACACGCTGTCAGGAAGGGCTGCTAAAACTCAATGAGTTGTCGAGTTTTGGCCCTGCTATGATGCCTGCCCTAGCTAGCAAGGACCTCCACCGCTGTCTCGTTCTTTCGAGATACAAAGACATCCATAAAACCAAACACGACTGACCCCTTATCCTATCTATCCATCACGATTTTTGACCGACCTTCGACGACCGTCTCGGATCACTGGTCCGCCGTAGCTGAGCTGGATCTCGAGTGATAAGGTATCGATCGATTCACAGGAATCTCGTGCTATTGAATCAGAGCCCGACATGTTCGCCGATACCGACACTTCTCCTGCTGGCGTTGGTCAATACAGTACGAGTCCTGCTCGTCCGATTGATACTCACGACCTGGCCCTAGCGACCTCGTCGTCAACGTCAGTATCTATGCCCGGCCATGATGCAGGCGGTACGCAGACCCTTGATCCCTTGAGAGTGCTGCCAAGTGCACAACAGACCCAAGGACAGCCGCAGCCTTACGCACCTGCGCATGCGACTACGGCGCCCGAACCGTCTCTTCAAGCATTACTCGGTCAAACCCTCACCTTGGACCTGATCGATGGCCGCCAATTCATAGGCTTCTTACTGTGCGTTGACAGGGACCAAAACATTATCCTGCGCGACGCAGAGGAATCCAAGCCCCTCTCTTACCCTCTTTCCCCAACTACGGGCCAACCTTTAATCCGGGTCGATGACGAAGAAGGGAAAACCAAGTGGGATGCGATCAGGGAGAACAGGGAGATGTATTGGCCCCACTCTGAGCCTTTTGGGGGCTGGGAATCGGGCTGGGGCGGACGGTGTATGGGGATGGTCGGGGTCAAAGGTGCGGACGTGGTCAAGATTGGGATTGAGAGGGCAGTGTGGAAAGGGATAGGCGGTCAGGTGACAATTGATCACGAGGCCGGCGATGGAACAGGCAATGAGGGAGGGAATGGGCAGAAAGGTCTCGAGCTTGGGAGTGCAGAAGGTACTGGACGAGATGTCGAGACTGTGGGACAAGACGAAAAAGAAGCCGCAGCTGCGTAGTCCCATGAGCAGCGAAAGATGAGTCCTCAAGAAGAAGGGTGGGGTGAACAACGTTGAGCGGCTGGACCACACGGAGAGGAACAGTCTCTCTCTGAGGGTCGGTCTGCTTGTCGATCAAATAGGTAAGCTTCTTACACCTTCCATGGTTGAGTATCTAGCTGACTGCCTTGAAAGCGATATCGTCGATCATCGCCTTCTCTGCTATCACGGGGCGCAGGTCTTGCTCTTTGATACTACGACCTTCAGATCCACAATGTCCATCCGATCCAGAGACGCCCGTCAACCGACGTCATGCTTCTCAACCCTTCTGTCACTCCGAGAAATGTTTGCCCCGCTGTCTTCAACATCATTGAGACAGAAGGAAAGAGGCCTGACGCCACGTCTTGGCTTCGAGCGGTAGAGCTCGGTCGATCAAGGTCTCTCGACACACCTGGCACGCTCAAAGACAGCCCGCGAGTCATTGCCTGCCCCCTCCGATTCCGATGGTTGTACTGAGCTTGTCAGCAAGGAAGCACGAAAGCGAAACCTTCCCGCCGTCAACGTCACCCTCAGCGCAGTAATAACAGCCGAACAGCCATGGTCCGACGCACTGTATATCGACCTGATGACCTCATGTCAATCCCACAGTATGGTCCTGCGATGGGCACCAGTGTTATCTCGTTGGACAGCATTATCGTTCCCCCTATGTAACCCAAGCTCAGATCATTCCTTCTTTCACGGGTCAGGCCGGATACTCTTACGCGAAATCGGCCGATCAAAAGAAAGCCTTCTCACAATTCCCATGCAAAATCGGAAATCTGGAGAGCCACTCTGGAACGTCAGCCGATAAGCGCTCATCTCCACGTCGAAATGCTCAAGGTTCTCAATCGAAGCCTACAGTATCTCTACCGTCCCGTCAAGTCTCGCCGCGAAGAAAGTAACGACCACTGCTTCTTGCTCCCAGTCCCGCCTGAGGGCCGCAGGGGATGAGATGCCGTCGTGCATCAACATCCTTTGTATCCCATGTAGAGGCCCGTACTACCTAGCGTGGGGACGATCCTTTGTCGATGCATCGGATTGGAAGATATATTGGCGACTTCCGTCGCTGTCTTCGCCTCAAGCGTTCATTCGACTCGAATCCAGCCCGCACACCTGAACCCTCCAGCATCTCAGTGGACTCGTATCGTTGTCGCCTATCGCTATCACTATCACGGCTGTTCGCTTACTTGTACCCTCGATATCGACTTCAGACGCGGAGTAAAGCCTTACTGTCTCTTCATCTGGATAAGAAGGCTGGAAATCACTTATCTTGACATACACTGTACTGCTCATCCGCGCGCCCGCACCATCATCATCATCCTTAGCTGTCTCTCTTCCTGCCCTCACTATGCCCCAAGACAATTTTCGCGAGCACAGCTCTGTCATCGATTCCGGATCAATCCGACATCCTCTAGCACGGAGGGTCACCTTCCCCAACGATCCGCCGCAAGATCCGACCCAGCTCCCATCCCTGTACCATAAACGGATCAAGGATCCTTCGTTCCCTTTCGATCCAGCCTCCACCCCACGCCCTCGGTCAATTCCAGCCCCACCGCTCCGAGCTCCGTCGCCATACCCTCGTATGAAGACTCGCTGGGGATCTGCTTTGCTCGACTCGTTCCGTAGCGATGCAGCTGATGGCGATGAGCAGTACATAGGTTGGGGATGGAACCTGCTCTCTTTCACCTACATTGCGATACACTCCCTCTTCGCAATTACACATGGCTCGAATTCCCAGCCTGATCGCGCATTTTTAGGGCGATCGGTCCTGACTGACAACGATCAAGACTTTTCGTGCGGCGAGATCGCCGGATCCTTCCTACTCCGCTTGGCCTTCGCTATCATTCACACATATGCTCTAAACCACATGTCATCTACGATAGCTCACAAGCACCCTGCCCGAGCAGGCAAGATATACCTGCTGTTATCGCTTACTGGCCCAACGGTGATCCAAATTGCTGACAAGACTTGGCCTGAAGCATGGACGGCACCGCTCGGTGAGTGAGGGAGACATCCACTGTGTCTGTATCTGACTCTGACTCGGTATTAGTGAGAGCAAGGGCTAACGGGCCACCTAACCTCATTCCTCATTGGACCATTCTGTCAAACAGCCACCCTTGCATACTCGCTGTTGATGCGCTCGAACAGTTTGAGAACTGCGTTTAGAAACACGATGAAGCTCTGCGGCGGCCTGATCCTCATATTCGCTTGCGCATGGTGCCAAGACGCCCACTCCGGGACATCGAATACTTTGACCGCTAATTCGGAGACGCACGCCAGATTTGGGGCAGCCAGTCGCTGCTTTTGTACCTTCGCTTCACCTTTGCTGCTCATGATCGCTGCTCAAGGCCTCGCTCGCCTGTGGGCCACGTCCATCAGGTTCAGTCGAGGGTCGAAGGGTCGCGAAGACGAAACTCAGAACAAGGCCGAGACGCTCATCTTCCCTCGACTCTGTTCGCAAATTGCGGTGGTCTTTCTCCTCGTCCTGAATTGGATATTTTGGCGTTGCATGACGCTGAGGATGGGCGATACTTAGCATCACTTGTTTGCTGCGATTCTTCGTTACCGCTTTTGGAATCCAATTCCGTTGGACAGTGAAGCCTTCTGTATATAGACATCAAGTCTTTTGCAGGGCTTCATCATGAGGCTTTTACTGTCTGTATTTATGTTTGAAGTCAAACGTTCTCGAGCCTATACGATAGTGTCATGTTGATCGCTCGCGTAAGCGAGTGTCCCGTCGTGTCGAGAGCTTTGATAGCCTGTGGCTTACATTGTACACAGCCTATACACTGTAGATAGACCTAGAAGATCATTTGTGCTATATGTATGGCATACGATCGACACGGCCAAAGGCACGGTCTGCAACCTTCTCATCATCGCACGCCCACACTTTCTAAAACGCTTCTGGTCAATGCTCCCTCATTCACCCTCGCTCAACCTCACTCCCAGTGTACCCTTTCTCTCCTCGCTCGCTCATCCACCGCCCATACTCCTCCCAACCCCAATCTTTTCCTCCGAGCTTCCCGCGCGCCCCCACAATCCTCCTCACGGCGCTGCGCTCCTCCTCATCCCTGAACACATTCGACCACCACCTATCGAGACTATCGCCCCTCATACTACCTTGGCTGAAATCCAGCAACCCCTCGCTGTGCAAAGCTACGAAGAACAGTACGAGGGGTGCGACGTGTGGCTGGAGCTGCGGGAACTCGGATAGATGCTTCATTATGCGCGTTATGCGCAGGAGGTTGTGCGGGCGTTGTTTGAGGTTGAGTACTGAGCAATATATGCACCGCAGCAGATCAATCCAGTCAGAGCCAAATGAATAGACATCAGCTCATGGCAGCTGTAGATCTGGGTGGCGCGCACGAACGAAGCTACCAGCTAGGCGGTAGGTTGGTCGACGAGCAGTGAATCTGCAGAGGCTCGTAAGGGAGGGTGTGAGCGAGTGAGGGAATACACTCACAGCGCTCTTTGTAGTCCTCTGACAGCTTCAGATGGCCATCGTTGAATTCGATCCCGTAAAATCGTAACATCTGCAGCGAGCGAAGTTGGCATCAATACCAATATAAGCAGTAGACCACATGAGCCTAAGCCTGTTTCGATTGGAAGACGAGGCAGCACGTTATGGAAGGATGACTTGTAGAGCTATCCACGCAGCGCATGTTTCTATCCGCAACGTCACCCCACCCACTCACTCACCATCTTGTACGATCTCAACAGCCTGTCCAGGACCGCCGGGTCTTCCTTCATAGCTTCTATCTCGTGTACGTCCAGAGGTTGAGCGAGGTGGTTGACACCTTGTTCTCTGATTGGGAAGAACCCTATTGGGGTAGAGTGGTAGGAAAGTGTACCGCGGGCAGGGCGGATAGGAGCGATAGGTAATCATAATTATCAGTTCTGTGCCTTTGCCTTTTTGAGTATTGGGCAGGTTGGGATCAGTCGGGAAAGAGAAGACACGACGACTTACATTGAACGTATCCACTAACATGTCGATAAGATACGCCCCATATATATTCAGTATTGGACCCCTACGCGTGATTGACTGACTCTCTTGGGAATTTCGCGGTACAAAGAAGAAAAGGCGGATGACTGACTGATTCATCTCCAGTTCGACAAGATCATTCTCATACCGCTTCATCCATGACTCGTACTTGAGCCCATCAGGCTGACATACTATCTCGTTCTTGTAGAATCGTAGATTGTTGTCAGCCTGTCCGTCGACTGATGGAGACGATTGGCCTTTGTATGAAGCGAGAAAAGCGTCGATGTCTGACAAGCGAGACAAGGACCCGGCGCTCAGCTACCAGCTTGCCAAGGGAAGGAGATGGAGTGTTTTGACCCCCATTCATGAAGGAGTTTGGATGAGGACCCACCTCGAGGGCGTGACATGACGGCTGATGATACGAATGATCGACGATTGGGAGCTGTACAGGTCGCTGAGTCCGGGAAAGCTAGAGGACACTTGACAGCTCGAACAGAAACCGGACCGGACTTGAGAAAGCGATACGGCAGTACGGCCACCGATGTGAATGTAATAGACGAGCGAAGGAGTCTAGTTGAAGCGGGCGAGAAACGAGTGATTGCAGTGGCCATTGGGAGGTCGGTGCGGTTGCTTTCGAGATATTACTGAGGAGGCCGTTACACCTCTCAGCTTGAACGATAAGTCTACAACTGTTTCCCTTCCGTGGTGATAGATCGGTCGAAGGCTGCGCGTTTCACTGAGTGCTACAAGCGGACAGACATGCGATCACATACTTGGCCATGTCAAGGCAGGATCATGCTGCTTAACGGTGCTATTGCCCAACTCGCCTGGACCTACTCCACCGGGCGATTGGAGGGTAGCTGCAGCGGCGATCTCCGCTTTGGCTTGCGCCGTTTCCCCTTTGCGAACCAATCAAGCTCGAAATTTCGGCCAGCGTTATAGCAACCAAATACGATCGCTATTTGACACCTGTTCTTTTTTGGAGGTCGTTGTGAATTGCCTTGATTGTTTCGCTGTCCCGTCGTATCGCTATAGCCAAGCCAAGATGTCCCTCTTCCCTTCGTTACGAGCGCAGGCTCAAGCTTCTACCTCTGGCTTCACAAGACTCGCTCGGCCATCATCGTTGCTCCTGGCTCAGCTCAACCCTTCCCAAGCTCAGCGACACCAGAGTCACCCCTACGTATCCCTTCGAAACGCCTCGACATCATCCACGTCAGGCAGCTACCCTGCTGCCTCTTCCACTCCCGGCAGTAGTACCGGTGCGCAGGCGCAGGGAGCCACGGCGAGCGCGCTGCAAGCTTCCAAGTCGAGGTCTATCCAGGATGTGGAGAAGGAATTGACCGAGCAGAGACAGATGATGGCGCGTGCGGCTAGAACGAACCCCGGTATGGATATTGGGATGCAGACTTTGCCTGTGCTTGGTGAGTGCGGCTAGTTGCTCATGATGCGGCTATAGGACATGAAAGCGATATCGTCGTTGTCAAATGTCTCTACGGGTGACAGGTGGTTCATCAGTGACAGGAAAGGTTGCTGCACCTGTGATCGATCCGCCATATCATCGCGATCCGGTCCGAGCTGAATTTCGAACTGAGATCAGATCGAGATCTACTGAATCAGATTCCAAGAATACAATGCTGATCGTCCTCCTTCTCCGTTCCTGCCATGCTTCTCCCTATATTCTGCTTTGCTCTTGTCGTCACAGAACCGCACGTCGATACCCCGCCGCCATTCAAGTACTACATCCCGTACATGGGCGACGCGGCCTTCAAGCAGTGGAAGGAGGCTAGAAAAGAGCGGGCTTCTCTGACGAGACAATCGTGAGTCGGGCTGGGCAGGGCTGGGCCTTGCCGCCGAGTATAGTATCTCCTCCACATGGACTGACCTCTCAAGGTCTATCTGTAACGAGTCTGATCAAGGCCAGGCAGGACATGGCGACCGAAAAGAGGAATGAACGCTGATTCTCTTGCTTCTTGGGAAATCACTCATTGCTCTTGTCCCTCAGGCTAGCCGAAATTATCAACCGAAAAGGATTCTACGAGCACCGAAAATCCATGTTATCCAATACCATCGCGCCCATCCGGAACGCATGGTTGATACTTCGTCGGTCAAACGTTATCAAGAAGTCGATCGCGGAGTTGAATAGAAGGTATCATGAGTACATGCGGGTCCAGGCTGAGTGAGTGGCTTGAGATCGAGAGGAGGGCGAGTTGCTCAGCTGGCCTGACTGGGGCTGCGTATCTCATGTCTCGTAGTGTGGTTCCGCTGACCATTTTGACTATTTCATGGCTGTCATTTCCCTTTCTGAACGCGTAATATTCTGTCTGATCATCAACCATGATCAACGACTTATCTTGCGTGATCGTCCGAAACCCTATCTCCCACCGCTCACTCGGAATCACACACAGAGGAACCATCGGTCAAGCAGCCGCCATCTCAAAGGACAACGCCCTCACCGCCGCATCCCACGTCATCCGAACAAGGAAGGACAAGCTCAGATGGCAGCTGATCAAGGAGAACGCCAAGCCGTACCTCGTTTCTTCCAGGCTGACGGTGGTAGATCCTAGAGACATGAGGATGGCCGCGCAGCTCGTTCTCAGATTCGACACTGAGCAGGTGGGTGTTACAGGCTTCCCCATGATGAAATGTAAAGTGTGAAACGACTACGTGCCTAGCTGATAACCATCTGCGTTACCCATATTACTTAGGCTCTCATCACCCAGAAGGGCAACAACACGCCTACCCGACGGACCCAGCGAGTAGTGGAGAACATCATCTTTGAGGCTTTCCCGATCAACAGCACATGCGAGTGGAAGATCAAGGGCAAGCTCGTCGAAGCCAGTGGGGACAAGAAGTAGTAATACAGCAGTGCGAGAGAAGGGGGGGTCGGATCATACTTGTAGCTCACTCCTACCATGCGTAGTAAACTTGCAGCATGATGCACAACCATAATGACAAGAATGAAGGTGAGCATCAAGATGGGTTCCCTGACCATGCTACAGCAGATCAACGGCGAAGACCGAGACAGCCAAGGGGAATGCGTGGAAGCCGCGTGGAATGACGTTCCGTACCTGGTCAGATGAGATCATACGAAAGCCGGACTCGCTGCACTCTTTTGATGCGCAGCCCGGGACGGGAAGCAGAGCTCGGAATGTCCGGGTGCGGCTGGGACGTGCGGGTGTCTCATAAGGTACTTGGCAGTACAAGTTACATCAGAGGTGCTGTTCGCATGAAAAGCGACAGACGATCTCGCTGGACAACTGACTGTCCCCGTCCACGTCGATCTTCGCACAGGGTCGATGTGCGGGGACATTCCGGTGGAGGGAGCATGCATGCTACTGCTACTGCTACTGCGAACGGCATCTGGTAACTGCAGCAAGAGATCAGCTGATGCTGCGATGCAGCTCACAGCATGAGCATGCATCGGTCATCGGCCGATTCAGAATCCTAGTCAAATAGAGTCGCATGATCATTGCTCGTATAGCACGTTCTCTGTCGTGATCCAAGGTGTCCTCATCGTCACGTCATAATAGTCGGGTTGTAACAACGTTCTCTGTCGACAAGCTTCGTCACCCCTTTGATCTTTGATCTGGGGCAGAACTCACGCATGACCCACAACGCTGCGCAATCGTCTCATTGCACACTCAGCATAGTCGGACAGTCTATGCCAGTAACCGTATAACTACCCGTTAGCCCAATTCATCTCCTCTTTTACTCTTTTCCTTTCCGTATCATTGACGCATATCGATCAACGAATCGAACACAACATGCGGTTCTCCTATTCCACTTTGGCACTGTTGCCACTGGCAGCCGCCATCCCGGCCCAACAGGCCTCTCGCTCGATCCCCGAGTTGTCCATCTCGCAATGGAACGACATCCAGTCCGGCTTCTCTGATGGTCTCAAGTCCTTGTCTTCTTGGTCATGGAACAAGGCAGAAGACGTCATTGACGAGCTTGAGGCTATTGCCGATGCGTCCTTTGACAACACCGCCGACGACGCAGAGTTGACCATTTGGCAGCAGCTCAAGGCTGATCCTCACAGCTTCAGCAAGCTTGTCAAGATCATCGAGGTGAGTTGTGCACAGTGCGCAGTAGATATGTTGGCCGATCTTGGTTGTTGCTCTGGTGCATCGGCGATCAAGTGATGCTGCGTTGCATCGATCCCCCTTAAAGAGGCATCGGAATATTTTGGTTAGATTAGCCGCTGACACAGATCTCCACTCCAGTTCGAGGGCAAGGCGATCGATTACCTTGACGACAAGGATCTTCAGATCACTTTCTTTGTGAGTATCAATTCCTAGTCATCATCGATGGCACTCATCATAGCTGAGTCTATTTGAGCTAATCATCATCGTACTCGTCTAGGCTCCCAACAACGATGCTTTGACCCCTCCCAAGCACCACGACCATGATCACGATGGTGACGATGACGATGACGATGACTCGTCTCTCGCCGCTCTGCTCCACAACCCCTCTTTGACCACCCTTTCTACCGTCCTCGAGAACGAGCCATCCCTCCTCTCTGTCGACGACCGAGACCACGACCACGACCACGACCACCGCAAGCACCACCACCACGGCGGCGGCGATGATGATGACAAGAAGAAGCGACGAAAGGAGATCTTCCGAAAGATCGCCGGTAAAGTCCTTCAGTACCACGGTTTGACTAAGCCATACACCGCCCAGGAGTTGGCTCAGAACTCGACTATCGCCACTGCCCTCAGGGCCGAGGATGGCTCTTTCGGTGGTTTGCACCGAAGGATCAGGATCGACAAGCACCTCGTTCCTCCTTGTAAGTACTCCACCACGCACTCACAATCACAGTCGGGCTTTCCGCGACATCCATCGGTTTCCGTCATTGGACATAAGCTACTTTTCCCGTCTCCACATTACTAACTTATTCTGCTTTGCAATGCTTTGCAATGCCCTTCCCTCCATCACACAGCTCTCAAGCTCAACTTCTACGCCGAGGTTCTCGTTGCCGACAAGAAGGCCCGAAACGGTATCTTCCACACCTTGAAGTACCCGCTCATCCCTCCCGGTTCTATCCTTGAGGAGCTTTTCCTGTTCCCCGACACGTTCTCCACTCTCACCTCGACCATCCAGAAGGTTCACGGCCAAGGCTTCCTCGACTACTCTTACGACAGGGAGCACTCCAAGCCCGGCAAGCCCCGATTCCACGGTGCCGGCCTCGCTACCAACTTCTCGCCCACCAACAAGGCTTTCGCCGCTATTCCCGAGAAGCTCAAGTTCTTCCTCTTCTCCCCCTTCGGTGAGAGGGCTTTGGTCAAGATCCTCGCGTACCACTACATCCCCCACACTCTCTTGCTCTCCGAGTTGCTCTACACCGAGAAGCACCACGGCCACAAGCACTCTCAGATCGACGGCTTCACTGACCTTGTCGGCTCATACGAGTACTTCAACGTCGCCGATGATCCTTCTTTCCACAAGGAGTTCGAGATCAGCCCCGCGCTTCCCAACTCCACCCTCAAGATCGAGATTGACAAGTCCAAGTTCCTCCCCGTTGAGGGCGCTGTCAAGACCACTATTAAGGTTAACGGCGAGCAGGTCGAGGTCATCGATGTCCCTGCTAGGAACGGTGCCACTCACGTGATCGGCAAGTTGCTCGTGCCCCCTCACCACCACCACAATGAGGACGGCCACGACCTCTCCGGCGAAGACACTTGGGAGAACTGGGAACAGTGGCTCCCCGCTTGGGCCGAGCAGGAGTAAGCACCTTCAACTATCGAATCTGGTGATTTTCTCTTGTGGCCTTGCGCAGAGCTCTTCTGTCTTGCAAAACACAGCCAGTTGTTCAAGTAATTGCAGAGTACGAATCGGAAGAAGAAAATGCGAAACCACAAAAACGGCGCAAATCATAGTACTGTAGTAAGAAGTAAGAAGTCCATGTAGCATGTATATTCTTTTGATGCTCTGTACAATGCGCCAGACCTTTACAAGGTGAGGTTATCCATCATTAGGCCAATGACTCCATAGACGGTGACACCCAATTGGTATTCGCATCGTACTCACGGCCTCACTTATATGCTGTCAATTGTCGCTGCATTCTCGGCAACCCAAGGGGAATAATCATGATCGATGATATGAATTGCGATGAGATATTGCACAACTCGGAATGATGGATCGGTCAAATAAGTGACTGTTTGAATTTATTGGCCAACAGACTTTGACATGGCCTTCTTCTGGCCGCATGTTGGTGACATAGAAGAGGCGTCCAGTCCAGTCCAGTCCATTCATTGAATATGACTCAAGCCACTTTACCATAGCCGAAAGGTTCTCTAATAATGGCATTAAGATTGTTGTATATGCAAGTCTCATTGAACAACGAGTTGCATGAGGCAGGCGCCTTCCGTGCGCACGCTGCGACGAAGTGAATCTGGCTTGGTGTAGCTAGACTGTCCCTTGCGGTCGCTCACCATCCGCCCCTTCTCGCGGTCCGTCTTCCTCTTCGTCCCCTCTACCTCTTCCTTTCTCTCTCCGACTCCTCACCCAAGCCGCCAAACTCCCAGCCGACAGGAAGAAGCTCCTCGGCGACCCCTCCTTGGCGGTACACCGCCGATTCGCAGCCTCGGGGATATCGGACCAGCTCTCGTTGAACCCCGGCGGCGGCGGTGGATAGGCGTCGAATTCCGCTGTTTCGGGTAAGGGGTGGCGCGTTCGGAGGAGGTTGAGGATGAGGGACATGCCTTTGCGGGACTGCGGGGTCGGTGATGGTGGGGTTCAATCGTTCCAGAGTGAACGAAAGTGAAGATGTAAGAGTGAAGGGGAGCAGGAAAATGTCATTGTCAGCATGCTACGTCCCTTTAGACAGCAATTGAAGCTCAGGAGGAAGGACGACCTAGAGTCGGAAAGCACAGAAACGAGGTGCGAAAAGTGCAGAGTGAACCCCACAGCTGCGGTAAATGGCCAACCGTCTGACCGGGCACACTCACATGCTCTGCGTTCGACTCAAACTTGCCAACGCCATACGATTCTATCCGCTGCCGTATCATACTGGACCATGCGCCACCGAAATGGGAGCGTACTTCCGCCGTCGTATGATGCAGCGTTGTCCTGCGCGAGTGCAAAGTTGTGACAGTGTCCAGCGAGGAGTTGGGATGATGGTGAAGACGAGTAAGAATACCACCGGGGAACCAAAAGGTTATGATCAAATATACGATGAGGATCAGCAACAGGTCCATATGTCTAAACTTCACGGGAAGTCGAGTCGACCAGTTGATCTGCGCAATTACTGCTCCCACTTACCCATTCGGCCCAGCCCTGATCTCCCCTCCCTCGATGACATGCATCAGCTTCCGATGATTCAGATTCCCCTGCTGCACGCGTAACCGCGGCATCGTCCTGTACGCCCGATCAAGCTCCAGATCTGTATCGCGACTTGTTGATGAGCCCCTTACAGTGGACTGTTGGACATGCGCATGGGCATCACCTGTCCCAGACTGGGGGGTTATTGATGATGTCGATGGACTCGTCGGCAAATCGGCCACCGGTGAATCCAACGTCGACTTGGAGCTTGAAGCCTGGCTCAAATTTGATTCTTCTGAGTCGATGTAAGACGGTTCCCGCATCGTAGCCGCTCCTGTTGCTTGCTTTGGCGATCTGACGGATCTGGACCTGGTCACTCTTCGCCTGCCCATCCTCCTCTCGTCCGGCGTGAGCCCCCATCCAGGCGGATCGATGACGCTCTCTTCCAATATCCAAGCGTCCAGACCCCTCCCGCCAGAACTAGCAGCAGGCAGCCATCTCGTGGCCCATTTGGGCAAGATGCCCCTCTTGAGGATCAGCCGCGTGGTGTGGATCTGACCCGTGGACGGGTCAACGTGCCGGGATAGCACGTCGACGGAGAGGACGTGCCGCGCGAATGGGTTGGGGTAGCGCAGGAAGAACGCTAGAAGAGGTGTGGGAGTCGGGTCGGGGCTGCATCGGCGATGGCGATGGCGAGGAGCCGCATTCACGACAACAGTGAAGTGGTCGACATGTTTTGAGATTGATAGTCGGTTGAGTGGGGGTTTACACATACGTGGGTTAGGGTATCGCAGAGAGACAAGGTCGGATGAATAAGAGACAGTACGATGCAAGATGTGAAGGCGGCAGACAGCAAACAAGAGCGACTACCATCAGCTCCGCGGCCTCTATCGATAGCTGGCTGTATCCTTTGATTTCATTCTTGCACTTCTCAAGATAATTATTAGGTTTCGGTGCACTCACTATTCGTGCGTCTTGCGATACACCTGGACCATCTTGATTTTTGGTTCTCCCTCTTATTCCTTTCTAATTGCGAATGCTTCTTTTCTTGTCTTGTTTCGAATTCCTTCCCTCGAGTCACTCGAGTCTAGCTTCTATCGGCCTGTCAGAGCGAGCTTGGTCGAGCCGACTTTGGGACTTTGGACTTTTGGACTTGGGACCTTGGGATCATGGGATCATGGGAACATGCAATCAAGTCATGTCATATTCACTCGCCCACAATGGCTTTTGGCATAACTATTCCCAGTGATTTCGCCGTGTGGAGGTCCTTACGCATATGCGATTATTTTTATTCGCGGCACGAGACAGAACCCAGAAACACACTCAGTGGACATCGCCGAGGCCGGCACCGCCGATGGCCGATCACTGTATGCTCTCGGGTTATATTTGACCTCTTGCCCGATGACTGTGTGAGAGCTTGCATGTATAGAGCAGAGGGACACCATGACGTGGCGGTGCTTCTGGACTTTGCGCAGCTATCGATGGACAGATCAAGAAATCCGGGTTGATCCAGATAGAAGTATACTCAAGCTATACATACAACTCAAACCGTACCGAGATCAAAAGTCAGACCGAGATCACTACTTTATCTAGACATTTATATGGATTTTTTGTACTTGCTCGCCGTTTTTGGTCTGGTCGTCGTGGTCAAAACAATGGATCAATCCACGATTCGTACATCTACGTGTGAACCCATCCGCCCAACCTCTCTGACCAAGCCTGCAAGTCTTCCGTAGCTGCTTCTCTCAGTCCCGCACGCTTAGGAACGACCATGCCTTCCCCTTCCTCGCTATTAGGAACGGCATCTTCTTTCTGCTCGGTCGCTCCTGATCGGGAAGAAGCGGATGGAGCCTGGACGTGGATGCCGAGGCCTGGTCCACCGACTGATGTCAGGTGGGGCTGGAAGCCCTGAGCTTGGAGAGTAGTGATCAGCGAGTCGAGTGATGATTGAGGGAAGTCTGCATCACAACCACACGTTAGATCAGTCGCAATCCCTTGTTCATCGACGCACAGTCACGACCAGCGTAGTTAGTCGACTTACCGTCGGGAATCAAGGTCACAGCGCATCCACCGCCTCCGGCACCGGTGAGCTTGGTAGCGAGACCGAACGGCTCGGTAGCAGTAGCAGCGACGATCATCTCGAGCGAAGCATGAGAGACACCGAGATTGACCAAGTGACCGTGGTTCTCCTTGATCAGGGTCTATGATCACAAGGCATGCCGCCGTTAGCATCATCCTCGACGAACAGCGTAGGCGATGTCGGAATCCAAATCTGACGATCCAAATCAGGACACTCACCTCCAATCGACCGACCAGTTCTTTCCTCTCCACCCGCGTCTGCCCGCTGAGTAGGGTAGAAGCTTCGTCACTGATCGACTGGATCGCATCGAGGATGGGGTCCACGACGTGAGGCTCGGCAAGTCGTTTAGCGCTCACTCCCGCGACGAGAGACTTGGTATCTCTCGGAACGAGGGTGTTGGTGAGCAACAACCGGATCGAAGAAAACCTATAATGGTACCTTGATCAGCTCATGTTTCCATAATCTCCGGGCGCGGTGAAGAAGACCGTGAAACTCACCCATGAAGTCCGTTCAGACCACCTTTTCTACCTCCGACAGACCTAGTGAACGCTACGGCACCACCTCGTACAGATACCGCATTGTCGATGCCGCTGGGGTTACCATGCAGGACCTTTTCAGCCAAAAACGCCCATCCGTCAACAATGTTGGTGTCCGACTCTGAGAGCCGAGGCTGGCCGTGTTCAGGTTGGGTGATGTGGGAGTGGGCGAGGAGAAGGGCGGACGCGACGCAAGTCGAGTAAGCTGCTGAGGAGCCGAGACCGGCGCTGATAGGAAGGTTGGACTTGGCGGTGAACGTGACAGCAGGTCTAAAGGGGTAAAAGGCGAGTCAGTCGCTGATCTGGTGGCAATCGGCTAGCCAGGAGCCGACTCACGCATCGGCTTCGCCTCCGGCCATGACCATGTACAAGTACAAGAAAGCCACGCAAGCTCCGATACCAGTCTTTCCAACCTCGACGTGATCGTTGACAATACCCTCAACCGTCTGCAAAAGTGCCGGGTCAAGGTCCTTGTCGGCAATATGTCTGTGAGCGTTGCTATGAACGGGCAGGAGATTCCAAGGGAGTTTGCTGATTTCCCATTCGAGTTCGACCCCGATATTGGGTACTTCGAGACCGACCTTTCCGTCAGATCGGGGAGAGAGAACGGAGAAGCATCTCAAGTCAACGCTGGATGCAACAGCCGTTACGCCGTGCACTACTGCGTGTTCGCCGAAAAGGATGACCTTTCCTGGCGCGGAGACCACAATGTCCTGCTCGATAGTCTTCGCACCAGTCTCGGTGGCCGAAGTGAATCCAAGACCCTTCTTGACACCGGTGACGAGCTTGTCGATAGCGCTAGCATGGTCGGAAGGTCGCTTGAACCCCTTTGCTCGTTCCAAGATCCAGGCTTCAGGGTCGGTAGCGTACAGCTCAGCGGACCGAGCGTGTGAGAGAGGAGTGTAAGAAAGGTTAGGGGTGATGGCGCCAGCAGAAAGTAAAGAATGTTCGAGGTCGTCCATGAGATCTCGGGGATCCTCGATACCGAGACACAGTCGAATGAGGTTCTCAGGAAGACCTCGCTCAGCTCGTACGGCAGCAGAGATGGATGCGTGACTGACGAGGTATTAGCGATCGCCTTATCTGTGGATGACAAGTAAATTATGATCGCTACTCACGACATGAGACAAGGCATGCTGATCAAGCTGTTGACAGCACCGAACGAAACGCTGATACCCCAAAGTCTAGTCCCTCCGACGATTCTTTCGCTTAGCGCCTTATCTCCAGTCACGAAACTCAGAACAGCACCAGCGCCTGTAGCTTGCTTCCAATGGATATCCCTCTTCGGGTGACTCTTAAGACCGGGGTAGTGCACCAAGAAGCCCAGTGAATCGAGATAGGTTGCAACAAGCTGGGCGGTGGCCATCTGTCGATCCATCCGGAGAGACATGGTCTTTACTCCTCTCAGCAGGAGGAAAGAGTCGAAGGGCGCAAGACCTGAACCGACAGAGTTGATGAGGAAGGCAACGTCCTTGCAGACGTCTGTTCGCTTGGCAGCGATAATGCCTGCCATCAAGTCGTGGTGACCGGACAAGTACTTGGTACCCGAGTCGTAGACGATATCGGCACCCAATTCGAGGGGTCGCTGGAGATAAGGCGACATCATGGTGTTATCCACCACAATCAGGGCATCGGGGTAGGCAAGCTTGACCTCATCAGAGATGCCTCGCAGATCTGCAATCTTGAGCAGAGGGTTGGTAGGCGATTCGAGGAGCACCATCTTGACTTTGTTTCCCGGTTGCAAGTGCGGTCGGAGCGCTTCAACTCTTGTAGTATCGGCGTGAATTACATTGACACCACCGTGCGAGCCGAGGTACGTCAGAAGTCGATTGGTACCTCCGTACAAGTCATCTCCAGCCAATACTGTCTCTCCGGGCTTGACCAGTCGGAGGATGGTGTCGAGACAGGTCATACCGGTGGAAAGGGCGAACGCCTGAGTAGCACCGTAGAGACGGGCAAGGTGGTTCTCTGATAAGTATGACCCATGGATACAATGAGATGTCAGCGCAGTTCATTCTACGTGAAAATGACATTAATGCGGAAAAGCAGACTGTCGCTTCAAGAATAGATGAGACCATCACTCACCCAGTCCACCTCGTGTCGGGTTTCCGGACCTTGTGTAATCATACTGTCCGTCGACGCCCTTGAATGTAGCAGTCTGGTAGATGGGAGTCGACGATGCTCCGTACTGATCCTTGGTATCTACTGACGCGCAAAGCGTTGAGAACCGCCAGTTGACAGCTCGAGCCTTGTACTGCTCGGCTTCGGTGGGTGATTTGGCGGGAAGGGAGTAGACCGATGTGGCCAGGGACGAGTCGCCCGGCGTCGAGGGGGTCGTCATGTCGAATATTATCCTTCGGACTGTGCTGTCGGTATGGTGTGCGGTATGTGCTGACGTAGATGGTGCGTTATGAGAGAGGTTGTCGTCCTTTATAAGTTGTTTAAAAGGGTCAAGCCAAGCTATTCGTAGATGTGGGATTTGTGATGAGACGAGTCGAATAATATTTGGATTGATAAAGTGGAGTAAGGTTAGTGATCACACCATACGCGATCAGAGCGACGATCCCTTGTCAGATATATAATCCCGAATTACAAATTAATTACAAATGGTCCTAATCCGCTTTGCAGTCACTGCATGATGGTTGTTGCTACACCTAAAAGTGGACCGACCAGGTCCTATCAGACGCAACTTTGTGGCGAGCGGCACCTCTGGGATGGACCATGCTCTCGCGACTGGCACAATCCTGCTTGATTTTCGAGAGGCTTAGGTATAGAGGGTACAGAGACGTCGACCGAAATAACCAGGTGCCATTGCTGAGAATCAATATTCACAGCACTACTTCTCGAGTGGCGCTCTAGTACTCCAGAACCTCCACAAAGCCCACTCCCACACGTATCACTCACGATGCCATAAACGGAGAGCCGTACGACCGATGCTGACGGACTCACTTCGTGTCGTGCAGCTCACGATTTTGGAGACCCTCCAAACGTGAGCGGTGCAACGCCGACAGCCGGTTCTGTGAACGAGTACACCAACTCAGCGGCAATCTCACAAGCAGAGACTCCCGGTGGCGGTGGCGACGACACGAATGCTCAAGCTCGCCAGCAGTCTCGAGTACCTAATCCAGATCCAACCATGTATTATTCAGAGGATGATCCGGAGGATGAACTATACCTGCGTGGTCTGAAGCATGAATACAAGCCGCGTCAGGTGCACACGTGCCGCATCTGAAGATGCCACGCCCCACTAGTCGAGCCAGCTGGAGTACCCATCCAAGAACGACCATTTCCGTGGAAATGATGGTAGCACTATATCCCAGGATCCCCTCTTTTACCGATGGATGCGTCAAGAAACGCTGAACAGGTGGATCTTGGACGGTCCTGGACAGACGTCGGATAATGATTCTCTCTTTTAAGACGGCAGCTGTTTGGCTAGCCTAGCACTTCTCATGACCTATACATCACTTGCGTACATGATCAATGCCTATCTCTGACCATCCTTGGCCTGTTCAGTGTACATATTATCTGTGTGTCTCCTGTAAATGTGTATGAAAAGTCTGGTCGCAAAATGGTCTTGCTTCATTTGCTTTTCGCAGTCTGAAATCTTCGGTAGATCTTGATCTAGTCGCGAAACGTTCCTCGATATTGATCGTTAGCTGCTGGAGTCGACCCAGCGCCTCTACACGTCCGATGAAGTTCTCCAATATCCTCTGGGTGGCTACAGCTGCAGTCAGATCTGGTACAGGGAAGATGCCGTGTCTGGATACCATACCCCCGTCCACTTCAATAACTCCTTAGCTAGAGCAAACTCACCGAGGTGATTAGCTGGACAGAAGCTGTCCCATGGTGATCTTCTCGACAAGCATTCGCAACTTAGGCTCACGCCAGCCCATATAGTGTGTGGAGCTGTAAGTGTCACGTAGCAAGGCAGTGATGTAGATGCATAAGCCGGTACATCCGCTACCCGCCGAATTCCTTCCTTCCTGTAGAGTACTGCGATTTTTACCGACTGTGTCTGAATCCACCTCCTCATCTGCTGCAGCAGGGCAATGAGCAGAGGGGGTTTTGATTTCAGCTACCTTCGAGTCCTGATGCCAGTCTGAACACTTACAGTAGGTTGGGAGTCATTCACTCCACCGATTTGCGATCTTTGCCTATGCGTGCCCCACCGTGACTCTCACCGTAGCACCCGTCAACTTCGCTTCGGTATTAATTGCTACGAGGATATTTGTTCGTGACAACCATCAGTCCGAGCATGTAGCTAAGGGTAGGCTGGCTAACCGTCTGAAGGGATATATTGTTGGTTGACAACTGGATACTGTCCCTGTCTGAAGCCATCACCTTAAGTGCCTTCTTTGCCAGGCTGACATCGTTGCAATGACTTGCCTTACAAAAGAGCTCCCACGGTGCTTGTGGTGCGAGCGGTCTGAGTCGAAATCGGAGGCGTTCGACGACAATACTGCCCCGATATCTATCGCACAGCTCGAGGACGCTCTTGCATCGCTGCCAATCGTCGGTCATTCTAGGGCTGTCCATGTGCATGAAGTTGAGAAAGAGCACGAGATCCATAGCCTTGGCGTCCATAGGGATGGGAGACGGCTTGATGGATGGGTCAGTCAGCATGTCACGGAAGACGGAGCTGCAATACGCGTCAAGCAACTACCTCTCGTCAGCAACGCACGCCGCATGAGATCATGATGTCAGTGAAGATTTAGAACCTGCCTGTGACATTTGAGGATGTATGATTGGATCTTGAAGTGTATTTGATCGGTGCTGACGAGAGTGATATCGCCATCTCTCTGGTATTTCGGATGATACGTGGGAGCATTCTCTTCGGGAGGCATTGTGTGAATTATGGTGGAACGATATTACTGGAAGGAGGAAGATGGGAATGAATCGAACAGCCTCTCTCGCTCTTTATATGGGTGTGATCCAGGCTTGTAGGAGTTATGCGAGTACTGCAACTAATCCATAGTCGAGATATGCGGGATGAGTGATCCGAAGTTGCGCCCTCACCGGTCAGGTGTCTCCTCCACCGGACGACATGGCTCCGTTGGTCCATGGCGTCTAAGTAGCGTAGTGGAGTCAGCAGAGCAGAAGGTAGGTCGCTGTTATCGAACAACGCGACACGTTTTGATCCGATCAATGATCCGTCTCTCGACAGTTCCGTCTCAAACGATAAACCTTGATTGATTAGTAGGCTTGGGTCTCATGGTCTGATGACTCTGGGTATGAAAGTCATTAATGGTGATCAGCGAATGATGATTGTGGTCCAATTATCCTATATCCATTCGTTCTCTCGGCACTCAGAGGAAGATAAAAGCGCTTGTAGTATGGACACATCATTGAGATCGGCGAGAAGGTCAGTCGGCCTCTGTCAGATTGAGCTCGAGTAGCGACCAAAACGGACACGAAGCATGTCACCCATCACGGTAGATCGCATGAGGAAGCAGCTTGTTGGACTGCCCCGTAATGAAATCAGACGCTCTTACAGAAGAAGATACTGGGTGACTGCATCGGCCGCTATGTCGATCTCGGCGTAAGAAGTGCAGCTCAGCTTAGCTCGCACGTAGAGCGTTTGAGATTAACAATCCCTGTTAGGCTTCAGCCTGTACATCAAGTTTAGGCCCGCGAAACGTGAGGCCCACTAAAATGGGATGTATAAGCAAATTTTGCCACTCAGTGGTACCAGCTCACGTGGTTTCAAGATTTCAATCGTCAAGCTTGCAATAATGCGCAAATCCGAGATTTTGCTCAAGCTTGTGTGGTGGTACCAACCAAAACACATTATTGCTAAGCTGCAGATACATATCTTCATCCACTGTCCTATTTTGATACCCATCACCCGAACTCGACAGACTAGAAACGATCGCAACAAAATGGTGGCGATGGAGTATATGCCCGATGCGGCTGGCCAAGAGAGTTATATCCTTTGTGCCGACTGTGGAACCGTCATCAGCAGTGCCAATGGAGCTGGTCTTTGTGAGTCGAGCTTCATCTTGCCACCTTGCTCATGACGGTGAACAGCATTTTCAATATGCTTCTGTGTCACATTGCACACCCTGTTATACAGAAAGACTCGGTACTGACACTTATCTTCGCGGTTACTGCTCCCAGGTGTCGGCTGTTTGAGAAATACGGTCGATATTACTGAGGGTATTCCCAAGGAGTCGACTCTCAACTTCTGTCGAGGATGTGACAGATTCTTGTCGCCCCCCAACACCTGGGTCATTGCCCAACCGGAATCGAGAGAGCTGCTTGGTGAGCCGGACTCTGCTCTTTGACCATTGATTTGCCAGAAGAGCTCTTAGCTGATCATACATACCGTCTGATTCTCTCTCTCTTCACTCGGCTTAGCAATCTGCCTGAAGAAGATCGCTCGACCGCTCATGAAAGTCCGACTGATCGACGCCTCCTTCATCTGGACCGAACCCCACTCTCGACGAATCAAACTGAAAATCACCATCCAGAAAGAAGTCTTGGCCAACACGGTCCTGCAGCAGACGTTCGAGTTGATGTTGGTCGTTCACACGGGACAGTGTCCGAGCTGTACGAGGCTGGCGGCGAAGAACACCTGGAAGGCGAGTGTACAGGTCAGGCAGAAGGTGACGCATAAGAGGACGTTCTTGTGGCTGGAGCAGTTGATCCTAAAGCACAATGCGCACAAGTGAGTCTTAGGGTCCATCGCGACCTAGCGTCATGAAGAGGGGTTGCATTGACACGATCTATCTGTCATTGTGTAGGGATACGATCAACATTGCTGAGAAGCGAGATGGTCTGGATTTCTTCTACGCCGAGCGAAACACAGCTATCAAGATGGTAGAATTCTTGGCAGGTGTCGTACCTACCAGGTGAGCTTTGCTGGTAATGGAAACCCTCTATATGTGATTGAAGCTGATTGAGAATGTCCCACTTTTTTTTTCGTTTCCGCGAATAGATGTAAAGCATCCGAACAGCTCATTTCCTCCGACACCCACTCCAACACGTCCAACTACAAGTTCACGTACTCCGTTGAGATCGTACCGATCTGTAAGGACGACTTGGTGTGCATCCCTCGAGCTTTGGCCAAGTCATGGGGTAACATCTCGTAAGTCTAGTCAAGCTTTGAAGCGAAAACCAGGGAGAGGGGAGAGCAGCGGAATAAATGCTGACTGAATGGACTTCTACAGTCCCCTCACCATTTGTTCCCGAGTCGGCAACACGATCCACCTGCTTGACCCCATGACCCTCCAACAAACCGACGTTACCGCTCCCGTCTACTGGCGACAAGCGTTCGAGTCCCTCGCGACCGTCTCTGACTTAGTCGAGTTCATCGTACTCGACGTTGAGCCCTCCGGACCTGTTCGAGGCAAGTACGTCCTGGCTGATGCTCAAGTGACTCGTGCTTCTACTTCGGGAGCCAACAACGCCGATGACGACGGAATGGGAGACGACGGAATCTACCACACCCGGACCCACCTCGGTGGTATCTTACAACCTGGAGATACCGTCCTCGGATACCACTTGACCAACGCCAACTTCAACGACACGGCCTTCGAGACGTTGAACACCGATCGAATCCCCGACGTGATCTTGGTCAAGAAGACGTACCCGAACCGACGAAAGAAGTCCAAGCCCAGAGCCTGGAAGCTCCGATCCATCGCGAAAGAGGCCGAGGATGTCCAAGAAGGCGGCACTACCGTCGGAAGAGGTGCTCTGGGTCGAAGGGGTGGTGTGGACCAGAAGAACGTCGAGAGGGATTACGAGCTGTTCTTGCGTGATCTTGAGGAAGACAGGGAGATGCGTGCCGCGATCAACTTGTACAAGAACGACCCGGCCAACAAGGACGAAGATGGGGATGTCGGTATGGGTGAGAGGGAACACAAGTCTGGATCAGGTATGCGTGGAGGCAAGAGAAGAACAGGTGCTCCCCAAGCGCCAGTGCAGAGTCAGCCCGCAGCCGGCGGTATGGACGTGGATGATGGGATGGGAGAGACCGAGGCTGAGGGCACCGATGCCGACGATGAAGAGGAAGAGGACTTCCCCGAGATCGATATGGACGAGCTGCTCGAGCACTTTGATGAGCTCGATGTGGGAGATGAACCCCAGGGCGGCTCAGAGGTGCAATAGAGGAATAGGATCCCCTGAGGGATCCTGGGATCGCACAGATTTGACGGATGTATCAGATTTGTGCTATGCATTGTATGTGTACCCTGCAATGCAGTCACCAACGGCGAGTCCCAAATAACGGTAGTTCTGGCTTCGGTCGAGATGTCTTGATATCTTTTGCACCATACATACACCTGCCATCGAGACGATGCTACATAGACATCGTTGATCTTCGAGCGATCTGATTGCGAATGTCAGGTATTATGCTATACATGGTTGCAATTCTGCTATGTCTATGGCTTGAGTTGACGGCATCCGAGGGGTATCTTTGAGATGCCTAACCCCCCATGAATTTGGCCGGTCTACGCGAGCGCGATATATACTATCTTCACATCTTATCACAGGCATGGTCCGTCATTGGACTCAGGTACGAGCGACCGAGCTATTTCCTCGGGAAAAGGCCTCAGTCATGACCTCATGAGCTGCGTCATATGAGAGGGAGACACATGAGGTAGCTCAGGCGATATGTTGACCTTTCTCAAGGTCAATATCCCGCGCGTCTGCGCCCATACTTTCGGCATCTACTACGACGAGACCCAGCTCGACGCTACCGACCCACCAACCCATCTTGCCCATCCAGAAATCCAAGTTACCGACCGAGGTAAGCCCGTTTCGGAAACCGTATACGGCAATCGAAGCGACCAAGTGCAAGTTGAGGGCAAGTTGGGTGATCAGTGTGAGGAAGTAGACTAGGGGGATGAGGGCTGCGAGGGGTACATTGAATAGTGGAGGATCATCTGGTCAGCAGATGTTATTTTTGATTCGGTGATGAGCTGGAGCTGATCATACTCACCAAACTCGCCAGCCAAATGCTGCGAATATGCCTCCATAACGAGCTCTGCCTCTTTCCAGTAGACTGAGAAGGAAGCAAGAGAAATCAAGGTAATTCTATCAGCAACAATCATTCCTGCCATCTGTCCCTCAATACCTGAGAATAGCGTCGACACTCACTGCTCCAGAAGACCAGCACGACAACTCCGCAAACGCCTTCGAACCACGTTCGGGAGAAGACCATGCCCTTCTCACCGTCAATCTCTCGCTCTGAGCCTGAGCGGAGGGAGATATCCGTGTGCTCGATGAGAGTGAATGTGAGCCAGAGAAGAGTCAGGAAGATGAGTGCTGAGAGGGTGCTGAGTGCTGAGGGGAGGGCGGGCGTGAGCTGGAGGGATGTAGCTGGGAAAAGAGAGAAGATACGGGAGTCAGCTTTGTAGTCGAGTATAGGGAGCTTCTAGAGCACCCGGAAGAACAGCGAGCACTCTCTGCAGAGAAGCTAGCATAGCGATGTGTAGAGGTAGAACGCCAGAGGCGAAGACAGCTCTTCTTCGCTTGCAGGGGCTGAGCTCACATTCAGAATGGGGGATAGAACACTCACGGGCATGGGCAGTCGTTGTGAGCAGGACATGACCAAAGATGAGTAAGCTCGAGACGAGCACTGCTTTCAGGCCTAGTCGGACCGAGTGGAAAGTGCTTGATTTGGGAAGGAAAATGGTTCGTGTGTTCATGGTGTTGGTCGTGTCCGAGTTATTGGCTATGGACTGAGTAGATAAATAGCTATAGAGGATGATGTGAGGATTAAGCGAGTCGATGTCAGCCGAAGAGTCAGGTATATAAGACCATCAGCCGTGAATGGGAGAGGACAGTGAGACCTCTGGCGAGAAGAATGGAGGGACTCACTATGACATTTCTGGGCCACCTTTGGGATTTCGACCTCGGCAAACAGTCAGCCAATCGAGCAATCCTCGGAGCTCTTTGGGCGATCGCCTTAGCAGGAGCTAGGATTGGAGGTGAGATCGAGCTGTTCCAGGAGGAATGAAAGGAGTTCCGAAAGCGGAGCGTCTTGTAAAGCTCGAGCGGATGTGCTGCTATTTTCAACCTGGGCAGAGTCTGGATTTGCGGATGCTATATCAGGGTGGGGGAGATACGGTTTCTTTAGGGAATCCTTTGGGACGAGCTGAAAGGAAGGGCAATGATGGTGATATTGTCGGTTCCGATGATTGAGTTTGTATATGAAGGAGGGATCCGGCGGGCTTCGGTGAAGATACAGTGTGAATGAGGTGAATACAGTGCGTTCGTCTATATGTCTATATGTCTATATGTCTATATGTCTATAATTCTATGTGACTATGTGTCTATGCTGCAAGGGACCGCGTCGTAGTCTGTGCACAGCGTGAGGGATGCTCAAAATGTCTCAAGGCGAGTCAAGCGTCGTCGTCGTTCAAAGTAACCTTGTTCTTCTCGGTCGAGGTTCGGACAAGGAGAAAGGAATGATTGATGTCTGTCTCCTTGTTTTTCTCTTCTGGTTACCAAGCTCCGTGTGTATGCGTGTGGGTATATATGTGTGCGTGCTGTGTGGAAGTCTTTTTTATTGTTGTTGAAAAGATGAAACGTCTGATCTATCTATCTATTTCTTCCTTTCTTCTTCGTGCATTGTGATCTCGCTTTGACCCCTTTTCATCAAATGGACCAGTCCTCGGAGACACATGCAACATGCTTCCCGGACCCCTCCCCTCGTCCTGGGTTTCCCGTCTCGAAGACTCAAGTCTCGAGACTCGAGACTGATACCATATGCTTACATCGCAGCTGAAACGGCATCCGAAGTAGTCTATCCTCTATTCGCAGTTGAGTGTGTATGTTGTAGGCTTAGTGCGGTGCAGTGCAGCAACAACAGCCCAAAAAAACGAAACGAAACGATGACGCACAGATCTGATTTTTCGAGAGAGAACTCGTACAGCGGGAAATTCGGGATCCCAGGGTTTCATCTCCATTCCATTCCATTCCTTCATCCCTCATTTTCTGTACTTGTAAGGAAAAAGTTCCGAGACCCGAAGCTGCTGCGCCTGTATGCAAGCTCAGGTAAGCAACACCTAAGAAAGTTACCTGAGATCCGGGAGCCCGGGAACCTGTTTCTGGACGCTAATGGGGTAATGGTATGGGTCAAAAGGGTCCCAGTCCAGATTAGATGAAATGATGAAACAAGGGAAGTAAGATCCCTCGCGAAAACATTACCCCCGACGGATGTCTGACTAGGACCAAAGACTTGCAGAAAATCTTCGCCGTCTCAGTCCAAAAGACAATTTCCCTATTGTACGAGTCACCACAAGTATCATGTACAATACCAGTGAAAATGCATGTGGCCCCCTCCAAGTCATGGACAACAATAACGATGATTTAGGGTGTGGCGTACCATACAAAGGGGTTCATCAACGACATGTCGTCGGTGGTTACATCTAAATTAGACATGTCTCGGAACAATCCCTGGGCAACCGCATGGGCAGTAGTTAGTGATGCGACGGTGATCATTGTTCCAGGGGGTCCTCAGGTTTAGCATACCATACTCACTCTGACTAAGGCGACTTGTACTGTATGTATGTAGGGACATGACATGTCGCACTGCTGACTGGCGAGTATCCTGCTCAAACAACGCGCGCGGCACGTGACGGACTCGCAGCCTTACTCCGATGTCCAACTTGGGACTTCTCGAGTCTCGTTCTCTCGAATCCACTGATACAAGATGCATACTATTGGATATGCTCTTCGAATTTGGTCCGGCGTGCGATGCGATACGATCATTCTATATCCGATGTCTCACTGAGCCAGTACTGCTGCACGCCATTCACTGCTTGACGCTCCTCTTCGAGTCCGCAGTGAGAATATCATTCAACTTGGTTCGCTGTTGACAGCTCTCTGCAATTGTCCGGCATTTGAATATCAGCGATTAGTAGACAGCGATTAGTAGCTCTCATTGGGTACTATCAAGACGGAAAGATCAACCGTGAGGACTCACCAAAGGAGAAACTCTTGGCGAGAGCCTCTAGCTCGTCATAGTCAAGACCCTCGAAGTACTTTCCGTACTCGTGACACAATTCCTCCTGCGTTCATGTTGAGTCATGACCCTCAGTCAGCAGACCGTTCATCGATGCGCAATCACTACCCCATACGGCAAGACATGATGATACAAGTTTGACTCACAGAAAGCAAGATATTTCGCACGACTCGACCGATATGCGTCGCGGGCTTCCAGGTCTGAGGGTATCGCTGAGCCAACGATGGGACGGCGTCCAGGAACCATTTCTCCAGAGGGTCAAAGACCTCTCGGACCGGGTTATCATCGCATCCCCACTCGTCTGCCGCAAGTCGCTGTATAGAATGATCATCACGTCAATATCGCGGACAGAAATTTATGGATCCCTAATACGCTCACCTTCTTCTTCTCGAGGAATGGCTTGAGCCTCTGCATGTAAGGCGTGTCCTCGCCTACGTAGACCATACCTTGGAATCCGATATCTACCATTTCAACCCGAAGACATCGATCATACAATCAGCTTGATCCTCCCAAGTTGATACGTATGCTCCGTCATCGAGGGCTCACCCTTGTACAACCAGATTGACCAGCTCGCTTTGCTCTTGGCGTAAATGTCAAGCTGACACTCGAGCACGTTGTATCGTCTCTCGTTGATCTCTTTCCAATCGGCAAGTCCATCATTGGCGTTTTGGTAGACAGGTCCAAACTCGCCGTTCCAGATGGGGCCCTAAAGATACCATTTAGCACAATCGTACACAGGTTTTCCAGTCGGCTGCAAGGAAGCCAGCCCATCACATGACCACCCAACTCACCTTGATTCGCTTCATGTATTCTACCTTTCGGTTGAACGACTTTTCGTGGTATGCAACTTGCTCCGGCGATCCCTGTATCATGTGATGTCAGCAAACTTCCAGAGGTCCAGAGTACGGCTCGCCTGCGACTCACCGTAAAGTCCGCTGGAGGGTTGGGGAATCCATATCTACGGCAGACATATCAGCGACCAGGCTATTGAAGATATCGATCCAAAAAGGACTCACCTGGAGTAGTCGTGACACGCGTAGACGGCATTGGGCAAAGGCTCTCCGAATCGACTGAAGTCGGCACCGAAAGTGCTAAATCACCTTTCATGTCAGCTTCTGGTCCGGTTTGGGATATTCAAGGGGGGAAGAAACGGTACTCACTTGCCATCGAGGAAGAGGATGTGGTGAGGGTCGATATCTCTGATGGCCTTCTCAACACGGACGTAGAAGTCCAGTAATCGTGTGTGCTCGATATCGGTTGGCTCGTTAAGGGGGTTGTATCCGGCAACCCAAGTGTTGTCCTTGTAGTGCTGTGAACCATACCATCATGTCAGTTCTGACTCTGATCTGCGAGCACCAAAAATCTAGAATGTCAACTTCGGCTCACCCTGGCGAGGTGTTCCCAAATGAGGACGGTTCGGTCCTGGAAGTCCTTGTGCTCCCAGACTATAATGATGCGGCTATCGTCAGTGTTTTGCCACAACTTATCTGAACTTGCATCGCCTAAACCACTCACAGAGAGCTTGGTGATTTCCCGCATCAGCGTGCCAGTCGATGTTCTGACCTCCAGGAGCAGCGTGAAGGTCGATGACGGTGTAGATACCGTACTTGGCGCACTACAGAACACAAAATAAACATTGTCAGCTTGGTCGACCTCACTGTACACGTGCACGTGCAAGTACTGTAGTCTATATGAAGTAGGTTCTGGGCACATACAACGTCAATGACCCGATCGAGATGTTTCAATCCCTCCTTCTTGAAGACTCGGGGGTTCATGTCATCCTCGAAATGTCGGTAGTTGACCTGAATTTGCATCGCCGGACAGATTGCTTAGCCTTTATTCCTTGTTCACCACGTCTCGCGCAGACAAAATCGGGAAGGGGATGAGATTTGGTTTCGGTAGACATACCGGTAGTCGAATGCAGTTCAGCCCAAGAGATGCAAAGAACTTGGCATCATCCTCTCCGAAGAAGTATTCCAGGAACTGCAATGGATCATACATATAATCAGCACCATAACGAATGAACGGAGCGCACCCAGACTTTCGGCCTCTATACTCTGCAAGACGTCGGACTTACCTTGTCAAAGAAGAACTCGTACTTCTCCTGACCGATAGCCTTTTTGATAGCGGCTCTAGCTTGAAACTCGTGTCCTGGGTAGCCGGTGATGAAGTTCTCCATGTTCACTACAACCCGAGCACGTCAACAATGTGAACACCGCCAGATCGCCTTACAGCCTTGAACAGAGCCGCGAGACCGCAGTAA
This sequence comes from Kwoniella sp. CBS 9459, assembly GCA_036428585.1. NCBI lineage: Eukaryota > Fungi > Basidiomycota > Tremellomycetes > Tremellales > Cryptococcaceae > Kwoniella > Kwoniella sp. CBS 9459. The sequence continues at coordinate 2,951,199 of CP144065.1, read as the reverse complement.
AGGTATCGAGCACTCACTCCATCCGCCCAGACCGGCTCCTACGATACAGATGTCAGCTATCTTCGTGTAGACGCTGCCAGAGTTCTTTGGCTGTGTCACGAACCTTTGAGCAAGATCGGCTCCCCCCGGAGCGTGATGTCCTCCCCCTTCACTACGAGGTAGTCTGACTGGCTGGTTTGGACCATTTTTGAAGCTTGTTCGTTGACCTCGGTATTGGTGATGATAGCTCAAAAACACTGATGACGATGAATGTTGATCCAAGTCACTTCACGAAGAGATGCATGCAATGTGCAGTCCACGTTCTCGCAACGTTCTTTTAACGTTCCACAGATTGACTGACGTCGGGCGAACTGCACCGGAAAATCAACTTCACCAGCGGCTGAAGCGATCATAGGTGCAATGTCGGAATTCATGTCCGTGACGACATGAAGCAGCCCGGACGATATCCGGAAGATAGATTGGACGATGGTAGATATTTGCATTTGTCCCGAGAATGTCAAGGACGGCCATGATCACATGTCCTTGATCCGAGTGCGAGGTTTGCGGCTAAGTTCCAACCGGGCGGTCAGAACAGCGGCGCTGCTACCGGGGGGACTCTTTCCGCTGGATTCTTGCCATAATTCAAAAGAGAAGGACGGACTCACATGCCTAAACGGAAGAGAAATAAGATGCTAATTATAACGCTAAATGGAAAAAAGCCGACCCGGGCCGACAGTATTTGACCGTAGCCGTAGCCATAGGGTGTCTGTGCCTGGACTCTGGGTGAGACTAGACACTCGAGTCAGATAACGGCGAGAAAGACCCTGATTTGGTTTCTTCCTACCACCCAGCATGTAAAACTTTCCTCATCGGATCATACAATGGCCAAATACTGCGACTGGGTGTGCCTGTTGTAGTACCAGCGAGTTGCCCCGCCTGCGCTGCCTAGTTGCCCCGCGCCGCAAATTCGGATCCTTCCTGCCGCCCCTTCCTCTAGAGTTACAGTTCGATATATTGGTTCGATTCGATCATGGGGACGCTGCAACCGGACGATATCCGGCGCGTTCATCAGTAATCAGCACTCAGCAAAATCATCTTGGTTCGCTTGGCAGCGCGCGCTCTTTTGCGGGCGATCACGGATCGCGTGGAAAACGGAGCGGCTATTGAGCTTTGCTCATTCTCATTCCCCTATCTGCCGGATCTCCAATCGACTGAAGAGTCACTCAATCAATCAGTCAAGTAGCGCGTTCCTCTGGAGTCTTCTCGCTAGACTAGATCACGATATAAGTAGGAGCTCCACGATCCGTCTTCCTTTGAGGCCCCAATCACCCCACATTCGACAAGACTGTCAGAGGTTTGCAAAGAAGTCAACTTGGATTCTTTCTTCATCGGATACCATAACTCGACCTTCGCTCAACGATCGACACATCGGCCCATACGACAATCAATCAGACAAGATGGAGCACGCAGTACACGAACGCAACGGCAACGAAGATGACTTGCAGCAGATCATGAAGGACCGCGACACCCGATGGTACCGCGGTCACCTCGGAAAGCTCAACTTGATCTGCTTCCTGTGCATCATGACCTCGATGAACAACGGTTATGATGGCTCGATGATGAACGGTCTTCAGTGAGTTTTCACGACTATAGAAACCGGCAGCAGAAACCCTGTATGCTGATCGTACCGATGTCATATAGGTCCCTCGATACTTGGAAGAACTACTTTGGAACGCCCACCGGCTCGCTTCTTGGTATCTTCAACGCTATCCAGTCCATCGGTGGTATCGTCGGTTTGCCTTTCGCTCCCTACTGCAACGATCGATTCGGTCGACGATGGACCATGTTCATCGGAGCTTGCAGTGAGTATTGTCAGGCCGCGCAATCTTGAGACTACAAGGAACCCAGGCTGACCTAGACTCACGGATTGACAGTTCAAATGGTTGGTGTCGCCCTTCAGACCGCTGCCCAGAACGTCGGCATGTTCATCGGTTGTCGATTCTTGATCGGTTTCGGTCTCGCCTTCTCTTGTCTTGCCGCCCCTACCCTCCTTACCGAGTTGGCTTTCCCCACCCACCGAGGCCCGATCACTTCGCTCTACAACTCAACCTGGTACCTCGGTTCCATCGTTGCCGCTTGGACCACCTACGGTACCTTCCGAATGAACACCACCTGGGGATGGCGAATCCCTTCCCTGTTGCAGGGTCTCCCTTCCGCTATTCAGCTTGCCCTCCTCTTCTTCATTCCAGAGTCTCCTCGATGGCTCATCGACCACGGAAAGGACGAGCAGGCTATCCGAGTCATTACCAAGCACCACTGCGGTGGAAACCCCGATGACCCTCTGCTCGCTTTCGAATACAACGAGATTAAAGAGGCCCTTCGACTCGAGAAGCTCGCCAACAAGTCTTCCACTTACTTGTCGCTCTTCAAGACCAAGGGAAACCTCAAGCGAATGCGGGTCATCATTGCCATCGCCTTCTTCTCCCAGTGGTCAGGAAACGGTATCGTTTCCTACTACCTCAACTTGGCTCTTAACGGTATCGGAATCCGATCTGCAGGCCAGCAGACCCTCATCAACGGTATTCTTCAGGTCTGGAACTTGGGTACTGCCTATCTCGGTGCGCTCTTGGTCGACAAAGCCGGCCGACGACCTCTCTGGCTCGTCTCGGTCGGTGGTATGCTCGTCACCTACACCATGTGGACCATCTGCAACGGTATTTATGCCAAGTCTGCAACCAACCTTGACGCCGACGGAAACCCCATCAATGCCAACAAGGCTGCTGGTAACGGTGTGCTCGCCGCGATTTTCCTTTACTACGCTTCGTACAACCTCGCCATGTCCCCGCTCTTGGTCTCTTACACGGTAGAAATGTAAGTCAAGACAGTGCTAATGGAAGGGGCAACAAGGACAACTCGCTGACCAGGGATCTCGATCTTTCTTTCAGCCTTCCGTTCCGGATCCGATCCAAGGGTTTGATGGTTATGCAGATGAGTGTCAACGCCTCATTGGTCTTCAACCAATACGTCAATCCTATCGCCCTCGATGCTATGGGCTGGAAGCTGTACATCGTCTACACCTGCTGGCTTGCCTTTGAGTGAGTTTGGCCCATTCTGATTGCATCTGGATATGGAAGTGGATGTGGCGCTAATCGATCAATGCAGATTCGTCTACCTCTACTTCACCGTTGTCGAGACCAAGGGCAAGGACGGTCCTCTTCCTCTCGAGGAAATCGCCGCTCTGTTCGATGGTCAGGACGCGACCGACGAGTTGCAAGCTGCCGCTGTTGCTCAGTCCGCTGCTCCTCAGGCTAACGAGAACCTCAGCGCCGACTACGACGAGAAGGCGATTCACTCGAAAGATTCGCCCTCGCACGTCGAGTACCAACCTCCTGCGCTGAGCCACGAAAACAAGCAGTAGGCGATCGGTCTACGTATGTTGGCCGGATACAAGTCGCATTGCATTGCTAGACTGAGCTCAGAGGGATATTGAGAATAATCACATGCATACAGTGCAGAGGTTCGGAAGGTGTCTAAAGGAGGAAACGCACATGTACAAGTAACTGTACAAGTAGTATAATTCTGGTCAGATGTTGTTAGGGTTTAGTTCTATTTCGTAGCATTCGACTTGAAATGAGATGCAATCCATACACCGCTTCGCTTCCCTAAAGGTCGGCCGCACTGGCCTGGCTGTCCGATCCATCAGAATCAGAGGAATTGGCAGCTTGTGTCGATCTCGGTACTCATGCAGCAGCGAGCCGACAGGGGCAAACGAGCTGCAAGCTGCGAAATAGATGCATGTGGTCCAAACGGACATGTACACTTTGTCTCCGAGGAATGCTGGCATGCAGTCGTTTATGCTCCGGCCCGGACACTGGGGTGATCCCCCTGTGGGTATGCATGTTAACGTGAATATTAGCCGAGAGACTCCGACGCTTGCCGTAAAAAGGTCCGATAGAAAGCTTGACTCTCAGATCTGTCTGAAGCCACCACGGTGGGTCATGCATGCCATGGAACTGTAGCGCCGCTAACTGGTAAGGAAGCCAGCCTGCTTGCCTTACGAGGATGTCTGTAGAAAATGTTCTCTTTTCTCTCTTTCTTATGGCTCACAGGCTCATAGGAAGTGCTCTTGTGGTAAGACTTGCACAAGTTACGATAATCACAGTCACCTGGTTTACGTATTTTGACCGGCCGAACGGCGAGCGGTGAGCGGGATGGCCAGCACCTCAGATGTAAGTTACTGTAACTTGGAGATGCAGAGAAGGTGCTATTGAACGAGAGTTTGAATTTCGATCGATCGGCTAAGTTCGCTACGCTGATATCCGAGACTCTCGAAGAGGGTCCCCAAGCTAGTCGATATCACGGCGAACATTGATTATTCTTGTTTACCTGTTTACCTGTTTACCTGTTCTCATTGACACTCTGCATCCATTCATTTGTTGGAGGAACAATAAACGTACAGGCGAATTGGGCGGTCCTGTAAGCGCGTCTCGACCGATCGAGCCAGCATGTCACACCCACCGAAAATATCCAAGACCTGCGATCAATGCAGAACGCGCAAGGTATGTGAGTGGCGTGATCGCCGCCGCATCCATCACAGCTGCAAGCTATGAGAACCGCGAAGACCCCATCAGGCATTGTTCCGGGCGGAAAACGATGCCGTCGCCTAAAAACCTAAAGCTGATTGCTTACCTTCTGTCCAGATCAAATGCGTCGCCAACGAGCTTGACCGGTCCTTGCCGTGCGAAGGATGCGATAAGCTGTCGATAGATTGTACGCATGGCTATGTGAGGAAAAAACCCGGACGGAAGAATTCGTGAGTAACTTCTTTTTTTGTTCTAGTGTGATTTGTCATCTGTCAAACGCCTGCTGATAGCGATGGTCAAATCGAAACAGGCTTGCTCTTGCTGCTCAAGCGAGCAGGGACCTCGAACAGAACAGCTCCACTTTCAACCAGAATGGGAGCAGCAGTAGCCCTTCACGCCGATTCACAAGCGGCCGTCTATCATACGCATCGTCGGACCTGAGCGATGGCCGCACTTCGAACGGCTCGCGCGCGGTGTTTCCCACTCTCCATGAGCCCCATCCAGTTCATGCCGACGTCGTGCATCGGCAGGTCATCTCTTCGGCCGACGCGTCCATGGGGCACGGAGCAGCGCAATCTTCTTCGTCAGCATCTTTCGCTCTGACCTCAACAGGCAGCGTCAAAGATTCGATCGACACCAATCTGAGCTGGCTGGACTCGTTGATGGACGATACGAGTTTCCCGCCGATCCCCTCTATAACGGAACCTCGATCGGATAGCCGCGGGAATCCGGTGGAGACGGCAGATAACAACGCCGATTTCTTCTTCTCCGACCAAGCTCAACTGTTGTTCTTGGAAAGCCCTGTCGACCTGCAAACGCACAATAATGTCTCTGGCATGGTCGATACGTCGAGCCATCCGACCGGCAGAGCGGAGCCGCAGCTCGAGGATCTGACGAGCTGGGCGAACTTCAGTCATTTCATCGCGCTCTTCTTGCGATACCTGTATCCGATATTGCCGCTGGTCCATCGCCCGACGTTCGCTGAGCAGCTGGCAACAAGGAGAGATCTCGTAGATACGGATTTTAGGGCTTTGTTGTTGAGCATCGGTGAGTAAGAACAGCAAGATATCAACGTCCTTCGTTTGAGGCTGCTCCGAAGAAGCTAAAAGATCCCTTTGTTCATTTTGCTTTCCAGTGGCATACGTTATATCTCAATTACCCACCAGCCGGCTAGTCAACGATCAGTTCGATATAGAAGGTCTTAAACGACTGCAAAGGCGATGTCATCGGACATGCAAAGCGCTGCAGAGGACTTACTACGGCCCGACGAGCTGTACCCAGATCGCTACCATCATCTTGTGAGTGAGGTGACCGAGGTCGTTATACGCATCAGTTTTCGCTGATACACGGCTGATCTACTCCACAGCGACACATTCTATCTGCTCTCGATAGGATTAGGGCATACCGCCGGTGCGAGGCTGGGGCAAGCCATTCAGCTGGCGTACTCGATGGGAATGCACAGTGATGCCAAGACTGAGGCTTTGGGGCTGGACGCCATTGAGATTCAGTTGCGGAGAAGGGTTTTCTGGCAATTGTACGCAACTGACAAGTGAGTCGCATGATCCCTACAAAGCTCAAACTGGATCTCGCGAGTGTCAAAAGGTCAATGAAACTGATGTGTCTCGGCCTGTGTCTTGATCGACAGGACGAGGGCGATTTCCGGGCTACCAATGATGATCAACGATTTCCAAGGTGTATGCTCGATGCCCGATCCGGTCGACGACGAATTCATCACGACCCAAGGATCGTTCCCTCAGCCAGCTTCCAAACCGTCCGCCATTGCAGGTTTCGTCCGAATCACAAAGCTGTTCCGGATCCTGTCCGAGTGTTTCTTCCACCATCGATGCGTCATCTCCAACGTGCAGATGATCGATACAGCCTGGACCATTGCGGCTGAAGATCGATTACATCAGCTCTTGAGGGAAGTTGCCGAAGGTCCCTCGGCGGCCCAGGAATCGGCAGTGGCGGCGGCCAATGGCGGTACGGACACGGGGAACGTGATCATCAAGAATATGCTGGCTGTCCAGCGGGCGAATGTCCTGATCACGGCGGCTATCTGTAAATTTGCTCTGGTGAGTTCGCCTCAGGAGACCAGCATGCGTATTCCAAGATTATTCAAGACAGGCAGGGATTCGGGTTAAATCGCTCACATTACCTGTTCGATTAATCAGTATGATCTCCGCACGGCGTTACAACTCGACAAAGAACAGCTAGCGAAAGAACGCGAAGGCATCGCCAGGGAGATCCACTCGTCACTGACCACCATACCTGTCGAAGACCTCGCTTCGAACGGCGAGTCTGTCCGGTCCAAGATCTTCCATATCGTCTGCGCCTTGTGTTCCCAGGATCCGGCGAGTGGCGTGGATCAGGATTTGATACGGGATTGGTACAACATGGTGAGTGGGGCCTTTCAAAGTCTACGCAGCATGTCTTTCCCCGGTGATCGGCAGATCCATACGATTGCGTTCTAGGTTTGAAGTTCAAGGAAAGAATCAGATTCGCTAATTTCTTGCCTTGATGCCGTTTGGGGCCCATCGACAATAGTTCTCAACAATCAGTTTCGTTCAAATGCCACCACCACCACCGGAAGCAGCTTTGGACAGTCGAGCCAATTCGCCCCCGCCCATCATCTCACAGCACTCGTAGTCATGCAATGGCGATGGCGATGGCGTTGACTATGTCTTCGAACTCGCTGGGCCGATTGCATCAGGACCCAAAGGAAAAGGATCTCCAATTTGTACAGAACATCAGTCAAGAGAATGACACAAGAAACGGGTCATGAGTCACGTTGTATGTCTTGTATGAATGTATATATCTCAGTGCCAGTCATGCTATGCTCCTGGTCACAAACACACACACACACACACACACACACACACACACACACACACACACACACACACACACACACACACACACACACACACACACACACACACACACACACACACACGCGCGCGCGCGCGCGCACACACACACACACACCTATTCGTGTATATCGAGGTATGGCCTGACAGCCATGAATGAGCATGGACGATAAAGCCAGCTGCATACGATTGATTGAGGTCATAAATTCTAACTCGTACAGTAGTCATCTTGAGACAGTTATACATACACTCAAAGACGTCGTAAGCGGTCCGTTAAGGATGAAGAGTGGGGGACAATGTTACCCGGTCGCTGGCGCTATATTATATCGATATAAATTGAATGAGGATCCGAAGCAACCTGGATATACGTATAAGTAAAACATTATGACACAGTCCGCAAACGGATATACAAAGTTGAGCACGGAGATGAGAGCAAAGCGTACAACAAACAGCAAATCCGACAAAGGCAAAAGCAAGAGCGACAGCAATAGCAATAGCAAGAGCGAAAGCAAGAGCAAGAGCGGAGCAAAGTGAACACCCCAATGATCGTCACATGCGACCGCCCACCACTTCATCAGCGACCGCGTCCACTGCCAAAGATGACGCGGACCATGACCGCTCCCACACCCACACCGACAAAGAAAAGATACACGGGCAGCTCCCTCATCCGTCTCGGCAGACCGTCGTCCTCTGTCCCTTTACCAGATTTGACCAGACCCAGCATCTCGAGGAGAGTCGGTTCTTTCTTCGTCACCTTCCTGGTGGTCCGCTTGTCGTCAGACTCTTGGCGTGAGCTGGATACCGAATCAGGTTCGGAGTTGGAAGATGTTGGAGTTGCAGCCATCGCTGGATCAGCAGGCGGCGCGACCGTCTCAAGCTTGTTCTCGAGCTCCTTGATTCTCTCCAGTAATTTCGTCATTTGTTCCTCCACTCGGTTCCCCTTCGTCGACTGCGTATCGTCGAGATAGGAGCTCGCCATGCTGGTGTCTGCGTCGCCTTCGTCGAATATACTTTGCACCCTACCAGGCCTCAGAGTGACCCTTCGAGCTGTAGTCCACCTTGAGCCCTCCAGTTCCGTGCGGTCGAACGATCCTTGAGCAGGCGACAATTTCGCTGGGCGAAGCGCGACCTCTTCCTCGTCTTCTTCGTGTTCAGGCTCATCTTCTGACATCTGGCCCGATAGCACTAGACCTCGTACGGTCGGATATCTCGGACCAGCGCCTACCCTAGACGACGAACGCCGACGCAATGCTGCATAAGGGTTGGTGCCGCTCGAAGTATGTTGGGACATGTTCTGCATATGCGGTGAGTCGGCTTGGTTGTTCGAAGCTCTTGACATCTTCTTAGAAGGGGTCACGTCGGGTGAAGGGGTAAGGATACCAAGTCCGTTGTGAGAGGGGCGCTCAGGCGTTGGCGTGACTGAGAATCTACCCCTTTCGGGTGTCGCAGCCACAGAGGTTCGCTCGGGAGTGAGAACTTCTGTGAGGGTGGGAAGAGCGGAAACCCGAGTCGCGTCGGGGAACGAAGATGTGTATGGCGGAGGAGGAGTGAGCCCCGTAAGTAGCGGGGTCGATGATGGTAGGGATCCTGCTGATGACGATACAGCAGGAGGGGCTTTGATGGTGCCTCCTTTCCCTTGTCCTTCTTCTCCTTCATCATCCAGAAGGGTACCCTCTTCAGGTTGTTGGAACTTCTCGCCGTCCGGCTGCCAAGATGAGAGACCCCTTCGATCAGGCCGGGGACTGAACTCGACATCGCCCAAGGCACCGGTCGAAGAGCTTGACGAGACATCCGAAACGTTGGACACGTTCCTCTTCCTTCCCTGAACTTTATCTTCCCACTTCTTCCACCTGTCTCCGACGCTCTCGCCGGTCCACTGAGCTCTTAGCGGGAGGAGTGGAGCGTCCATATCTCCGTCATCGCTGGCATTACTGGCGTCTGACGCGGAACTCCTCGCATCGAACGCGATGGCCATACGCCTTACACCCGTGATGGCATCCCCATCTTCGTCGTCGGAAACAGCTTCGTCCTCTTCAAGTAGAACTGAGCCGCGCCCGAAAGAGTCATTAGCGTTGTCCGCGGTCGGTAGATCGATTCGACCAGATAAGGAGCTTCGTCGAAGTCGTCGAGCGATGGTCTGCAGCAGAGGAAGGAATGGCGGAGGACGGGCAGTTGTACTGGTTGGTACGAGCAGCTGTTAGCTACTGTTATGACGAAAGCGATGAAGGCGATGACAGCTTACCCCCAACCATCCGTACTGCCTTTCAAGAATGCGCGGCCAGACACCCTTTGTCTGAGCACCCATGACTTGATGTCCTCCACCAATGGGGCGGGCAATACATGGCCTGTCCCATCGGGTCCACCCGTTCGTAATGTATGGCCGAGGTATTGTGCCAGTTCAGACGCTAGAATGAGGATGTAACAGTCAGCGATATGCGATGTCGGGTTTCGCTCCCTGAAACTCACGGTTCCATTGTTTTGGGTTCATCTACAGTCCCAAAAACGATCAGCTCATGGTCTTACATGAGAGTCGAATGACATACCGGCAGATCCACCTCCTTCTCGACCACTCTATCTCGCTTTGCGCCCATCAAGAAATCAGGCAGGGTCCCGCTTCTCCTCACGCCGGGCCTTGACGGACTACTGAACATATCCATACTTCTCCTCCTGTCCTCCTTCTCCTTATCAGGAACAGTAGAACCATCCTTCTCCCTGTTATCGTTGTCGAGGAAGTGATTGAGCGACGACATACTTCGACTTGGTCTATGTCCTCCTGAGACACCTATAGGCTGGGCGGGGGAGGAATTTGATCGTGTCAGATTGGCTGAAGCCGTCGATTGGATCGCGTATGGGTGGTATGATTTGGGTGTAGACGGTTTGACTGGCGAGACAAAGGATGTGGAGTTGGACCTAGGGAGGGACGGAGCGGAAGTTGAGGTCGGTAGCGAAGGCGCGGGATGCGCCTGGGTCTGAGCGGCAGACATGGGCGCTCCGATAGATGCGGGAGACATGATGGGAGATGGTAAGGGTGATAAGGAGCTGTATGAAGAAGGCGAGCGAGGTGGCGAAATGGGGAAGAGGGGTAGCGTCAAGGAGCTGGTAAGAGGCATGGTCAGTATCTCTCGAGCTTGCAGCTAGAACAAGGAATACAGAGAGATAACCAAGTAGGATGACAAAGGGATAAGTCAAAGTGAATGCTCCGTTGTCAAATATGCTAGAGGCCAAAGTGCAAAGGATGCATGAGCAAAGTGGTCACAGGGATTTCGGACGGGTACTGGTGAGGTGATTGAAAGCAGGGTGAAGGTAGAGCCCTCTGTGCATTGCGCTGACATCTTTCTGAAGTGATGGATCGCAGCATAGCATGACACATTCTAAGAGACGTTGACTCACCCCGCCACCTGCCTATCTGATGGTGATCGCCTTGTGAATCTTCACCGATGCTTCTCCGACTTCCAGAGTTGTATGTTGTCCAACGACTCGATACTGAATGATGCTCTCGAGGCTGATATGATGTCCTGTCCGATGTAGCAGTTCGAGAGCAGTGGGTCAGTAGCGCAAAAGGACAAGATGGCGATCAGACCGAACCCTTCATGTGACGAGGTGAACCGCCAGAGGATATGAGGAATATACAGTGTGGATGATGGGTAAAACGCATTCGAACATGAAACATACAGGTCTTCGGTTCTTTGACACGCCTTCTGCGACTCTGTTACTTAGTCACAAAGATTCAGTCCCACAGAGAAGCCAGACCTTAAACGTGCGCTCGAGCCTCTGTTTGACAGTGTCCTGACGCGTGATAGATAGATCGGTCGAAGTCGCTGATTGCGATTGGAGCCAGGTTTCAAGGGGTTTGTTTCTTTCTTGTCGGTATCTGTGTTTCGTTTGTCCGTGCGCTTGATGGGAGGTTTGTGGTGAGTGGTGATGCTGAGCTATTATGGTGATGGTGATGGTGATCTCGCCGATACTGACACTGATACTACTTGCCGTATGTTCGACCTCGCCTGCTTAAGATCAACGTCAATCGAGATACTACTGTGAACAGAGTTGCATCTGTCGTCAATGTCACATCATGATCAATCCTATGCAACTATGCAACCACGCGCCTTCTTTTGGTGTCACTACCTTGTCATTGATTCATTCAGGGTCTCAAATCTGAAATCATGGACATGGACATGGACATGCGACATGTTTGGTTCATTTGCATTTGTTTGTTTTGGACTCGCTGCAACGTTTTGATTTTGCCACTCAACCACGTGGGAGTGCTGTAATTAATGCTCTTTCTTGATTTTCGATATACATGGCGTCCAGTTAAGAGTAAATGGTTTGCAGACTTGTGCTCAAAGCGGCGTTGCTGTATCGAGAGCTTGCACAGTAGATCTATATCCGCAGATCGAACCTCACTTTGGTCTATCTCTAGCACAGCTTGCCGACAATCTCCTCGGCGAGCTTCTTGACCTCCTTCTTCTTCCACCCCTTGATCTTGGCTGCTATTGTATCTTTAGCCCCAAGCACTTCAAGTAAAGGCTTGATATCGTCCGTGTACCTGGGTGAGAGATATGTTATCATACCCAAAGCAGCGAGCAGGCGGTGGGCTACGAGACAACACATCGAATCAGATTAGTACCGAGAACAGCCTCAAACTCAGCACGAATGGGTAGTATGCTCGAAAGGCCAACAGGGGGAAATCGGAGTTCTATATATGACTCACCAACATCCTCATCCGCTTCTCGACCTATACCCTCAACAAGCGCACTGACGACTTCGACATCCCACTCCACGTCGTGCGACACGTCTCCCTTCGTACGCTGCTTCCACGCGCCCGCATTGACCGCGACTCCAGCCGCGGCGCTCCTAACGGTCACTTCAGGGTGTAAAAGCGACTCAACGAGGATGCTGATCATCTTCTCCTGGATCTCGGGATGTGATCCGTTCCCTGATGATAGAGTCAGGTTGGCAAGTTCGTTTGAAGCGAGTAGGTTGGTTATTAATCGGAGCACCGTCAGAAGGAACGGCTTGGGCGTGGATGTACCGGATAGAGTCAATGTATTGGAAGCTAGAGAGAGTATCGTTGAGATAGGATCAGGAGGTGAAGGAGGTTGAGAGGAAGGCGACAGCCGCAGAGCGAGGTAAGAGGCGAGACGAGGTTTCAGAAGCCCAACGCGCCATAGATCAATGACAGGAAAGCTTTCATCTGCTTTGAGTGACTCGAGCATACGATGTGTCGATGAGATCCATTTTTCCGCCAGCTCTCTCAGTTGAGGGTCGGAAAGTGACTTTTTGTCCTCCAGGAACGGTACCACTTCCTCTCGTACTATTTTGACGTCAGACTCCTTGCCTTTTCCAGACAGGAATCCCTCGAGCTTCCCGGCTAAAGCGGAGTATGCGGGCACACCAGCGGCTGTGATCGGATTGTTCGGTAATGCTTCGACAGCAGGTAGATAGAGTCTCCTATGGGGATGAGAGGGATAGCAATCCTCCAAAAACGCTTCGACCTTGTTCTCCAATTCCCGCTTGGTCGCGCCTTTCATCTCGTCCACTTTCTTGCCGTTGCGGAAGAACATGAACGTGGGCGTAGCTTGCACACCGTACGATCCTGCAATCTCTCGCCCTTCTCCGACGGATAATTCCACCTCAACAAACCTCGCCCCCTTGGCACCGTAAGTAGATGCGTGAATAGATGAGATGGTTTCGTACACTGGCTTGATTGCTCGGCACGGCGGACAGGTGGGCGTATTTGTGAAGTTGACGACTACAGCCGAATGCTGCGAGAGAATCGAGTGGAAGTGTGCTGTCGAGGTGACGAGTGTAAGCGGTGAGGTCTCGGGGTTGGGCGGAGTAGGAGCAGCCGTGGCAGCGGGCGTGAGGAAGTTATTGGTGTTCGAGCTGGAATTGCCTTGAGCTTGTTGAGCTCGAGCTGCTACCGAGCTGAGCAAAGCAGAGGCCAAAGCAGGAGTCGCCGTCCCAGACTCGGGCGGGGTAGGAAGACCGCCATTAGCAGGACCAGTGCTGGACGTCGCAGGGTTGACACCTGCCGAAGATGGTGATGGCCCAGGGATGGGTCGCTCGGATGGGGCGGTTCGTCGGAACATGGCGTCGATCTGGGGTTTCATAGCTTGCCCGAAGGGGGTGGAGAGGAATTCGGCGGGAAGGCCTGGAGCACGACACGGATCACATACATGGACGACGTCAGTAAGTGACATTGGCATAGAATCTGAACAGATTCTGTGGCAGTGCACTGTATTTGAGACTCAACTCACCACTGATCCAAGCCGGGATTTCTTGGCCAGTCAAGAATCCCACAACGTCGGCCGTGAAATGATTACAGTTGAACTCGATCAAGTGGTATTTACTAGGCGTGTACATCTCGCCCAGACTCTGCAAGTACTCGTTAAACGTATCTTCGTCAAGATGCGTCTCGCCAACTTCGATGACATGTAATGGCGGGCCATGATGCGTTGCGCCGGGGTTGGACTCGAGGATACCTTGGCCGTAGAAGATTTCTCTACCGAATGCTACGACTGATGTGTGCCTAAAGGCATGAAGTTCAGATTAGCGAGGCAGTAGTCAGCCTGAGCGATTCACTGGAATGATCGGTCAGACTCAAGCGCACACTCCACTCACCAGATGCCATCAATTTGCTTCCCTGTCAACATCATAGACATGCTCTTCGCCATGCCATGCGAAAGGTCGTAGACGTACAGCTGCACTTTGGACATTGCGGCGGCGGGTCCTGAACGAACGGTCGACCTGTAGAGCTGAGTTTGGCTTGGCTTAAAGCTTAACTTGGAAGTACTGTTGTAAGATGATGTGAGTTACAATGGGAGCTGTTGACTTGGGCGACTCGAACGATGCGAATGATTTCCTCAAGTCAAGGCTGATGATGATGCGTCGTGTCATGTCGTGTACGCTCGTCTCGCTCGTTGAACGATACAATGCATCAACGACACCGAGACCGAAGGCGGACATGAGCGGGCGCGTCGTCGAATTGAGTGGGTGGCAAAAGCAGGAGCCACGTGTTTACCATGCAGAGGCTTCCAGAAATCGACAGAATATGCTACATACATATGCTATGTATGTAGCCTTCCCCCGGTCCTGCTGCCCCTCATACATATCGCATCCAACTGTTGTACCAAGTTATACATGTCCCTCTCTAGACCTAGAGAGCCAAGAGCATCTGGTGAAGCAGATCCTAAGCAGGATCAGGAGGAATTGTGAAGCCGCATGACTGACTGAATTCCCGCATCCTACTGAACATGTCAAAGTCGTATCCAGACAGATCCTGTTCGCCATTCAGTAGTAGTAGTCATGATGCATCTTCCCAAGGTTCCGTGGATACCTAATATTCAGTATTATTGATGAATTGTATGTTCCATCTGCATCTGCATATCTGACTAAGAACTAACTCCTTCGTTCGACCTGGAAGGATCTCGATTCTCTTCTTCAGTTCATCCGCAGTCGTTTCTAGGGGTACTCACCGCACAGACGTTCTCCATGTGCCGCCGGATATAAGGGAACACGTGCGAGTGACGTCAAGCAACTAGCTGCCCAGGGCCAAGTCCTTGTCATTCCCCGCTAAATCCGCTTAAAACGTCCTCTCGTCTGGCATGGTTAGACCTTCGCAGCGCTCGCCATGTGAAAAAGTGAGACGGGCACCACAACCACAACGGCATCAGAGAGGATACGAAGTCGGCATGGCGGAGCGAGCGGTACTAGCTATTGTGTCATCGTATATTGTAAGCTGGGAAACACGCTGAAAACGCTGAAAACGTCACTGCTGCTGCTGCTGCTGCTGCTGCTAAGGTTACACCTCTCTACCACAAAAGTCCATCTCGTTCCGTCTTGTTCTTCTTTCTCTTCCAAGTTTTATTCAACAATACTCAATCAACAATTCACTGTAGCATAGCATTCCGCATCACAAGCACATTCACATACAGATACATTAATACAACATGACCACTCAAGCATCAGGCAAGACCGTCTTCTTCACCGGCGCCACGGGATACATCGGCGGTCAGACTCTTTCTGCGATCATCTCTTCCCCGGTCCCTCCCAAGAAGATCACCGCTCTTATCCGAGACGCCAAAAAGTCAGACCTTCTGACTTCGCTCTCACTCGCCAAGGAGAAGGGCGTCGAGATCGTACCTCTCGTAGGATCGCTCGAGGAGCTCGAGAAGATCCGAGATGCCGCTGCCGAGCACGACGTGGTCGTTTCTACGGCCAACGCGGATGACATCGAAAGTATCAAGGCCATCCTCGAGGGGCAGAAGATCAGGAAGGAGAAGACGGGACACAGGCCCTTGTTGATCCACACCAGCGGTACCGGTGTGCTCGTTGACAAGGCCAAGGGAGACTACCCCAATGACATTGTGAGTGTTGCACTATGGACCAATACATCTCAATCAACACAAACACATCTTATAGTACCTGGTCTATCGTATCCTGCCAGGCAAGGTTTACTCATCCTCTCACGATTGACAGATCTACACCGACCTCAACCCGACCCCTGCCACCCGAGACGGCCCTGCCCTCCGATCCATGACCGAGCTCTCTCCCTCTGCGCCTCACCGAGAAGTCGACCTCGCCATCATCGAGGCTGACAAAGCTGGTATCATCAAGTCATACATCATCTTGCCCTCTACCATCTGGGGAGCCGGCCAAGGTGAAGTTTACGAGAAGGGCCTTAGCAACTCTTTCTCTGATCAGATCCCCACACTCGTCAAGGCTGGTCTTGACCGTGGACGAGCCGGTATGGTTGGCGAAGGTGAGTTGAGGGTGTCTTTTTCTCATAACTTCTCGTTGAGTGAGGAGTAGCAGGGATCGCATCGCTCTGGCGCGTCTATGATGTCGTAGACTCTGCGTGACTTGATCGAGCGTGAGTTCGATGACTGACCTACCTTTCTTCTCCCAGGCAAGAACATCTGGCCCCACGTCAACCTCAAAGACCTCGGAAACCTGTACGCTTTGGTATACCAGAAAGCGACCCAAACGAGCCCTACCATCGGCCACGGACCCTCAGGATACTACTTTGGTATCTCGGGCGAGTACACCCTCTTCGGCGCCAATTCTCGAATCGGTCAAGCGCTCGTCAAGAACAAACTTGTCGACTCCAAGGAGACCACGCCTACCAGTTTCAACGAAGACGAGCTCAAGAAGTACTACGACGGATCGACTTACATGGGCACCAACTCTCGAGGCGTAGCGGACCGATCCAAGTCGATCGGCTGGAAGCCCAAGTTCGACCAGGAGGACGACTTGTTCAAGTACATCGACTCGGAGACCCCTCGAGTAGCGAAGGAGTTCGGCAAGGAGTGGCAGGTCAAGAAGTTCACTTCGGCCTACTAGAGTAAGCCTGCGAAATGCAATGTAGTAGTAATTCAAGGGAGGATTAGAAGTCATAACAATAAAAAGCTCCATATACTCATCATATGCATGTAACGGATAGATCACTTCAAAGAATCCTCAGTCTCACTGGAGCAAGGCCTGACTCTTTGGCCCATGACCTCGCTTCTCCCCGTGAATCAGATACCGGAACAACAGTCTGACCCATGCTGACTACGTCTGAATGAACGTAATCGTCCACTGTTGACTACTGCTCGGAACCAGGTGCTTTCGAGTACTTCGACCGCTGGTTATTATTATCAGTGGAGTCCTCTGCAGAGCTCTGGTTTGCAAGGCTACGAGTCGCCGACGGCGCTGTGCTGGTCCCAGCTGCGGTGGAAGCCTCGAATGACGTGGATGCATGTATCGCCGAACCTTGCATGCAAAGGACCCCTACTTTTGCATCATATCAGCATCATCGTGTACAAGCGGCTATCACTCCTAGCGAGACCTTCAAAGTCCCATCACAGTATTGCACACATGCTTGCGATCTAGAGGACGGAGTGAAAAAAAAAAGAAAATCTCCTTGAAACCCTAGAGACCTTGCGAGAGATGCACAACGCCCTGGTCTTCCTCTGTGATGGTGGTCATCGTGCTACTGAGAGCCCTCCTCGATCCAGGTCTGACGAGGGTGGTGGTGGGGGGACCAGGGGTGCTGCTGGGGTAGGGGGAAGGCGTGCGATATTTCTCGACCAATCGATCTCGATAAGCTTTGTCGCTGATTGTATCCTCAGTAGTAGTGGATGTGGACGTGGCAGTGGCCGCAAGCTCTGATGACGCTGTTGAAGAGCATGGTGAAGTTGGCGGCGAGAAGTGCGATCTGGTTCGTCCGAAACAGTCGACCGTGGAGAACGCAGGGGTGCTTACTGCGAGAATCGATAGATGAACTCGGGAAGTCGAGCCTGCTGGGGCAGGATTATGGTCGACCTGACGAGCTTCGACAGGGTGCGACGGCATGTCGTATGATGACTGACTTCCTAGGTCCATGTGCTGCAGTTGGAGTCGGGTGACAGAGGCAACCTATATCAAAGCTGGATAAGAGACAGTGGGAAATCGTGCCCCTGCTGGACTTGATCGTGGGCGAGACAAAATGAGCTGCTGGTCACAGTACTACAGGGTTTTAGTGATTCCAGCGCGAAAACATGAGGAACGGTGTTATGCGTGGATACTTGGGTCAGGTGGCCTCATTCAGCTTATCAACTAATCAACTACTAGTCACACAAGAAGATAAAGAATCAGTACATCTACCTTCAGCCCATGAGATGACTTGCTTCCTCAAGTCAGTCGTGCAGAGTTGAGATCCAGGCTAATCAAACCATGCCTGGGCAGGGCTACCGAGTGCCCTTGGCCTTCTCTCCATTGCAGCGGGCAGAGCAGAAAGGAGCGAGGGTTCAACAACGGTCCGAATGGTCGAGGCCTTGGGTGCTGATTCCTGTGATCACTCACCATGCATCGCGCGCTCGCGACCTTCCTGCTCAAGCAATGCTCACGTCTATCTGTAGATCTATACTTCCTTGACCGCCTTTATGTCATCTGGTTTCGACATCTTTCCTTCGCAATTCGCATTTCGCAGCTCGCACAATCCATTCATTGACAAGGTGAACGATCCTTTCACGCATACGACATCGTCATGACGTGCGATTCCCGAGGAATGCGACGATTGACAACTCACGAACATGGGATGTCGACTCGACTCGTTGGCTCTCGATGGCGTTGGTCGAGTCGAGGGCCTGACCTCGGGGCGAAGGGGACCATCTTGCTGGCCTTGTGGTCTGGATCTCGAAGCTCCGTTCCTTCTACTTCGAAAAGATCTTGATGTCCACCGATGTCGGCGGTGATTCCTATCGATAGCTACGCACATGCGCTGTGGTGACGGTATGAGCCGTGACTGTACGTTTGTACGATTCAGGTCGGCCCGATGCCGTCGCATGAGAATCGAAAGCCTCGCATTCACGTCCTAAACATCCATACGTTCAGCCGGCAGGTCAGACAAAGCTATCTTCGCGTCCAGTCAGCATGTATTGATGAGTTTCCATCTAATCCCAGGCTCAATCTGATTTGCGCCACTCATACCAAAAGCCATCGACTTGCTGGGAAAGCGACATCGTCCTTCTGACTCAGTGCATAGTGGCGTGAATGACAACAATGCATAAGCGTCTGCATGACCATGCCATGCCCCTCGAATCCTACCTAATCTCCGTTCATCTGAGCGTCGCCGTCGACTTGACCTTCTTGCGCGTCAAGAGCCGCTTGAGCGCTGAGCACGACCTTGTCCTCCTCGAGCTGAAAACGTTTCACATCAAGATCAGTATTAGTCCTGGCCAGGTAAGGCGACTCGTCACTCACCTGCTCGATAGCCGCTGTCTTTTCTCGCCTCTCGTCGTTGAGCTCGGCATATCTAGCCTGCAAGTCCCTTTCTCTTCGCTCGAGGACAGCGACCTCTTCCCTGATCTTCTCCAGTCGAGCAGGAGCACCGGCTTCCTCGATCGTTCTAAGCATGGTGAAAGTCTCAAGATCGCGTTGGGCCTGCTGGATCTCCTCCATGACGTCCAGAATCGACTTCTTGGCCTTGGCGTTCAGGACCTGATATCCGCCCAGTTGCTTCGCTAGCTTCTTCTCCGCCTTTGAGGCCTTGGTAGCCTCTGCCACAACCCGTTCTCGCGAAGATGCGATCATAGCAGCGTAACATGCTGACAGTTCCTCTTCGGACAGCGAAGACTTGTCGACCCATCGTCGAGCTGATGGAGAGAATACGAGATTCTCCTGCTCCTGAGCCCACGTTGCCGAGAACGCGTCCGTCTCATCTTCTACTGAGGAACCGATGGCGATTCGCAGCTGATCGTCCGTGGCTCCAGGGAGGCCGAGTGCTCCAGCAAGTTCAAAGTGGATGGCCTGCTTGGCTTCGGAAATGAAGTCGTCTTCTGGCATGTCGTAGTCCGAAGGTGTACCGCCGGGCGTTGACGTACCAGGAAGAGGGTGGGCGATGGAGTCGTGCTTCATGAGCATGGCAACTTCGAGGTTGACCATCCGGAACGCAGCAGCCATGGCGGCGTCGGCATCGGCATCGGCTCCCACTGAGTTCAGCTCGTCAAGGATCTTGTAAGTGTTGACGTTGATCGGTCGAGGCAGTCCCTTCTTCACTACAGCACTTCGTCGTTCAAGTTCTAGCCGTTCCTCCAGCTCTCGGGCAGCCTTCAATCTCGCATCTCTCTCAGCGGCATCTTCTTCAGTCATGACCGCGCCTTCCTCTTCCTCTGGCTCTTCCTCTTCGTCCTCAGCCAGCTCGAAGTTGTTCTCAGGCTTTGGCAGAGATGCAAAACCCGCTTTCAGGGCTCGTCGCGCATCCGCCAGGCGTCGTTTCTCGTCACGAGGGGTCTCGCCATAATACGTCGAATCAGCATCATTGATACTCAGGTTATCTCGCATAGGCGTCCGGGCGGGTGTTGCACCTGCACCGCCGACAGTTCGAGGTGTAGACAATACGCCGCCCCGGGCAGGTGTAGCCAGAGGATTCGGTGTCGCAGCTATGCCGTGTCGTGGAGTGGCGCCTTCAAAGCCTGTGCCAGCCGCGTCTCCGCTATGAAGAGGGGTGTTCTCGTCACCAAGCAGAGGTGTTTGTTGGTTGATCATATTACGGAGGTTCCTAGCTTCGGCCATAACGTTGTCCTCTATGTATAACAAAGTTCAGCTCAGTCTGATTCTATTACAGAAAACAGGAAAACTCACGCTGAGGCGCAGTTCGAGGCGTCCGAGCCATTCGAGCCTGACCAAGAGCTTCGTACTCTCCCAACAGTCCCTCCGTGGCCTTGCTTCCCGATCCTTCAGCGCCGACCAACTCCCTGGCGAGTTCTCCTGCCTGGCCGATCTTCACGATATCTTCCAGCTCAGATTCTCCGACTTGAGGCATAGGCAAGTTGAGCTTTCTTCTTCTGATGATTTGCTCCTGCTCCTTGAGCTGCTTGATCTGAGCTTCTCTGGCAGCAACGAATTGAGCGGTCTGGTTACTCTTGCCGTCGTTCCCCTTTGAACGTTTCTTCTTCTCCTCTAGTTCCTCCAGTTCCTGCTTTCGCTTTCCCTCCAAAGCTCGTAGCGATTGACCGATGGGTGCAGAGTACACCTTGGCGTTCTCTTCGCCGACGTCGTAGAATCCAGGAGCGGGTTGTTTCTCAAAGGGGATATCGGCATTGTACTATTAGGCGAGAAGAGATGAGCTATATTCCCAAGAACGAGCAGGGCATGCTAACTCACGTCCATACCCTTCTTCTTGGTCTTCGGTCGCAGACTAAGCGAAGATAGTCGTCAGTTATGCGACCCAAAAGTGATCATACACGCGCACACGCTACTTACTTAATACCAGCAGCTTTCAACTCTCTCTTCTTCTGCAAGAATGCCAATCTTCTCGCCTCCTCCAGTTGCCTCTCTCGCGCTTTTCGCTTGGCCTTCTTACCCTGAGTATTGGCCAATCTCGCTCGGGCTTCAGACAGCATCTCCTTCTCTGCAAGACAAAAAAGATGTCAGCTTTGTCGTGTCGTGTAAACAATCGAGCGAAGCGCCATGCTGTCCTAATATATGCAGGATTTAGCGCGATCTGACTCACCATCGTCATCCATATCAATCGGATCAGGCCTAGCAGCCCTTGTCTCGGGATCCGTGTCGATTTCTCCGGGCTTCAATCGACTAGCTCCCTCTGCCGGCCTCGATTCGGCGTCATCACCGCCTCCTAAGCCAAGCTCCTCGTTGTCCTTCGCCTCGGCGTCATCCAGCAGTTTCTGGTATCGCTCCAGGCATTGCGTGGCTGTTCTCCCCACGATGGGCGCGATCGTACGCCATTGCGTGGGCATAAGTTTCGCGAGATGTAGCAGCTTTTCATCTTCGGTCTGTAGAGTTTTCGTGAGATTTGGATAGATCTATCAGCTGTCCATCGCCATATTTTTATGTCGCTATGAAATCAAAACAACAGCTCGTAATGACTCACCTTTGACCACTCAACCTTCTTGATGGAAGGATCTAACCATTCGTACCACCTCGCTTTACATTGCTTCGGCGTCTTCCTGACCAGCAGCGACGAGATACGCGCCCATTGCTACGACACGTCCAGCCAAGTCAGCTCAGAGCTCTATACCCCGTCGTCGATATATGACGATTCATTGAAACAACGATGATGAGAGTAACAACGTACGTTCTTCCCGTACTTTGAAATAGCAGCCTTCAGAATCTCATCTTCAGTGTTCCTCCACACACCACCCTTGATGATGATTCGGACCTGTACAGAGTCTCATGATCAGTCCCCGTGCTATCGGCAATCCCTCTGTCAGAGTGACTGACCATTTTGTATCAGCGTGACGCCCGCCGAACGAACGATACTCGTTGATGCGAGTCCAGACGTATAGAAAGCGAGGCTAGTATGCCTACTCTGCCAATACGTTCTGAATGGATAGCTTCAGCTTCGGTGCTGAAGGCGTGAGCGTGCTTGCTATGCTACAATCTTTGAGTATGAGCAAGCTGACTAGAACGATAGGACGTATCATGAACGTGAACATACATCAAACATCGAATGCACCGAATTCGTCACATCACAATAGCAGGTGGGCCACCTTACGACCAGCGAACGCTTGCTGCTACTACGCCTGGCGGAACTTGCCGGAAATAGCATCTGTGGCACTTGACCTGTTCGCCATACAGAGACTGCTGAATATGCATGCTCAAACCAGACAATCAGACGATTGCGATATATAGATAGATATTCATGTCATGTTCATCAGATCATAGGGCATACTCCGGAAGCTGACTGTCCTTGTCCGAGAGAGGAGCGTAGCGAGATCAGACCGATGCAAGCGGCATGAAGAAGAGGGACTCAGTAGCGCATGGGAGTGAATGATGGTTGAGGATCCGTTGTGTATCGTAGATGGAATGCGTATATAGGATATTAAAACGTATAAATGACTACACTGAAAACTGCCGAAGAAGCCAGAAATGGTATCAGATAGAGAGGAACCATTGAACAAGACGAAAGATGCCATATTGACTATTCGGGTCAATTTAGAATCGGATGGTAGAGGGTATCTGGACACTTCCCGGAGCCTGAGGTGATCGGTGCGGATGACTTTGTTCACCGAAACGAGGTGAGCTAGGAACGACCGGCGTCGTAGGAGCGCTGGATGTCCATCGTACTGGCGGAGCGGAAAGAAGCGACTGAGGGTGAGATGGCAGCGTTGCGCTGGTAGGCTGTTGAGGCGATCGCATAGCTGAAGGCAATTGATGCGATGCCGGTCGAACAGGGTTCGTCGAGTCGATCTGTTGTCGTAGGTTGACAAAGATGCCTAATAGGACAAGAGTTCGGATCATCAGCCAGAGTCTCAATACAATATCGCGCGTATGTGAAAAGCAGACTCACTCCTGAAGGACGATTGTGCACCCTTCTCCAGGGTAAGGGTAACGAGCGTGTTGTAGCTCTGTCCAGCGCCTTGGCTGGCCCGCGAGAACTCAGCCTTGAATCTTACACCTTTGACGATAGCCTGAGTCCCGCCGATGGGATCTCGCACTTCGTCCAATCGACACTTCAAGCCCCTGATACCGTCAATCTCGACCAATGCCACTCTGACGTTGGCCTCCATCAAGAACCTCCTGACTCTATCTCGGGTGTTGGAGATGTTATCGTGGGCAAGAAGGGTACAAGCTGGGGCCTTGAAAGAGAACAGGTTGTTGAACCATGATCGTTTGGGTGAGGGGCCGTTCATGGCTGAGCTGCTCGAGGCGAACGACGAGGCCGCTGAAGGGGGACCAAGCAAGTCGCCACCGCCAGAGTAAGGGACGGGGTCGATCGTGACGGCCTTGGACTTCTTCTTCAACATGCCAAAGCCATCTTGGCCTCGGTGGGCTCGGAAGCCCGAAGACTTGGTCGACCACGACGAGATTGAGGGGTCGGAAGCCATGTCTGCGCTGTCGATGATAACGTACGATGCGTCTCGCGGTAACAATGATTCTGTCGTCTGAGGCGCCGATGCAGAAGACGAAGCCATAACTGGTGGAGCAACACGGGTGACGATCGGAGCCGGTCGGTTCGCCCGGGGTGGCGGGAGAGGAGCAGGTCGTTCAGCTTGGAACACTGGTACAGCGGGTGGCTGAGGTGAAGGGTGGGGGACCTGGGTGTCCCAGACGTTAGGCGAGTAAAGCTGAGGGGATTCCATGGGAGCGTAGGAACCGCCTGATGTGCCTCGATGCGAAGAGCCTGTAGACGAGGCGTATGACCATCTCTGGTTCTGCGCAGGCGAGACAAGAGGATAGAGACCAGGTCGGCCGCCGTGCGATGGTGGAGGGGGTCCTCCCAGTCCCAGACCAACAAGCGGAGCCTGCTGGCCAGAAGCTGAGGCAGCTGTGAAGGTAGAATGGATACTAGCGACATCGGCTTCGGTCTCATCGTCGTCGGCATCTGCAAATTGCTCGGCGCCCTCTTCCATAGGAGGAAGAGTGGTAGACTGGCCGTTGGGACCGATAGCTCCGGCGGCGTAAGCGAGGTAAGCCTGGTAGTCGGTACCAAGAATGGCAGAGCTGGTAGTCGAAGAGCCTGATGCAACCGAAGACCGGATGTTCATTGTGTTCAGCTGAGCAGCGACCTCGTTGAAGAAGTGCTGTAAAGTCGAGTCGAACACCTGAGGCGCGTTGATAGGCGGCAACTGAGGGGTCTCCGCCTGACTCGGCGAGGGAGAGGCCAGGATCTCAGAATGCGGTCGGGAAGAAGGGATGAAGTCTGGAGGAGGCATGTCCTTAGTAGGCGTAGCTTCCTGAAGCACAATAGCAGGAGTGGCAGGTGCGCTCGAGTCGCTCGACGAATTCCTGTTAGACATAGGAGGTCTGGGACCTGCGGGGACTCGAGCAGGGGCAGCGAGCTTGCCGTTGATCTTTTGCGAAGCAGGCGCAGGGGACTCTTCACCGACCGAGGCTTGTCCTGAAGCCTTCTTGGGCGTAGGGGCTTGGGGTCTGACGATGGGCGTGTTCTCAACCGATTCGTTCTCGCCCAGAGGTGCAAGCTTAGGCTTGGCAGATGCGGGAGGTGGGGGACCACCCTTTCGCTTAGCAGGAGAGCCGTGGGCTTGTCGACGCGCTTGTCGTCTCGCTCGCGCTTCGGCATCTTCTTCTTCGTCCATGTTGTAGTTCTCGAGATGCTTGTTTCGGTACTTGATCAAGAGGTGGTAGATCGCCTTTTCCCATGTTTTGCTGAGAACCGCGTTTTGTCAGCATCACTATCGAAAATTATCTTCAAGATGGCCTGGGCGACAGTGCACTCACTCTTTGCTCATGAGCGCACTGACGATCTCATCGTCGGACGCGCCAGACCAGAGGGTCTTCAAATTACCCATGATGTCCGAGTCGATCTCCTCGGGGGAGTTGACGGGTCGTTCGACCTCATCAAGAGCAGGCGGGGAAACCAACGCCCGACCGGGGATTGGTCTGGGCGGTCTCGAGACGAAGAACGGATGCGTCAGAATATCAGGCATCTACGAATCCACAGACACCAGTGTCAGTGCGCCCGCTCACCCGGCTGAACGATGAAAGGTCGTGTTTGACTGACCGTGATTCGCTGCTCGGGATCTTTCTCAAGCATCCGGCTGAGCAAGTTTCGGGCCGGGTCCTTGATCTCGTCAGGCATCTCAAAGACACCGATCTTGACCTTTTGCAACAACGACCGGATATTGTCGTCGTCGAATGGTAGTCTGCCGGTGAGCAGGGCGAAGAGGATAATACCGCATGACCAAATGTCCGACGAAGATCCGTGGTATGCTTTGCCCTGCAAAACATAATCAAACACAATGGTCAGTTAGCGAGACGATTCCCAGCAAGAGAATGATGAGGGTCTTTGAACGTACCGCGACTATTTCTGGTGAGGCGTAATGCGGACTTCCACAACTAGTCTCCAACATCCGCTCGCCAGCTTCCCAAGCTGCCATACCGAAGTCGGCAACTTTGATATTCTTGTCCTTGTCCAACAACAGATTCTCGGGTTTCAAGTCCCTATGGCAGATATTGAATCGATGGCAGTAATCTACGGCATGGATGATCTGTTGGAAGTAATGCAACGCCTCGGACATTGGTAGTCTTCCTCGTTTTACCAGGTAGTCGAACAGCTCTCCACCGGGAACGTATTCCATGATCAGATAGCTGATCAGATATAGCGGCCCCGACACATCAGCTGTTGTCCCCACTGTTCCCGAAGACAGGGTGCGTTCCACTTACAGCTCTGAGCTGGTCTCCCAGACATCGTAAAGATTCAATACGTTGGGATGGTCGATCAATTTCATGATGACGATTTCCCGCTCGATGCCCAATAATACCTTATCGGCCCGGGCGCCAGCTTCAGACATGGACATCCTCGAAGTCAAGATCAAACCCTTGGGCACGATCTTGATGGCTGCGTATTTGCCCGTGATGGAGTGTTTCGCGATCTTGACTCGGCCTGTCACACGCGCAAAGATACGATATCACCATAATCAGTCCAACTCATGTTTCTTCTTGTCGTTATCAGGAGCCACTTGGTCGGTGCTAGCTGAAAAGAAGTCTTGCTAACTCACCTGAACTTCCCTTTCCGATGGTACGTCCAATTCTCCATTGACCAATCATCTTTGCATCCTCCCTCGAACTGGACCCATTCGTCCTCTTCCTGCTGACCGTGCCTCCGCCTCCTCTGGAACTTGATCCAGGTTCATCGTGTCTTGATGCCACAGCTGCCATCGTGTCTGTCGTCTATCTCACGTGCGCTGACAACAAGTCGAATCACCGAGATATCTACGATATGGATTAATGTGGGATCTGGACAATTCGTCTAACAAGTCATGAGTTGCTGTGAAAGTGCTGCGAGCTGTGTTTGCGTTTATTCGTGTTTCTGCGGTTTGTTTTCTGTGCGTTATAGATGGGGTTCTTTTTCCAGAAGCGAGGGTTTTATGATTATGATTCTTTCCGTATCGCGAACGAGGTGCAGCGTGGGTCTCGGTGTGTCGAGTCAGTCGGTGTTGGTGAAGATCAGATAAGCTCGTTTGGCTGTATTAAAGAATGACTATAGTGAGATGATTGAGAATCGCCGATTGATAGACAAGAACAAGACTATGACATGCGAGAGGTCAAAGAAGTCTAGAACAAGGACGACGATGAGGGCAAGAGGGGTCAAGGTGAAAGTGAAGGTAGGGAAGATGATCGACTCTGGGAACAGGAATACTGCAAGCAATGCAGGCCAGGCAAAACCAAACACAACAAGCAAGCTGTGGAAGCAGTAGTGTTACTGGCAAAGGTGAGAGCCAGCGTGCGATTGTGATAGGCTGAGATCCTCTAGGTGCAAGGAAGGGAAATGTTAGCCTCGGATTCGACTCTGCAAACATGCAGTACGAATACTCTACAGGATGCTGTAAGTGATCTCAAGCGCCCCAGTACCCCTGCTCTCTCTCTTCTCAGCGCAGTCAGTCAGCAAGCAGTGGAAGTGATCAGTGTCAGGAAGGTACAAAAGGCACCACCGTCATGGTCACGCTCCAGAACGCTCTGCTCGAGCACCATACTCCTATTACGAGTGAGGAAAAGAAGACAAGCTTGTAAACTCCTTCTCATTCACCTGAATTGCCGAAGCAAACATCTCATCGGATGGACGATCCTTGCCCTGAAGAGGCCTGAAGTGCTCCTGCTCTCACATGCAGCACACAGCGCAGCGTAGTAGTGGGCGTGTGACAAACACCCCCGTCATCATAGCCATGTATTAGCAGCTGGCCAGACGTGCGTGCGCTGCTGTCATCCTTCTTTTGGGCGGTGCGGTGTGCGTGCACAGACGAAAGCAAAAGTGTCAAAAATCCCTGAACTAGCTCATGGAGAAATGAAATCAGGCGCGGCCTCTCCCTTCTGTTGATTTTTCTCGTACTACTGGCCCTGCTTCGTGTTTGGTCCATACTACTACCTACCTTATAGGATAGGACATCTCCGTTTCAGAGGCGTTTTCCATTGCTGCTGTGATCTTAGGTACAGTAGCCAGGTGCAAGGTCCCGGGGTGATGGAGTGAAAGATACAGTAGGTACCGCAGGGATGGCGTCAAGTGACGGCGAAGCTTGAGCTAAGCTAGAGCTTAGAGTCAAATTCAACGGGAAAGACCAAACAACTGTTCAGGGACAGGCGGTGTGACATAACTTGTTAGATGGCATCGATCACCCAACCACCCTGAGATTGAACAACTCGCTTGTTTACATACGTTTCGTTTCTTCTTGGATGGACGCGATTGATTTTTCGGCCAGCCCGATCCTCTCCAGATCGGGATTGTACACTTGAAGCAAAAGACGCATCGGAGTATGCTGCTCCGTACGGTGAGAGGCGGTGGCATGCTATGCTTGCTAGGTCAGGTCAGGTCAAGCCTGGCAGAGGCCTTGAATCTGCCCATCATCGACGTCAGACTCCCCGGACTGTATAAGCAGGAAGCAACCGAGCGAGTCTGGAACTTCTTGAGTCATTTCACTGGTACGACGTCGGAAACAAACAGGTATATCTTTGGGATTTGGCATGTATGGTCATTATTATATCAGTGGGAAATTGATACGTATGTCTATGCTACAACAGAGAGCAATATAGTCCGTTTATTTATCTTGTCCACAGAACAACGAGCTATGCAAGCTATATGTAACACCTGTGGGAGTCAAGGAAGCGCGTCATCATCTCACGGCGCCAAGCTAGACAGCAGCGCGAGACTTGCGTGAATGATGAGACACTCTGATATTGTTAACAGTCCTTCACTCGATATCGCTGACTTGATGGCCTGTGAATTTTCACATGTACTTCTCCTATAGTATGCGTAACCAAGACCAAGTCCGAGTCAGCAATGGGTTAACTCTCGGTGTACCACTCGATCAAAGCTGCGTCACTCACCTTCCATACCCAGGCTAGCCCGAAAGTATTGCTAGATCCCTGCGAGATCTGCACAGACGGGACACGAGATTCAGTTTACCTCGTCCGGGGTCATAAGTACCCATCGTGGGATCCAATATCGACTCACTGCCATCCTATACCACTTTGCAGCTTCCTTCATGTCTTTCTTGACCCCATTAGCTCCTTTGGACAACACGAAGCCGAGTTCTGAAGAGGGACACGTGCACACGTCAGCTCGACCGTCGTTCAGAACCCTCACGTCGATCGATGCAGTTAGAACGGGCGCCACCCACGCTCTTGAGAGGCTATGTCACCCATATTCGCTGCAAATCTGAGATATGCCAGAGCGACATCGGGAGCCTTTTTCACGCCGACGCCCTCGAGGAAGCAATTCCCGACTTCGAACATGCCAACCGAGAGTTCCTTCTGCGAATGTCGAGGTAGGAACGTATTACGCGGTATGATCAGCTGGTTGTTCACTCTTGTTATCAGGGCTTGAAGTGTCATTTGAGGTGGCGTTACACTTCTTTGGGGTGAATTTTCTGTGTGAAGATGGATACTGATAGTGGTGGGCTTGACTTTGCGATCTTGGTCATGAGGTTTGATAGAGAAGTTGGATTTCAGGTCTGTACTAACGGTGATATCCTTCTTCTGTTTGCTGGTCAGCTTATTTGCACCAGGTGATCGATGGAAGTCCATCCCCCCTTCGGCAAGCGACTCGTCACAAGCCTGTCTGAGCTCGATGAACGCTCTTCTTTCATCCTTCGCTACACCCCAGCCATGCCGCAGAGCCAGACCTGCACAGCATCACTCTTTGTCAGCTCTTGCCGTCATGGTGCTCGTGCCGTAAGACCGTGTCGGATAAGCTTACCCCAGTACATCCTGCCTGTTGCACTTCCACCTTCAGCAGCTTTCATGAAGTACCAAGCGCTTTTCGCCAAGTCCCCTTTCCCTCTCGCCTCGATACCAGCATGAACGAAATCACTTGGCGTTCGACCTCCATCTTCCAGCCCGCTTCCTCTCGAAGAATCGGAAGAAGTACGTTCTCGCTGTTCCCTATCCCGCTCCAATTTCGATGCAGACACCTTGACGTACTTCCCGTGAGGGAATGCCAGTTCGCCTTCTGGTTTCGGCGTGGTCGGTGATGAGTGATCTCCATCGAGATCATAGAATGAATAGGCGACCGACTGAAACGATATATGCGAGTTGCGCGTATCTGGTCTAGCCATAGGTGACGAAGCTGAGTCGCTATCGCCTTTCAAGGGGACCATCAGCGGGGCAGGCGTTCTCCTGCCTCCGGCTTGAGCGAACGGCGCTTGCGGAGGTGCGAATACATCGTGTCGCGGCGACGACTGGCGAGGCTCGTCCGTCATACGATTGACTATGGGAGGACGTTGAGCTGCGGGCGACTGGCCAGGCAGAGTTCCCGACCGTTGCGGCAGTCCGGTAAGCTTCGCTCGTGGCACGCTGGCAAGTGAAGAAGGTTGTGGCAGCATGTCGTGTCTCCTTGCCGGCGACGTCGGCTCAGATTGCGGTATTGCCGGTGCCGCATTGGCTGGAGGTGGGGGTGCCCTTCGATGTATGATCAGGGGCTTCCTTAATTTCCTCTTCTCTTCGCCATTACTACTGCCTGACATGACCGCTTTCAACTTTGACAGACGTTTCGTCGGACTCAGGTTGCCTTTCTGCCTTTCCACTCCATTGACCGCTTCCGGTGCTCCTTCTGTATCCAGCCATTCGAACTGCGACTCGTCATCACCCCAATCACTGCCTTGCTCGCCATGGACACTGACCAGGTCATCAGAAATCTCGGTCGGTTCGGGATGATGTACCGCTGATACTTCTCGAGCATGCGCATCGGAAGCCGATCGACCTCTGCCGCGACTCGGTACCGACCCTAGCTGGAACGACCTTTGGTGATTGCTCTGAGGCTGTGATTGGAGGTATATTTGAGAAGGGGGCAAAGGCGGTTTAGCGTCTGGGGGCGGGCGGCGAGAGGTGACAGAGAAGCTCCGTTTTGGTGTGAGCGCCCTATGACTCCCAGATGTCGCGTTGATCGTGCTATTGCTGTTCGACGATGGCAATCGCGATCTGTCTGACCATGCTTTGTCACCCTCTTTGCTTTCCGGTAATACTCTCTGATCGTATGCATTCTTCTGCTCGAAGTAAGATTTCGCCTGGTTGTGTGTCGAAGCCTTGGGTGTTGACGGCTCGTCCTCCTCGTCGTCATTGACTTCGGTACCGGCCTGGCTGGTTGTTTCGAAGCTGTTATACGAGTCTGTGGAGAACTGGGAGCTCAGCGAATCGACCGAATATCTGGACGATGCGCGGAACAGATTGTTCAGTTCCAAGGCTGGCACGGGCGCCGGCGGCGGAGCAGCCTGTTGTAATTTAGTAAGTGATTGGGGAGGTTGATATGCGCGGTCAATGTATGTTGAAGGACCTGCAGCAGTAGAGGCTGAGTTTGCCTGTTTATGGTGAAGCCATTTAGCTCATCGCTGCGTGTTCAATGCAGCCCACACATGAAAGTTTGAGATCAACCATGACCGACCTATAGAGGGAAGCGGTACTCACCCTGCTCCGAGCGCTCTTTCCCTCGGCTTCAAGTCTAGCAAGCGGACTGACATAGCTTCCTGACGACACGATATCCCTCGCAGACGGCATCCTACGTACGCCTGCCCTTGACCCTGCTTCCACCTCTGGCCCGCCCTGCCGGTTCAAAGACTGCTGAGAGAGTTGCGACCGTATTTGTGATTGGCTCTGATCTTGTTGATGTTGGTGCTTGTAGTGCTGTGTCGGGAAGGTGGAGGGTGGAGGATGATATGTCTTGGCCATGCTTGTGTAAGTGCTCGTGCTCGTGCTCGTGCTTGAGCTCATGGGAATGTTGATGGTGATTTTCGGGTGCGCAAAAGCGGATGATTGTCATAGACTTTTGCGTTTGAGCGTGTTCACAACCGGTATCTGGATGGATCGTCCGTGTTCTCGTGCCAATCAACCGATGGTCTTACTGTGCACGACGAGAGGCGAACCTCGAAAAGGACCGACAGTGCGTTGGTGAATGATGACAATCTGATCTGTGTTGAACGCAAAGCTCGGCTGGGACAGCGTGAAAGCCAAAACGCCAAAAATGGGATTGAGTGGAGCAGTTGAATTGGCGAATAGTCGCGTCTATTGATTGACGATAGGTAGGTTACTCGTATTTGCCGCTCTAGGTTATGTTGACAATAAAGGCAACAACGACAACAACAGCAATCAAGCGAAAGCGGTGAATTAACCGGTACGCACACTGCACACGCGCGCCGCACTGCAGTGCCAATGCCGATGCCGCTAACACTGGCGCTAATGTCAGACTGCACCAGTCGGTATGTACATGAATGTATTGTGTGCGGCAACTGGTTATCGTATCGTATTTATCGTCTTGGTTCGCCGCAATGGATAGTTCGGGTATGGCTCGACTTTGCAGCTCTAAATCTTCTCACGATAGCGGGAAAAGGGCCTTGTAGCAAGGAATAGGATTACATAGACCGATGATTCCGGTCTAGGCCGTTGGAAGACGGTCAGAGGACTGGGTCAAGGCAAGGACTGTGGTATATTGTTCTCTCTGCAACTGACTGGTCTAAAGGAGCTACACTATCTATCTCTCTATCTGCCAATAGACATACCCCTCTGTGCCATGCCTGGATCAAGCTGAAAGTCGAGGACTCGACATACCGTACCGTGTACAACCGCAAATCCAGACATGGAAAGTCTGGACCATTCGTCTCCAACTCAGTTCGATCGATCCAAAGGATCTCTGAGCTGTCGACAGATAACAGAGGGACTTTGCGGGCTATCCTTTGACGATGAGACATGAGACGTAACGGAGAGTAGGTCAGCGCACGGTCAGATCAGGTCAGTAACGTCTCCTCTCGTCTCAGCGTTTCAGGTCTTGCAATCCTCCGACGCGACACCCCAGATCAAGGAAGGAAGTACTTTGGCTTGGCATTATTGTTGTTTTGATTGATCGGTCGGTGACACAAGGTTTGCCGCAAGAGAACTGACGACGATACCCTTGACGACCGGGGCGAACCAAGCTTCCTAGGACGGCAGACGGAGGGATGAACACTTGTACAGTCAGTCAATGCGGGACGCGTGTCTTCGCTTGTTCCACACCTTCATATATTGATACGTGCATAACCTAGCCAGACAGTCACCTGGAGCCCGACCGGCGGGGCTGTACAAGTACTTCACATGATCAGAGGGGGTTCCAGACCGCTTCACTTTTGTTGCCATACCACATCGAACAGTCACGAGTCCTTTCTAAGCTCTATGTTCGGTCTCGGCCGGAGAGGTCCTATCAAAGGACCGTGACGACATCCGTCCGATCGCCCAGTCCTACTTGTGGATGATCGCCGCTTTCGCCGTATGAGAGCACCACATAATGGTTCTTGATGAACATGTCACCTAGCACCGTGAACGAGTCCATGCCACCCTGCGGACAACGAAAGGCAGAGAAATGACTATACTCGTGAGCGCAGGCTTCCTTGCGACTCATCTCGGCTGTGGCGATCAGAGCAACTGATCTGATCGAACGGTCCAAGCACTCACCTGGACACCGGAGATACACATTTCCTTGAACACCTCTGACTTCTTCCAAGCGAGGTCCTCGACAGGTACCCCGAACTTCCTGCCGCTGAGAGAGAAGAACACGTTGCCTGTGGCTGGATATGAGGTGGTACAGGGGATATACCATATCCCGGACGAAGGATCTTGCTTGGACCCTTGAATTTGAGAGTGAACAGAGGCCGAGGCGGGGTATGAAGTGATGATGAGTGTGGTCTGTGAGAAGTGAGGGAAGACGAAAGCGAGAAGACGTGTTGTTAGCGCGTACGTTCCTACTCCATGAGGCGAGTTGGTTAATACTCACTCCTGTGTCTATTATCGCTCTTCGTGGTGTGCGGGTATCTTGAGCTAGGACAGAATGCGATCCGACCAAAATGTCATCCATTGTGAAGCCCCTATGTAACACGTAGTCCAGTAAGCGTACAATACCATCAGCAGTCACTCAAGAATCTGTGGGCCGGCTCTCATCGGCGTGCTCACCAGTAATTTGCACTGATCACATCGGACCACAACAGTCCCGCTCTCCCTCCCTGCACATAGTTGTTCTCAACCCCGCCGATAGTGTATTTCCCCTCACCCTCAGACTTGAAGACCCCCTGACTCTGTAGGCCTTTTACCAGCCTTATACTGAGCATGTTCTCATATAGTGCTTTGCTCTTTACCAACTTCGAGAAGAGCGTCAAGCCTTCTGCCTTTTCTCGAGAAGTAGATGTCGAAGTTGCGAACGTGCTCATTGGGTCAAGACCCAGTCCCATCACTCCACTTCTAAGAGAATCTTTGAAATCGGATCCGCCAACATCGGTGGCTATCGCAAAGGTCATCCCAACAGCTTGGGTATTCCTCCCATTCGCACCGAAAGAAATCACATCGGTTGAAGTATAGCCCCTTGCTCCTGATCCATCGGCATAGTAATACTCCCAGGGGGAAGAACCCTCGTTGGAGAACGACGTCGACATGTATGGGTTGAACGAGGTGTGGTTGTACAAGTGGCACGAGCCGCATGTAGGACCAAAGATGAAGAGGTCTGCTGAGCCTGTGTCGGGTAAGACGGGAATGGATTGCGGTGGTGAGCCGACCGAGATATACGTGAACCACTAGGCAAGTGAACAGTCAGTCATTCAGCATCTACCGTCATGGGGTTGATGCCACTCTTGAGGAACACACGGTGGTATCATTCGAATATTGGTTGCCTACCTCGGTGTCTCCTCGCTCCCCTCGGGCCACCTGATCCGCATTACCCCACCCAAAGAGATCACCCAGATCAACTCCTAAGTCAAGATTGATCAAAGCCTTGTTTTTTCTGTCCGTCCTTTGAGACGAGCTCGATGATCCATCAAAGTCGAGTCCTAAGGTCAGTAATCCCAAGTCGAGACCGAGTAATCGCTTCTCTTCTTCGCTTCGCCCACGCAGCTCAGATAGCGACTCCGACCGAGGCGAAAGAGTCATCCTTGACCTTCTCTCATCGCGTCCTACGAGCGGTTGTCCTAATCCCAGACTGCTGAGGTCCAGCGAGAGGCCGACCGAGATCGGACCGAGCTCGATTCCCCACGAGCCAAGTTGTTGGGAGACGATCAGCTCACCCGGTAAGAGGTGGAAAGTCGGGTCCGAGAGTAGAGGTAATTCGATGACCTGAGCATGAGACGATGTGCTGCACAGGACTGCGAGCAGCGCCGCCGCTAAAGAGGGGCGCATGATGAGCTGAAGATATATACAGTAGGTATCGTGTTTGTCGGTTCGACGAGAATTTGCAAGGATCAGCGACTGGCAGAGATTCACAAATCATTCACAAAAGGAGAAGGGAGCTCAGTATTTACAGCTGGTAAGCATTGGTGCATGTTATACATGGTGGGAAGCGGACCAGTACCGCATAGCCGTCGCTGACATGTATCGTGTGCCTTGGCAGAGCGCCTGACAGACAGAGGCTCATATAGTCACTGAGGGGTACTGGCCGAATTCCAATGTCGACCAGGCGAGAAGTCGACAACCCGCCCAACTGACTTGGCCAGGCGCCTCACATACAATGCGAGTCCGTTCCACCACAATCAACAGGATGTACGATGCAGACGAGGCGCCGATGTTCGACTTGGCGTCCGGTACTTCAACATCGGCTGAGCATCAACTAGACGAAGGAAACACCTTGTGGGCCCTGTCTGATGCCAGACCCATCGGCCAAGCAACGCTCGATCGAATCAGAAGCTGGTATGTACTCTTTGCAGTCGTTTCATTCTGTCTGAGCGCGCTTTCAAGCGAGTCAATCATGTCTCGTCGCTCTGTTGAAACGTCAAATGACCGACAATAAAGATGTATGTCCGCAGAGCCGGTTCATAATGTCTCATTGGGTGAATGTAGGTAGTATGATCAGTCTGTCTCAACTCGCACCAAGATCGGACCACGCGTTCTCCAATACGCTGGGGAATCGGCTGAACGACCTTTTGGTCGCAGCGCTTAAGCCATGATCCGTAGGCTTGAGTGACCACTGGTCATGATTGTAGGTGTCGCTGGATCACGTTACGCGACACTTGTCAAAGGCATGCGGGAGACCCAGAATCTATGTTATAGCTGTCAATACTGTAATTGCCTGTATGCCTTTCAGAAAGGTGGTGATTATGGCGATTACCGTTCTCGTCGCGTCACCATATGTAACGAAAGGACCACCCATTTCTGGTCCCCTCTCAGGTTGAGGTCGCTCTTCTGGCTCTTGACACTGCCTGTAGCTTGCTGTAGATAGATCATGATTGGGGAGCTCAAATCAGAGTCTCGAATAGGCATTGAGAAGCCAAAATAGACTGCTATCGCTTATCCAGCTGCGCTTCGGTCAATGTTGGAAGAAGCAAGCAAGCAAGCAAGCAGCCGCCCAAAAGGTAACGTACAGTTACTCGTGACAGTGCGAGTACGCTGAGACGCGTGATTAGGGTAAACAATGGGCTGCACGCTGCACTGCACGCTG
The DNA here is from genome assembly GCA_036428585.1 of Kwoniella sp. CBS 9459. Taxonomy (NCBI): domain Eukaryota; kingdom Fungi; phylum Basidiomycota; class Tremellomycetes; order Tremellales; family Cryptococcaceae; genus Kwoniella; species Kwoniella sp. CBS 9459. The sequence goes on along the minus strand of CP144065.1, from coordinate 2,914,957 downwards.
CGCGCACGTAGAAAAGGCCTCGGGTCCAGGGTTTGAACAGAACAGCAGTCAAAGTCAACAAACACCCTGAACTCGACATTTCCCATCACACGCCTTTTTCAATCTCATCATCACCAACAACGAACATTGAACATTATTGACTCCTATCTTACCGAACTCTCATCGCCACGGACATTGACCATATCGTGGTGCATACATCGAGTCCGTTGACGGACGGGCAAACACTACGGGGCAAACATCACCGCAGCCAGCGCTTTCTTCGCCACGCGACCGACCATCACATTATCGTAAATCACCATCACGATGAAGTCCCTTCGAAGGTCTCTGAACAACAATAATAACACGAACAACTCTTCATCGTCATCCTCGCCTCAACCCTCTCCACCGCTACCACACAACGCTGGGCAGCCGATGACACTAGGAAGACCATCAGAGAAGGTTGCACCTCCTCAGAAGGTTATCAAGGCTCTGAACTCACACAGAAGTACCAATCCGCAAGAACTGAGTTACACAAAGGGAGATTTCTGGTATGTGACTTCGGAAAGGGATGAATGGTATGAAGCTTTGAGTGAGTTTGTCAATGTTCTCTCTTATCAGAGAATAATATCGCCGTGAGGACAGCTTCACCTCACGAAGAGAGGCACTTGACCAGAAAACTAAACAGCTTTGGCACGCTCTGTAGATCCCCTGACTGGCTCAAGAGGACTCGTTCCCAAGGCCGACTTTGAGGAGTTCATCAAGGGAGGTAGACATCCGTCGGGTCAGAAATCTGTGGACCATGGAAGGTGAGTGAGATATCACCAAAGAGGCCTTCTCATGCTCCCGCTGCGAAGCGCTGACTGCCTTCATGTCGCATAGACCGTACACACCGTCCCAGGGCCATCTCTCTCAGCCAGCCGATCCTCGTTCCCCGCCTGGATCCATGACTTCTCCACCAGCTTCCGCAGATGGCTCGAGAAAGCCAAGGCAACCGTGAGCTACGTTTAATGCCACTGCTCTGCATTGGCCAAGATTATCTAGTTGACCTGGGTTTTCGTCAACGCTCTAGGGTCTATGCGATTGTACAATACGACTTTCACGCTGAGAGGCCGGATGAGTTGGATGCGAAGAAGGGAGAACCGATCGTGGTCATCGCACAGAGCAACCATGAGTGGTGAGCTTGACTAGTGGCCGCCAGACTGTGACGACTGCACGAGCCGAAAGATCAAGGCTGAGGATGCCATTCGAAACGCTTTGCTAATCGTCGACCGTTACACTCATTCCAGGTTTGTCGCCAAGCCAATCGGCCGTTTAGGTGGGCCAGGTCTGATACCCGTCGCATTCGTCGAGATACGTGATCCGGCCACCGGCAAAGCAATCGAGATGAACCCTAGTACCATCCCAGCCGTCGAGGAGTGGAAGAAGGCTACTGCAGACTACAAAGCTGCTGCGATTCCTCTCGGACGCTTTGAGATCTCCCCCGAGCAGGCGGTCACCAATTCACCTTATGCCCCCGCTGGTACCGGCAGTGCGAATCACTCGCAGTCTTCCCTGCCCCGAGTCGCCTCGACTAGCTCTGTCAACCAAAGCAATGGACCTTCGCGACAAACACCGCCCACCACGGTTACAATTCAACAGCAGAGTCAGCCTGTCTATCGACCCGAACAGGATCCTTCGCTACCACCGGGTGACTTGACATCGCTCGGCGTACCTTCCTTCCACAACGAGTCGGGAAACTACTGGTTCAGACTGCATGTCACCTTTGTTCCAGACGAGCCTTCAGCGCCCGCCTACACGCTGAGTCTTTACAGAACTTACGAGGACTTCTACGATTTCCAAATCAGCTTGCTTGATACTTTCCCCTTCGAAGCTGGACGACCCCGACCGGGAGAAGAAGACAGGTCGCCTCCCGAACGCATACTGCCTTACATGCCTGGACCCGTCGATGACGAGATTGACGACGAGTTGACGGAGTACAGACGGGAGGAGCTGGATGCGTACGTGAGGGCCTTGGTAGATCTCAAAACAAGACAGGCTGGATATATTTTGAGGCACGAATTGATACGGACGTTCTTCGCTGCCAAGTACGGAGATTACTGTGAGGAGACGCCTCGCGAGGATGTCGTCGGGGAGCTGGAAGAGCGATTGGCGGAGGTGCGGGTATCGGAAGGATCAAGTCATCAGCGAGGATACTCGAACGGAGGTCAGCCAGATTTCCGATCCCAATCAGCCGCTTCGAGACTATCGCAGAAATCCTCCAATCAAGATCGATATTCCCCTCATCCATATGCCCAGGGCCATCAGCCAGCTTCCAGATCCATCTCTTCTCGAGGTGCCTCACCACTACCTCCTATCGACACCAACACATCTGGCCGACCTGATTCTGGCCGCCAATCCTCCGGTGCACCGGCACATTACGTTTCGGGTGGTCCGTCGACTGGTGCGACCAGCTCGTCATGGGGCATGGGTGCAGGACCCTCTTCCGCTTCCTCGGTACCCACACCCTCAGCTGGTCAACCGCCATATATCAAGATCAAGATCTATGATCGAGCGACGGACGATCTCATTGCCATCAGGGTACATCCGTCAGTCACTCATGCGGAATTGTTTGAAAAGGTCAGAGCAAGGCTAGGGTCTAGCGTCAGTGCACTCAGGTATAGGACAGGCATGGACGGCGGTGGTGGCGGACAGGGCTACAGGGAGCTGAGGGACGATAGAGAGCTGAGAGAGTGGATGAGAACTGAAGATCAGAAGTTGGTCTTGTACGCGGAGCAATAGCCCCGTTTAATGAGACGTGGGGAGGAACGGTATCAAACACCTCAAGTAGACCTTGCTTGACAGAGCCGAAGCGGAGGTGGAGCGTCAAGTGGAGTCAGCAGTGAATCATCTCGGCATTGCAATGCGCATCTCTCGCATAGTTTGGGTATCCCTGATGCATCTGATAACAAGCATTTGAAGTGGGAGCAAGTAATTGTAGACCGGAGAGCGGGTCTCTGCTCATCAGGTCGGCGGCGATGACCGACAACGCGTTGTGGGCTGAGTGTTGTGTGTGGTCCCACCAAGCTGCAAGCTGAGACACCGTCATCATCGTGCTGGTTCACATGTTCACCTGGTCCACTGTGGATACTGGCGGTCGAGCTCAGATACTCCAAGAGAGGGTCAACAATCTTGAGTTAATAGTCTGTTTGCAGGGGCGTCAACAATTATTTACATTCTGATCTGGCCGGAAAACGACCAACGCACAGCCTGACCACCATGTCGGTCCCGCATCAGCACCCTGGCTCTAATCCTCAAACGCATGCTCGTCAGCCCTCAGCCGACGATGTCAGACAACACATCATATCGTCCTTGTTCGCAAGAAGAGGGGACGATGGGACGCCGGACGAGACGTTGATTTCGTACATCAAAGTGTACGAGGAGGATCCGGCGGATCCTACTGGCGGACAAAAGACTCGGTATCTCATGTTGTCCGGTGAGTTCATCCGGCATCGTTATCGGACGAGGACCTATTCACAGATCGAACAGACCCAAACAAGTCTGCGCAACAGATGATCTCCGGAAGAATGCTATCACCACTCGTATCCTATAGGCAGAAGCTGATAACGCTATCTATGGCTCCAGTCACGAAGCTCGGTAAAGTGGTTATACACAAAGCCAAGCGAAACAACAACCTGTCCTTTTCAAAGGGCAAAACATGGCATCTGGAGGATATGAGAGTACTAGAGGTCATTGGGGTGAGTAAAATGAGACCTCGCAAACTATATGCATCAACACTCCTCCCGGGTAACTGGATTGAGACGGCATGAGCTGATAATCCGTTTTTGATTTGATAGCCAGTTGACTTTGCCCTCACGATGACGATACGGCGATACCACTGGACGACGGATCGCCCTAAGGATCAGACCCACTTCCTCAACTCGGTCGTCAAGGTGTACAGGACATATACGAAGGGCGAGACCCCAGAGTTGATAGGCTTCAATCCTGGTCCTCAGGCTGTGCCTACCCCTCCTCTGCAGGCATCTAATGGAAATGGTGGTGGTGAGTCACGTTGGCGATTCTTTCCTGCCGCACTCCTGGATCTACTCTCGAGCCTCTGCGATACTCTTCCCCAGGAAGGGCACAGACGGTACTGATATAGCTATTTGATCCAACTTAGGCTACCCTGCCTCTTCGCCGATCGATCGCCAGGGGTCTTCATCTTCCCCTCTGTCGCGCAATATGGACCTTGCCCCACCCAACTTTGTCAAGCAGACCCGATCCGGATCCTCCTCATCCATGGCTTCGGCGCAGAGCAGCACTTATCCCCAGTCGGACGCAGGTCGATCCAGGCCTTCGATGGACGAAGATAGACCACACATACCGCCTCTTGGACGATCACCGCTCGGGGAGTCATCAATGCGTCGTCCGTCGACAGGCGAAAGAGACAGAGATAGAGACGGTCGGATGGCTTCACCCAGAGGTGCGCCCAGTCCTGTGCCGCATGCCCCGTCACCTGGTCAAGGCATCGGAATGGGACCGCCTCCGGTCCAAACTAGGAAATCATCAGAGGACCGCCTGGGACCTAGCAATTTGCGAAACGTCTCTGCGGCTTCAGAATATGATGGACCCGGTGCACCAAGCAGGCCGATGCGGAAGACCTCGAGCGAAGAAGGTATGAGAGCGATCGCGGAACACGACAGGGGCCACCAACCCAGTCCCCAGATTCCACCTGTCAGAAGGGAGAGAGAACAGACAGCACCTACAACAAATTCATCAGCAACGGCGGTGCCAGCACAAGGAGCTTCCGGACTACTTCCTCCGCAATTACAGACTGACCAGAACTCTGCTTCTCGGACGATGTTGACACCTACTATCACTACGACCGAAGCTTCCCCGCTCTTACCGTCCGAATCTCAGTTCCCTCACCCAGCAGCCGCACGCCCGACCAGGAGAGCGTCTTTCCACCCTCCTCCGCTCGATACAGCGTTCTCGAGGGAAGTCCTTCTCACCTCGCGGACAGGTGTCCTGCCGGGAGTGGCGAGTCTGGCGGTAGATGATGACGAGCAGAACGACGAAGCTGTCATGGCGAACGTCGAGGAGCTGTTGGAAGGCTTTGACTGGACGGCCGGCACGTCTGCTAATGGCTTGAGCAGCTTGGGCGAAGGGAGCAAGAAGAAGAGCGGCGCGGATGCTATCGAGAGTAGATTACTGGATGAGCTTGGAGCGCTCGACTCGGTGCGTGTTTCATCTTCTTACCAAATTCACCATGAGTGCTGACACATGATCGGTTTGACCTGCTAACTGTCCATCTCCAGGCCAATATCCACGCGTTCCTAGAATCAGACGACCGGATAGCTCAGGTACTGGGTCACATAGATGAAGCCTTGCTGGAGCTGGACGATATCGATCTGCAGATCACAGGCTACAAGATGCAACTGAACGTGAGGCGCTCCTACGAGCTCGAGCTGGCAACAGACGGTAACTAATTCATGCTCGTGTTCACAGGCCGTATCAGACGACATCTCCTTCATCGAATCGCAAAACAGAGGTCTGCAGGTTCAAACTTCGAATCAGCAGGCCCTGTTGAACGAGCTGCGACAACTACTGGTGAGCTTTAGTCTGTCAAGAATGTGCCGCAGAGAAAAGCTGACCCAGTCTGCATGGATCGTTTAGCAAATTGTCGAGGTGCCGTCAGAGGATATCCGCACGCTCACTCAGGAATCACCGAGCACACCGAGGGGTATCAAGATCCTCGAGAAAGCCGCTGCATCATTGTACAAGGCTTTGCAGGCCGGTATGGATAGTGGTGCGTTGCAGCTACCCACAAGAAGCCAGTACCTGAATGTCTCAGCTGACGAAACATTTGATGACGAACAGCTAACGCCGAGGTCGCTGCGACCATCGCCCATATGCGAGAATACCAAGAAAACAGCACTCAATTCTGTAAACGGATCTCAGATTACCTCGATGTTACATTCAAATATCAGGTACGTAAGCCATCACACAGCCTTTCGGCAATGCGTAGCTGATTGGGGTGTATATGCGTATCGATAGTCTGAGACCACGCTAGCAGAATATAAAAAGACCGCTAAGAAGACCATGACACTCTCACCGCATCAGAGTATGGGAGAGTACTTGATGACATATGAGGGTTTGGTGCTGTATGTCAAGGAGATGGACGAAGCGAGATATCAGAAGCTCTGCTCGGTGGGTTTCATGCATCCATCCTTCATACAGACTGGCTGAAGGGATGAAGAGTGGGGCTGCCTGTAGCTGACACCTTATCGCGCAGAACTACATGTCGACTGTCAGCCAGCTGCATCATTCCGAGATGAAGGACCTGTTGATGAACTACATGGCGTCGTTGAATGCGGCTTTGGGTGACACAAGCAACGAAGCCGGTGAGCGACGGTATTCGCATTCCAGTCTTTTCAATACGACGTGGACGACAGCTGATGTCAGACATGTAGCATTCTCAAACGCTGCCGGCGCCGGAAGCAGCGTCGGAAAGACTTCAGCTTTAGCCAAATCCAAGACCGTGATTGGTCTGGGAAGCTCAAACACCTCACAGCCGAAGAAGGAAAAGAAGGGAGACGACAAGTCTACACGAGCATCTGAGGTGACTTTAATTTCACGCACAATGACGCACACGGAAGCTCATAGCTGATGACTCCTCATGACGCTTGCGATCGTAGCTATATCGACAAGCTCTATCAGAGATCGTCAACCAAATCGTCTCCGAAGAAGACTTCATATCCGCCTTCCTTCACTTGACCGATACCGAGTCCACTTTCGCCGACCATATGGAGTTGGACAGTTACTTCAGGCGACAAGCTGCCCGACATGCTTCGAAGGGAATGTCATCCGGCATGATGCAGCTTGTGAGGAGTATGATGGACTTGATATTCGGCTTTGTTGAGCTGGAGTTGAGGCAGTGGGTGGAAGCTGCCATGGACAAGGCGCCTGTGTGAGTAATAATGTCTGCACTGGGGTTATTCTGTAGTTCATTCTCCAGCAAAGACTCGAGCTCATTCGACGTGAAATATGGGTATCAGCTCGATTGTTGGTGTGATCGCCGTTACCGAGCGCTTGGCGAAAGAGGCCGAAGAGGAAAACACAACAATCTTCTTTAATCAATTGTTCGATAGACAGCTCGCCCGCCAGCGGCAGCTCTTGGACCTATTCGTCGTGAGTATGGCAGACGCTCAACGACCCCTCTTCGTTGATACATGAACGACGGCTGATGATAGGTTCAAACATCCATGCAACAGAACGAACAAATACGCACGATCGAAGCGTCCAAATTGACGATCAAGAAACGCAAAGGCGTCGCATTCTTCATTCGCCACTTCCCAATCTTTGTCGAGAAGATGGAAGCGCAGCTCGAGGCGGAACCCACAGACGACCTGCCCATTCGAGGCAAAGTCAACGATATCTACGAAAGGGTGGTCAATACTGTCTTTGCCAATCTACAGCAGCTTGCCAAGATGGATAGAGCGGACGGGCAAGCGGCTGAAGATAAGGGCCAGCTCAACTACCATGTCATCATGATCGGTGAGTATTGAGGTCCTTCTCGTTCCCAAATCACTGCGACCAAACAAAATCGTTTCCCGTCTCCTGTCGGAAGAGTTTGATCAAGCGATACTGACTGGAAATCTCGGATCTTCCTGTTTTGTTGCTCTGCTCAGAGAATATGCACCAATTCGTCGAAGACGTCTCCCAGCTCAATTCGCCTGCTTTGGGCGTCTACTTGACCAGAGCAAAAGGACTTTACGAAGACAATCTTTCGACTTACGTCAAGTTGCTTCTGAGGCGATCGTTCGCCCGATTCATGGTGAGTCTTGACAGTCCACATCTCCAGATCAGCAGGTCGCTCATTGACAAGCGCCCACGGCGGTGGTGAAACAGAAGCTGACAAATGTCCCTTCTTCTTGGATTGCGTTTTGTTCCCCCATTGCAGGATTTCTTCGATGGAATCGAGCGACTCATGTCAACTACACCTGCCAACGAGGTGTCGTTACATCAGTCGTATTCCCGCTCAGCGCTCAAGAAAGTCTTGAAAGACAACGGCGGCAAAGACATGCGCAAAGCAATCGACGTCATCTCCAAGCGAGTCGACAAGCACTTTGCAGCAGACGACGAAGACCTCACGTCCGTCACGAGTAACACAGCTTCGGGCAATCACCATAATTCCCAGCTGGTACAGACCGTCTGGAAGGAGATCACAGCCGAACTCATGAGAGAGACCAAGCGCGCTCAGGAGATCATCGCTAGGAGTTATGCGGATAGCAATTTGGGCCTCGAATTTGGACCTGCGGACGTGGAGGCGGCTTGTAAGCGGGCCAAGTAGGAGTTAGTCATACCTCTTCAGTAGGACAAGAACTACTGTAATCACGGGATCACATGCGATTAGTGTCGGACCATTGAGGTTCGGGACTGATAATTGACTAGCATTGGAGAATCACTCGGAAAATCCAGTCAACATGCACCGAGCACTATCACTATCGCTCGCTATAATTTCCTGGGAGGCATCAAATGCGAAGCCAGGCGTCCAAGCTTTATTCCCTCCTGACCATATGAATCGGACGATCCACAACTTTTGAAGAGCGGGAGCAGATCTGATAACGCAGAATATAGTAGCGCCTCACCTCGCCCCCCTTAATTATCATTGGCACTCAGGAGTGACCCAGTTCAATGGATCACTCGTTACCTTCCCCGATCAAGATCTAATTAACTAATGCAAAGACCGACAAACACGGACGACATCAGTTGTTTCGTTTCTTCCACTTCCACACCAGCCCAAGACGTGGAAGGGTGTCTTCGAGCGAAAATACATAGTAATCGGCTATTGTGACTGGCCCCGGTCGGGGTAGGAGGATAAGGTACGATACGAGTGATGGCTCCAGAGGCACGGTCAGGACGGTAACTGATGGTGACGGATAGAGTGGTAGCGTCGCATCGCTTAGCCTTGACCTGTCACACAAACTGTGACAAGTTTGAAACGAACGCGTCGCATCCGCCCACAGTCTATCGCGCGATACAGTATTATGTCTGAAGAGGTGCAAAGATACAAACAAGTGAGCGAGTCTCGGAAGACTAAGATAAAGGGAAGTGATTAGTGGGCGTTTGGCGTTGATTTCGGTTTTGATTCCGCCCCCGATAGAAGAAAAAGAAAACTCGGCTAATTGGGCTGAATACCGTAGCGAACAGTGGGACTTTATCTCATGTCCGAGAACCGTCGGTCGAAGAGCCCGTCTTACAAAAGAAGCCGCAGAGCCTGCCGTCGCTTGTCGCTCTGCTTGAACAGGGGAAGCAAGCTCCTGCTCGAGAACCGAGGAATGCGCCTTACCCATCCGATATGAGATATACAGTAGTACTACTGCGGTCGCTTGTCGCCTGGCGCTGCGATTGCACACTGACAGACATTTAAAGCATAGCTCCTGCTTAACTTCGATTGGGGTGGGTTCCGAAATTCCTTCGTGGCCAGATCAGACCAGACCAGGACCCGCAGTCGTCATCCTGCCAGGCACTACGCTACTCTTGCACGCCCCCATACATTACCAATAAAAAAAATCGCTGAGGACAACGGAAACTGTTTTGGTCCCTTCTTTTAGCTTGGAATCCATTAGTTACCATGCCAGCGATGTCGATATGCACGCGTCATTTCATGTTCACCACCCGGGATTTCTTGCAATGCAGGGGTGCAGAGGAGGGTTTGCATGACCACATTCCACCCTCGGAGTTCGGCTTGCGGCCTATTTTTGCACGGCGCGACCCCATCCCACGTGTCGTCTGGAGCGAGTACTATGCCTATGCTAGTATGCTTTTCACGCTTGCGTCATTTTAGGGGCACTGGATGTGGCGAAACTGTGCTTGTCGGCAGGGCTCTAAGGGGAACAGGCGAGGGTTTCTCTGATGGGTGATGGTCAGGGGTCAGGGGAACAGGGACAAGAGGGAACAGGGACCGAGTCGGAATCGAATCGAAAATCGAAATTGACTGTGGATTCGGGGGTAAACAGGGGTTTAAGTCTGATGGGTTTGGTGATTATGAGTAACGCTGATATGGTCATAGATATGGTAAGATGTGCTGTTGCTGACGCTGATGTATATGCTGACGCTGATCCCCTGCTCAGCTGCCCAGCGAAGCGCCCGAGGCATTATCTCTGTGTTAAGGGTAAAAGACAAGAACATAACGCTATTTACTCCACTATCCACTTACACCCGCACCGTACAGCAGTACAGCATCATGTACATGTAAGTTACACCATAAGGCTTATCCACTGCACGCGCATGCAGCTTCCGAATTCTCGTTTTCAAGCTTTCTAGCCTAAACCTTCGGGTCAGACCCACACCCACAACGACGACTTCGACTTTCGACTTTCGACTCTCTCCCCACCCCACAAGACAAGACCAAGCGGCTTCGGCCATGTACGTTAGTCTGACACGCGCAGCAATGAGCAGTTACTCACCCACAGCCGACCGACAACTTTAGTTTTCCAAAACTACTACTAGCACTATAGTCATTTCTGCATCTTCCTCCCCGTCCCCATTCCCATTCCGGCCTCTACCTCGTCATCCATCGTCAATGCCGCAACATCGATATCGGAGTGGGAGAAGCGGCACACAACAGATCTCGCCACTGTGATCAATTCTTCCAACTGCGACTGCGACTGCAACAAGCAGAAACGTCGTCACAACCGACGATTGAATACGATTCCAGACCAGACAGATATACATTCCGGTCCCATTTTCTTCTTCATCGTGTACATAGAACAAACCTTGTAATCTTTGATATTTTCCATCCATCGCCATAGACGACCCTCTGATCGCGGTTACAGTCTCAAAAACGAAGGTCGATCAAGAGAGAAGCACAAGCACACGACTTTTGAATTGGCAAGCATCCTCGTTCGTGAAGAAAGCGAGTCGCGCTACGACACAACTCCTTGCTGAGAGTCATCAAGATCTCATCATCATTTAGTGTTTTGTCATCATCATTCAGTGTTTTGTCATCATCATTAGTCATCGCATCAACATTAGCATCACTCTTCCCTGATCAAGTCCGAAGTGTGTTTGCTTGCTCGCGTCGGCGCAGTAAACTGGAAACGTTCTGCATCCGATCCAATTTTCGACTATCAAAACCAGTACCAAAAGAACGAATCGCCCGATTCGACTGCTTGGAAGATTCCTTCGATCCGAGCCTGGTTTGTGGATAGCGATACCACGATTCTTCGTTCTACCTTGACCGCGATAGTGACAGCACACGACATACCGCGGATCACGATTACATAGATCCTCCGAACTTAACAGGACAGATACACGAGTGCCTTGTGAGGAGGATTATTATTGTATCCGGTATAGAACGGAGAAAAAGAAGGCTCGCCAACTGGATTTGGTCGAAGCGATTTGACAACATATATACCACTTCCCACCCTTTGGCGACCGTCGCAGTACAACTACGGTCAAGACCCCAATCGCAAACACGTGTAAGAGAAACACATGTGCCCACAATGTACCCACCTCCACCCCCACCTCCCCAATTTTCCCGATCTTTGGCGAGGAATGACCCAAACAGCAATACAAACAACTCGCCCTTCGACTCGTCGGCTCCGACGTCAAATAGAGCGACATCGGACCTGCGCGCGTGGGCAAGCCGAGCTCCAGTGCAGGGGAGCGATTCGGTAGGCAGTGGGACGGCCAGCGACGAGTCTTCGAGAACGCCTACGATCGACGCTTATCGGAACAGTGGGCCAGACGGCGAGGATGGGCTCACATGGGTGTTCACGCCTCCCATCTTGGTCGAACATGGCATGTTCAAAGGCCGATGGCTACGGTGAGTTTCCCAAAGGTCTGATTGATTGAGGCTTCCATTTTGGTCGATCATTGTGTGGAGTCGCTCCGCACCCTGTTGCTGACTATACTTTTCGGTTGGCTGCGTTCCAGATTCGCCCTCGCAGTAGCTCAAGAACCGGTACTCGGTAGAAGAAAAACAGAAAAAGATCGCAGACCGCTCGGTCCGGCGCCTATTGTGCGGTTCAGAGCAGTTGAGTGTAGACGGCGGCGCAGTGAGCCCGGAGATTGGAATGAAGAAGAGGTCGATCCGAGGTCAGTCTCCATTTCTATGCTTCACGTCTGAGTCTTCCGCCGGATTTTCGCACGCGTTGCCGCCGGCAACAAGCATATATCTATCCATTCTTCTGCCATCATCAGAACTGCCTCTGCTCCACAGAGAACCGAAAACGATCACATGTATGGTCAATATTAACGCCATGATTTGGGCTCAACCTGTCCTCCTTCTATGGTACCTACCACCGATCGACGAACAGTGCGATCGAACCAAGCCACCTTATATGCGCCGCCGAACTGGGCCCGGCTCTTTCGCCTCGCCGAGATCCTGGCTCAAAGCCAGTGTCAGCCGACAGGTCTCGCCCTACCTCGTCATCCGCTGCTCATGACTCGTCGATTTCGAGAGACCTCGAAGGGGACGTTATCATGTCGGAAAGGCCGACCGATACCTCAGAGGTAGATGATCTGCGCATCGGAGACACACAGCAAGACAACGATGACGACGTCGAAGCCGTGACGATGTTCGAAGACGAGGACAGAATGGAGTTCATGATGTCGTCCGCCCGTGATTCAGACGGTCAATCAGGCCCAGATCACCCGGTCAAAATCGAGCATTGGCCTTTCGACGGGCACATTCGCCGAAATGACGGTGGCAGGGAATACCCCGCGGACATCACTGATGGCGATATCGAGCGATACGACAGTGAACCAGTCGCTCGTACTACTGCGAACCCCCTGGTCCCTTCTACATCGACAGAATTGCCCTCACCTCCTAAGGCGAAGAGGACGAAAGGTGAACCCTCCGCTGCGGCCACCGCTTCGCCCTCGCCGTCGATCAAATCTGTGCGAAATCTGTACGGTAATCTGCATGTAGCCGGAGTAAGAGTACCGTCGCCCGAGGGCGGTATGGGCACGTGGTTCTTGTTCACGGTAAGTGTCCTCGTCAGGAAACAAGAACGATACCTTGAATGAGGCTTCGGATCAGGCTCTATATAAGAGAAAACAACAACAATATCGTCTTAGGCTAATATCACTTTCTTGCCTATCTTCACTTGATGTGTTCCTTCTTTGCGGTATATATAGGATCTATCTGTACGACACGAGGGGACATACTCGCTCCGATTCCGGTGCTTTGACTTGACCGCCATCGGCCCAAGCGTTGGTATACCTTCGCCATGTCTGGTAGAATGCCAGAGTCAGCCTTTTAGAGTGTATTCGCCCAGACAGTGAGTACTACTCGTTCCGTCACGTCCGGTCTCGCACGCCGACGCTATTTCCAGTCGTTTTCGAGGATGAAAAGGTCGTCATAGCTGACTGCGATACTTTTTCGTTTGACCCGTTCTCCGTTCCTTCCCTAAACCATTGTAGAGTCCCTCCTCTGCCCAAACCTACCGAGCTGGCGGAACATTTCGCCAAACAGGGCTTCAAGCTGAATACACGAAAGGTGAGTGCGCACATACGTGTCACGCAGCGAAGTACACCCTGGCCCTTCCGACTATAAGCAGACGTCTGTCAAGTCAAGACAGTCGTTTCAGTCAGACCTGGACATTCCTGTCGTTCGCTTCTACCATGACCGAACATAAGTTACCATTGCTGAAACCGATTGAGAACGCCTCGCAGAACGAACGTACGGTGTCTACGCCTCCGCCATCTGCGCCGTCCTCCTCATCAGGCACTCGGTCCCAAGCTCAACAAAGCGGATCGGCAGGCGGTTCCGGTACCAGCCACAAGAGCAAGAAGCACAAGGGCAAAGGACCTGAATCCCATTCATCGTCTGCACAGAGACCGTCAATCGACCCGATCCAAGCGGACAATACATCGAGCCAAGGTATGCAGGACAGTAAAGGCAGCACCGGTACGGCTAGCACCGAGCTCAGTCACGACGAGAGCTTCAGTACCAACAGTGCTATAGGGACGTCTTCCTCCACTCTGTCGACAATGGAGAGTGTCGCCTTGTCAGGCGCATCGATGGACGATGTCAGTTTCAGTGGACCTGGAAGTGCAAGAACAAAGCTAGACACGGCCGGGTCAAGTGGTAATATCAAGGCTGCTGCCGGCGTCGAAAGTGGTTCTGCTGGAGCTGGGAAGAGCAAGGGGAGCAAGGCTGCAGCTGCGGGTCGAAAGCAGAGCTTGACTTGATCGGATGATCTCATGTATAGCATGGGGCTGATTGCAATCTTGCATTGCTGATATAAGCGGGAGTCAGACGTCGGGAATCGGATGTACGTTTTCATCCATGTATCGTTGAAAGCATTGTCACCGTGCGTGCAATACACAAATAGCATACGATTTGTATTTCTGCAGACATATCAACCATTCGTTTCTGACGGTGCAGAAGACACCAAAGTTGTGCATGCAATGTCATGTGAAAAGTACAGTCTTTTCATGCGTATGGCTTCTAGATAGATGTGCTATTTACGATCAGTTGCCCGCTCCTCCTCCGCTTGGTCCGCTTTTACCGCCAAGTCTTCCGAACAGGTTCCCGACGACTCCACTACCGCCTCCCTGTGCGGCGTACGACTCGAGGAAAGCGCGCATCATCTCGTACTCTTTCCGTCCACTCTCATCCAGCTCGTTCACCTCTTCGATCCCCATCTCACCGCCGTTCTCGTCATCCTCGCCGTCGCCGTCGATGTCTGCGCCGGCAGATTTGAGAGCTTCGCGGAGTTCGCGGTCCATAGCTTCTAACTCGTCTTCGTCCATCTCATCCAGCTCCGCTTCGCTAGGTAAAGGCATATTACCTTTCTCGACACCCTTCCCCATCGAGCTTGAGGTGGCGGCGGTGGTGGTCAGAGGTCGGGTCTTGCCGCTAGCAGCCGCTGCACTTCTTTGTCGTTGAGCGGTGGGACGAGTCTTGGATAGTTGTTCGTCCATTGCTCGCATCACGTTCTCAAATGAGTCGAGCGAAGTATTCGCATTTGAACTTGCATTCGTGTTCGCGGGAGCTTTTTGCAGTTCCGGCTCGTCATTGCTGATGTTGTTGTCATCGAACATCCGTACTTTGGCGGTCTCGGCGAATGAGACTTTCCGACCGTTCGAGTTGCTTTTCGAAGCTGATGCCGATGAGGAGCCTACCCGAGCTGAAGCTGTCGGCTGGGCTGCGTCTCTTTTAGTCGTAGCAACCGGGGAAGGCGAGGAGGCCTTTTGACCTGATGGTGAAGAAGAGGCGTTCTTCGTAGCGGATTGGGGTACGAAAGCTGAATGAGAGCACGAAAGATTGGTGAATTAGCCCTCTGTCGACGCAAAATCTCGGCCGCGCTGAGCTACACAGCGAGATCACACTCACCACCTCTGGCTTGTCTGTCGCCCACGATGCCTGCCCACATTTCATCCGAGATACCCAGGGCCTCACGTGTGAATTTGAGGAAATCTTCCTCCTCATCTCCGTTCTCACCCATATCCATATCCACCTCCATCGCTTCGTCTTCCTCGTCCTCGTCGTCTACCGCATCGACATCCGCTGTGTCTGCATCGCCGCCTCCCCAGACCCGCCTCTGCATCTCCTCATCCAGGTTATCACCCAATTTCAAGCTCTCCTTCCTTTCTCTATCTTCTTGTTCTTCCTCTTGTTCCTCTTCGTCGATCTCCTGGATGCGTGCGCTCTGCGGACCCTTTTCGCCCTCGCCCCACTTCATCAGCGAGATCTTCCGGCCGAGGGTGCCGGGTGGCGGCAGCTCTGATTCGGACTCGGACTCTGACTCAGACTCATAGATGACGCCGTCATATTCCTCTTTCGCAAAGACGGGTGGTCGCATCTTCGCTTTCAGATCATCGATCGGATCCAGCCGTCTTTTGGTCTCTTTCGAACTCGTACCGCTCGAGCTTGGTTTTGAGGTGTTCACATCCGTATTCGGATCGTTGTCGTTGATTTCGGTGATAGACTTGTTGAGTGTCCTCGCTCCCCACTCTTCCGCAGGGAGGGATGGCACGAGGTTCTGTAGTCGCGTTTGCTTTTCCGCTTCCAAAGCCTTTCGTTCCTCAGCTTCGTCCTCGTCGTCGTCGTCCGAGTCTGCCATATCCTCGTCAGACAGCTCACTAAATATCGGTTTGTCAGCAAAAGAACGCTACAGAAAGATATTGTGAACAAGCAACACTCACTCTGCAAATCTAGCGCCTGTCATATCACCTTGTCCACCGACGAACTCCTGGACTTTCTCCGCCAGGTCCTGAAGCGCCTTGCCATCTTCGTTGTCTAGACCGTCAAGAGCCTCTTTACCGTCGCCCTGAGCCTTATTGGCGCGACCCATCGAGCTCATGAGCATGTCATCTAACTCATCAGGAGAGACCTCGAGCCACTTGTCACTATCCTCCGGATCGTCAGGCGAAGCTGATAACGACTCGGGAGAAATGCTGGCCGAAGATGATAGAGCTGTATTGACCAAGTATGCGAATGAAGGTCGTTGTGAAGCGGTACTATAGCAGACACAATACAAGTTTAGCCCATGAAGCTAAGCGCTGCAATTCAGTTGCTGCACTCACTCGGACGACTTGACGTTTTGGTACCCCTTCAACGCTTCCGCTTCCCGTTGATTCCACTTTTTGCTACCCTCTACCTCGTCTCCAAACCAACCAGCCTTCTTGAGGTTCGCCAAGAACTGCTGATACCCCTCGTCGGATCGCAAATCGTCGGATTCCTCCTCTATTCCACCTCTGCCCTTCTTGCCACCTTCCTCGTACATGATCTCGAAGCCTGTAGCGATTTTCACACCCAGATCACGCCAGCGCCGCTCTTTGTCGAGCTCTGAGCCTTCTCGGACGTGCCATTCGGGTCCAAAGACTCGCGGCGGGTGGAATACCTGGCCCTGCAGTTGGGCGTAGGCTGCTCGAGTGAGAGTGACTGGCGTTAGGATAGATGGCGAAGGCGGGAAATGGGTCATGCGTGCGGCAGCCTGGAATAGAGATAGATTTGTCAGGACCTGAGAGAATTAGTGGAAGGCTTGACTCAGCTGAACGTACTCTGAGTTGAGCCGGATCTCGCACATAGAATCCCTCGGTAGCCCTTTGAATCAGCTCTGGGTTCTTGTTGAGCACTTTCGCTATAGACACAGGCAGGTACGCTTTGGTCCTGTGCCGGTGTGTATTCAGACCATCCGGGTAGCTACAGAAGGCCACAATGTCAAATCAGTACTAGCACCGACGGTGATGACCAGATACTAGAGGACTCGTGCTACCACATACCATGCTATTCTCCGCCAGACAGCTCTCTCCATTTTGTCCTCTGCTCTGTACTTTCCACTTCTGATAGCTCGCACAGCATCTTCCTCTGACAGGTAAGCGTCTGGATCGAATTGCCGTTCAAGCTCGTCGTCGTCCAAGATCTGCCTGGGTTTTGAGCTCAACGCCGATCGCACTGAGAGCGGGATCAGGTGCAGATGACCGCCTTGAAGCCATAGCTACGACCGCTTGCAGCTTCAGCTCTTCGGTCCATTCCATGCTATAACACATATCCCAGTAGCTTATACTCACTCTGTTGTCTGCGTTTTCTGGTGATACCCAGGAAGGCAGCTCGTCAGCAGCTTCGATGAGCAGAAATTCGCCATCCGTATCTCGGACGCTGTAATCACCGTCAATAGCTCTTAGCTTGTTACGGGCATTGAAACTAGGGTACAGGTTTCGTGCTCACCCAATTATCAAGTCTGGCCATTTCTTGCTGATTTCTCTCAAGAGCCAAACCACCAACCACTCGTCATCGACGGCGTCACCGACCCGCATCCTCCCTTCCAGCTTGCTTCCCAAGTTTTCAGGACTTTTGCTGTGACCTTGACCTTGACCGACGCTCGCTGTCCCCACTTTGAGCTCCCAAGCATCTTTGTTCCATAGCCACGGTTGCGGAAGTAATGAGTTGACGTGCTCCGTGATGAGGATAGCTGTAGCTGCCGGGTCGTATGATGGTGGAAGGTGAAGAACGTAGTTGAGGGTATCTTCTGATATTGTCGGCAAAGGAAACGCTCGACCCGATTGCGAGAACGAGGGGAATGAGTCGGCCATTATGCGCTTACTGTTCTCTTTCTAGACCGCGCTACGCTCTTGTCAACCACACGACGCTTTTGACAATGGAAATGGCGGTGATGTACAATCAATTGGAAGAGAGCACAAAGTTGGAACGGGGAGATGGTCAAGAAGTTACCGAAATGTCTTCAGTGACTCGCGATAATTTACCACTTTTGGGTGGCAAATTGTTTATGCTTATCCTTGAATGGGTGGGTAGCTATAGGTCACTTTGCTCTCTTCAATCATCTCTTGGCTCCTCCTTTCCATCATCTTCTATGCTCAATAGTACCGTGTTCGTCCTTCATTTGATGTCATCATAGATCATACCCGTGTCATTGAAACTGATACCATAGACTTTGTGCATGTCGAAGATACTGAACAGTTTACCGAAGCCAAGCCCTGCTGTGTTGGCCAGTATCCCTCTCATCCCCGTCAGGGATCAGACGATAATACCCTCGCACTGCATCTAAGCCGAGATGTTCTCGTTCTTCGGCGATCAAAATGGGAAGCAGACGCCCGTCAAGACAAAGACGATCGTCTCGAAAGTCTCCGTAACCAAATCTGTCTCTCGTCCGTCCTCTTCGGTGACAGCAGGCAGCCCGAGCGTTTCGAAGCAATCTTCAAGTAGCCTGTTGAAAGCTCCGAGCGGTACAACACCGAAGAAGGGCTCTTCCCCCACTAGACCATCCAGTTCCTCCGGAATAGGGTCTACGTCTGCTTCGTCTAGGCCTGCTGTTTCGTCAAAGGTATCTGCAAATAGATTGGAGGTACGGTCAAGTCCGCAGCCGAAGCCGAAATCATCGATATCGTCGGCCCGCTCACCGGCGCTGAAGAGGAAGACATCTACCGTTGCTCGGATCGAATCCGAGTCAGAATCAGATTCAGGCTCATCTCTTAGCGATTCAAGCGATGATGCGCTCGATCCGAAGCCCAAGAAGAGGAGAAAGGGGACCACGACGAACGGCTCTGCGACTCCTCTTGGCGGGGCCGGATCGGCTGTCGACGACAACGCGAGGAAGGATCAGTGGTGTCTTGATCAGGTGGACATGAGAGGAGAGTTTGGCCGAGGATGGGTCGGATTTGTAGGGTCAGAAGAGGTCGTGAGGGGTCAGATCCACGGCTGGGCAGGTGGAAATGCGATTAGCGGGGACGAGAAGAATCTGGACAAGTACCAAGCTTGTGAGTTTCGGGCGACCTCGAGCGGAACTGCCACTCTGTACTATGTAATCCTCAGAGCTGATCATCAAGATCTATAGATTTCCCTCAACCTGGTCTGGAGAAAGGTGATCAAGTCCCAGAAGTAGAGCTGCTCTACCCCGCTACCGGCTGTAAAGAGAAGTGAGTACACGGACGCAGTTTGCGCTTGAAATGAGTCCATAGACAGCAGCTAATCATGTTTCGTTTCATCAGGTTTATTCTGCTCACGCCGACCTCTGCACGAGAGTACAACCCTATAAGCGAGCTTCGGACGGCTCTTCGTCTCATCCTAGAACGTGAGTCAACCGTTCATCATGTTATCCGAAGATGCGATTCCTGACGCGGTCGTTCCCATTTGCAGACTATATTCCCCCTTCGCACGCTCACATATTCGGCACGTTGTCCGACAGCCTTATTGATCCTCTCGAGTCCGCTTCCATCGCTCCTTCTCGACTCACCTCTCCTCTGCCGGGTCACTCGTCACTAGCGACGCCTCCTCCTGACCACGTGATACCGAGCGAGACCATCGGAGATGCCCTCAGGAAAGCCTTGGCACCCAATAGACGTGATGGGCCAGGATTCATGAAGGCCATGAAGAGGTACAACGAAGCGATGGAGGAGATTCAAAGAGATGGGAGTCTGAAGGAGTGGATGAAAGCGAGGCCTGCATTGGAAGGGCGGGACTGGGCGTCTTTGGTGGACTTCGTGCACGACCAAGCATATTCGAGATGTGTCGGGCCATACTCCAATGAACTTGAAGTGAGTTCAACTGCGAATATTGCGCCTTTCAAGTAAAACTTATCGCTTTGGAACATTCGTAGCACCACCCAAAACACCCTGAAGAAGTAGCGCGGGCTATCAGCGGGAAGGAGGATGCGTACGGGGAGCTACGTCACAAGTAAGCTCCGCCAGCTTGTCCCTGTCTAACTAAGGAGTTCTCGGCTGATATTTCGTTTTATTCTAGCTTCATGACCAAGGTAATTGAACAGACCAAGCTGGGGCCGGACTCCGTATTGTGAGTTGAACTGTTCCGATCAACTTTGGTATGCTGCAACTCAGCTGATGTGGTCTGCAGCGTCGATCTAGGTAGCGGCGTGGGCAATTGCGTTCTTCAAACAGCGCTACAAGCCGGCTCAAGAAGGTGAGCAGGGCTCTACGTTACAAACTGACGGATCCATTTTGCTAATCGCAAATCACACCATTAATACCTGCAGTTACGGTTTCGAGCTGCTGCCGGTGCCAGCTCACTGCGCAAGACTGCAACTGCGCGAAGTACAGCGCCGATGGGCCATGTGGGGTTTGAACGGGAAATTGGACGTTGAAGTGCATGAAGGGGACTTTAGGACTCATCCCGTGGTCGCGAAGCGGTTAAGGGAGGCTGACGTGGTGGTGAGTGGTCTCGCTTTCACGCTGCATCCGACTTGAAGCTCTACGTCTTGCTATCGTTACGTAGAAGCAGAACCTATGCTGACAAACCGTATCGTCTATCCCCCTTGTCGCCTTGTCGCTTGCACAGCTGGTCAACAACGAAGTCTTCCCGTCATCGCTCAATATCGACCTGACCAACATGTTCCTCGACTTGAAAGAAGGCGCCATCATTGTCAGTCTCAAACCGTTCGTAGCGGAAGGATTCAGGATGAACGAAAGCAACGTGAGTGTCTGCGTCTCATATAATTCTGTTGCGTCGTGTCGTCGCCAACACTCTCACCAGCAATGTGCAATTGGAGCTGATCAAATCAAAACACTCGCAACGTTGCAGTGCGATTCTTTCTCGGCGATCGTGAGATCTACCCAGCACTCGTATTACCAAGATTGGGTCTCGTGGAAAGGCGATTCAGGACGATACTACCTGCAGGTGATCGACAGGAGCAAGCGGGCCAAATTTGAGGAGGATCTCATGAGCGGCCGACGGTCCAGGCGGTGATCGAATTTCGGAGGTCTGTCAGCACGGAACTGTTTGCCTGTGGTCCAGTCGGATTGGGTGTGCTACGCAAAAAGAACAGCTGTCATTGTGAGAATGTAACCTGGATCTGGGCGGAATCACGCCTTATGTTTCTGTAGACCCAGCACAGGAATATTATACAGTAAGTAGCATGGCTCGATGCCCATACTCTCCCTCCCTCGAGAGGCCAGGAAAGAAAGGATTGTCTGCTAGAACAGTGAACTAGAATAGAATAGCGAGCAGTGGTGTCTGGGAGCATATATTTTGGCGGAGGATCTACAGTATGTCGTCGCAAGGTATCTTTACACATACAGTACATACATATACATACAGCAATGAAAAATCAAATTGGAACACAATGTGAAGTCTTGCATGTAGAGGCTGACTTGTGCGTTGGCTTTCGTGTCCAACTCTGAGAGGTCAGCACAATAATTGCTTCGATGACACGACATAGGGTGACATATACATATACATAGACATGCTGTATATATAATGACTTATATTTGTTAGGGGAGCCGAAAGCGAGGGAGCGACATCCCTCTTCGGCGAAGTCTCGCGTTCGCCCACGTTGACTCTTCTTTCTTCGTCTTATAACAAATCGTGATATGAATATAGACTTGCTCCCCCAAACCCCTGGGGAACTGCGAGAACTAAAAACGAACGACACAAAAAGAAGCTGATATAAAGATATTCCTACAACGCCATATTCGTATTCGATTGGAGGATCGACGACCACTTGCACCTTGTTATACTCCACTCGACAGGCCTTCCCAGCACAGACCTGACTACTGGACTTCCTTTCGCCGCTCCCATCCTGTCACCAAGTCGGCCTGCCTTCTGTCATTGCTGCATTCTGACGACTTGCTGTCATCCTGTATAGCCATAATTTCCCTCTTGCCCATATCCACCTTGACTTCCTCCCACGCCCACCGCGCTATTACTTCCCGCATGCTGCCCATAGCCTCCCACGCCGTACCGGTCGGCATCTTCCCCATGTTCGTCGTGGTCGTGCTCGTTGGAATGCATTTGCATTTCGATGGGCAGTTGCATGCCCATCTCCAGCTCGTCCATCTGTCCCGCCGCAGCTTGCATTGCCTGTTGAACCATGTTGATATCTACCGGTGTTCCATCGGGATTCGTCAGACTCGCTTCGAGCGAAGAGTCGTTGGCACCCGCACCTGCATCGCCGTGTCCGTTCTCGCCACCGGCAGCCACACTTTCTGCTGCGCCAGATCCCACGCCCACACCTCCATTGGTACTGCTGCTGCTGCCGTTGTGCAGCACGTCGGTCTCGGCGGTGCCGTTTTGCGGGTGGCCAGATGCGTCCAAGTTCAGTATACTAGACGAAGCACCCGCATCCGCGCCCGTATTGCCGCCGACAGTCGACGGTCCAGCTTCTTGGTCGATGTGGGAATACAGTGTTTGGGCATGCTGTTGATGGGTTGGTTGCTGCAATGAGGCGTTGAAGTAATTTGACTGATCGTGTTGTTGAAGATCGGCGACCGAAGCCATGCTGAGATCGCCTTCATATCCATCCGATTTTCTCGCCATGTTCTTCCTCCTGCTCTGAGTCTTGACTTTCGCTCTCTTCGCAGGCGGTAATCCATCGTTCACTCCGGGAGCAGACATTGACACCTTGACATTGGGATGACCGGCCGCCAACGCAGCGGCGGCCGCTTCTTTTCTCGCGGCGGTAGCGAGCGCTTCATGTTCTTTTTGCTGATTGGCGATAGCTTCCTCTTGCTTCATCCCTCTTCCTTGGAACCCTCCGTCCGCGAATCTCCAGAGATGGTTCGCCCGAATCCTCCAACCATTGATGCAACCCTGATTCAGCTTTTCGTAGTACATGTCGGCACCCTTTCGGGCGAGGTAGGTACGGACTCGGTGCGCGGAACATCGTCCTTCGTCGCCATCCCATTCTGCCGGGTAGTGTTTTCGGATCCAGTTGACGATGTCGTTGGGTTTCTGCAAAGGCGTAAAACGGGGAGCCGAACGAGGAGGAAAGTGAGTGTTTTGAGCCAGGTTGGAAGAAGAGTACACAAGAAAGCGGTATCGTATCAATGATTGCAAGTGGCATGTAAAGGGGTCAGACCAAATTAGCAGCAATCCTTTCGCTAGCGTCCTCGTCCTCCGCACTGTGATATGTCGCCACTCACCAGAGGCC
Organism: Kwoniella sp. CBS 9459; assembly: GCA_036428585.1. NCBI lineage: Eukaryota > Fungi > Basidiomycota > Tremellomycetes > Tremellales > Cryptococcaceae > Kwoniella > Kwoniella sp. CBS 9459. The sequence continues at coordinate 2,891,642 of CP144065.1, read as the reverse complement.
AATTATCATTGCCGTTTGACAGTAGCGCTCGTCCTATTTGGTAGCATCATCAGTATTGAACCCGCACAACATGTATCATGGCTGGGCTTACCAATGAAAAGGTTTACACTAGCGTTGGGAGGGGGCTAAGCATTGGGTCAAAGTCAGCATTCATGATCTGCTTCGAGCGACTATGCATGTCACTGATTATTCTTATTGACGTCGTGGCGAATGATGTGTAAGTGAAAAGATGAAAGCGGCAGTGCCACTGTTGATGGGGGAAGGTGAATGATTTGTTTACAAGTTGCGGCGGGCAGTGTGTAATGTCGGTTAGCTACCACCACTCACCGGAGGCCAAGTAGGCGCGGCCATGACTGCATTTGGCGGTGCGATGACTCTCATGAGCTTTGCCGTGGGACTTCCAGGCATATCATCATCTGCCAGTTGACCGAGCGCCTCCAGATCTAGGCCATCATCTTGCAGTTGGTCTGGAGGGGGGAACTCGGCCGCTCTCGGATTAGGTGCTGAAGCGATCGATTCCGTGATCCCCATCGACCCCGGTTCTCGACCCAAGAGGTACTCTTTATCACCGGCTACTACGATACTTCCGCTCGACGTGTCGTTCATGTTGGTTCCGGAGACGCCAGCACCAGCGCTCAATGCAACGTGGCTGTCAGTGGCGCCGTTGGCGGGAGGGGAATTGGCATTGCTGTGAGGAGGAGGAGGGAGATCCATGAGCTCGGGGTCAATGACCGGCTCGGCGGACGCAGATGTTGAATGGTGATTCGAAGTAGATTCCCCTTGAGGTTGGTCTGTTGTATCTTGGTTCTGTGATGTCTCTTCTGCCGATGGAGCAGGGGTGTTGTGTTCCGACATGACTGCAGAAGGCGGCTGATCAGCCGAAGTGTAGTGAGCGGGAAGAGGAAGAGGTGTCGGCGGAGCGAAGCGCGCGTAGAGGACAGGCCGTGCGATCCAGCTGTTTCACGGCTGGAATGTCTGTCGCAAAAGCTATCAAGCCGATTCCTGTATTATCTATGACTGTGAGGACCTATCTGCGTATTGTGAGTGGTGGTTGCGAAAGCACTATGAACGTTGTGAGAAGGATGCTTAGCGTTCGGGGACAAAGGGCAGACGGGCAGTAGCCACCTACTGCTGGGGGCTCTGGTGTCTTATTATTAGTTGTTTGTAACTACGGTGCGGTACGGTTGTACAGTGCCATTGTAGGGTAATTAACCGCAACAAGGCATGGGCGGAATAGGGGGGCTGCGTGAATAAGTTGTAAGTTATCTTTCTCGGTGATATACAAACGCCGCCACACCTCGTGCTTTCGCTGTCCGTTGAATGGGGAGATCAGTTACGTAAGGAGTCTAGAGCGGAGCTGTTCGGATCTCTTCCTAGCTTCCCTCCACATTAATTGCTGCCGATGGAATTCTGATGATCTGTTGTGCGACGACTTGACCCAACTTTTTCGAACAACCTAGACCTTTTGGTAGCGATCTCGTCTCTTGACTTCCAATATCCATTCATCAAAAGCATTAACTGAAGTCCTCAAAAAACCTCCCTGTCGCACCGAGAGTCATCTACCTCAACTTCATCACAATAGGAATACCGCTCGTTTTCGTAATATCCGCCGCCGACACATTTTCACCATGAACCCTCGAGCTCTCACTTCGCCTCTCCGATCGCTCCGATCATCTATCCCCCTCCGACCCGCCGCCGGCCGGGTGGCTATCCCTGCTGCTTCTGCTCGACTAAACGTGGCAAGGACATACTCTGCCTCAGCCGATGCTGGCAAGGAGGACAAGTTCCATGCCGAGGAGGATAAGAGGATCAGCGAGCTTGAGAGCGCTAAGAAGGAGTCGGACAAGAAAGCCGAAGAGCTCGCTGAGCAGATCAAGGAGCTGAAAGTGGGTTTACGATTCGTTAGAGACAAAACGTTTTGCGCTCAATCATCGAGCGGACTTCCATTGTGCATTGCAAGCGATAAATACTTATCAAGCTGACGCGAAACGTTCCTCTCATCCCCTCTTTTTTCACAGAAAGAGATCCAGTACGTTCGAGCCGACTATCAGACTGCCGTGCGAAGAGCAGCCGAGGACAAGATCAAGAACTCTGAGCAGGCTATCGCGGGCTTTGCCCGAGCCCTGCTAGGCACCGTCGATATCCTTTCCACCGCTCTTCGAACCGTTCCTCAACCTATCGAGCATAAGGAGCTGAAACAGCTCTACGACGGTGTCGAGCTTACACAAAAAGCTCTGATCCAGACGTTCGGTCAGCACAAGATGAAGCGGATCGAGAACCTGCAAGGACAACAGTTCGACCCTAATTTCCACGAGGCGGAATTCATGATTCCCAAGGAGGTCGCGCCCAAGCGGGCGGACGGCGAGCCCCACGGCCCCGGAGAGATCATGCAGGTCAACTCTGAGGGATGGTTAATCGGAGACCGAGTACTGAGGCCCGCCAAGGTCGGTGTTGTGCAGCCTGAGTAAGTCCGAAGAGGACGGGAAGAAGAAGAGTGGAAGCCTGGAAGCCTGGACGTCGGGGACTTGTCGAAGTCGAAAGGGAGCTTCCACGACTACATTCGTCAGCTCTTCGTCGACTGAAGGATCGAACCGTCTTGGTGCCATATAATGAACGTTGAGGATCGAGGAGAGCATGAGCTACGTGGAAGATCACTAGATCCGAAGAGTAGTCGCAGCGCGGCGCAGTGAGAGATTCGGCATCAATCTTAGTATACCCAACCTACATAGATACCCAATCGCAGACTTCTATCTAGTCTTCCTTGCCGGCCCACCCATATGTCGTAGCGCAAAGCAAGCCAGCAAACAAGCATCTCAATGACCGCACTAGCACAAGCATATGCATCATCACTTCTCTATTGGCCTTGGACAGCCACACATTATACCTATCATCTCGAGCATTGGGTCTATTTTCTTGTCTTCTCGGCCGAATAGGCATGCATGCCGACAATCACAATGAGCCCACGTGATTTGAGTCAGACCATGTGGGTTAGTAGCCGGACATGACCGAGTGAGATCACGGTTTCGATCGCGGTTACAGCGATAAGCTGACCGAGATGAGGACGAGCGAGGTCAAGAGTAACCATGCCAGTTGGGCTATAACAACAGATCGATCGCATCGACAGATTCCGACTCTTTGCTCTGCCTTTCTCCTCATTCCGCCCACTCTGTCTGACCGATCTTGTGGACCTATTCTCGACCGGAATTTTTCTGTCAAACAACTACAAGGTCCAGCAGTCACCATCATGCGGACAACAATCTTGAGCCTCGTCGCCCTCCTTCTTCTATTGAGCGCGCCCCTCTCAGCTTCGGCGCTTCAAGTTCCCCATCTTCATGTCCCATCGCCTCAGGATGCACTGGATGTGGCCGATTCCTTTTTGAGTCCCGGAGCTGGGGGACGATTTGATCGAGCTCAGGCGGGAGGCAGAGAGCACCCTTCGACCACGCTGGGATATGCGAGCGATATCAAGCTGGAGAGTGTCGGCGAAGAGTTCACAGTGCTCACTCATGATAAGTTCCCCGTAAGTGAATACCCCCATCCCAGTTCAACCCGATCGCTTCTTCTTCGTCGACTTTAGCGGCACTCTTCCCTTCGAGGAAGATACATGATCACTTGGGTTGTCGATTCGGCTATACCTTTGGCTTGATCGTCTCAAAGGGACCAAAATCGAGAGACATTTGCGGTCGTACAAGTTGCTGATCGTTCCTTGCATCTCTTCGCTCAGGATCACCGCGTGAGAATCAAGTCCACCACAGGCTGGTGTGATCCCGATGTCCGGTCCTTCTCTGGGTACGTCTGCTTTCTCTTGCGCGATCATGGACGATGTCTTCCGCTTTCAAACCCCACACTCTATCTCATAATCGATATCTTGGTGAGAACACTGAGGCGTTATGATTCATAAACATGCAGATACCTCGACGTGGGATACGGCAAAGACCTGTTCTTCTACTTCTTCGAGTCCAGGTCGAAGCCTTCCGAAGATCCTGTCATCATGTGGATCAACGGTGAGTGATTCTGCTGGGGCCGCTACGGGTTCATCTAACGTTACTCGAGGTGTTGGCTGTGTATGATCCGAATAGAGCTGATGGCACTTCACAGGCGGGCCCGGATGCTCTTCGTCCCTGGGTATGCTGATGGAGCTTGGACCATGTTCGGTCAAGGATGAACCTAAGACAGCGAACGACACCAAGTACAACCCCTACTCGTGGAACGACAAGGTGAGTTGGACGGTCATGAGATAACGATTCAGTCGCCTTTCTGCAATCATGCATGGTTCCTTTCCGGCTGACTAATTGATCATGTGTGACACTACAGGCCAACATCTTCTTCCTCGATGAGCCTATCGGTGTAGGCTTCAGCCATGCCGAGAACGGGCAGGTGAGATGACACGACTCAGCTGGCGTGGATTGATCTGACGGTCTGTGCCTCAACAGAAAGTGGGAACCACGGAGGCCGCTGCAAAAGACGTCCAAGCTTTCGTTTCCATCGTGAGTTGGGCGACTTTCGACACATCTCCTCCCTTTCTCTCTCTCTCTTTCTCTCCCTTTCTCTTTCGCCTGTTCGGGAACTACAAGCTGTGTCGCTAAGGTTGCTGATGCCGACCTGAATCTCTCGTTGCAGTTCTTCGAAGCCTTCAAAGAGTATGAGGGAAGAGCTTTCCATATGGCTGGTGAATCGTACGGCGTGAGTCATCAGCTTCAACCATCCGCTTTAGCTCAACTACATTCGTCTGTCGAATCATCTGTCAATCCATGACATGGATCGATGGACGGGATAACGGGTGCGCTGACATGACTTTCGCGTTCTTCAGGGTCGATACCTTCCCGTGTTCGCTTCAGCGGTTGTTGACGGTAACAAGGCTCTCGTGAAAGCTGGCAAAAAGCCCATTAACTTGCAGAGTGTGATGATCGGTAATGGCGTGACAGATCACTGTGAGTCAGCTAGCCGTGACATGTCTTTGGTGGCATAGCCTCGCGAGCTGACCATTTGACCATATTGAACATAGTCACCACTATCGAATCGTACTTCCCCTTCGTGAGTTGCACGTTGGCTCACAGCTGGCGACGAGCGAGTTATTGATCAAATGACATTGCAGCAATGTACGTTGAACGGAGACTTAACGGAACCTGTGCAGAACATCGGTAACTGTGTTGCTATGGCTGAGTCTGTATGTTTGCTCTCTGCTCGTGCTGTATCGACATCCTTTTCTGGCTCGGAGCCTGGAAGCGAAAGCTAGCTGATATACTCGATACACGATCTGACAGGTGCCAAAATGCTCAAAGCTCTCTCGGCAGCACTGCATCGAATCACACGACTACACCCAATGCTGGATGGCCTTGGACTACTGCCAAGAGGTGCTCGAGTCGTCTTTCTGGTCGGCCGGTGTCAATCCCTACGATGTCACGATGTCTTGCTCGCCTGAAGAGCTGGGTGACTCTTTGTGTTATCCCGTAACGTGAGTGAAGTCGCGCTTGGCTTGTCGAGTCATCAAGACATCAGGGCCGTGGCTGAACTGCGGCTTGTGGTGCTGTCTCACACAGGAAGAAGATCAAGACGTACCTCGACCTCCCTGAAGTCCGAGACTTATTAGGTGTCCACAAGCATCGTGGTAATTGGTCCTCCTGCGACAATGGCGTCTTCGCCAGATTCGGTCAGAGCATGGACAGCACCGGCCAGACTTGGCTTTATGTTGCTGGCCTCCTTGAGCGGGGTGTCAGAGTTCTGAACGTGAGTGGCACATCCCTTATCCTCTCTCCCGACGTCAAGCCATTCCGTGGCATAGCATATTGGGAAATTGTGATAGCAAGGCTGACTCTGCCTCGCCGTTTTGCTGCCGAACTGTAGTACGTCGGCCAGCAGGACTTCATCTGTAACCATATCGCCAACGAGAGGTGGATGGAAGCTCTCGAATGGACCGGCAAAGAGTCATACAACGCGGCGCAGTTTGCCGATTGGTCAGTCAATGACCATGTCGCCGGGACATACAAGACTTCAGGTAACTTGACGGTGAGTGATCGGGACCTTTAGCAGACGCACCACTCATACATGGGGAGGATCTACTAAGCATCAATGTCATGTCGCTGATGTTTGTCCGCAGATGCTCAAGATCCGAGGAGCGGGACACATGGTTCCATACGATAAGCCTAAAGAGGCCTTGGTCATGGTCAACTCTTGGCTCGACGCCGTAGCGTATGGCGATGAGGCGTAAATCCAAGTGACTTTACTCGTCGGATCAAGCGGAGATGTCCGCATGCAGATAACGAGTCGACCAAGTGAGAAGGCAGCTGAAGAGCTACTTTTTGGAGCAGAAGAAGGATGGATGTACAGTCCAAAGGTGGTGGTTGCTTTGCATCTCAAGCAATTAGAAGGCATGCAAGAAGGTTATAGGCAGCAAGTCATATCGATGTATGGGCGATATCCTTTATCAGTATTCTACTGGCATCGAGTCGAGGTGTTATTGCTGGCTGCAGCAGTACTTGCTATATGAGATTCTAGGGTGGTTCAGGGTAAAAAGATAGAGATACAGATACAGCCAAAAACAAAATTTCCCCGTTGATCGCTACAGTGATTCACACCATACGCGGATCTACCTATTATCTTTGAAATTTACATCCCAGCTGGCCAGATCAACTTATCTTTTCTTCGTTTTTATTTGTCTTCCCCGAGCTAAGAAAGCCGATCCCCGTCCTACGTCCAGCCAAGATGTCCGCCGCGCCCGCCACCGAAGAGATCCACAGTCTCTACGACACCATCCTCATCCTCGACTTTGGATCTCAGGTGTGTACTTCGTGTTTCGATGGCGTGTCTGTCTTGGGCGAACTTTTATTGAAGCAGCTTCGAGCTGGAGTATGAGGGCGCGGAGCGGCTGCTGCCTTCCCTTTTCTGAAGACCCGTGCTTGGATCGATTCACGCAGGAAAACACATACGCTAATTGTCTTGCTGTTCCTCTCTCTCCAGTACTCCCACTTGATCACCCGAAGATGTCGAGAGCTCAACGTAGGTGACCTTCACGATTTGATACCGATAACGAAGCTACCTAGACTGCCGATGGACATGTACTAATGCTACCTCCATGCACATGTACAGGTCTACTGTGAGATGTTGCCTTGTACCCAGAAGATCGCCGACCTCTCCTGGAAGCCTAAAGGTGGGTACCACAACGCGGTTTACTACTTCCCGTCTCAAACAATGTCACGAAGGTGTCAATGGACATCCTGTCATCATGGTCTATCGCATCATACAGGGAGAACTGGAGCTATACTAATCTGATTATCTCTTGTCCTTGTTCTGGTCTTGGTCACAGGTGTCATTCTCTCCGGATCCCCTTACTCAGTCTACGCTCCCGACGCGCCCCACGTCGACCCAGCGGTGTTCGAGCTCGGCGTCCCCATCCTCGGTATCTGCTACGGCCTGCAAGAGATCGCCCGGACCCACGGTGGAAACGTCGATGCCCACTCTCACAGGGAGTACGGGTACGCCAAGATTGAGGTGGTCAAGACTGGCAACAAGCTCCAGGACGCGCTTTTCGAGGGTATCGAGATGGAGAGCGACGGAGGATTGCAGGTGAGTCTCGAATTACACTTTGATTCTGGAGATTCTCTGCAGAGCTTGTCTGGGCGGGCGAAAAATTCAAAAGTTCGCAGCATGGCAGGATCTGGACGAGATGGTTGCGAGCGGTACTTGTCGAACAGGAGCGTGGATGAAAGCGCTTGTCTAGTTCCCACATTCCCGGTCCAACTAGAGCTGTACGGAATTTACTGCAATAAGCTTGAGATCGTCTCCCTTCCGGGAACTGGACTGGAAATTGCTCTTCGACTCGGCTTGCTGACCGTCGTCTGTGCGCTCTTAGGTCTGGATGTCCCACGGCGACCAGCTCACCTCCCTTCCCCCCAGCTTCGTCACCGTTGCCTCTACCCCCACTTCTCCCTGGACCGCTATCGCCCACGAGTCCAAGCCCCTGTACGGTGTCCAATTCCACCCCGAGGTATCCCACTCTCCCAAAGGCAAGGAGGTCATCGGTGCCTTTGTAAAGAACGTATGTGGTATCAAGGGCGGATGGAGCATGGACTCGTTCATTCCCAAGGAGATTGCTAGGATCAGGCAGATCTGCGGTGAGAAGGGTCAGGTCATCGGTGCCGTCTCTGGAGGTGTCGACTCGACCGTAGCGGCCAAGCTCATGCACGAGGCTATCGGTGATCGGTGAGTGGTCAACTGTGCACTGCTACAGCCACATGGTTCGATGAGGAGCTCTTCTTCCTTCCCAATACTCACACTCGGACATGACTGATTTCGTATGCCCTCCTTCGATCAGATTCCACGCCATCATGGTCGACAACGGTGTTCTGCGAAAGGACGAGGGCGCGAAAGTACACCAGATGTTGACCGTCGACCTCGGTGTCAACTTGACGGTTGTCGACGCCTCCGACCTGTTCTTGGAGCGACTGAAGGGAGTTGAAGACCCCGAGAAGAAGCGAAAGATCATCGGAAACACCTTTATCGAGGTCTTCGAGTCTGAAGCTGCCAAGATCGAGGCTGCCGCCGAGAAGGAGCTGGAGGAGAAGGGCGGTGAGGCCAAGGGAAAGATCGAGTGGCTGTTACAGGGAACTCTCTACCCCGACGTCATCGAGAGTATCTCGTTCAAGGGTCCTTCAGCTACCATCAAGACCCACCACAACGTTGGTGGTCTCCTCGAGGACATGAAGTTGAAGTTGATCGAGCCTCTCCGAGAGCTTTTCAAGGGTGAGTGGGACGCCTTGGCATCGACCGCTGGAACCCATGAACGGGACGATCATGATCGTGCTCAGCCTGAATTGCGATCGCACGGACGTGTTGGAAAGAAGGCGAGCTGACGGATGCATATTGTATCACTTTTTCAGACGAGGTCCGAGCCCTTGGTCGATTGCTCGACATCCCCGCCCACCTTGTCGGCCGACACCCCTTCCCCGGACCTGGTCTCGCCATCCGAATCCTTGGTGAAGTCACCCGAGACCAAATCAAGATCCTCCAACACGCCGACGACATCTACATCGAGGAAGTACGAGCCGCCGGATTATACGACCAGATCTCGCAGGCATTCGTAGCGCTCTTACCTGTGAAAGCTGTCGGTGTTGCCGGTGATGCCCGAACGTACGACCAGGTCGTAGCGCTCCGAGCTGTGAGCACGGAAGACTTCATGACTGCCGATTGGTTCGTCTTCCCCCCTCAGGTTCTCAAGAAGATCTCGTCAAGAATCACCAACGAGGTGAGTGCCAAATTTCCCGTTTTTGCTTCTGTTTCGTCTCCATCAGCGTTCTTTCAATCTTTCAATAAGTCTAGTGTGTCACATAAACCGGTGGTGCAGACTCAGATACACAATTTATTGGAAAGCCCTCTGTACTAACGCGCTTGATTTCCCATAGGTCAAGGGCGTCAACCGAGTTGTATACGACATCACCTCCAAGCCCCCTGGAACGTGAGTGTAACCTTTCTATGTAATCTTTTCGTATACTCTTGCTTGAAGGATATTGATGCTGATGATCGATTTTTGTTCCGTGTTCACCTCGCCCCTTGTAGCGTCGAGTGGCTCTAATCGCATACCTTGTCTTCTCCCTCCGCTCATTGGTTTTGTTCTATCTTGTTTTTGGTGTCACACGAGATGCATAGATTTCATATTTGTGTTATCTGCATGACATGATTAGGAGACTGGATCGGATGGAGTCGATTGATTCATCGATTCTGATCTTTGATACATGGTCGTTATATTGCGAAGCCCAAGACGAACAACGAGTCTTTCACTTGCATCTGTGCGATGCTCGCTCGGCTGCTTTCTTTTTCGCGAGTAGCCATTATACACAGGCATACAATGCTGCATCGCTGTGATCCAATCTGCTGGTGTCTAGCGTGCTGCATACGTTGAAGCAATACACAGAGTCGTGGAGCTGATAGTACATGATCTCCAAATCGACTTATCCACCATGTCCTGTCTCCTGCTCGAACCGTAATGCGCAATATGTAACGTATCTAGTCAACCAGGGCATCCATGATCATCTTCACAAGCACCGTATCATTCTTCGCGTCCGCGGGCGTAGTCTTGTATTCCGTTCCTTTCACAATCGCGTCGTACAAGATTGGTAATTCGAGCGTGTACGGATCGACATAGGTCGGTCGGATGACTTGTTCAGAGTAGTCGCCGTTCGGGAGCTGTTTTTGGACTGTGAGCTTGATAGGAAGGCCCTTGACGTATGGTCTGTAAGAGAGATAAGCAGAGATGATTAGCAAAAGCGTGGTTCGCAATTCACACATCGTAGATTGGAGGTTGCGATCCGCCTCCCAGCTCGGGAAATGTGGGAGACAAGTCAGACCGAAGGAAGGTGAGGGTAATATACGCCGGCAACATGGCCTGCGATGCCACTCACGTGTCGTACTGAATCTTGACACGACTGTCATTGGTGTAGACCTCGATGTGGGCGTCAAAGAAGGCTACCTCGTCGATGCCCATCTGCGGACGAACGCGACGCAACAAGATGTTCCGGAATGTCAGCTCTTAAATACATCGAGCATCGCGTGCAAGGTGGTTTCGAGGAAGTACGAGTGGTTCCCGCGTCTTGTGAGATATTGTGATGGAACGACCGCACGACCACACTGTTTCGACACGTACCTCGTAGTGCGCTTTGAACCCCTTGTACTGGAACAAGGCAGTCCACCACCAGCTCTGATCACCCTCGTCCGCACTCCTCGTGGCGACGATACACTTCTCCGGCATACCCAGTACATCTCGCATAGCGGAAAGATCGTGACTTCCCAGACTGTGCAACAGCGACCAACCGTGGGCGTTGCGAGGGTCGGCCTTTGCGCGCTCCTCGCCTAAGTTCTCGATTAAGTTGGCAGTGCGTCGTTTGACGAGCTCGGTGCCTGCGGCAGAGGGATGGTCGCGGAAGTACTGCTGGTACATCCCCGACTGCGAGGTGAAGTAGCGGTTCTGAGTCGAAAAGGTTGTCAAACTGAAGCTCCCAGTCACAGCGGTTTATCACAAGTTCCCCTTGGTAGCGTGTATGAATTGAACAGGGTCCGGCAGGGGGTTCGCAGCCGCCCACCCCGGCCGGAGACTAGCCTGTATGCACGTTTCACTCCTTCAATCCGAAGTAATTTCCTTCTGGTTGTACGTGCTTCCCACTCACATTCCCGATTATATCCCTAACCCTAACATACTTGATCTCCTTGCCTTTGATCTCCTCTTTTAGCCTCTCCAAAGCCGTCGCGTACCTCCTCATGTACCCGACAAAAATCACAACCCCATTGCCCAGCCTGGCCTTTTCGACAGCGTCGTACTCTGCTAGAGTCTGAGCCATGGGTTTCTCGATGAAGACGTGTTTCTTGGCTTGGGCGCATTGAATGATTTGTTCGGCGTGGAACTGGTCTGCTGTCAGAATGAAGACTAGGTCGATAGGAACTTGGGAGGCGAGCATGTCGGGGCTGTCAAGAGGTAGGAGCGGTCACGGTTGAGGGGGGAAAGCCACTGTCAACTCTCTTCCATCGAAGTGCTAAGCCTTCATCGGTAACACAGAAGGGGTAGGTGGTATCGAAAGCTGAACTTACACTGAAGTGAACACATCGTTGACCCCGAACCGCTTGCTACACAACTCGAGAGACTGCTTCGAGATATCACAGAGTGCTGTCACTTTGTATTGTTCGGATGCCACAAGAAGGTTCGGTATCTGCAACGTTATGAAGTGTGATTATCAGCACACAGCACTATGCTTATGGATACACGCAGAGTAAGCGCACTCACATGAGCGATTTGAGCGACTTCACCGCACCCTACGACCGCTACGTTGAGGATCTTTGCGCTGGACATTGTATCGTATTGTGCGATTGCTCTCTAGTCGTCTTGCTTTCGATGCTGTATTCCGTCCAGATTCAGGTGAAGGTTTGAAGGCGAAGCAAGTGGAACTTAAGAGAGCTTTGCTGGTCCTTGTTATATACGCTCGTTCGGAGACGATTCCTGTGGACGATGAGTGCTGAACTGCTCAGTGCGCCGAGCAATGTCCGTCATTCCTCCGTCGGAACAAGGTATCTCCGGCACGTCGGGCTCCGACCTTCAATTTCGGTGTGACTTACATTCTGGTGGTCGCGCTCAACTGTCCGGATACCAAAAAAAAACGAGTCCTTATTGTCTAGTCGCCGTGTCGCTGATCGCTTCATGACAGAATGATGGCGCCTCTTGATCAATGGTCGTTGCTGATGATGCTGGGTTGAGATGACCATAGAAATCAAGTCATCTCGCTCAAAGAAATGGGTACCCTTCACAGGTTCCTGGACCGCTTCGCGCCTTATTTCCGACTCGAGCTCTACTCTTTGCTTATGCTGGGCAGCGAAAGTCTCGCATCATCATCACAATTTGCTTGGACTGCTGCAGGCATGCATCTGCTTCCGACTTGCACTTCATCGCCGAGACCGTCTATTCTGCCCTCATCGACGAAACCAGATAGCTGTTCGAACAGCAGAGTCACATGACCTGTGTCGCATTCATGCGAGCACCTGCTAATGAGGACGTAGAGATGCCAAAGGCCTGAGGATGATGAAGGTAGAGGAGTATCACAGAAGGCTGCCCCGTGCGCACAGAGGTCCTGGCCCATCAAGCAGATCTGGACTTTCCTTTTCTTCCTGCTGTTCTCCATTTCTTTTGTATCATACCCCAGTCATACACGTCAACATGCCTCCAGATCGAAAATTAACTCGACTCAATCAGCCCAGTGGAAAATATCATCCTTTTTACCAGGATCCTAATGATAAGGTCACCTTAACCTCCTCGGACGGAGTCATTTTCAGAGCGAGCAGATATCGTCTCCGGTGCGAGAGGTACGTACCGATGATTATCTCCTTCCGCCTTGCGACAAGAGGCGATCTCATTCTGTTGACTCAAAGCGCACTGCAGACGACTTACATGGCCGTCACGACCACGTAGCACTTACTGTCGCAGAAGATTCGAGGTCGATGAAAGCAGCCTTGACGGGCATCTCGCAGAGATTCATCTCGACTTCAACGAGACGGCCGTTTCTCTTTTCCTCGACACGCTCAATACACGACTGCTGCCCAATATCGATTTCCGCCTTGACCACAGCACTATACTTCAGCTCCTGGACTTCGGCGAACTGTACGAATGTGACAAGGTCATACAGTATGCCCGGAAAATCCTCTCAAGGAAAATCGACATCGACCCGCTCGAGATACTACTGATTGCTTCAAAGCGAGATGACGTCTCCCTAGCCAAGGGAGCCATCAAGGAAGTGAAATGGACTAACATTGACGAAATGCGCACCACGATCAAAGGCGACCTGGAGAAGGTGTTTTCCGACTATATCAAAAAGCTTCGACCTTCCTTCCAGCTTGCCATCTTCCACGCCGCCCTTCGATGCGCCACTAGTAAGAAAGACAGCCAACGTCCATGGCATGGTTTAGTCAGCTGGGAGGACCGGTCACAAACAGCCGCAAACTTCGATCCCATACTTTGGTAGGTCAGTGAATGGACGTAGTGTCGCGTGAATCAGACTGGTTCGGCTCCCTGCCGTAGCCGATGTGTGAAACACAGTGTGCCCAGTGGTATCCGGACAACCATAGCGAAGATCTGTATCCGCCCTCACGACCTGTTGATCATAAAGCCTCATGCATGTACTCCACGCTGAAGTTGCCTCTCGACTACTTCTTCGCTGCGATGGCTTTCTTGATGTACGGACTCAGGCTTTGGCTGATATACGGGCGTATAGGAGGCTCATCTCACGTCAGCACCTGTCATGATATGGTGATATCGTTCCTCACCCCTCCGCTTGTAACTACACTTCATTACTTACTCACAGCCAGGTCTGATATGCTTGATTTGCAGTCCTACCGGGGACAGCCTGAGCCCATCCTGAGTTGCCCATGACGGTCCCATGCTTAGAGACGTGTTCGAAGAGTTGCAGAAGCTCTTCACTGGTCCATCGACGAGCGTTCTTACCGGAAGGCGAACTGGACGCAGGGCTGTTCTTGATCTTTGGCTTGATATCGTCAGCCGCACCAGCATTCGCAGTGGACGTGGTCGGCCGGTCGTATGGCTTTTCGGGTGGTGAAGAGGATTTTGGCACTCGAGGCATGATTGGTCAAGCGTTGACGGCACTATCTGTTGTGTAATGAGCTCAAGGTCGACTAGATTCTTGCGATTATTTGCATTGAGATGAATCCAAGGAAGAGGAAAACACAAAAGTCAATTTGCACCGCCCAGTATCAGCTATAAGTGAGTTGCGTGGTGTGAGTACTCTGCATCAGCACTGTCATGCCAGGCGCCGACAAGTGGATCCAAGCTTGATTGATCGCATGACGACACCCAGTACTCCGAATGTCCGAGACAGAATGGCCTCGAGTAAGAGCAATGCCGGGCTGATGGATGATGCGAATTTCCGAAGGGGAAAGGTGAAAGGGGTAAGGGGTCCAAGGAGAGAATACACAGGCTTTCAGCAGACAGTCACTTCCGACTACCGCCTGCTAAGTGGGTTCTGCTGCATCGCTCTGCATCGAGCGGATACTCAGTGAGATAAGCCGGGAAGGTGTATACATATCGAAGACAGGATTGTATCGACCATCGACCACTTGACTTCATCAACACTTCTGTCGTTATGAGAAAGCCAAAGATGGGTAAGAAAGGTGCCACGTTCACCGATTCTCCGCGGGCTTACCGCTCCTAACCCACCCAACACGCTGTTCATGCACATGCCTTTTTTGACACCCCCATTTTAAAGCGGTTCAAGTTGCAATGTCGTTTTCGAGATGTCAGTTGTGCTCTGAGATTTCACGACCTTGCCACGGTCGATGAATGACGGACAATAGACATCTTTCGACAAAAAAGTGTTGAATCATCATCAATATCGTAACATCCTTATCAGCTCCATATCACAACACCGTCAAAATGGCTTCCGTGAAACCGTGAGCTCCTGAGCTGGCCCAACTGCTGCCTGCCAAGTCCGAAGCTGGAGTAGCGAGATAGGAAATAACTGAAACCCTATGTCTTTCGTGTGTAGAACCAACCCCGACTGGGCGGCCGATGACCTTGATGGTTAGTAGCACGAAAAATCAGGGTGAAATTGGATGGAACTGCAAGGGATAAGGTGCTGATTGGGCTGACTTCCGTATAGCCGACGAACTTCCCCAACCCACCGAGACTACCGATGCCAACGGTATCACCACCATTGTCAGCTGGAAGTTGGACGAGCAGGACAGGAAGGTCAAGGTGACGCGAAGAGTACGAAGGAGAGTCCAGACCTCGCTCGTATCTCACTCTGTAGCCGAGAGGAAGCAGTGGTCCAAGTGAGTGATAGTGACATTTCAAGAGAGAATCAGCTATAGGGTTCGCTCTTTGCCCGATAAGGCGCTCACAAGCTAACGAGGATCCGCTCATTCGCGTTTTACTAGGTTCGGACTTGATAAGGGAAAGGCTTCGGGACCTGACAGAAAGACCACCATCATCGGAGAGAACCTGCATTTCAGAATTGCGCCTGTTAGCAAGGTATGTTCGGCCAGGTCTAAGCTTTGTCAACAGCGTCATTGGCTTCGCCTCTAGAGTGTGCGCTGACATGTCTGAACCTCTATCAGGCCGAGCCCGAACAAGTCGACCCCGTCGCCGCCAAGCCCGTTGCCGGAAAGGCCGTTGTCTGTCGACTCTGTCAGGGTGGCCATTTCACCGCCAAGTGTCCGTACAAGGAGCAGTTGGCCGTCATTGACAACATGAACACTGATGGTGCCGAGGAAGAGGAGGAGGCTGGTGCTGCTGCGGGTGGACTCGCGCCTAGAGGAACCGGTGGTGTCGGTGGCAAATACGTTCCTCCGTGAGTTTTCGTAACATCGTCTCTTCACGCATACGGAAGTGAATCGGATGTCTATAAATGAGGGACCGTCTCGGGAGTTGTGAAACCCGATTATATCGCTAACCTCGACACTGCGTTATACCTATGTAGTGGACAACGTGCCGGTGGTGGACAGGGCGAGTCAATGTTCCGATCCCGAGACGACCTGCCCACGCTGCGAATCACCTCATTATCGCAGGACGCCGAGGAAGACGACGTCCGAGAACTCTTTGCTCGATTCGGAAGGATCGGTCGTGTATCCGTCGTCAGGGACCGAGAGACCCGGGTCAGCAAAGGTCTGGCGTTTGTCAGTTTCGAGGAGAAGAAGAGCGCCGAGGAGGCCATCAAGGTCATGAATGGACGTGGATACGACTCTTTGATTCTCAGCGTTGCTTGGTCTCGTGAGTGATATAGATTGGCAGATTCCTCCTCCCTTTTTTGGCCCTCTGCCATGTTAGGTATTCTGTGCTCTTGCTGATCACTGCATTACCTGTGTTCATGCAGAACCCCGAGGCGAGCGAGCGTAATCGCGTTCGAGGTCATTTACCTTCTCCGGCTGATCTCTGCCGTCTCATCATCAAAACGCGGCATTTTAGGTTCCGCTACCATGTACATGCAGCCTGATACCCTTTACGCGCGACTCCAGGCTGTTGCGGATGTTGTCAGTCTATAATCATACACAATCACCAACCTGGTAGTCCAAGACCAAAATGACTGAGCGGGCAGGCAACGATTGACGATTTTGGCAAAAGATCAGCGAGGCTGAGGCTCGATTGACAGTCTTGTATATTATCATTGGGACTCTAGCAGCTCGATCTTGTCGGTCGCGCAATCTCGCAATGGGAAAATCGTCGGCTGACGATGGAGCGCATAGTGTGAGTGCATAGCTCTTCGCAAGTGAGCATATCATTATGAGTTCATCCGTGCACCGTACCATCGTGCGCGAGGTCCGTGTGTTTATGGTCTTTGAACCAAGACGACGGTTGGGCCGACCGCACCCTCGATTGCACTTTCGCTCTGCGACACTTTATGTTCCCGACTTCTGCCGGCGCACGACCTGATAATGAAGGCTTCGGCTTTGGCAAGAATACCCTCAAGCTGCTTATACTGTGACCCGGTCAGCGCTCATCCGAGGAAAAGGCTGAAACGATAACATGTCGACTCTGCTTGGATCGTCCAACATGATGATGACTGTTCTTGCTTACTTGTTCGCTGACACCGACTGCATAACCGGATCTTTATCGTGCACTTTCTCATTCGCTCTCATTTCATCCTTCCTTTCGTGTCGGCTGTTTGATCCCTTGATCTTACTGCCGATTCTGACCCCGCGATGCGTTTTCCTATACTCGGGCCCTCCCATCCTTCTTTCTACTTCTACTTTACACCTCGTGCGAGATATTTCTTAGTCACTGTACCTATGGCTTCACACACAAGGTCCGTGCCCGACTGGTCATTATTTCCCGAAGCCCATGTCGAGCTAGTCAGCAGCTGATGACCATGCTGCGGCCTATGCCACCTCTCCAAGCTTCAAACACAGCAGCCCTTCCGACCGACAAGACTCGTCGCTTTCGATCCGCCTGCTTCCCTTTGTCCCTGCTCTAGTTCACAGTGGTGGTGGTGAGGGCACCAGGAAGGCCCCAGTGAACGAGGGGCTCACAGCTGATTACAATAGTCGGCTCGTTCAGAGCACGAGCAGTGAAAGTCATACATGAGAAATGGAAATGGGAGAGCATATCCCTATCCTGACAACATTCTGGGCTCGGGATATTGGGAAATAGCCAGGGTTGGTGGATATTGTCGACATTATCGACCCACCACCTTTGCGCTTCTTATTGCTCTATGACTACCGCAATCTCGGTCGATGGCGGCCCCGAACTGCCACTCCCATATTTCGCACTATGCAACGTACTGTACAGTACATGCAAGAGCAGGCAAGGTCTATTGCATAGACGTCGACAAGACCCCTCATAGCCCCGCCCACGCTCCCCACTAGAAGTCTTCGACTGAAGCGAATGCCATGATACATATCTCTCGTGTACTGTAGTAGCTCTCTAGGCGCCGCCGCTCTCATACACCTGCCCGGAGGACACTTCGTGTTGCGTAGCTGACAAAAGTACTTCGATCATCATCTTGCGCTCGGACCGCCTCATTCGTCTACATTATACCTGTACAATCCCCAGTGCACTGCATCGTATCCGTCTGCGTTGAGCCATTACATCAATCCTCTATTCTCATTTCGCTCTCCATAGTCATCTTGGCTGCTTTCGCCATCTTTCTACCTCTTGTCTTTCCGTCGCGACACTCTAATTCTAGGGATCCCACACATTGTCTTGTCTACCCCTTGCGAGCATTGAGCACTGTCTCTCAGGTCTTCAATATTGGATCTCGCCTCTTGTGTCTTGCCACTTCACCAAGAACTCCACAGTTGTTGTCCCATAACCATGGACCTGTTCCAGGATGCATCCGATTCGGAAGAGATCCAACCCATATTCCACGCTGAGATGGACCCAGACGAGGAGGAGGAGAAGATCAATAAGGTTCACGCATATCATCGACAGGGCGATATCGCGCTGAGATCCACCGATGGGGTGGTTCTCATGGCTGATTCTTGGAGACTTGCCAATGCGAGGTGAGTTTGATTGGTGGATGTACATACATTATATCGGCATCGAGCTTTTGGAGCGGACTTGCCCTCCTGAGATCTGCCTAAACATGTGGACGTGAGGCACACAATTCTGCCGAGCAGAGGACACTTTGTCTTCCTTGCACGTTGTGCAGTACTGGGATCGTGCTGACGAGGTTAATGAAATTCGCAGCCCTGTCTTCGAGGGCATGTTCGAGATACCCGTCCCACCGACTCCGCTATATGCCCCAACTAATCCTCCTCGGCAGCCTCCCTCAACAATCTCCAGGCCGAGATGGAACACCGGTCCAACGTCCCATTCACATTCAGCCGTATTGCGACAGCGCTCAGGGCACCAGACGGTTGACCTGGACTATACCACATTGGTGCTCGAATACTTCCTCAACCTCATCAATGTCTCCCGACCCTCGATCCCACCTTGCAACTTCCACAACTCCCTCGAACTCCTTGACCTGTGCTTCAAGTTCGACGTCGAACCACACATCCAGAGTGTGGTCCATGATCGACTCTTAACTCAGTGTGATGGGCGCCAATGGGAGCTACTCATCTGGGCGAGCAGGAGAAGCAATGTCAACATGGCTAAAGAGGCCCTGAAGCGGATGTCGAAGCGTGCTTTCATGTCATACGGAAAGTTACGCTACCTGGATCCAGACTTAGGGATCTCTTCTCGAGTCATCGATAGGGAGTTACCGTGGCACGCTCTGAACAAGCTTCAGCCGATTTGGGAAGTCGAGATACTCCGGCTAGTTCTCAAGCCTGTCGAGCGAGGCAATGAGGACTCACAAGGCACAGATTTCCGGTCGTTCGGTATCACGCATGATTGGACTCTGGTCGCCAAAGAGTTCAATCCCATGTCGTAATGATCTACCAAAGCAGGTGGCTGCGATCGGTGGGTTGAAGGGTGAGTTGGCCTCAGCATTGTCATTGGCGAACGAGAGGCATAGCACGCTGACGCTGTTGCTTCGAATTGCTACACTACAAGGTGGATGAGGAGCGACTCTGTGATACTTTTTGTCTTGCTGCGAATGTAAAGGCACCGGAGAGAAGAAGTGAGATAAGTAGCGGTGACCCCCCTTTTGTAGTGACACCATAACGAAGGATATAACTCGTACTTCTATACTCGTATCTTCGTCACGATAATCGATGCGACACTCTTGGTGAGACACAAATCAGGAGACGCACAGTCGCATCGATATATTAAGGTATAGTATAGCGAAACACCTGGATGTATCATCATGTAGATCTCTCCGACGATGAAGCGCGTGCGGCAGTCTGGTCTGGGTCTATCGCCCAGGGAAGTCACGCGGTTATCATTGCCAAAAATCTCCGTTCGAACGGATTACACTGCCCACAGTAAAACAATGTGATAAGATGCATCCAGTCTTAAATTACTTTGCAGACTGACACTGTCCCCGCTGCTCAATCACATGATGGAAAATGAACGAAGGATTCGCCCAGGCTACAGACGATCGAGTAAAGGATGATCAATGCGTCGATCTTTAGTCAACCTGTGGGACAAGGCCGGGCCATGTTGAGGTCCCATCAACATCATCATTAACACCATCACTGTCACTATCAGCTTCAGCGCTCCGACGTTGGACCACTCCCTCGCCCCCCTGAAAATTTGCAAAACATACTGTACAATCCTTGCTCACTCCTTTTGACCTATCTATTCTTCCTATCCGCGTCCACTGTACATTTTTATACCTGTCATAATTTTCCTCAATCTTTGTCGACTGTGATTGACACCTTGCCCACACCACATCGTCCATCGCACCATGTCCGCCCATGCTGACGAGACTGTCGAAAGCACTGCCAAAACAAATATCACCCGTCATGCTCACCGAACCGAGACAACTCACGCGTTCCATCGACAAGGCGATATCTCGTTCAAGTCGAAGGATGGAGTCATATTGTGGACAGATTCACGGCGCTTGGCTGACGCCAGGTGAGTGGCCTTTCACTCGGTCTACCTGGAGTGATCTCTTCCTTGTGGAGATGAACACCTACATGTATATGCAGTACTATCATAGGACTGACCACGTACTTTGCAGCAAGGTATTCAAGCACATGTTCGACCTGCCTCCTCCTCCTCCAGTCATCAACCAAAACGGCAAACGACCACTCAGTGAGACCGGGACAAGTGAAACACACGACGGGTCGCACCCGCACCAGGCCACAAAGATCCCAGCCATAGACCTCGACTATGAATCGACCGTCATCAGCGTTTTCCTCGATCTGATCAGCGTGTCGGTCCTCTTCATTCCCCAAAGCGACTTCACAGTGACTCGAGAGCTGTATCGCCTGTGCGACCAGTACGACGTCGATAAGCGTATCCGGGGTAAAGTCATGGCCCAGTTGGACATGTTCGGCAAGATGAACCCTTGGGCTTTACTGGTCTTTGCCGGACAGATAGACGATGTCATTTTGGCAAGACTGGCTCTTCGCCATATGGACGTATACAAATTCCTCGGTGTTCACTTCCCCACTGCCGAAGGTCAGGTTCGAGCGAAAAACAAGCAGGACTGGGACCGCCTTTCGGATTTCAATCACTTCAGAGCCTCCGGCGAACTCTGGGCCGAAATGGGACGACTTCCTCCTTCCTGGCAAGTGGAGCTGCTACGATCCACACTCGCGGTCTCTGGGACTGTAGAAGAAGGAGGAAAGCCAGGTTTACAACTTGCCCCATACCTCAACTGGGCCAACGTGTCAGCCTACTTCTTTCCCGGCGTTGATTGAAATACTGGGAGTAGATAGCTGAGGGGAAAGACGGATCTACAGTACGACCTGGAGCGCTTAGTAGGTGTCGCTATCTGAAGGAAATTTGCATTTTGAATCAGTCAATGTCGGACTGAGCACTCAGAGCTTGGGGTTTTTACAGCCAGCGAAGCGAGTATCATGACATGAGCCGTGTACCGGTGTGTGAACAAATTGGATAGGCATGTCATAGAGAATAGAGACGACGAGTGGCAGACAGACCTACCCAAAACGACATGCGTATAACTGTATTTAGTTGACTTTACAAGAATGCCAGCTACTTTGAGTGGTGAAGACGACGTCCTGTCCGGTTGATACATATTGGCTCGCTCTGTGCACGGGGTCGAGTTGGTTGTTTCATGGTCACAGTGCACATGGCGAGGGAACTCCTCAAAAGCGTCAGGAGGGTTATGTCAGGCTTGTTGGGTCTCTCATTCTCGTCAGGTACCATCATCTTGCTATCACCAGCCTTAGAAACTACAGCTTTTATTGGCCTTTCCTGTCTTTTCTTCCTCTAACCCTTCTGTTCTCTTCTTTCTTATCCTTCATTTTTAATTTCCCACCTACGTCTTCCACCTTTCGCCTCCAACGAACACAATGTTCCAACAATCCATCGAACATCCTGAAGCCCCAGTGGCCAATATGATAACCGAGCAGACTCATAAGTATCATAGACAAGGCGATATATCGATTCGATCGCAAGATAACGTCATCTTGTGGGCGGACTCTTGGCGTTTGGCCGACGCGAGGTGAGCGAGAAGTCGAAGTCGCAACCATACATCTGAGAGCCCAGGGGGGTGATAGAGCATCGATTGACTGACTTGAGTGTTTCGTCAGCACCGTATTCAGAGACATGTTCGAAATACCTGAAGCTGTCAACGAGAATGGGAAACGAGAGCGAGCCGCAGAACCGGTAAACCCTCTTGCTACCTCCGGGCCTGGACGCAATGCTATCTCCCTCGACTACACTGCTGACACCATCAGCGCTTTTCTCGATCTGACCAACGTATCTACCCCCGGTATTCCAATGACCATGCGCACCTTCAATCAAGCCAAAGACCTATACGAGATGTGCGATCAATATGACGTGACCAAGAAGATTATGAAAAGAGTCAAAGAGCAACTTATGGCTCGTTCGGCAGAAGATCCTTGGGCCTTGCTCATTTTCGCTTCCAAGAGAGACAACGTCGACCTAGCTCGGGAAGCTTTGAAAACCATGTCCCGAACACATTTCTTTGGTGGGAGCTTGCCCCAAACTCCCATGTATAAGTCATCTCCGCAAAGAGTGAAGCAGACAGCCCGAACGCACCGCGGTCCCGGCACCTCGAATGTCCCGCCCGTGGTACCAAAATACTCTCTCGGACCAAGGGATGTTGCGGGACAATTCTGGCAGCGCATGAACGAGATGCCCTCAGCCTGGCAGTTGGCCTTGATCCAACTGACCTTCACCGTTCCACCTTGGCAGGAAGAAGACGAGACCTCGGTCGATACCTCCGATGGTTGGGCAGTCATTGCCGCTGACTTCAAGCCAGGCAGCGCAGACCCTGCTAGGGAGAGCGTGTGAGCGACACCCATAATTGAGGTCAAGGGACAATCGATCCTTTTGCGCAGCCTTGGCTGAACTTCTCGGTGTCCATTGGTACAAGTTTTACAAGAGCGGACGACAGTCTTCAAAAGTACGAAGACGACTACGAGTCCGAGTCGGAAGATGAATAGAGAAGGGAGTCGTCTTCGAGCGGGAGAGACGGCACTCCTGATTGAGAAAGAGTAGTCCCCATAAACGTTTCTGCATATACCTTATCATGAGCCCTCATGATTTTGCACATATATCGCGCAGTAGCTTCGATGGTCAAGATCGGATCGGAATGCAACATACTCATACATACTATGACATTCGTTACCATACTACTCGTGGGGGCTTACAACATGCTCATTCCGTTTGGTGCTTCTTTGCCTCCAGGGCCAGGATCAACCCAGCTCTCGGTCCTCGTTCTATGGGGTACGGGTGCAGGATGTGGTCGTGTCGGCCATGGCATTGGCGTTGGCGCTGCCGCGTAGCCCAACGGGGCCACCGCGGGCGCATTTCCGTGTATATTCATCGTGGTTGTATGATTTGTTGGACTTGCATCCGTGACAGCGCTCGCGTTCGATGTACTCGGCGGCCACGAGGCTTTCTCCTGTCTCACAGGTATAGGCGAAGGGGGTTCAGTCGGCCGTTCGACTAGAACAGGTCGTTGAGAGGCAGGCGTTCCGCCGCTCTCTTCCACCCAGCTCTCGTCATCCTGATCTCCTACATCTAGCTTCCCCACACGTTGGGCGATATCTATGGCTGGTACCGTGGTACTGGTCGATATCCGCTTCTCGTCCATCGTTGCTCGCGAATGCCCCAACTCAGTGCCCACTTCTTCATCCTCGTCTTCATCGTCATCGTTCAACTTCTTCGATGGAGACAATTGAGAATGGGGTTGACGGGAAGATCGTATAGGGACACCGTCAATCTCTTCGTCATCAAGAGGCGGTTCAGCAACTTCGGGCTTCGGCTCCATTTCATGCTCAGGCTCGGAAGAGACTGACTCGAACCCTACATCGGAGTCGACATCCCATGATGGCGGTTCATCTTGGATGGTGAAGATCTTGTGGGGTAGCTTTGTTCAGACAGAATAATCAGCTCAAGGACCTGTATCGGCTTCGGACTAGAAAAGATCCGGACGGAAGCCTGGCGTCTACTCACCCTATTTGTGCGTTCCACAAAGTCCTCCCAATCAGCCTCATCTTTCACTAAGAAACCCAACAACATGCTCGGGTCAAGACCCGACAGAGGCATCTTTTTCACCTTCTCACAGTGGAACGTGCGCAGTGCCGTTTCGGGATAAGCATTGGCGTACCATTTCACACTGGGATCGACAGGCAATGGGTCCAAAGGGTTATGGGTCGTGGGTATGGGCGCTGTTTGAGGGGAAGGCGAGAATGTGTCGGGCTGGACAGGATCAGTAGGTGGAGTTGGAGCCAGCACCGTTGTTGGTCGAGGTCGTGGTGGTGTCACACCTTTGGCGCTGAGTCGCTTAGCTGCCTTCGACGTCCGCTTGCCTCGCCTGACTCTGGTCGAAGGGGAAGATGAGATATCGCTCTCACTTTCGCTCTCGCTCTGGCTCGAGATGTCATCTACGTCCACCACATCAAGAGTGTATGGAGGACCCGACGATATATCGCTTGGCAGCTCGGGAGAATCGACAACGACGGGATCTTCCTCTGCAATCCCTCTATCTGTTCTGCAAGACGGCTGGGGCGAGGTTGGAGGAGCCGAGGGAGCCGGAGGGATTTCGAGCGGAATAGCGGGTCTCGTGAAATGTGGATCGAGGTAGAACAAGGAATTGGCTTGAGATCCAACGAAATAGTATGATGAAGAAGGTCGACCTCCGGCAATACCGACAGATTGAGGGAACGTGAATAACGCCTGCGTGCCGTTGATTTAGCTTGATTCTATGAAGAAAGCCCTGTTGACGCGGACTCACCTTAATACTATCATAGTAGATCGGGTTCACACCATCGAGACCAAGCCTTATTCCAATGAGAACCAGAACCGCCTTTTCTCCCCATGTTGTCGACTTTGTTGTAGAAGCGGAAGATCGACGTTGCTTTGGTACACTCGGTCGCCCGTCCCATCCCTCTGAGGTGAAGTTCGAGGCGACGTAGACATCCGATCGATATATGATACTATCGGTTGCTGTCGCTACGGCGAGGTTGCACGGTGCGAAGGAGTTGGTCAATGTCCTGTGTCAGGAGAAGTCAGCTATAGCCCGACTGCTCACACGCTTCCGTCTAGCTCACTTCAAGGCTCCAGCTGCGGTACTAGGTCCAAACCATTCTCCTACTTCTTTGCCCAATTCCTTGCCTATCAGAGCCATTCTGTGAACACTGAACGGACATAGGGGAGACGGGTCGTCCAAGAACCAAGATAGGATTTTGACGTATTCCGCATAGTTCTGGAGATCGGCCAATTCTACTGTATTCGTCGGGACTAGAGAAGGCTTGTCTATCGGTAGTCGCCAATCTGTATCGAGGCGTATCAGCCTGGCTGCCGCTATAGCTCTGAGATTCATGCTCTCGCTACTCACCTCTGCCAAGATGTAGGTGTATCAAAGCATTGGCCAACACGCTCTGACCGGTCCGTAACATACACCCCCATCCAGCATCACTTGTCAAACCTCGTTCTTCAGGCGGGCGTGACCAGCTCCACCCAGCTTGAGACGGACGCGTTGGCAGTGATCCTGGCGCAGAGACTGGCGATGGATTCCGCACTTCTGGATCAGGAAGTAGGTCCGATGGCGGCCCAAACGCAGAGAAGTATGCTTCTGGTGTTGGTATGAGGAGGTCGTTGGGAATTGATAAGATGGGAGCGTATTGGGATCGGTATGTACACCATATCCTGGATCTGAAATCCGTGTAGACTGTGCGGTAGCGGATCAGTGGATGGTAGCCAACGCTGAACTGAAAAGAGAGATGCACGTACATTCGTCAGGCCATCTAAACACTTCTTTCTCCTTCTTATCCTTCTTCCCCTTTCCAGGGCTGTCCGTGACACTTCTCTTCTCGGAGTCTTTGCTTGGCGACCCGGTCGTCATTGAGGCTGGCAATGCTAGGGATAGCGTGGATGCCGTGAAAAGATTGGAGAAGCCTTTGGCTGGTGGAGAAGTGGCGGCCTCACCCCCAGCCTGAGAACCGGACTGCTCTTTCTGCTTGCGGGACCAGGCCGAAGGTCGGAGAGCTCCAGGATCATGTTTCGAGGGAGGAGACGCTTTGCCGGTCGTGGACCCAGAACCTCTCCGTTCCTCGGCGTAAGAAGTACTGTCAGATAAATCAGGAAGGAATGAAGTGCCGGGCGAGCGATTCGGAGTGCTGGGTCGCCAGCCGGGATGGCCCACGCCCATCACCCAAATCGGATCCGGACATTTGTCAGGTTGGGCTTCCGTATCGAGGAGATGTCGGACACCATCGACCGCCCTTTGACGAGCGGCATTGAGGAACGAAGCTGCGGCCGAAGGGGGTTTACGGAGTGGTGAGGGCGGCAAGTGCTGAGATGATTCTGCGGGAGGTGGAGGTGAGATCGAGCCTTCTTGTATTGTAGAGGTAGAAGAAGACGGTAGGAGATGCGAGAACCACGTTGACATCCTTGATGGGAAATTGTCCGGGCTTCTAGCAGTTGCCGATGGCGGCTGAGAAGGCCCTGGCTGAGGCAGTGCATGACGTGATAGCCCGGGCACCGATGCGCTCATCTGGGAGCCTTGGCGCGACGGTATCGGTACGCCGATGTCACTCGACGGACTCGCATCGTGCAGTGACGAGGATCCTGACCGCACAGAACGCGAGGGAGCGCGCCATGAAGTTGTCGAATCCTGACTAGCCCTCCGAGTGTGTGATTGACGTTCGAGTGGCGATCTGTTGCGCGACTGATGGGATGGCGGTCTTGTCAGATTAGCAAAGTGATTATGACTTCTCGTTGAACCGCTCGTCGTCACTTGTGAATCGCTCGAATGCGCCGAAGAATAGGACGTTTGTCGACTACTGGGGCCGGCACCGAGAGACGAAGCACCGTTCGGTCTAGAGCTGGACCTGGACGTCTCAACCTCTGGCGACTTGTCCTTGTCCCTCCCGAATAGCCGAGAAGTCTTCTTCACAATTCCCCGACTCTTCGACCTCTTCTCTTTCTTCTCCTTGTCCTTCTCGGGCTCCTCCGGTGCCAGAATCTCCATGGTTTCGGCATGGTCATGTGTCACACCGTTCTCTGCCTGGGACGATCGGGATACGTCTACGCTTCTCCGCCCAGCTGATGGGGTGTAGCCATGATGCGGATCTTTCTCTGAGCCTGGCGGCCCTTCTATCGTCCAGTCCTCATCGTCAGCCCCAACATCATTTGAGTTCCGCCTATGCTCTTTCTCTTTCCCCTTTCGCAGAAGCCGGAACTTCTGATGCTCGCGTGCTTGATGATGACTCGGCCTATTCTTTTGGACGAGCTGTCGATCCGCGGGTGGTGGTGGTGACGGTAAGTTGGACCGGTAGTCGTGTGGTTGTTGAGGTTGGTACGAAGAGGGAGGATGACCAGACGAGGAGGAGGCTTGATAAG
Source organism: Kwoniella sp. CBS 9459 (assembly GCA_036428585.1). Taxonomy (NCBI): domain Eukaryota; kingdom Fungi; phylum Basidiomycota; class Tremellomycetes; order Tremellales; family Cryptococcaceae; genus Kwoniella; species Kwoniella sp. CBS 9459. The sequence continues at coordinate 2,864,269 of CP144065.1, read as the reverse complement.
GTGCCGAGGTGGATGCGGAGTTGGTGAATGGGGATGGGATATCAGGGGGAGTAGAGTTCTCATACGAGGTGTAAGAGGAGGCCATCTCGCCTCTATATGGATTCGCGACAAAGTCTCAACGTCAGCTCGACACGTAGTTCTACGGTCAAGTCGGCGGATAGGTTCCTTGAAGACGATCGCCACTACTCTGGCTTTTGTCCAGCTACAAAGGAGACAAGCGACTCACAGGTCAACGCCTTGGGCATGAGATCCTTCATTCACACCTCTCGCGAACCCAGATATCTCGTTGACTAATGTTGATGTTGTTTTTGAGCACAGGTGTGTCAAATGTTATGTGACACTCAAAGCGTGTTTGTCCCTAAAGGTAGGGGTAGAGTGACCAGGATGCGGTAATGGGTCGTGCGCTCAAGTGAATTGGCGGTATATATTGCCTTCCGATTTCGCTCCTTTGATCGTTCATCAGTCTATGTCAAGCCTTCTCCGTGATGCTCGTTGATCTGCTCGTGAGACAATGCTGACTTCGTTACTACGATTACAGTCTGCTGTTGATGCAGGAATTGCTTGCAAATGAATGTCCGCTTTCGCTCTCGCTCGTGAACGGCGACAAAGCGAGTCGCGGTGGCTGCGTGCAACGTCACTCCCACTGTACATGCAAACACAGACCGCATAGTATAGCCGGTCACCTCAAATGGTAGGAGGCATTAGACAGAGCCATTAGGATTTCAACAACCCGAGTGGCAGACTGATTAGCGGGATCAATCTATCTTTGTATTCGAATCTTATCTCATAGCGGGGTTAACGAAAGACACGTCATCGGATGCGATAACAAACACGAGCGAGCGGGTCAGGACTGTGGGGTCTCCAGGCGATCAGTCTCGGCAGCGATGTCAGGTCGCGAGCTTGAGTGTGTAGGTGTGCAGAGAACGAGAACTGACTTCCTAATGTCCCTCGGTTCTTCTCGACAAGGGCAGATGGCCGTTCATGGCGAGTGATAGGAGACGTCAGCTCATACCAAGACCCACGATGACCTCGATGAGCTACTAGTGCGAATGGCGATCACGACTGTAACGAAGGGAAGCGTCGATATCTAGTGTCTGACCTGATTACGAACCTTGACGTTATACACAATGGCTCAGACAGCCATACACAGCGCAAACATGAAAGGCAAGGTGAGCTTACGAAAATGAGTCCCGCTAGGCTCTGAAGCTGACCGCATCCTTGATGGCCGCTTATCGCATGAAGGCCGGAATCAGCTGGCCTACCCAAGAACGCACTTCAGACCCGGTTGCCAAGTTCTTCCAGGCCGACTCGGTGAGCTAGATGTCGTGACCAGGCGACTAGCCATACGTAGGGCGCATTGGAGCTGACGAAGACTGATTGTCTGAGCACACTCAGAAATTGACTTGGCACTGGAATTGGAGCAAGCACTGGAAAGGGCCCATCTTACCCGAGACCTCGGACAACCTAGAGATCAATGCCGAGTTCTTACCCATGATGTGAGCTGTGCGATGAGTCTTTGTGCTCTTTCAGCTCTGATACGCTTGCATCTGACCTCGCTTCCTTATCAGCTGGTCGCCCGCGCTTCTGAACGACGGTCAAAAGCTGCAAGACGGATGGAAGATGCTCCTCGGCTTCAATGAACCCGGTGCGTGCTATGCGTTCACTCGCGCTGAGCGTCATAACGCTGATCGGTATGCTGTAGACCACTCAGACGAGGCTGTAGCAGCAAAAGTATCACCGCGAGAGGCAGTGTCAGCGTGAGCTTGAAATCTCGCGTTGAGGGACGATCGATGTGTGAAGCTCATCTCGAAATGTCTTAGGTGGATCGCTTTGGCCAAGCTTCGAACAGAGCCAAATCAGAAACTGGTCTCACCAGCTGTTGCAGGCAACAAAGAGTGGCTGAAGGTATGCAGAAGGCTCTTCCCCATGTCTACTGGATTCATACATTACTAACGTGCTTCGTTCTATTGTAAACGATAGGAATTCTTCGCTATCATCCCTCCTGAGACCATGCCGGAGTATCTGGCCGTACACGTCTACACGACTACCTTTGACAGCTTCCGAGTTATCATCGAGGATTACTGGCAAACGTTCAAACTTCCGATAATCGTCACGGAGTTTGCGATGCAGGTAAGCCTTCACTGGCAACATGTTACTGGATTGAACGGCCCAAACTCATACTGATTCCCATATTCACGGATACAGAGCTTTGACCCCAATGTACCCGGACCAAAGGACCAGCAGCAAGTGCACGACTTCATGGGTAAGTCGGTCTCAGATGACGGTTGTGGCAAAGTGAAATCACTGACTCCCAACCAACTCGGTATATTAGGACAAACCACCAAGTGGCTCGATGAAACTCCCTACATCCAGTATGTGTAGATGTGTCACAAGCTTCTGACGTTCCCTACGAGACGCAGGACTGTATTTGCTGATTCTAGCTGTATTTAGCAAATACTCATGGTTCGGCGCAGTCAGAGACGCTTATCATCTCCATGGCGTTCACGAATACAACAGATTGATGGATAGCAAGGGAGACATTACGCCTCTGTGAGTCTGCCTTCTCATACTTCAGCGCAGGCCGACTTCGGTTGCTCCACTCCTATGGCTGCTGCCCCCTTGATTGCTTTGGGGGCAGCTGTCGAATTTTCACAAGATCGATGCTGATCGCTCGTAAACACTCAGTGGCTACCAATACATCGCTGGCGGTCATGATTGATCGCAGTCGTTCCTCGTCTCGTCCGACCGGAAAAGTTTGTTGCGGGTGATATAGCGCATGCATGCGTACGTATGGAATTGCTTGTGGAATAGACCTGCCTTTGCGCATAGATGCATTCTGTCGGCATCAACCGGTCTGACTTTTCGACCCTCATTGAATGACCTGACATTCCTTGTCCAACCCGTCGACACTGCTACGCAAGGGAGCAGCGTCATCAATTCCTTTTGATTGCCTCTAGGCCTTAGACAGCCACTCCCGCTTGTGTGGCATCGTTCCTTTTGTAAGTCTGTTACGGTTCAACAGTCCTTTCTTTCATCGAGCGTGATGTCATAGATGGAGACCTTTACGCTAATCAATCAGTCTAGTCGTCCAGGGGTGCCTTTGTGATTGGATCGATGAAAGGAGGAACGTTGGACATTAGGGTTGATGACTCTGAGCAAACCGTCGAGGATCAATGCAAGATCCTCTTGTGCATAGGAATTGACCTATCCATATGCATATATAGAGGGACCTATACCTGTATAGACTGGGGCAGGGATGTGAGGACTCATTCTGGACTTTCAAACACTTTCGCTCTTTAAGAGTCCGCTGAATCAGCTCCCTCTCGCGCATAACCAGCTCCTTGTTGTCTGAACGAACGCTCACTCCTGCATACTCTCTTCGCTCGAGACTCATAATTGATCGTCAGGCCACGATTTGAGATCCGCGATGTTCCCGCTTAGACAGCTGGTTTTCCTCCTTCCTCTCCTATCGCTCACCACCGCAGCTCCACACAAGCGCAAGGTCAAGGTCAAGCGAAACAACTGTAATCCATCGTCCACAAGCTCATTGCCATCTTTGACTGCCGCCAATCTGGTCGCTGTTCCGTCTTCGTCGGCTTCTACTGATGGATCGCCTACTGAAGTCGCTGTGGTTGCAGATACTTCGGAAGCTACAACGACCGATGTATCTTCGCAGCAGCCGTCTTCCACCTCGTCACAAGGAGGTGAGGAGCCTACTTCCAATAGCGCTGTAGTCTACACGAACCCCGTGGGGGCTTCAGCGGCTGCTTCGACCTCGGCATCAGGTGCAGTGAATGGATCCACATCATCCTTGGATGCCGCTCAAGCCTCGAACACTCCTACCACAGAAAGTAGTGCTGCAGGACCGACTGCTACAGCTTCGTCCAATGCTACCGCTGGCGGGATCAGCGGTAAAGTGAGTCCGCTCAACCTGACTGTCCTCAGAACATGTGAGGCTGGCAGGCTGACATGAGAAAATTGTGTTTTTTGCAGGCTGGTATAGGCTGGGCCGCCCAGGAAGTTGATACCTCGCCCATCGCTCAATTCTTCACCCCAGAGTCGGTGAGTCGAAGATGGCTCTCAGCCCTCACGACCGGTGTCTGTCATCATGTGCTGATCACAATATGCCAAATATAGGGCGTCAAATGGTGGTTCAATTGGGCCAAGAACTGGAATCAGGGCGTCATGCAGGCGGATGGTGTCCAGATCGACGGGCAGTTCATTCCTATGCTGTAAGTCTGAAGTCTCGCTCCGAACATCTTTTTATCCGTCATGACTATCAAGCGCTAATTTAGGGATATCCCGCCATGGGTGTTCAGCTTCGACTCTGTGTCAATTGACAGTGACGTTCCTCTTCAAGACGGCTTCACCGACATCATGGGTTACAATGAACCTGGTAGGTATCTATGGATGCACAATCAACATTCTTCGCGTACTCGGGCTCGATCGCTAATCCAGGCGGTACGTAGATCTGCAAGGCAAAACCGTTGCGGTGTACCTGGAGCCTAAGGCGGCAGCTGAGCTGTAAGTCCTACAATGAGTTCGCATTCACCACAACATACCTTTGACTATTCCGTAAAGTGCACTCTGACCTTAATCCATCTGTTCGCAGGTGGAAGCCTCAGATCACCCAGATCCGGGAACAATACCCCAGCGCCAAGATTCACTCGCCAGCAGTCGCTTCGAACACATCATGGCTGGAAGCATTCTTCGAGGAGATCTGCCCCGATAACAATGCCGAAGATGGATGGGGCGAATGCGCCTACAAGCCCGACTACGTCTCTCAGCATATCTACTCCACCAATGTCGGTCACTTCAAAGGGGCCGTGCAGCAGTACCATGAGGCCTTTGGACTGCCGATCATGCTGTCCGAGTGGGCTTGCCATGTCAGTGTTATGGTCTATTCCCTGCTGTGTTACTTGGCTAATGATGCTTTGGATTTATCCATTTGCGCCAATAGGACTGGGACAAGGACGGTGATGTAGCATCCGCAGAGGAAGTCAGCGCATTCATGGAAGAGACCATGGGATGGCTAGACCAGCAGGACTACGTCGTGTGAGTGTGCAGTCGTGATTCGTACTTGCACGCCAAGCGGCCTTGTATGCTGACCGATGACCTTCGATGGATAGTAAATACGCCTGGTTCGGTGCGGCACGGTCGAGTGAACACCTGCATGGGGTCGCCGAGGCTAACAGACTCATGGATACTGCTGGGGATCTGACACCTCTGTGAGTTCAGCGCCACGTTCCCAGTACAGTGTATGAATGCCTGATCTGGGTTACGGCTGACTCTCGATCCGTCTACAGAGGCCAGCAGTATATGAACGGCGGCAAGAAGGTGTGAACAGGCACAAGTCCCTAGCGCGCATCGCATTGACCGGATTGCATACCGGAATACTGTACATATAGCATATTATTCACATCGATTTGCGCTCGGAACGACCGCACGCGTATACGCTGCTCTGCGTCTGGAGCGCTCAAGCACAGCTGAGACGTTCTATACCAAGTATTGAGAAAATTCATGTCACGCAATCTACTTTGAGGTGAACTCAGAATGACTTGCATGGGCTCTAGGGTGGTGTTATGTACTTTCCGTATCAGCATTGCACATTCCCGAAAATCCATTGGATGCCCCATCTGAGAGTAAAGACCGCATATTCAAAGTTATTGTCCACACTTCACATGGGGGGATTGAACTTGTCCGCAACATCACTCCAGTCGTCTCGCAAAAAGAACCCAGGCCGAAAAGGAGCGTAACTGTCCTCCTTCTCCGAAACCTTCCCGCATTCCATAAGTATAGACAAGAGCTCCAGACGAAAGGCAGGGCTAAGTCTCTGAAGAATGTCTTGAAATCGCTTCTTGTCTTCAGGGCTAGGGATTCGGGCCGACGTGCTGAATAAGTATCGCTTGACAGACGGAGCGTCGATGCGTGCCAATGCTTGCCTTGCCATGGGCACATCGTTTCTATCCGAAGCCAGTACGAGCAGCTCGAAGGGTTGATCCGCGAAAGCAGTGAGGACCGCTTGGTTGGCGACCTTGGCGAGCTCTTCGGATATTGTGAATTCCGTCAGCGCGAGCAGATCTTTGGCTTCAATCATCTCAAGAGGAGGTAAGGATGGACGATGAGAAGTCGCCAAGTCGAGGAAGAGACAGACTACGCTGCTAGAGAAGTCGAGGTGGACCGGCTCCTTCTGATAAGCTGGTTCCTCGTCGTCTCTTTCAGGCTGAGGAAGGGACAGCATGTCTTCGAAGAGTGGGCTGCGGCGGTACAAGTCCAGTATATCGTCAGCATCGGCGTTTCGCAGGTTCAAAATGCACCGCGAGGCTAGCAGCGCAGCTGATGGTAAGCGCAGAACTCCGAGAAGCCCACTATGTACATATCGAGTAGCTTACCTGACTCTCTCAAGATGAAAAGCGCTGGCTCGTAGCTCCATCCCGTCTTTGGATATGAGTACGATGTCATCTCTGGGATCTTGGTGGACGGGATGCTGAGAGTGATCCTCTTCCTTCTGCACCTCGTCGATCGCAGTGCGTTTATGGCCTTCGGATTCGGACATGGCGACGTCCATACGACTATCTCTGGCAAGTGAATGGAGGCGATGACGGGGTGTTCGAAGAGTAGAGGGAATGCTAAAAGTCACACGAAGACTGAAGGGGGTGGTTTCGTTTCGATGCAAAGAACGTAGCTTTCCTGATGATACGTGATTCGCTTTGCTTCGTGGTCCGTTGTCAAGGAAAGCCTTGTTTGTATTCCAGAGTGACCAGCGACCATGTCCGATCATCAAGTTGAATGATGGTGGCAATGAACAATCAATCAATCAATCAATCGATCAATCAGTCAATCAGTCAATCAAATCAATCACCTGCCAGGCGAACAGAACTCGATCGTAACTCCTCATTGTCAATTCGAAACGATGACAATATCGTTGGTAGGGTCTCGATGGAAATGATGTCTGCGATCAGTGGACCGATTCTCCAGCGCGGTGAACTCGAGGTCTTCGATAGACTCTGACATGCTGAGAGGTGAGAGTGGCGCCAGTTCACTCAGGTGACTGATTGTGCTTTGCAGTTCCAAGAAGCGGAACAAGTTCAATCGGATACCTCGTGAGATGATAGATGCTTTCCAACATGCAATGCATGCAGTAGATCCTAGGCAAGTACAGACTTGTTTGTGTCTCGGAGCGTACATGTCCGGTCCTCAAGTTGAATCATGGTGACGCTGATCTACCAATCAACCGCTCAACGAAAACAGCTCTTTTCCGCTTATCATGTTGACACTTGTTATATATGTCATGTCACCGTTCACGACAGCCAACACAGACTCAAGATAGATTATCTCCACGATTTCTGATCCGACTTCACACAACTCAGGATTTCGGCATGGTTCCACGAAAGTTCTCGCATCATGCCTGCGACCAAGAAAGACAACCACGAACATGACATCAAGCCGTACGCTCGAGACAAGGAAACCACACCCCAACAAGAAGACAACAAGCCGACCGTCTCATCGCCAAGCAAGCGAGCCGGTGTGGCAGGTCGAAAGTGGACTTCGGAAGAGCTCTTGCAGCTATTCGAACATGTGCTCAAGAATGGACCCAGGAACTGGGAAGGTGTGGTTGAGGGCAGGACGGTCAATCAGTGCATGCAGACCTGGAGGTGAGTTGTCCTTCAGCCCCGTTCTCGACTGTGGTGGATAGATATGTACAGTGAGTACATTGCTGACGTGAGATTTGACGATTTAACATCATAACAGCAAGACACTGTTACTATTCTTGAAAAACTCGATTCTCGCCAAAGGGGCATGAGGACAACTAAGGATCCAGGTGCTAGGAAGTGGGGTGGACTACGCATAGATTGGAGCGCTCACTCGCCACTGGTGCTCTTGACAATGCGATTATCTAGATGCTGTAGTCATACCACTGTACAGACGGGGTGCATGGATGGCTGGGACTGCTAGTCTTATTGAAGATGAAAAATGAATCTCGGTTGAAGTCGGAAGAAAGTCATTGAAGCATACGTCTATGTAGTTTGTTTCGAGCTAGAAAGGTTGAAGGCGGTCCGCCCTTTAGAATTTGCTGTCTAAGTTGAATATCACCAAGGAGTAGAGTCAAATTTGTGGTATAGATCAGAGAGATTCTCTATCATTGAGAAGCCTCCCACTACAGTGGGCACCTCTTCCCATGCCCAGTACGGGTTCCCTTTCTTACTGATACGCTCCACTTCTCCCCTTCTCATCACCGTCACTGTTTCCGGTTGCAACATCCCTCCGTAGATCTTCGCCTGCCAATCTGGCGCAAGGTTGATGATCGACTTGTTATAAAGCGCCTCCCTCATGCTTTGACAGCTCATCTATGTCAAGAGTCGCTGGCCCAAGGATCTGTCGTCAAGCTCTGAAGCGAGAACGAAGGTCTTCCATAGTTTGCCGGAAAAGGATTCGAGGTGTACTTTGACCATGACCATGATATCGTCCCTACAATCGAATTTGATGCAAAGCTTAAGCAGGTCACAGGTCGCCTCATGAGTAGAAGCAGGACGAAGTGTGACAGGCGAGATCAGCATTGCGCGGAAAGTCGCAAGTGTGTCGGAATCAGCTTGGATATCGATGATGTCGCTCTCGTCAGCTACCGGACCGAGGGCTGAACAGTGGTCGTAAGTAGGGTCGGACTCCTTCTCCTTTGTGAGGGGTGTAGGAACCTCGAGCATGGCCTTGAAGCATTCACTGGACTCTCAAGTCAGCATGAAACGTATCTTTCCTTTAGCTGCCGTGGCACAAAGCGGTGGGTTGGTGTACAATGACAATAGTGCACTCACCTCCCTTGAGCAAGACTTTGGCCGTTGACAGCGAAGAGGGTTCCATCGGTTGCTCGGAATCGTACATCACCACGAGTGAAGCCAGGATGCCATTTGGGTTCTGCAGGATCCTCTGCTCTGGTTGAGCTCTCGTCGTGGGCCGAAGACATTGCAGTAGGTCGAGGAGATGTCCAAAGCAGAGGAAGTCAATTGATGTACGTTATAGGAGGTTCTTGTAGAAGGCGATAAAGATGACGATAGAAAAAAAGGGGTCTTGAAATAGTTGGTTCAGGACGTACCCACGGTGTCTCGATCTGATCTATGTCATTCTCTCTCTCTCTCTATCACAGCTTTGGGTGAGTGAGTGGTCCGGCTCGGCTCCAGTCAACACCAATCACCTTGACAACCATTAGCTCACGTCAGTCAATTGTGATCTCACGTCAGCTACGGCCTACCGTTATCCTGGCCGGTAGCCACAGGGAAAAGGTATCAAGGCCATATAAATGGTTTGCGTTGGGCGTGGATGGTTTGTTTATTGTAGGCGTGTCGACGGCCATGTCGGTAGGTGGGGCTCGAAGCGTCCGCTTGGTCGGCTGGCCGAAAGAAGGGGTCGTTATGGAGTTCTGGATCTTGTCGATCTCATCGTCGATCTTGGCAATCTTCGCTTGGGTTGCGATGATGACGACCGTAGCCCCAGGAGCTTTGGGCCCCTGCAGCAATGACCTTCTTTTCCCTTTTAAGGTCCCTAAATCAGCTTTGGCTTTCGTAGCCTCCATGATGAACTGTAGGTTTCGCGTTTGCTGGGTGGCTAGGAACTGGAGGGCTTGCATGGTGTCCATCTTGTCTGACTGCCGGGTTGAGCTTCTTGCTGAGAAGTGACGACAGACGAGTCTACTGTACCATAACCTAGTTGGTATCGGCTTCAGAAATGTAGAAAAGGTGCATCTTTGATTGTGTACAGTTTGGCCTACAGTCATGGGTCTTCGTGAAACTTGTCTTCGCTGTAAGCTAATCCAATCTGAGGGTGAAAGAGCAGTGCCATTCACCAATCTTTCGCCTCGAATCGCTCCTTCATCCCGTACCAATTCCTCGTAATCGCTATTGCAACCTCTTCTGTGGGGACTTTTTGAGTCTCGTAATAGGTGTTCCTTTTTCGTCTTCCTTGTGATGGGTTGGAGACGAACGACCGTGGCGTTGTGAGGATTGTCGAAGCAAAGCTCGAAGATCTTGCTTCTCCAAGCACTGCTGAGCTTGTTCATGGATGACCAAAAGGTATCATAGTAGTAGACACCGGGGCCAACACCTGCAGCAAAGATCTTCTGATCCATCATACCCAGAGTAGCAGCCCCGATCGCTCGATCGTTTCTGTCGGAAGCCCAAATGAGGAGGTCCCATTGTCGTCCGTCCAATGCCATCTTGTACAGGCGATCGCGAACCTTCTTCACGATCTCGTCATCACAGTCGTAAGAATCGCAGAGGGCGAAAAGGTCCTTCGTGACGTCGAACGAGGTATCGAGCTGGATTAGTTTCGGTCCGTAGAGTAAAGCGAAGAAGTTCTCAAGCACGAAGGACGATTCGGAGAGGTGAATGAATTGCTTGTTCCTCGCTTTGACTTCTGCGTCGACTTGCTCGAGACTGTGCGCGAGCGCCATGGGCTCCGGGCTAGGCAGACTAGCCATGTCTCGGAATACATTGCTGCGCAGAAGGATCAGTACTCGACTCGCACTCATGCAAGATGGCGGATGACTCACCTCCTCTGGCCTAGAAGTCCCTTGTAGACTGTGAAGACGACGTTGTCGCTCGAGATGACGAGCAAATCGCCGACCAGGTATTGAGGGTGGTCTTTGAGCGGAGTGGCTACATGGTTCGGGACCTGCATTCGATCCTCGGGGGTTTCAGGCGCAGACGCGGACATCTTGAAATCGCAAGACGGAAAGATGGAAAGACGAAGAGTACAAGTGAATGAGATTATCCTAGTCGAATAGATATACGATTATGCATTCACGAAGAGATCGGAAGAGAACAGGCGCATACAATGCGCCTGTGTCTCGTCAGCTCAAGGGCCCATGCTGCAAAGTCGTGTTCACGATACTGTGATCGTCCGCCCGGGCACGTGTTGTAGGTGTCCGTCCACACGCCAAACATGAGTCACTTATAGTTTGTAGTTGAGGCCAAGGTGAGAGACATTGACTGGGTCCCATGAGACTTTGATGCATACATGCACTGTGCTTGTACATGCGTAGACCATCAACTGGACTGCCCTGCTAGTACTTCTTGGAAATCGAACCACGGCTCGTCGGCCTTCGTCTCCTGCTCGGTGTCACCGGTTGCGGGGACCCAGCCCGAGTCCATGGCATCGAAAAGAGCAGGATTAAATCCCGCCCTGATTCTCAGCCAGCTGCGAGGTCCTGAAGATCGACAGACGGCCTCGAGTTCGAGCAGTCGTTTCAGGTGGTATTGCCAAGAAGGTCGTAGTTGTCCCCAAACAATGTTCCACTCTTTCGGGTTCGGGAAGCCCGATACGTGTTGTTGACGGTCTTGACGGTCCTGCATGAGTGCGAATGCATCGTGGGCCAAAGTGATATCATCGTGGTTTGAGGCGAATTGGAGAAGCTGGAGAGGACATTGTCGGCTGGACTTGACCAGTTGCTGACGAGCTGAACTGAACAAATCGGCTGGACATCGAGCGAAAGCGACCAGGCGGTATAAAGAGCATGCCGCCGGGAAAGGAAGATTCTCGAGTTTGAGCGGATAGCGCGTGCTGATCATGTCCAAGAACAAGCCGACGGTTGCAGCAGGAAAGTTGAGGGTGAAAGTCGAGACGGCAGTACTGAACGCTGGTACAGGAGGTAGGAGTTCAGTCAGGCTCCTGACAGGGAGCGACACATGAGCGGCTCGGGTCATCAGCTATGGAAGCGCTCATCAAGCATCTGGAATCAAGGGCAGACTGGTCCAGATCAAGAATGAGAGGTGAAAGTAGCACTCACGATCTCTCCTTCAGCCTATGTCGACTGGCCCGGAAGCTGACGCCATCGTTCGACAGGACCCAGACAGTGTGAGACGGGTCGTTGTGGAATCGGTCCCACTGTCTTTGCAGTTGAGGGTCTATGTACTCTACATAGCCGACAAAAGGCTTCTCGGTGTAGACAACGCCCTCGTCCGCCATTGGTGGCGACGATAGGATGATGTACGTGTGCGGGGTATAGGATCTGTTGTGAGTTTTGAGGAAGATGTACGATAGTAAGAACTAGAATTCGTAAGCGAGGCCTGATATATGCTTGGCGTGAACTGATAAGCGCGCTCTCTCACCTGGCTCAAGTTGACAGGTACAGTGGACAGTGGGAGGTGAGAGTTGACTAGTGCGTGTGCCTACGTTGAATGAGTCGTGAGTGGCAGTGGAGAGATCCGAGGCTGACAAAGCACTGGTGGGGACGTTGACCCATCTTCTGACATCAGGTCGATCTCCCTGACCTCAGTGCCAGTATTCTATCGGCGATCCTCGCTTGGTCTTCGTGCTTCTTACATGTCGGAAGCAGGCAGGCAGGGACTAGGTTTCCTTTGAGATTGATTGTCGTTTGGCCGTCAGGTAATTACGAAGAGAGGCATGACGATATGGGCCTCACAGCTGAATCTCGATGGGATGAGCGAAAATGACCATTCGTCGAGATCAGCCCCAGGGAATCTTCGAGTACGGTGCGAAGGACCATACGGCGTCGCGAAGAGTGCTGTCTGTCTGGCCGGCGAAGAGCGTCTTTAGTAGGATAACGATTGGTTCCCGTGCGCCATCCGTGTCTTCCTTTACCCCCTGGACGGGTAAGAGCTCATAATGGTTACATACAAAGTTCTATATGATAATGATATATTGTATGTCAAACACAAAGAGGAGAAGACATGACGACGAGGTATTACAGGATGATTGATCAGGAGACGGTGGTGGATACTGATACTTCAAGTGGGCTGACGTTCTATCTCCGCTTTAGTAGGTCAGGCTACTTCCTGTTCTTGCCTTTACCAGACTTTTTCGATTTCGGCTGCTTCTTCCTTCGCTCGACGCATCTCGGACAGATCCAGTTACCTTCTGGCGTTTTGTCAAGATCCACACAACCCAGGTGATACTGTGCGCAGAGACAGAACAAATACAAAGTCAGCTCAACTGCACAACAAACAGAGTCGTGCTTGAGCTGAAGCGGAGTAGGCAGCGTGAACTTACCCATTCAATGTCACAGTCATCATCGTCACAACCAATCATCTCCCCATAGCTGACCTGACCACAAGTACAATACGTCTTCGAGTCGGCCTCATCCACGTACGCGACCTCCTTCGGCACGAACGGTTGGATAGGTTTCTTCCCGCTCCCGACTCGTTTGGGCACAGGTTTCGTGATCTCGTCGTCTTCTGCTTCACTCTCATCGTCATCATCTTCATCTGGTCGCGATCGCTTGACTCCTGATCGTGCTCGAGCGGGCTTCGGTCCACCGTTACCATTACCGATGGGCGTGGCGTTATTGCTTCTTCCGGCTCCGGGTCCAGACGCACCACCAGCACCGACCATAACAGTGTTCGATCCTTCCCTGCTTCCACCGACATCAAGACCGAGTCCACCGACATATTTGCGTTCCAGCATCGAATCTGTAGAGGGCGTAACCTGCATATTGACTCCGCCTCGCTTAGGACCTTCGTCCCTTGATTCGTCGTCCGAGTTGTCCTCTTGCTCGACTTTGCGAGCTCGACTGGCGGCAGCGGCCAGTTGACGAGCCGTTCGGGGCTCGGACGCTTTACCGGTGAAAGCGGATGTCGATGCAACTGATTCAGTCGGTGAGAGAGCTCTGTTGGTCGCTCTGCGTGGACAACCGATTAAATATGAGCGTCATTCGATAAGTGAGCCCGATCATTGGTAATCGGATCATCACTTGTCTGAGCGTGACTCACTGCTTTCGCTTTTTAGTCTTCTTCTTCTCCTTCTCACCACCCTGACTTGAAGTCTCATCATCATCCTTATTACCCAATTGTCCCACCCGCCCTTTCTTCTTCTTCGTAGGCGTATCACCGATCCGTCCTTCGTTCATCGCAGCAGCAGCTTCTTTGGCTGCAATTTGCCTGGAAGGCGAATTGGCAGCTCGTTGTAATCGACGCGTCGGTGCCACCGGTGCGTTGTATGGGAGAGTTAGAGATTGGGTGTAAGGTGAGGGCGGCGAAGGGTTGAGTAAGGTGGAGGCGGCGAGGAGGTTAGAGATGTGTTTCTGGTGAGCCATGATCTACGAAGTAAAGTAGGACAAATTGGAAGGCTTGTAGTCAGCACACAGTACGCAGCTGTAGACGTTCACGTAACATGCAAAGCAGTGAACAGTCATTGACTAATGGGCAACAAAACAAAAGTCACTGCAATCGACTCACCCCATCACATGCGCCGCCAGCTACTCTGATCTTATCATCACCGCCCAGCTTGTACCGAGCAGCTTCTTCCGCGATCTCCTGGAGGAGCTCGAATCGCTGTTCGGGCAGGATCGTGGGATCTTGGATCCAGTTGATCAGTGTATACAGCTTCTTCTCGAGTCCTATGAGGGTGGCTATAGGAGCATCACATTTCAATGAATTGATCAGCATCTGCATTTGCGCCCTGGCGATGCAACGATGTCCTTCGATTTCTCGTCCGCTCCGGAGAGCAGAACGATCGGCATTTGGGGGAAGACAGCTCAAACAAGACGGTTTCCCGCACCGCGTGCACTCAACTCACAGTACAAGACCGCTCCCAGCTCATTCAAATCACTATACACCCTGGTAAGCTCAGGAGGAATCTGATCGAGCGTATCCATGATATCCTGGATGATAAGCAAGTCTTGCGCATCGTTGGTCGCTGCTGAAGGGGGAGGCGAGGGGGAAGCTGCCCCCGGGGCAGCTACCGACATTTTGGGCGGCATGGAGGGAGAGGAGCGAGCTGGTGTCGGTATGGGCGAGAGTGTGGATTTCGCGTTAGGCTTTCTATGACTGTATATATAATCTGAGCAGAGTAGCTGGTCCAGGTACGGGGTGGGATCGGGAGGAGGGGTCTCTAGCTAAGCTCAAGATGTCAATACTGATTGAGGATGGACTAGTAGAGATTGTAACACTGCAATTCCTCCATGTAACCTTGTGAACCATGGATGTTGTTGCCGCTACGGTGGGCAGACGCTATGGTGAGAGATGCCTGTGTGAATGGGACCGGGCCCGACCGCATACTAGACATGTCACATGTGATGTGGCAATTTTGGTCGCTTTCATTATCACTGACGCCTTCCACTCTGGGCCAGAGATAAGGATAAGATAGCACCAGCAGATGCATAAGTTAGCGAGTAGAGCAAGACGCAGCAGATGCAGCAGATGCGATGGGATACATTTCAAGCGAATGATACAAGTCCATGCCGTACGTCTCGCCCATGTCAGATCTGATTACATCTCAAACTTGTTCTTCTTCTCGATGTGCCCTAGCAAGATATAACCCCCTCCCCCCTTCCCTAATATCCCCAAGGCATACCGGTGCCCATTCCATATCCGCCCATTCCAGTGCCCATACCGCCCATCATCCCGCCTGGCATCGCTCCCATACCCATGCCGTAGTCGCCGAACAATCTGTCGACCGAAGAAGCACGATCGGATCGGAAGAGAGGCGAGGGTGATGAGGCGAACGAAGCAAGATCATTGCGTCAGATCGCTTCGTCTTTATCTCGTCAAAATGATCGAGCGCGGCGCGCGAGGATAATTGATGCTGGCCAAATCTGAAAAGAAAAGAAAAGAAACAAACAATCGCTCACCCGCCTGGAGGATACCTTGGCATCTAGGTATACCAAGGCGTACGATGCATCAGCTGTTGGATCCACGGGGCATACCACGTCGAAGTGTAAGGATTGACACCAACCCCATACGCTCCTGAACCGAGACCTCCTCCGAGCATACCCTACAGAAGAACGGCACGCGCGGTGAATCGAGATGATTCGGGGCAAAGATATCTATCAGCTCTGACTACGTGTCTTTGACGGTGGATTATACCAGATCAAAGGCGGCCGCCACGCAGCAAATTCTCACTCACATATGATCCCATACCGCCCATACCACCCATACCCATCATCATAGGATTCATCATGCCCATTCCCATGCCGCCCTGCGATGCCACCAAAGGAGAGTCAGCGTATATCTTGTGCCCTCAAGAACGTTCGGAGTCTGGTTCGTTCGAAGGACGTCCGAATTCGAGGCCCCTTGATGGCGAGTCACAGAGAGATGACGCGAACCATCATCGGGTTCATCATCCCCATACCACCCATACCACCCATACCACCCATTCCCATTCCACCCATACCACCCATGCCCCCCATGCCCCCCATCCCGCCCATTCCCATGCCACCCATCCCCATCCCTCCCATTCCCATGCCACCCATACCCTGAAACGACACAACCGTTGTCAGCACCTTCCGTCAATTCCGTCATGCCAGGGAGCTGATGTGGAGAAAAGAAGAATGTAACATGACGCTTGCGCCCATGACATATCACTAACCATCATTGGATCCATCATGCCCATACCTCCCATGCCGCCCTAATCAATCAACTGATGCCTTACCGCACTATTAACTCACCATCATAGGGTTCATCATTCCCATGCCTCCCATACCGCCCATGCCCATACCTCCCATCCCGGACTGTTGGGCAGACGCAGCAAAGGACGCGAGGACGTGATTATTATGGTGGTGGTGGTTGAGGAGTTCACGTTCGATAGAGGAGCGAATGATGTCAGCTTTCGTTCGGGGGACAGAGTACGGGTTCATAACGACGGTATAGACGAGGATCAGGCTGGCAGATGATCAAGGTCGAGTAGAAGAGAAGGGTCCAGGTCAAGTTGCGAAAGATAAGGCAGGCATGGTCATGGTCATAGGCCATCTGGACAGGCCATTGCTCCGCTATCTTTATGGCTTAGAACACCGGCTACAACTGAGATCTACGCTCAAACCGGATGAGCCGCATCGCATCGCGTTGCGTCGCTGTCACTATCGCTCAGCTACCGCAAGGGATCGGAAAGAAACACGGCGACACGCGGACGGACCTCAACGCGGCCCGAACATTACGAATGAAACGAACGACGCATGATGCGCCATCGCTCGAGTCTTAACTGGGGCGGAGAACGGGAGGTACCAGATTGATGAAGGTGTGGAGTCATGAAACCACACCAGTAGATTGACAGACGAATGAAACGGTCTCGCACGTACCATCATCATCATAGACATAGGATCCATCTCCGTTCGTGGTGTGGACTATGGGCGTCCAAGCGATCGGGTTTCAAGGCTGTTACGTTGTCGCAGAAACGGGCCGAGCTGATATTGTGGCGGTGAGGATATAAGTACGGGCAACTGGAGAAAGCGATCTTTGCGACAAGTCAAGGCAATAAGTCGGAAAGTGAAGGAGATGAGGAGCTGAAGGGATGAAACGTAGTCTGTCTTATTGGCTCGGGCTTCTTTACGACTGTGTCTGTCTGTGCTGGTCTTTCAGAGTTTCAAGAATATTTAGCAAGTCTAACTGGAGAATGATGAATATGAAGCGAAAGTATGAGTATGTAATGTCGATTAGGAGGCTTAAGCGCGAGGAGAAAAGGTGAGAAGAGGCCCAGGCGAGGCGATCTGTGTTGTGCGTTAATGACGATTGAGGGGAAGATGCTGATGAACGACGGTGATGATGCTGATGAAGTAATGGGGGACTGTGTGTGATTGATGGTCCGTGTGTGGTGTGTGGTGTAGAAGCTATTGGAATACCCCGTTTTCCCTTGCGAACGGTCTTGAAATCCACACCGGT
Organism: Kwoniella sp. CBS 9459; assembly: GCA_036428585.1. Lineage (NCBI taxonomy): Eukaryota > Fungi > Basidiomycota > Tremellomycetes > Tremellales > Cryptococcaceae > Kwoniella > Kwoniella sp. CBS 9459. Next base: position 2,846,669 of record CP144065.1, on the reverse strand, counting down.
ACTTATAGGACATGATCAGAAGCTCTGCCAGCTCGGTCTCTCTCTTCATGATACTCCTACAATCGCCACCGAGGGCACTAATGGACAAAGGAGCAAAGCATCCCCACTATCTCACGTCATAGCTCTACATGCTCTGTGCGTGAGCGGACTGTAGATACCCGCTCCTTTCATCCTTGACCATCACCCATCTCATCACCACCACGATTATAAATCCGAGGACATCCTTTCCGCACGGTACGTCGCGACGATAAGGCCGGATCGGGCAGGTAGATACTGTAAGCGTTCACAAAGCAACCATAGATGATACGAGCGGGTTCTCAGTTTATCGATTGTACTCCCTTCTTCTCTTCTTCTCTTCACCTCGTGCCGGCAGTATAGCCTGCATGCCTGCATAGGTTCTTCAAATGCAACCGCAACAGACGCCCTTTTTGGACTGATACAAACAAGCATTGTCACTCGAGTGGTAGTTTAGTTAACATTTTACCGTTTCATTGGTGTCGCCTTGTGACCATGTCACGCGACGGCTGTAATCTATGAATAAGGTGATATACATACATAGAGGAGAGAATACTACTATTATACAAACAACGAAAGGCTTGTATCGTGGGGAATGGAAAAATTGGTTGATCGAAATTGACAATGCTAATGGGATGTATTGAAATGGATCGCCGTACTGTCTTCGTGTACTATGTAAATAGAATGCGTGGTCGTGCTCGTGTATATGTGTCGATATATCTATCGGTGCGTGTCATGGGACTGTATGTGAGTGAGGAACTATATCCTCATAATCGAAGATGGCGTGAGTGACTGAGTGTGGTCGTCAAGAATCGTATATCGGAAAGGTAATTCGTAATATCGTGGCAACTTCCTCTGCTCTTGCCCAGCGTAGCCCGCGCGAATCCATTAGACCACCTCCGACATGGCTAATATCTCGGGATCATCGGGCTCGACCACTCGCTCCTCGAAGCCCATTGCATCATCCCATCTGTAGGCGTGGGTATTGGCGGATATCCGCCGTTCCCATTCGCGTACACCGTCTCCCCGTTGTTGGGATTGGTGTATGCACCCTGACTCTGTATGAGACCGGGAGTAGAAATGTTGCCATACGTATTCAGCCCTAGACCGATGGTGGCTTGACCCGCTGCTGACGGTGTCGGAAGACCGCCTGTCCAGTGGCTTGTGGCGGAAGGGACATACGCGACTCCCGGTGGACCGGCGTTTGCGAACTGAGCGGGTTCCGGTTCGACGTGCATTGGTGACCAGTTCAGATTAACCGGGTACGACGAGGTTGGGTCGTAATACCCTTGAGCTGGGACCTGGGCCTGAGCTTGAGCCTGGGCATGAGCCTGGATATGAGGGTGCGCTGAAGGGGGTGGGATCGCTTGAGCAGAGATTTGAGGGTATTGGTACATATGGGAAGGGAAAGCAGTCTGAGGACTCGCGTTCGATTCGTACATGTTAACGTCCTCGTATGGGTAAGAAGGCGTACTCATGGAGCTCGGAACGAGATGAGTTGGTGCGGCGAACGGGTAGCCGTATTGAGGCTGCATAGAGTACGAGGGAACCATCTTCGGATCTTGATATCGGAGTATCGCTTTTCGAGGAGCGCCGTCGGCACCGGGATGGGGTTCCGCAGCGAGGGTGTAGAACAACAGGTGCTGTAAAGACGATTTCTGTTAGCGAACGGTAATCTTCGTTTAACCAACAGTACTCACCTCTGGTGGAACCGAAGGAGGCTGTTGGCAATGATACGGCGCCAACAAAGCCCTTCCATCATCCCAGGGCTGATAGTTAGCCGACATCATAGCATTATCCTGTGTTGCCGGCGAAACCTGGTATGACACTCCCACAGGCGTAACGATATGTCCGGCCGACCCACGTCTTGCAGCGTTGAAATGATCTACACCAGCAGGCAGGCGGGCATGTCTCCTGCTGAGAGAGCTGGATCGCGCAACAGAAGCATTTGAGCTCTGCTGAGAAACGGTGGGTCTCGCTCGGACGACAGATACAGAAGGCTGAAGATGCTGAGTTGACTGCAACGGTTGCGTGAAAGCTGCTTTCCCGGTAGGCATGCGAAGAGATTCGTAGATGTTGGCTGAAGTAAGAGAATCATGATTGAAGGCATCGACGGCCGACCTCTTCCTCGCATGCTCGAGCGCGGCCGGGAAAGCGTACGCGGCGTGATGAGCAGGAGGCTCCACTCGTGGCGGAGAGGCACTTCGCGCTCTGTGAGATATGGATGTTCCGCTTGGTACGAGCGGCGAAATGGCTTTGTTGACGTGATATGGTGATTTGCCGGTCGAGAGTTGCCGAGCGTGTCGAGCAATCGAAGTCTCATTTGAGCGAGACAGCATGAATTCGTCAAGCAGCATCTTCCATCTTTGATACTCGCTTATGTCGACGCCCAGTCGGTAGACTAGTCCCTCCAGGAATTCCTTCTCCATCCTCTGCAAGTGAAGATTCTTGTCAGTCAATCGTTCTGAATTCAGTGAGACATTCAACTTACGTTGATCTCCGACAATTGCATACCAGCGAGTTCTGCCCAAGTGGAGTTGGTGTACGTGTTGCTGCGCATGATGTCAGTGGGATTCTCGCTCAGACTACGACAAGAAGGAATACCGCTTTTACTCACTCGTCTAGGTACTTGTTCCCCAACATCAGTGCAGCTACGAACGGCCTCTGCTCGCTTCCGGGTGTAGCGAAAAATTTGTTGTTCATTTTCAGCCGGTAGATATATAGCAGCGCGACGAGAGTGACGGAATGTGATACGCTCGTAACGGTGAGCAAGCGCTCGACGAATTTGCCAAAGTCGGGTGATGGTCGAACCATCAGTGAGCTGATGCGGGATTGAGGTGTATTGGACACGTCGAATGGGTCATGTGGTATCGAGGTGGATGATAGAGGCGAGGAAGGGATGTTCTGTGCCGACGACTGGAAGTCGCCATACCATAACCAGACGACCATTCGGGCTGGCGAAGGAAGAAGAGCGTCAGTTGATGAGCGAGAAAACCCTTGTGAACAGTAGAAGGGGAGGGAGGCGACAAGAGAGGAAGAGGAATGCTCACCGACATATGTCGCCAAAGGCGTCTGAGACGCTGACAGCGCTGCTACTGACCCCTTCTCCGCCATATGCATATCCATTTTGGACCTCTTCTCCAGACGTATCCTGCTCGGTGACGAAGGCGGAGTAGCGAGATGATAAGCGGGTCTCTTGCCCAACTTGACCGGCGAGGGTGACGAGTCAGGGTATCTCGAGCTTCCCTTGCGTGACTTGACCAAGTGAAGAGGTAGGAGGGCGTCCGAGGGTGACTCCAGGACTGTCTCCTGCTCACTGACTGATCCGTCGTGATTCGATACCTGGTCGAAATGCAACGTCGGAGGAGTGTTGAGAAGTGGCAGAAGCAGTCTTGAGCTGGAGGAAGGAGGGAAAGAGCAGATGCTTTCGCTGCACATGAGGGGTGAACGACGATGTGACTCTTCGGTGTGCACGGTTCCAGTAGACCTTGTTATATACCTCTGGTGGCGAGAGTACTTTCTCTGGTATTGGTGACGTTGCAGCGACAGTGACGGCCACGGCAATGGAATCCCTCTTGACTTTGATGTGGCGGGTGTTTGTCAATCCTGGGACACCGCTTTACAGACAAGCTGGAATCGCAGTTTGTCGGATGACACGATTGCGCGAAAGCCTCGACGCTTCAGTAAGAGTGTTGACAGAAGATGTCGTTGAAGTTGGATCTGGAGTTCAGGAAATGTATGCACCTCCTCGCGATGATGGGGAAGACAATCGTTATCGGGTTGACGGGGATGGCGATATGCTTTGTAGGTAGGTGAGGTCGGGGCTCTAAATGCGTGTGACATGAGTTGACAAGACAACACGTAGCGATGCGTTAGTACGTCCTCCGTTGTATTACATGGTTGGGAAGGTTCCCGCCAAACAGTCAGGTCCGATCCGTTGCATCTGACATCCCACACCAACGATGAGAGTGATGACGAAGCGTGTCCACAACAGAAAAGATGCATGGATGCGTGGAAGGGTGAACGGTTGGGTGAGTGGGTGGAACGAGATTGTAAATGACAGATGTGTGTCGTATGCAGCCATGTTGAGAAAGGATGTCATGGTCTCAACATCGGAAATGTCATGAATGGGTGTGATATGGTAGTGGAAGTAGGTGGTTTCATGTTATGAACCAAAGCGTGGAAGGTGAACTTGGGTCAATTAGATTGGGTTGAGTTGGGTGGCAAAAACAATCGAAATGTGTGATGCGTGCGATTTTGGCGCGGCCAGGTGCTTAATGTTTGTGCCGGCTCTACTCCTCATCCCACTGCCGGGCAGTCCACGACGATTGAAAAGCGATCACACGATTGACAAAGTGTCTTTTCTCCTTGCCCTTTGCACCTATTGATACCATCGCACGCACTGCCTTCTCGATGAGACCAGACCAGAGCATTGGATGTTGCTATCCTCATATCCGCACCCCTCAATCTCCATGTATCGGAAAGATCGACTCACTCACCTCTTTAGTTTACTCTTTCGTACCTCGCCGCCGGACCTGAAACTGATCTAACTTGGTTTCTCTCAAGTACTGTCTCGGTTATATTTGTTCTAGTCTCGATACGGGAAATGAAGTGAGGTGCGCCAGTCTCACGAGATTCGCGTTACGACTCTTCCCAATAATCTGGCAGTTTGTTCAATTGACGAAATGGTCGTATGTCGTATGTCGTACGTCGGTTTGTCGGGTTTCAAGGGGATGACGACTAGCTTTAAATTACTCGTCGTACTATGAGGGGAAGGTTGACTCTTCTGCGAAGTCGCTTTATCCGATTGAGTTGATATACTTTTGACTCGTGAGGCGAACTGTGACCGATCGGCAGACTGAAAAGATGACGAGAGATGCGTCGACTTCGACGCGAGCTTGTACCTAAAGAATGAATACGGATGCAGGAAGAAGAGAGCGGGAAGAGGTACGGTTGTCGTGTCTCGAAGTTGAGTTGACCAGACTTGACCAGGACGAAGTCGTATGATCGAAGTAGCTTCGTGTCACTAGCGTCGCACGAGGTCTCCGTCGTTGATTGATCTTGTCTTCGGGCGATGCTCCCGGACGAGGTCAATGCAGAGAGTCAAGTGAGACAGGAATCAATCGTAGGATGACTTGGGATGTATCGCCCACTGGAAAGGGGTTGCGTGTCGATGCGTCGGTTTCGTTGATCGAAGGGAAGCGGTAAAAGCGACGAGACGAGCGTGGCGTAGCGCACATGTAGCGTCAAACGTATGACAAGCGTCCGAGATGGCAAGTCCGGAAAGCCGCTGCAATCAGGATCAAAGTAATCTGGGGTGACGGGCTGCCTTTGGCAAGGGAAAAAGACTGATTCTCGTCTAATGTCTGATGTCCAATCAACCGACCGGGACTGCCTAGTTGAGTGATATATCTTGATCGTGATCGTGAGGGAGAGGGTGATCGGGCTGTTTCTCGAGCTCGATGATTTTATCAGATGATGGTCGCTGTTGATGACTGCGCGCTATGCGATGCGGCGTGGGCAAGCGAAAGGATGTTTCAATTCTAGGGGGGAGGACCGAAACGACGTTTGATCGGCGTGTGACGACGAGCGAGTGGGAATGTGATGTACACACCCTTGATCTTTGGTTATCCGAGATCAAAGTTTCTGTGCTTCCTTCCGTTTCAATCCTGTGCGGTCGCGATGGCGATGATAGCTGATAGCGGATGTGTGATGGCGGGTTCTGATGTCTCGGTGACTCGGTGAGCGGTAGGGGATGGGGAAGGGAAAGAGGCCTTTGATTGACGACAGTGAGATTCTGATTCTGGTTTAATCACGATCCGAAAAGGCAGGGAAGGATCAAGGACGGGATGGGCTGCGTGACAACGGTCAAGGGGGATGATGACGACCAATGTTCTATTTGATGTAAGATGGTGCCTCAAATCGATTTTCTCTGATTGTTGATGCGCAGAGGTCACTTGAACACCACCTGGTATTTGTGTGGTGTGTTGTGTGTATATATCCCGTTGCCTTGCCCTTGTTTCCCGTAAGAAAGATCGGTTCCTTCTGCTATCCTTATTGTTTCTGACGATTCGGGTGGCGTTGTTGCAGGGCAGCGAAGAAGTCTGCGCTTATCTATTTTAACCTTGACGACCGAGCGTTTGAGTGGTCTAGCGGAGTCACTAGAGATCGGGCGTAATGAACCACGGTGACCGTCGTCACTCGAAAGAACCAAGCCCGAGCGAGAAGCCATCAAGGGTTCAGCCTCCGAGTTTGACTCGACCACGGGAATTAACTCGATTATTGTGCGAATCGCACAGTCCACACACACGTCGAAAGAAGGGAGGGCACGAAGGCGTTTTGATGCGAGATGAACGGGTGTGGTTGTGATGGAGATTGCGTCTGCAATGCTCCGAAGCAAGGAGAAATTCTCGCCTGATGTCGTGTGTGGAAGCGGGCGACAAGGGAGGTAAAGGACGTCCGTGTCGAGCTTGCTCTTAGGAAGGGAAGCGGGATAGCAGGAGGGTCAATGCCAAAAGAGAGCGAGATCTATGTGTACGAACGCGACAGACGTCAGTCATCATCCCTTGCTTCCCCAATGCCTCAGTCTTCTGTCTTCTATCTTGCGACTTGGTGCGCTGTGCAGCTGTGCACAAGACAAGGGGAGAGCTACTGTGCACTGACAATCCTTTACATTTCCTACGCATCGCTTCGTTGGATCAAGATCTTGAGACACAAGGCAGGAATGCTCACCTGATGTTAGACTTGATTTTCCCTGCTCCGTTGTCCCAATCGAGGGGGTCCAAGCTTCTTTCCACCGATTCTTACTGTCCCCAGCTGAGTAGGGAAAGGTATCCCGGTCCTCCGTCCGATAGATCTACGCCTCAAGTCGAAGGAAAGGCAGAGTGCGTCCGTGTCGACGAAGGGGTCAAGGGAGCGTACGGAGCGTGACGATCTACGCCTCAGCCGTCGGAATAGTGAAGGCGGTGAACAACGACAACCGATTGTGTGCAGGCGGCCGTGCGTGAGGCTTGTGTGGGTGGTTGTTGCCTTTGTAGATTTATTGGTTTCGTTTTTGTTTTCGTTGTCTGGTCTGTGTGATCTCGGCAATCGGCAATCGGCTCGATGAGACAAAGAGCACAAACGGATGACTGAAACGTTGTTCTGTCTATGCCGTTCTTTGTTCAGACGATCGGACTTTTGGTCTTTGGGCTCCACTCAAGCAACAAATCAATCAAGCCTTTTGTCTCTGTCTCGATATCATCCATCCCCTTGTGGTCGACGGCGGAGGATTAGGGCGGTTGAGTATCACAGTCACGGATTCGTCTAATTGTGCTTTGATCAGACCATCGGTCTGGGGTCCCAGTCAGTCTTCAGGACTCGGGTGAACAGCAATCTGTGCATTCTCGCAAGGTAAGGAGGAAGCGTTACCTCGCCCTCGGATCGACAGCCCATGCTCGACTGCCGACGTCCCATCCGTCATGCAGAAGAATACACCTCACGTCCACCCAGCGGTCATACGTTCATCGTTGGAAAAAATGTCCAAGAACAGCCAAGTAACTACTACCCTGTCTCTCCTCCACCTTTCATTTGTGAGTGGAACCCTCGCAGACCAGACCTGATGGAACTAACGGCAGCGGTAGCGCAGCAGCCGATCCCACCGCCATTTAAAGTAACCCTTAAGACGGGGAGGGCCAGAACCACGACCACGGAGCCAGACAGCCAGACTTTGTTGCGCGCGTCACGTTAACGTCAATCAGGGGCAGATAAACATTATTTCTGGCTAGCAATATTGGCATATTGGTCCAGATTAAGCTAGACTACGCTATGCTGCGTTCATCTGTTCATCTCATGGACCTGAACATAGCATAGCGTTCCTGTTGCGTCAGTATCGCAGGGTCGAAGAAGTGGGAAAAACGACTCAGCTCCATCCCAAAGCAGCACATAACAATTTGGATTTATGCTAACAATAGAGTAAGACAGGGATGCCGGATTTTCACGAGCAGCAAAAGAACGGGATCCCGGACATAGCATGACATGATGCTAGGAGTGACCTTGCTGGACGATGAAGAAGCTTCTTGGTGGCCAGACCAGTGAGCGGACACGCAGGTACACCTTGCCCTCTGTGGTCGGGCGATGCGATTAAGGGGTAACGCCTTAATCCGCGACGATAAGGTCGCAGATGGCGCCAAGCGGTCGAAGCAAGACCTTCGAACCCTCCTAGACCCGGAGACTGTGAAGGAAGGCTCCGTTCAATCGCAGCGAAAGCGCTCTAACCTTATACTTCAGACCAAGGCGGTGTGTGAAACGTCGGAAAGATAACGCCCCCGGCCAATCTTGCTGTAATCACAATCCAATCAAGAAACCCTGTTACAGCACTCGCAGCCAGAATCGGCCATCCTGTGACTGTGACTGGACTGTGACTTGTGGTGATTGAGGAGATCTAACAGAAATGACCCTTGACACCACTCCGATTGGGTTCTATCACCTACGTGATTTACCGTACTACGGTATGTGAGATGGAACAGGGCGCTTCACCTGCGGCCAAAATGGGTGAACCGTTGCAGTAGCGGCGGTACGCCGCGCGGCGAACAATGGCATCAGGAACGATGGGGTAAGATGAGGCGTCCGGGGTAGAAAAGGGTTCTGTCTATCTTCGTGCCATCGTCGTTGTGGTTTTGTGTGAAAAAGGGAGGTGCCGAGACGCGCAAGCAAGTTCTCAAGTCGTAGCTATGACGGAACTAGGGAAACCGTTCTGATCAGGTTGCTGAGTAAATCTTCAGTGTGATTTTACAAAAGCGTATACGAGATGCTGCTTAATCTGCTGGGGTCCGCAGTTCCCATTCCACTCCCAGGAACCGCTCGCGCTCCCTTATCGGAGCATTACTTCGTGCATTGGTCAATTTTGATTGTCCCCAATACCCTATTCTTTATTATGTCTGTCTAGTATGTACGCTTAGTTTAGCTCACGACGATCTCCGCGGTCACAACTCATCTCCGAAGGGCGAACGTGACCATGCTCGACGCCCTGATATGGATCCGATTTATGCTGCGATCAAGATCTGGGATCGAACCGTTCTTCACTTCCTTCCGCTTGGATCCCCTACATGGCCGAGACTCTCCTGGGGTTTAGCATGAGATGGATACCAACCAGTCCTGTGCGTACACAGCTTGTCTTGCGACGCTGCGCAGACCGCAGACGCAGAGCAGGTCCACGTATACACTTTGATTGTCGCCGCCCCGAACAGGGACTACGATCTCAACCCGCTCGGAAGCGGCGCAGATGTGAGGGATTTCTACAAGATTAGAGATCGATAGGAACGGGATCAAGCCGAGAAGGCGGCACCATAGACGAGCGGCGTACTACGTGTTGCCAAGTCTGCCGACAAGCAAACAGGCTGAGACACGCTCATGTGGAATGTGGAACCGTCTTTCCGACAAAGGGTATGGGGCTCGTCTAGCTGTGAACCCTAATCACCAAGTCGTTTTATCGTTCTCTCGTATCTCATCACAGGAGCTCGTATGTGAGTAATTAGCCGCTATTCTTTCGCTTCCGTGCAACGAGAGGGCGGCGCTGTAGGCAAGAAGGCTATCGTTGATTCAGGGCAACTCCGAGCTGGTGCCGGTCACGGGACTGTGCGATCTGTGCGAGATGAATCTTAAAATTGTGAATCGGTACCTCGTCGGAGAATGGGGGAAGACAAAACAAAACAGAAACGCCTTCTGATCTGCCCGTCCCGCTGCTATGCTGGGAAACCCTGGATTTGTCATGTAACAAACGGGAACATCATGATGCTCAAGATCAAACGTCAGATTCGAGGCTTTGCTTTTGTTTGCCACCTCGAGAAGACGTGATGCATCCATCTCACATAGAAGCTATTTGCGGCTGATGGTTTCTTTCTGTAGTGAGAATTGAATTCTCGCATGCATGTCACGCCGCTCTGGGACTAGGTCTGAGCTCCATCAACGTGAAACACGTCGACAAAATGCGCCTGGGCGGTCGACTTCGCGGTCGACTTCGTCACGCTGCGCATCAATTTTACTCCACTTTGGCCTGGAAGGATCGGTCGGGCATGCATGTGCGCTCGCTCCCATCTTCCTGGAATCAGAATCAGGATAAAATCTCCCTCTCCCAAACTCGGAGCACGATCACAATCGGACGGCTCCCGATAAAGTTCCTAATCTCCTGAGCCAAATACGAACCTGAAGGTGGCGTTTCCCATTCCACAGATCAGGGTCAGACAAGATACGGGGTGTTCGCTCCACAATAATGACAATCGTTGTGGTTGTCAAGCAAGGCGAATGCTAGCTTGGATCTCTGTAAGCTCTTCAATACGATCATGAAAAACACGAACAAAAGAACACAACACACGTTCAACGTCCATGAAGGTTGATTGATGCGCTCGAGCATGGTAAAACCTGAAACGACGCAAGGATCACCAGAATGCTACAAGCTATTGGACACTTAGCGGGCCTTCCGGTACAGATCAGACCATATCATCCAATGAAGAGACTATGCACTGTCATTGATGACTCGTAGCTATCGCGTCGTCTGATCTCTTCGCAGAAATCATGTCGACTTCAGCAAGCACGAAGGAAAAGGCGGCGGACCTCGACCCAAGCCCGGTGACCGGCTCGAAGAAAGAAGACTCTACGACAGCCTCGGGCCCAAACAAGAAGGAGATTCTCTACCACCGATTCCATAATGACCACCGTGACCAGGTCATCATTTTGTCAAATGATAAAGTAAAGTTCAGAGCGAGTCGCACTAGACTCATCGATGCTAGGTGAGCCCTTCTGACGGGCCACCTCCACTCTTCAACCTCAATCCCGAATGATCATGTCTGACTCTTATTGAGCTTTGCCCACGATGGGTGTTTGCCAGTCTCTTCTTCTCCGATTTGCTCGGTACGCCTGGTCACATCGGCAAAACCAATGAACCGATTGCGCTCGATTTTCCTGCGGAAATCGTATCCCTTTTCCGCGACATGGCGAGTGTCTGTCAGCCCCACGCCCCGATACGCGGAGGCCAAATCCCTCCTTACGCTCCTCGAATTCACCTTATGCGACCGCTCGATCGATTACGCTCGGACATCCCTCATGAACGCTGCCAGTAATCAACCCCTCGAGCTACTCGTTATCGCTTCCGATCGAAACGATATCGGCTTCGCAAGAGTCGCTCTACGGAACGCCACCAGAGAGCGCATCCAGTCGCACCTGAGCTCGAATGTTGCTTATCCTTACCATCAAGTACTACTGAAGAAGTATCAAGAATACCTCGACCGATTGCAGCCGGCATATCAACTCGAGCTGCTCAGGTGTACGATGCTTGCGGGTGAATGCCGCGAGAGCACGAATCACAAGCTGCAAGCCGGCTTGTACTGCACATACGATTGGAGCAGAGTCGCGGACACCTTCAACCCATCCAAATACATGGACATTGAAGCGACACCGGCGCCGGGGGCGGATTGACGGGATGACGGAACAGGACAATAAATTGACTGACGTGAACTTCTGTGCGCGTGGGAGTGCTTCCGGCTGGGATGCATGAGCTGTCAATACTGGAAGAACAGCCCGCCTGCTGATGCAACGAGGTCACCTGAAGCTTCGCTGGACGGTCCAGTCAACCTGACTGTACTGATATCAAGGGGTCCAAGCGTGAACAGCCAACGTCTGAACACTTCACGAGCATTGTAGGCGCTCACTATGCCTCTCGTCAACTTGCCCTGTTGATCCAGTCTCGTCTTCTTCCTGTCCTCTTTCTTTCTGATCATTCTCAAGCTTTTGATCATTGTGAGAACCTTATCCTTCACACCGTCCAGACTTTTCGCTATGTCCTCTTCACCCGACTATCGGTCCTCCTGCTCGTATTCTTCTGACGCCGACGTAGCGATCCGCGCTTCCGCTGAACCGCGATGGCATTGGTATCACAAGCATGGTGATTTCGTCATCAAAGCAACTGATGGTATGCTGTTCAAGGCAGATCAACGGAGATTAGCCGAGGCAAGGTATGTTCCTCCGGCCCTTCGGTGGATGCTCCCTGGTACACAGCTGAAACCGTCACAATGACCTCTCTTGGGTGATGTATGTAGTGATTTCTTTGCCGACATGTTCGAAACGGCCACCCCGGAATACGAGAGGGACATCACACCGACTGTTCCTCAGAGCTCGTCAGATACACTGTCCGATACCCGCGACGGTAGGATAGAAGAGAGTGACGCTCAGGTAGCGCCTGACGATCTGAAGAAGCCCTCAATGAAGGCCCTCGATATCGGAATGGACACTCGCGACCTTGACCTTTTTCTAAATGTCATCAATGTCTCTTTCCCCTTCCACGCCCTGGTCTTCCATACGTACCTTGCACCGACTTTACAGGCAGTGTGAGAAGTTCATGTGTCATGAGCGCATCTTCGAAGCTATCCGAGTGGAGATGGACCGCACAATCCCGTCAGACCCCTGGGCAGCCTTTGAGCTGGCCTCCACACACGATGACTTAGAATTGGCACGCAAGGCACTCAAGCACATGAAGTTGAGCCATATCATCGGACCTCGTGGCATGTCACGAAACCCAGCATCCGGCTTCTGGGAGCGCATTCGTCGTCTTCAGCCAGCTTGGCAAGCTAAATTACGTTCAGCGACCCGTGTCATCTGCAGGAGGATGACTGTTTGGCAATAAAGACGCTCGCCGCTTCGGAGTGCTCGCAGAACTGGACCCGATTCTAACCGGTACATCCCTCCATTAAAAATGCTCTATGGCCGTATGCTCACACTGACCTTTCTTATCCGTAGAGCGACCCGCATTATTGCGAGCTACGCAAAGGTAGCGTTCAAGCCTATACCCATTTCGGAAACCCGCATCTTGGCAGAAATATGCCATCGTTTTCTCCAGTTCCATCCCAAGGCTGGGAGTAGCATCTCGCCAGAGCTACGCAGTCGATGTGCAGACTACGTGGCGTATATGTATGTAGTTACCCCACGTACCTCTTCGATACGATGTGAGACCTGATGTGAGTGAAACCATTCGTCAATGCGCATGTATTGTGTACCTGCGATCCGTACAGATTTTCTCATCGGGGGGCCGAGCCAGTAATCATTCATGACGACACCTGTGCTGGACGTATATTTCACGTTTTCTATCTACGCAAAACGATCTCAACATAAGGCGCTTTCTCAAACTCATTCATAGACTCGAATCTCAACAAGTCCTTCAACAAGTCTGACCTGCTAGACTCACCCCCAACTGATTCCACAAACGTCCTCCCTTCAACATGTCACATCTCGACAACGGCGAGCCCCCACAAGAGGTTGAGGAAGGACCTAAATTGCATCCAGATTTCGACGAAGGCGATGGCCGCTTCATCTCCAGCGATGGGACGGAATTCAAAGTCTCCAAGAAGCGGCTTTCCGCTCGTAGGTGAGTAGGGCTTGCAATTCGCCCACATCTCCGAAGCTTGACGATCACTGATCTCGACCGCAGTAATGGCTTCAAGGGCATGTTCAAACTACCTAAATCGGACGATTCGCATAACGAACCCATCGCTATAGATATCGACGCTTCTATCCTTGCAATCTTCTTTACCTTGATCACCGCCCCTATACCTGCTCTTCCTAATGCTTCATACAAGAAGCTGTGCGAGGTCTACAAGCTGTGCGATAAATTCGACTGCGCGACCGAGGTCACCGAGGTTTTACGCCACCGTCTGGCGGACGGGAACGCCCTAAGATGCTGGGAGATAGTGAGGATGGCCTCTCTGGTCGGTGATCGGCATCTAGCTTGCTTGGCGCTTGCAAAAGCTACCGAGGTGGACGAGACCTCTTTGGTTCAAAACATGTCGTGGACAGAATTGACAAAGCTGTCTTCGAATTGGGGAATCGAGTTAGCCGCCCTGTGCTTCGATGGTCCTTATACGACAATTGTGCAAACGGGGCGCATAACACGGGACGTCTTCGCTGCCACCTACCAATCCGGCAAAGAAAAATGGAGGTCATTCGAGTTCGAGGCCTCACTTATATTATGTACTCCACGCCATTTGATCGAACGATGTACAGAGTTGTAGCACAGAGCTGAGGAGCTAAGCGATTCATATATCCAATGTTCGAGCGACTTCGCTCGCACGTATCTATGCCAGTACCTTCTTCAATTGCGATACCACCATTGCATCTTCTTCAGTACCGTTTCCTTTGATTCGATAACAGCTTCCAGAATACTTACCATGGGTGAGAACGAAAACGACATCAGGCTCAAACAGTCGGATGACGAGATTGCCGGTGCAGCTCAGTCGAAGGATTGTGACGAGCCCGAATGGCATTGGTACTACAAACAAGGAGACATCACTTTCAAGGCGTCTAACGGTCTCCTCTTCAAAGCAGACAAGTGGAAACTAGCTGAAGCAAGGTATGTCCATAGACAGCGGGGCGTGGACCGTCGCCTTCCTGGGAGCGAAAGGTCTGGGATCTGTTGCAGTAGGTTTGAGCTGACGTTAGCCGGACAGCGAATTCTTCGCTAGCATATGCGAAGCAGCAACACCCATGGTCATCAGTGACCACAACAAGCGACAACAAGAAGCGAACACGAAGCCCCTCGACCTCGACGCCAGTGCCGAATTCATCGAGTCATTCTTAAACCTTATCAGTGTTTCGATTCTGGTCCTCCCCCAAACCGACCTGGGACATACGTACGACCTGCTCAAGCTTTGCGAGATGTTCCTCTGCTGCGAACGGATCATGACACTGGTCCAGGAAGAAATGAAGGACCAGCTAGGCTCTGATCCATGGGCTGCCCTTTATTTTGCCTTCACGCGAAACGACGTCATGCTCGCACGTGAAGCGCTCGGTCACATGGACATGGACGACTTTTGCGACACCAAAGTTGAAGAAGTCCCTCTCGATGCGAGCGCTGCCCTCCCTTATGCCCCTGAATCAACCTTTTGAGATCGGATTCGCCGTCTACGCCCTACTTGGCAGGCTAAACTGCTCTACATAACCTTCAACGAACCAGCGCGTGTGAAGGAGGACGGGTCTGCACTAGCACTCGTCAACCTCGAGGATCACGCCGAACATTTCGGCAAGATTCAACCCTGTGAGCTTTGTTCTTATAGCTTGTTGGGTGACACCGCTTACGACAACATCGTTTTTGGTAGGACACACCTCACCGAAGCGATATCCTCAAGGTCTAGCTCTCGACCATTGTAGACAGCCACTAGACCGCTGCGATTGATGACGATTATACCCTATCTCCTGATAATGGCTGGTGAAGGAGAGCAGAAATAAGTCTAGCTACAAGCATTTTCGATGACGCCACGTCCTGTGCTACGATACAGTCCCGGAGGCATGCATACTGTACATGCTCGTATGATGGCAGGTTCTGCTTAAGCCCAGCACCTCAGTCTCTGCTCGAGCTTGCTTTCGAATATAGCCTGTCTTCCCACAGGTCCCCACCAGCCTTTGAACGTCTCTTCTTCTTCTCACAACTTGTCAAAGCTATCCCGCAACTGGGACGCTTGTCAGCACCCACCTGTTTTTTTCTGGATCGAGCCACACTTGATAGATCTTCATCTACCAAGGATCACTTTGCCAGCCATGTCAACACCAAGCGAACACACCCTTTCGGCCGAAGGCCAGACACGAAGTATCCATCCGGGCTTCGAGGAAGGCGACGTCACCTTCTTGTCAACCGATGGAGTGGGGTTCAGAGTATCCGGGAAGCGGCTGGCAGCCGTGAGGTGAGTGAAGCCCTTCCCCTGAGTGTCACTCATGATCTATGGATGAAACATTGTCATATGAATGCTCAGTGACGTCTTCAAAGCCATGCTGGAGCTGCCGCCTACGAACGGCGCCAACGGCACAGACGACATGAAGCCTCCGTTCAAGATACATCGTACCGAGCCCATACACATCGAGATCGACAAAGTCAAGCTCGAGGCCTTTCTTGCAATGTTGGTCTCACCTATCCCTATGCTGCCTCTAACCTCTTTCGAAAACACCTGCGAAATCTACAAGCTCTGCTACAAATACGATCGTGCAGACAGAATCACTGAGATGGCGAGAATCCGGCTTACCGAAAGGGGTAAGGGCATCGCAAACATTCTACATTTGGCTGCGACACCTGAGTATGAGGACTGGCACCTAGGAAGGCTCGCCTTAGAGCAGGCTGACAGTAAAGAGGTGCTCGATCTGCTCCTGAATGAACAAGAAATGAGGAGATTTCCTTCAACCTGGGCGCTTTGCCTCTTCCGAACGTATTTCCGCGGCCCCACACGAGGCAACTTCGTGTCGTTCGACGGGACCGTTGTCTGGGAAGGAGCTGTGGCATTGAAATTCGAAGGAGATCGCCCTCCCCTGCACGTCTTTGAGTCCCGAAGCTGGTAGATGAGAAGCATGGAGGCTTTTGAGGTCTTCTCTGTTTCACAGTGCTGTAATTTAGCTTATTCTTGTGTTTGACACGGATATCGAAATCGCCAAAGTGCCACATTCCCGTTGATAGATAACGCGTACTGACATCGCATTTTGAATATACATCTTTGGGATCCACCGTACAGTACATGCACAAAGTTCAAGCTGCATGCTCATTTCTCTCAACATCTTAATTCAAGCATTCTTGTGAAGCATACTGCATCAATCTCCACATCACTGCACATACACAGGCGATTGGCCTTGCCTTCCTCCTTTCTGACTCAAGATGTTCAAAAAGTGAGCTGTCGGTCAAGCTAGCGTTCAGTTCAGACCGAGCTCACCCTTCTTTGTCCTTCCGTCAGATTCAACCCAAAAGAGGATGTCTCATCCTCGACCTCGCTCAAATCTTCCGTCCAGCGAAACATCCGATCATCCCTCTTAACGCAAATACCGTTCCTGACGCAACCTGCGTACCGAGACCCTTCTAGCGCTGCTGCGCCTGCCGATGCGGAAGTAGCGGCTCCCGGACCTGCGCCGGCCGAAGAGGAGGAGACTGGCGGTAAGAAGGGTGGTAAGAAGGGCGGGAAAGGAAAAGGAAAAGGCAAAGGAAAAGATAAGGAGGACAAGAAGGATAAGGACGAGGACGAGGGTGGTGAAGGAGATGTGGGCGGTGCTGTGATTGATGACATCTGGCCAAAGAAGGAGGCTTTGGGCTTGACCAAGTGGTGAGTTACGTTGTTGGCACATCCACGGCACATCCATATACTGGACTCCATGGAGAGATGTCCATGAAGCCCATTCGTAAATCCTCATGCTGAGACCTTCATGAATTGCAGCCACGACAGAATAAGTATCTTCACTGTCCAACAAGTACCTCTGTTCTTCCAGCACTTTGACGGACCGTTCATCCCCACGCTCAAGCTCTTACATCGATGTGAGTGCAAGGCATCTTTCACGCTCAGAATATCTCCATTCATGGCCCGTGTGCTTGGGTGAACAGGATGAAGTAATGCTTGACAGGCGCTGTAGAGACGGAAAGAGCCTATGCTGATGCCCTTCTTATCCGCATAGATCCCGA
Organism: Kwoniella sp. CBS 9459; assembly: GCA_036428585.1. Classification (NCBI taxonomy): domain Eukaryota; kingdom Fungi; phylum Basidiomycota; class Tremellomycetes; order Tremellales; family Cryptococcaceae; genus Kwoniella; species Kwoniella sp. CBS 9459. The sequence goes on along the minus strand of CP144065.1, from coordinate 2,829,205 downwards.
CATGTTACCCCACGTTCAGATCGATCGAGGCGCTATCAAATTCTTACTTGCCGTGAGTGATCATCCAGACTACCCCTTGAAGGTATTCAGCTAAGGGCGACAATTCTATCGACCACTCTACAGGGCGCGAACATGATGGCTCCCGGTCTGTTATCAGCAGGCGGTAAACTACCAGACGGATTGGCAAAAGACGAGGTGGTAGCTATCCACGCCGAGGGCAAAGAACATGCTTGTGGGATCGGAAAGCTCGTAGCGTCCAGCGAGGAAATCAAGAAGGCCGCTAAAGGCGTTGCTGTCGAGGTTGTCTGCTGGATCGGGTGAGTGGTCGTTGGATTTCGAAGTCGCAAGAGTCATACTTATCATATATAGAGGCTAATGCTGACCTGACCGACCGATCCTTCCTCCCTTTCGACTACGGTTACAATACAGCGACGACTTGTGGAAGGTGGACACCATAGGACTCTGATCATGATCAAGGAGCAGTGTCGGAAATCATCAAATAATGTGGACGTAGTGTAGCATATGCATTGGTGTCACGTCTTTCAGTGGGGAACAAGAGGGGCTTCGGTACTTGTAATGACCTCCAACAACTGTGGCGTATCTGCGGCGGTGGAGCATCGCTCGAGTTCTTCGCACTGTGGTATTGCGCCAGGACTCCATGCACAACCAGAGCGGCAGCCTACTTCTTGCTCCTTTGAAGACCTCACCTCAGCTCAAGCTCGGCTTTTGGCTCAAATGACCCTTATTATGTCACTTCACACTTGCCGTGGAAAGAAGTTGGGTGGCGAAGTGAATAGCCGAAGTCGACTCAAAAAAGTTGGGTACGGCAGTCGTAACTTATCTTGGCGTTTGTCAAAACTCAGAGGTCGTATAGATAATCGTTCCTTTATACATCTGTTCATCCTTTTGTGCAATTCATCCTGTCCTGACCCGCCTACGCCATGACCATCCAGCCTGCAGATCTGCCTGGGACTATCACCATTGGCGTACTTGGTAAGTGCTTGATGGCAAGAGGCTCAGGGCGATTCGTTGCGTCTGACCGGAACTGATTCCGATTCAATCACGTAGCATTACAAGGCGCCTTCGTTGAGCATATCCACTATGTCCAGCGGTACGTTACCTCTTTGGCACTGTGTGATCGTCCATGCGAGAGTGCCGCCCATGTGATACTTACATCAGCTGATCATCGTCCTTTTCACTGGCGCCTGGCGCGCTTCCACAGACTCCGACCAGCAGGCCATACCCTCAAAGCGATCCCTATCCGCTCGAAAGAAGAGCTTGACACATGTCACGCACTGATCATCCCAGGCGGCGAATCAACCGTCATTTCATCCATCGCCTCGCGCACGCCCGGTCTCCTCGAAGCCTTGGTCGAGTTTGCTCAGAATCCCGAAAAGGCCGTTTGGGGCACATGCGCAGGGATGATTCTGATGGCTGATAAGCATGGAGTGGGCGGCGGAAGGAAGAAGGGCGTCGAAGGGTGGGGTGGGATTCCGGGGTTGAAAGTCTGGAGAAATCTCTATGGGAGTGAGTGCTTGACGCTTAATGCTTGTTCTTGCTCTGCGGGATTCGGATCGTCTTCATCCACCTTCATCATGTCAACTTGAACTGGGGTATCCTGATAATGGTGTTTCGAGAACACTACATCATATCCTGTCGACACGAGATGATTCTCTTAGAGAAGTAAAAGCTGACCACTCATTTCGTTCTGTCCTCTTCTTACTTGACCTCTGTGCCTGTTCGTCACACTACGCAGCCCAGCTCGAGTCTTTCGAAGCGCCATTAACGATCCCAGCGCTCTCATCGCCGTCCAAACCATTCAACGCAATCTTCATCCGTGCTCCAGCAGTCTTCTCCCTCCCTCATTTTAAGTCCACGTCCGACTCCAACCCAGATTCGCTCAAATACGACATCGAGGTCTTAGCATCCCTACCAGAGGAATATCAGCCCCCGGCTCCTCCGTCCGATTCGAGATTGGGCGAACCGAACGTCGAGGACCTGGGCAAAGTCATGCTTCGCAGAGGGAAGAAGATGATCACTTCTTTCCATCCGGAACTGAGCGGTGATGTGCGGATCCATGAATATTGGGTTGAGAAATGCGTTTTGGACAGATAAGATTGAGGACCTCGGCCGACGTACAGGTCCACACACAGGCTGAGGTGAACACAGGACGACAAGGCTCGGCGGCGGCGCAGTCTTGATCTAGTCCAGGCGATCACGCTTGGCGTCTACAGCTTTCAGCTGTGCTGCCTTTTGCGAACCGGGAGTCTGTCTTAGATCTCATGCTCGACTTCATTTCAGTCGAGTTCGGGCGTGCGCATTGCGAACACACAAAGGAAGGGATGGTCGATAATCTCATGTTGTATATAGTTTCCGCACATTGCAACTGTACCAGTTCACAGATAGAGCCAGTCATATAGATGGATACGATAGACGGACACATGCATAGGACTATTGCTTGTGACGAAGCAGGTGCAATCGATCATGCAGACTCAAAATGGTACAAGCGCAGAGAAGGCCCAAAAGGAAGTTTGATGCTGCAAAAAGTACGCAAGCGAACGGCCAAACTGACTAGGATCGAGTATCGAGAAACCGCAAAAGGCGAGGCAATGCAACGTAGGAAGACCCAGTACCGAGAATCGACGTGCCTACAACCACCTTCCAACCTCATGCCAACTCCTGACGGGTCTGCCCCTCTCCAATCCCAGCGCAAAAGTCCAGCACTCCCTAGCCCTATCGGCTCTACCTTGCCTCTCGCAGACCTTTCCAAGCCAGAACCAGCCCTCCGCTACATCCCATCCTGTCTCCTGTGTGAGCTGATTTAAAAGGCTCTCAGCTAAGTCGACTTGGTTCGTCTGGAGGTATAGCTTCGACAGGCCCACAATGGCTGGTGGGTGATCGGGACGTAGTAAGAGGGATTTCACGAATGCTGCTTCCGCTTGATTCAAAGGTGTGTTGTTGTCGGGTCCAACGCCGATGCCTCCACTTCCACTTCCGCTTGCATTCGGCGATGAATCTGAGTCGCCTGAAGCCTGGGTGCTCTGCGCAGCAGCTGCGGACGTCGCATAATACATGCCCAGCTGGACCCACACGTCCGCATTCTCAGGATCCAGCACCTCCGCTTCCTCGATGGCCACAAGACTCTGCTCGAGCTTGTCCCACCGCCTGAAAGTAGCGGCAGACATCAACCACAGGTTCGAGAGTATTCTTGACTCGGCCGGTGTTCGTCCGTGATCTTCTGTGGGTCGAAGAGGCGGTGGAGGCGGGGCTACAGTACGGGAAGAAGGTACATTGCGGAAATGCGAGTGAATGGCGGTTGGCGCAATGGAGTGAGCTGCTGAGGCCGTTCGTTCACGAGGCCCGAGGTTGTCTGATATGACGTAAATAATGATCAGCGGTGTCAAATGTGCGCTAGCATGCACGATCTGGGCTTCGAAGTTGCTTCGGTCGACCACTCACTATGCGTCGATCCCACTGTCATCCGCCTGACACTACCAGCCCTCGAAGCAGGCGCGCTGCCCATTCCTAGGCCAGCTCCCCCTCCTGTCGCTGCCGCTGCCGTTCCCGTCCCTCCTCCTACACCACTCGTGGGCACATGCAGATGTTTCGTCGTCGTCCTTGACATCAACGATAGACTCCTTCTTGGTTTTTCGGTATCATCGTCACTGGCCGCCGCTTCGGGCGTGACGTTCCCCGTAGCTGGATTGGATGGCGAGGAGGTCTGTATTTGTATGGGTGACTTTTCGCCTACTGGGTCGGCCAGCTGGAAGGGTGCTCGGGAGTGGCCATCTCTCTCCAGTCCTGGAGTGGGCGGTTGTACTGTTGCGTTGGGTTGAGAGGCACTCCAGTCAGTTGAGACATCATGATTAAGCCCTGCAAGAATCTCAAGACTCACCTGAGATATTCCCTTCATTCAGCCCGACACTAATAAAGCTACCTCCCAATCCATCTTTGCCATCCACACTCCCCGTTGTCGTCCCGTAACCAGTAGCCGTTCCTGTCCCCCCTCCGCTAGCCAGAGCAGACAAGCTACTTCCGCTGGCGACGCTCTTCATCCCACCGCCTTTGCCGAAGCCGGCTCCGTAGCCCAGTTTACCTCTGTTTTTACCCGATCGAGCAGAGAAGAAGGCGAATAGTTCCTGTTGTTTCAGCATCGCCATTTCCGGTCCTTGCGTCTTCTCCACTATGACATCCCATGTCATCCGGAGTCGGATGACATGCTCCAATTTCGCTGAGCGAGATAGAGGGGTTGTTCGAGGTGGGGAGATTGCAATATACGGGAATGTACCATCGAGTAGGAGGAGTCGAGCCGAGGACGTCGACGGGGGCTGAATGGAATGGGTCGAAGGTGAGGGCGGTATCACCGCAAAATCCCTGGCATCGACGTCTGCATCACCCAGGTTCTGACTGTATCCTTGCTCCTCCTCTTGCGCGGCTGACTCTTCATCCTGCTCCCACACGCTGACGCCGGCTTCACATGCCTTCGTTGCTCCCTCCCAATCTCTTTGCGCACTGAGTAGCAACGCAAGTAAGTGCCACGCTTGGATGCTCCGCGAATCCAGCTCAAGAGAAGACCGAATGCTTTCTATAGCGGCATCAACGGATCGAGCTTCTGCTTGACAATGCGCGAGATGGTAGTAGCTCGAAGCGGTGGGGTTCAAGTCGGTTGAAGCTACGAGATGATTGATAGCTTGGGCTTGATATGTCGGGCGATTGAGCGAATCGACACCTGCTTGACCCTGTCAGCTATGGTCAATGTTAGAAGTTCCGCCCGACTGCGACTCACTGTGGGCAGCCGTCGTCATCCTGACGATACCTTTGCCTTCCTCCACCCTAGCTCTCAGCTCAGGTTTGACTGGCTTCTGATCAATCACATCGCCAGCCAAACAAGCGTATCGCCAGGCTTCTTCCGCTTCTCCCAGGTCCCTGCATAGCAGCCTGGTCCCTCCAAGTAATGTCTCGAGGAAATGGTAATCCCCATCTACCTCGGAGTCCACGGCTGTCACATCCTCGTCCTTCCTATCTGTATCTCCAACATCGATGGATTGTGCTTCTGTCTGCCTCTCCTCGGAATGAGCCCCTTCGTCGTCCGTAGGTCTCTTTTTCAGCTGCAGCGAGATCTCAGGTTGCTGAGTCTGTTTTGCTTTCAGTACCAGCTGAACGTATAGCTCAAACACCCTTCGCGCGTCGATCGAGTCTCCGACATCCGATAGCAGGTGGGTAAGATGTCGCAGTATCGATTGCGATTGGAAGGTGAGTGTCATCGCCCACCAGAGCACCGATATCACCTCCCTACCCAGAGTTGCGGATCTGCTGTATAGAGCAACAGCCAGTTCTGAGAATCCAATCACCGCTCGATTCACTGATCCGGCTCGAGGGAAGGACGAGGTGGACGATAAGAGTGTTCTTCCATGTCGTATCGCCTCGACTACTTCTTTGTGCCATGATGACTTCGGCGATGATGACGCTGGTCCGCCATACAACAATGGCTGCTCCGATACCGCTTGTCCCGGTGCAGGGTAAGACGCACTTAAAGCTCTGAGGTAGAGACTCAACATCTTCTGCCGCTGTATCGGTCTGAAAGTTGATGGCCATGACGAGCTAAAAGCGTGGTATGTGCGCAGTATTCGTAAAGTCTGTTGTATATTCGACGTGGATGACCGAGCGGAGAGAGCTGCTGCGCGGGATAAGGCTGTCGGTAGATGACGGAAAACTTCACGGTAGGGATCGAAAGGTATTCTTGTCTGACCGGATGGCTGAGCGGAAAGATAAGACGGCGTTGGTAATGTAAATGACGAAAGAGATGCCAAAAGTGGGATGGCGAGAAGATATGCTTGGACGGCTTGTTCGTATTTCGGTGTCTGCGACAGCTCGTAGCTCAGACCTGAAGTACCAAAGAGGCCACAGTAGTCAGCTGTCCAGTCAGCTACCCTTCAAGATCATGGTTGGTTCGTTGGACGCACCTTGTAGGCATCGACCGCGTATTCTTTCCAGGACAGCTGCATCGCCTTGCAACACTCCGAACCTGCTCTCAGCATTCCAGTCTATAGTCTCGTATATCCGTAAAGCGTCCTCGTGCGATCCCAAAGCATGTAGATGGTATGCCAAGATCAACCGGGCGGACTATAGGTAAAGAGCGCATGGGAGATCCAACAGTCAGCGATGGTGTTCCCGTCGTATAGGACGGCGGTCCAAAGCAACGTGCGTTACGTACCGTCAGTTCCGGTGCACCCAGTTTCCCAGCAGCAATCAGCCCTTCGATAGCCTTGATCCCTTCTTTTACTTCATCAACAGATTCGGGTCCGACGCCATTCCACCACCCACTACCCTCTCCCCAATACCTCGGGTCATCAGAGTCATCGCCATCCAGGTCGCCGGAGCTGAGATACGAGGCCTTGCTACCTGTTCCGAAACTCGACCCTTCCGCAGCTCTGATGGTCGAGCCCGAACCCGATGTTGAAGCTGGGGCTCCCTCTATCGAAGGTTTATGTCTGTGTCGGATGTGAGGATGGGGTATATGTACGAAAGATGAATGTGATCCGGAACCTGATTCATTGGACGAATTGCTTGAGCCGACCCCAACAGCCCCGCCGGTCTCACCGGTCATACTGGTCGGTGGAGGTGATGTGGGCGTAGAGACGTTGATGAAGCCCGATGAAGACGTCGTTGCATGCGCTGTCGATGAGAGATACAGCAACGAGATATCGCGCAGATGGTGTAACAGAGCGGTGTCTGCAATTCATCCGATGAGAGTAAAGGTGGACAAGTGGGCGGTCAGCTAAAGTCATGCCAAGCCACCGGCCAACGGCGGTGACTACCTGGTCGAGTTCCAGTGTCGCGGTCGAACATCACACCTCGTTCATTCGCCAAGTATGCGTATGCACCGAGACCACAGTCGGGATAGCATGACGTGAAACCTGTTCGCACTCACTACCACCAGTATGTTTGCCCCATTTCCTGACCAGTTCTCCCCAGCTCAACTCGGTCTTATTGGGCGCTTGACCGGGGCTGCTTTCGGCCCATGCGCCTCGCAGTAACGCGGCGGTCAAAGAGGCATTGTAATGCGCTCCTTTCGGTGAGCCGCCAGAGGCAATGATGGCGGACATGCTACCAGTCCGTGGTATGTTTGTCAATTGATATGAGATGAGGGATTGATGAGATATAGATGATTAAGAAAGAATATGAGGGGTTCAAGGTAGGTTGGGACGGAGGTGTGAGATAGTAGGCCTTTACCGTATGTAGATAGGCCGAAGTACTCATTCATTCATCCATCCAGCTATGATTCATATTCATACGTGATGAATGGTAAGGGTGGCATTACGTAAGGTTTCCCATCGCCGCTCTGAAACAAGCCAAGCTCAGAGCTCGAGTCGGGTTGTCTCTGATATTTCTGATAATTCCGCTCGCTCGCTCGGCCAAGCTGTCCGAAGGTGAGGACGATATGTATCTGTACATTTATTGACAAAATTCATTGTATAAGTTATACAAACGAAACAGCAAGATAGACAGACTCGCGTGAAATATAACTTTGCTCTTGCAACTGCACATACGACATACGAGCGAAATAAGCCAACAAGTGCATAATTTCTTTGTTGCTACTGGTGACCACCTGACCACCCGGAACGATATTACGATCGATCAACCAACATCACTCGTCAACATGGTGGCTACAAACGGGTATGTCGCTCTCAGTAGCTGGAGTGAATTATGGATAACCTTATGTCCCAGGTATTGACGTATCTTCCTTCTGCTTGATATAGCCTCTCCATCCCTGCCCGACCCAACGGCAACGCCTCATCGTCTTCGAATAACCTCTCATTATCGAAATCACCGCCCTCACACATGGAATACACCTCGTCGGCTCCCTTCCCGCCCCCCTCCTCAAAGCACTCGGAGAATGAAGAAGTCCCTTCGCATCTGTACGACAAGATCCCGAGTCATATCTTGGAGGACAATGGACGAGGAAACAAGGTCCCGGATTACCTCAGGATGATCTTGATGTGTGAGCAGAACTACAACTTATCAGGGATCCCGCCTGTTTTAGATGGGGACAAGCGCGCAGCTGACTCGCTTGCTTCAGCAAAGGTATACGCTGCGCCTCTGAATCTCAAGGAGACTCCCCTGACGCACGCCGTCAACCTTTCCGCCAAGCTCGGCAACGAGGTGAGCTCAGTTCTGTGTTCTCAGTGCTTCTGGTGTGCTATGCTGACTTCCTTCACAAACGCTCAGATCTGGCTCAAACGGGAGGATCTTCAACCCGTTTTTTCGTTCAAGATCCGAGGAGCGTACAACATGATGGCATGTCTGACCGAAGAAGAGAAGAAGAAGGGTGTCATCACATGCAGTGCTGGTGAGTTGTTGTTATACTACTACTATAACACCATGGCGGATTTTAACTGATCTTTGTCTTTACTCGTCAGGTAACCACGCTCAGGGAGTCGCTCTGTCTGGAAACGCGCTCGGCATCCCTGCAATCGTTGTAATGCCCGTGTCTACTCCTTCCATCAAATGGCGAAACGTCCAGCGTCTGGGCGCCCAAGTCGTGCTTCACGGTCGCGATTTCGACGAGGCCAAAGCCGAATGTCTCCGTCTCGAGAAAGAACGAGGTCTCACTTTTGTCCCGCCATACGACAACCCTTACATCGTAGCGGGCCAGGGGACCATTGCCATGGAAATCTGCAGACAAGTGACAGACGCCGACAAGCTAGATGGTATCTTCGGAGCAGTGGGTGGAGGAGGTCTGGTGGCTGGTATGGCAGCTTACATCAAGCGAGTAGCGGCGCCTAGCGTGCAAGTCTGGGGTGTTGAGACTGTTGATGGGGATGCGATGGATAAGAGTCTTAAGAAGGGCAAGAGGGTTCTGCTGGACGAAGTCGGCCCGTTTGCGGATGGTACCGCCGTCAGGATCGTAGGAGAGGAGCCGTTCAGAGTTTGCAAGGATCACCTTGACGGTGTGGTGTTGGTCAACAATGATGAGATTTGTGCGGCTATCAAGGATGTTTACGAGGGTGAGTCTGCGATCTGTTCGATCCGTCCTTATCAATCAATATCCCTCTTCTATCAGGTGAAGGAAATAAGATCTACGCAGATTAGGGTTCAGGACCAGGCGGTTGATGCTGATGATGGAATCGGGCATATCGCAGACACCCGATCCATTCCTGAACCGTCCGGAGCGCTCGCTCTGGCGGGTCTCAAGGCCTACATCGTCCGCAACAACCTCGTAGGCGCAGGCAAGCGATTCGTGGCTGTCGTGTCGGGCGGTAACATGAACTTTGGAAGACTGAGATTTGTAGCTGAGCGTGCGGAGATTGGAGAGAGGCGAGAGGTATTGATGAGTGTCAAAGTCGCTGAGAAGGCCGGAAGGTGAGTGTAAAGAACCTGACATGTCTCTTGGGGGCGTTGACGGTACAACCTGCATCAGTTACACGTCGATTCGGGAACAGAGTGCTGATATGTGGTGACATTTACTTTCCTCTTAGCTTCCTCAAGTTACACTCGCTGCTCAACGGCCGAGCGGTCACCGAATTCACCTACCGTTACTCATCCGCCGAAACAGGCTACATCATCTGCTCGTTCATCCTCGCCTGCGCATCATCCTCTGCATCCGGTCCAACACCCGAAGCGAGATCCAAGGAGATCAAGGAGCTCTTTGACGAGTTCAAGAAGGAAGACATTGAGGCTTTTGATCTTAGTGAAGACGAGTTCGCGAAATCGCATGTCAGACATCTTGTTGGAGGCCGGAGTGGGGTCGCAGATGAGAGATTGTTCAGATTTGGTGAGTAACATACAACCTAAATGGGGGCAGATGGACGCCTTCATGGAAAAGGTCAAGATACGACACCACACGAGTCATTTCGCTGACGACTGGTGATATGTGCAGAATTCCCCGAACGACCAGGAGCACTGGGTAACTTCCTCAAGGGCATGAGATCGGATTGGAACATTTCAATGTTCCACTACCGGAATCACGGAGCAGGTGAGTGCTGTTCGGATCCACCTCGATTTGATTGACCGGATCTCTGTCGATCGGTCGCTGCTTTGGCTTCGACGTATACCTCAAATGTGGACGATACGTTGATACCCCGCAATAACCCACTTCGCAGATGTCGGAAAGGTCCTCATCGGTATCCAGGTGCCCAAGAGCGACTACTCTGAATTTGACAACTTCCTCAACGAGCTCGGATACGTATTCGTCGAGGAGACCCAGAACCCCGCGTACACTTCATTGCTGCGGACTCAGGAGTAGGAATCAGTCTCAAATCATGGGCTTTGACAGACAGGAAGATTGGCTCTGAGGTTGATAGGCTCCATCTCGCAATCGTTCGCAAAAGCATGACAAGCTGGACTGGTAACGCATCGGATGAGCATTGAGGGAGTTGTACAGTAGTTCCAAGCATGCATACAGCGCCTTCATATCAGAACGATATCTCTTGATTGAAGGAGAAGACATGAATCTCCGCGCTGTATTTATACTCGCTCGCGATCGCGTTAAATGACACGTGATCACGTGACTGGCGGCTATGGTGATGCTCATGACCGCGTCGAGATGTTGCGTTACAGTTGCAGTTGAAGTGTCGAAGTGTCAAGAGCGATGGCCTATACCGCGAAAGGATTAGGCACAATGCGATGCTCTCTCACTGTTTGATCACCTGTAATATCCAGACCCGATTTTGCTGATCGTCAGCCCCCCACTTCAGAAGGCTGATCTGACCCCGCCGAGTCACGCACGAACGAGGGACGGCTAGAAACCCAAGGTCAGCTAGCTCGCTAGCAAGCTCTACGAGATGCCCCAACCAGTAACGATCACCTACACCCTCCACCCCACCTCCTCCTCCTCCTCCTCTGGACCCTCATCGAATACGACACAGCAGCGTGCCCTTCAGAATGCTATAGCAGGGATCCGAGCGCACTTGCCGCTGAGAAATCTCCATTGGAAGTCTTCGACCAGGACGTCGTTGAGGACGATACAGGAGGTCGATGTTCGCCTTGTCGAGCTGGGCGAAGTCAACTCTGTGCGAGATAGCGTTGGCAGCAGTGTACTGGAAGCGCCGCTTGTGAATCTGTGTCTGGTGGTGTGCGAGGTGAGTCATTAGTGTGCAAATTTCGCAAATTCGATTGTAGCGAAAGTCTTGTCGGAGACTCAGCTTTTAAGCCTTGAGGTATTGTCCTGTCTCCCATTCACCCCTGCAGACTTGACCCTCCAGTGCTGCAAGCGCCTTCCTCATGCACCCACAGCTGAAGCACTACCTCTTTCTCAATGTCTGCTCGTGATCCGTCCCAACTTTCCGGTCTGAACTAGGGCTCAGCCTATTAGACATTAGAAGGGGGATGTGATACTGATCCGGTGATGCACCCCGACTACTTGGCTGCGTGACTCGTCTGTAGGACGCAGAGGTCTACAAGAACCAAACCCGAAATTTCATCCGCGACTGGCTGTCCCTCCTCGCGGCTCGGCGCACACCTCACGCACCGCTAATCGTACTAGTCAACCCGTCCCTCGACCCAAATGCTGCCGGGGGCAGTGGAGCAGGCAATTCGGGCAAGAGCGTTTGGGGTAAAGATAAGGGCGTTTTGGGCAAGCTGAAGGGCGATTTCAACGTCGGCAAGCGGGATCGGTGAGTATCCCTCTACGTCTCGTCATTGTATCTGAAAGACGATGGAATGCTTTGCTTTGGTTTCGATCGTTGCGCTGAAAGTAGCGACTATCTTACTTGTACAGCTGCGTCCAGCTCAACCTCCCTGCACCTGGGATACACGATCCGGCCGCTTGGCCAGAATTGATCAACAAGCTCAAAGAATCGCTCGTCACTGCGTTTGACTCGGCAGTCATTGAGCGCGAAGAGGAAGTTAAGAGAGGGGAATCGCAACGGTTGAATGTCGGATGGAACTTCTGTACTTGGTTCTTACTGAAAGTGAGTCAGATACCGAGTCGTTTCTTACAGTTCTCCCTTCCGCCCGCGCATCCGCTCTCAAGCGCTGAATACGGACACATGGCCTGATAAATGTCTTACAATACTAGGAATCCCTCGCGCAATCATTCGAATCGGTCAACCTCCCCGAAGACTCTCTGATCATCTACGAAGAGCTCGAAGCGTCCTTCTTCCAAGTTCTGAAAGAACAAAACCTATCATGGTTCGGCATCGAGAAGCTGGGCGCCAATCACGCCGGTGACGATAGTCTGCCTATACTGGATACGACCGTCAAGCCGTATAGGGAAATGATGAAGAACAGCACGATCAGTATATTTGATTTCAGGATATACTTGTTTGCGAGGCAGGGTGTCTTGTTGGGTAAATTGGGGCGGATCACAGAGGTCGCTAAGAGGGGTCAATGGTTCGTCGCGAGCTTGACCAGACGCCTAAGGGAAGCAGAGGTAAGCTTTTCGGCTGGATGAACAGTCCACACGAATATTGCTGGTCCTCAAACCTGCCCGGGTGACGAGTCTTAGAAGGATCCCAACAAACTGACGGTTATGATCCGTCCACGCAGGCCTCACTCGCCGAGCACTTCATCGAGTCGTGGACATACACCGCCTGCATGGATATTGTCACAAAATGCGATCAATGGTCGCAGATAGATCGGCCTAATGGGGACTATTCTGGCCTGGTGGCTTACGAGTCTGCTCGATCGGAGCTGCTTGACATTGCTAGAATACAGGTCAGTCAATTCACCCTAGCCAGCCTTCACGCTTCAAGGTTTTGAACAAGACACTGATACCATCTGACTCTAGGTCGAAAGGATAGGCGTATCAGCAGGGCACTTACCGCCGATCTACCCTTTCAATCCCGCCTCCTCACCGTATCCTTCGACAGCCCAGGAATTGCTATTCGAGTCTTCATCGAACGGACTATCGGACGACGAAGAGCTCGCCCACTCGCCTCAGCACTGTCAGGACGAACGACCCGTCCTCTCCAACGAACAGATCATAGAAGCTCAGCGGGATCAAGGGAATTGTCGAGCTCTATACCTCGGGTTGACGAGAAAGACTGTCAAGGCTTACGAAGCTTGTGGGAAGGTCAATTCGGTGATCAGACTGAAAGCGGATCTTGCTGCTTTGGCCCTGTGAGTATATCATACAGCGCTGTGTGTACTTGGTGTAGAAGATCTTGATCGAACGATGGGACCTGACTCAGACATTCCTCTATCCCTCTGGCAGATATACAAAAGACTGGGCGTCTGCATACGATCTCTCGCGACTTCTGGCTAGAGATTGCGCAGAGCTGTTGACGTGGGACCCTATATCCAAATTCGCGTTGGAAGGAGCGTTGCAAGCGCATAGGGAGCTGAACAAGGAGAAAGACGAAGATTGGGATCATCTCGCGTTGGCTTACCTGAGAGTCTGCGCTGTCACCACATCGTCTCGTCATGTCGTTGTAGATGAGGACGAGGATGGTCAGAGGAGTCGAGAAGAGCTTGAAAACGTCATCAAGGGCCTAAGGAATAGCGAGACTGAACAGGATGGTGAGTCGCGTTCTTCCCGCTTGAGGCAAGAGAGTCAGAGCTCACCCTCGGTTGCTATGGCTATGTTATAGTCGAAGGGCATAAAGCTCTCAGCATACGCTTGGAATCGACTGACTCGATCACGGAAAAGGACGAGCAGACATCCGTGCGAGTGGAAGTGACCAACTTCCTTTCAATCGTGAGTCAGCTGAGCTCATACCGATGTGCAAAGCCTGATAAAGCCAGCTGACACCATACTCTCGTACTCGATGTAGCCGATTCCCATCGACAGTATTTCGCTGGACCTCACGGATCTGCACGGCGAGATCATCACCTTTTCAGCCGAGGATGTTGTCCTTCAATCTGGTCAAAACAGCATAAAAGCCCTCTGTCCGGTAAGTCGAGACTTTGCTAGCATCGTAGCGGCGCAAGTAATTGACGCCCTTCAATGATTGCACAGACGTCAACACAAGGTCTGTATACCTTACAAGGGGCGACTATCGTTCTCGGCTCAATCAACTTCATCTACAACAAATCCGATGAAGGTTCAAAGCTTAAAGTGCGCCGTAACACCAATGGTTTGACGGCCAAGCTCCGTATGCCTTACGATAGTATGTGGCCAACAACAAGAATCGAGCCGAGTGGTTGAGAAAGCTGATTGTCGGTTCCTTCCACATTGAATGATCATCGCAGTCAAGCTTGATGACGACACAAAGGTCGTTGTCAATATTCGAGCTGGCGAGACTCGCATGAGAGATGTTAAAGTCGGCTTGAGATCATTAATCGGGGAAGTAACGTACATCATTCAGGAGTCAATTTCGACCGAAGGAGGTGAGTCGCAGACTTCCAGGTAGACTTGCGATAGGATAGTCCAGCTTATCGAGGTTATATGTTTCAGATGCTGCTTTCGATGAGACATCGGGGTCGGTCGCCATCGGAGATCTGCGAGCCCGAGAGGACGTGACTATTCACGTCCCATATACTGGCGTCCCTCAAGGGGAGTATGCAAAGGTGCGTGCAAGTTCTCCTGGACTGTATAGTTTATTGCCATGCGCGGCGAAGAAGACGCTGATACTGGGAAGGTGAAGCAGGCCCAGATCGTGCTTCAATACGAAACGGAAACCGGCTCAAGAGAATGGGTGGATACGCAGACGGTGTTCATGGGTCTTCCGTTAACGGTCAATGTCCAAGATTTCTTCAGGCCAGACTGGTGAGTATATGCTTCACCCGTCTCGAATGGTACTTTGTTGCCCATTACTTATGCACGCCTGAATCCCGATTTCACTCGAATCAGCCTCATATCGCACTTTACCATAGCATCGGATGGGAAAGAATACCTCCGAATCGGTTCGGTATCACTCCAACCTCCTTCAAATGGTGGATACACCGTCGACGCTGCTCGTCAAGCGGGATCAAAGCCCATTGTGAGCAATTCATATCTGGATTGATGGATATGTGCGGGTAGCGTTAAGCTGACAAGCATGTTACTGTACGGCGCTGATAGGTGATCACTCCAAGTCAACCTTTGTCATGTCTCTTCAAAGTGCGACGCAAAGGCCAGAAAACCAGTGAGCTGACAGAGTTGATGTGTGCGAGACATGGCTCAGCTGACACCTCCGCAGAATCTGAATCTGTCCTCCGCCTTCAGATCCGGTACCGAAGTCTCGAAGAGGGTGGGCACCTTCCTCCTCGTTCAGCACAGACCGGCATCCCATCAGAATACGTGAACATCTCTACAACGCTTAGCTGATGTGACTATTGCTCGTAACAGAGATCAACCGAGCTGTCGAAGATGCCCTTCATAAGGACGCCAGCACTGGACCTAGCGGTAGCGAGTCTGTGGCGCAGGAAGTCAGACGCTGGTCGCAAGATAGGAACAATTGGCTGAGCCCCTACCTGCTCGGTCAACCGCTAAGTGAGATTGTACGCAAACACGTGAGACTGCAGAACTCAGAAGGTCTCGAAAAGATTATCCAGGTATGTGATCCCTCCTTTGCTGTACATCGTGAATTGTGTTGATTTTGTTTCCCATAACACCTGAAACGTATGTCAACAGGCGCTCGAAGTGCCTCGCGACCAAGTTTGGCGTACGCTCGAGATACCCGTTGATGTGCCTCAACATCGAGTGAGTTACTTAATTGGTGTATCTCATCGACCCAGCCCGATCGACGCGCCCCCACAATGTTCTCCCTTACAGGACCGCGTAAATCTGACGCTTACAAACCCCCTTGTACAGCTCTTGACGGCCGTGAGGATATCGCCCATGACCCCTCTTGGCCAGATATACGAAGGCCGAGCAATCCCAATGACTATCAGACTAGCAACCTCGTATTCCTGGGCTGGCGGTGCTGCGACCGACAGTGACGGCCTGACCGACGACGCTAGGGAAGCGAAGGGCCAGAGACGAAGAGTGGTATTCGATATTCATCAGACGGACGATTGGCTGGTTTGTGGCAAGAAGAAGGGCTACTACGATGCTGATGTGAGTCCGCCGGCCTAGGTTATAGTCTCGGTCGACCTGACGAGAGAGGCTTACTTGGGCTCTGTGCCAATTCTCTTATAGCCCACAACGCCTGAGGAGCAGCAGATAACCTTGATACCGATGCGAGCAGGCCAGCTATTCCTGCCCTCCATTTCCATCCATCTCTTACCACCTCCTACACCCGCTCAATCTCAATCTCAATCTCATCACGGCACCGGCACCGGCAAACAAGCGACGCCGGTACTGACACACGCGCAATTCCAGCAAGACCTGATCTGCGAGACGTACTTGGAGAACGCGGCTGAATGCATCACCGTCCTACCCGCCAAAAAGGAAGTAAACGCTTTCGTGCCTATACCGATTCCGCCGCATATGAACATGACTGGTGGGATGGGGATGAACGACGGCTGGGACCACGAGAGGTTCTGATGTGGTAAAACAGATACAGTATCGCAGAGTTCCATGGTACGGAACCTGTCCTGCGTTTGTGTAGTACGAGTCACCTGGACCGGTGCGCATACTGCTTCGAGCAGAGTTAGTGTAACGATTTACGAATGACAATGCAACGCTTTTAGAGGGCAAGTCCAGATGTGTATGCGTGCATATGCTTTGATCCGGGAAGAACGAATTCGTGGAAAGTAGATCTCAAACGCAAAAAAACTAGAGACAAGGCCAATACAGTACAATCAAAGCTGTGTAACAGATGAGATATAAAGCTATACAACAGATAGGTAACAAACCCAAAACCGGAGAAATATACATCACTCGTAATCCACATGGTCTCGCTGACTTGACTCGGGCCGCTTCCCCCGCTCACACCGCAGAAGAGGCATCTACCACCTGCTCAAGGTCTCTTCGACGTAGCTTCCAGCGAGAGCCAAGTCATGATAATCGGAGACTAGAGAGAGAGACAGATTTTTGCGATCAGCATCGATGAACCCTGCTCTGTTGCCTCGATCACTTGTTCGATCTGCCACAATGCCACTCACCACTCTTGATCATCCTCAGTTTGGTCCTCATTTCAGCCCTGTTCAAAGACGTCCTGAATGATCCTCCGCAATGGCATGTGGCAGCCAGATTGTCCGACTTTGACTGAGCGCATTTCATGCAGATCACCTAAACAGTAAGACAAGGCATGGTCATGGTCAGCTTCTGGAACCTGTTACAGTCAGGTGCTCGAAAAAGCTGATGGCGATCAATTACAGTGAGAGATCACTCACATCTTGCGTTTGGAAGTTGATGATCATCTTGGTGATCATCTCAATCAGGGGCTGTTCGATTTGGAACCGATCGTATTCCCCATCACATTTCTGTTCGAAGACCGGAACAATCAAATCAGCGCCATGTCGCGCGATCGTTGGTACCAGTTTTTTCGGATCACTCACATGGCATACCCAGCTCTTTCTCGCTGGTGGCAACGTCTCGCCCGTCTCTGGATCAACAGAAGGCAGCCTATCGGGATCTCTACACAGATCGACGTCTCGGATCGCGTTACATCGCTTGCAGATGACCATAGGTACCTCGATACTATCGCAAGGGTTCTTGAAAGCAGCTTCAGGTGAGAATTCCCTCACTCCCATGAGATCAAGCAAGTTCCTCTTGAGGATCTGAATTTCGATAATATGCTCCGATGCAAGCGCGTAGACTTCGGTGATCGCTTTGATGAGCTCCAAAGTGGGGTTGGTACGGTCTGCCCTTGCTCCTGGGAGATCAGGGAAGACCAGAGACGCTGCGACTTCTTCGTCGACGTGGGAAGCAGCTTGTCGTCGCTTGACCGCAGAGATGTCCGCGAGAAGTTTCCGCGTCAACGTCTGAGAGATGCTCTTCTGTCCCGTCGCCTTCTCCTTCTCTTTGGCCGGGTTGATAGTCGACGTGTTTTCTCCGGGCAGATCGATATTGAGACTATGTATGACCCTCAACGGCGTCCTGCCATCGGTCGATCCACGCTTCGCACTGTAGAGCTGGTAGATGAACTGAGCGACGTTCCGCTCGAACACAGGTTGAAGCACACCGGGGAGGAAAGATTGGATATTCCAGTCCATCGAAATCTCGAATCGCGCCGGTGGAGGATCTCGGCTTGAAGCCACTTGGGGCGGAACTTTGACACCGCCAAAGTTGGCGATATCCATCCAGGCCAAGTAGTTCCAGAACTGGGTAACATCGATCACGAGGTGTCGGAAGAGCTCTTGGCTGTTCGCGGCCGTAACGAGGTATTTGGCGAAAGCGTAGGCGCTGCCTGCGTCGGGTTTGGTGGTCAAAAGGAAGATCCGGTTGAAATCGGCATATACTACCTGTGTACCTAGTCGCTTGAATTCGGCAAGCAATTGCAAGAACGTCTTCCGCATCAGGCCATGGAGGAATCGATGGAGTGCCGGCTCGAACATGTGACTTGCAGACGAGCTGATCCACCTCCAAAATTGATCAATGATCAGATCTGTAGTCACTGACTGAATACCCTTGACGTGCGCCCGAGCCTTTTCGAGGAACCACGATCGGACCATGGATTTCAGTACCCCAAAGGTCTGAGTCGAGAGGACAGCATCGCCCAGCATGACCGCGGCACTGGCGGTCCCCTTTGCATATTCGTCAAGATTGTGAGAAGCGGTATCGAACGCAAGAGATCCGGTGCCGGATCCTTCCATCTCGTTGACAAGAGCTGATTGAAGTACGGCATTGATAGCAAGGTCGGAGATTTCCATTTCGAGGACGGTTGAGGAGTAGCAGCCTTTTGTGGACATGCGAGGGGAGACCAAATCTTCGCTAAGATTGGCATCCTCCTCTGAGCCACCGAGATCAGGTCGAGAAGACGCGGACCACCAAAGAAGCATATCTTGTTGCTTCAGTCGTCGAGCGAACTCGATATCTGCAAGGAAGACAGGCGCATCTTGACCTAGGTTCTGTAGATAGAGACAAAAGTCTATCAGCTGGAACCCCTATACTTGATGGTTATATGACAGGGCTAGGCTCACTCCAACGGGAACATCGTAGTGCCCAGCAATCTCGAGCTGGTCTTTGATCCACGAAGACAGCTTCAGATACTGGACGATCATCCGTCTGCTGGTCTGGACGAGCCAGCCGAGGGCAGGTTTCTCGTCACTCCCCTTGAAAGAGATGAAGGGGGACTCGGAGAAGATGGGCGCTACGACCTGATAGTATGAGTGTTCGAATGGCGAGCATAGCGCAAACACATTCAGACCGTGTCGGATACCCTGTATGTCCTTGGCGAGCTGCTTCAGAGCGGATGGCTCGTTCTTGTAGTAGTTGGTTGCTACTTCGATAGATGCTGGATACAATATGATTCCCTTGGAAGCCTTCTCGACTCGTTCCGCGTACCATCGTGCCGGGTTCGGCAATCGTTCAGGCGTTCGCGAGACGTCCACAACGTACGTCTTGACTACGCTATCCGGCGAGATGAGCGCGATCAGGTGGCGCGAGTTGAAGGTAGCGTGATAGATGAAATGATATCGGATGCCTTTGCCTTCGTTCAGGTATTTGTGGCGAAGAACGCTCGTACCGGGTCGTTCCAGGTCCGCGAGGTCGAAACCTTTGTCCAGACCTCGGTTGAGACCTCCCATAGAGGTTGATCTCAAAGCACAGGCTGTTCCTAGATTCAGCAGTGCTCTGACAACGAGTGGTACTTGCAGTTCGTAGGCACCATCGACGTTCGGGTTGTTGATCAGGCTGGAGAAATGAGATTCTCCTTCCACGAACAAAGCTTCGTCTACTAACAGGCGGAAGAGATGTCGAGCAGCTTGACCTCGAGGAAGCACGCGAGCAACCGAAGTTGCTTCGTACCTGTCCGAGAATGTTCCGTTGAGGGGCAATGTCTTAAAGTTGAGGTAGAATTCTCTAGGGATTCGTAGTCGTACAGACTGGAAGGTACCATCGATCGCGAGCCATAATCGGAACTCTCCCGGTCGGTTTGTGGCAGCGATTTGAATGATATCCCACTGCCTTGAAGCGAGGTTGAGCGACCGAGTCCGAAGCATGGATGAGACGGAACCATCTTGTCTCGGGCCTCCCTGCTTGCGTATTCTCGCTCGCTCGATCCGTTGTTTGCGCCATTGCTTCCTCATCACCCTTACATAGGATGAATAATCCTCATTGGGGTCGGGAACAGCTTCGGGCGCCTTCTCTTTCGTCGCCCTTTTCTTCTTGACCACGGCCATCTTGGGACCAGCCTTGCTCTTACCCATGTCCTCGATATCGCCATTGGCAATCGCGTTGGTCTTCATTTTGGCGAACATGTCGGTAAGCTTGTGTTGCTGAAATTTATCTTCTTTGGCCGCTACTCGCTTGAAGAGCCAATCGGGGTGCCTGATTCTCGGGACAGGGTTGGCGACCTTCTGCAGGGCAGCAGGGATAGTGATGAGCTTCTGAATGACCGAACCCAATCGTTCGGTGTAGTAACCCCAGTCGAGGATCGTTCGGAGATCGAAATCGGTTAGACTGTTGTCCTTCAACCATCTCTTCAAGAACATTCGCTTGACAGGCTCTTCGGCGGTGAAGATGGCTACGGGGATGGCTCGCTCCGTGACTGGTGCCCCGTTGGGCTTGGCGGAAATGATGAATCGACATGAAAGACCTTTATCTTTCACCATTTGTTCTCCCAAGAACTCAGCAAGTCGACGAGCGGTACTGATCGACGTTGACTTTTGATTACCGTACTCCGCTAAGGTTTTCGACATACTTCGGTTCTCGGCAATGAGATCGACCAGTTCGTCGTCGTTCAGACTTGAGGCTTTGCTTTGTAAGATATCGAGCCACTGGTTGGCGACCACGGCGACAGCGGCATAGCACTCTTCCGTGGTCGTACCGAGCAAGAACTTGTCGAAGATCTGAGACTGGAAGATCTTGATCAACTGCAGTTCTCCTCGTCGTTTGACTTCGAATCCTTTCAGTTCCGCCAAAGATCCGTCCGGGTTGAATACAGCGTATCGTTTCTTGAGCAGCTTATCTTCTTCCTTCGAAGAGGGTAAGATCATCGCCTTGTACGGTCCGTCCAGCTCGAAGAAGATACTGTTCTCCTTCCTGACTTCGTATGTCCCTGACTCCTTGTCGACGAGCTCGTGGTACTGGTGATTCGTGAACTTGGCATGAACGAGATGATTCAGCATGGTACAAGGGTACGAGATACCGAATTTCTTGCCGCCCTTGAGCTCAAACTTGAAGTCTTCCGGGAAGACGCCGGGGAGCATACACCAAATACCGTCGGTATCCAATTCGAGTGGTCGACCGATCTGTTCAACCAGTTGCCTGGCCATTTGGATGATCGTCGCTCCAGTGAGACAGGTGATACCCGCCATTTCCATCGAATACCATCTCGCTCCTTTTCGCATCACGTATCCGTAGAAAGAGTTCAAGATACACT
Source organism: Kwoniella sp. CBS 9459 (assembly GCA_036428585.1). NCBI lineage: Eukaryota > Fungi > Basidiomycota > Tremellomycetes > Tremellales > Cryptococcaceae > Kwoniella > Kwoniella sp. CBS 9459. The sequence continues at coordinate 2,807,912 of CP144065.1, read as the reverse complement.
TGTGCGCCAGTTGTAGTGAGTCGTACAGCACGATCATCTTTTTCGCTTCGTCGACCGCGCTGACAGCGCCGCCTTCTTCGAAAGCCTTGTCGAGATTCTTCTTCCAAGTCTTGTGGAGACCCTTGTACTCGTATCGACGATCTCGGAAAGCTCGCACAGTGTCGATGTAGAACGAGTTTTCCCGCTGACAGATGATGGCTGTCTTGGTAACGATCTTGGTCTCGTGCGTTTTCTTGTACACCTTACGGGAGTAGTCGCCAAGCCGCTTATGGATGAGCGCAGACTGATCGCCAGTCGGCAAGTCGACAAATCGTCGTTTCGGGCCATTGGGATGCTTGGGCGGGAACATCTCCTGTTCCAGGGCGTATCGGACCATGTTTACCTCATCCCTTTTGGCTGGGAAATACTCTCCTCTCCAAGCCCATTCTAGCCTTCGATCGCATGTCTTGTCAGGTCGATTGTAGTCGCAAACGGCACAGGCAGCCTCGTCCTTCATTGAATCAGGTTGTAGTCGATTGGATAACATGATGTTGGGATACATGGCGGCGACATCAAGATGGTAGATTAAGGGGGTGTCGAATCGATTCGGTTCGTCTCGCATCAGTTCCAGAGCGGATTGGATCTTCCCCTTGACTTCGTCGTAGTTAACCACGTCTTCCAACTTGATCCTCCCTTCTTCCACCAGCGAGAATTGTAGGGCAGCGTCAAGGTCGTCGATGAGCTGTGGGAGAGAGATAATGAGCATTTCAGACTTGTGAAACAAGTTTGACAAGCAACTCACCTCTTGACAAGCGCTAGGTTCCATCTTGAAATGAGTCGGGATATCACTCCTGAATACTCCAGCTTCGAGCGCTTCTACGTGACCACCGACATAGGTCTCTGACGACAGCAAGTGACCTTGGTATGTCATTCCATGCGGATCCTCATGTCGATTCGGCATGATGATGTGGGCTTGATATGCTTCGACCTGTTACAGCTTCAATCAGAAAACCTCCCTTCCCTATCATAGAAACATACACGTAGAGGACACGTACCATCAGAAGTGTCTCGCATAGCGTTCCCGAGCCTTTTCTTAGCACCTCATCCGGATTCAGCGGAATGATGTTACATAGCGAGAAGATGAAAGGGTGGACGTATTTCATGTAGAGGTAGTAGGTTGCGACGGCGTCGGACACGGAATACTGAGCGAGACTTTGTGGTTGCTCGATTGCGTATCTGTTGATCACAGTCAGCAAAGCATTATGGGGTTATATTATATGTGGACGAACTCACGGCGTCATCAGTTCCGGATCCAACTCGATGGGGTCATATCCCAGCTTCGCTGTCGTGACAGCTTTCAAACCTTGACTTCCTTGAGGAAGATAAGAATCTCGTTTCACCCATCTACGTGGTATGCATCAGCTTGGATCCGCCGGATCACATCGCCATTGCGTAGCTGCTCACCGGAAACAGTCCATGTGCATCGTAGCTTTACACTTGTACTCGTTCTCGATGTCCGGTCTGAATCCGATTTCGTCGTACATGCTGATGCCGTGTATTTTGGCTCTGACGTCGACGAACGGGAAATCGAATGAATCACCGTTATATGTCGCCATTACTGTCGGTCTAGATTCTCGGATGTGCTCGAACCAACGACGTATCAGCCCCGGCTATATCAAACGTCAGCTGTGTGTGCGAGTCTGGTGCAATTCGGCGAAAGCAGCTCACCTCATCCGGTTCGTTGAAGACTGTGAATTCTCCCTGATATTCGTCTTTAGGCGTATACTCGAAATCATCGATGTCTTCGCCTACGATCTCTCGATTCGTGATCAGGTATCCTTGTCCGTCGATCATGTACGAAATCATCATGATCTGATCCGTCTGCTGGTCGGGGAACTTGAGTGGCTGCTTGGTCGTCTCGATATCGTACGCCATTACGACTGGTTCCGCTCGTTTTACTAACGACGGTATTCGCTCCAGTGTTATCAGACCTGTATGTGAGGTCACGGTGTACCACAGACCGACTCGGACATCTGTATACAACCAAGAACTCGAAATCAGTTATCCTTCCGTCTCTATTTCTAACGGCTAGTTGACAACTGACCTAAGTCTATTGCAACCCGCAGGTAGTATGCGATATCATGCTCTCTGATATCGATAATGCAATCGGCAGGCTCCTTATCCTTCCTTTTGCGTCCCTCATCCTCAGCTCCCCAAGCCTTCTCCTCGTTGTCGTCGCCTCCACCCATTCCATTCATGGCTGATTCGGCGCCGACAACATCTGCGTACGCGTCTACAGCTGTGAATTTGGCCGAGTTCGCTTCGGCCAGTGGCAACAATTCACGTCGGATTGTTTGTAAATCGGCAGTATTGTGGAAGAATAGTTTGAGGAAGACGGGAGGGGCTGATAATAAGTGGTTTGGCTGAACATGGCGCATATCTATCAGCCTGAGGCCCCGCACTGATCAAGGTCGCTTTGTGAGCGTCGGTGCACGTACTAGCGACAAGTCCCATTTCTTTTCCCGTTGTATGCGTATCAGCACACCCTCATAACGCTTCAGCAACCACTCTTCTACGATCGTCTCCGTGCCAGCCTGCAAAATTCCAGCGATCCGAAATTAACTTAGTCTGTCTGATGCCGTGCCCTATATCGACATTTTACGGTGAGTGGACTCACTCTGCATGTTACGTAGAAATACGGCTCATACGGCATCGTAGCTTTGAACATTCCTCCATCGTCTTGGATGAAGTAGAAATCTACCGCCGCCACTCCGCCTGCGTGCGTCGAGCTTTGTACGAGAGTCTATAGCGGAAGTCACAATCAGCATTTTCATATATAGACCTTGCCCTGAGACGGACGAGTCAGCACATACCTGATGCATATTTACCAGCCAGCCAATCTTCTTCTCCCCCTCAGCCCTGGAACTCTCAAATCGCCAGAACCCCAATTTCTCGTCGACCTCATCTTGCACTTTCACCTCCTCGAACTTCTCAGCAGCGGCAGTACCATCATCTTCTCTCTTGGGGGCAGGTCGATCGATACCGTATGCTACGCCGCCGCCGCCGCGGCCGCCGAATCGGCCACCTCTTCGTTTACCGGTGAATCGGGTGTTTGAGCCTGATGAGGATCCGCGGCCTCGACCTCGGTATGACATCTTGACTCTGGGAATCGACTATCTGTGCGAACAGTCTGAGGATAAGGTACTAAAAAGGCTTGTCGACGTCTCGGCCAATGTACAAGAACTAGGTCAGCCGGACACACTCGTGGTATACTATGTAATGTTATTGTCAGAAAAGATATGAGTATGAAGAACAGATGAAAGCAGTGGCCATGGGCGGTGGACGTTGAAATGGCAAAACGCGAAATCAGGGCTGAGCTGATCAGGGAACCCACGAAAACGACGCGTCGCACAGACTTGGACATTACAACACCACGTGGTCACACGCGTCCAATGGGTCATGGGCATAGGCATCGCATCCATTGACCTAACCTTACCCAGCGGCAGTAGCAGCAGCAGCAGCAGCGGGGAGGAAGATGAGAGTATCAACATTGATCATTCTGGTATTCTCGTGAAGAGACCCGTATAGTGTATAACATGACACTGACAGCTAAGACAGGTAGGCACCAATACAAAGGATATTGCAGACTGTTGTATGTATAAGATATATGTGCGAGAGATATGCAATGTGATGCGCAAGATATGATTAGGATAGATGGTATGACTGATCTACAGCAACATGAAACTGACTCCGAACGTTCGTTCCGAGACGTATATTACAAGCTCACAGAGCTCGTTTGATCTCGAAAGGCGATCTCAGCTCATCCGACGCTCCACCCGCTCGTCTGGGCACAATCACGCTCAGACCCGCCGCTGGTCCAAATTTCAGACCCATCGCCCGTTGCCTCTTCGTCTCTCTGTCTCTCTCGGCGCTGAGACTGGTCATAGCTAGACCGCCCAATGCACGAGCTGATGTATTGGATTCCGACAACGATCGATGAAGTGGCGTCGGTCTGAGGGATCTCTTCACTCCCCCTGGAAGTCCGGAACTCGAACCTGATCCGCTTGACATGGCTCGCATCGCTAGGGGGGAAGCGGTGAAGGGCAAAGCGAGCGGTAACGAGCTTGACCCGTGTAGAGAGAGGGAAGCGAACGCTTCCGAGGGGCTGCTACCTGGACCGGCAGGTCTTCGGACAGCAGCAGCCGAGGAAGCCTGTTCTCGTTCCCGTTCGGGAGAGTTGAGGGTTAAAGTGATAGCCGGTGCCGCTGAAGCTGAGGGTGGTTGTACGATAGGAGGTGGATTCAGAGGAGTCGAAGATACAGTAGGGGTGGAGCATTGTGACCCCAGTGGACCACTGATACCCATGCCCGGACCTAGGCCCAGTGATGAGAAGGTCTGGTTAACAGGTGTGATCGGCTCGTCGTCAAGATTGAGGTTGATCTCCAACATGGTCGGTCGTTGCACGTCGCCGTCATTCTCGGTTTCCGACTTGCTTGAGATGGACGAAGGCGGCGACGAGTGGAGGGTCGAAGCGGGACTCGAGACCGATCTGTGCATCTCTGGTCTAACGTGAATTTGAGGTGACTGAGGCCGGCAGTCGGCATCTACATCGTCGATCATGTAATCCTCATCCTCGTAATCGCCGTTGGCCTTGGCTTGCTCTCTCGCGAAATCTTCAGAAGTGAACGATCGCCCTCGTTGCAAGAGGGAGGGTCGAGGCAGATACGTAGAGGGTGCGCAGAATGGGAATGGCTTCTTCGCCGTCAAGGGGCTGAAGTTGAACGAGAAAGCGAGCGCTGGACCGAACCAGAGTGTCAGAAGCTGTGTATAGGTATACCTATGTGAGCGGCAAGAAGTACTCACGAGAGGAGAGGCCTGATCCAGAAGTCAACACCGACCCTTCGCCCTGCGCATTGACTTGCAATGTGCTCGACAATCTGAGGAGGCAAACAGCGACCTGTCAGCACGAGATACAGACAGATCCATTCAACTGCCTTACATACCTCAAGGCTTCTGAGAACGTCTGCGGTTGCTCATCACCATACAGCGAGTCCATGCTGTGTTGCTGCCTGTTCATCTTCTGTCCGCCTAGTACCGCCAATCGAGGCCGTGTCGGCTTCATCTTGGCGTCTTCGGCGATTTCGTGAGCCTGAGCCTGGATCTGCCTTAGAGACGGGACCATGGAATCTGACTCTTTTCTTCGGTGACCTCCCGTCGACTCCATGCTCTCCTTCCTGGCGAGGTTGAACAGCTTTTGTCGAGTCGAGGCCCACGAATGTCGCCATGTGCTGACAAGACCGACGGGAGTGAGGTCGTATTCAGAAGACGATGATGACGGCAAGTACTCTGATCGGTGGGTGGTAGCAAGAGGAGGAGATTTTCGGGTTTCATGAGAGATCAGCTGGGTAGTGATTTCATCGAGAGCGCCAGGAGGTGGTAACGTCCCGGGAGGGTAGGCGGTACGAAGAGCTCGAGGAGGATGAGCGAGGTACTACCATTGGCAATTCGTCAGCTAAACGCTGTCCGTCTCAGTCGCAAGGAAAGAGGTCAGGAAACGATGAGTAATCATATGAAGGGTACTCACGCTTTGCAAAAGTCCCTCCTCGTCCTCGGTCCAATCGGCATCTTCTTCACATGATTCTTCATTTTGCGACTTGATCTCTTCTAGAGATTTCTTCCCACTCAACATGATCTCGAGAGGTGACAATTCGAAAGAAGGGGTGTCCGGCGTCATCACCATCGGTCCCTATTTCGCGCGCGCGCAGGTCAGCACAAGTCGATATGGGGATCACGGAAACATGTTCTCACCTGCTTGAACGGTACCGGGGTGAAAGGTGTCGGCGTATGAGGTGTGTGGACATCTTCCACCATCAAGAATCTGCAAGAGAAGGCATAGCCAAGTCAGCCACCTGTAAAACGGTGCTTTGCTTCCACAGTTGACTTACGAAGACTTGCTACCAGGCATAGTCAGAGAAGGGAGATTGGGTCGTCTACTTTGGAGAGGCATGGTGCTAGGTCTTTGGTGCGCTGAGTATCGGTATTTTAGGTGGTTGATGTGCGATTAGACGGTCGACGTCCTTGAACTACTTGAAACGATATACAATATCGAAGTCCTTGATGACTGTACAGAGCGTGGCTCTCGACACAGCGAGCGCTTTTATTATATATGATTGGGACTCGACCTTATCGGCGGAGGAATGACGGTTTTACAAGTTGATTGTTTATGCTGTTTCCGACCTGTTGTTTGACGGCCCACTCTCGAGAGGGGAGGGGCTGATGTTTGTTGGTCGTGCCGAGTCGTGCGGTGATAAATCAGATGTAGTATTGAATTACTGAATCGTTAACTGTAACCCTGGTGTCTTGGAGTGATTGAGATACGATAAGGGTTGATTGTGATATCGACTGGATTGGACCGTGTAGATGGTCGCGTCCAGTACGACCAAATGACCAAAGAGATGACGAAGATGAACGACCAGGCGTAGAACCGATTATTCGACGAGGTAGGGGATTCCGATGTGGGCTGATTCTTGTGAGTTACTATGGTTGAGGAGAAGAGGTTCTGTTCGTTGTGGTGCGGTTCGACTGGTGACCACCGTCAAGAAAGCTGTATCGTCCAGCGTTGAACGAGGTCTGGCGGGTATCGATATACGAGCTCGAGGGAGAAGAGCTACACGCCCAATTGTTGACAGAGAACCGAAACGGGCACCGAAGGGCCGGAATCTGGCCCCAGAGAGAGTTTGTTTGTTCGCGCGTAGTACGTATCCCAAACGGGAGAGCGAGGAACCGAAGAGAATAAGACACAGAAGGACAAGGTTTTTCTGCTCGCTCTTTGCCGAAATAACGGGAAGAAAGATCAATTCAAATCCAGATGATATCGATACCCAGTAAAGTAGTTGCCGTTGTTCGTACTCTTTGTTCGCTATACGTACGTATACTCTAACTCTAAAGAGTTTATCTTCGAAGTCGTAGTCGCGATCGTTGGGGACGTCGCGAATGTGTCTTGTCGATAGAGAATTCCTGGAGACCAAGATAGGACGAGACAAGCGTTTTACTTGCACCGCACAGCGGCTGCGATCGTGCCAGTAATGACCAGTATCGTTCCTCGCCGCTGTCCCACTGATGCCAAACGCCTATATAGCTACTTGGACAGAATTACGGTAACAGTATAGCCTCTATGAGAAAGTGAGGGAGCGGTCGGGAATAAAGTTGGTGAAACTAACGGTACTAACGGTATGTTACGTTGATATGTGATGTGATGTGTGATCAGATCGTGCGCCCTGCGCGGATACTGTAAATATTAATGCTGACTCTGACTCTGCCTTTGCAAGCTCCTCGGGATAGTAAGTCTTCAGAGAATAATTGATGAGAAAACCAAGCATGCGGCGGCTTGGTACGGCTGTCGTGGTGTACGTGATGCGGGGTTGGCGTTCTGCCTTGACGTGCCTCAATACTTTGTAGCTTGTAGGTAGCTTTGGAGGTGACGTCCCCGTCAACGTCGGCACAGCGGGTCGCAGTAGGCCGAAAGGAGCTGGTAGATGGTATGGCCCGGATAGCGTGCGGTACAGAGTGTGCGGTAGTGACAGATGAAAGTTTTGGAGCGAGACTTGGCGGTGATAGTGTTCCAGTGTGAGTGCGGAGCGCTGAGAGACTTGGCTATCTTGATGACGATGAGTCGATCTGGCGATGGATGCCTTGGGAACACTGAGATTCTTCATGGATAGATAGATACCACCGACCGCGCATGAAGCAAAAATCAAATGTACGACGATCTGTATTTGTATGACTGATCGGTCCGATTGCAGAATCACTCACGGACGCACACACTCGAGCTTTGAAGCTTGGTTGATCCGAATCAACCATCATAAACGCTCGCAGATGGAGAGAAGGGCGCAAAAAGAAGAAGGCTCTGTGCGTTCGCGGTTGATGCGCTGAGAGGTGCGATGAGATCACTGGAGTGCTCGTAAGAAGAAAGAGGCACAAGGGTCTTTTAAACTCTACCATCATCAAAACCTGCAGGAGCAGCTACGGATCACCCGGAACGGCAACGCAGTGACCACCGTGTCTTGTCGGCTCGGCGTTGCGCCAAAGGAAGACCCTCGAACGCCCACCTGTCATCGACGCACTCAGGCGTGCATAGCTCAGAAGCAAAGCAGAAGCGTTGACATGTTGGCTTGACTACAAGGTCAGGTCTCGCTTTTGACAGAAATTTGCCCCTGTTCATCTTGCTCAAATTGGTACAACGAAGGGGAAAATGGCAAGGTCAGAAGAAGATTGGGTACGAGGAGGAGAAAGAGCTCAGGGCAGGAACGGCACGGAAACATACAGCAAAGAGGTAGGTAAACCGAGACGTGTTTCGGACTATTGAAAAAGCCCCGAGAGCAACGCCAACGAACGCGACGCGTCTTTTATGTGCGAATAAGAAGAAGACGCGTCTTCAAGGTTTTGGTGGAGTTAATGTTCGTGTTTCTCGATCGCAAGACAGCTCTGCATCGGGACTCTGATTGTAAAGCTGACGACGCACAAGATCATGTGAGTGGGTGTAAATCGCCTTATAGTAGAGCCGCTTATACACTACATGTTCACATCAGCTAGGTGGGTACCTTACGAATCTAGGAACATGGCACTGTAGTAAGAAGGGCGATATAAGGGCGCAGAACAGCATACATACTACATCCTATTATATCCCCTACTGCGCGGAGGCTATAGCTTATCGACTGATCGTCCCGTCCCGATAACCAGTCAAGTAGTACATACATGCACATACACCTGCCTTGACTGGGACACATACTCTCTCTCTTCTAGACGTCGTGTGTCACACGTACGGAGGCACCGCACCGCACCGTACAGAACCCGTCTGTGCTGGAAGGGCTACTAACCATGATCCTCGATCGGCACGGCACGGTTCGTGGGAAGCAACGTGAGAAGATCTGCAAGACGATTAACTCTAAGTTGTCACGGCGTCCTATCAATAAGCGTGCTTATCGTACTTATCGTGCGTATCGATACACTGCCTGCTGCCCACTGCTTTAGATCACTATACGGATGCGGATGCGGTGGTAGACCGTTCTGATCGCTGAAGCACCTACCTACCGTTGTGCGGTGGTCAGCGTCGGTCAAAGGTCATTTGCTGAGTTGTCAAGGACGAATCTAGCACTCTCAATGAAGTTGGGGGGCAACCACTGACCTGATTCCCAGCTTGGGCTCACTTTGGGCTTCGCACAGTATCGAGCGGGACATGGGTCCGATCGATGATGCTACTGCGCAGAAGAATCTCAATTTAAGTTGGATGTTATGAGGACACCAAATTAGTGAGCCGAGACCATGATCTGGACCGACTGGATTTTGCCAAGGATCCTTTAACCCATCGGACCTTCAGCGTCAGCATCAAAGGACGACCAGATTCCAAATCGCAGCCACCGTTTCCCCATTCGACCGACCTCCCACTGTAGCAGCGATCAGACCTGCTCGCAGTGTAGGGGGACCGTGCGGTATGATTACCAAGAGCTGAGCGGGGACGAAGAGGCGTTGCTTTGCCCGAGCTCGGTCGCCTCAGAAGTTGCGAGCAAAGAAGAAGCCTAGGAGACAGTAGTCTACCTCATCAAAGGACAGACTTGTTGGGGATGTGTTCCCTCCTTTTACGCAGACTACGCTTCATCCTCGGCATTGCCTAGGATCTAGGATGCTTCGGTGCGAAGCTGCATCCTGGGATACTGTAGTACCATACCATACCCTGCTGATACGGAAGCGTCCGATGTAATAGCCCTGCTTGCCACCGAGTAAATTTGTACTGTACAATCGTTAAGACTGATCAATTGAGAACGTCAACTTTGAGAACTGAATCTGAAGCGCAAAAGACACTCTCATAAGCTCGACTGACCAACGAAAAAAGATAATACAGTCAATACACTTTACAAACAAGGTCGAAGTATGGCCACAGCATCGATCTTCGCCCCCTCGACCATCATACCACACGAGACCGAGATGGTACCGGAGCTTGCCAATGAGACACACATGGATCCCGCCGTACAATCACCAGATGTCATCGCTAATCGGACCCATACGATCCCTTTCCTAGGCAAAAGACCCTCGAGGTTCATCGCGTCACCCTCGGTCCTCGCGGCAGCGGCTTGCTCTCGAGCTTCTCATCCCAATGCGTCCTGTGTGAGTGCAGCCAAATCTGCAAGGTCTTTTGACGTCGTGGTAGCGGAGGCTACTTCTGGGGCGCAAGCGATAGGCTCGGTCCCTTTACCCCGGCAAACAGGTGCTCTCCCAAACACAGTCTCTTTCGACAACAAGTGCGCCTCTCAGCCTATCTCTGGTAACCATGCAAAGCACGTGTCCGCTCCTCTCCCCATCACCGCCCTGCACCTTCCCTTGATATGCCAGAATGAACCCAATAAGATCACTTCTAGTTACGCTCCGAATTCGTTCTTATCGGGAAAGAACAGCTACGCTCTGTCGCAGGATAGCGCTCTTTTCGACTTCTTCAGAGGAGACGCCGAGTTGACCCCCTTCGCCGAATACAGTGGCGGCGGCGGCGGCGGCGGCGGTGGTGGTTGCGGTACCGATCTTCATCCTGGTGACGATGAGACAAACGAGGATGGATACTTTGGTAATTGGCAGATCAGCGACAGTCTGATGGTTGAGCAGGGGTACTCTGTAGCTTCGCACAGCCTATGGCGATCCAGAACGAGCCATTCTGAAGGCACGGCAGTGGCGAGGAGCGAGGGCTGGGATGGCGCTCTGGATGAGAAAGGCGACAGCTGGGCATGTATGACAGTGTAGATTCTGGGCTGGCAGCTTGGTGAAATAAGTCGTGCTTTATAAAGTGCCCTCTTTGAGACGAAGTACAGTACGATGGAATCGTCGAAGTACAGCACAAGATTATTTTGGGCATTCTGGGATTTGAGACTCTGTTGTCATCGCGGCTTGTGACTGCAGTATAGTATATACAGTACTGTATCTGAGTTACAATACATAGGCAGCATGCATCCATGGACAATTATAGGTTTGTTGTGTCCATTCAGTTGTTTTGCGCTGCCGAGACCTTTTCTTTGGGTATATCACCACCCTCATCCGAGATCGATATCGCAGGCGAACCGCATAATGCCTTTTCGTCCTCCGGATCGGCTGTCACCAGCACGGCATGGTACCCCATCAGCACCGGGAGCTCATCAGCTCGACTCTCTGTTGAGGACACGAGTACGACTGCCACGAACGTGAGGATGGGCGGGCAGAACCGCTGGCTGAGACTGAAGTCCGAGTGTCCGAAATAGCACTCACAGGCATCGCCCTCTTTCCCTTGAACTACTAGTGGGCGGACCAAGGAGCCCGGAATGGCGTCATCGCCTGAACGCACTCTGCCGTCCCTGTCAAGCTGGGCAGCAGACTTGACATGCTCCCTGCTCTCTGAAGGCTGCGCTGTTCTCCTCGTTGTCCGCCGCCACTGCCACTGCCACCAAGTCGACCGCCACCCTCTCTTCTTACCAGTTGCAAGCGCACAACCTGTCTCTAGACGACCACTCTTCTCGCTGATGGTACTCTCCAGATCACCCACGAAATTGATAAACCGCCTTCTCCTCCTTCGTCGTCGGTACCACCATCCTCCGGCGCCTATCACACACAGCACCCCTAGGACGACGGCGCCTACTGCCAAGTACGCAGGGAGGGAAGAGGCGAGCGACTCGAGTGCTTTGGAAGTCAGTGGGCTCGAGTCTGACGTGTCTGCGGTCGTATTGGTGTTTGCGTCAGGGATCAGGTGTTGGTCTGGATTTGGATGATGCTTCCCACCAAGAGGATCCAACGCAGGGACGAAGGGTTCTCTAGCGCTTCTGGTCGAGGTCGAAGGAAAGTCGGAAATCTCACTGACAGATGAAGACCATGAGGCCGTCGGGAGGTGTACGGTGTGGCTGTGATTGACATGTGAAGCGGTAGTTAATGGCAGTGGAAAGGTCGTGGTAGCTGAGCTGTGCGAGATGCCTTCGATCACGTTGGTCCCTGGCGAAGTGATACTGTCCATCATATCCTACGTCCGGTGGGGTTGATAGAAGTACTCGCATTCGTTATTGGCTGAACGAGAGCCTGACGGTTGACGGAACAGACCTAATGCACTCTGGGGTTATTGTACGAGTACAGGATTCCGAAACGTTATTAGGAAATGTGGTAGTATGCTAAATGATCGCAAGGAGTGCACACAGCAGGCACACAGCAGTCCTCAATGTCTCATCAGTGAGACGAGACACGATGATTGTAGAATGGTCAAGGTGTATACAGTAGGTCAGCCCCTCATGTCTGTCACTCATACAGAATTGGTCGATATTGAAATTGACCCACGATATTGCTAATCGCAAACTGCAAGGGTATATACTACATATAGCGTCTGTAACTAACAGTGCTCTGCGATCAACCAGTCTATAGCTAGCTTGTTTTGCGCATCATACTAGTCCCATGTAGGGTCGAAGGGAGAAAGCAGACTTTGATGCCTTAGTTCGACTTGCAAGTGCAATCCGTGCACCGGCCTCCGAGCTGTAACAGACGTTTCATACTGTATGAGCACGATCGTCTGGGCCCCCTTTGGATCGACCACTGACTGGCTTGTGTCAGGCGCTGACATGCATACCGTATAATCGAGATTGGTCGAGCTTAGCGTTGGTGCATGTCACCGTTGCGCTACGTAGACCCGCTATGATCGACACTCACACCCACAGACACAACACTACTAATTGATCATGATCAAACAATATCACACAATCTCACTACACTGGTACTCGACTAATACCCGAGATCCGTGCCTCAAGAAAGAGCCATGCCATCATCCCCTACAGTAACGCTCATTTCTTGGCTTTGCCCTTGGCGGCCGCTCCTTTAGGTTTGACAGCTTTGATCAACTTGTCTTTGGTGACATCGTTGACTTCCTCATCGTCATTTTCCTTGTCGGAAGGTTCGTCTGGTACGGGCTCGTCCTCCTGTAGCGACAAGCATCAGAATTGATATTTCAGCACCAATGTCCTTTAGAGGTAAGGCACACAACAACTCACCTCGAAGACTTCTTCGTTATCAGGAGCAGGTCCGAGATCCGCGATCTTCTTCTTGGAAGCAGCGAACATGTCGCCCTTGTGGAACGCGATCGGGTGGTCCGACTTGTTATATCTAAGCACAGGTTGTATATATAGTGTCAGGACATCTGCTCCTTCCATCACGAGATGTACTTGACGATATCGAGAAGATTTGCAGAATGCCGGTTACACTCTCGAGTCTTACTCACTGTCTCGTGAAGGCAGTCTTGGTCGCTGTGGGTATCTTCTTGGTAATAATACTATCTGACATCGAGTCGACTCCCAGCTCGACAAAGGCGTCCCAATCATCTTTTCCGAGGAAGTATTCGTCCATGTACTCGATGGTCTCCTCGACGGCCTCCTGCAACGACAAAATCACATCGATCAGAAATGACCAGCTTGTGATAAGTACAAGATGCGTGCCTGGAACGATTCAGCGAGTAACGGACGCGTTACTCACGGTGCCCTTCTGGGTGAGCGGTAATACAATCTTGCTAGCCAGCAGCGGCATGTATTGCTCTCGAATCTCCGCCCAACTGCCTGACACGCGTAGACGCATCCGAATCTGAATGTCGGTGAGCTGTCGTTGCAACTTGCCTTGCTTCGAGTTTTGTCCCAGCCACCTATGATATTGAGGACAAGTACGTCAGTATTGTATACGACCAACTGAGGATGAGAATCATGCTCTCGCATCTACCAAGAGTGAGACGCACTGAGGGAAAGAAGGTCCCCAGCCACCTGGTCCACCCGTACTTCGCATAGGCCCGTAGATCAGTGACGCAGGCTTGACCGTCGAAGCGACCGCATGGGTAGGGAGCAGGCCCCAATGTTGCTCAGATCTGAGGTATGATGACAACGTCGGGAGTCAGCGCTCTATTCGTACTGATTAGGATGCTAGCCATGCTGTCTGCTCACCCGTGGATCATTCGATCTATCAGATCACCATCTGAGATCGAATCCGCAGCTTTACTGATGAGCTCGAGGTGCCTGAGATTTTGCTCTGGACCGCTCAATGAGTTCAGAGTAGATGGGTTCGTTTTCAAGTAGTGTTCCTGGACCATGGAAGACCGATGTCAGCATCACCGTGACTGAAAGCCAGAATGACGCTACGAAATCATTGCGTAACCGACAGCCCGCGAACTGACCTGCATGAACAGAGGGATGAAGCTGAAATCGTGGAAATATAGCTCCATACGATCACCGAGCGTCTCCCGACTATTCTTCGCGAACGCGTATGGTCCCGTAAGCTTGTCGATGATCGTGAACGGAGTCATGATGGTGTTCTTCTCGTTGACCTTGACTCTGTGGTCCAGCACAAGTGCATAGAGTCAGTACCAATTCTTGTCGTCCCGCGCAAGCGTGCAAGCCAGCCCAGACGTCCACATACAGTTCTTTGCCCTCGTCAAAGTCCATCTGGTCTTTGCTTAGCTTGAAGGTGGACAGCATGTTCAAGACTTGTCTTATGTCAGAATTGACACCCTTGACGAGCTCGTCGACTACATTGGCGGGTATCTTCAGCTTCTCCCTGCGGAATCAAGGCATATAGGGTCAGCACGGCTGATTTGGCGACAGAGAATGAATCAATTCACTTGAACAAGATCGACATGATACGCGATCGGATCTCAGCTGGACCTGGACTATTCAAGGCAAAAGCGTCAGCTTTAAGTGCCAGCCCCCCATGAAAACAATGACTACTCACCGCCTGAAGGTCATGTTGAAGGTGGTGCTCTGAAGCGGTTTCATCTTTTGCAGTGAGCGATCATTGCAAATCAAGATCATCGGTATCTAAGAAGAACAATAAGTAAGCTTCGAGCGCGCGGTATATCAGACATCGGTACGGAACTGATCATCACAAAGCTCACTCTGGTCTTCTTGATGAGCACATTCAAAGCGCCAACACCACCACGATCGCCCGCAGACATTCCATCGACTTCGTCCATGATCAAGCACGATCTCGAATCCACTCTAACATCGGCGACAGTAGTGCTCTAGGTTTCAAAAACGAATACAATAAGCTTTTGTTTCGCTACTGGGGCGAGCTGCATAAGAAAGCTCACTTTCAGTCCGGACCCTTGAAAGAAGCCGTCCAATGAAGCATTATCGATGTTGGTCGAATTCTGTCGCAAGCGTCAGCTACTGACCACATGGGTGTAATAACGAATCTGGTGACTATCCAACACACCTCAACCAGCTTCTTGCTCCTCGCGTCACTCGCATTCAGCTCGATGGGCTTGTACCCCGCTTCCTTGGCCATAAGGTGCGCCGAGGTGGTCTTGCCGATACCTGGAGGACCTGAAATCAGGATTGCTCGATAGATACCCATGCCGTCCTTCCCTGGCCTTTTGAAGCCAGACTGGTAGTTTTTTTGCCTGATTCACCCCAAGTTACGCGCATGTCAGCGACATCCGCAAATCGATATACGGGGAAGTGATGAGACAACTAACCAGTCTCTCAGCCATTGTCCAAGCCTCTCCACAGGCGCCTTGTTACCACAGATTTCTTTCAAGTTCTGGGGCGCATATTTGGTCGTCCACAGCTGTGCTGAAGCCGGCGCTTGTTTCCTGATAGATACAATAAAGTCTCTCGTCAGTACAGGCAGGAGGTGTTTAGTATCAGTGTATGCTCAGGCTCACTTGACAGCTATACCGGTCCCTTCAAGGGCTTTCTCTTTCCTCTTACGGTCTCGCTCCTCCTCCTTCTCCCTTTTCTCCAAATCGGCAGCCTGCTGCTGAATCTTCTTTTCCTCGGCTTCACGGGCCTTAATCTGCTTCTCATCCAGCTCAGCACCGCCCTGTCTCGATCTGATAAACTCGAAAAATTCATCTTCGGTCATGGTGGGGATATTCTTCGCCTTGATCTTCTCGAGCTTGGACGCTCCGGCGTTCTCTCCTACTACGACGAAAGAGGTCTTGCCGGAGGGCCCAGCAGTTACTTTGCTGCAAAATCAGCGGGTTATCAGCTTTCCTTTCGATGAGATTGGAACCTCGCAAGGCCAGAGATGTTATGCTCACCCTGAATATCGCTTGACGAGCTCTTGCGCCTCATCACGTCCTAGACTATCCAGCTCGCCAGTGAAAACAAACGTCAAGCCGGCCAAACAGTCCGGCGAACCCTCCGGTATCTCCTTCGACCCTGGATTCTTGGGTCCCGCCGATCGCGCCGCTGCTGCGGCTCTCCAGCTGGAACACAGACAACATCAGCACCGGCATTGAAAAAACCCTTCTCTACGCGAATAATACAGTTATTGTGTACAGAGACTGGACTGACTTGGGATTGGCAGGCTTCTTTTTCTCTACTGGCTCATCCTCCGCTTCCTCCTTCTTAGCCGCCTTGGATGCGGGAGCGGCCTTTTTGGCGGGCGCAGGCTTTTTGGTGGGTGCAGCTTTGGGTTTTGCCTTGCTCTTACCCTTCTTCGGTAAATCGTCATCATCATCGTCGATAAAGTCGTCTTCAGACTCGGAGTCGTCGTCTACTTCCATAGGCTGAGACAATGACATAAGTCAGCTCGAGTACGGATGTCGGGTCAAACAATCATCTCAGGCGAGCTGAGGGACGTACGGATGGAGACTTCTTCTTTGGCTTCGGTTTTGACGTCTTTACTTTGCTCGCGGGCTTGACGTCCTCCTCGCTCAAACTCAGACTCTCGCTGTCCGACTCCGGCTCCGCATACGAAGGCTTCTTCCCACCTCTACTCGTCGTCGTACTTGCGCCTGCGCCAGCTCCAGCTATGCTCTGCCTCTTCTTCGCAGGTTTGATAATTTCTTCGTCCTCTGCCTCGCTCTCAGTATCCACCTGCGCTTTTCGTTTCGAGGAAGCAGCGGCAGAATTTGCCTTTGTCTTGGAAGCGGGTGTCGTAGGCTTGGCCTTGGTAGAACTAGAAGCGGGTTTAGGGGGAGGTACATCTTCGTCTGACGAGTCTAGGATGATGGGTTTCTTCTGCTCGACGGGGTGTCAGTCTGGCCCTAATCAATTACCTTTGCTGGGAGTGGAATGAAAAAGAAAAAAACAACAACCTACTGTTGAGGAGGAGGATGAACCGAAATGTTTGGACGTTGTAGCTTTTGATGAAGACAGCTTTGTGCTCCTGTTCAAGTTGGAAATATACCGAGACATCACATGGCATGTCAGTCAGCATGGCGATCTGTTTCGAAGGGCTTTGAAGTCGGCTATCACTCGGAAGGACTTACGCGGGCTTCTTCTCTTCGACCACCTCCTCGTCATCGCTGTCATCTGCGAGCCAAGGTGTTACATCAGCTGCGGTACGACCGAACGGGGTCCGACGAACCAACTGACCAATGGTGATGGGCTTCTTGCCTGACCCGTTCTTGTTCGAGGATGTGGGGTCGGACGATGAGGGCTTCGCAGCCTACATAGGTCAGGTCCGTTGCAAGGTATAAGTAAGCTCTCGCCTTTTCGTTTGTCATTCGGTGTGATTCCTAGTCTCACCCCTGCACCAAACTGAGCCATCAAGCATGGTCTGATCAGCACTGCTCTCGCTACATGACCGCTTTGTGTTTGTGGAAACAATGCAGAATCCATCGCATGTTTCGTAACACTTACGAATCCTCTGATATCCCTCCCGGCAGGCTTCTCTTCCTTCTTAGCCACGGGCTTCTTCTTCTCCTGACTCTGACTCTGGGTCTGGGTCTGGGTCTGACTCGCACTCTGACTCTTCCTAGGCGAGTCGGTCGTGCCTCTCGTAGCCTTCTTGGGCGTTGATGCAGGCATTCTGGATCGCCAGCCAGCCGAGTTAGGGAAATGAGCTGAGGTCCCGAAGGATTGGAAGGTCGACCTGAAGGTTGAGGTAAGATGGACGTGTGAAGACGTGTGAAGATGGGTGATTAGATGATCAACATTACCTCAAGTAGCGGTCACGATCGGATCGGGATGACGCGTGGTCCGTCCTGCACACCGTACCACCATACGCGTGTCTGGGCCACTACCGTGAAGTCGGTGTACGGTGGAGGCTGTAATATTGTCCGTCCACGCTAAAGCTTAAGGCTCTTGCATCATACGCCTGCGCTTGCTTTTGACGATGCTTCACATGCACTACCTCTTGTCGCTCTTGCTTGTGGACATCTAGCTTCGGAAAACAGGGCAGTCCGTCCCGCCAAAGCATAAGAAAATTACTGGTCGGCCCAATCTCAGCGGAGCGGAGACAGATCAATTCCTCCCTCTTCACCACCTAAAGAGCTCGGTCCCAAGCCAAAAAGCAAGTCGTCACGCTCGTCTTGGCTCGACCTTGTCTACTTTGTCAACGTTTCGTCCGCTCTTTGCTGAGCAAAAATGCCGCCTCGAGCAACAAAGCGCGCTCGGCATACACTCCCTTCTGACTCTCGCTCTCGCTCTCCCGATCCGACACCGACATCGTTACCGGCGGCATCTTCGTCGAGGAGCAGAGCGAGCGCTCACCGTAAATCAAATGGCGCCGCCTATGACCATGACAATGATAACGATGACGATAACGGTGAAGTGAACGAAGAATATCATCATCATCATCACCACCATGACGAACCCGAAGCGTCAGCATCGGCGTCGGCGTCACATTTGGTGTCTTTCCTGACAGGATATGCGGACCGTCACTCCTCTGGTGGGTCCTCATCCGGCGACGAGCGTGATCACGATCGGGACGGCTATGGTTTTGAGCTACCTTCAGAGGAAGAGGACGAAGAAGACCTCGATCTAGATGACGACGATGATCGTGAGGGCGAAGACGGTGGCGGTGGTGGTGGGGCTGGGGGTCTTTCAACGCCTTCAAAGAGGTTTAAAAGCGGTTTAGTAGGCACCTCGACTCCTCGAAAGACTACGCCACGCAAGCAACGTACAGGTCCCGGCTCGAAGGGCAACACGCCTCGCAAGACACCTAGGAAGACTGCGAAAGATCGGCTGGAGGAGCTCGAGAAGAACGAGTCCGAAGGTATCATCCGGTTCTCGCGTTCCGACCGATACTTTGTCAACACGTCCCGACCGTCCAAGACGTCCGGTAACTCATATTCCGCCTTGGCTCAACCCCTCTCTCAGGCGCAATACGACAAGTACACGGCGCTCTCGTCTGGTATCAGGGAGACGATCCGACCGAGCGATTTCGCGAAGCAGAGATATGATCAGTGGATCGCAGAGCTCGACGCCGGGTTCGGGCTGCTGTTCTACGGATTCGGATCAAAGAGATCTACGATCAACCGATTTGTCAGAGAGAGGCTCGGAGCGCTGGGCAACGTCGTGGTGATCAATGGTCATTTCCCACAACTGAGTATAAGGGATGTATTGAGCAATATCGAAGACTCGCTCTCCATACCTCAAGATATCCCTATCCCTCCTTCGTCCAACGCTACGCCACTCGACCGATCCGCGCACAGAATATACTCATACTTCCAAGCACCACCACCACCTGCTGCATCATCATCATCATCATCATCAAAATCAAAATCACCCAGGAAGAAGGACAGCAAGGTTCATCATCCCCCTTCTTTCCCACACGCGATATCGGAGAAGGACTTGTATCTGGTGATACATAATATCGATTCACCGTCCTTACGGTCCCCACGTTCGTTGAACATCCTGTCGTTGTTATCTTCTTCGGCGCGTATCAAGATTGTAGCTACGTTCGATCATCTGCATACGCCGCTTCTCTTCTCGCCAGCACTGAACAACACCCCGCCTCACGACAGCTTGCTCAATCCCAATCCATCTTCACACAGTGCGCACACATCGACACCGCCTGGGAGAGGGTTTAACTGGCTCTACCACAATCTCACGACGTACGCGCCGTACGACCTCGAACTCTCCTATCTCCGGCTGTCGGCATCGTCGCATCTCTCACTCTCAAGCTCCAATGCCAATGGGTCCGGAATCTCCGAAGAAGGCGCCTTGCAGATCCTCAAATCCGTACCGCCCATGGCTGCGCGATTACTCAAACTCCTCTTGGTCAAACAGCTGGCCAATCTCCCTTCAGACCCCAAATACCATACGGCGTATCACCTTTCCTCGCATAATCAGGTCTCACCGCTGTTCGCGGTGGACAACGATATTCTCATGGCGGGCGCCAAGGAGAAGTTCATAGCGAGAGAAGAGGAGAGATACGATGCGCTCATTGGGGAGTACCGAGATCACGGACTGGTGGTTGAGGCCTTGCTCGATGGTGAGGGTAGGACGGGCAGATGGGTCTGGGTACCACTGGGCAAGGCAGCCATAGAGAGGATACTAGAGACGATGAGTGGGGTAGAGGTGTAGCCGTGGCATCAATTGTACTCGGTTGCTCTCGTGGGCTGCTTCCGCTCTGCCGCTGCCAATATCGGCGTGTGGACTGGTCAACAAATAATGATGAATGCATATAATGCTACCGGTTTTCTGCTCCTGTTCCCATACTATAGACAAGGGTTGCTATATCTCTTTGGGTGTTTCCGTCTTCTGCATCCTCTGTTGCTTCACCCTACTTTCGCGGTCTGCCGCGATCGTGCCACCTTGACTGCACGCACTACTTCTCCTGCGCGGATCGCATTTACTCGACATCGTCAAGCTGCTCAGACAACAGGACCGAACATGGAATCAATCAGCATACTACACAGACACACACGACTCACTCCCTTGTCACGGCATGCTGACAGGTCAGACTTCTTTGTGATGAACAGTCACATGGTCAGGATAGGAAGAGGTGTTACTCACGCTAGCCTCCTTGCCCTTTCCCTTGTCCTCGCCGATAGTCTCGATCTGTTCATCTCCCTCTGCCTCGTCCTCTGGTACTTCGTCATCGTCCGAGTCGCCGCCAGCTCCAAAGTCGGGCATACCTCCGGCTCCTCCCATACCGCCGGCACCACCCATCTGCTCCATGAGCTTGGACTGCAATCGCGTGGTTGAGGAGTGGATAGAACCAAGTAGTACGTGGTAAGCTTGGGGCAGTCTTACGTGGTATAGACTTTTTATCCATACGCTCCTGTGATGAGGTGAGGGAATGTCTCGACTTACGAAGTCCATACCACCCATACCGCCCATGCCGCCCATACCCTCCATACCGGGCATTCCACCCATACCTCCCATACCTCCCATACCACCCATACCGCCCATACCCTCCATACCGGGCATGCCGCCCATACCGCCCATGTCCATGCCGGCACCGAGGCTGAGAGTGGACCCAGGACGAACGATACGTCAGTCAGCTGACTGGCTATACTGTCGACGATCACGTCGGAGAGGGATTATTGTTTAACAAAGACTCACTCCTCAGCCTCCTCTTGGTCGTCCTCGTCGACCCACTGCAACGCGATATATGAGGAAAAGCACGGTCAGCCGAGTAAAAAAAAAAACAGCACTAGAACAGTCCGAGATCACAGCAGACGGATGCCAACTGTCGCCCATCTACGATCTTTCTCGTAATCTTCCTTGTGTCGAAGGTTTCCCGAGACGATGTTCAAGAAAGAGTGATGGCTTTCAACACTCACCTTGGAGAAGTCGGTCTTGACCCAGTTTCTGTTAGGCTTCTCCTTTGTCAATCGGGGCCAGTACTCGGACTTGGGGGTCTTCTTCCTAAGGACGAGGACGATGGCTCGCGAGGTGACTACTTTCTTGGTTTCCTGTTGGGTATTGAGTGTAAGTGACATCAGCGTCAGTTCAGGTTTTCGAAGAGAAGTGAAAAGGTTTCAGGATGGAAATTTCAAGGACGGCGCATTCGAGATACTCCAGCAGCGGCGAGCTTACGACAGAGCGAGATGCTGACTGTCAAAAAAAAACGCAGGAAGACTCTTCACATACCTCGGGGATGATCTCGTCATAAAGCTGGAGGTCGAAAGCGTACTCCTTCTCGGGAACACCCTTTGAAGCGCTGTCATCATTCGTGTCAGCTAATGCTATGTCCTTACAGATACTCCTGTAGCAGGGGCAAGGATAAGTGGGAATTGCAGCTCACTCTCCGGCCTTGGCGTTGAAGGAGATCTCGGTAGGCTTGATATCGAGCTTGGGCTCGCCCTGGATATCGGGGGTGTTGATGGTGAAGTAGATGATGTTCTGTGGGCATGTGAGTAATTGGGACGGACATGGAGAGGAAGAAATGTTGTCAGCTGTCTTGTCCTATCGGAGCACCTCCCTCTTTCACGTCGAAAGCTTCCAACAGCCTCGTGCGCACAGAAACTGCATCCCCCACCACTCTGTTCTCTCTCAGCCAGATCCAAAGACGAAGTCCATCTTCAAAGCCAGAGCTCGAAACTCATCACAAACTCAACTCAACTCAACTCGACTCACCTTCTCAGCCTCGGTAGCGTTACATCGCTCGGCGTAGGTGATTTCGGGGTGAATAGGCGCCATTTTTTATTTTGATTTATGGTTATTTCTAAGTCTATATCGGAGTTGTGGGATTTTTTTCGGTTGAGATGATTGTAAGAGAGGAGTGGAGAGGTTGAAGAAGTAGTGTCGTTGGGTAGCCTTAAGATGGAAACACCTACCGTAATTGCAGTAGACGGTTGACCGAATTCCTCAATACACGATATCGATCTACCATTCAGCCACGTGGTCGCACTTGCCCTCGAGCTCAGCGTATGACGTCGAACACGCTAGATACATCTCTCGAAGCTTCGGCGATGACCACCCCTCCGCACCCCACCAAGCGACCACTTGCATGACAATTCAATGACTCTTTTGGAGCATTGGCCCTTGCATGTCTCGATCGAAGCCAGCTGCAGGCGTTCATTGCGTACGCTGGAGCATCATATCTACTCAAGCGAATGCATACGTTACTGCATGCATGTATACAAGCTGAATAATATGCTATATAAGCTCGACGGAGACTTCTCACAGACGTGCTCTTGTACTGTCGTATCCCATCAAACCTTTCGATGCCTGTGCTAGGTTCCCGACTATCCCCTTATCAGCTGCTACACGGTCATTACACCGCTTCTCGTCCTGAGTCAGCGCACCACTGTGCCCAACCTCGTCTCAGAGTACAGTAATAACCTGCTGAGCGAGGAACTCTTCGCCTGGAGCGAGCGACTTGAACTCCTTGACGTAGCCTGGCTCGATGCAGACGTATCGCTCCTACAGGAGATAGGGTAAGACGCAAGCAATCACAGCAGCCTGTCAGCTTGATCTTGTAGTCCTGGTGATTTTGGATCTTCCTTTTCGATATTACTGTTCAGACTGCATCACTCACCCAGCCCTTGTCCTCCATGTCGGCGATCTTGCTCCCAGTCTCCTCCTGAGGGTTCCAGATCGTACAGCTGTTAAGAAAGACAACAGGCAATCAAGTCAGCTTTCGAGGACGATCATGACAGAAGGCTTCGCAGGTAGCCGAACAGTAGAGCCGAGCAACAACAAAGGCGGCGACTTACTCCTCGAAGCCCTTGAATCGGACAGCGAAGCCTGATCCAGCACCATCGTCGACCTTGATCTCCTGGGAAGGGACTTTGTGGTAGACCCTATTGTCGTGACAGGATCAGCTCGGGGTTCTGCCAAGGCGACTCATCCCATCGGCTTGACGATTTGGGAATGGTCTAATCCTGTGAGCGCTGCAAGACATCACTTACCTGTCAATGGCCCGGTCTACAACCAAGGTGCTTCCGTCCCACTGGTCAATCGTGTTGCCGAGCACCTTGTCCCTATACTCTACGCCCTTGTCGATACCGGTGATCTTGATCTTGGAAACATCCGGTACAGCAAGGTAGGTGTGCAGCAAGGCCTGGAACTTGAATTCCTTGTCGTCCTCATTCACAATGTGCAAGTCGGTCGAGAGCTGGTGAGCGGTCAGAGTGACCACGTACGAAAGCTTGTAGTTGTGGCCGAACTCTGAGGGAGGTGCGGGTGCTCGAAGTCGTACAGAGACGCCTTCGGGTCGGTCCATGACGGTGGATTCGAGCGTCCAGATCTGCTGTCGCGCGAAACCGTGCTGCTTGAGAGCGGCGTACTCGGGTGGGGAAGAAGGTGGGGGGCCAAAGATGGGCTAAAAGGAGAAGGGAGTGGATGTAAGTGGAAGTCTACATGGCCATGGCCATTGCGAGAAGCCAATGGGGAATGGGGATCGGACATAAGGTTTGATCATATCACTATGCGAAGACTCACGAAGACAACGGGGATACCACCTCGAATCTGTTGGAGTGGGGCCCAAACTAGTCAGTACGATCCTCCATAACAACAGTGTACTACCACCGTGCGCTGCACTCTGCACGATCTCCATTGAAGCAGGGTTCGATCCTTCTTTTCGCGCGCTCACGCCAGGGATTGCGGCCCTTTCATGCGAGAACCTTTCATCGATCGAATCATGATCTATATACGATCGACTCACTGGCTTGCTTCCGTCCAAAGCAGACTTGGAGCTGACGAACAGCTTCTCCTTGCCGCCCTGCTTCCATGACGAGACGGTCGCGCCGTAGAGCCTGCAATCACCGAAATGAGGACAGTCGGTAGGCGACCGCGCCATGCATTACACAGACCAGTGAGGAGCGGGTCGAGAAGGATAAAAGTCGGATCGAGATGATTGAACCACACAGATGATGTGAATTGCAGTGAGTGAGTAACAGGACCAAGTTTGAGTAAGGTATAGTTAGCCCTCCGTTTTTAGCGATAGATGGATACAGCTATCGCCGGAGCTCAACGTACTGGATTTCAACGCTTGCGCCCTATGAAAGCATAAATCCCGCCTGTCAGCTGATGATCGTTTAGAGCTTGATCGGACTGGACCAGCTGACGAGTGACTCACCGACTCGAGGTTGAGGGTGACGGCCTTCTCGTTCTGTGTGACTCCCATATTGATAGGAACTTGGCTTGGAAGGCTTGCAAGTGATGTGTGTAAGTTTGCTATAGACGAGTAGGAAGGATATAAGAAGTCGTCACTCATGAGCACGAGCTTCATTCACTTGGCCGGGGCGATGTGGGCAGCTCACCTGATACTATGACTGATCTTGGCGAGGTTCGGATCGGCTGATAATAGATGCGGTTGCAGACCAATGTCAATAAGAAGGTGAGAAAAGTTAGAAGTCGATTGAGCGAGGGATTGAGCAAGGTCCATCCATGATCGGAATGTCTCTGCCCACCTGCCCACTTCATGTCGTCACTTTGTCCAAACAGGCTGGTACGGTGTGGAGGTTCGAGTGGGGCACAACCACGGATCGAAGAACACCTCATTTACGTAAGGAGCTGTGCCTCGACAGATCATTATAACCCACATCATTTTTAAACACACCAGCCGGTCTCGACGTTATCATCCAATGCGTTATCACCATCTCTCTCACAGTACTGGGGTTGGTGTTCACCACTATTACCCCACGTCACTCATGTTTACATTATAACTTCCCGACGCGACTGACCTCGAAAGAACATTACATTACGGAGCCGTTCCATCAACGAACCGCCGACACTGGAGTACCGAACGCCCACAGCAACTTGCTTTGAAAAGGATAAATAAACAAGCATCCTTACCGCTGGAAGGACTTTGTAAGCGTCTTCTCGCATCCAACCGACAATGTCATCGTCCCTCGAGGAGTACGATGCGATCCTCCGCGAAGCCGAAGAGCAGTTCGGGAACGATAACGTCAACGTCAGCGTCAACGTCAACGCCAACGATAATGATGACGGTGAACATGAGAACCACACGCTGCGACCGGATGATACACCGTCAACGATTCACACAGAGGTCCGACATCGAATGCATCACCCTCAAACGGGAGGGATGATGGACGATGAGCAGGATGATACGGACTTTGTAATCATGGAAGACGATGTCAACCATCACGAGAGTACCAGTCATCACCATCATAGTCATAGTCCCCATCACCTTGAGCATCCGGATTCGCATCAGGAAGGTATCATCCCGGAAACTCCGTTCGATCTTGATATGCACGCCGCGCCACATCAGCATGAGCATGCGCATGAGCACGAGCACGAGCTCGGCCACGGTTCAGTGCCGGGTGAAGTTGACCTCTTCCCCTCGATTAATTCTGCTCACGAGCTATCGGCTTCTGCAGCTGCAGCTGCTCCAGATTTTGGCCATTCGGATCTCGGCGATGATTTGAATGATGACACACGGGGCGACAGATTATCCGCATCCCCCTCTGGCTCTGGCTCCGGCATCGGGGTCGGGGCTGAGGCTGAGGCTGGCGCTGGTGGTGGGCCGAAATCGACAGCGTGGTCGGACAAGAAGGAACGACAAAAGGCTCAAAATAGAAAAGCGGCCGAGAAGAGCAGGAGCAAGAAGAGAGGCGCGCAGTGAGTAGCCCCACGTATCCTATTCAGTTCATCAGAACCTCGCTCTTTGTGAACATTCCGTCACAAGACACCGAGCAGCTGAAGACCGATCTCAGCGTTGTTTCAGCGCTCTTTACCTTCGACGCTGATGCCAATGTGGATTATTCCACTGTAGGATGGCATTGGAGATCAAGGTTGCCAACATGCAAGATGAGAACGCTCAACTGCGCGCACGTCTAGCGGGATTGCAAGCAAGTAAACAGCCTACGACTACACAGGCCGATAGCTCTACATCCATACCCATAGCCACCTCAGCCTCGAGTACATCACCTGCCAACCACGCGATAGATGCTGCCGAACTGCCAATCCCTATCGATCCGACGCTCTCGACAGCCGAAGCTGGTTCGACAGCCACGCCGGCGATCGATGCTGAGGCGTCCGCAACTCCATCTACGTCCAGAGCGACACTACCAATTGGACCAGTCTCGGGCGGACCCACAAAGGTGGAGGGCAACGGTATCGATTACGCCTACATCACCAAGCTTCAGACAGAGCTGACCAATGTCAGGACCGTCTTACTGGAACGAAGCGTCGAACTATCCAGGCTGAAACCGCATGACGAACAGGACCAGAATGAGAATCAAAATGAAGACGGAAGCGAGGTGGTCGTCGCTGCGGCGGACGAAGGCGAAGTGGAGGGACTGCGCAAAGAGATCCTGTCCTCGTCTGGGAAGTTGACGGCCCTGAGAGCGGAGGAAGACAGTCTGAAGACGCTGATCAAGCTTTTAAAGGGGGAAATTGAGAGTCTGCGCAGACAACGTGAGAAGGTCGGTGAGATTCTGGAAGAGCGGAAAAGGCTGGACGCGCAGAGGGAGAAGATAGGAGGTCTGAGTGTGGACGGCACCGACGTGGCCGCAGCGGTGCAAGCTGAGCAGGGTATTCCAGGTCAAGCCGTGGAAGCGTCGCATGAAGAGCTGCGACGGCGAGAGGAATCTGTTGGAGGATCGGATCAGGATCTGCCTCAAGATCAAGCGGAGTCGAGTCAGTCAGCAGGGGACACGACGCATAGACAAGAATCGCATTTGATCCAGACGGAACATCAACAGCCAGATCAGGGTCAGGACAATGATCACCTGAACGATCCGGATGGAGACGTCGGGTTGACAGATGATGACCCTGTGAGATCCGGCAACGTGGACAAGGCTCTGCTAGATATCAGAGGGTGGATCGATGCGGCCGTGAAAGACTGGGATCAAGTCGGTGTGAGTCATGAGAGGTTATCCTTCCAATTCAGTCCCCATATCATCGTCCCTTTCTCGGTATCCTGCTTGTCTCTCCCGAACTTGCTGTCCTATCGATCAACCTGTTTTCGTATGACCTGTCTTGGACCATCCGGCCTCTCGCTGCATTAGCCTCCCTTGTGTATCGATGAGCGACAGCTGATTGTGCGCACACATTCCCTCTGATAATAGTCCGGCGCTGGAAAAGCAGACGACGCAGACGAGATGGTCAGGCAGCTGGAAGAAGCACAACAGCGCGCGAATCTGGAATCAAGTTCAAGTAGCGGACTCGATCAGAGTGGATAGACGAAATGCGGGTTTTGAAAAGTGGAAGTGTGCCGGTTCAAGTCCGTCCCTCCCACTGAGCAGACTCTCTGGTCAGTCGCACATATGCATCAGCTCGTTTACTAGATAACGTGTCTTCGCCGAAACATATC